>OX467089.1:11655823-12937653 GCA_950106755.1 Climacium dendroides | reverse complement strand
AATGTTTGTAAAACCTGGTTCTAAATAATCTATATCGCAAACTAAAAATCTTGTACAATCTTCAACTTCCATTGGTCCAAATTTTACAGTGATGATCTCAATGGTTCCACCTTTTACTTCAGATGGTGAATCAACATAATAAATCTCATTTTCTCCGGGATGCCCATCATCTTTAATTATTTTCCATCTCAAAGGAAGACTAGCGGTGCTCAAATTTTTCACTGTGAAAGAATGAGTACGTGTTTGAAACATCATTGTTGTTTTGAAATGAATCCCATTACAATCACATTCATATCTTGAAGAATCAACAAGTGCATGTAATTTAAGATTTAAAGCTTTATTTGAATATTTTACAACTTCATGAATAGGTTCAATGGGACCGTTATTTAAATGAAGAGGAGGGGAAATTTCTTCTCCTTTTTTACCACCTTTTGCTTTGGAATCTAATTTTTTATCACTTTTTGAATCTTTTCCCTTTCTTTTTTGGTCCTTTCCTTTTTCTCCTTCACCATTTGCACTTGGAGGAGGCACTAATGCTATCATTTCCAAATCAGGAATTGATGAATCCCAATCTTCAAGTTTATCTTGTTCATTAGGGAAAATAATATTATAAAGAGAAATATTAAAATTTATATCGACTTGCATTGCTTGTTTGGGAAAAAATGTAACCAATATTGTTTTTGATGCATGTGCATGAAGGTGGCCTATTGGTGGAAAAAATGTAAAGTTTTCAATTATTGGCCAAGCAAAACGCCAATGTTTATCTTGTGAGTTATTTTTCAATATGATTGATATTGTTCGTGGAAATCCAAATCCACTATCATCAAACCAAATAGTATCTTCTCGATTAGTAGGCAATCCTAAACATTCTACTTCCTCCCAATAACCTTCGCCAGTTACAAGAATACTTAAACTTGCATATGGATTATATTGAATGTCAAATTTGATTTCTCTTTTATATTTTTCTCCTCCACTTGGTACAAATGTAACATTAAAGGTTTCTTTTCCTTTTGGTTTTATTGACATGATTTGTTCAGGCAATACAGGAGTTTCAATTATTCCTCGTTGATGACTTAATACACTCCAAATAGCTCCTCCATTTTTTACATCAATTGTTGTTGTAGCTGAAACAATACCTTTATTTTGGACCTTGAATAAAATAATTTAAAAAAATTCTAAATTATTTATATTTAGCATATTATTTGATTTTTTTTATTTAGTGATTTTTTGTATCATAAAACATATATTAATAATTCATTAAAATTTATAATTATTATAAAATTTTAAAATCTAATATTTCATGATTCAAAATAATATCCTAGTATTAGAATTTTTTATTTTTTTATTTTATGAAGTGTAAAAACCTGAAATGATTTTGTCATTGTTTTTCCTACACGTAGTTTTGGAAATTCTAGCCATACAACTCCTAGAGGGGACAATGTAGTCGGTTCAATAATTTGTAAGTGGGGCAAGGTTCCTTCTCCTCGTAGTTGGCATTTAAAATTTTTTGTTTTCATATTGTCATCTCCATCTCTTACAATAGCCTCAAATATTGCATAATAACATTGCATTGAAAGCGGTTGAAATGCGCAACAAACATACCTTTATAAATATATGTGTAATGAAATTATTAAATTATATTAATAATTTATCATTTAAATTATATTAATAATTTATCATTTAAATTATATTAATAATTTATCATTTAAATTATATTAATAATTTATCATTTAAATTATATTAATAATTTATCATTTAAATTATATTAATAATTTATCATTTAAATTATATTAATAATTTATCATTTAAATTATATTAATAATTTATCATTTAAATTATATTAATAATTTATCATTTAAATTATATTAATAATTTATCATTTAAATTATATTAATAATTTATCATTTAAATTATATTAATAATTTATCATTTAAATTATATTAATAATTTATCATTTAAATTATATTAATAATTTATCATTTAAATTATATTAATAATTTATCATTTAAATTATATTAATAATTTATCATTTAAATTATATTAATAATTTATCATTTAAATTCTTAGTTCATTATGTTGATTCCCTTGTGTTATTATGCAAGGTTAAATGCAAATTTTTTGTAGATCATTGAATGATAAAAATTCTCTAATTTATATTGAATTTTTTATATTTTAAAACCATTACTTTTAATTGACAAATAAATTACCGAAATTCATGAGGGGGCACTTCAAGTTCACTTGGTTGTACAAACATAGCAAAAGGTTCTTCATATGGTGATTGAGTTTCAATCTCAGGCATAGTTGGTGTAATTGTAAAATCTACAAAACATGGCACTTTGAAAGGATTATCTATTCGAAAATTTGCTTCAACCTTTCTACCTATTGGTGCATTAAATACTTTTGGCTTAGGAGCATCACCAGTAAATCTAACTGATGGTTTGGGAGCAATTTTTGGAGGTCCACCATTAAAAGGTTTATTACAATCAATAATAAAGGCTCCAAAAGAAAATATGTGATCTTCTCGTGAATATACTCCATAGGAAGGGGTAAATCCTATATTTTCAAGTTTATCAACAATCCTATACTCTTCAAAAATAACATCTGGAATTGTTGTTATGCCAGGAAGTTTTGATTCCCCAGATAATTCATATACAATATCTGTAGGATACTTGATAGGATCTTTATTGCTAATATTGATCATGAGTTGCTCAGTTAATAATGTTGGTTCTTGTGGACCTTTGAAAAATATCTTTATTTCAATTTTATCTCTAGGAAGGATATTTCCACTAGCTGGGCTTACATTAAAACCTTGCAATTCTAATGATAGCCCTCCATTTCCACCACCTCCACTACCTCCCTTAGCACCAGATTTACTTCTATCACTTTTACTACTCTTTCGAGTTCCTGTAGATTTTGTTGTTGCAGCTGTTTTTGAAGTTTTTTTGGTCACACCACTAACCATTGATGCAGCATCTGATTTTCCTTTTGGTGCATCTGAATAACCAATTGCAGTTGGACTTGAAAATACAAAATCAAAGGGAAAAAAACCTTTGTTTATAATTTTAACAATGCGCTCATCTGATGTATGACCAGCAATTACATAGCCAAAGTGAAGTCCATGAGGAGGTACTATCAAAAATCTTGAATGCACCGCAATAAGGTCTAAAATAATAGTGAGATTCTTTTCAACTTTGTTAGTTTCACATTCTATCAAGTTCAATTGTAAATCTCTAGAACGTTTTAAAGTTATTTCACTTACAAGTTTTTTATCTTTATTGAATTCAACATCAACCTAAAAATGTATATTAATAATTTCATTTAATCAATATATGGTATGAATTCAAATTCATGAACTTTATTTTATATATATCAAAATCAAAATGTCATATACTCATATTCAACATGATTTACTAAAATTTTGTTAAATATAATCAAGAACCAATTATAATAATGGCTTCATCTTCATCAAATACAAGTTTTTATTTTAAAATTAGAATAATAATTAATATAAATGATAGATTAAGATGCTGATTTTAAATTTAATACAATTAATGTCCATATTTATTTTATAAAATATAAAATATTAATTCTAATATTGAAAAAAACTTTTATAATATTACTTTTAGATGATTTATATTTTCATTGTTTTTCAATTTACTTCTATAGATCTCATAGTTTTTATATATTGAAAAAAATTATAATTTATTGAAAAATTAGAGATTTTTTAACAAAATTTGGACACAAAATAAATAACATGGAATAATACATGTAAAATATCAAAATTCAAAATTCTTCAGTTAAAAATAATAATAATTAAATCCTTGAATTTTTTTTTTACCAAAAGTGCAAACTAAAGAAATCATGAAAGTTATACCATATAATTTCAAAAAGAATTCTCACTATTCCTAATAAAAAAATTATGAATTTTGTATTAGACCAAAAAATTGATTTTTATTGAAAAATTATCAATGACCTTTGTTCATCAATAAATAATTATAAAATAGGAACTTAAAAATATACAAAATCTTGCAATCTTTGGGTTGAAATTTTGGAGAATCAAAACTTTGACTCCAAGACAACAAACTATATACATTGCCATGATATTTGCAACATTTCCACATGAAATTACTTACTTTAAATGCATTTCACAACCAATGATGAAATTACTAGAAATTATATCATTAGCTTGATGAAAAGTTTTCATCCAAATAAATAATTATTTTCTTTTACAATGATGAACAATTGTCACTCTTGCAGTAAATCTATAATAGGTTTAAATTTGGCTTTAAGAATTTGAATCCCAATTTGATGCATCAAATCTAATTTGATGCATTGTATTTGATTTGTTCTACTATGTATATTTGTATTTTGTTGAAAACCTATGATTTTTAAAATAGACATGATAGATTTTGAAATGGACAAATGTTTTTAAAAGACAATGTATAAATTTTTTTAATTTCATATTTTCTTATATTTTTATATTAAATACATTTTAATTTTTAATAGACATTTTATTTTTTTAAATACATTTTTAATATAGATTTTAACTAATTATTCTAAATAATTTATTAAAGATGTTTCAATTAACCTTTGTTTGGCCTTTTGGAGGAATTTCTCCTTCTATAGGAATGCAATTAAAAAGGTCTTTAATTAACAATGTTAATGGTATAAATTTAAATCCCACTTTGTATTTTCCTTTATTTTCTAATGTGATTTGTTTTGTTTGACTTTCAGAAACTAAAACAGTGCCATAGTCAAGTCCATTGTTGCTAGAAGAACCATCTGGACTATTTGGATAATTGATAGCTACATCCAAAATATAAGATTCAGCAGTGGTTGGTAAAATAACTTCTTGCTCCATTTTGTGACTTGGATCTTTACTGTCGGAAACCTTTGAACATAAAGAATGCACTTTAACTTAATATTTCAAAATCAAAACATCAAATTCTATTTTAATTACTAAAATGAATTCAACAAAATTTGATAGATCTTTTCAAAATAATCATATAATTTTTAGTATATTTTATTTTAATATGAATTAATATATATTTAAATATAAAAAACTAAAATAATTTTTTATTATAAAAGATGACTAAGATTAAGTAGAAATCACAAAAAATTGAACACTCAATTTTTAAAATTTCTTTAAGTTATAAAGTTTATCCATATTTTTATGGTATAGTTTTATTTTAATTTTGGTAATCACCTAATTTATGTCTTTCACAATTTTAATAAATTCAAATTCAAAATAATTAAATTTTAAATACTTAATTATTTTATTTTATTTTATTCACACTAAATTAAAAATTTGATAAAGAATTTTTTTCATTTTGAACTTTATTCCATTGAATTTACATTTGTAATTAGAATATCCAAATATAGTTTGTTAATAATATTCTAAATTATATTTAGTACACTATTTAATAAATGTAATATGCATCAATAAAACTAGAAATGTACATGAAAGATGATTCTTAAGTCAAAAATTAGTTCTTGAATTGCACTAAAATAGATACCAATCTTGCAAGAAGATTTAGCTTTGATGATTCTACTTTGGGGAAGAATCCCAAACTCTTGTGGTAATGTTTCCAAAGCAAATATTGTCCAATGAATTTCAAGCTCTGATAAGTTCCTATAGGAAAAATCAAATCAAATAGTATACCAATGACATTATAAATAAAATATATATAAATAAATTTTATTAAAAAATTTATTAATAAAATTATGCAAGTAAAATTTTTTAAGTATTATTATTTTAAAAATAAAAATAAATATAATCATTTTAAAATATAACATTCAAGGTAAAAAATTAATGACAAAGCTATGAATAAAAAAAAATTTAGACTATAAGATGTAAAGTTTACTTAATGGTAATTGATTTAAAAATTTTGCAGCCTAAAAGTACACGTCCAAATGCAAGTAATGGTGGATCCAATTCAATCTTTGGTGTATCCGCAAAACAAACTACTTTGTATTCTATTGATGTAGGATTATGTAAAATTGTACCAATTAATTTGAAATTTTGTTTTCCTTGTAAGCCCTATTCAACATTCAAAAGTAGGTTATATTTTAAAATAATAAAATATCTCAAAAATTTAAATATTTTCAATTAAAAATCAATATTGATGAATAATATAAATATAAAATTATCTATTTTATAATATTTAAATCATTTTGAATTTTTTAATATATTTGTATTTTATTTTTTAATATAAAATTAAAGCTTAAAAATTAAAATTCATTCAAAATTATAATTTATAAATATTATTATGAATATATTGGAATATAAAAATATTCTATAAATATTTGTAATTAAATAAATTGTTTATTTTTATTTAAATATATTATAATTCTAAAATAATAATAATTTATTATAAAAAATAAATATATTAGAATTATAGAAAGAAATTAGAATATTTTATAAAGTGCCTATATAGAAGTTTTATTCATTTTTTTATGGTTTTGAATATAGTATAAATGATTTTCATAGTTAAGTATAAAAAATTTATTTAAAATCATTCAATAAATATTTTTATTTACATAATTCAAGTCATTTGACAATTAAGAACAACATTCTTGTGTAAGAAAATGCTAATTATTTAATTTTATTTAGAAAAATACTTTAAAATTATATAAATTTTTATTTTTGTTTTTAAAATATTATAATAATAAAGTTTACCATGGCTGGATATGAATAAATACATAGGTCTGCATGTTCATCAAGTTTAATATCCATTATACTGGGATGTAGGACAAATGGAACTACTTCACCACCACTAGGAACATTTTTTGTTGATGGAATTGCTTTAGCTCTTTTTTTTGAAGCACTAGTAGTAGCAGTACTTTGCTCTGATGGAATTGGTGAAGGACTCATAGCATCATCTTTGACAATTTGAAATTCAACATGAAGATCAAATTGACCTATATTTTCAACATCAATTCTATAACAATGCTCAGTGTCAGGTATATTTGGAAATTCAATTGGCAAAGGTGAAGTATTAAGAGGACCAAAATCTATAGTTTGATTTGGAATTTTGAATAAAACACGAGGGTGTCTTGGAGTTACTCCATAACATGGAGATATTTGAAGTTTTTTGCTTGGAAATGTAACTTGTCTAAATTGAAGTCGAGGTATGTCACATATCCCTTGAACTTCTAAAGTTGAACATCCTTGTCCACCAAGAACTTCAAATTTGAAAGTATGTTCAAATTCTTCAACAACAGTAGACCAAAAAACCAAAGCCAATTCTACATATTCATTTCCAGGAATCACCCATCTTGTTTTTTTTATATAACCCGAAGGAAGATTTGCATGACCTTGAATTGGAATGATTTCTCCCTCTTTTTCTTTAGTAATAAATGAAAATGGAAATTGAAAATCCTCATTTAATTTCCGGATCACAGGTTTCTTTATCACTTGAAATGTTTTAGGAGAAGGACAATAAATGTCATGGTCCCATGGCATTGGAAGTAATGAAATGATTTCTTCATAGATAGAATTTTCATCTTGCATACTATCTATAATTGTTAAAACCAACATATTTTCTGGAGTTTCCCCTTCAACAGGTAAAAATATGTCTCCTAATTCCTTCAATATTTCTTCTTCTGTGTTGTAATATCTATCAACTTCTTCTGGAGTTGGAAATGCCAAATACCATGGATATGGCATATTAAATTTTTCAGGTGGAATTAATAAATTTGTATCAATTTCAATACCATCAATTATTTCAAATTTAGGCAATTTTGTATCTAAATTTTTCCTTTGAACCTCATTCATTTCTCTTTCATTATTTTTTGTTTCTTCACTTTCTTCTATTTCAAAGAATTGCTTGTCTTTTTTAGGAGGTGGCCATTTATATTTTTTTACACGGCTATGGTGTTGGTCCTCCAAATCTAAATATCGATGATAAAGTCTTCGTTTTCTTGCCCCCATTTTGATAACATGAACCAATCTTTCTCCTTTCCAAACTATTTTTGTTTTTGTTTTTTCAGGAATATCTTCATTGATAGGGCTAACAACTATTGTTTCTTCTATTTGTTGTAATCCAATAGATACTAATATATTTTTTATAAGAATAAGAATAGGTACATGGCTTGAATTAAGCCCATCAAAAATGATGCCATTGTTGGATCCTGGTTGCTTTAAACATGCTTTAAATAGAATTTGAAGTGACATTGTGAAATCTTCATTCGTATATGGATTTTGATTAGGAATATTTTTTTCTAAGGATGAATATGAGTTTTCTCTTACCTCATTTGTCATTGGAAGTAATAAATTTCCATCTTCAATTGCTGAAATGATCAAATCTTGAACGTCAACAATTGGACATTTATATCGCTTTGCAAGTAGTCTCCCTTGAGTGGTTTTACCTGAAAAAGGTGCACCATAAAGAATTATTAAAGGTCCAATTTCAATAGGTGTGGAAGGTTCGACAATTTCTTCAATGCTTTCATTTAAAAGATCATTCCAAAATGGTTCTCCAGCTTCACGTATTTTTAACTGCATAATCCCATTTTCATCAAAAATTTGGCAATCTCGTAGTATTTGATCTTCATTTAGATATTGGGGATCAAAATCTAGTGAATATATTTCAATTGGTTTTTCTGAAAGATTTTTTATAATAAATGGAATTATTGAAGAAGATTCAGCATTGGGCAAAATAGGATCTAGTTCCATATATGATGGATTAATGTAAACAGCTTGGTATCTACTTTGACCCATACAATGTATTATTTCTATTTTTACATTGTTTTTTATATGAAAATAAATTTCTGTCATATATTGCGATTTTCCAGGCTTATAAATAGGTGAAAATTCAATCTATTTAAAGATGTTTTAATATTAGAAATATTTAATGCTACTTTATATAAATTTAAATAATAAATTAAATGTACATTGATGATTAATATATCATTCAATTGAATTAATACTTCATTTCAACTTTCAATATGCTATCAATATTTAATTTTATATCTATTTATATTTATTAAATTTTTTTAATTATAAAAAAATTATAACCTTTATATCCATAATTTCATCTGGTTGCAAAATTGCTTTAGATGGTATAACTTTAAAAAATGGCCAATCTCGTAATAAACCTACATTAATGTTAGTATTATCAGGAGTAGGTTTTTCTACTGTCCAATCAACAACTGCTTCACTAATATTTTTGAATCTTACGTACCATGCCTGCAATTAATTTTCTTTGATAAGTATTAAAAAATAATAGAATTAAATACATATATATATACCATATTCATTTTTTGAAGCTTTAATTAGCATTAAAAAAACTAAAAATGATTAGTTCAAACTTTATAATTTAATTTGTACCTTACAATGTGAGACTTGTACTATGCCAAAGTCAATATACTTGTGGGATATATGAAGTTGAGGTAAAGTTACATTTGCTTTTAATAATAGCATTGTCATAGGCCCCTGTAGAAAGTATACTTTTAGACATTTTTTTAATATACATCTATATATGTGGTTTATTTTATTTTTTAAAATTTTATTAATTTACTTTATTATTTACAAAATATTTATGTATGTTCAATATTAAATAATCCAAAATAAAATTAAGATCTTATATCTAATAGTTTTAATATTATAAATATAGATTACATACATATGAACTAGGTTTAATTTTTTTTGTTACTAATTAATTTTTTTTAATTATAAAATGAATTTTGTAATACATATAATCAATCAATTTGTGTACCTCTTTTACATTCATTTGCACCCATGCATGAATTGGTCCAAGAGGCAATTTTGGCATTGTATTTTGGAATGTAATTTGAAGTCTTGAGGCTTTATTATGATGAGGTTCACTAGATAAAACCAAAATTTGATCTGGTTGTATGTTAAATCCTTTTGAATTTGCTCTTGTTTTATCCACCTTGAAAGTCACTGGAAAATTTGCGCCATTATATAGCATTAATGACATCTCTTTTTTTTCACCTACAAGTACATTTTTAAAATCCAATTCAAATTGATTGCATGTTAATTTTTGAATATTAATATCCGGTGTTTCTTTTGGTATAAAATCTACAATTATCTTGTCATCAGACTCTTGCAAATCCAAAGGTTCATGATCATGTTCACTATGGTCTATGTGAATAGGAACATTGTCATCTTTGTCAAAGTCATCAATTACTTCTAAATCTTGTAACTGTTTACTTTCTTCATCAATATCTTTATCTATTTCTTCACCTTCTAACATATTGGTTACTTTAACAAGATTTTTTAAAGATGATTGCCTATGTATTATAAAAAAAGATTGTTTTTTTGTTGTTGTTTCATTTGACAAGGTTTCTCTTCTGATAATAGATTTACAAAGTTTGTACAATCTCTCTACCCTCATTTTTTCATTTTTATCAATAAAACTTTGGCGAAGCCAAGGCAAGCCTTTTCCTATAGAGGTTTTCAAAGCCATTGGTGACAATTTTCCAGTTAGCGGTGATCGAGACTTTCGATGGAGATGATGCCGACACATAAGATCTTTAACTTCATCTTCTTCATCAGAGGATAAATCTTCATCGTCTCTTAATGTAAAAAAAGGTACATATGGCAATGGTTCATAAAATCCTTCTAGCACTACAAGCTTGTCAACTTCAGCATCAATGTCTTCAATGAATTGTTTTAAATCTTCATCAACTTCATCAATTTCCTAATTAAACATCCTACTATTTCTTAGTTTTGTTGTCTTTGTTTTAACTAATAAAAGTATACCTTATTTATTGTTTATTGTGCTAAAATATAATATTTTGTTCATAAAAATCATGAATAAAAAAATAGTCCCTATATCGGACATCACAATGTTATTATGCTTTATTAAAACACCATCAATTATAAATTATATAATATAAAGAAATTACATTTTGCTACACAAAATTTTAAATGTTTTTTAAAATATACCATATAACAATATACTATCATATATAGTAGTCAAGGTCAATAAAATATTTATAATAATAGATATCAAATTTATAGAAAAATATTTTATAAAAAATATATGAAGAAAAAAATTTCAAAGAATCTTTATATTTTTATCATCTATCTACCATATTACTGGAAATTTTTTTAATATTTTGCAAGAGATGCCAACACTAAACCCTTAGATTAACATGTATAATATCTATTTAACTATACACTTAAAATTAATATTTTTATAGTTATACCTCAAAATATATCTCAGAGTCGTTGCTCTCTTCAGATGTGTAGTCTGGCTCACTTGCAAAAGTAATGATCGATGGTTTGTGTATTAGAGTTTTGGAATGTGGTGGAACTAAACGTCCGTATAATTTCGCTATTCTCCTTTCTTCAGCCCTTGCCATAAAACTTTCTCTATGCCATGGAAGACCTTTAACTTTTTCTTTAGCCATTTGAGAATGGGGACCTAAAATTGTATGGTAATAGTTGTAATTTATTTTGTAATTTTTAAAACCAATAATTTTTAAAACACTACTAGAAAATTTTGTTTTTTTGTTGTTTTGGTCGCGTTGATCCGGTCAAAATCTGACAGAAATCTGTTGGTTCAACAGAACCAACAGATTTCTGTCAGATTTTGACCGGATCAATGCGACCAAAAAAACAAAAAAACAAAATTTTCTAATAGTGAAATTAGTGAATTTTTTTATTGCTTTATTCTTCATTATAAATTTTATATATATATATATATATATATATATATATATATATATATATATATATTCCATCAAAACATGTAAGAGACAAATTGTATATTCAAATATATTCATTAAATACCAGTAAGAGATGAATATGCTTTATTGTGGTATGCATGTCCACAAGTATAATTAATTTTTTTCCGACTAGCTTGATATTGTTTTTCTTCTTCTTGAAGCTTTACGTTTCGCCTCTCTAAAAAACTTGGTCGATTCCATAGAAGTTTCTTACCTTTTTCAGAAGCCATAGGAGAAAATTTTCCAGTAATTGGAGATTTAGATTTGCGATGAAAGTAGTGATGACAAGTTAAAAGATCCTGATCACCCTTCTCTTTTGCCTCCTTTGCCAATTGATCTATTTCATCTTGGTCAACCACTTCAACTTGTTCCAACATCTTAGTTGTATCTCTTCTTGATCGTAGCAATGTTTTGCTATCATCTTCATCTTTAGAACTTTTTGAACTTTCATGTATTGATTCTCCTTCTCCTTCTAATTCACAATCTGAACCATCAATTGTAAGTGTTTCAAGTCTTTTTTTCCTCTTTAAATTAGTAAGCATATCATCCAACCATTTTTTTAGAACAATTTGTCGAGCTTGGTCTAAATATTTAAAAAATTGACGATTCCGTACACGAGGAGCGTCAATCCATATGCTTGGATAAGAACCTTCTCCAATTACAGTAATTGTCTTAGGTGAAAAATACGCAACTTGAAGTAAAAATTCTTCTTTAAATTTTAATGGCATACCTAGTATCATCAACAAATTAAGATATAAAAAATGTTGTTAGAGAATTATATATCTTATGATGAATATTTAATATGTTACAATGAATATTTAGATGTTAATGTGATTTAACCCCTCAAGGCCCAGTGTCCCCATGGGGGACAAAATGGATTTTGGGCAAGCTCCTATGGTCTCAATATTTGTTGTGATTTTTTGAATCTTTTAGTGAAGATAGGAAAACACATTACGTTTCCAAATATGTAAATTTTAATTTCAATTAGAGCCCAAGAACAAAAAATATGGATCAAAAAGTATTTTTTTTCTTTTGGCGGCAGAAAAAAACATTCAAAAAAACTTAAAGTAAAAAATTAAATTTTTTTTCCTGTATAGATTATATTTTTATGTACATAGCAAGCTTGATTCATTCTATTTGGATTTGTTATGAGAAAGTTATAGACAATCTTGTTTTGGGGGCAATTAGGACATCTTCTTGAAAAAATAACTTGTAGTATTCATTTCTCACCTCAATTTTCACAATTTAAAAAAAAATTCACAAGATTAAGATCTCTTACTAGAACAATCTCATTGTTGAGATTAGTGTTTTTCAATTTCATCTAAGAGCTATTGACAATTTAGATTTTCTTTCAATCTTGAACCTACTTCTACTTAACAATTTTTTAATGAATGAAAAGTAAGTGTCTATTTTTTGAATTTTTTTTTTAGAATCTCAAATCAATTTTTTACAATATAGAATTATAAATTCATAATCAATAGAGAAAAAATTATAAGTTATGAAGGTTTAAAGCCAAATAATGTAGTTGTGCAAGGTGCCAAAAAATTTGTTTCCTTCACTTTAAACACAAATATCTTGCAATCTATGTGGTCAAGGTTTGTGAAATTTCTGCCACACATTTCTATAATAGTCTAGTACAAGATCCTATGGTTGGATATGTAAGAAAAAACTTTTTTTTAAACTTTTTGCTCATTGGTATTAAAATAGTAATTTTGAGTGGTTTTTGATGGAAAAGAGGCCTTGGGACTTTAGAGGTTAATACTAGTAGTATATACTACATAATATATAGAATGTTACAAAATAAGAATAAAATATGTGAATGTAAAAAAATTAAAATTTATATGAGAATATTTTCCAAAGAGTTCATTCTTAGTGTATGACTTCAAATTTTAAAATTTTTGTATAAAATTTTTAAGATAGTTCTTCATCATCATATTATATATATTTAGCTTTGTTTTATGTCATTATGGTAAATATTTGCACCAAAACAATTATTCAATCTTATTCCAACTAATGAGATGAAAGTTATGAAGACTTTTACTTTAAAGTTAATAAATAATAATAATCTATTTATTTTATAATTTTTTTTAACTGAGTTAAAAGAATTTTTAACCCCTAAAAGATTGTTTGTCCCCTTGGGGGACAATTTGGATCTGGGTAGGTTCCAATTGTCTCAATTTGTAGTGAATGTTTTTGAAATTTTTTTAGGTTGTAGAGTTTGTTGAGAGCTTTGTGAATATATAATTTTTGTTTCAATTAGTGCCTAGGAAAAAAAAGTTATGGCACAATAAGCCAAAAACAAAAGTCAACAAGTAGCACAAAAAATAAAAAAAAGTCAAAATATTTTTTAAAAATATTTTTTCCTAAAATTTTATATTTTTGTCTACATTTGAAGCTTTGATTCATTCCATTTGGACTAGTTATGAGAAAGTTATGGACAATCTTAGTTTTTTGGGCAATGTAAGCATCAGTCTTCTTGAAAAAATAACTTATAGGATTCATTTGTGAATGCAATTTTTACAATTTAAAAAAAAAATAGACAAGGTTAGGTTTTCTTTCTAGAACAATCTCACCATTGGGATTATCGTATGTCAATTCCATCTTAAAGCTATTAATGATTTAGTTTTTCTTCAATCTTTAACCTACTTCTGCTTAGCAATTTTTTAATGAGTGAAAATGAAGTGTTTTTTTGTTGAATTTTTTTCTTTATATTCTCAACTCAACTATTCAAAATAAAAACTTAGAAATAAAAATTAAAAATGCAAAAAATTTAGTTAAAAAGATTCAAAGCCAAAAAATCTAGTCAAGCAAGTTGCAAAAAAACTTGTTTTCTTCACTTTGAATGCAAATATCTTGCAATCTATGTGGTCAAATTTGATGAATTTTTACCACACGTTCTCAAACAAGTTAAATACAAGATCCTAGCGTTGGATTTTGAAAAAACATATTTTTTTGGTTTTCTTAGGTGAATGCAGCAAAAGTGGTAGTTCTAAGTAGTTTTTGACAGAAAACACCCTCAGGGCTTTAGAGGTTAAATAAATAAATAAATAAAAACATTGAATTTGTGTTGTTTGTTCAAACTTTTTACCATTGGAATTGACAAATCTTAATTTCATTCTAAAGTGATTTGTAACTTTTGTATTTCTTTAATTGTGTACTATTTTCCATTTAATAATTTAATTTAAGTTGAATATGAGATTATTATATATTAAAAAAATTCATGTATTTTCAATCCAACTTCCAATGTAGAGATTAAAATTGTAAAATTAACAGGGTTACATTTTTTTCTAGAAACACTGAAAGATAAAACTTCACCTTTAGGAAGGGCTGGAAAAAATAATTTTTATAAATTTAGGCATTAGAATCTTGCAATCAATAGGGTTTGTACTTTGAATTTTGGAAAGATTTACTCAAATAACCTTTCAATAACATCATGCAGCAGTAGATTCATGAAAGAATAGAAAGTGATGAAAATTTTAGCCTTATTTTGCTATAGAATATTTTGAAGCTTGTTTTAGCTTCAAAACATCAATGGACTTTGGAGGTTAAAAGATGGAGAATTCTTAATTTGGTATAGGTTAAATTTATATGATTGAAGTTTGTAAAATCATTTGAGAACATTCTTAAATATCATACAAATATGCTAATTATCCATAGCCCTTTATTAAATATCCCATTAGCTTACATGGTTTTCTAAATCACAAGAGAGTGACCATTGATATACAAATGTGTATATAATATTGATGTAATATCAATTTTATAAAGGACTTTTATTTCAATATTGTCAACTATAGATACTCACTTGGAATGATACGACAATTAAATCTTTGTCTTGTATTTCCTCGCAAATGTCCAATCAAAGGACTTATACGAATTGTTTTCTTGCGCACTATAGGACTCAAATCCACTTCAAAATCAAAGTGTATTTTTCCACTGTTTCTCAAAACAAGATTTTTGTCATATGTAATTTTATTGTATAGTTTTTTTCCAACATCTAAAGTAGTTTGGTTTATGTTGTATTTAATGACAGATGATTCTCCTTCCAAAGAAACAAAATACTCAGGACCATTTTCAACCTACAAGATACTGGTGTTGTCCCACAGTAAGAACAAATCCAAAACCCCTTGTTAATAATGGACTGAAAATAGTCATTCATTTTACATAAGATATCAAAATTTATAATTTATTAAAATATAAAATATAAAAAATTCATTTCAAAAAAATATTATATATATAATTATTTTTTGATATATCCTCAAATTTGAAAAAAATGTATGAATACACCATTCATCAATATTTATATGATTAATTTTTTTTTAATAAACTATGATATTTATAACATATCATTTTAAAGTCAATTATTTAATTTAAATGAATTTTCTCAAATATAATTATAACTCCCTTTGTTCCAAAATGATCTTTTGGTTCTCTTTGTTCCTCAAAAATAATCATTTTTTCCTTAACAATTCAATGAATGAATAACAACTTCTTCAAAATACATAGAAATGGATTGAAATGACGTTATTTTCAACCTTCATCCCCCAAAAAATTTCCAATCTAAAGATCATTTTAGGGCAAAGGGAGTGTATTTTTTCCAAAGTAAAAAATATAATTTTTTAAAGTAATAAATTCATTTTGTATTTTATAATAATACACTAAAAAGTAATGCAAAATAATGGCTTAAATGATAATATTAATAATAATTAGTAATTTTAAAAAATGTGGTATACCCTGCATATAGCAGTAGCATGTACTATATATCCTGGATAAGCATAAAATGAGGCTTCAACAATTTCATGTTCTCCAGGATCTAATGTTGCTCGAATTGGAAGGAGATCAAAGATTTCATTTAATGGAATCTTCAAGCCTTTTGATTTTTTTCTAGCTTCTAAACTAACTCTTATATCTTTGTGTGGATCATGTTCATAGAAAGACCATGCATAACTCACTTGCATTGCACTAGGATTTTTAATTGTCATTTGAAGTCGTTTACATGTATGCTCTATTACAGACCTATTTTGAAGGTAAAAATGCACATACTTTTGAGCTTTTATCAAACAAAAAAATCTCTTTTAATAAAGATTTGGAATATTTCATCATTGACATATGTGTCAATTTTATTCTTTAGTATAAACTATTATATAATTATTTTATTTTATAAAAAAGATATACTTAGACTAAATTCAAAATTTAAATTGTTTCATATCACTATGTAAAAATACTAATAAGTTAAAACAATTTTGAGATAAAATGTCTATTTAATATTTTTATATTCATATTTTTGAATCATACATTAATTAATTACATAATTTGGATATTGTCCATTTATAAATTATTAAAAAATAAACATATTTTTTAAGTAAATTATTGTTATAAAAATTATAAATATTCTTTATCATTTTGATATTTTAATTTTAAGAAGATAAATTATTATCATAACATGCAAGTTAATTAAGTCTTAAAAATTCAATTGTAGGATTTTTTAATTGAAAATAAAGAAATAAAATATTTTATAAAATTCAAATCCTTTAATAAAAAGCACTCACTCAAAATTTAATTGATTGGTTGATAATCTCAAATTAGGAAAATGTACTTCTCCAATCATATCAAGAGTATCACGATTCACAGTATCACTATATACAACTTCAAACTTATTAATACACACTGTGCTCTTTTTGATAGTAGGAGTTTGCCACTCAAATGAAAGATTTAGTGTTAGGCACTCTGTGGGGTCTAATTTAGCTTCATCTTTATTGCATCCAAAAGGTGGTTTGACCAAAAACTTCATATGTAATGGCTTTATATAAACATTTTGGCATGTAAGTTGTGTAAAGCTTTTATCGGGGTGTGCTTTTCCATCATTCAATTGAATAAATCTTATCTCTCGCTTTGAAAACAATAATTTAGTTCCTACTACTTCTGCATCAACCTCTAAATTGTATACTTGCTCTCTTTGTTTACCCATAACCACACGACACAAAAACACTTCTTTAACAAAACCAACAGCTTGAAAAGTTCCTAATCAATATTAAATAAAACAAGTTTAAAAGCATATATTAAAATTACACACTTAAAATTTTTATTATAGAATTCTTATCATTTTATTGAAATTATTACTAAAACTTCCATCAATTTTTTATTATACTTTAATATATCATCAAGTAAATTCATTAATAAAAATATAAAATAAATCTTAAAAATACAAAAAATCAAATATATATATGTTTTCTTTAAAGAAGTGGTTAATAAATCATAATAAAATCAAAAAATTCATAACTTGATTAAATGTAGAAATTATTTTTAGAATATAACTACAATTTGTTATAAATAATTAAAGTTTTAAACAAATCTTCTATTAACAAAAAAATATTTATTTTTTAAATATTTTGACTTTGATAGCATTATGATAAAATATTAATGTGAAGATAAAATAATGCTTAAAAATAATACCTGTACATTGAAAACTAAATGATGTACGAGGGGGTATTGCCATTTTTAATGGTGCAAATGAGAATATATGTTTTGGAGACTTTTTCATTTCATTGTCCATATCCCAAGTAACAATTTGAACATACCTACCTTCATTGTTAATTTCAAAGGGTTTTGTAATAATACTATGACTTAATTGTGTACCAAAGTGTAAACTTCCATTTGCTAAAGCATCAGACGTGAGTGTAGAGCCTTGACCAACTGCAATCAAATTTACAAAATATTGGCCCCCCTCAGCAGTAATTAGAATTTTATCTGTAAATTTTCTAGTGTCATCAAGACAAGCTATCACCTGAAACATTATGATATATTGACATTCATTTTTTAATGAAATAAATAGATATAAAATGACATGTAGCATATCAGTGAAAAGCTAAGAACACAAGGAAATTAAAATGATAAGCATTATGAGGTTATATTAAAAGTATTTTGATGATTTAATAAAATTATTTAAGAATAACAAAAAAATATATCAAATTTCCAAAGAAATGTGTTATAATCTATGGCCTACTATTGGTATATGAAGTATTTGATATTATAATTCAAATAATTTTATAAACTTACTTCAACTTCAAGATAACCAAATGGTGCAATTGTAACTTTGGATTGACTTATTTTAAAAACATACACCTTGTTTAACAAAGTAATAGGTGCTGAAATGCAACACATATTTCTAATTACAAAACTTCGCATTCGTTTTTCAAGAACTGGAATTCTACCAAAATCTAAAATAGGTGACCATGATCTTCCATCTTCTATGTGATCTTGCCATGATTGAGGCTTTGGTGGAGCATCCCAACCTTTGGGCTCCAATCTTAAAATTGGACCTACAAATTTATCACGCATTTTTAGATAAAATGAATTATGCTTGATTTTAATTTATAACATATTTTCAATGAATAAGTTCAAATGTTTTAGAAAAAAATTCTAAATTAGTCCTTAAATATTAAAAAACTAAATCCTGTTAGTAATAAAATTTCAAAATCTCCAAATGGCATTAAATATTAATACTTTGTTAATTGTTATGATTTTTTATAATTTATAAAAATAACATATAGGAAAAGTGAAATTCTATTCTTGAACAAAAATCCTACAATATTTGGTGCAAATTGTGGATAATATTCACTTTATCATAGACATAGATGTTTAAATCAATTTTAAAAATGTATTGCATTAATATAACAAAAATTGAAATGAACTTGTATACATGTCAACTAAAATTCAACTATAAAGTTTGATTTTAGTATGTCAAAACTTATTCATGCCAATGATTTTCAAAACCTCTAACATAAATAATAGTTTAACCAATTTGTCCAAACTTTGATTTTAAATGATCTATGCAATTCTAGATTGGAACCTCTAAAGTTTAATTTCTAAATTAATTTTTTTTTAAATCAACAACAAAGGTCATTGTGAAAAAAAAAATTAAAAATAATCTAAAGTTAATTCAAAAACAAAAAATAATTTGAAAGTGCTTACAAATTTTTAATAATGAAAAATTAAAAGAACAGTTTTTTGAAGTCATTTAGTTTTTCATTTTTGAATAATTATGTGGAAGTATCATAGCTCAAAATTCCATCAACAATCTTTTTTTTATAAACTTAAGAGATGTTTTTGAAGTAGGATATTTGAGAGTGGTGTAATTTTATTTTTCAAAGAATCTATTGGATTTGTGACAAATGAAATCGCCAATTTATGAATTTTTTGGTAATGATAATAGAAGGCTTAAATTTCAAAACCACCTTAAATTATTCTATACCAAATTTAATGTTTTATATCCAATCATCTGTGATTTTTTTAAATTTCAAAATCTAGTGCATTGGTGTCCAAATTTCATAAAAATTTAAAGAAATATATATATATATATATATATATATATATATATATATATATATATATATATATAATATTTACATAATTATTTAAAAAAAGGTTATGTATGAAATTATACAATTTCATTCCTTATGTAAAAATGGATTGTCTGAATGCATCCTAATTAAATAGCACAAAGCTTACTATATTCTATAAATTAGTTTACATGATACTTTCAATATATATTTTTTATATCGGTATTGAACTTATTGTGCTCTATCAATTAGTTCAATATATATGTTTTGTATTGCAATAACATTCTAGTTTTTTAATTTATTTATTCCTTACATCATTTTTATAAAATGAACCAAGCTACATATTTTTGTATATTTAATTTGATGGATATTTTTACATATGAAACATAGTATTTGTTGATTGTATATATCATAATATGTGAAAATTAAAGTATTTGAATTATCATTATGTTATAAAATATATAACGTAAGAGTTTATTGACCTATTGACAATGCTTCAATTCGAAGAGGCATTTTCATTTCATAGATTCCTGCACCAGGAGAAGAAATGATAGTAGTCACAAATGCAATTTCTCCCAAAATTGAGGTTGCTAGTTTGTATTCAATGGAAGTAGAACTTTTTCCAATCACATGACCTTCTAAGGGTTGAGCAAGCAATTTTGAAATAGTAGCTATTTGTGAATCTTGTGGTTGAACTAGAAACTTTCCCATCACTGGTGCTTCATTGCTAATAGTGCAATTCCGAAAGTATTCATATCGAATAAAGCATGTTCCAAAATCTAGATAATCATTGTTGAGTTTCAACTGTTTTATCATTACAAACTCCATATTGATTAAATTCAATTTTATAATTTTTTATCAAATGTACAAAAGAAATCCAATAAATATCAATATAAACTAATGAAGTTTAATATTTTTATACCTTTGCTACAATAGCCTCCCCTGATAGTGTAATGACCGTATAGACTTCATTGATTTCAATTAAAAAAATATGTAATGATCCTGTATATTTGCGCACCGCAATGGGATTTAATGAAACAATCACTGGCTCAGAAGTCTGTAATTACAAGGACCCCAATTGAAGACACCAAATCATATCAACTATACAATGTTTGTTTCAATGCTTGTCTATCAAACTTGAAGTCCTTAAAAGTATCAATTATACAAATAGGCATTAAGAAATAATTTTCTTTCATAATGAAAATTTAGCATTAAATTTTTTAAATTGATTATTTGAACATTATATTGAAGGAGGGCAAAATTGAGAATAAAAATAGCCTTCAATCAAACTACAAATATTTGCAACTATTCTAAACAATCATATAATTGATGGAAGTTGTTGCGTTTATTGTACTTGCGGTTTGATACTTAAAAACTCCGGAGAAACCAAGAATCCATCGCACTGATCATTTTGTACAATGTAGAATTTGAAATTCAATAAAGCTTGGCTACAATTGCGCATATTGAAGGTGAAACGAGAACCAAAACCCAATCCAATAAGTCCAAATTCAATTGTCTTTGTGTCAATACAAATCAAGGGATTGCCCACAGAAGCTCGGAAAGACAAGGTAGGATTGAATTGGGTGCCTTCAACATTCCATACAAACTTTGTTTCAAAAATTCCTCGGATTTGTGTGTAACAATTCACTTTAATTGTTTGTGATTGCTTTATTGGAATGACACCCTCTAAGGGATTAAACTTGAAGCTTGCACATTTTGTATCAAGAAAACATAATTTAAATTTTGCCTATAATAAATTAATTTCTATTATTAGAAAATCATATATTCAAAGTTTGGTTTTCATTTTATACAAACTTATATTGTTAGAATTCAACTTATTTAAATATAGTCTTAATGATTGAAATAATCACCTCCATATCACCTAGGTTTTCCAATTGCACCTCATACTCATAAGATGAAAAGAGGAAGAGGTCTTGTAAATCAAGCTTGCATGGTACAAATTGAGTTATAGGTCCAATACCAGTTCCTTCAAATTGCACTGCTAATCGTTCAGATTTTCCTGAAATTTTGCAAAATGCTTTGCAATAATACCTGCAAACATTCAATTATATAGTATAATATTGTCACTATTAACTACTTTAGTGAAAAAAAAATTATGAAATTTTTTCTTATCAAATCTTAAACTATAAAAAGATAACAAAAAGACATGAAATGATATAATTTAGGTTAAAATAGGATTGTAGAAATTACTTAAATGCATGTGGAGGTGAAAAAGTTACTGTAATCTCTGTTCGACTATTTGGCCAACATTCCCCATTAGCTGGGGTTAGTGTAAAAGCCTGCATTATTTATTTATTATTTTGATTATCCATCAAATGAAAATAAAATTCAAGAATTATAAGAAAATATTATTTAATAAGAGATTTCACTTTGTGCATATATAAAATAATAATCAAAATTTACCTTTTCAAAATTATCTTCTATTTCACAAGGACTTTTTGCCCTTTCCAATTCGCCTAGAGGACTTAATCCTTTATCAATTTTAAATGCACATACTCCTTGAGGATGGCCTTTATCTGATGCCTCTACTTGCGCAAGATATGCAAGGTCTTCTTTTTCAGTTGCAAATCTATTCAAATCAAAATAAACTTCATGATAATATTTTTTTTAAAATAATTTTAAATCAAATGTTATGGTATTTAAATCATGCTTTTTCAAGCCCTACAATATTGTAGAGCAAAAACTAATTTGGATGACATATTAAATTTTAGTTTGCTTAAAACTTTGAATTGTTTGATCAACCATCTATTATAATATTAACTTGAATATAATCTTTAAACATCAAAATTTTCAAATCTTTTGGGCTTATTATAGCCCTTGAAAAAAGAAAATAGCTAAATTTTGGATAAATTTTAACATATATTTGAATTTTGAGATCTTGTTGTTGTTTGCAATAACAAGTTCAAAAACCAAATGTGGTATAAATCATCTAGGATAATTATACAAAAATATTGCTAATGAAATAAATGAATTGAAAAATTATAATTTTTAATTATATAAGGGTTGAAAAGTTCAAAGTAGTTTGAAGTCTCTTATGCTTCTATATACATCATACTACTAAAATCATAAGTCCCTCTGTAATGTCACAAATGCTACCATTTATACTAGGGGCTCATATTTGCTATACTAGGCATTCATTGTATCATATATTAGCAAAAATTTGATATATTTAAATAGAATGCATAATAATGATTTCAATAAGTCTTTAAAATAATTATTTTAAATATTTTGTAAAAATATTTTCAATCATGCATACATAGAAATCGTATTTTCACACAATGTGATATTATAGAAATAGAGTAGCAACTTGCAATTACTTTTGTAATATCACTTTCTCCAAAGGGTGAAATTATAGAAATAATATAGTTAATGCAATTAAGGTGATATTAAAGAGGATCCACAAGATGATATTATAGAGGTAGCAAATCCATTGCTTCTCTTGGCTTTACACTTCTTTGCACTTCTATAATTTTATGCTTTTGTGAGCTTTGAGCTTTCATGATTTCAATTTTTTATTGCTACTACCAAATGATTTTGAGAAATTTATTCAATTGAAGCGATTTTGGATTTCACAACAATTAAGTTGTTCACAAAGTTTTTGAGATTTATAAGTTTTTCTTTTCAATTCTTCAATTTGGGTTGCCATTTTTTGTAACAATGGAGTCAAATTTCTAATGCATTCTAATGTATGTGTATCTTTTACCGTATTCATCATTGCATGTATTTCATTCATCATTCATTAAATTTTCATTGTTTATTTCAGTATATGCTTTTTTATTAAAAAAATTATATGAAGATTTTAGTGATTTTTATCTGAAGATTTATTGAAATTCTTGCTTTGCATTCTATCTAATACATTAAAATTCTTATGAAATTCTAATGGTGAATGCGTAGCATAGCAAGCGCCAACTGCTAGTCATACTACTAAAATCATAAGTCCCTCTGTAATATCACAAATGCTACCATTAATACTAGGGGCTCGTGCTTGCTATGCTATGCATTCATTATATCACATATTAGTAAAAATTTGATATATTTGAATAGAATGCATGATAATGATTTTGATAAGTCTTTAAAATAATTATTTTAAATATTTTGTAAAAGTATTTTCAATCATGCATACATAGAAATCATATTTTCACACAATGTGATATTACAAAAATAAAGTAGCAGTATGCAATCACTTTTGTAATATCACTTTTTACAAAGGGTGATATTATAGAAATAATATATCCATTGCAATTGAGGTGATATTAAAGAAGATCAATATGGTGATATTATAATGGTAGCAATTCCATTGCTTTTTTTGTCTTTATACTTCTTTTGCATTTCTATGATTTTGTGCTTTTGTAAGCTTTGAGATTCTAATTTCAATTTTCTATTGCTACTACCAAATGAGAAATTTATTAGATTGAACCGATTTTGGATTTCACAATTAAATTGTTTACGAAGCTTTTGAGATTTACAAATTTTTCCTTTAAATTATTCTATTTGGGTTGCCATTTTTTGTAACAATGGAGTCAAATTTCTAATGCATTCTAATGTATGTGTATGTTTTACTGTATTCATCATTGCATGTATTTCATTCATCATTCATTAAATTTCTATTATCTATTTTATTATATGCTTATTCATAAAAAAAAATTATATGAAGATTTTAGTAATTTTTATCTGAAGATTTATGAAAATTCTTGCTTTGCATTCTATCTAGTACATAAAAATTCTAATGAAATTCTAATGGTGAATGCGTAGCATAGCAAGCGCCAACCACTAGTCAAATTTAAAATTATAATCATGTGAACTATGTATTCTTTAAAAAAAGGGACATATACGAAAAATTTATCACATTACAATGTTATTCTATAAATATTTAGTATAATTTTTTAAAAATTATTTAAAATATAGTATTTTTTTAAGTAGACCTCCAAAAAATATTGAAACTAAAATACTAAGATTAGCAATGAATCCTAGGCACAATAATACAAATTGAATAATTATGATTCTTTTAAATAAATTTTATTGACATTGAAAAATGAACAGAATTATAAATCATTCAATAAATAATAGTTTTATAAGATTTTATTTTGTTTTGTAGACACCCAAAGAATGCATTGAAGACAAATTATTTTTTGCATATATTTTAATACAAGATCCAAAAATGATAAAAATGAAAAGATTAATTATAATTTCTAATTTTTCTTTAAAAAATATTTATAAATTGAATTCCATATAAATCTTCAAGTAAAATATATTCACTTTAATTTCTAATTCTTAAAACATTGCATTCAATATATATACTGCTTGAAGTAATATTATAATTAGATGAACATTTGCTTGAAGTAATATTACAAGTTTATGGAACAAATTATATAGCAATTAGATAAACATTTGTTTATATGTTTAATAAAGTAATAAAGCATATGCAAGCTATTTAAAAGGATTTTGATTTTGATAACTATATTGTGTCATTGTTTAAAACATTGAGTTTGAGGTTATTATTTAAGTTTTTTACTATAACTATAAATTATTTATAATTTATTTGATGTTCCATATAACTATAACAAAATTTATAATGAATCATAAAATTAAAATTTGATATAATATTTACTAAATAAAGAACCCATATAATAGAACTATTTTTTTCAGTAGAAATAAAAATATTTGGAATCACAAATTGATATAGTTACATTTGTTTATTACATTTGTTTAAGTACAATAAAAGCAATGGTTGCTTCAATAAGTATATATCAATATAATTTTTACCACTAGACTTTGATAGAATTTGAAATTAACACTTATAACTTAGATTTTTGTATTTAGTTGAAAATGAAAAAGACTCAATAAATGAAAATTTTAAATGATAAGCCACTTAATATATTGAAGATAATAATTCCAATAAACTAAATTCTAAAGTGACAAAATGATTTGACATGATTAGATTGTGCTACCATTAAATACAAGTATGTTAACTATAGTGTAGGATGCTTTTGTGTTCATTTTAAATTAATTATCTAAATTATTTATTTTTGGCAAATTGATGTTTTTCTTTTTGAAAATTAAATAGAATATGATTTTTATCCTTTAAAAATATTTAAATTTATGCTAGACTTCATTGGAAATGTATGTAAGAGTTTCAAAAACTTTGACAATGTAGATTGAAAGATTATAGTGTTTGAAGCTAGAAAAAAATTTCATTCCCAACCATGCCCTACATAGTCAATAGACTTTAATTTCACTTTGAGTGAGTTTTTTGCATTACATATGTCTTTGACAATTGTATCCTATATTATATGAGTTATATATCCATCAAAATTAACCCCTAAAGGACCAGACTATTGTTTTCAGCAACATAGTAATTTTGGGCAGGTATCTGTGACTAGAAATCTCTATATTTTAGTTCAAAGTTTTAATAGAAATTATAAACAAGGAATATCTTTCATGTGAACAAAATTTTATGACATTTGAAAATACAAGTCAAAAGTTATGAGGAATTTTAGTTTGTGGGTAGTTATGGGTTCTCTACTCTAAAATAAACTTTAAAGTTGTATATTTCATTCAATTTTCAATATTTTGGAAAAAAAAAAATATTGTAAGATGTAGGTCATTTATTAAAACATTACAACCATTGGGATTGGAATTTTTCAATTGTATAATTAACTTCTTAATGATTTAGTGTTTTGAACCATTCTCTACTTTTGTCTACTTACTATTTTTTTTCTATATGTTGTACAATTCCAAATGATCTGAAAATTTTCAAGCATGTAGCCAACTTGCCTTGAAAAATGAATCCAAAGAAGCACCACCATTTTGGATACTTTTTCATACAAATGTGACCTTCTGAAGTATAGAATCCTAAATCAATACAAATGTTAATATCTTGCAATCCACATGGTGGAAAATTCTGAAATTTTTTCCACATCTTTTCAAACTAGTGTACTACAAGATCCTGCGGTTACGTGCCCAAAAATGTTTTTTTTTCCAAAATTTGGTACTTGTGCTCAAAATGGCAGTTTCCAAGCATTTTGGGGGAAAATATAGTCAAGGAATTTAAGGGGTTGAAAGGTAGGTGTAGACTTTAGCAATAGATTTTTAACTAACTAAATTGCTTAGACTTTATCAAGAAATATAACTTTTGATCTAGGCACCTAATTAGAAAAAAATGATATTACCATCTAGGACTCTAGGAGGTACATGTCCGCACCTTGTTTCATAATTTTTTTTAAATCCATTGAAAATTGATATTATAAGAAGCTATCTAAATTTTCAATTGACTAGAAACAACCACTTGGTCCTTTACGCAATGGTAATTTGAGAAATTTCAATAAATAAGAATATCCTAAGGAGATATTCAAAGTTTAGCACTCCATATTTCAATTGTTGCAAGAAATACTACATAATTTCAAAATAAATGAGATTGTGGTATAAAAATATAAATTTTAAAAAAATTCAATCCAATAAATAAATAAATATTACATTTAATAATGTAATTTTAAAAATTAGGTCAATATAAAATATTTTGTAATTTTGGGGGCACAAAATAGATTTAGAGAATAGTCAAAATTCAATCAAATAGAACAAAAATGGCAATTTTTCAAAATAAAGAGGATTTTTAATCAATTAATTATATTTCAAACAAAAAACCTGATGATTCCTATAGTAAGATTATTAAAAAATCACTCGTGTATATGAACAAAGCAAAGATTTTAGTCATTTGAGAAAAATATTTGTCTTAATAAATGACTTCATGCTACAATTTTTAGCTCCAAAAGAAAAAAAAGGGCCAAATTATTAACTATTATTTCAAAAAGTAATATTAACTAATTTTTTTAATAATAAAAATAAACATCTAATTAGAAGTATTTTTTAGAAGTAATTAAAAAATTTTAAATATACACAATTTCCTTATTTATCCTTCATATAAATTCTAGATATTTAAAAGATTTAACATAAAATTTGTGACAAAAGATCCACCATCTCTAAAATCTATGGATTAAAAAGGAAAAATAGTTTCTTGCAATTAAATGATTATTGTATGATGTTAGATAAGTTGAAGATGGTGTAGTGCAAAGTGAGGTGACAATGACTTTTCCACCCATAACTTTTTAGGGGTCATTCATTTAAATTTTAAAACATGTACAACTAAAGTCACTACCTTGATTATTATTTAAAAAGAGCAAATACTATATAAAAAATTAATTATATATTCAAAAATATGAACTATAAAAAATAATGCTTATAAAAAGAATAAAAAATAAGATGATGAAAGTGATTTAATTTGATTTTTTTTGGAAGATCTCAAGAATTATTTATATATTTTAGAGATTAAAATTCTATAATTAAAATTTTAATAGGTCTTATAGAGATCTTTTGTTGGCTAAAAAACATATGGACTTATATAAAATACAAATATAAAAACTTTAATGACAAAATGAAATAAAGTGGTTTGAAAAAATTTAGAGCTACTAATTTGGAATTATTGAATATTCACAATTATTCTTATGAAAGTACAAAACCAAAAGAAATAACTTTGAAAATAAATATTATTGCATTTAAAACATCCATAACTTATACAATTAGGTAATATAGTTTTATTTGGTTTATATTGCTTTAACCCTAGAAGGCCCAAGGCCATTTTGGATATGAAAACATCCTTGCTTTTCAAGCCTTATAAGTCTATATCTCGCTAAGGTATGAAAATCTCAACCATACAATCTTGTAGTATACATATTGTAGACAATGTGGATCAAATTTGGAGTCATTTGACTGCACGGACTAAAAGATTATAATGTTTTAGTGTTGAAAAAAGATGCTGAAATTTTCCTAAAAACACATTTGGAGGTGAAATTTGATTTCTAAACCTAGTCACATGAAACTCATTGTGTTTGCAAAATGACTAAGAAATGTAAAAAAAAATAGCCAAAAAGGGTGAAAAAACACATTTAAGGTTGAACCTACTTCTACTAAAATGCTTCTTAGTCACTCATTACTTCTTTGATTAACACAAAATTTTAGCCACACAAACTAGGCAAGTATGCGCAACTTTCCCCCAAAAAAGTTTTGAAAATGGACACAATATGAAGAAGTAACAAGCCGCTAAAGTGCATACTAACAAAAAAATGTTAGTGTTTTGAACTTCCAAGCATTCAAAACAACTTGGATTGCTATGAAAATTTTACCACAATAACTAGACTTCTAGAGGAACAAAATCCAACAAATTGTATTCAAAACAAACATTGGATGAAGGAAATACAAGCCTTCAAAGTTGCAACCATGACAATGCAGTGTGTTGAACTCAAACTGAACCCGTGAACTTTGAATGGCTTTCACAAACTCAATTCGTCTTGTATTGATCTGAAAATTCTACTACACAAACTAAACTAGTATTCGCAATTTTTCCAACAAGTTTTTACTAAATTTGGTCACTGGATGCAAAAGTTGCAACACTTTGAATTGTACTTCCAAACTATAAACGACCAGAATCTGTCCCCTTGGGCGGTCTAGGGTTAATGAAGTATACTAAGCCCAGACAAAGACAATGAATAAAATGTCATAAAAAAGTCTTTGATCATGAAGGATACATTTTTCCTTAAGTACTATGCAATTAGATTTTGAACAATGCAAATAAAAACATGTTTGCACATTATTTCTTTTCATCCATTAAAATTTGTATAGATGCTTATTTTAGTTCTTTGACATGTGTACTACATATGTTTTTAAAACTCTTTTCTATAAATATTCTATAATTCCAAAATTGGCCCTTTGAAATTGCTTTTAAAAATAATTTAAATAATAAAAAATTTGCCATAATTAGAATTTTAACATTTAAAATTTAAAGATTTGGGGGATTGAAGATCAATTTTCCTATAATTAAACTACTTTAGAAAGATTTTCAATTTTCGATTCTAAATTTTATTGATAAACATTTGATGGTGCAATAAATATTCAATTATATTGCTATAATCTATGAGCTATAGTTTGTTACTTTCATTTGAAATTTATCTTCAAATTATTATTCTAAATTGCAATATATTACTCATTTTTGTATTTAGAACATTGGACTATCCTTGATTCTTGAGAGATTTAAGTGACTTCCCATGCTTAGAATGATGGATTAAAAGACATCATTTGTCAAAGTTATTTTCTATTTATTATACATAATCAATGCTTTTGAAAATAAATAAATAAATATAAAACTTTTGGAAATTTTTAGTATGACCATCAAAGCATGATTGTATATATTTAACCATAAAAGTATATAAAAATAATACAATTTTTATATTTACTTTTCCCAAATGAAGTATGCAACCACTGGGGAGTAGTTTTGCACATGAAAGACCATTTGGGAGCTTCGGCCTATGTATGTAGGAACAGCTACAATAGTATCTACAGATAAGCCCACATCTAGCTGCCACCATTATTGATTTGTGTTAGATGAATGCAATTCTATATTTTTGAATTAGAAATAGATGTTTCAACAAATATGGTTTAATAAAAATAAAAATTTATTATTATTATATATATATTTAAAAAATATAAAGATTTTAAAAATTAAAATCAACAAATTTATAATACATTTTAATAATATATATTATTTATTATAAATAGCGCATTTTAACAAAATATATAAATCAAGAAAAATTGCTTTGAATTTCAAAATTCAAATTTTTATGTTTATATATATATAATTTTAGATTAATATATCAAGACATATCTAATCATTCAATTCTGTATCTCAATAATAATCAACAAAAGGATTTAAACTCTTATTGACATAAGCAAATATACCAATATAAAAATGGGTTGAATTCAATTTCAAGGCCATATCTTTATATATTGTTTATATGCCATAATGTTTTTAATTCAAATGAGATAGTTTCTGTACTAGATTTAATAAAAGTTTCATCCACTTTTATTAATCCATCTATAAGTACGTGGCTTCAAGAAATGCTACCTCATGATCATCGCTACTCCAACTTTATGAGACCCAACCTACCACCTCTTAATTCAAACAATCCCTTCTAAATATTGAAGTTCATTATTTCTTCAAGCTCAAGAAATTGGAAACTTCTTATACACATTCATATAAATCCAAACTTCCATATTTCCACTAGAAGGTTGAATTCTACTCTTGGGAGGGTCACTTAGAGTGTTCATTAAAATCCACGTGTGAACAAAACTTTGAATCCCCTATATACTTTTTGAATTTTAAATAAAATGAAATGAAAAAATATGAATAGATTTTTCTACTTTGAAAGTTTATGTTTTTGAATTATTGATATTTTTATTTGTTAATAATAATTAGTTACAAATTTTTGAAGTAAAAAAATACATTGTAGAACTGAAAAATAACTTTCACACCCCTATATTATATAAGAAAAGAATTCTCTAGTGAAAGCTCATTTTGAGTTGAATATTGATGCAATGGTCATCTAAATGTGTTCTCTAAAAGTATTTGAGTTAAAGAAACATGCCATTTCAGTGCATTTTTAACCTCTTCTAGAAATCATTCCATATTTTATTTGAGTTTGAAATTTTGGGAGTAGAATCCTATAGTCATTAATAAACAATGCTCAAAATTTGAAGTTAAAATTATAGTTTATTAGAAACCACTTATTCGCATGTGGTTTGTTGTAGTAGAACTAAGTGCACCCCTCAAGATTCTACTTTCCTTTCAATAACATATAATATTTAAAGTAAGATGTAGAAATCAAGTCAATTTCTATTCTCGCTAAATTCAACTCTCATTCCAAGCTATAGACATCCCTTAGTGTCATAACTTCCTTTGACGTATAGCATATTTTAGGAAATTAGATATAATAACTTGGAAATTGAAATGAAATCCAAAGTTCAATCACAATTTGAAGAAAAAATAGAATTTAGAGCTTATGACATAGTCTAAAGTTATATGAATACTTCATAATTTAGAGTGCATTGTCATTTTATTTGCACAAGTTTGAACTTACCTCCAAACCCACACCATACAATTTGCAATACATTCTTTCAACGTTATTATTGTAGGAAACTATAAGCTCGCCTTCATGTACCCCAACCAAGGGGGGACAAAATTGCACATAAACTTCTAAAAAATTCTCAGGCTCCACATTTCCACATATTGGAGAGATTGCAAAGAACCCATTAACCTGGAATTCAAAGTTGGCTATTTTGGTGCCAAAATTGCGTAGCATAACATTCTTAGTGTTCACCAAATTAGCAGGGGTATGTGGAAAATGAATCTCATCCGGCAAGTCCAATATTGCTACATGTATATTCATATAAAAAACAATTTAGTGATTTTATTATTAAATGTTGTATTTCTTAGAATTTGATTCTTAAAAAATTCAATTCTTAATTATATAGATCAAAATCAAATAATTAGAAGTTTTTCAATAATATCAATAAATTATTTATTTATTTGTGTATTAACATTAAAAGATGATATGAACACATGTTTTAAAATTTTATCATAAATTTGAAGTTTCAATGGAGGGTTGCTATTATGTGAGCTTAGAAGTATAAATCCATTAGCCTAGAAGACTACACCTATGTTATAGGTGTCTATATGATAGAAACCTTCTATGATTATAATATAATTATATTATGAATACCTATATTATAAGTGTTTCTATTATAAGCACCTTCAATGGTTGTAGGATATCTACTTGCACCTTCATCTAAGTTAAAGGCTCATATATTCAAGACTCACATGCTTACATTTTCATACTCATACGCTAACTTCATTGCTTTGAATGTAGATTAGTGTAGTTAATTAGTGAATTTTTATTCTTTAAAAAATGAATTTTGGTGCAACAAGTACATCAATAGGTTTGATTTTTGATTTCATACTCAAGACTAGATTTTACTGAAATTTTATTTTCATTATTTTCATTTTATTAGTTTAAGTTCAATTACAAAAATGAGACCTTTAAGAAATATGTGTCATTTCTAATAAATCTTTGTTCACTCCCAATTAATGAATAATATTAATGTAAGATTTTATATTTAATATATCTAATATTTTACTAAATATTTTTCATTTTCAAGTATTTAATTGTAGAAAGATTGATTTCAAGGCACCAATGTTTTTGTGATTTTGAGCTAAAGAGTACTTTAGCTTAATCTATGATAAAATGTTATTCTAAGGTTCTAATTGCAAACACAAAATATTATTATATGATAGGACACAATTGGCTAATTTTATTAATAGGAGTATTTGTGCACAATAGATTTTCTTGCACCTCGTGATCCATGACATACTACAGGCACTTCAAATTTTTCTCGTTCGGTAACCACAACTATTGAGAATTCTTGGTCATCTTCACTTTCTGGGCAAAAATTAACAATGTATTGAATCTGTTTCATGAATTTTTGGTTTACAAATTCAATTCTATAATAATTGTGCAATTTTTAAAAAAATAAAATATTGAATGCAAAAAACATAGCTTTGAATATTAACCAATAGTATTTTTAATTTCACTTATTTGAGTTTTTATTGAAGATGAATAAAGATGATAATTTACATTTTTATTGTATGTATGTTGTGTAATGGTATGTTTTCACTTGATATTACAAGTTGTATTAGTAATGTAATCCAAATCTTTACTAAGATCACTCTTATATATCAATTGAACCTCGTTGAGAACATACTTTATAAATTTAAATTTATAAAGTCTTTTCTAAGATTTCATTTTGATTTTATACTTACAATCAAACACATTGATAGCGACAAACTTCAAAAATCCAATAATATAGAAAACACTTCCAAGCAACACTTTTGTTGGTCCTACTATTTTGAAAGTCAAGTGACAAAAAATTAATATTACAAATATTTTACAAAGCTTATAAAGTTGAGAATATATGATAGCCTATACATAATACTATCTAGACTCACCGTGAATGAACACCCTTAAGGCATGAAATGCCTCACTTCTCATTGGTTGTATCTAAAAAGTTGCGTTTATTGTTTGGTTTATTTTGAACAAATGCAAAAACCATTGCATTAAAAAAAAAATCACCATACAAAAAAAGCCAAGCCAAAGGCTGAACAATGAAGAAAAATGAACACATTTTGTACACATTTTGAGTCCAACAATGGTGTTTATTTTAGCCCATTTTTTAGATGTTAGAGAACAAAATGGTACTTAACGTACCTCCATTCCAGGAGCAACTTTGCCTGTGCCTCTTTCATCAAACATGGTGAGCTCATGAGAATCCGGAGGCGCATATAATTGCACATTGAGGACTTGTGACACAAGTGGAAGGACTTGCACACGCCTTGCAATCTGCATGTTAATTTGGGGGAAAAATGATTCAATTTTATAAAGGAAAATTTTTACAATTACAAATTTCCATGTCAACCATTACCTTGCAGTAATTTTTAAAAATATTTCCAAAAATTTAAGTAGTTTTTCAAATATATTGAATAAAAAAATTGTAGAGATTCACAACATTTGAGGGAAATTGAGATCCTTTGTATTTAGTACAAGAAGTAATAATAGTCACATCGTGCATTTTTAAGACTTGACAAATGTTTAAAAGCTAATTCATTGTCATTTTGATACATCAAAAGAGTTGCAATAAACTACCTTATCATTGTTTCGAAGGTTGATAACCTCTGAGTATTGTTGGAATGCTTTATAGTTTTTGAACACTACTTCAGGTGGGAAGGGTTGAAACAATGGACAATCTTTCTTCACAAAAGATGACTCCTGCACACAAACACATACAATAAAAGGCACCAAAATTGAGATAGAGTATCAACAATATGGACTTTCAAACTATCTACCATATATTTTGATATCACATGTATTCATATTGTTTTTAATTAACATAATTCATGTATTTTGTGGACATATATAATGAATCATTTAGTTTTTAACATGAGATAAATTTAGTTGAATAGAAGATCGCTAGCTCAAAATGACTTCAATATATAAGTATTTGCTTCCAACACTTGATATTTATAATATACTTCCACTCATTTACCAAATACTTTTTATCACAAAAATTGTGATGCTCAATGATGTGTGGTTTGGTCCGGATGGAGCCATCAATATATGACACTTGTGGGTGCAATTTAGCTTCTACCACTTCACTAGGTTTTTTCTGCACATAAACAATTAGGTAATTTTATTTTAACAATTTATGTTCAATCATTGTTGTAAATTTTCATATTTATGAGAAAGACTAATGAAACCATGGTACCAATAAAAAAAAACAAAGAAGAAAATGTATATTGTAATAATTAGAACTCCAATCTTTTTTGAGATTTATACAAATATCTAATCTATTCATTGAAGAATGTGACATTATCATTACTATTAATTGTAACATGAAAAAAATCTTTTCCAATATACAAGAAAAATCATGACAACAAACGGAATACTTATTTTTTTATTATATTGCAAGATGGATTGTCCCTTTTGAAGGGATAGTTTGCTATGTTACAAGAGTGATCCACAACTTACTTTCAATACATTAGGATGAGGATCTCCATATGACTTGTACTTAATAGTTGATCCTGGAGCCCTTGTGCTTGTTTTTTTGGCTTTGGGCTTCTCTCTTGGCCTTGTGACATGCAAATTTGGAAGTGTTTTATCAAGCAACTGGGGATTATCCCTCTCCTTCAAGATCCTCGATCTATCTGACTCCATAACTTTGTAGTTGAAAATGAGCCTTTTAGGTTGTTCCAAGTGGAGTTATTTCATTGCAAATTCTTCAAAAATTACAATTTATTTGTTGCCACATGTTTGAATTTTCATGTATCCTAAGATGCAGAAAGAAAACTTCCATCCTAAGAGGGAGTCTGTCAAGGGCTTTCAAAAACAAGTTTGATACACTAATATACATTGGAAGATAATAAACTCATGTCATTATTAGAGTCTACTAAATTTGATATACAAATTTTTTTTCTAGCTTTTGATTGAACAACAATGACAGTGTTCTTGCAACAAATTCTTTCAAAAGTTGAAACCTTCATTTACATGCACTACTAAAAGGAACAAGGAAAAAAACTTGAAACCTTATAGAAAGAGAATTGAATTATTTCCAAAATTGAAAAATACTATCAAATATAGGCAACTTTATAATTGCAAATCTTAGTGTCTCTTAGTGCCTATTATAGGTGCCTATTGTAAGTGAAAGTATGGAACAACAAATGGGTCCAACATCAAATGTTACACGGAAGAAAACATCTTTAAGTAGGTTGAGAGAAATTAGGGTTTTTCCAAAATAAAAATGTTGTAACCAATGTAAATGAAAAGTTTGTTGGAGGTAGTTTCACTATGCATCCAAAATTGCATGCCCCCCAATGTCCCATGTCTTATTTCTTATGGATACGGATATGTCGTATAATATATTACTAATATGAACATGAATGCTTGTATGAATATATGATATACATTGTGAATTACAAATATGAATACATCTATTGATACAGATGAGTATTCCCAAACTTCTTTATCCCATAGCTATTGGATTTTTAAAGGTGATAATCTATAAAGTTATAATTTGAACTACAATTGTCATATTTGAAGTTTGAGATTCTCCAAATATTAGCTACAAGTGAGTAAGTATTGAAGATAATTCAAGAGTCTTGCGCTAATTGTATTCAATACATTAGCAATGAACCATGCTTAGGACTACAAATGATGTTTTTTAAAAGTAAAATGAGGAAGTTTGCTCAAAAGCAATAAAATTTCAATAAAGACCTTTAGGTTGGTTGACTCATGCATTTTTTTGGTATTATCGTATATACAATCTACATTTTGTATGAGTATAATTTTGGTGCCACATGGATGGAAAACATGTATATTGTGTTAGGTTATTTTGCTCCAAAACATTATATTAAGGTTATAAATTTCAGCTTAGAAGATCTAAAATTATTTAAAAAATTATAAAATAAATGTATACTACCAATTCCTATAGGTGTGAAAGAAAAATTCAACTTATTATATCATCTCCATCATTCATACTAATCATTCTAAACTTTTCATTGTAGATATACAAAGATGATGAAATTTCTATAAATTATCTAGGTGGATTAAAATCAACCAATATTTATAGATATGCACCAAATTTAATTTGAAGGCATTTAACTTTGCATTTTTATAAGATTCAATGGTTCTATTTTCAGAAGTTAAATTTTGTTAGAATTGATGAAATACAAAATCAGACATATGTGCATTCATCTTTGAAAATGAAATAAAACAATACTTTTTTTTATTGAAAACCTCATTAATTTTATAGTGAATTTTTAGTACTAAGATTTAATAAATATATTGACATGTTATTTTCATTGCAAAATGTGGTGATCTTTTTTCTGGAATTTATAAAAAAGATAATTTAATTTGACATTCTTTAAATTTATAAAGTTTATTTTCATCCAAATAGTGATATTTATGGCTTTAGGCTTAAATTGTAGATGGTGCAAAATAAAATGAATAACATAATCATAAATATATTTGGAAACCCATTTGTTCCTTCGTGTAGTGAACTTAGAAAATGTAGATGAATATTGAGGTTACTAACTTGCTATGAGTCTCAAAGACATTTTTATGAAAAATCACAATAGAAAACTCAAAGTTTGTAAGAAAACATCTATCCAACTTCATCTACTTCATCCATTTCTTCTAAGTTTTTTTCTTTAAGTGCCTAAAATGACAAGTTAGGTTTTTAGTGAATTAGATTGTAATGCATTTAGAATGAGGTTGTAGTAAAGTGGAAATATTTTCACAAGTTTTACTTAGCTAATATGTAGTATAGAGTGTCATTTCCAAAATGGGTGTGTGAGCTCAATGTAACTTGTATGGTCTTTTAAGACTATGATGTAGGACTTGAGATGAACAAACTTTTAACTAGTAGAGATCCAACCAATAATTTTTTAGTTGCTACCTAACTTTTTTGAGTGGTTTAGTTGCAACTAAAAAATTAGAAAGTGAATCCTTAATTCTTGAAACTAAAATTAATGTATACAAAAACAAATTGTTTTTCTATAGATTCATTATTAATTAAAACTTCGATTGTTAATCATTTTTTATACTATAAAAACTTATAGAGTATTAAATAATTTTTGGTATTTATAAAATACTATTAATAGAATTAATGATATGTTTTGTCACCAAATTTTGAATTGCCTTTTAAATAATCAATGTTAGGTGAAATTTTATCCAATCATAAAGAAACTTATACTCTTGTGATCTTTGAATCAAAGTGCTCCAATATTAACCCCTAAATGCAAAATTGTGTTTTTTTGGCAACATTGTGATTCTGGGCAGCTCACTATGAATGGAGTTTTCATTTTTTTCTTTAAAATTTTTGCAAAACATGTGCCCAAGAAGTAGCTTTAAGGTCCAACATTTTTCATACCTTTTGACTTTACAGTTAAAAAGTTATTGCATGATATGTCATTTCCAATGTTCGGTGGGCAACTTGGGTAGCCCCAAAACGGGTTTTTAGTTTGTGAATAGGTATGGAGTCTTTGAAACCATACCTACTCACAAACTAAAAAATTTCATAACTTTCATCTCACTTATTGAAATGGAATGATTCAAAGCATCTCATTTGTATACAAATATGTAGAACCAATTTCAAAAAGAAATTTTTGAAAAAAGTGATTTTTAAAGAAGTTTTTGGGCTGCTCGAGTTGCCCGCCGAACGTTGAAAATGACATATCATGCAATAACTTTTTAACTGTATAGTCAAAAGGTATGAAAATTGGACTTTAAAGCTACTCTTTGGGCACATGTTTTGTGAAAATTTCAAAGAAAAAAAAAACTTCATTCGTAGTGAGGTGCCTAGAATTACTATAATGCCAAAAAAAATGCAATTGGGGCATTTAGGGGTTAACTTACAAAGATTCAAATGTTTTTGAAGTAGAATATGCTATTAATTTCTAATTATAACACTTACAAATATTTCATTCTAGTATAAACTTCTAAAAATGAGGATTACACATTTTAGAGTACATCTACATTTCATCCAAGAGCCCTTGAACTTTCAAGAATTTATTCATGCTAGCCTCAAAAAGATTTTTTTCCACTCTCTATTATTTTTGTTTCTTTATACTCACAGCATTATTAAAAAAAACCAAAAAATAATTCTACATGAAATGGCCAAAGGCTATTGCCGAGATTTTTATTGTGAAATTCTTAATTTTATTAAAAAATGGACCAATGAGGCACGTTTGGCTTCACCTGCATGGCCATTTTTAATGTCTAAAGAACCTAGATGTTCAAATTTTGAATAAAAGATGAACACAAACGTATTCTTCATTTTTCCATCCATCTAAATATTTGTAGATTGTAGTGCTAATTCTCTTACATTTGTATGATATAGATTTTTGAAATTCTTCTTTGCAAATATCCTGTAATTCAAGGAACACAAGTATTTTTGACCTCAAAAAGTAACTTTTGCAATTTTAGAATTGAACTCTAAAAATTGAGAGTAAATGAGAAAAATGAAAATTGATAACATATTTAGAACTTAACGTTTATAACTTAACCTATTAGAACATGCAAGAAAAAAATATTGTAAAAAAAATATGAAATCTATAATTATTTTTAGGAGGATTTTTTTATTTTTTATTGAAAAATTTTATTGAAAAATATTGGTTAGTGTACCAATTGATCTAACTTTGTAGATATGATTTAGGGATCATAATTTATTATTTTTATTTGAAAGTCATCTTTATGTTATTCCATTAAATTTGCATTCTATAATACATTTTTTTTTTATAATTTTGGAAATTTGAACTACCTTGGTCTTTAAATTGGTGAAGGTACCTTGATTCCATGGGTTAATGATAGTTGGCATGAAGACTAGATGGTTAAGTTTGAAATATTTTTAACCCTTAACCCCTAAAGTTCCATTGTCCCTACTAGGGACAAAATGAATTTCGGGCAAGCTCCTATGATCTCAATTTTTATTGAAACTTTTTGAAACTTTCTCATAATATAGAAAAACTTAAGAGCTTTCTGGAAATATAATTTTATTTCAATTGGTGCTTGGGAGCAAAAGTTATGCCACAATAACTTCAAAATGGGGGAGATCGGGCAGCAAAAAAAATCCACAAAAAATTGAAATAAAATTCTCAATATTTTTGTTCTTGTAGATTACATTTTTTGTATATGGAAAGCTTTGATTCATTCAATTTGGATTAGAGATGTGAAAGTTATGGAGCTTCTTGTTTTGCGGGCAATCATAGCGACTTTTTGAAAGAATTTTTTTTCTTTCACTTTGAATGCTAATATCTTTCATTCTATACGGTCAAAAATCACAAAAAAATTATTACATGATCTAAGACAAGTATAGAGCAAAATCCTATAGATAGATTCTAAAAAATATTTTCTTAAATTTATTTTGTAGGTGAATGTAATAGAAGTGGTAGTTTTGAGTGGTTTTGGCAAAAAATGGCCATGGGACTTTAGAGGTTAACCCTGGAACACTCTGACATCCATCTTCTAGACGATGAACAGCTTGAAGTTCTTGTTTCTGTCTCATTTCTGTTTGGATGAAAGTCATCCTAGTTTTTGATAATACTTTATCAAGTTCTTGTCTTATCTAATGGTTAGATAAGGTGAAACTAGAATACAATTTTTTCTAAAATTATAAATGCGGAAGTGTGTCAAGTGGTCAAATTGCATTGACCATGTCAAGAGAACCTCATTTTGAATCCATTCCAATAACTTTTGCTCAAAAAATGATAATACTTTGCTTGTAATCAAAATTTGAAGGAATTTTGAAATTTCCCTTTCCAAATTTATAGAAAAATATTGTTGATAGCATTGGTGAATCCAACCATATAGATGGAATCTAAAATTCAAAATCTGCAACTTTCCTTTGTATATCACTTCTAAAATATTCTTCCAAATAACACCTTATAATGATTTTCTCCAAATCGTCAATTCTGGAGAAGAGTCCAGAGTCCAGACGCTCGAGGGTTAACCGAGAAACTGGTCGTAGTGGAAATCATCTCTTTGAGTACAGTACTACCGTGTGAATTGTTGGCTTAAAATAATGAAAAAAATCACTCGTTCGGATACAAGCCACTATAGAAGACATTCCCTTTTTTCCCACAAACTTTGGAGGACGAATAGTTGCACTTCTGTCCTGCATGGAGAGATTCTTAGTCATTTATTGGACGCAAAACGTCCACCTCAACGTTTAAGGGTTAAGGGTTAAATTGGGTTTTGGAGATTGAGTGGGCCACTGACGGCCAGTTGGCCCCCACAACCGGGCATGCGGTGGGGTCCGCCTGAAGCCGCCATTTCCAGAGCCCGACACCGGACTTCGACGTGTGCCGGTGCGGATGCTCCCCTGCATTCCGAGGCTCCTCATTAAAGGTGGCTCACCCATTTCCAACCACTTAAGCAAAGACGCATATTTGGAGCGCGGGTTTTTTGGGTGTGGAAATTTTCCCATGTACAGAAATAGAGTTTGGAAGGATTGTATATTTTTTCAGAATTTTATTGTACAAAATATACTTACGATGAAATTTTATAGTGAAAGATTCACCTTTGATCTGTAATGGTGATATAGAGGTTTTAATTTTCTGACCATGGGTTTGATTGCAAAATCAACCAAGGGTTGGTTGCAATATTGATAGCCTTACAACCAATCATAATGCACCATAGCTGCTCCTGCTCGAATTCCACCACAACTTCGTAGAAAGAAAGCGCAACTTCATGGAAAGAAAGCAACCTATAGATTGGAAATGGGATGATGGCTTGAAATGGGTCGGCTACTATATAAGGTAAACCAACCCATTGTGGTCAACTAGGGAGTTGTTGTTTTTTATTATGTGAAATTTTGGCCTTAATGTATGTAAGAAGTGACATTCATGGATTGATTAGTGACCTCATTAGGAGGCTTCAACTTTTCAAAGGGAATTCAATGTCAAAAATGACTTTTTAGTCCCTCTTTTTTAGAAAATATTCATAACTGCTTTGGGTGAATGACATGAGCATCGTGGAGTTAGATTTTGTTAGTGATGGGATGATCTACAAACTCTTTTGGGCTGAACATTTCAAAAATTCATAACAAATACATACTTTGTTGAAAAAATATAATTTCAATTGCTCTCACTATGACTCATACTTGCCTGTATGCGGAAAAAAATTGAAAAATTCCAGCAATAGCATGTGGCTGAACTTCTAATTCTGGCTGGTTAGTTTACCTTATTCATGCAAATTGTGGCGTCATTAGTCCATATGAAGACCCCCACTTCGCTTCACTTGAGGTGGAACTGTCCATTACCTAATTTCGCTACCTACAGGTTCCTCCCATTTTTGTCACTGGCCCATCTATTACCACACTCTTATTAACCCTTCATCATGATGGCAATGCACTTGGGAAGTGAAACACACCAGCCCACGCTTCGACAATGGTTTGATCATGCTTCAACATGAAGGTCTACTCACAGTTTTCCATTTCAGCTTTGAAAAATCACGAAAAAAATTCAATTCTTGTCGGAATGTCTTCATTCTTTTTGCAATTGACTTCTCTCAAAAAACTCAATATCTGGAAAATATGAGAGCTGATAAAATAGCTTCTCCAAAGTACCTAAATAACAAATCTGTGTGCTAGTGGGTAGTTCTACCTTACTTCCGTCATGTGCACAGTCTTCTCCCTCTCCAAGCCCCCCCACGCGGAGCGCGTTCTGCAGGACTGACGGCAGGGCCTGTCTGTGTTGTTGTCCGCATCCAGTTCAGTTCCCCCAGTTGACCTGACTTTACTACTGTGTCAGGAGGATTCTCTCTTTTTGCCAATATGACGCTAAAGTGAATAATTCCGTTCCACCCCCTGCAGACCGCCAAGCCCGGCCACCGAATAATAACAAGCTCAAGGCCCTCAAAAATAAAATTTAAAAAAAAAAAAAAAGTTACAATAGTAGTAAAATAAAACATAAAAACATAAAAACATAAAATAAAAGTATTAATCAGCTTAAGTTGGCCCAAGCCTCGCCAACTGAAGGTTTAGTCTATATTTGCATGGCGTCACGAGGACAGAGTGACCCAGGGGAAAACAAACCCGGTCCAGGAATTTTTTTTATTTGCCTTACATGATGAAATTTGCAAATTTTGAATTCATATTCAGAATCATGCACCCCAAATAAGGTAACTAGAGCTAGGATACCCTATACACAACACAAAACAAACAAGGGATCTTTTAAACAACCACTTTTATCCCGGAGAACACAAAATTCACCCTGCTCGTCCTACTTCGTGGAATGGGTTTTGCATCTTGTGTGGGAAATTGGAAATGAATGAATAGGGGTAGTCACACCTTCTTCACTTGGCACTTGAAGAATGGAGAATGAGAAGTTGGTGAGGGTTTGGAGGAGCCAATGGGAAGCCACGGTGGAGGGTGAAGAAGGTGTGACCCCCCTAAAAGATGTGTTGAGGGTGGAGAATAAATAAATGGAGAAAGAGCCACTTGGAAAAGGAAAAAGGAGAGCATAAAAGAATAAACTTAAGTATATATATATATCTTCCGCACTCTCGCTCTTCACCTCCAGAGGTGAAGAGTGGAAGTGCAAAAGATATATGTACTTAAGTATATTCTACTGCGAAAGGACAACATCAACCGAACCCCAACGCGCCACGTGCGTGTTCTCCATTCTTCAACTTGGGTGTGAAGAAGGTGTGACTACCCCTAATGAATGAATGTCCCTCCCCTCCCTTTCCTTCCTTCTCCTTTGTAAAGTGGATTTTGAATTCATATTTGTAATCAAAGACCAAATCAACTAGGAGAAGTGAAGAACATACCCTAAACATGGCACAAAATAGCAAACTTTAAAAAAAAAAAAACTTTGACCCCAACCGAGAACACAACTAAGGTAAATTAGTCCATTGTGGTCAAAATGAAGAGTTTTGCATCATCTTGTTGCTGAAATTTTCCAATTTTTTTCTTGCATTAGTACAAGTGTGAGAAACAGCAAGTGCAATTGAAATTAATTTTTTTTTTACAAAGTATGAATTCGCTAGAAATTTCCGAAGCATTGAGCCCAAAAGAGTCTGTAGACTACCTTAAGATCAACAAAATCTGAATCTGTAATGCTCATCTCACTGCCTAACGCAGTCAAAATATTTTCTATTACAGAAAGCCAAAAAAGTCAATTTTTACAATGAAGTTCACAATGAAAACTCAGAAAGTTCCTAATGAGGTCAGTGTTCACTCCATTGCTGTCATGTAAGACACACATTGTTGCCCACATCCCAAAAAAACCCACAATGGGTCATTTCTTAAGCGACCACAGTGGGTCATTTGACCGCAATCTTACCTTAATTCACCCTGCTCGTTCCACTTCGTGGGACTGATGGGTTTAGTGTCCTGCGTGGGAAACCAGGAAGGAAGGAAGGCCCCTTCATAGAGCGACCGGTGGGGGTGATGAATCCCGGGTACACTGGGACACGGGTACACTGGGGCGGGGATCCATTCCACCACAAGAAATAAAGGGAAGTTTAAAGGCCACCCAACAGTATTGTACTGCCACTGTACTATTCACTGAACCCTTTCCTGGTAGCCAGTACTTTGCCGTGTGTGAATCAACCCAACTAACTTAACCCTTAAGCGTAAAGTGGACATTTTGCATCCAATGAATGACAAAGAATCTCTCCATGTAGGACAAAAGTGCAACTATCCATGGTGTTCAACTTATTATTCAAAGGTTAAAAGGACAACGGGGTGACTTTGGAAATCATCAATTTTTTTGACCATGTGAAGCATTGGCTTAAAAAATTGTAAAAGCACTCACTGCAAGACAAACTATTGTAGAAGACCTCCCCTTTTCTTACAAAATTTCAAGGATAAATAGTCCTACATAGAGAGATCCTCTATCATCCATTGGACGCAAAATGTCCGCCTCGATGTTTAAGGGTTACCCCCAATGATGTTTTTTTTTTGTACGTTATTTCTCGCTTGTTCTATACAGAAGGGAAAATTGAGTAGTACATGAATCTCGTTTATGCTATAAATTTCAAACCAAGTCACATATATACTATTGGTCAACTAAAAATTTTGGGGGGATTTTTGAATGTCTGGAGAGGATCGAATAAATTCAATATACAGACAATATACACCAATTCTTTTGGAGGGCAACACCCTTAAGGAGTTAAGGTGAGCCAATCCACAATAAGCAAAAGGACTAGTTTGCCCTATTGGCATTGTTGAAAATTTGAATATTTTTCCCATATAAAGACAAAATTAATGTGAGAAATGCGGAAAGCAATTGATTTTTTTTACAAAGTATGAATTTGTTATAGATTCTTGAAGTATGTTGCCAAGTTGGCTTGAAAGAGTCTTTAGACTACCCCAAAACCGAAACACAAAGTGTAGCCGTAATGTTCATCTTATCTTACTCACCTAACCTAGTCTCAATTTTTCCAAACATGGCTATGACATGAAGGTTTAAAAAAGTCACTTCATGTAATAAATTTTACACTAAAAGGGTGGAAGTTCCTATTATAGTCACTAATCACTCCATCATCATCATCCAAGAAATTGATTGTGGCTACTAATTCAAACTAATGTAGCCCAAATCTCATTTATTGGATTGGGTTGATGCAAAATAGTTACCTATGGATCATTTTCTAGATATTTGTCATGGATGGTTTGCGTGTCATAGGCTAGTTCACCTTAGAGCATGCATGCATTGAGTAGATGATTAATATTTTGGAAACCTTTTGGGCCAATTTACACCTAAGGACAGACTAAATACCCTTTTGAATTATCAAAGCAATGATTGGTAGAGAGATAGGCATGGTCCAAGCTGCGTTTACACTTTGGCCAAGGCCCATGCCATTTTTCATGGATGAGAAGTCCACTTGGAATCCTACATGGCCAAAGAAGATAATGATTTGTTGGTTTCTAGGAGTTTTTTTCTTCACCATTTCTTTGAGGTAGGCCTAATGAATTTCTAAAAAACCACGACGGGCTAAAATCTCAGTCGTAGATTTTGTCTATTTAATTGATCTTAAGGGGCAATATAAGATCTAATAATAAATAGATAGGGTCCAACTATAGTCTCTATTAGATTTACAATAAAACCATGCTCCAAACTATACAAAGTGTGAATATTATTTTTTGCCTTGGGTTCTTACTTCTCGTAGTCACATCTAACAAAGTGAAATACTTTGGAGTACTTGTAGTCGTTTGGTTTCGCCTTGGTGCAAAGCGTACCTTAGAGCATTGTCACCACTATCTCCAAATGAGCTCAATCTAGTGGAAGAGCTAAAGAAGCTTGGACCATGCCTATCCCAATGACCATAGCTCAGCTATTTTTGGAGCTAGTTTTAACTAAAAGAACTCTAGATTCTTGAGCTTGTGGAGCTTGATCAATTATCTATTGTAGCCACTACACTTTTTAGTCATGGATATGGTTGAATTTATAAATTTCAAGATAAATTTTTTAAAGTAGAAATGAATTTTAATTGGTCCCAAGAGTTTTGACCTATTACCAAGCTAGTTGATTGCAATACTATGGAGGCCAAAAATTCCCTAGACAATGAGGCCATCTCTAAGACCAATAGAGGTGATTGGCTCTAGGATTTGACTGCCCTACAATAGGAATGCTTTTGTGACTTAAAAAAGGGAGTAACATAATGTGGATGAAGTACATATAATTACTTTGAAAAAATAAAATTTGTTTATTATGTAGCAATGTGACTAGCTTGCTTATCCCCTAAAGGACCAATGTCCCTTCGAGGGACAAATAGGATTTTAGGCAAGTATCTACGAATTGAATTTTTGTTATGATTTTTTTTTAAATTTGAAGATAGAAAAATTGACTAGCTTTATGGGAATATAATTTTTTTCAATCGATACCCAAGAATAAAGATTTAGAGCTATTTGAGCCTATTTGGGCATAAGTTTAAATGAGCTTTATTTGTTACCCACAAATAAACAAGGAAGAGGGGGCAACCAAATTTTTTTGGCAACCAAAATTTTGGTTGCCAAAAATAGTTCCGCATGGTTTAGTTTTCTTCCTAGAACAATATCACCGTTGAGATTAATGCATTTAAATTCCATTTTAGAGATATTAATAATTTAAAATTTCCTTCTATCTCATACCTACTTCTATTAAATCATATTTAAAGATTTTAAAAAAAAAAATTTAAAATTTTTTTTTTTTTTAAAATTTTTTTTTTTTTTTTTCTTAGAATCTCAACTTAGTAATCCACAATAAAGATTTAAAGCTTGAAACTTTGTAGTGCTTAGAATTTCATTTAAGAAGGTTCAAAGTCAAATAATATAGTCCTGCAATGTATTGAAAAACTAGTTTTGTTCACTTTAAATGCAGATATCTTGCAATTTGTGTGGTCAAAATTTCTGAAAATTTTTTCCACACATTTTCATACTATAAAATCCTATGTTTAGATGAGAAAAAAATTCAATTTTTTTAACTCTTTGCTATAGAAGTGGCAGTTTTGAGTGTTTTGGGGTAGAAGAAAAGCCTTGGTCCTTTAGGGGTTATTTTATACTTACTAGATTTTGTATAAGGTTTTGAATTGGTTAATTTTTAGATGGAAAGACGGAATAAACTAACAAGAATGAAGATTCTTCGTTTGAATTCTTGTTAAACTATAATCCGTATGACTCAAAAGCATCACATCTACATTCCACTTCTCTAAGGATTCAAATTTATTTAAAAGATAAAACATCACTAATAGTTCCAATGAAGATAAGAAATTGACAAGACAATGAAAAAAAATCATAGTGCACCAAAGAATGGTTTGCATTATATGGATTCTCCATGAAAAAGTTATTGATCATAAAAGAGTAATATATAGTAGGTGTCTTCAAATTGCTTCTTGAGCAATAGTTTTTATTTTTATTTAAATTCTACTCATTTTGGAATGACAATAAAACATAATTGCATGTAATTCAATCTCATTGGGTTGTCTCCTCTTTTATAAACTCTTAAAAGACACAAATTATTACTTCATTAAATTTCATTTATTTATGTATATTGAGATGAACAATCTAAATTTTTTATATTTTTTGAAAATTTCAATCTACACTTTAAATTCATCTATGTTTTCCAAATTAAAAATTTCATAATGAAGTTTACATGATTTAGGAAAATAGGTTCTTTATAAAAATCATAGGTAACCACAAAATGTCTAAAATTATGTGTGTTTCTAACTTAAGGTAGATATAGTAGTGATAAATATCATGATACAATTGGTATACTTCTCAAGCTCATAATAATTATTGAAAATTTTAAAATTGAAGAAAAACTAGATTATTTGGTTGAACTTAATTACAATTGAATAAAATACTATATAAAATTTAAATGTCTCTCTCTTTGAAAATGGATCTAAAACTTCCAATGTCTTTTAAGGTTTATATTTGGTATTGTTCATACTGAATGTATATGTTTATTTCTAGCACTATTTGAGGCGCCAAATTTTGTATCCTTCTTTGTATCTAAAAGATATGAGGAGAAGGCCAAAAACTCAATTAACTCCTATTATAGGTTCCAAGGCCTTTTTCCATCAAAAACCACTCAAAATTGTCATTCCTATTGTAAAGAGTAAAAAACTTTTAATTTTAAAATTTTTTTAAGTTAATTTTTTTTGGTATTAAATTGCATGATCTTACATTTAACTAGTATAAGAATGTGTAGAAGAACTTTTTAAAACTTTGATCATATAGATTGCAAGATATTTGCATTTAAAGTGAAGAAAACAAGTTTTGGCTTGTACCTTGCTTGACTAGTTTTTTTGACCTCGAATTTTCTTAGCTTCAAATTTTTGCACTATTGATTTTGAATTTTGAATTTTTTATGTTGAAAAATTAAATTGAGAGTTTAGGAATTTTTTTATAGAATACACACACTTAATTTTCACTCATTCAAAAATTGCTAAGTAGATGTAGGTTCAAGATTGAAGGGAAAACTAAACAATTAGTAGCTCTAAGATGGAATTGAAATACATTAATCTCAAAGATGAGATTGTTCTAGCAAGAGCTCTTAAAAATAAACTACTTTCAATGACTTTTGGTGTTTTTCATGAACCAAGCTAAGGGTATTACAAAGACTACTACTAAGTAGAATCTCTAGCACTTTACCACTCTCTACATGTGATTGTACCAAAATTCTCAAGCACTTTCATCCCACCAAAATAGTAAAATCAAATAACAAGTCAAATTTGGAAAAATTTCAATAGTATCAAGAATAGAAAATGCATTCCTCACTCAACCACTTTCCTCACCGTCTATTCTCAACCAATTTCAATTATGACAAACACTATAAGAAAACCTTGTTTTAGGTGACATTCAAAAAAATAGCCGACGTCAAAGGGAACGAATTTTAGGTGACGTTGAAAAAAACAACCTGTATTTTTCATGTCAATAATGATGTCCAATGGAACATTAATGGAGATAATTGTTGACAGAAAAACATAAGTTGTTTTCTTCAACGTCACCTAAAATCCGTTCCCTTAGACATCGAAAATTTTGGTTTCTTCTAGTGAAATGAAGGGTCATTGCAAGAAATATAAGTACTACTTATTTGTTATAGGTGAGGTCACAGGGTGAGTACTAGAGTTTTCCATTGCGATAACTTTTAAAGCATGACTCATATGAACTTGAAAGTTTTATTGAAGATGGATGTTTTAAGTATAATCATATCCCATATTTTAAGAAAATAAAACAATCATTTTTTAATTTGGAAGTCAATTTTTTTAATTTATCACTTTTTTAATTTTAGGGATTTTTAGTATTTTGGAGTATCCAAAATTAATGATCTGGAGCTAAAATTTTGATGTTCTATTCCCATAGTAAGCAAGTATAATCCTATCCAAAGGCATTTGAAAAAATATCATTTTATATTTTCTACATTTATGGGAAATTTCATTAAAATGGCGATTATTCCGTAAAAATGGCACAAAGGGGGACTACAAAATGGAAGAAATTCATAGAAAGATGGCATGGGCGGTAAAGAAACATGGGAGATGCGTTGCAATTTGAACTTGTTAGGGGCAAAATTGGCACATCTATGAGGTTGACATGCCGAGAAGCATTGTTGTATGTGCTCTTGACTCGTGTAAATGGCATGCAGAACATCGCCATTTTAATGAAACTCCCCATATTTGTGCAAATAGGGCTTCCTTGTATATACACTTTTGGACATTGAAGATGGTTTTAAGATCATTTTTTGGCGAGATCTCTTCACTATGAAGTCCTCCCATATGGACACTTTTTAGTTTTTTTGTGAATTGTTTTCCTATTTTTTACAAATTAAAACGTCAAAATGTCTATTTAAATTTTTTTGTCATTCTATTTCATTAATAACTTTTGACCTACATTTTTTAAGGTTTCCAATTTTGGTAGTATGTTATTTTTAATTTCATATTAATTATAATTATAATTATTTTATTTTTAAATATTTTTTTCAAAAGATCATTGTATAGTGTATACTAGGCTAAAGTAGAACATCAGTTGGTAGGGCTCATTGTTAGAAAACATGGTAAGTAGACAATTTTACAACAACAATTCAATTTCATCAATACTTGAAACCACAACAATTAAGTTTTTAAAAATGGTCCTCACTCGTTCAATGAACTCAAATTTACAATGGTATAGAAGGGTCTTAATGAATGTGTGTTGGTGTTGAGATGCAATTTAGTAGCTTGCAAATATCAAAGGCAAGTGCAAACCTTCTTTGATGAAGGTTAGCATTTCCAACCTCATTTGTGCTTGTCCTTTCTCATTTGATGGCACCACAATGTTATTGCAATCTAGCCAAGCCCGAACATCAACAACTTTGGTCCATGAATTTGGTTGCAAAGCTACTTTCGTAATGTGGTATATATTTCATGCCATCTATGATCCATATGAATACGACACAGTTTGTAGTCCTCTAAGAGTGTCATGTAGAGCCTATAAAAAAGTTTCTCAAAGAACTTAGCAACAAAGTTCCCATGATAATCGTGAAAGTCCGGAGTACTATTAGCAGTTCAAACAAACTTAGGGATTGTCCTTCAAAGATCGATGTTGCCAATTGGTCTGCCACATACAATTGTGCTTTAACCCCTGAGCAACTCAGAGGCCAAAATTTGGCCTCTCCATTTTAAAAAACACTCTTGTTTGACTACCATAATCTTTTGAGTAATACGGTCAAAAGACGTGTCCTTTTCTCCTCACCTCTGGATCTATGTTGACTACCAATTGCCGTATGGTTGAATTATGTGGATCTCGTCTTAGGAAAAAGCTTGAGTGGAATGAAGTCGAAAAGGTTAGGGGTTAAACTTTTCCTTTCACTGGCTAAGCCAACACTTTGTTTCAAACTAGGCTTGCCTACAGCTAATCATCTTGGAGCATAGACTACAAAAGCAACAAAGATCACCAATATGGGCTTTCAACCTCGCTCGTTCATCCCTTTGCCTCGTCGTGAAGGGAGTGAAAAAGTCATGAGGAGATGGGGCGGGAGTTCAGCATTAGACCATTAGTACGCTGCAACTGTTGATGAAATACCGGCAGTTAATGCAGGTTTGATGGAGTGATGGAAGTTGTGGAACCATTCCCATGTTCCGCTGGGCTTGTTCCTTGTCACCTAAGTTAGCTGGGTCAACCTTTGGATGATCAATTTCAAGTTGCAGCTACGACGCTAGAGAGTTCCTTCAGAACGGCGCCGCTAGTCACTGTTCCTGTTCGTTCTCGAGATAAGAGCTTCGGAAGCTGCTCTTTCCGAAGCAGTGTGCCGACTTTCGTTTCTTTGTAACTGAGCTGGGGAGATTTGGCTTTCACCCACAATATTGCTACTCACCTCTTTGCTGTTGCAGGAGCTCTGCCTCCAGAATCTTCAAGCCTTGGGCTAGGTGAGTACGTGCTCTTCTTCTCATCAAATTGGAGTCAGAGATCTGCGTGATCTGCTCTAGCACGTTCAAGCTTAAGAATTAAGCTCAGTGGTATGTGCACTTCGGAGTTGTAAGAATCACGAGTTCGGATCGGAGTGTGCCGATGTACGCATTTTGAAGTCCGCTGGCATTTTGCAGATGCGCCTCGATCTTCTGTTGGATTCTCGGCACCAGTGTGGCGATTGCAGCAGGACTTCTGTCTCCAGATTCTTAAGCCTTGTACATGGTGAGTACCTACTCTTGTTCTCATCAAATTTTGAGTCAGAGATCTGCGTCGATCGACATGCTCTTCTCTAGCAAGAAGCTCAATGGTAGGCGTAGTGTTGTAAGAATCACAAGTTCTAAGTGCGCCGATGCGTGCATTTTGCTCGACATGCTCTGCTCTAGCAAGTCAGTGGTGGGTAAACTTCGTATTGTAAGAATCACGAATTCTAAATAGTCCGATGCGTGCATTTTTGCAGATGCACTCGACCTGGGGTTGCGTACTCGGCACCAATGTAGCGATTGAAAGTGTCTTGCCTTGACGTACTCTTGAGATCGCTCTTGAGATTGAAGTGCCAAGTTTAATTAGTGACATAGTTTATTTTGGTTGCGAGCACGATGATGATGGAGGCTCCACCAAAGCCAAGCAAACTCCCATTCCGAAGAGTTCACGACACCGGTTTTCTGGGCTGCTTCATGGCTCCCCGCCGCAAGCGTCAAGCTCCGAGCTCTCCCAACAGTCCCTCCTCTTCTTCCTCAAAGGAAGACTTCTTCTCCAGCGACGACCCCGACCTCGCAGATCCCCTCTTCACCACCCCAAACTCCACATCTTTCAAAATCAGCACCAAGTGCACGAAATCGAGCCGCATCTCCGATGCCGACGCCACAGAGGAGTCCTTCGTATTCTCCCCGCTTGCTCCATCTGGCGCCGTGCTCGAGTCTCCGTCGTTCAGAACGCTCTCCGACCCACTCCTAAGCACATTCTCTTACAACAATTGCACTGTGGAAACCAGTAAACTGGGTGCCAGCTCTGGTGGACGTTCCAAACCTTTACCACCGCCAGTGTGGCTCCCATTGCCGGTTCCCAAGGACGCGGCGTGCGATCTTCGTTTCAACTCGGGCGCGTATGTGTCTACGAGCGACGAAAGTGAGGTGGGATCGTGGAGCATTCGAAGAGGGAAAGGGGTTACCGCCGTCGTTGGGCTGCCGCTGCCGCCGCCTTCCATTGCGACGAAGCTCCTGCCTGGACTGGAGTCGTTTGAGTTTGAGGAGCTATTGGAGGGGACACGCGAGTTTGCACCCGAGAGTTGTATGGAGAAAGGCGCGTTTGGCGCCGTGTATAAGGCGTGGGTGAAGAATGCGGGTGTGGGGAAAGCGGGGCGGGAAATGGCGGTGGTCAGGCTCAACGTCAACGAAAATCAGGTGGGAGCTCACATTCAAAGCAACAATATATATTAGCAAAATGATGCAAGGAATATGTAGAGTAGAGACTCCGTTAACCATATAGTACATTAGAGGCTCCATTCACCTTACAGGCAAGCTTAGATTTGTGCTACATGTGAAACACTTGATCTAATATTGACATTACGTTTTTTGCAATTGATTTCGAGCTTACCCAAAACAAATGTGCTAACGAATTACGATTATCTTTTAGATGGTGCCAGTTTCTAGGCGGTTGTAGGGAATGGTTCCAGGTTCCCCCGTGTGGTGAATGCAACCTCTCCCTTCCTGTATGGTGAATGGAGACTTCACGTTATATCAAAACATAAGCAACAAGTGATAGCTGTTAACCAGAATGCTGTGGAGTCGCTGTGGATTTGCCTTGCCGTGAGTTTACTGAAATTTCTGGTTCCCTGGTTTTGGAATTTGGTGGCAGACTTTGAAGGATTGGAAGAGTGATGTGCAAATGCTGGCGCAATTACCAGACTCGAACATCTGCTTGATCAAGGGCTACTGTGCGCACGAGGACGTGGACGTGCACAGTGTGAGGATCACCTCGGAGCGTCTTCTGGTGTTCGAGCAGTCACCGAACGGTACTCTTCACGACTACCTCTGCGGGAGTCGTTCCAAAACGCAGTTGGATTGGTCTGCCAGGATCAGCATCGTGCTGGGCGCGGCGCGTGGGTTGATGTACCTTCACGACCGAGCGCCGTTGCAAATCGTGTACAGGGAATTCAAAGGCTCCAGTGTGCTCTTGGACAAGGATTACACCCCGAGATTGGCGGGCTACGGCTTGGTGGTCATGAGTTCGCCCCCTGACAGGAAATCGTCGCTGTCATCGGTAAGCCTCTTGAATCCAACGTCACGCATCGCATGAATATGTGTAGTTATATAGGAATATGGGCAATTTCGTTAAAATGGCGAAATTCCTTTACTTTGGCAGTTTATACAGTTCAGAGCGGGCATTCTGAAGTGTACAAACGTCATAGATATCTTAAATCTATACTGTTCTTAGATGTTTGAAATCTATACCTGTGCTAGATGTTACTTTTACAATTCAGATCGTGCGATCTGAAATCTATAGTAGTCATAGATTTCAAAAATCTATACAAGTCCAAGATTCTTGAAAACTATACCTATCCTAGATGCCACTTTTACAATTCAGAGCGGGCGGTCTGAAAATGGCACATGGAATGCCGCCATTTTAACGAAATTCCCCATGAATATATGTAATGTCTCATATCCACTTACTGTGCAACTCAAATCTGGATCCTTGTTGTGGACAATAGTTCATGCTGTGCCACACAAATGATTGCTTATTTCCTCAACTAGGCCTCGAATGGATGCTTGCTACCTATCTGTAGATTACAAGTCCTCATTGAGACTTCTTGTGCACATGGCTTGTTACGATTATTTTTGTTTTGAAATTCACAAGCATACAGGGCATCATGATCAGTCTTCTGAATGATGTCCGCTCGATTGTCCTGTTTTTCGGATGTTTCAGGTGATGAAGACGAGCCAAGCGCACGCCAAGAGGAACGTCTGGAGTTTCGGCATAGTTTTGCTTGAGCTTCTCACCGGCAAGTACAGCCTCGACCCCACCTTCCTCTGCAACGAAAAGAATTTCGTGCGCTGGGCCGAGCCATTTCTGAAAGACGAATCCAAGCTTACCCAAATCCTGGACCCCCGTCTGAAGTCCAAATGTCCCTCCAAGGAAGCATTGAAGGTTGCGGAGCTCGCAGTCCAGTGCCTGAAGAAGAAAGAGCTTCAAAGACCGAGCATGTCCCGGGTGGTGGACGCCCTCAAGTCCATCAAAGAAGACTTCAGGAGCCGAGTCTTACAACCACAGCAGCAGCACAATTACAATTATTCCAAAGCCTCACTCGAAACCCTGCAAAGGAGAGCCACGTTTGGAGGTCTCTCCTTCCGTGATTTAGAGGAACGATCCAAAGCTTTGGACCGCCAGTTCTTGTCTTTGGATAGTCGGTCGTCCGTTTCGACTTCTTCCGCCGAAGACAATGACTCCAGGTCAGGGTTGCATTTCTGCAATTGTGCGTTGCAGTCTGGGAAGGCGGGTGCGGATGCCAAAGCCAGCAGCTGCAGAGTCTTTTGACTGAGTTTTGTGTATCATAGTTGCAACTGAAGCTTCTGAGATGGGTTTCAGAGGTTTAGGGAAACTTGTACAATTTAGGGATAGAGATTGTAGCGAATCCTGGTTTCTACTCCGACAGTCTTGTGTTTTTCAATATGAGATCTACGAGTTAACTACGAGATGGTATATTGCTACGCATCTAGAAAGTTTCCAGACTTTCTGTGGACCTACCAAACTGAGGTACTTCCAAGCAGTAAACGAATGAGCATTCAAACTTCACCCAAATGTGTGCTGCATGTGTTTTGCGATGTGACCTTGGCTTGGTTCATTTGTTTTCTTGTGCACAGTTTTGAGATGCTCGTGGGTTTCAGAGGAGCCACCTTCTTAGTTGGATAACTTGCTGCCTGTGGTGCACTTGGATTAGAAGAAATTTAGTACTCAGTTTGAATTGGAGTTGGTCCTCCAATTCGATTAGTGCTATCTCCAGTGTAACACACTCTGTAATTGCACATTCTCTGCGTGAGATTTTTTCATGATTGTGTGCACATTTGATTGGGCAATTTTCAGATATGAAGTTCGATGTTCAAGTGGAAGTTCTCATGTAAGTTACAATCTAAGCTTCATATTGTGACACTCCATGATATGGCAATATTCATGACGTTCTTAAAATAGTTAGAAGAACATCATTTTGTAAAAAATGATGATTAGGGTGTTGGTTTGTTGTGGAGCTATGGGAATGACGGAGATAATAGTGGAGAAGATGATGGGAGACTCAAGTTGTTGCGACAAGCTGATTATGTATTATGAAGTGGAAATAGTACAGACACATTTTCCTGCCATCACCTCAATCAATCAGCCTTCTCTGATTTGCTTTTGCAAGGCCTCAGTCTGGGTCTCTAAGTGCAACAAAACCTGCCTAATAGCTGTTCGCATCGTCATGGCCGTAGAAGGCTCCCACCAGTCTGTGAGCTGTGGGAATCCATCGTTTCATTAGTAAACTATGGACACTTCATGAGCAATTCGTACAATTACATGAACAATGCGCATGACACATTAGAGAATGGTGCACAAGAGAATGACTGGCACAAATATTTGTGAGCAAGAAAAAAAGAAACAAGCACTTACAAATGTAAAGCCTTGACTTTGAGCCAAGCTGAAGGTTTCGGGTCCATTCTTCAAGAGAAGTTCCGCATATTGCAATATTAATAGACCAGTATCGTCGCAATTTTCCTGTTGTGGGACCTTCAAGTAGAAAATAACAGGAAGAACGGTTATTCACTCTCAAACAAGTGCATGACAGAGGACACCTCATCGATTTCAAATACGGAGTACTTGGAAAGGAGATGTCCAGGTGAATCATCCACTCTCGCCAAAAAGGAGAAAAGAAAGAATACAGCTTAATCCATTCGTATGAAAACTAAAGAAAGCGAGGTTTTGCTCACCGCGACTGGGTAGAATGGGATATCGGACACGTGTTGTGGAGCAACATGGCCACCGTGATGCCAAAGCCACTCATAATGCAGTATACTGCAAATCAACCAGGCACTTTCAGCAAACATGAATCATAGCTCACAGGAGAATCTAGTAACACGTAAGTAGGAGTAAAGGACCTACTAATCCAAATCCTTATTATCATGCCGAAAGGACTTGCTCTAATGTCTGAACGTCAGATAAATCATGATCAGATCAATACAATCTCATGTATCTCTCCAAATCTTGATGAGCCTTTTGTCGTGATGGATTGAGATGCAAAATGCAAGGCGCTACTATAATCGACTCCCTTCCTTCTGCACCCCACCCCACCCCAGTTGTCTTGTCATAATGTTAAGCTTGCAGTAGAAAAATTCAAAAATTGGAATTATAGCACAACTTCACCTAGACTTTTGAAAGAAGCAAGGCAAACTCTTTCCATGAGAAGTAATAACAGTTCAGAAAGTGCTCCTTGTACACCTGAATTTCGATTTACCTGCAATAGGTCTTCCAGGGAAACACATGATAATTAGGCTCCACTGTTCCCTGTTTTCAGCACAACAAGGAAATGCAGGTGTGATCAGATGGCTCTTTTCGTAGGCTCCAAATTCAAAGAGACGAAACGAATTGTAACGATCTATCTCTAGAACTTTTTAATGCAGAAATATATGCAGAGACTTACTCCTTAAAAACTGGGATTATAACATAGCTCTTGTCAAAAATACTTTTCATCCAATGTCGTACGCTTCCATATCTAACTACGTTTAGATTCGCCGATACATTCTTTGTGAAAGTTTTGAAGATTTGTACATCAGGAATTCGTGTATTACTACAGTGAAGATATCTGCAAGGGAACAATATCAACGCAAGATGGGTTAACGATGACTGATCCATGCCTACCAAATTTACCCCAACGTGGACAAGGACCATTTCGAACAGGCAAAGAGGTCAACAACAGCAACACCAACGTGCCAGTTCACTCTATCTGGTCAATTTTTTCCAAACCAAACATTTTCGGTAACTCTCTAGATCATCGAATGGAACTGAAAACCAAAATCTAGACTCTAGATCTCTGCACTTGCTGAAACGAAGAACTGATTACAAGACACGCAAGACAAGAGATATTAAGCACACCATCAGGTTTCAGATTAAATAATGCCACTTACTTCAAATAGAAATTTACAATGTTGTCGGATAACTGTCCCCCTGTCTCAAGAGACTTCATGTCGTCATGCGTGATGGTTATAGGGTCTGCATCATCAGGGGGCCAGACAATCTTGCTGAAGGTTTTTCCAACGCCGTTGATCCTATCAAGGGAACGAAATTGTCACTGCGAGTGAAAACAAAACATGATGATAAAACATACAAAGATCAACGTGTCAATCCAGATTCTCACTAAGCAGTTCTGTCATCCCAAGGGAAAACTGTATGAAAGTCCCCAACCTTAACCTCTTAAGGACCAAGGTGCACAATTGAGCAGCAAGTCATACAGGGACATTCTTTTATTCAAAATTTAACCAATAACTGCAATGTTCTTCATGATTCTGATGATACAAGATTTGGCCCCAACATCATCAAGCCAAAACCATGAATGCTTGGTCCTTGAGGGCTTAAAAATGAAGCAGCAATATTCCAGATGCCCAAAGCAAAACTTCTCCATATCCACAGTCAGGACAATAATGTATTTGTAAAGGAGTTTTCAGAGTAAGAGTTGGAATCACACACCTAGGTTGCTCGATGTTTCTGTGCCTCTCCGAAAATGCACGCACACTATGCTCCACGAGATTCCATTCACGTTTGTCTATTTTAAGAAGATAAGACTCTGTGACGAGAAATAGATGGTTGTCAGATACCAGGTAATCCAACAAAGTATTAGGTTTGCTAGACTATTCTTGTGCCTACTTCAGAGGGTCAGCATACCATACAGACCCCTTGAAAAGACTATCAAGGAATAATCAACTGTTAAATAGTTATACGCTTGTATACCCTACTAGTGGTAGGTGCGTATGGATAAACGATAAGTTCTTTTATCAAGGTCCAGTAGGATGAAAACTAGGCAATGTGAATGAAAGGAATGTTAAAAGGTGGTTAATTTTTTATTACCAGAATCAATTATACTAACAATTAAAAACTGTTGGTCAACACTTCTATAGCACTCGCTTTCTCTTAGGCCCAGCAAGTAACTTACACGGAGGCTCCACTGTAAAAAATGATCCAAAAAAGGAAAAGTTAACGAAATTCAGAGGATCCCTCAAACATATAACCTCACACTGCCCAAAGTGGTCGATTCCACAAGTAGGAGTTGAAAAGAAATATAGAGCAAGATTCAAGGAAGATTTTTAAGAAAAAGTACTGACAGAAATCACACCCTACAGTTTTGAAAGATAGATATGTGTTTTGAAAGTTACCATAAGTGACTAATAGCTTCCAAAGTGAACTTCCTATTCTAGCATGTGAACTTACGAGAAAAAGACTATAACAGAAAGTTGGAACAATGAATACATGTAACAGCACAGCTTCCTCGAAATCTAGACGAACGGGTAGATAACACGAAGCACAGCCTATCAACATAACGTACCAGAACTCGTAAACTCCGACGCACTCTTCAATGCTGACAGCACAGATTGCAGAGACGCCACCACATTCATCTCCACGGCGTCACCAGTGTCTTCCGAAACCTCCACACTATTTGCTTCTACAGTTCCTCTCCTGGCATATTTCCTCCCACACGACTTATCCTGCTTCGTTTGGCAAGAAATGACGCGCTCAATATCTTTGATCAGAGTCCCAAAAGCAGAGGCGATCCCAGGTGACTGCGCCACAGAAGTTGGACTCGATTCATGTTGTACATATCCAGCGTCACCAGAAATCCCTCTCACATGATTTCCGTTCCCCTCAGAGCCCGCTTCAACAGGAGCTCTATACGAAGTCACAGAATAATCTTCAATGGTCGGTCCAACCTTGGAAGCTGGAGCTTCAATCAGCAATGGCGACGTCGCAACTTTCTGCGAGCTTCCACTGTCAATGGGCTTCTTCCCCCTCCTCTTCCCAGGCTTGCAATCCGCTATCAACTCGTGCCACTTTTGAGTATACTCTGAAGGAATGAATTTCAAGAATTCCCTGTTTGAGTCCAGAATCTCGGCATAGGTTTCGTTGGTCTTGGAAGAACGCTCTTCAATGTCCATGTAGACTCGCCTGAGTGTGTCCCACCGTTCACCTACATGCTTCCCGGATCTCGGTGTGAAGTGCTCCTTGAGCTGGGACGCTATCTCGTCCCATGCACTGGAGCCTTTAGGGCAGACCTTGCGGTCGTCTTTGTTCAGAAGTTGTCCTTTTCTTAATATAAGGAGTTGCAGTGTTTCTGCTTCACTCCAGTTTGAAGACCTTTTCCGCTTCTTTCCAGATGATTCTTCCTGTGTAGCCGCTGTGGTTTTGTGTAATTGCATGGTATTATCGTTCTCTGCTTCCTGGCATTTGCTGTACGCCACCTCTAGGAGAGGGATCATCGACAGTGGCACGCCCTCTTCGGCCCCTCCAGGCTCCATGTTCGTCGCTCTCCTGAAAAATGGGATGAAAAAACACAAGCCACAGTTATTGCAAATACAATGCTACTGAGAAAAAACAATGCCTGCTGATCTATATCTAAAGGAGGACACTGAATCTTATACAGTGCCCACAATATTAGAACGGCAATCTCTACTCACGACTAACTAGTAAAAACAGGGGTTCTCATCTCTTGCCCATCCTCTGATTTATGACTTTCCCATTGTGTATCTTGAGGAAGTTCCGGAGAGATAGATGCTCAATCTATATTCTCAGAGGAGTCTGAGTTTGTGATATCAAATGGAAGCATTTGTTGCTACTAAGGTATGTACACTAGATAAAGAATCTAAGCACGGTTCCTGTTCTTAGACTCACTTAATTTTGTTGGATCTTATTGGCAATTGAAACAAACCCAACACATCTTAGAATGTATACTTCGAACACCAAATCCTTAATCTCTAAACTGATTCTAACTGTACCCAAAATCGACCACAGTCTCCCATGTTCAAATCGTGTACATTTTAGGCAGGGATCTACAGGGGTAAGAGTGACAATTAGGAGTAGTTACCTTAAACCCGGCCCATAAGTGACTCTTCAATGTCCATTAAAGGAGATTGATATAACTCCAATGGCATCCTCTAATACTCGATCGCACTAAGAACATGAGCAACCCAACTGCAACCCCATGTTGAATGACCCTTGAAAATCAATTCTACCAAATGGGATCGTACGCCATAAAATCTCCATCGGCTAATTGATTTGACCAATTCTACTACAAAATTGAAAGCCTAATCATTTTCAGAATCTAAAAGAAAACAAGAATCCTACCCCTCACTCACTATAACGTCACTATTTAAACCCTAAGTTCTCTAATAAACCTGCATTTCCAACACGTGAAAACAAAACGAATTCGTCTAGCTTACAGAAACTAACGCACTTGACTATCCGCAACAGAATTCAAGGTGATTCCAAAAAACGGCCGGCTACTTCGAGACCCTACTAATAAGATATTCTCTAGTCTTTAATACGATTGACACGCAATTTTGAACTCTAGATGAATATCCCCATTTCAAACAGAAAGATGCACTCAGGTCTGTTACAAAAAGAGAAGTTAGAAAGGAAATAAAGAGGGACCCTAAAATCAAATGCCACCACAACAGTAGCCTGTCATTCTTGGAATTGCAATTCCCAATGCTCTAAGAACACGAAGAAAGCCAACCCAAAAGCGAACAAAATCAAACAAGAAGAGAGAGAAATCCTCCGAACGTCTGCACGAGAAACCCCAATTCTTAACCCGATGGTTCGCAAGCATACCCTAATTGACTCCTCGTGATCATATTAGCCGTGGAAACACCCCGCCATCTCCAAACACCCAAATTTTAGCTTCGAAACGCACACAGAGAGAAGGAATGGCGCCCGTATTGCAATCGAAGAAAGCGCGTCATGAAACTGAAGCTACCTGCAAATTTCGGCAGCAAGCAACCAACTAAACCCACTACGCTTAAACTCTACGAACAGCGACTGCTGGATCAACAAGACTTGTTCTGAGAGGTCTCCTGATAGGTGTCCTGATAGCAGGTTGATACGTAGCAGCCTAGATACCCGGGAAGGACCATTGTATGAACGGTACCTCAACCTTGGGATATTTTGCCTCTAAAACTGCCCACATCCTCAAAATGTACAATATGTGTATATGTTTTTTCATAGCTTTCAGCAATGTATAAAAAGTGTACATTTTAGGAGGTGGGCGATTTTAGAGCCCTATGCCATTTCAACTTCAAAATTTCATAACTAGTTCCACAAAGTTCCAGAAGATATGAAATAACTTGGGTTAGATGCCAATTTCACTTTTTTTTTAAGGAAAATTTACTAAAAATTATTTCAAGAAGCTTCGCATCTCCAAAATTCAGTTTCAGCTCTTAGATGGGCAATTTCTGGATGTGTTCCCTTAATTAGGTATTAAACGGATATGAGATGGTCCTAAAATGGATATATGATATACATTGAATGGACCAAGGATAAAATGGGGGTGCAGTCAAGTCCGTGAGATATTGCTTAGAGGTTCTAGTATAAATTGATCTAACATGTGCTATGGTCCATTTTCAAATAAAGTGATAGGTGTACATTTATGTATTTAAAATCAAAGTTGACTAGTCAACTATTTTTTAATAAAGAATGTAAAATCTACAAAACTAAATTGATACAAGCATGGGGTCAAACTTAAGAAAGGAAAGGTCATATGTATGACCATGCACAATCAATCATACTACTAAAATCACAAGGCCTTTCGTAATATCACATTTTTACACTGTGTGATATTACAAAGGGCAAATCCCTCTATAATATCACATTTCTACACAATGTGATATTATAGAGTTTCAATGGCCATTTCACCTTTGTAATATCATACAATGTTAAAATGTGACATTATAGAGGTACAATGATATTATGGAGGTTTCATATTTCTTGGCTTCAAACTTCACTTTACTTTCGTAGTTCTATGATTTTTTAAGATTTGAATGTTCTCAATTCTAATTTTTTTTTTCTTACTACCAAATGATTTGAAGCAATTTTGGATTTTACAACAAAGTATTTACAAAGTCTTTGCAATTTGACAAATTTGCATTTCAATTCTTCAATTTTGGTCACCATTGTTTGTGAGTGAAGAAATTTATCAAGTGGTGGTGTCCTTGCAAAGATTTTTTTGGTGAAAATTATGATATAAAGATTTCTTTAATTACTTTCTATTGCACAATATATATATTTTCAAAGAATATTGTATGAAGATGTCAATATTTTCATTTAAAGATTATACATACTTTATTAATCTACATTCTATCATATGATAAATTGATGAAAGTAATATAGTTAATGCGTAGTAAAGCAAGCACCAACAGCTAGTCAAATGCTAAAAAAACAAAGTAATCAATTAATCCCTAAAGGTTCACACATTGAAAAAGTAGATGCCACACCTTAGACAACCTAAATTGCAACTTTCAAAATAACTACTTTTGGAATTTGGTTTAAGCTAAGAAAACAAGAATTGATTCTACTCCATTTCAAAATTTTGAAAAATGTCAAAAATTGAAAGAGTTATTGTAATTGAAAGCTTCATTTGTTAAAATCCAAATAACACAATGTGGTGTGTTTTTCATTCATATGCATTTTTAAAATTTATTTTAAATTTAAATTTTAAAAAATTATGTTTTTCATTCTATCTTTCAATTATGGTGTAAATTGCAAATTATTCCAATATATATTATAAATGATTTAATTTGATTTTCACCTTTAGCTTTAGAAATCACAATAATTTGATTTTTCCATCAATATTATTAGAAATTAAAAAATAAAAAATACATTTTCTCACAAGCAAAAAATATCAAAAAATTTATACATCTATTAAATAAAAGGATAAATTTGGTTTGATAGTTGAATTTGACTTGTTGTGGCTATTTTGGATATAATAAATAAAATAATCAATTTTAGTTTTTTCACACTAATCCCTATTGATATTTGTACCTTTTGAAAAAAATTCAAATGATTTGGATTATTTTTGCTATTTTTACTTATTTATACTCAATTTTTGCAACAAAAATAATTACAATTATAATTTTTTCACAAAACAATTGGAACAGTGATATACAATTCAAAATTTCAAGTAATCCATATTACATTTATAGAATCTAGAAGCTACAGAACTAAATAGTTATTTTGACCATCTAAACTTTGCCAAAAGTCTAAACTTTCAATATCTTCAACTGTGAAGGATACAAACTTAAAGAGACTCTTTGAACACTTGGGCGACAAATCAAAAGTTTCTTCTAAGATGTATAAGATTACAAGACAAACTCAAGGAGAAATGAGTCGACAAGGGTGGAGAATGTTCAATGAATGGAGGCCACCTAGCAAGCTAAAAATCAATCCTAATTGTACCACTCAATGTAAATAACTAAGTCATATCATCAAAGTTTTTCTTCCCTAAGGTGAAGTTTAATAGTCAAAGTGTAGTCTACAATTCAAATTTCCATTCTTAAAACAATTGATATGTACAAAAGCACAATAGAACATTAGTCATTTATTTTGTGATGCTTTTGGATTCCACAAGTTTATTGAAAATATGGATTTACTGTAGATTTGGTATTAAGCTCAATATTCTTGTTGTGACCCTAATAACACCTTACAACTCCAAACAATCTCTAGAGGCCCTTTACAACTCAATGGGCTTACTAGGCTTCGATTCTAATATTACTTGAATTACATCTAACTAATACAATACATGCTACGCATATACAACATTAGCTCTCATTTTCAACTCATGTTGCTAAGTTCCAATCCATAGAACTGCTAATGCATACTCCATACATGACACATGATATGTCACTTGATAACATGAGGTGGAACTTCCATTAATGTTCAAGCACTTGGTGGATTCATTACTCCCCACTAGTATTCACTGTTGTTGAAAATCATCCCACTTCATACTAAGCCCATTGTGTAATTGCTACTCACATTGAGATAATCGAGACTTATAACTTGAAGAATGGCTAGTAAGGAACAAGACTCCATCCAACTGATGTCCCAGGATACATACACAAGTGACTCATGGTACTTTGAAAATCGGTAGTGAAGTTGCCTCAACAACCTTACCAACCTTAAATCACTGGGACTTTCCAAGGCTCCAAGAGGGATTGAGGAGGGAGACCAACTCCTACTATACTACTCTTTGAAGAATTCAGCAAAAAACCTTCCCTTATGGGTTGAAGGAACTTCCAAAATCCACCTTGATTTTAGAAGACCATCTATTTCCAACAAAAATCACCAAGTTACAACCCTTTCTGGACTCCCAAACTTCAAATGGCGTAACTTTGCTACAAAGCTCCAAATCAAGAAGATTTTACAAATTTTTTGGTTTATATATGGTTTATATGGTTTATATGGTTTATACACGACTTATATAGTATCTATACATGGTATATATGTGTATGAATATTTTTATTTTGTATATATTCTACATGTATTAATACTTATATTATACCATATTTATATATGATATTTATGATTGTATTTATATACTCAAATTATATATATTATATAAGTATAAATATATGGTATTCATACGCTTATATACAAAATGATTTATTTTTGTATATGAAGGTTTATACTTTTGATACTTCATGAGATTTCATATTACAAACAAACCATTTATTATATCTTGAGGTGGTTTACATCATACTATTCTATACCTCTATATCCTAGACCAATTTTAGTTGCAACCAAAAACTTTGCATTTTCTTAAAGCATAGGCCTCTCTACCCAATACCATAATGGATCACCCAAATGTAGTTTCTCATTGTTGGTGGAATCTATTGTGACTAACTTATAATATACTATATTGACGATTGGTCATTTTACCTTGATGACATTTGGGATACATGCCTAAGAATTATTCAAACCACAAGGCTTCTTAACCTTGTACTAAAGTGCACAATACCAATGATCATTGCTAAGTTTGTCCAAAAATGCTTAGATTGATGAACACTCAAACATTCCAACTAATCATTTAGCATTATTTTAAGGTAATGTACATGTTATTGAGGAATGCTTCCAAATCTTCTTAAAGAATTTGTAATGCAAGTAGGTACGCAATCTAAAGTTAAAACATAAAAAATCTTCGCCTACTTCAATGTACATCTTCATCTTTAGCTATACAAACTACTAGCCTACTTTTTGATTCTGTTTATTTATCACCAAATGAACCTTAGGCCTCCACATATTTGCAATACATACATTGCAGAGGTTCTTGGAAAGCTCAAGAACTAGCATACGGTAAGTGGAAGAAAACGAGAATAGGAGTGAGGGTTAAAAATGAACTAGCCTCTTGCATCTTTAGAAATTTACAATTAAACTCTTTAATTTAGTTAGAAAAAATTGGAACAACAACTATCAAGGAATTTGTTTGAAGCATGGTGAAGTGAGAATTTGGAAGAAACTCTTTGGATGTAACCTATCTTTTGAGTGGATAGTGAGGTAGAGGTTTACCCCACCTCCCCATCCAAATTAAATATATATTTTTTCATTTTCCAATCCAACCCCAACTTAAATTAAATATTTTTTTAATTCTCCAACCCAACCCCAACTAACCCAAACCAACTCCAAATTAAATCCAAACCTCACCCAACCCTTAAACATCCCCACACTCCTAATTTATAATTTGAGATTGACATGGGGTTGTACAATTGATATGGGATTTTAGTGTGTAGATGTAATCATCTTCCATACTCATATTCGTACTCATATCTATATTTGTGCCATACATATTTTCTACACTTGTATCTATATTCTGTATCCAAATTCTATATTTTGTACATGTACTCATCTCCATCTTTTGTACATGTACCCATACCCGTCTTTTTATAAGTATCCATATCTATATTTTGAAACAATATCCGTACCTATTTTTGTATATGTATTCATATCCCAAATTGACGGCTTGGAGATTGATTTTATTTTTTACCCTATGAGAAGATCTATGATCTGAAAATTTTCAAAATAAAAAATGAGAGGGGAGAGGCAAGGGGAGGGGGGTGCATCTTTTCACCAAATAGTACACCAAATATTTTTCAAGAACTTAGAATCACTCAAAACAATGATAGGAAACTTGTGTTGCTACTAGAAAAGTGGTATATTTTGTTGTAAAAATGAAAAAATGCTTTTGCTAGAAATGTAGTCCTGTGGTCCTTCAGTTCTTTGTACTATTTCTTTTTATGAATGGAAATTTTCCATGTGTATAAAAAACATTAATAAAAAATAAAAAATAAAAATCTTATGGTAATAAAAAACTAAAGAAGGATCAAGGAAGTCAAACAATGTCATATTCTTAGAAACTTTAGAAAAGTAATGGAATACAAGCCTTATGATCTATATCAAACATCCAAAAGGGATTAATCCTTATAATCCCAAGATCATTATTTTGTTAAAAATGACTTTCAAAGATTTTTAAGTAGAAGAAGCTCCCAAATTGAAAGAAAAACTACATTGTTGATAGCTCTCAGATGGAAATGAAATACTATAATCTCAATAGTGAGATTGTATAGCAAAAAAATTTAAACTTGACAAAATAATATTTTTTTAAAAATCGTAACAATTGCATTCAAAAATGAATTTTGTAGGGTATTTTTTCAAGAAGTTGGTCTAATTGCTCAAAAATAAGATTGTTCATATCTTTCATATAACAAATCCAAATGGAATGAACCACAACTTACCATATAGATAAAATTACAATTCATGTGAAAAAAAATTATTTAAAATTTAAAGAAAAAATTTGGTGTAAGGAGGTTTTTGCTTGCTACACCACAAAAAAAAACCTTTCACATTCCATAACTTTTGCTCTTTGATACTGATTGGAAAAAAAAACAAAAAGCTAATGTGTTTTTCTATCTTCACAAAAAGTTTCAAAAGATCATGATGAACATTGAGGTTGTAGGAGCCTCCCTAAAATCCATATTGTCTTGAGTTTTGTTCCCTGAGGGGACAAAGGGACTTTAGGGTTAAGGTTTGCACACCTTCATTTTGGGGACTCCATTTGCACCATTGATTAACAACTATTTGGCATTTGATGGCAATACCTATAGCCTCCAATAGCACCATTCTACTATAAACTTTAGAAAAGTATATCTCTTCAATTTGAGTCTAAAAATTAAAAATAAAATTGTAATGGATGTGTCTTTCTCTAATTTTGTTAGAAAATGCTTTGATCTGCATAAAAAAAGATTTGAAGCCAATATGCTTTGAAATGGGTGGGTTTTGCACCACTTATCTTATTATGTCAATAAGGGGTTCTTTTCTCACAACATTGCCAAACCATGATCATAATTATAATTCATGAGTTAATTATAATTCATGAGTTAATTATAATTCATGAGTGACTCATATTAAAATTTTCTTGCATTTATGATTTTCACCTTGTATATGACTTGTGAGTGTGGAACTTATAGATGGTCAAACTTTTAGTTAGATACATATGGATACTAGCAATCCCTAAACCGGTTAAAATTAGCTGAGTTTTTACCAAAAATAGCCTTGTGCTACTAGTACATTGTAGAAAAGGGACCTTCATGGAGACACTTTAGCCAAAACTACAACAAACAACAAAATTTGATAGCTATTTTGCAACTTCCTCCACATTGGAATTAACATCTGTTTAGACAATTCTGTATTAATTATAGTATTTTCAATAATTTTTTACAACTTGCAAATTTCTTTCTTTTTCTATTTTTTTTATACTACTCATTCTCAAAGTAGCTGGATTTGATGCTTGTTTGTCTTGAAGGTAGCATATTGCACTAAATTCCATAAACTAATTTTGGGATTACTGTTGGATACTTGACACATCTTTTGCAATCACTATTGAAAAGAATAACTTTACATCAAGTTGGCTTAAATTAACTCCTAAGCTCTCCATATTGTAGATGATGAAAAGAATCTTTTGGGGTGATAATAATTTATCTTTCTTCCAAAATAATGTTTGGCACTTTACAAATAATACATTTTTTTTATCAATTTCATGAAAATTATTGTAAATAATAAGATATTAAGAAAATATAATTAGAAATATTCAATAACTCAAGAAACCAGGTATGAAATTTAGAAAAGTAATTTTGGATTCAATACATTGGGGCTTCCCATTCCAATTATTGACTAAATTTTCTGATTTTTTGAAACTTTTTTGAATTGAAATGGAAACAAAAGTTTTTGGACTTCATTATCTTGGTTTCAAGAATCATATACAAAAAATAGAAATGAAGAAAGTTACTATTGAAGTTGACCAAGGTGCTTTTACTTTTTGAATGCATGGACCTTAAAGAGTTGAGGGTTTACTAATTCACTTTGGATTTCACATGCATCTAAAAGGTTTTTGAGTCCATTGAAATTGTGTTGAAACAAATATAATTTCATTAAAACAAATAGAAATGTCTATTTCAACCTAAATGAATATGGACTAGTCATGTACCTTCTTCAAGGAAAAATGAAGCCCAACATATCTTATTTTAACCCCTAAAGAACTAAATTGCATTTTTTTGGCAACATAGCCATTTTGGGTAGGTCACTACAAACGGAATTTTTATTTGAAATTTTCACACAACATGTGCCCAAGGGCTAGCTTTAAGGCCCAACACTTTTCATAACTTTTGACTACATGGTTAAAAAGTTATTGTATGATATTTAATTTTCAAAATTCGATAGGTCGCTTGGGCAGCAAAATAAACTTCTTAAAAAATTATTTTTTAAAAAACTAATAATTTAAAATTTGTTATCTAGATTTATATATATATGAAAAGCTTTGAATAATTCCATTTTAACTAATGAAATGAAAGTTACGAGGAATTCTAGTTATGGATAGTTTACAAGTAGTTAAGAAATCTCTACTCTAAAATAAACTTTGAAGTCCTTTATTTAACTCAATTTTGAATTTTTGGGGAACATTATAAACATTAGGTGTACATTGTTTATTACAACATTATAAACATTGGAATTGGCATTTTTCAATTTTGTAAATAAATTGTTAATAATTTAGTATTTTGAATCAATTTCTATTTTTTATACTTACTATTTTTTTCCTATATGTTGGACAATTCCAAATGATCTAAATATTTCCAAGCATGTAGACAACTTGCCTTAGTGAAGAATGAATCCAAAGAGTTACAACCATTTTTGACATTTTTTCATAATGATTTGACCTTGTAAATTGTAGTTACCCGATTTTTTGTAAAGGCAAAAAAAAAAATTTGTCACTTGAAACGCTCGTATCTTGCAATCCACAAAGTGGAAATTTTTGAAAAATTTTCTACAACTTTTCAAATTAGCTTACTACAAGATCCTATGGTTACATGTGTCCAAAAATTTCTTCTTTTCCAAAATTTGGTACTTGTATTAGAATTGGCAGTTTTGAAGTATTTTTGTTGAAAACTTAGTCAAAGACCTTTAGGGATTAACTTTAACCCCTTAAAATTTTTGCATTGTACATATATTCTTTAAATAAAAAATAAATTGTTGTTTGATAGATGTATTATGTATTGGCAAATCTTATTACAATCCCTATTACATTCAATGTTCTAAAATAGATTACATGTGATCAAGAAAAAAATTAGTGATTGTAAGTCAAAATGTTTAATATAAATATATGTTGTTCAACTATAAGAAATATAAAATTGAAATAAATGTAATTGCTTTAAATTGAAGAAAAAGTCATACCAAATTCATTTGTGAATAAAATCCATAATTATAATAAAAATAATAGTGATATTTTAATGAATTAATTAATCATAACATGGCCTAAAGACCATCATGAATGAGGAGTCTAGTGAAGGGTAGCTTCACTAAACAAACTTCTAGTTGTAATACATATTATTTGATAAGTGAAAAAATATTCAACAACAATTCAATTGTTGTTGATAAATAAATAGATTTCATAATGGTGCTTCTTCTAATACTCAATTTTTGCACCTTTTTTTAAAATTACTCAAATAAAATCTATATGATATGCACCAAAAATACATTATGAAAACATCCAAATACACAAAACTATCAAAAACTAAAAAGGCATCTTTCTCTTAATATGTTGTCAACAGAGACTTCCTTACTTTTTTTATGTTTTGTGTCACTTACTCATAAAATGTATGGTTGCAATGGTGTTTTTTGTTTCTATATTCAATTTTCTTTTCCTATTTGGTTTTAAAGTTGCAAATTCTAGTCAAAAGTCTGACTATTTAGTGAAATTTCATTTTAAAATTAAAACCATCTACAAATTCTAATTATATTATTGATCAAATAAATTCACATAATAAACTTACTAATGAAGTATAAAAATTAAAAACCTCCCGACAAAATTTATCCTTGAGAAAATTAAAAAATTGGTCATATTAAATACTTGAGTTTGGCACATGCATATAAATCTTATATATATATATATATATATATATATATATATATATATATATATATTCACACACATAAAAGGGATATTTTATGGCATCCTAAAAGTAATGTCTTTAAAATAGAATTTTCTAAAATATTCCAAAAATATGCACTTGTATATTTTTGTAAATCCTACATTAAAAATATATATATAATTTATAGGCCCAAGGATTGAAATGCCTTGTATAGGTTGGACTCACATGGATTTCTATTTTTTTGCCAATGCTCCAACATTACAAGTTAAAATGTAAATAAAATAAAAGATATTGTTGAAAATATTGTTTTGAATAACATTTGGAGATTTTTAAATAAAGTGAGGGCATGTGACCTCATTTACCATCACAAGTGATGTAAAAGTTGCAATGGAGGATGTTTCATTCCCTTTGTAGAGTTTCAAAAATAATGTGATTGTAAATGATTGTGATTAAGTTTGAAAAATGAATAGGAAAGTTTGAATAAGCTTTGAGCCTTCACATATTAAATGGATGTATTAATACATAGTAATAGGGTATATTAGAGTGCAAGTCTATATCTTTTGTCAAATTTTTAATTAAAATTGACTTTGTAGAAAGTGTTTCAAATTTTGAATGGTCTATCTTATAGGGAATTATCATTTATATTGCATATATAGAAAATGGATCACTACATAAAAAGATGCAATGGAATGGGTTATTTTTTGAATGGTTATTTGCACACTTGTATTAATAAATGCAAATGAATGGATTTGAATTCTAAGATTTTATCTGAAAACATTTCTAATTTTTCTAATTTTTTTGTATCGTTGAAGATTCTTTCTTATTAAATTAAATTTTTAGAGTAGGTTTTGAGATGAGTTTTGACAAAATTCATGTTATATTTACCATTGCATTTTTTTAGTGTAATAAATTTTGAAGGCATTAGTGAGTAAACAAGGCAATGTTTTATAATGTGCTTTTTGAAACTCTATTGGATATTTTTGACACTTTCTTGAACACAATTTTTAGCACATTTTCAAAATTCCTCTATTGACATTATATTTGATAGTCTTTTCGACACTATCACCCAAAATATCCAATTTAGTTGTGTCCATATCATTCCTATGTTCCATATACAAATGTATGGATACAAAATATTGGTACTCTTAACGGATACAAATACACTTGTGTGCATTTCAAAAACAAGGATTATCCCATTTCATTTGAACCTATAAACTTGAGCATATATGTATAATTTGTTATGGTCTTAAGAAAGCAAGATCATACTTCAAAGAAACTTGGTAGAAGTGATAGCTTGTTTTTCGGGTAATTTAATCATTTTCTTGAAAAAATAACTTATAGGATTCATTTTTTAATGCAATTTTTACAACATTTCAAAAAAATTGTTTGAAAAGGTTTAATTTTTTTGCTAGAACTAACTCATTGTTGGAATTATTGTGTTTCAATCCCATCTTAGAGCTATTAATGATTTAGTTTTTCTTCTAATCTTAAACCTACTTCTACTTAACAATTTTTTAAAGAACGAAAATCATTTGTTTTTTTTAATAATAAATATCCTAATCTTTCAACTTAATTCTTCGAATTTAAAAAAAAATTCAAAGTCTATAGTCCACAAATTGTGGTCAAAGTCATCTAAAATTGCATGTTAGTATTCAAAAAATTAAATTTAAAAAATAAAAAAATAAAAACTTTGAATGCTAATATCTCTCAATCTTTGTGGTCAAACTTAATGAAATTTTTATCACATGATCTCGGACAAGTAAAGTACAATATCCTACGGTTAGATTCTAAGAAAAATTGTTTCCTTGAGCAAACACAACAAAAATGACAATTTTGACTGGTTTTGATAGAAAATGGTCTTAGGCCTTTAGGGATTAAACAATCCATAATTGCTTCCCACATATCATTTGTGCTACTAAAATACTAACCATAAAACTTAAGGAAATGGACAATTCTATGTTCAAAATGCACCCCACATATTCCATCAAAATGTTGTGTTGAAAGTTGGCTCCAAATCTAGTGTATTAAAAACCTCCACCTAAATTTCTACTACCACCCTTTTGCAAATGTAAAACTACTTTGTCATTGTCCTACATGAGTCATGTTGGCATTGTAGTGATTTTTTCAAAATAAAATTGAGATTTGAATGATTTTTGGGTCATACTAGGGCCAAAAGTAGGATGACAAAATTAGGCAATAAATGAAAATGGGTTCGTCTACCTTACTTCTAGATGAATTGGATAGCCTAAGACTTTATACTTTGTCATCCTTATACAAAGTGAAAGATAATATTATAATGAAAATAGTATATGATGACACCATAATGTGGTTGTACTATATATCGTTTTTAAAAAGACATACATAGATCTTATAATTTAATTAAGCACCTTTGAAATCAAAATAATTTAATAAAATACTTGATTTACCCTCAAAATCAAAACTTAAAAAAATTTGATATGGATACAATATATGGAATATGTATGCTATACATATAGGCATATTATACAAAAGATGGATGTTATATAAAATATTGATATGGTATGACATATATATATACATATGGGATATGAGATATGGTCATTAATCTAATATTAGTTGTAATCTACATATTCCAAAAAATATAGATAAGGAAGTAATCATCATACTACTAAAATCATAAGTCTCTCTGTAATATCACAAATGCTACCATTAATACTAGGGGCTTGTGCTTGCTATGCTACGCATTCATTGTATCACATATTAGTAAAATTTTGATATATTTGAATAGAATGCATGATAATGATTTCAATAAGTCTTTAAAATAATTATTTTAAATATTTTATAAAAATATTTTTAATCATGCATACATAGAAATTGTATTTTCACACAATGTGATATTACAAAAATAGAGTAGCAGTTTGCAATCACTTCTGTAATATCATTTTTTACAAAGGGTGATATTATAGAAAGAATATAGTTGTTGCAATTAAGGTGATATTAAAGAGGATCCATAGGATGATATTATAGAGGTAACAAATCCATTGCTTCTCTTGGCTTTACACTTCTTTGCACTTCTATGATTTTGTGCTTTTGTGAGCTTTGAGCTTTCATGATTTCAATTTTTTATTGATACTACCAAATGATTTTGAGAAATTTATTCAATTGAAGTGATTTTGGATTCCACAACAATTAAGTTGTTCACAAAGTTTTTGAGATTTATAAGTTTTTCTTTTCAATTCTTCAATTTGGGTTGTCATTTTTTGTAACAATGAAGTCAAATTTCTAATGCATTCTAATGTATGTGTATCTTTTAGCGTATATATATTATTCATCATTCAATAAATTTCTATTGTATTGTACATTTCAATATATTCTTACTTATAAAAAAAATTATACAATGATTTTAGTCATTTTTATTTGAAGATTTATTGAAATTTTTGTTTTTCATTCTATTTAATACATAAAAATTCTTATAAAATTCTAATGATGAATGCTTATCATAGCAAGCGCCAACCGCTAGTGATTAATGAAAAAAATTTAAATATGGTCCGACAATAAACCTTTAAATACTATTTCAAAAAAAGAATTTCATTAATAATATGAAATCTTCACCATTATATTGCTAGTGTTCAATGGTGAAGATTTATACTACAACAACTTCCAAATGAATGAATTTTGAATCGACATGCACCTTTCATTAGATTCTCAACTTAGTCCATTGCATTGCCCATAATACAACAATGCTGGCATTTGAGAGCATAAGTGTGAGTCCATGAAAACATAGCCTTCAACCTAATTGTAGGTATGATTTCCAATATTTAAGTGGTGTTGTTGTATGAACCTAAGAACTTGAATTCATGAGCCTAAATGACTATATACTTGTTTTATAGGTGTCTATAAATCTTATAAAAATCTTCCATGATTATAGTATAACTATATTATAGATAAATATATTATAAGTTTTTTTTTATTATAAGCACCCTCAATGATTATAAGATATTTATTTCTACATATGTTCAAGGCTCACATACTCACAAACAAACAAACTAGTGTCATTGTTTTGTAGAGAAATTCATTTATTGTTGCATTGCATAATTCTTACATTTTGGAGGTAAGGATGGCAAACATGTCACTCATGATTAATAGAGTGGTGAAGTAGAATGTCCATAGCCTGAGTAGGAACTTGGAAGGCGATACTTGAGAAGATAGCCATAAAATACACAAATTCAATTTATACTAATGAGGCATTGAGGTCAAGGTAAAAGGGTTACAGTCGACTTCAAGCAAGTGTTGTGGCGTATGGTGTGAAGTTGCTAATTTTGAAGATTATTGCTATTGTAGACAATCTAATGGTAGGAGCTCATTGCTTAAAGTACTCTTGGGAAAAGCTTGTGAACTTCTACTTGGACATCTTTTGCCAAAATTACATCAAAAAGTGATGTTCATCTAGATTTTAAATATAGCAAACATTTGATGAATCCATCCTAGAGTTTACCAACAATGATAGAATTCATTTTTGGTAGATAAAAGAACAAGTTTTGGTGGATGAGCGGACACAATGTGACTTTTTGTGAGTGTAGCAATAAATTTTGACAGACAATTGGATGAGAAAATGGTGAATGATCTGATGGACAAAACATGACTTTTGACGGACATGGCAATGAATTTTAGCAAGTAAGCACATGGGTAAAATGTAACTTTTGGCAAACATAGTGGATAGACGGACAAAATGTCAATTTTGACAAACATAGTGGATAGACAAACAAAATAAAACTTTTAATAAGTTTGGCAACCTAATGGAAGGAATATGACTTCTTGGCAAAAGTGGTGAACAAAATTTGACTCTTAATTTATGCAAAATTGTCCCTTTGGGATGGTCTCTAGTATCCTTTTTCCAATCTCTTGCAACCCCTCTATCTTAATAAACCTTCATATTGTTTATTGTAAGAACTGTCCATTGATAGAATTATATGGATATTCAAATTTTCAAAGTTAACAAAGCCCTCTAAATTAGTGCCATTCACCTCCTTGCTATCAAAAGGTATTGTCAAATACATTATTCCATCTTCCAATTAATAAATCCAATATGTGATCCACAAAAAGTATTGTCATTTTGAACAACAGATCAGAGTTTTTCTACTCATATACCATGGATGATGCACTTCTTAGGCTCTATAAAATTTGAAACCATTTTGAATAGTAAAATAATGCTTACCATCATCCCTTTTCAAAGTAATTGGAAAATAATATCGATCCCACCTTTCAACTTATGGAGACTCAATTGCGTGAGTGTTAATTTATAAGATGCATTGTCAATAATTTGTTCATTTGGTATAATGGACCTCAGTACCAATTCTTTGTCAAAATTGAAAAGACTTTCTTCATTGTAAGAAGTCTATATTTAATACTAGGCATATTCATGCCATTTGCAACTTAAACCACCTAGGCATACCATTTTACCCATCCCCAATTAAATAACCCTAAATCAATGCCTTTCTCTACCAATATTCTTGCAATCTTTTCAAGAAGACTATTGGAAAGAGACTTCAAGGGCTTTAATTGCTCATCAATATCCTTCATAATGGGAGCAGACCTCTTGCCTTTTACATAAATGGGTGGGAGTAGATGATTTTGTATGGAATAATAAAATTGCAAGCCACCTAAGATTAGTGGCCAAAGTTTCACTTGTTCTCTTGGCCATGAAACTACCAAATATGGTAGTCCATGAGCTACACATATACATCCTAGAAAATAAGATGCAATTTTTGATAACTATACAAATATACAATTTGAATATCCATGAACCATTTGAAATGGAAAGTCCAATAAGAAATATTTTGGCTGTTCACTAGGGACACTTGTATGAGAAACTTCCTCAAAGACATCTAATAAGAAACAAAGAGAACTCTTTGAATTAGTTGAATAGAAATTGTAGAAATGCTCCATAAGCTATTTTTCAGTTCTATTGGAGGGCCATTTAGGCCAGTATCTCATACTAGGAACTACTACTAGCTAGAATTTAAAATAATAAAAATTTAAAAATATTAAAATTAAAATTAAAAAATGTTTTTTTAATTTAATAAATTAAAAAAATATTATTTGATGTGTTAATCACTTTATCACATCAAGACTATTGCTAAGGCTAAGTGAGACTCAAAGAACTTGTAGCCCTTTAGAGAAGTTGAATCTCATCTAATGCTAAATCCAAATAGAGTTGCACGAGAGGAAAGGGAGTTATACACCTTTGAACCCTCGGAGAATCATATTCCACAATCTTGACAATGCTATCCATAAGTTTCATGGAATGTCAACATAATGGGTCTTTTGGTAGATGGGGCAAATGGATTCTAGCTTTCGGTAGACGCTAGCAAACAAGGTTTTGTAAATAGGCGGAAATGATGTGACTTTAGGTAGACAAGATGGATGGATTTTGGTGAATAAGGGGACTAGATAAAACTTTTAATATACAAAAACAACTTTCAATAAACAAATGATTTTAGAGGAAATGACTTTTGGCAAGCAAAAGATGACTTGATGCTATAATTGAAGGTGGAATGATAGATGACAATTGGCGGATGCCCTCCAAGGAGATAAAATAACAACAACAAAACATTTGTCAAAAAGATGTTCAAGTGGCTATGCATATGTTTGACATCACTCTATAGTAGACAAATTTGTTTTCAACCAAGAGAACCTCTTCAATATTTTGTGAAGGTACAAATAGAAAAAATGAGTTTAGTTAATCCAATAATTCCACAAATGTATGAAACCATCCACTCATTTAATGAAAGTAAGGTCTAATGCTCCAATAATGTTCAACTAAATTATAGATTTTTTTCTTCCAAATCATTCAACTCAAGTAGCTAGAAGGTCAAAGTAGCCTTCTTTTTTGCAAATTTGAAATCAAGGAGACTGTTTATAGGTTGTTTATAGGATGTTCATGACTACACTCCATGAATGGTTTTGTAATTTCAAAGAATACCACTTCAAGAAATTCATAGAAATTACAGTTTTAATCACAAGATTATAATTCAACTTGGGTATGTTCTAGAAAACAAGTACACACCTCTAAAAGTATGTAACCCTTTTGGAGTAGGACCCAAGATATTCAGATTGCTAGTTTGCTTGGTAGTAAGGTAGAAACACCCAAAACCACACCTGTTCCTATTCTTTGTTCCTAGACTCACCCAATTATTTCCCTAAACTTTGGTGAATGTGTCCTCCACATGCTTAACATTGATTGGCCAACCACATTTGAAGGACACATATTTGACTGGAATTTGATGACAACTGATTTTCATAGGTTTCAATTTTAAGGGCACCTATAGGACAGTTTCAGTGATTTAGGCAGCCAATACTTTGAAAAATCATAGAAATTACATACAATGTCCAAAAAATCTAATTTTTTTTGGATAATAATGATTTTCACTTGCATATACTACAAAAATATTATTTTTAGAAAAATATGCCTCCAACCATGCTGAATTGGTTAAAGTAACGGTTTTGGGTGTTTCTACCTTATAAGCTTCTCTACCTTATACCCGGGTGAGAGGTTGGTACGGCCGATGTAATAACGGTACCTCAATCCGAGTACCTTCTGGTATGGACTGAAGGGCGAACTGCAAACGACGACGACGGCGACGACGCAACCTTATCCCAATTCTCTGGCGATGGTGCTTCAGTTCCATCGTAGGGATTGAATTGGAATTGTGATTCATTCCAGAGTCGTTTTGGAATTCCTTTTTCTGCTGCGGAATTTGGAGCGGGAGGAGTTTTTTTTGAGCTAGAATTTGTAGCTATGGCGATGGCTTCCCTCATTGCTGCGCCCTCGTCGCTGTGCTGCTCCGCTTCCTCGTTCTTCACTCCAACTCCTGTGCCGAGTGCCGCTGCTTCGAAATCTTCTTCTGCTTCAGCATCGGTGTCCCGGTTGCCCGCCATTGTGTGCGGCCGCGGCGACAGGCGCACTGCCAAGGGGAAGCGCGCGCGCGGCTCGTTCGGCAACTGCCGTCCCAAGGATTCGTCCAAGGGGACGGGACTGGGGCTCACGCCGTTGCCGCCGCGGCCGAAGAGGGACGACTCTGCGGATACCGAGTACATTCACGTCGACATTGACGAAACGCTCTTCAACTGAGCTCCGTCGCCGTTGCCGTTTTATCGGCATTTTTAGTTTCGAGTTTCGTAAGGGATTATGACGGTGAATTTCTGCCATTTTGAATAGGAATGACTGTCAATTCTGGGGTTTCTCGTGGCCCTGCTGGTGTAATCTTGGATTAGGGTTTGACGCTCACTATGAATTGTAGTTTAAGAGCTGGGACAGTACATTGAATTATACAGTTTCTCCACGTTTTGTGTCTGTTCACTATCCCTTTTGCCATTTTGAGTGCTATTACTGAGTGTTTATGGTCGCTTTCTTCCTCTCACTGTGTATCATCCAAGGGTTACTTGAATTGGTTCAATTATGTGGTATGGCCTTGAGCTTATCCGAGATTGAGCTCAGGCATTAGAGCGTTAACTTTCAGACTTCGTTTAATGCAAGGCTTTCCTCAGTGAATGTGAGTGTGAATGCACATGTTTAGGTGGCAATTTGGGAGTGGGCACTAGAGTCTGCAACGTGAAACTTATTTCTTGCCTCTTCCACTTGGATATTGGCATTGTATTGAATTGAGCATTTAGTTATGCATCATCTCTGACGTTCATCATTTCTTCGGTGAGTAAGGTACCTTGTTCTCATGTTCAACACAATAAGTACTGCTTGAGGTTCTACGTTGTTGTATATTGTGATTGGTCAATAGCGAGTTCATTCAACCACATTCTCTTTCAGTGGGCATTCTTTCTAGGTCTGAAATCTACTATTCTAGAGATATAGGTTGATATAATATTTTTGAATGTGGTGCAAGTTTGGCCTTGTTGTGGTTCTATTCTAGACAGTGCCCTGTGTTCCATCTTGCTGGTGTCAGCGATGTGGATCACGACTACTTCTCGTCATTGAAGTACTACTGCATGTGCTATTGCGGAATGACATCTCGGTTGTCTCATGAATGCAGAGGATGAGTTATAGTCTCGTACAGTATACCTGGTCATGCTCTGATTGACGTTTCTAGTGAATTGTGGAATGTGAACTGAATTGAGTATCTGGCATCTTGTTCTTCCATTTCGACCTGACATCCAGAACACCGACATGGCTGTTATGGACTTGTTGCAGGATGGTTTCCATGTCACTCTGTTCTTTTTTTGATGCGTTTGTCATGTTTGGTGAACCTCTTGAACTAGGAAGCCAAGGAGTGGGCGTCTTACACCGCTCGTGAGGTCATCTTCGTTGGTTTTTCTGTCACTTGGATGCTGTCTTCCCAAGTGATAGGAGCTGGTGAACTGTTTTCTCTTCAATCGTTGATTAGAAAATCTTTGAATAAATAGTTGAACTTTTTATTCTACTTGTGTTCGGATGCTTTTTTAATCTCTTCAACTGATTTTCTCCGTTTCACCATCAGTCGGGGTCAATTTCATACTCTGCTTATCAACACTGTTCATGGAAGGTGAGCAACTGGTTGAAGTGAGAATTTAGTCACACAGTTTGCGAGTTTTGGTGGCTGAAACTAGTACCGTATTTTTCCAAGAAATGCATGGATTCATTCGCTTTGTCTTTGTCACTTATTATTATTGTAAAATATGTAAGCCAAATGGATGAATATCCATACCTTAAGTTACTCTAGGTGAGATCTCTTGGACTCTGCATCCCCAATTGTATTCTTGGTACTATTGGTCTGTGAGGAAGGATGCATGGGCTTTGTTTTGTGGCATTTGAACCTATGGCGTGAAAGTTATTGAATTTCAATATTTGATATTTCAATATCTCATGTAATCTCAATTTTTGATATGATTTTTGAGATTTTGGATAAGCTTGTGTGATCTCAATTTTTGACATGATTTTTTGAAACTTTTTCTGGTGATAGGAAATTAGATTAGCTTTCTAGGAATATAATTTTAATTTCACTCAATGTTGAGAAGTAAAAGTTATGCCACCATGAGTCCAAAAAGTAACTTGAGAGACAACCTAAAAAATTCACAATTCTCAAAGATTATATTTTTTTGTTTACATCTATAGCTTTGATTCATTCTATTTACACTAATAATGAGAAAGTTATAGACAATCTTATTTTTGAAAGCAACTTGAGGGACAACCTAAAAAAAATCACAATTTTCAAAGATTATATTTTTTTGTTTACATCTAATGCTTTGATTCATTCTATTTGGAATAGTGATGAGAAAGTTATAGACAATCTTATTTTTTGGGCAATCTAAACATTTCTTGGAAAAATAACATATAGAATTCATTTTTGAATGCAATTTTTATAATTTAAAAAAAAATTGTTAAATAGGGTTAAGTTTCCATTCTAGAACAATTTCACAATTGGAATTAATATTGTGTTTCAATTCCATCTTGAGCTATCAATGATTTAATTATCCCTTCAATCTTGAACCTACTTTTACTTAACAATTTTTTAATGAGTGAAATTTAAGTGTTTTTTGAATATTTTTCTATATTTTAAACTCAATTCTTCAACATAAAAAATTTAAAAATTTAAATCAATAGTGCAAAAAGATTTTAAGTTAAGGAGATTCAAAGCCAAAAAATCTATGCAATCAAGGTGTTAAAAACCTTGTTTTTCTCACTTTAAATGCAAATATCTTGCAATCTATATGGTCAAAGTCTCTAAAACATTTTCCACGGATTCTTATACTAGTGTAGTATAAGATCTCACTATTAGATACATAAAGAAAATAAATTTTATAGATTTCTTCTCTTTGCAATAGAAATGGTACTTTTGAGTTGTTTTTGATGGAAAATAGGCCTTAGGACTTTAGGGGTTAAAATTTTACTTTTATTTTGGTAGTGGCAATGGTACAAGGCACATTTTTATTTTTTGAATTACTTAAATAGGAGTTTCAATGTTATGCTAAATTGCCACATTACCTATTTTTACACCACCACCCCCAATGTTGCAATGTGGCAATGTTAAAAAAATGTTTTTGATGTAGGATAAATTGTACCTAAATATAAAAATGATAAATGAAAATGTGTGGGTAATACAAAGATCTACATCACCTTCTTGTGTTCTTAGCAAAAAATTTACTAAATGATGCCGTAATATTAAGATCAAATTTTTTTGTGAGTAATTTTTCCTTTTTTGGTGGATGAATTGCTAGAACTACTACAATATTGTAAGATTGAATTACTTAATTTGAGATGAATGTATACACTATTTGAAAAATCATTGAGTTTTCTTCCATATAATTTTTATATTTCATCCATGTTTGTAGATATAAATATTTTTATCACTCTAGTAAAGATTTTTTGTAGTCCTTGAAATAAATAGAATAAAAAAGGTTCATGTACAACTAACTTGCATTTGGTCTTTTTGAGGCATTGTTCATATTTCCATAAATCTAAAACTTCAAGGATGTTGTTTTTTCATCCTTCTTCAAGGCCTTATGTTGTTTTTTCATCCTTGAGGAAGGATGAAAGGAGGAAGGTAACTAGATATGTCTTGAATGCATTAAACTATAAATTTTGGATCTTAGATTTGTGTGTGGTAAGGATTTTAGTGCTTAGAATCTTGTCAAGAATACTAACTAAGGGGGAATTTAGTTGTGTCTTGAGACATTTCATTTTTTGATGTCATTTAGATGCAAAGGTTGGGATATGCTAGACTTGGATTGGAATTGGGACTTGCTAACCTTTATTATGAGGGATGTTAGACAAAAAAAGGTTTTATGAACTATTTTGTTGAAGCCAAAGTATGTTAGGCTAGGAATTTAGAAATAGTCTATCATATTAAATTTAGTATTATTCTTAAAAAAAAATTTACTAAAGTTTTTTGTTACTGAAAAATGGAAAGGGTAAAATTATTCATACCTTTCATCTAGTAAGAAGGGCAAGATTATATTCTTAAATGCTCACTAGAATTTTATTCAGAAGGTCTAATTTTTAGGTTAGACTTCATGGGAATGGGTATGGATTAGATATTATAATCTTGAATGATAATTTGTCCAAAAGTTATATAAATGTTTTTTGTGAAAAATTTGGCAAGAGATCTTCATCTTTTTTGTCATTGAAATCATTGAACTACTACAAAATCATAGTATAATATGACTCTTTTGTAGACAAGTATATATATACTTTTACATGAATAATTGATTTTTCAAGTTTTATCTATACATGGCTTTATCAATCAAATGAAGATCATATTTCTCATTGCCCAAAATAAACGATATAAAACCTTTGAAAAGGGTGCTCCTTAAATTGAAGGTTTGCTTGGTCTACTCACTAGAAAGTATGATTGAGTAGACAAACTTGATTTAAGTCATTATAGTGCCTTCTAGGCTTGGTCTATTCATGTATGTTCTCTATTAATCCCTCTAGTACTAAGAGGACACAATGAGTCTCTTTCAATTTTCATTTTTCAAGGGCAAATTCTTGGTAGGGTGAAACAAATCTCAATATTTTGTTAATTAGGATCTTGTAGAATAACAAGTTTATATATTTGTTGCATTCTTTGATTTTCAAAATTTGAATTTGAGAAGTATTTAAAAATTTATTCAAGAAATATAGACTAAAAGAAAATAAGAGCATACATGATGTTTTTCCAATGAAAGGAATAGTAGAGATGGAGAAAAACATAATTTTCAAAGTTTTTAGTCTTAACTCTACTCAAACAAACTGGTTCTGAAGAATTTTTTTTCAAATTTATACTTTTAACAATTTTTAAAATAAAAGGTTCAATTTGATGTGATTAAGAATACAAAATAATTAGAATGATTTCAAATTTTTTGAAGATGTTCCAAACAATATGCTAATATTATTAATTGTTAAATTTCAAAAATTGACGCATATATAATTTTTTTTAAAATTTTATAGGATCCAATGATTAGTTTTGGTTTATTGCTTGAAAATGTATACAAGTTTGAGATTTTTTTTCTCAATTTTAATAAATTGAAAAAAATACTAAACTCACCTTACATTCCAATTTACTTTTTTGGGGGATATTAAATCACTATTTATCCTTTTATAATTTTCTTCTTCACAAGCTACTTATTGCCTATAAAATTGATCATACAAAATTGCTATAATCTAAAATCCAATGGTCAAAATCTCTCACAATTTATTCCATGCATACTAGATAAGGAAGTCTTTACTTTTGTATGGTTGAAATTAAATATTTCAAGCACATCGATGTGAAAAAAATGTGAAAGTAGGACATATTCATTGAAAACCTCCATTTTCAAAAAGTCGTTGGGCCTTGAGGGGCTAATGTGTTACAATGTCTTTGAAATGCCGTCAATCATTTACTCTCGCAATGAGTTGAGGATTGTTTAAAAGAAATAATGCCCTATTAGTTTTAGTTAGGTTGCATGGTGTCTTATTGTGGTTGATTGGTGTGGCATTAGGAAAAGTATGAACCCAGCAGAATGGCATTTAACATTCGGATGCGGTACAAATACAGGGAAAATTTCAAAATGTAAAAAATTCAAAAATTCAAAAAGTAATAAATAAAAAGTTGTAATCGCCAATTTTTTTTTGTAATTGTACTATTGCCATGCAAACTCACAGCCATCTACAAGATTCAAATTTTTTGTAAGGGAGGCGATCCATTCCCGACCAGGGACTCATTCCCGTCATATAGACTACATTCTTTCCAATCAACAGGAGAAAGCAGGACATTATTTGTGGCACAATCTTCAATGTAGTCGTGGCACATTATGATTGGCTGCAGTCTTGGTTGATTTTACAACCAACCTATGGTTGGAAATAGGAGGACCTATATGACAAGAATGTGTCGAATAGAATCTTCAACTAAAAAATTCGTAGTAATTATGTTTTGAAAAATAAAATTCTGGAAAAATATGGAATCCTTCTAAATTCTATTTCTGTACATGGGAAAATTTCTCCACTCAAGAAAACAACACTCTAGATATGCAAAATTGCTTAAATGGTCGGAAATGGGTCGGCTCCCTAATGTTTTTATTTTCTTTGCAATTACATTTGCAATCTTTGTCTGCCCCCCCTCCAGTTGATAGCTTGTACAAAGTATTTATTTAAAAGATCTTTTGTTCAAAATTGAAGCAATTTTTAATGAAGGAATATTTGGCAATATAATCATTCATTCTTAGTGGATGAAATTGTTGAAATGCTACAAAATTTTAGGACAATATCATTGTTTTTTAATTGAAAACTCACACTTTTTGGTATATAATTTAAATTTCATCCATATTTTACATGGTTCATCTATGTGTATAGATGTAAATTACTTCATTACTATAGTGAAGATTGATTTTTGTGTATTCTAAAATTAGTTAGGTTCAACCTATGCTTGCAACCAATATATAGTGTGTCCAACACTTAGAAATTAAAAAATACTTCTATATACAACAAAATAAATTTACAATCTTATTTTATAAGTTTTTCCATGTACAAGATTATTAAAAATATTTTTTGTGATCAAAAGTTCTTCCATACTCAAATCAATGAATAATCATGCAATTGAAAGTTTTTTTGAATATCATGGCTAAAATTAATGGAAAAAAAACTTGACTTGCAAAGAAGCCTTAAATTTGACGTACATTTGGCCCTTCCTAAGCACTTTGCACATCCCTAGACATTTGAATTTTTTTCAAAAATGGCTTGTAGAAAGGGTCAAAGGAAAAAAATCTAAACTGTAGATGAAAATCAAATTTTTTTTCAAAAGCTTCGTGAACAATTTAATTGTTGTGAAATCCAAAATTAGTTCAATCTAATAAATTTCTCAAATCATTTGGTAGTAGCAATAAAAAATTGAAATCAGAAGCTCAAAGCTCACAAAAGCACAAAATCATAGAAATGTAAAAGAAGTATGAAGCGAAGAAAAGCAATGGAATTGCTACCTTTATAATATCACTATATTGATCCTCTTTAATATCACCTCAATTGCAACGACTATATTATTTCTATAATATCACCCTTTATAAAAAGTGATATTATAGAGGTGATTGTGAACTGCTACTCTATTTCAGTAATATCACATTGTGTGAAAATATGATTTCTATGTATGCATGATTGGAAATATTTTTATAGAATAATTAAAATAATTATTTTAAAGACTTATCGAAATCATTATCATGCATTCTATTCAAATATATCAAATTTTAACTAATATGTGATACAATGAATGTGTAGCATAGCAAGCACGAGCCCGTAGTATTAATGGTAGCATTTGTGATATTACAGAGGGACTTATGATTTTAGTAGTATGATTAAAAATGGGAAGGGTTGAAATTGTTGATGGGAAAGGGAAAGTCTAGGCTAAAATGTCATTTTGAAGGGCATTTTAGGGGGCTAAACTTCATAGGGAAGGACAATGGGGCCCTTCAAATTTAACCTTTAAAGAACATTTCATGTCTATGTTTGGTCAAACTTCATTAGATTTCAACATTAAAACATATAGTTCAAATTTTTGATATTTTCAGCATGTGGTAACATGTGTCTAAAATCTATTTTCATCTTTTTATAGTTAAAGATATCAAATTGAATTTTATATGATTTTATTAAAAAGAATCTTTGCAAAAATCAAGATAAATACAAAAGTGTTTAAAATAATATGAAATTAAAAAAAAAAAGATGGAAATAATAGTGACAAACATCATGGTGTAATTGGTGTTCTTCTTGAGCTCACATCAAAAGAAATTTGATAGAAAAGCTCAAAAGTGGTGTATTTTGAGCTTTCAAGATTTTATAGGGTAGCTATTGCAAGTACTACAGATATTTGTACCTCCAATCTTTTAGGGTTTAATGATCAAGGCCTCTCTTGCAAGTAAGTGAGGTGGCCCCCTAGATGCATCACTGATGCAAAAATGCCATCATCACTCAGTGTACATTTCCAAAATCAAAACTTCCACCAGCAAAAACTTTGACCCTTCATAACTTTTGCATACGGTACCCAAATGTTGCGTACTTTGATGCATTGGAACCTCCTTTCAGTTGCCAACAAGAAAATCTGAAAATTTGTCTAAACTAGTAATAGTAACTAGGTGCAGTAAAGAAAAAAAGGCGGGGTTTGGAAGTACCCACTAGCAAAAACTTTGATCCTTCATAACTTTTGCATACGGTACACAAATGTTGCATACTTTGATGCATTGGAACCTCCTTTCAATTGCCAACAAGAAAATCTGAAAATTTGTCCAGACTAGTAATAGTAACTAGGCGCAGTAGAGGAAAAAAAAAGGGCGGGGTTGGGGGTACCCACCCTAACTGTTTACGGCAACGGCTGCGGCCGTGCGATGCGTACTTTGGGCCCGACGCATCAAGTACTGTACGGCCCAGCACCGCTGGAACCAGCGACTTTCTCCTGAAGCTCGCCGTCCAAACCACTAGACGAACGGCAACGCCGGCCTCCCGCAATTGCTCCCGCAATTGCGCAAGCACCTACTATCCCGCAGGAATTCAACGTTCCCATCCCTCAAAACATTCAGGAACTCAATCTCCGCACCCTGAAGTTCCCCAGTTGCACTCGAAAACCGCACAATCCTCCACCATCGATGCACAGTTGCACACTTCCATCGATCCCCACTCAAAGCTGGCACCCCATGTGATCTGTGCTTCCTCAATATTACTCTAAAGCACTCCATCTCATGCGCATCATACGCGAATCTTACGTGGGCCCTTGCTCCCCAGCGGGATCCCAAGCTTTCGAACCCACCGCAACGAACAAACGGATTGATGATCACTAGCATTCTCATCACTCAGGTCGTGAGCGCCAGGACATCAACAGTGGACTGCGTCCCGTGGAAAGGAGGACGACAACAGTGGACTGCATCCCGTGGAAGGGGGAGCGCTTTTCGAGCTGGGGATTGGTAGCTCTGGAACTAGCTAACGACTTTAGAAGAATCTAGTGCTGCCTGAGGGTGTCCCACTCATTGCAAGCTCTGGCATGGAGAAAAGATGATTTGGGGTCTCAAGAGTGGGAGCCCGAGATGATGAGGCGAGTGCGGGAGTGGCGTTGCAGCTTTTGTTGCTGCGAGTGAGCTTGGTGCCCAGCTTCGTGTGACGTTTGTGGAGGGGAGCGATGGCGGGGGAGAGTGAGAAGTCGTTGGAGCAGACACCCACATGGGCTGTCGCGTCGGTGTGCGCGGTGTTCGTGATTGCGTCACTGGTGGTGGAGCGCATCTTGAAGTACTTGGGCAACGTAGGAAGACTGACGGGCACTCTTTGGGATCTCGTTGAGAATTGGGGGCTAGGTTTTTGCTTTTTGTTTTGTTGTTGTCACATTCCTTGGGTTCGCTCCTCACGAGTGCTGGAAGGAACTCACAATGCTTCAGTTTTATGTACTGGAAGAGCTCGGAAACTGTGGCAACTAGAGTGGCTTCTTACAGTGTTTCCTCTTCTGTGGGTTGGAGTGCCAATTGTTACGAATTGGAAGACTTTTGTGATTCATGCCGTGAATTTAAGTATTCTAGTCGTTAGTCCCGCGAAATTAAAACTGTGTCTGAATCGCTAGTACCGTGAAATTTCAACTGAGTGTATTCTAATTGTTAGTCCCGTGAAATTTCAACTGTGTTTTAGTCGGTAGTGCGGTGAAAGTTCGAGAGATTGGTACTTTTTCAAGCGCTCTTTTGGGACCTCGGTCTTGGTTATTAGTAATTGGCTCTCTGCAATTGAATTTCACGATTTTGTTTTTTTGAATCGCACCGTTTTAACGAATTTTGTGACTCCTGTAATTCAGTTGCCACCGTGCCTAGTTTTCGTCTTTGCACTTTGTTGTGCTTTGGGTGACCCAGTTATGTCATTTTCACATATCGTTGCGTCGTGTGCAGTACTTGAGGCGCACGAAGCAGAAGCAGTTGTTACACACACTGGAGATAATCAAGGATGGTAAGTGCATGAATTCTACTCTCTCATGAATTCAACTGTTCAACTATTCTCTAGATTGAGCTCTGGACTAATTATGATTTCTACAGGAACCAAGACGCCCGAATTGGGCCTCGTGAGTTTTTCAACAGATCTGTGGACTTTGTTAGGTCAATGTTTTAAAAAATTTCAATATTTTTAACCCAACAAGTTACAAGTATTCAATGTTCTTCACTGGTTCGTGTGTCTTAAAATGCGGCTTCTATCTGAATTACTCGTTTCACAATACGATTGATCAATTGAACTGGTCATTTTGATTCCATGAATCCTGGGTCTTTTAGCGTAGTTAATGGGAAATCTAGCATCGTTTGAACGGTTGCTTGTGCCGTAAACGTAATTGCAGCTAATTGCGATCTGTTTCGAATACCGAAAATGTACCCGTCTCTACACTGTGAATTTTCAAATTGTTGAAAATAGGGGTGTCCAGAATCGACCCAGGCACCCCTATTTTCAACAATTTGAAAATTCAGTGTATCCATAGTGTCCAAAGAGATTCTAAAGCAGACCGTTTAATACTAAGTACCATAATTTTCGAATGCTTCTTCGGATGATTTTAGGTGTACGTAGTGACCTTCACCGCCAGTTGCTTGATTTGATTTTGTTGCATTTGTGTTCCCATTGATTGTGTGTGCACAGAGTTGATGCTTCTGGGGTTCATTTCACTGTCTCTCACGGTCTTCCAGACGAAGATCGCCTCCATTTGCATGCCAGAGCGTCTAAACTCGATTATGCTCCCGTGCAAGTACCGAGCTGTTGAGGAAGCGGAAGCTACTGCTCCTGCAGAAGCCGGGGCTCACAGGCGCCTCCTCTCTTCTGGGGAAGTTGTGACGTGTCCTGCGGTACTGATCATGCCCAAATCCACCCATTTGCCTCCTCGTCAAGCACTCCTAACGCAATTTCATGCTTGATATGATGGTTATAGTATAGCCCTGTTGCTCACAATCCAGCAATTTTCATCTTCATGAAGCACTCTTAGTGCAATTTTATGCTTGCTGATCGATACTTGTGCTGTAGTAGCCGTATTGTCCTGCTGCCCTAATCCAACAATTTTGCTTCTTCTTTGGGCACTGTCAATGCAAATTTATGCTTGCTGATGTTCATAGTCTAGTTGCCGTACTGCCCTGTTTCTTTAATCCAGCAATTTGCATCTCTGGAAGCAATTTTAATGCAATTTTATGCGTGCTGATGATTTAGTATACTCTGTTAGGTGAGTCCCACTGATGGGTTTGCTTGAAACTGGCTGCTCTCTGCAGGGAAAAGTGCAGCTTATATCCGCCGAGGGTCTCCACCAACTGCATATTTTCATCTTTGTGATGGCGATTGTGCACGTGATTTACAGTGCAATCACAGTGCTAGTTGGTTTATGGCAAGTAAGTCCACTCTCGTGTTACCTTCTTGTGTCTCTCCATTGAGCTCGCGATCTCTGTTTTATGAATTGGATCCATTTTTTGACTGAAGTGAGGGGATCCTCATACATTACATTACGAACTATCCCCTGAAAAGATGCGAACGCCTCTGCCTGCCTGCCCGCCGGCAAACTCTCCGTAGCAAAGCGAGTTGACTGTAATTAGCGGGGGGAGTTTCCAATTGTCACAGCACTGTTTCGACAAAACTCTCGCACTGAATTGAATGATCTTGAATTCATACTACTACTCTCCCATGAGGGAAAAGGAGACGGAAGAACAGACTTTTTTAGCATTTTTTTTTGGGGGGGGGAGGTGTTTCTTACCTTGGCGAATTGAATCAACAGGTGCACAGATGGAAGGGATGGGAGAGGCAGGCAACAGATGCACAGACGGAAGATCAATGTTATAACAAAGGTGAGTGGTTTGCGAGATCCTCTCACCTCCTTCAGTTTTAAGGAGGCTGTCAATGGACTAGGTAACCTTCGAGCCGCCGCGAGTTGGTTACAGGACGTAACCAGCTCTGTCTCCGGGAAAAAAACTTGTGTAATTGTTGCCTATCGTGTGGTTACAAATGAACTGTACTGCTCGAGGATGAAACATCGGCGAGCAGACAAATGCACACAATCAGAGCTGGTTACGGTTCAACAACAGGGACAAATTTGCATTAACATGGAGAGGGGTTTTGCGCTCGAAATGAGCGTCCTCGAATGCAAAGATCTCTGCACATTCCATTCTTCAATGTAGACTCACTCCATAATAGTGAATGCACTATAAGAAACTATGTTCAAAGTGCATTAGATTCTTCCGCTTATCTTTTGAAAAGAAATTTACTGGAATTTGCTTGGGTTTGGATTCATATTGATTGGGTTACGGGGTTGGATTGATTTGTGTGCAGCCTTGGCCGGAAAGCATGTGGTTGGTGATTTCGTCTCATGCCGACTACGTCGCAGCTGCTTGCAACCCTCCAGAACTGGCCTTCACATTAATAGCCACTTGGTATGTTCCAACTGAATGCACCACGAAAAGAAAGATTTTGAGTGCACCTCCATTCCATCTATTTGCATTAAAACACAACTATAATAAGCTAGGGTATCCCCAAATCTCCAATTTTAATCAGCTATGCACAGTTCCTATTATCAGACTGATCAAGTGTTCTTGTTACGAAGTAAATGAGGATGGATTCTAAATTATCAAAGAATGTGGTTTTCAGATACGACGTAGTCAAAGCCATGGATGTTTCAAAGTTTCATTGTTAGATGGCCTTAACTAATACTTGACTAGTTGTTCAAGATATATTATTAAGGTACCTTTGATTGGGACTTTGTTTCTAGGGTTTTTTCAGTTTTTTCAACCTTGGTGAGGTGGTCATGAGTTCAAACCTGGCTGTTGGTGACCTCATTGTCAAATTGGGATTTGAGAGTGTTTCTCAAAGGAAGAAACCTCTGTCAATTCATTTTTTTACAGGGTCTACCTCCTAATGGAGGCATCAAGGACGGATGAAATTCGCCATCTAGGTTCAAGAGGGTTGAAAAGTTGAACCCAGTATCTGAGTCAATGAAGCTTTAAGCTTTACATAGTTGAGCCTTCCCCCAACAAAGCTACTTCATTCACACTAGAGTCACACCAGAGTCTTTCAAACTAGAATCAACCTTTTTATGTCAATATGCTCCCCATTTCATAAGATTTTAGGGTGGCAATTTTCTGTGAGAAAGTTTGAGTTGGTTCTTATATTTGAATCAGAGATTTTTGGTAAATAATCCAGAACTGAAGGGTATTTTCAACTATGATATAAGATCCTCTTCAAGCATAACTGCTTTTTTTTTGGGGGGTGGGGGGGTGTCTGTTTTTTCTTTTTTCAGCTTGCGGCATTTCAGAGCAAGTTGCAATTGGTTGTCCTTGACATCAATTTGATTTGAAAGCCATTGTCATTCATTGACTGTATGTGTGTGCACATTCAAGCTTATATAGCTCTTTTTCTTTTTTCTTTGTTTTTTGTGTCTACAGTACAGCTTTCTCCGACAGTTTGGAAAGCCAATCTACAAATCTGATTACTTGTGTCTACGCTTAGGTTTCATTGAGGTGCGTTAAGTTGCTCTTCTTCTTCATTCTTTTTCTTTTCTGGATCTTAAATTATAGATTATACTTTTGAACATCATCTTCATGCTCGTCATGCTGCAATTCGGAAGTTCATTTGAAGATGAACTATGCTTTCAATTGTCGCCTATTCTGAAGTGTGCAGTTTCTGTGGTTTTTGTGGCTGTTGTGTAGCATCATAAACTCAAACCGAACTTCGACTTCCACAGCTACATCCGGCGGACCATGGAAAAAGACTTCCAGCATGTGGTGGGCATCAGGTGAGTAGAATATGTGTCAAACTTTTTCTTGGTTGTGAGGGAGAGAAGCTTATAATTCAATGAGAGGGAAAAAAAGAAAAGAAAAGAAAATAGTACTCCCTCTGTTCCAGAATGATCTTCTGGTTGAAGAAAATGTTTGGGGATTAAGGTTTGAAAATGATGTTGTAATTTCAACTGGTTTTGAGATGTAAGTAGATCGTTGCATTCATTCATTCCCATTGCAAGTCACTCTCCAAACTGTTGCTAGCCTCCTTCCTCTCACATCACAATGTGCAACTAGAAGATCATTTTGGGACAGAGGGAGTATTACATTTTTTTAAATTCAAGAGTACTACATTCCATTCACTTCCTTGAGCTTCCCAATTCTTGAAGATTATCTTGTATCCTGTAACAATAGATTGTGTGATCCTTGATACAAAACTACATAACATTGTTTCTGGTGTTCTAAAACTCCACTAGCTAGCAAGCAAATTTTTCTTTGTTTTTCTTTGTGTCTTTCATGGTCAACCAATTTTTTCCACATTTCTAGAAGCATTCAATGTTCTTCAATATCTGACACACTAACTACAATCATCTCTCCACATTTTGGTGTATGGCCTTTCTTTCAAGAAGGTTATGAGTTTCCTGACTCCTTTATTGTGGTGGTGGGGGGCTTGAATTGAGTGAGGCCAATTTTGAGTATGCAATTTTAAGTATGTAATTATTGTATGCAATTTTTGTACGTGTTGGCTTTGCACAACAAATGAAATGAGGTTTTAGAAACACTGTAGCACCAGTGTGCAAGGCCATGATTATAATCTGGCATTTTTTAACACATTCACCCTCCTTTTTTTTCCTACAGACTTGAAGATGCCCATTTTTTATTTCTTTTAGGAAATTGGGCATTTAATTGAGAAAAAAACAAAAAAACACTATGTGTATGGATTGGATGCTGCTTTATTTTTTTTTACATTTCAATCTGTCCACCGCTTACATCAATCCTTGACTTGGATTTCATTGTTGATTCGGTTGTTGTGTTGGTCATTGGCAGTGGTTACTTGTGGGCATTTGTTTGCATCTACCTCCTCGTCGACATCAATGGTGGGTTGTTCCTTCAACTCCCTTTTTTCTCGTCATAAAAGCATTCAATTTCTATTTCCTGTTGCATCGCCAATTTTCCTTTTTACGTCATTTCACTTGTCCAACAAGCGACACTTTGTTTGTTATTCTTGCTTGCAACTGCATTTTAATTGTAGAGCCTTTCGGAATTGCAGGATGGTACAGCTACTTCTGGTTGGCCTTCGTGCCTACAATCGTGAGTTCCAAGCCTTTTGTTAATATGTTGTGACTTAGTTTGCATTAAATTCGATTGTTTCAGCCGAACTTTTTATATAAAATGGGAAGAAAATTGTCCGGCACCACAGGGGGAGACTAACTGATAAACCACAGATGGATGGTAGTGTTACTTAAAGCTTAAATCATGTGTTCTCTCTAAAGTTATGAACCCATCGAGATTTTGAGTCTCAAGTTAAGCAAGCCTTCGGTTTTCGGTCAGTTTTAAGGCGTGTTGCTTTTGTTTTTGAAGATGTTTCTGGCGGACCAATTTGCTGTTGTTGTTGTTGTGGTGTGGGGATGAGAACAGATGGTGTTGCTTGTTGGAGCCAAGCTTCAGCTCATCGTCACATGCCTGGCTCGTGAAGTTCGATCCAATGTGAACTTCCACCCACATTGCAAAGACATCCGAATCTGCAAGAAAAAGGACGTGATGAAAATGGCGTCCGTGACACCGCGAGACGATCTGTTTTGGTTCAGTTCTCCCCGACTGCTGCTTTTCATTGTCCACTTCATCCTCTTCCAGGTAGGTTTTTCCAAGCTTTGAATACCTTGGAAATAGTGTATCCATTCTCAATGCAATCACCACTCAGAAGTAGTAAGTATCCATTCTAAATGCAGTCGCCATTGAGAAGGAGTGAGTATCCATTCTCAATGCAATCACCACTAAGAAGTAGTAAGTAGTGTGTCCATTCTTAGTGCAATCACCACTCAAAAGTAGTAAGTATTCATTCTAAGTGCAATCACCACTCAGAAGTAGTAAGTATCCATTCTAAGTGCAATCACCACTGAGAAGTACACTAAAATTGGTAAATAGTGTTGGCTACACTAATTGTCAACAATAACACTAATTGTGATTGACAAGGTTAGTGTTAGAACATTATTTATCCATTCTAACACTATTTTAGCTAAATAGTAAAATTTGGTCATTTCAACATTTCTACGAGAGTGCATTTAGTGTTAGATGGGAACAAAATATAGAAGTTGGAATGGTAATATAATAAGTTAAGGCTATGATCCAATTCACTACAACACTATTTACCAATTTTAGTGTAGTGAGTATTTATTCTCAATGCAATCACCAACTGAGAATGGATACAATGTTTCCAAACAAAGGGAGTGTTAAAGTTTGTGATATGAAATTTGAAAAGTTGGTATGTGTGTTTATTTTGAAACACTAGAACAACATAGCCTGTTGCAATAAAGCAACAACACCAAAAAGGTTTTCTGGAAGGTTACTGTTCATCGAGGAAAAACATTGAAATGAATCATCATGATTCAATAGTAGAAATTTGATCTCTTATAACTATTCTCATCTGAAATAACAATTTTTTTTTCAAAAATGAGTTGTTTTTGAATGGCGTCTAGAGTAACTTGTCTAAAACAAGTTGTATTTGGGACAATGAGAGTTGTTTTTGATTGTTTGCAAAAGACCAAATTTCTATGGGTGAATCAATCAATCAATCAAAATTGTGTGGATGAAAACATTGAGGTCATCACACTAGTTGTAAAAGTAAACTTATATATATATATATATATATATATATATATATATATATATATATATATATATATATATATATATATATATATATATATTTTAGCATGACTTGTTTTTGTTGCACAAATACTTAAACTGATCATTTTCAAGCTGATTTCTTTGTGAAGTTTTCTTCATTCTTCAATTATATCTAATTTCTCTAATTGCATTTGTTTGTTTTTTGGTGTTGGTGTATTTTCCAGAATGCCTTTGAACTTGCATTCTTCTTCTGGACCTTGGTAATTTCATACTTTTTTTTATTTAGAGGAAAAAAATACCCTTATTACAGTATTGTTAGATTACATTACTGTAGGTTATTTGCAATTTAGGCACTTTACTTGCATAATATTTATTTATTCATATATGTTATATATGCTTTTTTAATGGTTTTATTATTCAATCACAATATGACATGTACCACAACATTCTCTTGAAAGATTAAAAAATGATTTTCTGTCGATCTACTAGCATTAGTAAAGTATAGTAGTGTGTGAAGTTGCTTTAAAAGCTATTTTTATTCATTTCATTGTCAAGTACTCTAAACAAAAAGTTTTAACTTTTTCTTTTGTATTGCAGTTCACTTATGGATACAAATCGTGCTTGGTGGGGCCTACATGGATGGTTATTGTGCGCATTCTTGTTGGGTATGATGTTCATTTCACGCATCCCTCCATTCAAGTATTGTAGTGCCTATTACCTCATTATTGTATCACCAATTATTTAACTCAACGGGTGGGAGATTTGGTCAGTATAAAGTTTTGTTGACTAAAATTCAATAGCCATACTTCTTTTGAATTGGGTTTATTGATACAAGAATTCAATTTATATCGATTCCGTTTTTATGTGGTTTCCTAGAATAACCCATTTTTTTCTTTTCCTTGTGTTTTTGGCATAGAACTTACTGTTGTGGTGATTGCATGTAGATTTTCTATCCAGATCTTATGTAGTGCCAGTACTTTGCCCCTTTACGCCCTTGTCACTCAGGTATTTAAATCTTGTCTTGCCACTCTATTATTTCAACATACTATATTTCATGGGGTACATTCTTATCCACATATATTTTAACCCTATAGGATTGGGGGTGCAAAAATCAATGTTGCATAGGCCACTTGGTGGCTTTATGGTCCTTTAGGGGTTAAAGTTTGAGAAGAATAGAGTCCTCTATAATGTTAGGGTATCCTTACTTGGACTAGTATATAGGCTTGCAAAATATAACTCTTAACTTTTCACTATTTTATAATAATTATATAACTTGAAATTTTAATCGTGAGAAGTGCATTCCAAAGGACTTCGAATAGGTATAAGAGAACTCAAATTCAGACATTGGACAACAAAAATAAATCGCTTCAAAAGCATACTAAAAAACAAAACAAACATTATAGAACTATTGACAAAACATGCTTATCAATTGGCCAACTTCGGCCAATTGCACTCCATGAAGGTATGCTTGCACTTGGTGTTAGGGGTGATGTTTGTAATGTGAATCCAATGTAGATATAAGTCTGAATTCATTCTTAAGACCCTCAGTAACAACATTCTTTAGCACCAAGTGCAAACATACCTATACCTAGTTCAAATTTTTTTAAATCTATGAATTTGATGCCATGTAGAGGTCTAATTTGGTTATATAGTTAGTTGTTAGTAGCTAGCATATGACGATCCCCAAGACCTCATAACTGACTTGGTTTTCTTGTGTAGTTGGGTACCCACATGAAGTTTTCCATATTCCAATCCGAGTCGACGGGTGCCGCTCTCCGAGGCTGGGCCAAAACGGCGAAGAAAAAGCACAATGATCCCAACCATGTCCACACCCCGTTGGGCACGCCACGTGACTCGAGCTATGACTCAATCGTCGACTCAAGCCACAACTCAAGCATGGACTCGAGTACGACCGATAGTCGAGATTCGAGGCCGCACGTCCACACACCACACAACATGGACCACGTGAAACCACACATTGGCATCCTTGGTCTCACCAAGGCTCTTGATGGGCACGGACACCCAGTCGATATTCCAGCGGGGGCAAAATTGCACGGAATGCATGGGCAAGCTCATGGAAATGGTGCTCCGCATGATGTACATCCACATGGCCAATCGCCTCCTCAAACACACGGTATGTTTGCAATCCATTGTTCAAGCTTTTAAAAAAAATTGTATCAATCATCATTATTTTCTTGCACTCACCTAACATTCAGGGAAAATCGTTGGTTAGGTCATTGTTAGCTGGTGGAATTGGGAAAAAAGAAATGGTTGCAATTTGAAAAGATTGGAAAAAACTTGGTAAAAAAATTTGTAAATTTTTTATTGAGAGTAAGAAGATAGAGAGAAAAAAATTGGATTCAGTACTTGAAAAATTGGTTCAATATGGGAATTAAAGGAAAATTGTTGGTAAAGCTCAAAAAACATTTGGTGGCAGAGTTATCATTGTAACATATCATATATGGTTTGTTTCAATTAGGATTACATTTATTTTTATCATAAAACATTGGTGGAAAAATGTCCCATTCATTTTTTGGGGTAGATTTTGCATTGTAATTAGGGTTTCCTTGCCCTTGTTTAATTACACATTTTTGCTTGTTTAACCCTTAAACGCTCCAACGTCCACATTTCGGACGATGAACAGAGGGCTTGCAGGTGCTGTTTTGTACAACTAATTTCTCATCCATCCAATGTAACACTTGAATCTTGGAAAAGACAACCTTCCTTTATGACTAATTTCATGAAATTACGGTAAACGATATCTTTGGACAAAGATATATGCAAAAATGTGCAAAAATTCAAAAAAAGATTGAGGTGTTAAGGGGATAATTGAGCGTTATGATGTTTTTCATCCAATCACATTCTGTTCATCCTAACAGAGGATTTCACCCCCATGGTGCACACCCAAGTATGCAGTGTAAAATGCTGGTGTGAATGTCATCCAGAACATAATAAATCAGTGTGTCTGGAAAATGGTGTGACACCCACACCAGTTTCCCAGTTTAATAACCACACTATTTAAAATCTATGTTAAAAGCATTCAGTTTCTGACCATGGGATGGGCCTGTTTCTTTGTGTGGCTTCAGATGAATTCCATACTGTAGAAATTGGGGAGCCACCTGCTCCTCCCAAAGATGAAGATAAGAACCCCCAAGTGTGAAAAAGGGAAAAATAAGTCGGTGAAATTCCATCTCTGTTTTCTTTTTCTTTTTCTTTTTTTCTTTCTCTTTCAGAACCGTCTTGAGGAGGCTCAACATGAATGATATGAGTACATTACGTTACTATTGCGCAGAATGACTTGGAAAGAAATTGAAGCAGTGTGTAAGAAAAATGTGCATTAGCTACCTTAGGTTGAGTTGTGCAAACCAAGATTAGGCTTCTCAGTTTTTCACACAATACTTAGCTATGCAAATTTTGTTACCAGTACCGACCTTGTAATAAAAATTTAATAAAAAAAAACAGCGGTTGAAACGTAGTAGTCACTGAAAGCACACACCTCCTACAATGTACACATTTTGTACATTTCGGGTACAATGAAAAAGTAACAAGTACACGTTGTATACATTTGAGAGGTGGATGTTTTTTAGAGCATGTGTGGACCTCCTACTTTACAACACATTAACCCCTAAAGTCCCATTGTCCCCTCGAGGGACAAAATGGATTTTGGGCAGGCTCTTATGGTCTTAATATTTGTTGTAATTTTTGAATCTTTTTGAGAAGATGGGAAAACACATTAGCTTTCCGAAAATATAATTTTTATTTCAATCAGAGCCCGGGAGCAAAAGTTATGGAACCAAAAGTCCTTATTTTTGTTTGGCGGGCAAAAAATCCCCTTCAAAATAGCTTAAAGTAAAAAAAAATTTAATTTGTCCTAGATAGATTATATTTTTATGTGCATTGGAAAGCTTTGATTCATTCTATTTGGATTTGTTATGAGAAAGTTATGAACAATCTAGTTCAGTGTTGTTTTTTTGGAACAGTAGAGGCTTGCATGCCCTCACACTAGTGGTGCATTTATGGAGGGATTAGTTCGGATAGGCTAAAATCGTTTGACAGTAGCGACAAGTTGCTAGAAAAAAAACCCTAATCTTGTTTAGGGAGTAATCAAAGCATCTTCTTGAAAAAATAACTTGTAGAATTCATTTCTAACTTCAATTTTCACAATTTAAAAAAAAAATTCACAAGGTTAAGATCTCTTGCTACAATCTCACTGTTGAGATTAGTGTATTTCAATTCCATCTTAGAACTATTAACAATTTAGATTTTCCTTCAATCTTGAACCTACTTCTACTTAACAATTTTTTAATGAATGAAAATTAATTTTTTTTTTTTTTTCTTTTTAAATTCCTTAGAATCTCAACTCAATTCTTTATCATATAAAATTATAAATTCAAAATCAGTAGAGCAACAATTATAAGTTCTAAAGGTTTAAAGCCAAACAATGTAGTTGAACAAGGTGCAAAAGAATTTGTTTTCTTCACTTATATCTTACAATCTACGTGGTCAAAGTTTGTAAAATTTTTGCTATACATTCTTATACTAGTCTAGTACAAGATCTTGTGGTTAGATATGAAAAAAAAAACTTTTTTTAAGAAGTTTTCGCTCATCACTATAGAAATGGCAGTTTTTGAGTGGTTTTTGATGGAAAAGAGGACTTTGGACTTTAGGGGTTAAGAAAAAATGTCTTTGTTGTAATATATGTGCCTTCGCTTGAAGTCATACAGTACTCCCCAATTGTATCGATTATGTATCGATTATGCTTGTGTGCTAATCTTCTCATTTAAAAAGTTTTTGGAGCTTGACCACATCGTCAACGACAGTCAGTCCGGTGAGGCACCCCTTCGGAAGTCTCAGTCAACAATCTTCTTCTGTACTGTACTGAATGATTTAAGAATAGTATGAGTTTTGACTTGGATATCGAAGTAATAGGCACATGACAGTTTCAGAATCGCAAGTGTTAACTGGAATCTGTTTTCCATGACTAAAGCAAGGGTCATTCGATACGCTAGCAAAAGAAGTTCCCAACAAATGCTGTAATGAATCAATAAATGCTGTGACCACAGAGAGAATTATCGGATAGAAGAGTTTTCTTCCCACGTGAATACAGAGTATAACAAAAATCATTGTCCTCCAACGTAAGATAAACAGAAATTGGAATGAGGAAGCATAAAATGAAGATTCAAAATTGGAACCACCGGCGCACCCAGTAGTTCAGCTTCTTGAAGGCAGGCGGGAACCAAGCAGGAGATCTTGGCCAAGGAGCAGATTTTACACCTATGCGAGCATCAGTCGTTGCACACTTGGGTTGCAGTCTCCTGATGGCAAAGAATGTTTGCATAATATCAGCACTTTCTTCAGCTAATACACCTCGCCGCACAGTGATGGTTCTATGAAATGGGTGAAGGTAGTCCTTGCCTTTGGGTTCCTGTTCGCAAGTCGACGACACTGGAAATAGCCTGCAAGCGAAAAATGAAAAATGATCAACATGATCGGACATCCTATCAGCATTTTGACACATGCAGGAGTGAAATTTCTGGGAGATCACGATCGATATTTTGGAAAGACCTTTGGTCACAAGAGCCAAATCTGTTGAGATCACATTTTGTCACTATGTAAGACTTTTGTATGCAATTTCAAAGTGAGGTTGTCGACCACTATAACTGACAGTCAACCACCCCATTTCCATTCAATGATCATAGGCAATAAACATTTAGCCACGTCATGCCTATACCCGACTTTCTAATTGGAGGCCATCCAGGGAACGAATGATCAGTTGCTCTTGGTCACACAAGACGGTCGGTATAGAAGACGGCATCAAGTCTCGAATGGTTCTAGTATCCTCATCTTAGGTCATGTGTAAGTTGAACGGGAAACACGAGGGTATGTCGAGCAGAGAGTGAACACGGAACACAAGCATTCAAAAATTAAGTATTCAAATGGTAGAATGCCCACTTGATCCAACTCCCGTCTGCACCAAGAAGCGAGTTGGGTGCACCCCAAACAAGCTCGCTCACCCTGCCTTGCAAAATAGCCCCTGCACACATAGGGCATGGCTCCAATGTGACATACATAGTCACGTCCTGCAGCACGATTTTTCTAGTGTTAGTGAGTCTCACTAACCTCCCAAGCCAACACCTGAAATACGACCGTCATGAAATCCCTTGAGCAGAGACTAAATACGAGGTCTGTGGGTCCGAAAACACGTCCGAAATATTTCACCGTCTCGTCAGAAGAAAGTAGGGACACACCAAAGCAGAGAATAAATAAAATCTAAAAGGTAGAGCATGAAAAGGCATTATAACGACAGTAAATATTCCTGCGAAGTAAACTTTTCAAGTAAAGATATCTCTGCAATGAGCCTATATCGTTTAGACATTATGCGTTGAGCAACCACCTAATTACAATAGTTCCACATTCTTCCGAAATACATGCCTGAAATTACCCACATCATACAGGGCAAAACGTTGAATCACACAGGTAAGATAGGTGGAATATAACGTACCGTAAGTCGCCAGCTACCTAATTGAGCCGCAGCACTGCGAATGCACAGCATTTCTGCATGAGCGGTGGGATCATTGCTGCTCTCCACTCTGCGCTCACCCACTGTAACATCAACACAACATTACAAGGCGGATAATCAAATTTGAAGATGTTGATGCAAAGCTCCAATCAAAGAAGCAGATCATTCTTCAATAAGAAATGAAAAATAAGATCTGGTTCCGGGTGCGCATTGTACTTACTGGTTATGAAACCGAGCAATGATCTTATTGTTGTGCACGAGAACCGCGCCAACTGGTACTTCGCCTTGCTTCGCCGCTTTTCTCGCCTCTACCAACGCTTCCTGCATGTAACCTAAATCTTCCTCCTCGGAGTACAGCCTCTTGGGAGCCATCGGAACGACTGTTTTCCGCTTTCGCTGGCGACGTCCAATCAATCTTGGATCAACGGGCATGTCCACACTCGTAGCTTCCTGGAACTCCTGCGTAGCTGCTCCTTTGAGCAGCTCTTGCTCCAAAATTGGAATACACTCGGCTGTCCCAGTACTCCTCGTCTTGGGAATGGATCCAAGAATGCAATCCTCCTTCACAATTTTAGGCTTGGCAACTTGTTCCTTCGGTACAAGATGTGGGTGTAGAAATGGAAATGGAGGCTCAGAAGAGAAGGTGGAGGCATACCACCTCCGAGGATTCCGGAATGGGCGATTGATGCTCAGAAAGGAAGCGTAAGAAAGGAATTGAGGGGCAAGAAGCGGCATCAAGTCACGATGCGCAGCGAAAGTATTCCGGGGAGGAAGAATTGATGCGTCCATTGCAACAGACGAGGAGAATCTCCGAAGAAACAAAGGGCGAAGGTGAAGAAACATCGATGACCCCCTCATGAGGCCAGGCATAGGGCACACATTCTAAATCTGCGCCGTGGAAGAAGAATGCAGAACTCTACCACGAATGGATGTGGAGAGTTCCGCATCGCAAGAATCCCGTTCCTACACATCGTGGCATGGATGCAATTAGGGTTCCTCCTTCAATTCCATCTTTGAGCAAACTGAACCTCCTCAATCTCATCAATTCGGGAAAACCATCGTCATAAAGACTATGCTGAAAAAAATTAATGGACTACACTTAACCTAAAATCAACACCACACATACCTATCACAAGAATCACGTCCTGCGTATGGTATTAGGGTTCCACGCTAAATTCCATCTTTGAATAAAATAGAGAAAACTTTGCTTAAGGCTCAATCGCATCATGTTCGCAATTCGGGCGAAAACACCAATGAGTAGCTATCCTGAATAATTCATGCACTACACTTGAGAAAAAAATCGAGTCCACGCAAACGCCATCACCGGGGAGCTCACATCCTGAATGTCCACGCAAACACCTTCACCTTGACATTAAATTCATTATAAAGCCATTGGAAACATAAGAACGAAGATGATACTTACAGCAATTTGAGTGAATTCACAGAAGAGGTTGTGCCTGAGCCGGCATACGCAATTGACAACGGAATCCTGGTTCCTGGGCAGGGGGACGAGGAAATTCACCCGAGAACTGGAGAGATGCTGGAGGAGCAGGCGAAGGCCTCGCGTGCTCCTGTCCCTTGGATCTTTCAGCCTCACGATCACCGTCGATCTCAACATGTTCACTAATTACTGTGTGAACAGGACGGATTAAACCGGCAGTCCCGACAGCGTTCACAGAACTGGCTAAAATTCGTTCCATTGCTACTTGTAGATTTTAAGTAGCTAAATGTACATCGGAGAAAATCCTTGAAAAAAATTAGATTTTAGTTAGGACTGCACACAACATAATTGAATAGCCAATTTGCAACTTCCTCCACATATCTATTTATTCAATTTTGTGTTATAGTATTCTCAATAATCCTTTACAACTTGCAAAATCCTTTCTTTTCTATTTTTTTAATACTACCCACTCTCAAGGTAGTCAAAATTGATGCCTGTTTGTCTTCAAGGTAGCATATTGCACTAAATTCCACAAACTAGTTGTGGGATCACTAGTCCTAGAATTACGCCAACCCTAAAGTAGCATTCATAAAACTGGCTAAAATTTGCTTCATTGATACCTAAAATTTTCAGTAGCTAAATGAACATTGGAAAAAATCCTTGAAAAAATTAGAATTTAGCTAGGACTGCAACGAACAGTAGAATTTGATAGCCAATTTGCAACTTCCTTCACAATAGAATTAGCATCTATTTACTAGTAGTCAATTTTGCATTATTGTACTTCCAATAATCCTTTATTACTTGCAAAATCTTTTTAAATCTTTTTTTTAATACTACTCACTCTCAAGGTAGTCAAAGTTGATGCTTGTTTGTTGTGGAGGTAGCATATTGCACTAAATTCCATAAAAGGCCCCATGCCCGCCCCCCATTTAAATAACAGGCTCTTATCTCCCATTTTCCACTTCCCTTCATTTTTTTTTTCCTTTATATAATACTAGTATGCCCTATGCCGTTGGCAAATTCAAATAAAATAGAAGTAATAATAACTTTCTAATATTTTAATTCATTAAGACTTTGAAATTCAATAACTTTTGCACTATTGCATTTCTAGTACAAATTAATGTTTTTTTTCAATTCTTATGAAGTGCCAAACATGCAATATAAAATGTTATAGTGATGCCTCAAATTTCAACATTCATCCACATATTAGATAGAAAATATCACATTCATGCACACATCATATATCCCTAATTCTATTTTCATCTACAATCTAGCAATTTCATCCATGATTTTTTTTAAATCAATCTATTTTTTGGCAAAATTTTTTTACGATTTTTCACCAATTTTAACCAAATTCATTGTTTTGGGTACAGTCTACCACCATTTCATCCCCCCCTCCAAAAGTATTGGTACATTTTATGCACAAAGGGGTGCAAGGGCTTTGTTTAGTGGCATTTGGACATGCCATGTGAAAGTTGCTTATGTTTTTTCAAAAATAAAAAATCAATTCAATTCAATTCTTCAATTTTTAAAAATCCATAACTTTTGCACCACATGTCCAAACGCCACGAAACTAAGTCCGTGCACCCCTCCTTGCAAAAAGCTTTCCAACAATACTAAGGACGCTACCTCAACACCTCATGATTTCTTAGATCTCAGCGTATCAAATAGGCCTAAGATACATTTAAAGAATTCACATCCTAGTGGCATAAGAACATAAATACATAATTGCAACGTACCCTCGTAACATCTCATTGAGTTTGATAAAAAAGATTTTTCTTTTTTCTTGTGGCTTCTGAATCCAGTGCCTTTTAGCTACTGGTCAAATAACTAAAGGTTGAGAGAAAAAACAAAGTTGATTGAAAGGAGGAGCTGTACTGGTGAAATAGCGGGCAGCAGCTTGTTGCAATCAGAATTTGGAGTTTGGCCTCACGCTATTGTTGAAATTTTTCAATTTTTTTCCCCACTTCAAAATAAGTGTGAGAAACAGCAAGTGCAATTGAAATTACATTTTTTTTTGACAAAGTATGAATTTGTTATGAATCTTTGAAGTGTTCAGTGCATCATGGCCCAAAAGAGTTTGTAGACTACCTCATAACCAACAAAATCTGAATCCATAATGCTCATCCTACTACCTAATGCAGTCACAATATTTTCTAACATGGAAGGCTTAAAAAGGGCAATTCTTACAATGAATTTCACATTGAAAAGTTGGAAGTTCCAAATGAGGTCACTATTCACTCCAGTACTGTCATGTAAGACATTGATTGTGGCCCAAATCTCACATACTGAAAAAAACACTACTAGAAAATTTAGTTTTTCTGTTGTTTTGGTCGCGTTGCTCCGGTCAAAATCTGACAAAAATTTGTTGATTTTAACAAATTTCTATCAGATTTTGACTGGATCAACGTGACCAAATCAACAGAAAAACTAAATTTTCTAGTAGTGAAACCAACCCACAATGGGGGGATTTCCTAGGTGAGCACTATAGGTCATTTGATTGCAATGGGTTGTTTTACCTTAACTCCTGAGCGCCCAGACTGTATTTGCTAAAATTCAACCCTTCTCAATTCATTTCAATCAAACTATCACGTAAAATAAAATCCACATAAATTAATCGTACTAATTGATAGTAGAGATAGGTTAGAGCTATAGGAAAAGGAACATGTCCTTTGATCTTACTATTGAAAAGATTATAATGGTCAAACAAGGAGATCTTTGAGTTTGAGAGGCCATATTTGAGGCACTAGGGCACTCAGGGGTTAACTTGAGAGATACAAATTGTTATGGAGATTAAACAACAAAAGTGACGATAAATACTTTGTCATTTTTGTTAGATAAATACTCGTCATAAGACATTGGGACATAATTATCCAGAGTATGAGCACAATTATTGATTTTGTAAGTTGCACTAACCACCCTAATAAGGAGGTGAATTAGAGTTATACATCTATTTCATGTCACTTAATTAGCTTACATGAGCTAATGTTCACATCAATGCTCCCTATTGAAACATGCAGTAACTACAACACCTTAGACTAAAAATTAAGAGTGATTCTAAATATAGTGGTTAGTATAGTTAGTCATACATTGGAAGTTGATTCTAAGAATTTGCTATCATTCCTATATAATATATCAAAAAATTGAAAATAAAAGACTATAAGAGCGTATAGTTGCAATAAACATGTAGCACAACCTTTGAAGTTTAAATGTGAATCCAAAAAATTTAACGTAATTCAAATATGTAACTAAGATGTACAATTTTTTTTGCAAAAACTGATAACATTGTACATTATTTGTAGAAAATGAAAGCACAAGCTATAAAATGACTTCATAACTCAAAGATGCAACTTCTAAGCATTCAAGATGACTACCACTGTATGTAGCCACTTTCTACTTTTATAAATATCAGCAATTCTTTGAAACATAGAACATATCAACTTTCTGACAATATCAATCTCAATACTATACCAAATTTTTTATATCTTCTTCCATAAATTGCTTTTGCTAATGGGTTTCCTCTCAAACCTTCTCATGCGACAATCTACTTCATTCCAAAGGTGTTCTACAAGATTGAAGTTAAGGGATTGCAATGGGTGTCAAATAACCTTTAACTTTTGTGCAAGCAACCGATCTACAATGTAATTTGCAGTATGTTTAGGGTCATTGTCATGTTGGAAAATGACACTTTCTTCCTCTAAACCTTGCATGTATATAGTTGATCTCCATAAGTTTTGTCTCCAAAATCTCTCAAAATTTATGGAGATGCTGTCTGTAGATGCCTAAAAACATCTCATTTGTCTGATTTGAAGTATTTTTACAAAAGTTATAAGCCTTTGAAGTTTGCAGTTGGTCAATCCTAATTGGTCCGATTCTGTCCGTGAACAGTAAGATTCTGTCCATGAACAGTGAGATTCTGTCCGATATGACAACCGTGAGGCAAGTATAAACCAAGCCTTCATTTGTAACATCACACATCCAATCCCTATATAATTAAATCTTGAAAATAAACTTTCAAATATTAATCAAATTCCCTTTGTACTTGAATTATGGAATGAAAGCTATTCACATACTCAAAGAAAATTAAGTAGCCTTTGAGAATTTCAATTTTTATTACTTGGACATCCAATTGTAACAACTTGAGTTTGATAGGTAGAATTACTCCATCTATTCTCAAAACATGTTGCATATATAAAATTGGAAGAAGACAACAATTAGTGCAAGCAAATATTGAACCAAAATCGTTGATCTTTAGAACAATAGATACGGAACCCTAAAATTTTCATGAGACATAATAATTTGGGGTCAAAGATGCTCATAGGCATTTTGCAAGCTCTCGATCAACTTGAAGTTCAAAGTAATGTGAACCCTAAAGTTCTCCCATCATAGGAGCATAAGTGTCCCTTGAATGGGCCTATAAACAAGTTTTCCATTGTCAATTTAGTACACAAACCCCAAAGTTTTCCCATAAGGGGAGTGTAAGCATCTTTTGAAGGGGTCTGGAATTAGAAAATATATGTTATTTATTTATTTATTTAGATTTTTAACTTTAAAAATAATTGATGTTTGAATTTTAATTTATTTACAAGAACTCTTACTATATAAAGGTCTAATTTAGGCAAAAGGTGCTTCATAAACTTGAAATTAGTTGAAAAAAAGGCACATAAACAAAGAGCTAAACTTTTGAAAGCATGAGTCTTTTTTGAATTTTTACACATTTTTTCTTACATCTTTATGTCTTTTTTTCAAGACTTGTGACCTCAATAACAAGTTAAAACCAAATCTAACTTTGTTTCAATGAAAGTTATGATTTTTGGAGCCCAAAATCTCACCAATTCAAATCTTAAAAGTACTTTAAATATGTTTAAAGTAAATGCAAACATCTTTTGGATACATAATGATAGGATTGTCAGTTTAAAAAAAAACCACACATGATTTCCAAAAGGGGTACATGTGGCATTATCCCATTGATTGTTAAGCTTTTACAAAATTTCTATAAGGTGTATACCGTATACACTTAATTTTCCTATTTGTATTTTGCATTTGTATTCCATAAGCATATCCTTATCCGTATTGTATATTAGTAGTTTGAATTTGGATTCATATTTTGTATCCAAATTTGGACAACTAAGATTGTCTATTCCCTTAGTATCAACGACTTTGATTTTTTTAGAAGATCAATGACATTAAGGGGGGGTCCTGAATTCAGATCAATGACTCTTGATTTTTTAAAGGGAAGGGGGGAGAGGAATTGAAATGCAAACATCATGTTTGCATCTTTTTGGTATATAGTGGGGAACCAACATATTATTATATAATGATGTTTTTAACTCCTAAAATAGAAATTGTCATGAACAAAAATGTATCAAGACATGTACCCATGGATAGATAATTCAACAAATAAACATCTTTTACTTGGATGTCACTTTAGTATTAAACCTCAAATAAGACACTATATATAGAAAACACTTGAGCATTTTATAGCTTTTGGGACATATAGGAGGTGTATCCAGCCTTATGTCATTGGATACAAATGAACGTGTATACTAAATGTTATTGCAAGTGTACACCTCAATTCATGCACCTTTTGTGTCAAATACACACCATCACTAAAAGAAAAATATGTGTTTGAAACATATTGTGTTCAAAACATGAATATGAAATGTTATCACTAGTGTATACCTCAATTCATGTACCTTCTATGTCAAATACACACAAAAACAAAAATAAACACATTGCATCCAATTGGCTTCTTAGACCTATAAAGGTTAATCCTTAAAGGACATTGGAAGGCTAGTATCCAAACTTCAATTTCAGAATCTTTTTTAAACAAGCATCATATAGCGTGTTCACATGACCAATCAATGATGAGGTTCCTACCTCCTCAAGGCCATGGGCACCCTTTCTAATGAAAAAACTACAAGTTCAAAATGTGATTCAAAACCCAAGACTTACATTGATAGAAGCACAGATCTTCTCAAGAGAGACTTGAGAATGTAATACCCAAGAAGTTCACATGTAATTGAACAGCAAGCACGAGTTTTCCTGAAGATTTTCTGAAAACCCAGCCCTTAGGTACGTCTAGGTCTGTTGTGTTTAGGGTTACCGAACTTGACTATTCTTCTTCTTCGAAGTGTTCACCATTTCCTGGAGACAACTGAAAGTTCTCTATTATTGCCACGGCACACTGACACTTCCAAAAGTCGGTCCCTCAAAAAGACTGTACGCTCTAATCTAGAAGCTAAGCCGGGTCAATACTGTACAATTCGAGATCAGTGTCCGTTATTGCAATCGCCTCAAGTCAAGTCAGCTTGAATGACAATCTTTCAATCAAGACTGACTGAAGACGACTTGGATAAATTGCAAACAAGTTGTTAATTTCTAGCTAGCTAGCTGTGGCCATGCATGCATGTATGATGTCTGCAAATTCAAGCTAGCTTACAATTCTGAAGCCCGGTACGGTAGGCAGGTACCACGTACTGTGATCGGGGATAAACTCACATGTTCACAACCGTACGCAACGACATCCCACATTTCTAAGGATTTGCTTTGATCAGCTTCAAGAGCTGATCGGGAGTACAGGCTTTGTCAGGTTGCCGAAGACTTAATCAGCTAGTCTCTCTGATCGATGCTACCGAAGGGAAAGTTAAAGAACAACGCCTTAGATATTCAGATTATGAAGGTAAGAATTACTTATCAATAAATGGCAGGTTTAATTTTTCGAGTGCTCATCGAAACGGTGCCGGCCCACACTAAGTTCGATCGTAGAAGAATGTGATAAAATTGACAATCCAAGTTAACCCGCTAGCTACAAACAACATCGCTGCGGTCATTTTCTGGTCGATGAATGACAGAGCATCTTTTGCGTGTAGGACATAAGTGCAACTATTCATCTTCAAAATTTTGCATGAAAAAGAAAGGTCTTGTATAGTAGTTTGACTTTCAATGAGTGCTTCAAGATTTTTTTAAACCAACTATTCACACAATGCCAAAAGGGAAGATTTCCAGGGTCACAGGCCCGTCCTTTTAAGGGTTAAGAATGGCACCATAAAATGCAGTCAGTTTCGTTGAATTGCCCGAATTCCACTACTCTAAAAGACTGGGTCCGCAAGTTGAAACTTAAATCGATACCGGTTCTTAAAGCTTTGTGGGTCTGAATGTCGCAATTTATGGCGCCGAGAATCTCGCCAATTTCACAGAACGGAGCATCGATCATGATAAAAAAAAAGCTGTGAATGACACTAACTGTGCTGTTCTTGTAAGGTTAGCTTAGTTAGTGTCATTTAGTATTGCTCTTAAATACAGTGTGTCATTCTTTGGGTGTACTTTGAACTCTGATTAATTTCCGGCTCTGATTTTACTAGGACTGTTCGATTTCGGAGGTTAACTTTCAGTTGGGTGATCGACTGGGACCACTCCAATGCCATCTCTGATTTTAATTTCGTCACCAAATGTGAGATTAGTTGATCAAATCAAAGAATCAGTACTAGAACTACTTCGTTGTAGTACAGTACCACACTGGGAGCACATCGATCGTCCTGCGATCAGTCAACGAAAGCACAGTGCGACCTCCGTCACCAACGTTCGTCACAAAGCGGCCGATTCCTTCAAAAGTGACCCTACATTTAGCTCCAAAATGGACTTGAAATTGATATATAAGATAGCCATTGAATGGAGCAAGGATAAAGAGAGACCGCGCATTCAAGTCTATCACATTTTTTTTACTTAGTTTAGTGTTGAACTATGGATGGAAAAAGCACGTAGTTGGGTCCATTTTACTTAATACTATGGATGAAAAAAGCATGTGGTTGGGTCCATTTTCAAATACCTTAACAATTGTACATTGGTTTCATACATCTAAATTGGAAGTTGGTGGGCCAACCACCTTCAGTTGTTTGTTATGGAAAATACATGAATCTGTTCAATTGATTTGATACAAGTGTGGTTGCATTCAAGACCTTTGAATTGCTTTGTTATTTATTGCAAGTCCCCATGTTTCTTTTTGGTGCTCTTTCTTTATAGGTTGCGTGTGTAAGGGATTGATGTTGATTCTATTTCCATTTTATTCTCACTAGAATGAAATAAGTGATTCTTATGGGGAATTGAGCCCCATCAAGGAGTGTCCCAGCTTCTTGGTCGAATTTCATCCACCTATCAACATTTGGCACTACATTTTGCTATTGTTGGGAATAATTAAGTGCATCCAATATAAGTCTTTGAAAATTCATTAGTAATTCAATAATGCTTCGAAAAATATGAAATCACCCGTTTCACATTTCGCATCAATTTTTTTTTTTTCTAAAAAATGAGCTAAGAATATTTGTGGCCATTGAAATCTATTAGAAAAAGGTGGACTAGTATGTTATTGGTCGCTTCTAATGCAAACTACCTCCAAATATGCAACTCTTTTATTATATGTAGATTGGGGGTGTCGACATTAAAATAGCGTAGAAGATGGCTTTTGTTAAAATTGTATCAAATTAAAAGGATTCAAAGGTTAGGGAAAGACCAATTTTTTTTAAAAGACATAGAAAATTTTGGGTTGCATATTTATTAAAAAAACTCATAATATATGAATAATTGAAACACATATGCATAATTTTCAAAATTTTAGACAAAAAGTTCCCTCCACTTAAAATTAAAATACATTCATAGTTTTTTATTTATAATTTTAAAAATATATTTTAATTAAAAAATATCCAAAATTGGGGAGCTTGTCCTACAATACTTGTATTAGAAAAACTCATATAATTACATTCTTAATGTTATTACTGTCCTAAAAGAATATTCATTTCATATATATAATTACGCTTTTGGATTCCTTGTTAAAATGACTAATTGACTACAAGGGTTTTCTACAATTAAAAAAAAATTAATCCCTAGAGATTGGACTAAAATATGTTATAAGTGATTATAATGAGGGCCATATAATACGGGAGTTGCATACCTAGGAGACTACCTTCCATAAGTTACTTCAATTAGTGCTAGAATGATGCACTAATTCTATCATCTCACATTTTCCTTCAAAAACAAAAAATCTACAACCAATAAATAATTTCAAGGTTTTAGGACAAAAAAATACTAACTTGTTTGGCTTCTCCCAGTGACCTCTAAAAAAGTAAAATCAAATTAGTCAGGTCTTTCATTAAATGAAATAGACTATAAGTAAACGATTCTAAATTGTGCATCATAGAAAATTTGGACTCCCCAAAAGGCTACTAAGAAGTGTTGAAAAGAACCCAAGATTACATTTATTTCATTAGTGCAAGAACTTTTCCTCTATTGGTGCTCATCATTTGATACACCCAAGTATACATCATTAGAACACTGGTACAAATCAAATGTTGATCATCATTGGTACACCCAATTGTACATCATCAAAACATGGGTACAACCAAGTGTTGCTTATCTTTGGTAGTACACCCATTCAAGTGTACATCATTGTAACATTGGTACAACCGAAAGTGTTACAACCAATAGATAAGATAGAATCACCCATTATCACAAAAATCTGCTATCTAGGTGCTTTAGAGAAGCTATTTGTCAACTCCCATATTTTCCAGGGATTGAAAAGTTTGAGAGTGAGAAGTCAATTGCAAAAAAGAATGAAGACATTCCAACAAGAAGACAGTGCATTTTTTTTGGTGTGATTTTTCAAAGCTAAAACATTCAGCTATGATTGAAGAGACCTTGGCTTGTTAAAGCCTTGAAGCATGAGAATACCCTTGGCTTGTTCAAGCGTAGGCTGATGTGTCTTGCTCCCCAAATGCATTGCCATCATGATAAAAGGGTTCTGTTGTGGCAATAGATGGGCCACTGATGCAATTGGGAGGATCCTACAAGTGGCAAAGTTGTATGGATATTGGTATTAGGCAGTTCAATACCTTACACAAGTATTAGTATTCAAATGGAGGAGGGTTGCACATGGCAATTCCCTTTTTTTTTTCTTACTCCAAAAGACAATAGGAAACTGAAATATACTCCTTGTCCGTCTCGAGATTCACACTGAGTGTAAGGTGAGTTAAGTTTTGTGTTTAATTTTCTTACTTTTTGGGTGAGAGATTCTCTCTTTGGAGTAGCTCCGGAAAGATCTTTGTCTTGCCAAACCCTGGCCGCCCTCCGGAGAGCCCAATGCGTGATGACACCTCCCTCGGAGGGGACTACGAATGCTACAGTAAGCAGGAAGATACCTTCGGAGGGGACTACGGATGCTACAGTAAGCATGACGATACCTCGGAGGGGCACTGTGGAGACTACAGTATGCATGAAGATACCTCGGAGCTAGAGTCTCAGGTGAGCGTGGAAAGGAAAGGAAACTGGAAAGGACCTGAATTCAAAATCCTCAACTGATTTTGGGGAGTTCAGGAAAAGCGGGAGGTACGTCGGTGCAGCAAGGTCGAGGTGCAACTGCCCTGCTACTGGCGACAGGCGAATCATTCAGCCCTGTTGCCACTTGCAACACCAGGCAACGTGGTAGGTTTTTAAAGTAACCAAAGCTGCAGTTAGCTAGTTAAAGCGGCACTTAGAATCCGAGAGGAGAAATCAATGGCTCAAGCTGAAGCTGCAAAGAATCCGGGTCTGAAATATTAGTGAATCTGGGGATACGATTTAACGCTCCCGGCTCTTTTAAAATTTATGATTTGGTTGGTCTGCCCTTGAAGATGCTCACGCTGTCCGTCCCTGGTATCATTCATACATCTATGAACTTGTGAAAAGAATCTCACTGTGTGCGTAACAGTGGCGGGTGTCTGGAAACTTAAATCGTCCATTTAATTTGTGAAACTGGCTTGATTCTCGGCGCCAGATATTGTTACATTCATCAACACAGAGTCGCAAAAAGTAGAACTGGTATAGATTTACGCTCGAGGTCTGAGAAGAGCCTTGAAATTCACTTTTATGAAAATTTAAACCAGTCGATCGGTCCTTGTTCCCGGTCCTTCTTTTTTGGAAAGCTCCCCAGTTTAATGTCGCACTTTTGGAGCTCTGATCTGTGCTAATAAAATAGAATTGAAGAGGCAAGCATCTAGCTTTCCAACGGCGCAAGAAATTAGGCGAAAACTAAACTGATGAGACAAAAACAAAGTCTGAGGTTGACCACAGCCTATCCTGCACGGTCAAGTTTACCTTATTGTCGCCATTGATAAACCATGTCTGCAGTATTAGTCTCTCCATCTCCAACTTAAGTATTCTCCTCACGGGTACAAATATTGAAGTTCATCTCACGTGAATCCTCTTCCATCGCGACCCTCACCTTCGTCTTCTGACTTCCATCTCGGTCGCTGCGCTAATTGCATGCTCACTGACTGCTTCTGTCTCCCAAAACCTTGTTTGATTCTGAACTCGTTAGATTTGGAACAGACTGTCTGTCTGTTGCTTCATCCGTGAGTCACAAGCTTGCATAAACGCCCTCTCTTGGTTGGAATTTTTTCAAATAGCTGAATCTTTTGGATCTTCTCTCTTCTGTCCATCTTCCATCTCGATCTCCTCTCGCTTGAGCACTTGCATAATTCAGTGCCTGCATGATAACTTCGTTTTCAGGTTCTGGTTTCTGTGCCAGCAGACACTCCTCTGTCACTCAGTCTCGCTTCGTCTTTAACCAATAATTCTTTCCGGACGCATCTGAATCTGTTAACCTTGCTGAGTCTCACTTCAGTTGCTTGGGTCTTTTAGAAGTTGAAACATCGACAATTCCTTAACGTCAGCTTAAGAAAAAACTGGAAAGCATGTAAGGTGTATCAGTTGCAGATGTAACCACTGACAAAAAAAAAGAAAAAAAGAAAAAGAGAAGGGAGACAATTGGAAAATTCAACCTCAGTTCCTGTTTAGTTTGAATTGAGTTCAGGTGGCAAGAACTACGCTTCCTTAGTGAAACCTTCATAAAACCTCTCAAACATGTAAAACGTTCCTTTGTAGCAACTCATCTCTTCATCTTAAAAAAAAAAAAAAAAGAGATATTAAAACCCGGTGTTGCCGAATGTAGTTTACGCGCTCTGATCCTCATCAGCAGGAACCAATTAAAGAGCAGCAGAACAAGGCTTGGTGTTTTTTATTTGGTCCCAGAGAGAGAGAGAGAGAGAGAGAGAGAGAGAGAGATAGAGCTCAACCCTTTCAGTAGAAAATTACTTGAAGGACTGAGATGGAAGCGCCTCCGGAGCGTCAGTTGTCCATTCCTAGCGCTGCTGCAGGAGTGGACAGACAGCTCTCCACTCACGGTGCTGCTGTACCGGGCAAGTGTTTCCCGGTGGAGTTTATGCTGGAGAACGGAATCTTCACCGTGCCTGTGGCGAGACCTCCCACTGTCTCCCTCCCTCGCAAGGTTCGTGGGTTTCCACACCCTTTGGACTTGCACACCATTTGGATTTGTACATGAGTCTGAAAACTGATCTTCAGCAGAGAGCTTGGCTCCCGAGTCTCAAAGAGTGACGAATTTGTGGATAACATGTTGAGCTCAAAGTGATTGAAATTTTTGAAGTCAGAATTACAGAGTCAATGTCCAGTGAAATAGAGATACAGTCACCAGGATACAGTAGGAACGGAACTCGGAGAGAGAAAAGGGCATTTGCCCAATTTTTCATAAACCCATAAATTTAAGGACGTTTTCCCAATTTTCTCCAGGGAAAGCATCGTCATCCTCTAGATTATTTTCAACATTTTGATCACTTGACACTCCGGGAATCCGCCATGTTGACAAGTATGGTCATTTGATATGTGATGACACACAATCATCCACTGACCTGCTCATGTGCCAAGCTACGAAACAGGTTGCGACGGAGTTGATCGGCACGTTTATCTTGATCTTTGCGGCGACGGGCACTGCCATAGTGAATGAGAAGACGGGAGGGACCGTCACTTTGCTGGGGGGTGCCGCAACGTCTGGGCTGGCCATCATGATCATCATCTTTGCCACAGGCCACATCTCGGGTGCCCACGTGAACCCTGCCATCACCATAGCCTTTGCTGCCCTTCGCCATCTGCCTTGGCTTCAGGTGAGCAGCTAGCTAGCTGGTTTCGTAGTTCTGGATCCAGGAAAAGAAAAACCCATCCCAGTCAAATTTTAGATTCTTTCAACAGATAGAAAACGAAGATGAGAAAACCAAGTTAAATCAATACTTTAAACCATGAGTGGTTGGCTTTGAGTATCATAACAATGCCACTCAGTCAGACTTTCATCTCCAACATTCTCCAGACACTGAATTGATCAATGTAAGCTAGCTCATTCAGTCACATGAATTGTTTGGCGAATTGAATGCAGGTGCCATTCTACATTGCAGCGCAAGTGTTGGGCTCCATTGCGGCATCGTTTGCACTCAAGGGCATCTTTCATCCATACATGGACGGGGGAGTGACAACCCCGCAGGGCAGCGAGTGGTCTTCGTTTGTGATGGAGTTCATCATCTCCTTCAATCTCATGTTTGTGATCACCGCCGTTGCAACAGACAGTCGCGCTGTAAGTCGATCTTCACTGTCTCTATCTACAACTTCTTTTTTTTTTTCTTTTTTTTTTTTTCTGTTTGTCTGTCTCTCTCGATCCGGCCACGGCATGTTTGCTGCACAGAACCTGAATCTGCTCAAATTTAGTCCTTGCACATGAATCCATAGCTTGTGAATCACGCTTTGAGATCAACTTGAAACATTCAAACGCTGAAAAATCTTTAAGTTTTGCGCACTACTGACTGTATTGAGTTCAATCAGCAATCAGTGTTTCAATGCTGACAAATGTATTTGGCGTTTAGAGACGATTTGGGGGAATTTTTCTTCACACTGGTAGTCTATCGATACCACCAGCGTGCCTTTGCCGCAGTATAATAAAATAAAAGGATTTTCTAATTCATAAGAACTTCAATTTTCTAATTCATAAGAATTTTAATGTGTTTTTTATTTTATTTTTAAATTTTAAATTTTTAAATTTTATTTTTATTTTTATTCTGGCTAGTAGTGGCTGATTCACAAAATGGAGAAGAGGGAACAGGCCTGAAACAACCCTCCAATGCCCCCAAAACATCTAATTGGCAAGAATGTGATAAGGGATCAACATGATGCAAGAGATCTCACCATAATAAACAACAAACAAAACAAATGGTCTAACTTAAAGGTATGAATAAGTTAGGTTGTTTGTTTATTATAGTAAGATCTCCTGAACCATGCATCTCTTGGTTGCATTCTTGGTATTATCAAAAATATTTTATATGTTTTGTATGTTTTGTGAGGACATGTTGTTAAAAATTGCACATGAAGTACAAATGTTGCTCATGACGTAAGAATATGAACTTCAAGTGCTCCCTCCTAACTATCACCTCAGTCACGTCCTCACAAAACACTTTTTTTTCTCAATTCTAGGAAAATTGACCATTCACATTTCATTGTAACCGATAAAAAAACTAAAAAATTTCATATGATTAAAAATTAAACATGGATACAATTAACACCTAAACACTAAAGTAAGTCTCTAAAATAAGATATTTTGACATTGAAGATGCATTCTTGTGTAGGTGGGAGAGTTGGCGGCCCTTGCTTGTGGTGCTTGTGTAACGATGAACATCTTGGTAGCCAGGTACAAAATTCTCTCTTTCAATCCCACTGACTAATTAAAATCTACCATTGAATCCTATTTGTAATTGAATCTCATTTTCATGTAAACAAAATCATTGAACATGAACTAAAAAAGATGGAAAGAAAAAAAAATTATTAGCCTTGAGAAATGGAAAAGTTGTTTCATCTCATGGCGTCTTAAAGCACAAAATGAAGAAAGTTCCAAATTACGCTATCTGCTTCATCTACTCACCATGGTTACCCAAAGTTCTAAATGTAGAAAAGGCTCAATTCATAAAGACTTTTATAATAAGTTCAATTTTAGTCATATTATTATTCTCATATTCTATAGTAGTTTTGTACACCATCTAATAAACATTTAATTGTAGATATGATTTTTTTTAAAAGCCTAAAAGTAAAAAACTACAAATTTCATTTTTTACATATAAAATACAAAAAACACACACATGAAAAACACATAATATCTTCCTAGTTTTGTTTTTCATGGTTTACTTTTCTTAGCATCATATTTCTATTGTTTCTTCACAATTTGGAATTAATTACTCTACAAAGACATAACATTGCATTTGTATATACATGTAATAAAAACGGAATATGATTATATTGAATAGCTTGCATACATTACAAAAAATTTCAGGCCTCCAAAAGGCCGCGAATTTTGAACCCTCCCTAATGCAATTACAGAGGAAATGAAATTGTTTTTTATTGTTTATTATTTTTTTAATGACAACAGCTGATGTGGCACTACTAGTGCCACATCAACACCACGTCAGATCTTAATATTTTTTTTAATATTTTTTAATTTTTCTTGTACTTGCACTGCGGCATGCTGAAAAACAAAACCTTAACGGCCTTCTGCAAGGTTCAGATTTTTTCTAATGTGTTACAATAAATATATATATGCATGTGTGAAGTGTGAACATAACTTTCAATTGGTTTGTGTTAAGCAGCACAATATCAGGAGGATCAATGAATCCAGTACGTAGCTTAGGGCCAGCTATAGCAGCCAACAATTACAAAAGTATTTGGATCTACATCATTGCACCAATTACGGGAATGGTGATGGGTGCCGGAGCCTACTCCGTAGTGCGTCTAAGGGAGAAAGATACTCCCGACCTCCCTATTCGCATCTTCCACCACTAAAACCATCGCTACTTCTTAGTTATGAAAACTTCATGTTTAGGGTTTAGGGTTTAGGATTTAGGTTTTAGGGTTTCATAATCCTCTAGCTGTGAATTATATGTAAATAGTAGATATTAACCTATGAGGGCCTAGAACAAATTCAAGTGAAGTCCAGACCTTTTTCGACTTCAATCCGCTCAAGCTTTCTCCTAAGAAAAGGATCCCACATAATCCAACCGTACTGACTAGTAGTTGGTCAAGAAAACCCCTGGAGGTATGGAGAAAAGGACACGTCCTTGGACTGTACTACTCAAAAGATTATAGTAGCCAAACGAGAATGTTTTTTCAAAATGGAGAGACCAGATTTTGGCCTGTGGGGGCACTCATAGGTTAAAGTATTTCTTTCATGCACTAGTATATGAGTATATTATCAATGGCATGTTGGACAATCATGTTGAAAGTATAAAATATAAGCCTTGGGATTCTCACAATGAAGACCCCATTATGGTGGCTTGATTAGTACTATACTAGTTAGTGAATATAGTAATTAGTATGTGTACCATTATTTATTATTTCTAACAAAAATATTGATTGTTTAGATTTTTCTAGAAAAATAAGTAAAATTTTATTATTTGTTCAATGCTATGTATTATCAAATGTGGATTATTAAATAAATGAATAATTTATACATTATAATATATTATTTTTGTTTGTCACAAACCCACAATTCATTGGATATATCTCAGTTGTTTAAAATAACCTAATATTTGATTTTTGGGGCCCATAATATGAATCCTTCAATTGTTTAGTGTTATGATTTTTTTTTGTTCTGACTTGAAATTATTGTGATTTTTTGAGAAATAATGAAGAAAGTTTGTATCAACTAAAATACAAAATTTTGAATTTTCTTCATAGATGAATATCATAGTAAAGAACATCTTGATGTAATTTTTTTTCATTCTATAATTATTAAATGAGCATGATATAGTCATATATACCTCCTAAATATGAAATTGTAATAATAATCAAAATTAGAAGTGCCATTGATATGATCTAGTTCAACAATTAAAGATAAACTTCTGTCGCTAATGTCACTGCAAGAGAAAGGGGTATTTAAAATATAGTCCTAGTAGTATAGTCTTTTAAGTAATGATCTTTAAGGCTTCTTTTTAGTAAAATTTTATTGAAAATACATGTGACATTACAACTCTACCTAACAATTTAGCAAAAATAATTTGTATTATAAAGATTCACAATTCATGGACAAATTTGCATTCAATATTTTCTACAATGAAAGGACCTGTGATTCATGGGAAGTAATAAGTTATGCCTTTTTCCATCCATTCTCAATCTTCATGGAATGAGAACGTGACACTTTCTATTTAACTTCTAAAAGGTAAAAACTACATTTTTTGGCAACTTAGCAAATTTAGACAAATGAATTTTTTTTTTTTCCTCAAATTTTTATACAACATGTACTCAAGGAGTAGCTTAAAGGTCCAACAATTTTCATAACTTTTGATTACATAATTAAAAAGTTATTGCATGGTGTGTCATTTTCATTGCTCAGTAGCCCAAAAAACTTCTTTAAGAATCGCTTTTCAAAAAAATAAAGATTTGAAATTGGTTCTTTAGATTTATATATAAGTGGGATGCTTTGAATCATTCCATTTTGATTAATGAGATGAAAGTTACGAGGAGTTTTAGTTTGCAGGTAGGTATGGAGTCTTTGAAAACCATAACTAAAACCGCAAACTAAAACTCCTCATAACTTTCATTTCATTAATCAAAACAAAATGATTAAAAGCTTCCTACTTATATATAAATCTAGAGAACCAATTTCAAATTTTTATTTTTTAAAAAGTAATTTAAAAAAATACTTTTTGAGCTACTTGGGTTGCCTCCATCTAATGAAAATGACATATTGTGCAATAACTTTTTAAGCATGTAATCAAAAGTTATGAAAATTGCCAAGCCTTGAAACTACTCCTCAAAAAAATGTTGTGTGAAAATTTCAGCAAAAAAGAATGAAAATTTAGTTTATAGTAAGTTGCCCCAAATCACTATGTTGCCAACAAATGCAGTTTAGTGCTTTAGGGGTCAATTGTGAAGGAATATTTCAATATTTAAAAAAAATAGCAATAGAAAGCTTCATGCATCAAAGAGGTCCAAAGGCTTTATTTTGTGGCGTTTGGACATGCAATGTGAAAGTTACATTCTTTTCAAAATAAAAGATAATTTCATTCAATTTTGGAATTCATAAAAAATTTGAAATTCAATAACTTTCACAATGTAGGTCTAAATGCCACAAAACAAAGTCCATAAATCCCTCCTTACAAAGAGCTTTCCAATAGTACGAAGAACATTGTTGTACGCTTTACAATTTGTAGATCTTAGCATATCAAACAAAACAAACGACTTAACCTAAGGTATAGATTGTGCCATTGCCAAAATCCAAATAAAAGTGTATATATATATATATATATATATATATTTAATTCATTAAAAATTTGAAATTCAATAACTTTCACACAATAGTGTAAGAGGTTGAATTCTTGGTACAATTAGAAAGCTTTATGCAAAAAGGAGGCCAAGGGCTTTGTTTCATGGTATTTGGACATGCAACATGAAAGTTATGATTTTTTCAAAATAAAAGGTAATTTAATTCAATTTTCGAATTCATAAAAACTTTGAAATTCAATAACTTTCTTACCATTTATCCAAACACCACAAAACAAAGTCTATGCACCCCTCTTTGCAAAGAAATTTCCAACAATACCAAGAACACTCCCTTATGTTGTTACCATATCCAAAACAATACTAAAAATAATTTTTTAATATTTTAATTCATCAAAACTTTGAAATTCAATAACTTTTATACCTTAGTCTAAAAGGTTGTGTATATCAAACAAACAGAAGTACAAAACCATCCAACCAACCAACCAAATAATCACACAACCTATCTTAATAGATGGAATTCTTCACTTGGTTAAAAGGGGAGTCACACCTTCTTTATAAAGAAGACATGAATTGACCCTTGTTCATCCCCCTAAAGTCATTCTAAGGGTGTTGGTAAAAAAAAGCCTCCCTATATTGTGCTTGATTAATTTACCTACTATACTTCTCCTAGCTAATTCGGGTCCTTTGATTGGAAATATGAATTCAAAATTTGCAAATTTTATCATACATGGTATATAAAAAATTTGCATTTTCCCTCAAGAATGAGAAAGGGGATCAATTCTCCCCGCCATGGAGAAGGATTTCTATTGATCCTAAAGTAGGAGGCTTTAAAATCACACAAGCAATAAGAATTGTCCCTATAAATAGTTGTAAAATGGACATGAGGTGATTCTTAAAATTGACTTCTATAGCCATTGAATGAATCAAGGAAAAAAACATTATTAATTACAAAAACCAATCATTGTCTTTTCTTTCTCCATTTAAAAAAAAAAGTTGTAAGTGAACAATTTATGAAAGACCTAGGGTCATAAATAGGGGCCTACAACACGACTTGTTTGAAAATTCCTAAGTAATTCAAAAATGCCTTCTCATTCTTCACACTCCACCCCCTTCTCATTCTTCATAGACCTTCCCTTCCCTTCCAACCCCTTCCCTTCAAACCTAAGACACGCGCCTTCAGATAATTACTCACGAAACTACAGTTGCCATATTTCTGCTTCACACATTGAGAAACGCATCTTTATTCTAATGTTTCAATGCGAATTTTTTTGGTGCAATTTCGCCAAATTGCCGTCACGAATTGCGCATTCCAGCCAAGTCGAGCTGGTAGTGTTTGGTGTGGCGTGGAGTATCTTAGAAATGGCAAGTCGAGAAGCTTATGGAAGGGTTAGCATGGAAATATTTGGGTCTGGATGAATGCAGAGTTCCCTAACGTAGCAGAGAGAGATGGAGCAAGAGTTGCGGAAGTTGCTTAAGAGACCAGGAAATGACGCATGTGCAGATTGCGGGGGGCGCTACCCTCGATTTGCCTCCATCAGCTTGGCTGTCTTCCTGTGCAATCGCTGTTACGGAATCCATCGGTCGATAGGAACACACGTGACGCGCACCAAGACTGTGGGGTTGGATCGATGGAGCCCCGATGAGGTGCATCGAATGGGTTCCATAGGAAATATTGTTGCGAATTCGTACTGGGAAGGTACGTACCTATTGCTCTTCCGAAATTGACTGAAAACCCTGGAGTCTAGGAGCATTTTTCTCCCAAACCCTAATTTATTGCGATCTGGTGAGGTTTGTGGTTTAAGGTTTACCATTACACCCTATGTGCAATTTCTATGGTGGGTCAGAATCACTATTGTTCACTGTTGCAGAAAATGCTCCTCCAATTTTCCAACGTCCGAATGCCGACTCTCCAGATTTTGAAGTCGAGAAATGGATTCGCGACAAGTATGAGAAAAAGCTTTTTTGCTCTTCAAGCAGAGAACCGCCTTCCGTAACTCCACAAGTAAAACCTGTCTACTAATTGAGATTTAAGTGTAATCGATTTGCATGTCACATGCTGAGAATTGCAAGTCGGAAAGGATACCGACGTGATTGCATTGCCATTTGCAGATGGTTGAGCCTGTTCACCTTGATGCCTCGACAAGAAGCGTGAGTCCTAAAGTGAAATTGTTGCCTCAGGGAACTCTACGATGTGGTCCAGACTGTGCATCTCCGAGGTCTCTGGGTGAATCCAACCAAGTGCAGTCGCGTCGACCTGGCCAGCCTTGTACTAATAACTTGTCCTTAGCTTCACAAGTTCCCTTTAGCTCACAATCTGGTACCGATCATGCTCATCAAAACGTGGAACAATCTGAGGTAGTGTTTGATGACGATGAAGAGTTTGGAGAGTTTGTGCAGGCGTAGTCACCTGTTGAGGAGTCGGCTTTTTTCATGTGAAAGTGGATTGGCTGAGGTTTGATGCTTTCTGACCAGGGTGTTTACAGCTTTCTCCTGATGTAGAAAACTTCATCCTATGAAGAGAATTGTGGTCGTCAGCGTTCCAATGCTTATTGTGTGTGGCATTTTCTTGAAGGGAACCTGGTGAAATGAGCTTTAATCGAGTAGGGCATTGGATTCTTGCAATCAGGTTTGTAGCACAGAGCAAGCAATTTGTTTCCTTTTCAGTTAAGATTAAGCATGAGCTTGCACATTCGCAAGTTCTGTACAATCCCTCCATAGCTACTCACCTTTGAGGACGACCACCCACCTTTTGAGGGCAAGTGCTCGTCAGTGTTTGCGTAGTAGAAGTATCGATCTCTTCCGCCTCACTCCAGAATATATTGTGATTTTTGAATTGGGTAAGACCTTTTCCTAGGGTTCGGTTCATACATTCTTCTGAACTTTCGAATCCTTCTGCGCCAAACTGAGCCGCCAATTGCTCTAGAACTTTTCATATTCTAAAGCTGTTATTGTGGATTCAAAAAGCCCCAAACTGAGCTGGCAATTGATCTGGAATTTTAAGAAACTTCAAAGAGGCACTTACCAATCTCTACACCGCACTAACAATATACGGAGGATATTACAAGCACCTTCAAGTGTTCAAACCCTCTCAAGGTAGCAAATCTTCTGTTTAATAGCTATGGAACTGGGCATGCACAAATTTGTTGCTCACTTTCACTCCTAATAGTTGTCTACAATTTTCTTAGGATCTTGAACTACTACCTAAAGTTGTGTGGAAGTTTTATGGGAAAAGTGCATGACTAAAAGTGCATAGGAAAAGGAGAATGGAAGGACAATGTATTTTGGAAGAGATTGAGAGAGGTAGTAAGGTCTTTTGGACATGCATGCGAAACCAAACCACCATAATTTTAGAAGAGATAATTCTCATGTATTAAGTGCAACTTGGAATAAAGATCATCAATGACTATTGGAAGGCTTATAATACACAAGGGCTCCTATAGCATAGGTACATCCACAAGACTATCAACCCTTCAAGGCACTCTAATGATCCAAGGTTATTGGAGCACATACCAATACAATTGAAGGTGGTCAGAAGTATTCACTACCAAGATACAATAACGGTAACATTTCATGATGGATTTGACTTTAGATGACCAAGACATCTCCAAATATTTATGTTCTAAGTTAAAAAAAATATTGGACAATTCAAAATTTGCTTAAATTGGTTATTATCGACTTAGGAAGCGAGTTGTATATTGCTATGGAGCGTTGAATTGTTTAAGGTCCATATTTAGATTTTTGTGTTTCTATTTTATGAGTTTTTTTATGCGCTTCCACAGTTTTAGGGGTCGGAGTTGAAACTCTCAGCTGAGTCAGGAAGAAGGAAGTCCCGCCCTCCCATCCGCCAGTCGGCCACCATGCGTAGCCGACCGAAAGTCGGAAACCGAGCTCTGTTCCTCGGAGAAAGCGAACCCCGCCAAGTCGCGAACCTCTTCTCGAATCGCATCTCGAAATCTCGAATCTCTTGCATCTCTTGCAAATCTTGCAAATTCTGCTTTAGAATTGGCATTCAGTTCCCCTCAATTGATTTCCTTCCGCTTCTGATTTAGCTCATATCATCCGATTCATGATTAGGGTTTCCACTTGCACACACGCCATGCTCGTGGCAACGCGGTAACTGGCAGGCACCAATATAACGCGCAGCAAAGCAAACCGTTACCTCAGGTACGGTAATATTCTTTTCAGAATCCAGCGTTTCTTGCGGTCCACTTCAACGGGTCACCTCATTCACTTGGTTCACCTCCACAAAAAAATTCAATACCCAGTTTTGGTCTTTGCCCGAGACCAGATGTTGAGTCCCGTTCTTAGATCTTCCCTTTGCCACGTCCAACTTTCAAATTAATCGTCGTCTGTGATTTAAATCTCTGAATCGATTTTGACTCTGCGCTTTTGACTCTGAATCGATTTTGCGAGAGCAGGATGATTGCTGGACCATGTTCTCGAATTTGAAGTTCTTGGAGTGGCACCGATGGCGTGGGTTGGTTGCTGAAGGTTCCACATTGCGCTCAATCCAAGATTGCGGGGTTTCCTCGTTGGAACGATTTGGGAGTTCTGTGAAGAGAGAGCTTGAGAGAAGTGGGGCCATGGGGTGCACATGGTCGGGGCTGCACGCTCTGACTGCAGCTGTCAGCGGTGGGGGTGGGGAGATTTTCATTGGAAAGAGACGGTTTCGGATTCAACGCCAGATCGGGGAAGGAGGATTTGCATTTGTTTATCTGGTCAAAGAATTGGACGAGAAGCCTGACGATCCATTGCGCTCTGGTGTGTTTTAGGGTTTCGCTTCTTTTCTCTCTCTCTCTCTGTCCATTCCTTTGGTTTTCTGACTCCAAATCCCTACTGTTGCATCTGCACTACCGACACTTTTTTCGTTTGGTTGGGACACGGTAAGGAAAGTGCTTATCGTGGCAAGGGTCTTATCATAGATTAGACCCTTTTGCTATAATTTAGACCCTTTTCATATTGCTATGACTGCATTCTTTGGCTATCAGACGCAAAATTCGTAAATGTGTTTTTAGTAATTCCTGTTCAATGTGTACCTTTTGTCTGAGATTAGGGCGGCGATTATGGATGTCGCTACCTTAGTCAGATGCTGTGATGAATGATCATTAACCAGGGTTTTATTTATGGCTCCCTTTTGTGCTGTCGTTTGAGAGCTTACGGGGGATTTTAGGATCTGGAAGAATATAAGGCCTTTTTGAGGAAGGTGGCAACATTGGGGGGGGGGTAGGGTTACGCAAGTACCACAAGATTTATTTGACATTCTCCTCTGAGATTTTCATTTAATGTGATATTCTTTTGAACTCATACCAGTGATTCTGAAGTAGCGGTTTTCAAATTACTGGTTCTTTTATGTATTCAACACCATTTGGCCTTGCTTTTTGATATGTGATGGGCAAGACCTTTGTGTAGAATCATTCGTGGTCGGATATCAGCGATTTCAACTGAGAAGTTCCTGGATATTTAGACATTTATTAAATATTCCAATTATTTCTGCATACTTCTGTTGGCTGGTTTGTACTAAAGAGGACCTAGAGAAAGATTCTATAGGGTTCTTTCTCCAAGCCCAATTCTTTGATGACCCCCGCAGATGAACACTCCTATTCCAACTTTAGGTGCTCTTTTTAAACCCTCGTATATCAAAAATCCTATGAGTAGAGTTTTGATCGTACTGGAATGGTTTTACGGCCTGTTTTAATTAGTGACTGACAAAATTTGTGAAGGAGCGTCCCGTAGAGATTGATCTCATTGGCCTTTGGTTTCTATTAGTATACTTTCAGACTTCTGATAGGACCTAGTAACCTTCCATACCCTTCAGATCGCCTGGGCTGCACAGGGGGGCCTCTTTACTACACCTGTCCTCTCCGTGCTTTGTCTTGGTTACTGCCCTTTAGGCATGCCATGTGGCGTCTTTGATATGGTTTTCCGGGTACTATAGTTGTCAATAGGTCTGGTACTCCGGTTGGTTACTTGTTCTGAATCGTCCATTCGCTGAATATGACAACAGAAGATGGAACGTATGCGATAAAGAAGTTCCTGATTCAGTCCGATGAGCAGCGGGTGTTGGTGAAACAGGAGATTGAAGTCTCGAAACTATTCGACCATCCCAATTTGCTCCATCTTTTGGATTCGGATGTCATCCGTGTCAATGTACGCTATGAACGATTTCATCTGTTTTTGTTTACTTAGAGGGAGCAAATTATGTTCAAATCTGATTCATGAACAATTCTTCACATTTCGATGGAATATTCAGAGCTTTTGTGATGATGAAGTACAGAATGAAATACCAGGGAGTCAGGAGGCTTACTTGCTGTTCCCATTTCACCGGGAAGGGACACTCCTTGACCACTTGACTCGTATGCAGTCAGAAAAGAAGTTTTTCCCGACGATCACTGTATTATATATATTCCAGCAGGTAAGCATTGTCTGTTCCACCAATCTCTGACTTTGTTTTGAGACCAAAGTACGAACATGTGGTGTAGGATGCAGAATGTTCGCTCGCTCGCTCTTTGTTTGTTGTGATGTAATCAATGCTCATTTGTATCTTCTCTATGTATGGCCATTATTTTCATGTTATCTATCTCCAACTGGACAGTTTTCTGTAACAAGTATCTATGACAGATATGTGCAGGATTGAAGCACATGCACACTCATGATCCGCCGTATGCTCACTATGACATGAAACCTGGAAACGTGCTTCTTAGCCTACCGCGGAACAAGCCGCCGGTAGCAGTGATTATGGACTTTGGCAGTGCCAAACCTGCTCGAAAGCAAATCCATTCTCGAAAGGAAGCACTGGATGTGCAGGTACCACATTAATAAAGGATCATACTATATTTTAATGTTTTAAGAAGGTTTGGTCGTAATCAAAACTTGAATAGGGAAGTGGAGAACATCATCTGTTGTTGATGCCTTGTGTATTGTGGTGCAGGAATGGGCCTCCCAGCATTGCACAGCTCCATATAGGGCACCCGAGCTATGGGACACCCCTAGCCAAACCCTTTTAGACGAGCGCACCGATATTTGGGCTCTTGGGTGCACACTCTATGCTATTATGTAAGTGTGCCTACCTTTTCATGTAGAGATTTTTCGTTGGTAATCTTGCTCATGATGAGATTGAGATCTCTTTTGTCTTGCAAGTCAGCTCAAATTTAACTAATTCTAGCTATTTCGTTAATTAATGCCCTGTAGTATTTCTAGATATGGATTAGGTCTAGAACTGCTTAAATTTGAGTTGTTGTACATGGTTCAATGCACAACTCAGAAACTATGTAACTATCTAACAATAGTAGCTTTCTTAGTTTAGAACGTGCTAGGCAAGTTTCAAGTTTTCATAGTCCCAGCTTCTTTTTATTATATCTAATAATGTTGCAATGCAATGTTGTTTCAGGTATGGTATGTCCCCTTTTGAGTATGCTCTAAATGAGCAAGGGGGAAGCTTACATCTGGCTATAATAAGCGGGGTCGTGAAATGGCCTCCAGGGCCAAGCCCACCGTATCCAGAATCACTCCACCTTTTTGTCAAACGGATGGTGAATCCATTAGTGGAATCACGGCCTTACATTCAAGACGTGTGCCTCCAAGTTGATGAACTTGTTGAAGAGTTTAGCGGTGCAAACAAAGGTGACGCACGGGGTCTTTGGTCCTTGAAAACGATCGAGTCTTAGAGACGGTGGTAGCTGTAGTTGTAGTTTGTAGACCTGTACAGCAGCATGCCTTCAGCTTCTTAAGGGGAATAAGTTATTGTACGCTCTTGAAGCAGCAATGAGAAGCAAGGAAAATGTTTTGGAGATGCTGAATCTGTTTTCTGTTTTCATGTTCATTAGGAAGTGTATTTAATAGACCTTGGGGTATATTCCACCATCCTAGACTAATCAAATCCCATAAGCATTCAACTTTTTAATCAACTCAAATACTTGAGGTTTAGAATAAGAGATATGGAGGTTGAAAATTGATCATGAGTTCATGTAACTTTGAAAGTTGCATGAGAAATAAAGTGAAATATATCCCATTAGATTAGTTGCAACCTTGCAAATTCTTATGTACTTTGAATTTCAAAGCCCTACCATTTAATCTGTATATTGAAGCCTTTCCTAATGTAGCAAGTGGGTCGTGCGTGTGTGCCTGCAGGCGGTGGTCTTTCGATGGGGCGAGAAAGCATGAACCCCATGGGTCAATCGGTTCACAATTCCGTCAGCGGGGCACGCGCTCCCTTCACCACTGGTCAGTGGGCGGAATTGGAGCACCAAGCACTCATCTTCAAGTACATGATGGCCGGCGTTAGCGTGCCGAATGAGCTCTTGAATCCAATTCCCAAGAGTGTCGCCACCATGAATGGGCTTGCCAGCCACCATGCCACGAACCGTAAGTCCTTCGTCTGCCCTTACAATGCTGTTCAACTCGATGTCATTCAAATGTAGAATATATGCTCTAGTTAGTCATAATTGAGGTGAAGTTTTAAGTGCCGATGTGTTTTGATTTCAATTTGACGAAGCGAGTTAGCAATTATTGTGACATTAGGTTTCTGATTAATTGTATGTTGGGGTCGATCGTGCAGTTGGCTGGGTTGCATTCCACTTAGGCGTCGCCAACAACACGGATCCGGAGCCCGGCCGTTGCCGGCGAACTGACGGGAAGAAGTGGCGCTGCGCTCGTGACGTGGTCCCCGATCAGAAGTACTGCGAGCGCCACATGCATCGCGGGCGTCACCGCTCCCGCGGGCCTGTGGAAGGTCAGACGTCGTCGGCCTCTCAGTCGGGGTCCGCGACGTCTTCTGGGCCGCAACCCGCCATTGCCGTCGGCGCATCCCGGACGTCCACGCCCACGCCAGGCTCCAGCTTGACGCACAGCAACCTGCGGCCATCCATTCTGTCCGGGGGGAACTCGCAATCCACCACCAACTTGGGCGGCGGGGGCATGGGCTACAACAGCCCGGGCGGCTCTGGGGCCTTGTCCGGCGGATCGTCCCCGGCGGCCTCGTCCGGCCAGTTCCAGCTGCCGGGCCTGTCCTCCGCGACCGGCACTTCGGGGCTCACCAGCAAAGACTACAGGTACCTCCCTCTCTCACGTGACCACATGGATGTGTACTGGCATTGACCTTTTTCAAACCTCAACATTAGTGCTCATGTGCGCACATGGAATCGCCATGGCTGCCATCCGTTTCCCACGCTCGGGACCTTCGTTCATTAATGTCAAATTTCGGTGCGTTACCTACGATGCATCCCTGGCACGCTTGAGTGGAGTCAATTCCAGTGTTTATAGCATAACACTCTTCATGCGTTGATGTGATTTCGCATGTATAATGGAGGATACTAGAGCTCCAATTGGTTAGATTCATGAACTGTGGAGTGTCAACGTGTGTACTTGGGGATTTTGCGCGCATATACTGTCTGTCGGTTACGAGACATGGGATTGATCACGTTGCATGTGAGCCTGATCAATTGGCATGCATGGCTGGCTGGATGTGGCGCAGGTACAATATGAACGGCATGACGGTGAAGTCGGAGATGGGCATGAACCCCGAGCAAATCCTGTTCTCGGAAGCGTCGGGCAGCACGCGCGGGCTGAGCCAGGAAGCGCAGTCGCTGAGCAACTTGTCCCGCCTGAACACCACCATGAACAAAACATGGCAGACAATGACTTCATCCAAAGTGAGTCCGAGCCCTCAGCCCAAGGGGAGCGGCAACAGCTCCCTCCTGAGCTACACCAGTCCGCAGATGGGCGGCTTGCTGGGGCAAGACTTTGGGCTCATGCCGGAGACCAGCCAAGTGAACCTGGCCGCGATGGCGGCATCCCAGCAGCAGCACTCGTTCCTGAGCAACGGCGGCTATGGCGGGGTGGAGACCACGAGCGTGGGCGGCGGCGGACGCGAGTCCAGCGAAGGTCAGCCGCTGCGTCACTTCTTCGCCGACGACTGGCCGCCGCGCTCGCGCGCCGACCAAAGCTCGCTCGCGTGGGGCTCGGACGTGGAAGACTCGGACCGCGCCACCAGCAACAACGCCGCCAACAGCCGCGGGGGCGGCGGCGGCAATGGTGGGCAGAGCAACCACACCAGCAACAACACGCAGCTGTCGATCTCCATCCCCACCACGGCCGCGCCATCCGGGGACTTCAACTCGCAGAGCAGCGGCGGCAGCCCGTCCCGAGGCAAGTTATCTCTCTCACCCTTGAAGCTCTCCATGTCCAGGGCGGGTGATGAATCATCGCATGATCCAATGGTGCTCGGGGTTGGGACTTCGCTCGTCGATCACGCTCGCCACGAGGAGCACCCCCCTCACGAGGAAGCGTGGGATCCCATTCCATGGGAGCCCTCTTCGGTCGGCGGCCCTCTGGCTGAGGTGCTGCAGTCGTCGTCGGGTAATACTGTCGTCGTCGTCGCTCCTCCTGCTCCTGCTCCTACTACTGCTGGCGGTGCCGGATCAGGTGCAGACTGGCTCGAATCCCACCACAACAAAGTGCTTGCTACTTCCCCAAGCCGCTGTGTGCCCGCTTCCCCTGTCGACGTCCTTCACAAGTCCACTTTTGCTTCCCATTCTGATTCTAGCACTAGCACTAGTAGCGCCAGCAGCCCTCGTAATTCAGCCCTCCCTATGGACCTTGCCTCTTCCGCTGCTGCTGCAGCCAATGCTCCGCCTTCTGATAACTCTGCTTCTCAGATCCCGGCCTCTGCAGCAGCGCCCGTGCAGCAGCTCGTTTAGCTTGCTAGATAGCTAGCTCCCTTTTCCCCGTGTACATGCGTTGATTAGTGCGAGGTTTAGGTCGTTCAGTAAGGGTTTATGGTATTCTTTAGTTTCATTCGTCGGCATTAGTAATTACTAGCTAAATAAGCAGAATGAGGTCTCACATCGATCTCTGCAAGTGAAGGGCGTCCTTCCTGCTCGATCGTTGCTGAGGTCTTGATGTGATTGGGATGGGATTCATTAGGGTGAACTAGTAGTTGCGGTGATTGGGGTAGATTGTCGATGAGAAGGGCTGGGAAAAAAAGTGTGGTTGACGTCAAGTTGCTGCATTGCAACATTTGTATTCACCATCATGTTGGGCCGGCCTGTAGGATCTGGATGAGTCTCCCAGCTGCGAGATGATCCTTCCAGTGAGGTTGTCATCGGTGAAGCCTACTACCTGCCGACAGAGTCCCGTACAGGCAGTGAGTGAGTACAGATTGCGGCTTCATCTTCATCTTCCCCCGTTTGAAACAACAGTACAAATCGGATATGATCACTGTGGTAGGGACCAGTAGCCTGTGCTATGATTTGATGAGAGGCTACCGCCCCCGAGGATATTACCACCACCACCACCTGCGGCAACCATGTTTAGTCCAGGGAGGATATTACAGCCTTGGTTGCAACGTCGTCGTCATTATTCCCCTTTGGTTGATTGCTACTCGAACCAAAGCCTGAGCTGGGTCCCTTCCCTTGGACCCAAATTTTGAGCCTCTAGAGGCGGCTGCGCGCTGGCAGCCACCCTACCCACCCTTTCCCCACTTAATTCCGCGCTGTGCTGCCATTAGTTCATGTCTTTTCCCTACCTGCAGGCTTCTTTTCCCACTTGTTGTATCCATTCTCGCTCTGATCGATCAGCTCTTGGAGCCCTCCTCGAAGTGGCCGACATCCAGCTCACTTGGAGTGGACGTCACCCGCAGTTGCCCGGTGCTTGATCACGCAAGCCTAGCTTTGCGCAAGATGGTGCAGGATTTCCATCAATTCGACCGCAACTCCTGAAGCCACTTTGCTCATCTGTACTCATACGACGGACTCTGCTTTTGGACAAGACATTTGCTAAGCACTCTTTTAATTCTCCTGCCCTGCTTTTGTAGTAAGCTGGACGGAGTTTCCCCCACCCCTACCCCCCCCTCCCAGTGTTGAGTTTTCCACCTGCTCGCCCTCACTGCTGGCGCACATAGGATGATTTTAGACTCATGTGGACTTTCCCCACCTTTGAGTGTGTTGCACATATTTATAAATCTTCTCACTGAAATTTTGTCTACCGGATCAAATACCTGCTGCTTTGAATGAATGATTATGTATGCATGTGTGTACGCTAATTCTTTGATTAATGATCTCTATCGTGTGATGGGGTGTGATCTGAGTGCCACTCTAGCACTCAGTGGTTGATGAGTCCTTGTGATTTTCTAGATGAGTTGTTGCTGCTGCTGGTTCTGCAGAAACCAATACCACGAGTACAGAATACTGCAAGTATACATGATAATAATAAGTGTTTAGGGCCAGATCTGGGCAGGAATCTACTAATGGGTGCGCAGTATCAAAGTACGTTGCTGATGGTTCCATTGTCACCGTCACACATGCTGTTTCTTCATCACGAAGGGAGGTCTGTAGCGTTGAAAAGTCGTGGCCTTTGTACACGGGAGCGATCGAGTTCAGTTAGTACTGCCATGCAGCAGCAGCAGTAACTTAAGTAGAGTACTACTTGAAGCAGTAGCTAGCCTGGTATTCGTGGGCCCCAAGTCTGCGTCTTTCTCTCTCTTTCTCCCCCACGGTGGCCCTCCCAGTGGGTACACGATAAGGTGCAGTTGCAGTTCAGTGGTGTTGGACCATCAATTGGGGGCCTTCGCTGACCGTTCACCGACGCGAATATCGCGGCCCAAGTGGTGATGAGCTTTTCGCTCCCCGAATGTTTGTGACAGCGATATTCGGCACAGTGGTTAGGACACGCTGCCCTCAAACCTGGGTCCGCCTGGCCAGGCTCGCAATAGAGTTATTACAACAGGTCCAACCGCCGTCCAAGGGTGTCAGCGGCCACTACTACTTGTCCAGCTTAGCTAGCAGCTAGCGCTTGATCGACGGGTGAACAGGTTGCTGGCTGTTTCTCCCCAGTCCCCAGTCTTCCCTGCCCTTGTTACCTGAATCTTAGATTCCTCTGCCACAATATTTCTACAGTGTGCCTTCAGTCAGACCACCAGCTGGTCATTGGCACGCCTCAGTTTTTCTTTCAACCCTAGGGTTACTCCTTTGTCTTGGCTGGTGTCAGACCGTGCAATAAACTCTATTTAATACTCGCAATTCTCCCTCATAAGCACGCACTAAACTAAGATAACCCACCCACTTATGATAATCAGGTTGATAATCCATACCGGTATTGGTCTCCATCAGCTCACATACATCGCTTCATTCCTTTCTCAGTACTCTTACTTAATTAACCCCAGCTGGTACGCCAGAGTTTCCGTTTTTCTCCCCAAATTAAACCCTACTGCCATACCCGAATTTTTTCCATTCTCTTGGCTGTTGTCAGACGACCATTTCGCGATATAAACACTGCTACAATATTTTATACATGTGGACTTCAAGAAAGCCCCATCCAACATACCAGTCTGCAAACTTATGATAAGGTTGATGATAGGTCGTCTCGGTCCCCATCAACGCAGATAGATTGGTTCATTCTCCCCCCCTCTTAATATATACATCTACCGTGACCACGTCCAGCAGCAGGAGCTCCTTCCCACTGGTGCAGTGCGTGGAAGAGGAGCTCTTCTGTTGCAAGCAGAGCGACACAAGTGCTTCAATAATTGAGGATCTTGAATGCGGATGAATCCTGCGCATGACGTGACGTTGAAAGGAGGCGAATCCAAGGTGTAAGACGGTTTAAGAGCGGAGCTCCTGCTGCAGTGCTGCAGGCGTAGGCTGCGTTGATCATTCACGTGCTAGGGGGGCTAGGCCGCCGCGTGCAAGGACCCGGGCTCAGCAGAGCCCCAATCTTGAGATGGGCGTCAAGCAAACCCAAGCGACCAAACCAAAGCAAGCAAGCCAAGCCAAGCCAAGCTGAGCCAAGCTGAGCCCAGCTCGCCATGCCAGACAGACAGACAGACGGACAGACAGACGGTGAGGGTCTAGGAAGGCCTCTGCAGGCCTGGTCTAAGCTCTGGGAGCTTGCTAGCTAGGGAGCGAGTGTTAGCTAGCTAGCCCGCCCTCAGCTCTGACGCCTGCCCTTCCAGCCGGCCTTTCTAGCTTCTGCCAGCAAGCTACGGGAGCTCGCCATGTAGGTAGCTAGGTGCGCAGCAAGCTCTTGCACTTGTATTGAGCCTCGCTCAATTGCAGTTAAGTTAGCAGGAAATGCTCCCTCCGCCTGTGCTCCCTTCAAAGCACTCAAGTGCCCATGTACCCACCCCGCTAGCTAGCTCTCGCCTGGCCTGCCACGGTGGTTGCCCCAAGTGTGCGAACTGGCGTTGCTGTGCACGTTACGATACTGATCCTGCAGGGCAGCCCCCTCATAATGCCGTCCAACAGCTCCTTCAAGAGGTGATTATGATCTGGTATTTACAGCCCCCAGGAGACTCATTATGGAGCTCGCCGCGGCTTTGTCCCTGGCGGGGCTTTTATTTAAGGAGAGCGCGACGAAGGCGCCATTCATCGGTCGATCGATATTGCGCAAATCTATGGGAAGGGATTCGGAGGGACGGGAGTTGAATGACGTGCGGAGACGATGCATCATGAAGAACAAGCTGAAGCGGAAGCTGATCGAGGGGGAGTTCTGGAGGAGGCGGACGGAGGGGGAAACTGGATTTACCAAGTTTCTGGATTAAACCTCCTGTTATTGTAGGGTTAAAATTACCGGAGTTGATATCAACAAGTTATTCTTTTTTCTTTTTAAATGAAATGAAATCTCCCTCTGAAAATAGTTGTATGGGGACAAATTCTACATCAATTGTATGGGGGATGGATATAGTTATAAATGTAAAATTCTTAACCCTTAAAAGGACTCGGTCCCCCATGATCGAGATAGTCACCAAAACTACTCCAATTATTGGACGAATAGGAACATTCTTTGTTTCTACAATGAACTTTTTAGCTTCGTTGTTCTGTAAGGGTAAATACAGTTATTTCAAATTCAAGAACAATAATTTTGGTTTAAGCATCAATTTATTTAAACAAATTGCATATTTGTTCTTAATTTGAGGCTCTACTCAAACTTTGTATTTTCATTGTTAAGGAAATTTAAGCACTTGGGCTCAAATTGCATATTTATTCTTAATTTTTTAGACTCTACTCAAACTTTATATTTTCATTGTAAAGGAAATTTAAGCAAGTGGGCTCAAAAAGCCTTCAAAGCATAATCATGGAAAGCTTGTGGAGACTTGAAAAAAACATTTTGTTCCACTTTGCATACTTTCTACAAATAAACTCAAACTTATATTGCCCTTAGACACTAATTATTTTATGTATGGCTCAAATACTAGTAAGTAATAAGATACCATATTTATAAAATCTTTAAAAATGAATAAAAGGTGATAGCCAAGCTAGAGCTTAAAACCATATACATATCCATTTTTTCCAACCATGAGAACTTTATAGAAACAAAATTTTGTAGAAACTTGTTCGATTTCCTAATCTCAAAATAACAGGGAATAAAAATAAAATGTGATACTTCACTTTAGACATCTAAAATGTTTAAGAACCACTTTACCTTCAATTTAGCTTTTGTTATCAATATACTACTGATTTTTTTACTTGCCAAAAAATACACCTCAAGGACAAGGCAAGAGTTTATGAAAAGAATGTGAGTTCTAAAATAAAAAGACGAGACCATTATGAAAAATTACTAAAATTAAATACTTTACTGCATTTCAAAGTTTAAAAAACATGATTGTAATATTTTCAGATTTTTCAAAATAAATTAGAATAGTAAGTTTGTTAATTATATTTTATTCATGGTATTTTTTATTTACAAGAAAAGTAAAAATATAAAATATTTGCTTACATTTTGTAATTCATATGATGTCTTCAAATTTTCTTTCAAATTTAAAAAAAACTTGAATATGTGTCAAAATTTTGAGAAAATTTCATTTTTCATTTTTTTTCATGATTTCATTTTTTCATTTTTTTATGTTTTTCATGTTTTCATTTTTTTATGTTTTTCATGTTTTCATTTTTATTTAATTTAAAAAATCAAATGGAGCATTCAAATCAAAGATTATTGAAGTTTGATGTTTAAAGCTAGCTAGTAATAATGTTAGGAATAAATTTTATACACCTTTGAACTAGATTCATTTTTTCTTACATCAATCATAAGGTATAAACACCAATTGTCAACCACACCTACATTGTGCAACATGTAGGGTGCAGTATTTCCAACCAAGGTTGACATAGCTTTCCAACCCAAGCTCTGAATGTGTTTTTTCATTCCTTTTCAAGGTTGGGATTAATAAGGTTATGATACATGTCCCAAAGCAATGAGCAACAAAGTAGGAAGTAGTGAACATGAAAATAGTTCTTGAATGATCAAAATTGGAAAGAGTTTAAAACATTGGCTATGGGTCATGAGTACTTTTTGACTCCCAAAATTCACAGTAATTTCAATTTGAGGAATAAAATCATGAAAAATTTGCAATCCCCATATTTCCTATCTTCCTACATGGGAAAATTTTCCACCCCCTCATAATGCTCATCACTTGAATGATTGGGTACAAGTGCCTCTACCTTCGTTCATATCAAGTGCAAGTGCAACTGTATTGTAGTTTCTCCTTCTTTTTTATTTTATGTTTTTCCTTTTGCGTTTGGATGCCAAACTTATGATGAAAGTGAGAAATTTAGTATTCTTTTGAATGGAATTGAAAGAAGCTTAATTGCAAGATTAACTGAACTCTGATTCAAAGCGGACTGAGGCTTCAATTCCATAAAGAGTAAAGAACGGTAGTTCATTAATGTTTCCATATTTCCTGTGGGTGGTTTAGATTGACATGATCTATCTATTAGTAAAATAACTAATTAAGCTTAGTTCAGCAATACTTGACTGAGGTTGAATTATTGGGTACTTCCGTCAAATTCTTCAATACAAACAATCTTGTAATCAAATGAGTAATCAAGTTACTAATGGTCTCTTACATACACATGCACCTGATCCATTATTCTGAAATTTTGACTCAATTAATCCAACTTCTTTTTTTTTTTTTTTGAAACAATGAAACAAGGCTTCATTGCAAGAAAGAAAATACAAACCACCAGCCACGAGGGCCTGGCGGGACAACGCGGACCAGGACAAAGACACGACCGACAAAACAAGACAACAGACCCGGGCAAGGCACAACGCAAGCCAGAAGCAGAGCATGGCCCGCCTCCAGGGAAAGAGTCTCCAAGCTAGACGCGGACGAGGCTAAGGGGGCTGGAATCCGAACCCGGCGAGGGGGCCTGATATTGCCCATTTGGGGCGACCAGCATTCATGGACGCCATGATTCCCCCAATGCATCTACGCCGCCTGAAGATCTCCAGCGCTTTCTTGGCCGAGGCTTGGGAGTGTCGGCTTTTCTGGCAGACTTGCTCCCACTCTAATCTTCCGTAGTCAAGGAGTCCATCCCAGACATGTTGCAGGAGGCGTTGAAATGTCCAGGAGTTCCTGTTGAATACCAGGTCATTGCGCTGTATCCAAATGGACCAAAGCACGGAGGTGCGCAGCTCTCGCCAGATACGTTTAACTGGATTGAAGCGGCGGGGGATGTTAGCTGAAAAAATGCCATGTCTCCACGAGAAAGGTCGCCAGGGCCCCGAGGTGTCATGTCCCACGACTAGAGTGTTGATGATATGATCGGCCCATTGCCAAGCGTATTGGGCTGTGGGGCACAGCCAGAACCTGTGCAGGACCGTTTCCTCCGAGCGCCAAGGACACATTGGGCATCTGGTGTCTATGGACTCATCTATTATCCCGCGCCAGAAATTAACGGCCACTGCCTTGTGCCAAATTAACCAGAGCAGGCCTGCTTCTTTTTGGGCTCGTTCCGAAGTCCAGATGGTGAGCCATTTGAGATGGAAGTCCTCAGGGAGGGCGCCTCTCCATTTGGTGATCGCCGGCTTGGGGACGACGTGCTTTTTTCTGAGGAGGTCTCTGCCATCCTTGACGGTGAATTGCATAAAAGGAGTGGGGCCTTTGTCCGTGCGCCATGCGAATTTGTCAGGATCCCAGTCTAATTGATCGATGCGCCCGTAGAAGAGGAGGGTTGGCTGCATCTTGGGACCTCTGGAAGCAGTAGCAATTCGTACCCTGTGTATACATCCTAGGAGAATTTGGCAAGGGTGATGTGTGGGGCCAGAGGGCATCAATTTCAGAGTGCGGGACCGAGGGAGGACCTCGTACTTGGAAATCCCCGCCGGAACGGACCAATTGGAAGCGGGTAGCCCAACCCGAACTACAAAGTCTGAGGGAACTTGGACTACATACTTGGGTAACTCAGCTTCATCTTCAGAGTAAAGGCCGATCCACTCCTTGGCTGAGGCTGGTGTGGGGGGGCCGTGCAGTAAATTTCCCCACCGGGCTTCCAAAATGTCAACCGTGCATTGCCATGCTGGGGCTTCGTTGGGAAGCAGTCCGAAGCGCTCTGCGGCTTCGTCGAAGGACATCAAGCGGTTGTTTGTCTTGGCATCCCTGATTCGTTGGAGGCCCCGTCTGTGAAGCTGCGTTGCCCTCAGCTTGGAAAAGCGTGATTCCCATACTTGTGTGGATGGGGACCACCAGAATGGCTCAGTGTCGACCTCCTCTGCGATCCTAGGCCGGTTGCTCTCGATTTCAGGAAGGAGCTGCCTCCATGCAGAGCAGACCCTGTTCCAAACGGTGGAGCCTTTGTGCGCTTGAAAGTGGGGGGTGGTGAAAAATTCAAGGCTGGCGGCCCATTTACCTTTCGAATAAGGTTGGAAGTGGCTGAGGCGATGCCGCAGAAGCAAGTGAAGGTTGGACGATCCTGGTTCACATGCCTTGACCACCCATTTGACCATTAGGGCAGCGACAGCGTCTTGTAGGTTGATCAGATTGATCCCCCCCTCCGCACGTGGTTGGCAGCATTGGATCCATGATACTTTGGAATGAGTTCTGTGGTGGGAGCCTGACCACATGTAGTTCATGGTGATTGAGATCACTTTTTGAATGCCTGCCTTCGTGCCTCCCCAGATGGCTACAAAGAATAATGTTGCTGCTAGCAGCACGCAGTTCACAATTACTGACCTGCCCGTAACATTGATCTTGGCGGTGCTCCAATGACGAAGGGAGTGCAGCGTCCGGTCGATCAGGAACTGGTCCACTGAGGTAGAGTCGAAAGAGATGCCAAAAGGAGTACCCAACAGTTTGCTAACCTCCCCTACATCTTCAGTCCACGTGATTGGGAGCTGGTCTGTCCACCCCGGACGGTCTGGGTTGAGGCTGAAGTGGTAGAATCCTCTGGACTTCGACCAGTTTAGGAGGAGCCCTGCTGCCCTGCAGAATCTCTCTAGCGTAACAATGGTTGCCCTTACGTAGGATTCTTCACCATAGACGGTTAAAGAAGTGTCATCAGCGTATTGGGCCACTAGCTGTTGCTTGCTCCCACCCGGAAGGGTGATACCTCTGATGTTGCCTGACGACATGCCCCTTTTGAGCATTGCATTTAGTACTTCTGCGACCATCAGGAAGAGGTATGGGGCTAGGGGGCATCCTTGCCGAACTCCTCTTTGGATAGGAAAGGCTGTGGAGTGGGAGCCGTTGACGCTGACTGACGCCGAGGCTGAGGTGAGTAGCATTTCCACCATAGAGGAGCAATTAATCCAACTTCAGTAACTTACTAATCGGCAGCATTGAAATGGGGGGGGCTCCATTATTCTCTGGATAACTTCGGGTAGAGGAGTACAGGGGCTTATGACTTACGAGTTGATGACTTATTTCAGGTGTGGGTACACTCAAAATTGCACCCTGCTTAAAACTGCCATCATCACTCTGTGTACATCTACAAAATCAATATGTACTTATGTGGAAGAAACGTTTTTCAGAGCATCTACCAGAAAATTTTTATTACCCCTCATAACTTTTGCATACGGTATCCAATTGTTATGTACTTTGTTGTGTTGAAACCTTCTTTTACTTGCCAACAAAGAAAACATGAAAAATTAGTAGTCTTTGTAGTCTTGTCCCCCATACACCAATTGTGGATGGCGGGTTTATTTGTTCTTCCTTGCAATGAAATTCCATTTCATTTGTGTAAAAAATACACACACTTTTGACACAATAAAACTTGTTGGGATATGAAAATTTGACCAGCTTAATAATAGTAACTAGGCACAATAGCAAAAGGTGAGAGTTAGGAGGGATCCACCTCATAAGGCCTATCCAAAAACTTGAGCATTTATTACTTATGATAAGCAAATGATTGACCCTTAAGTGCTCCGACGTTCAATTTTTGGATGATGAATATATTTGTATTCTTGTTACTTTCTCGTTGTTGCTTGGATGATAGTCATTCCAATTTGTGGAGATACTTTATCAAGTTCCTCTCCTATCTATTGGTTGGATTTGATGTTACCAGAGTACAAATTTTTCTAAATTACAGTTGTGGAAGTATTTCAAGTAGTTGATCAAGCCAAAATTGCATTGACTCTAGTTCAAAATTGGATTTGCAAAAATGAAGTCGTAAATGTAAAGAACACAATTTTTTTTAAATCATCATGCCAAGAGAACCTCCTTTGAAATCCATTCCAACAAGTTTTACTTCAAAATTAATAATATTTTGTTTATAATCGAATTTTGAAGAAATTTTGAAATTTTCCTTTCAAAACTCATACAAAACATTGGTGACAGCACTAGTGAATCTAACCATATGGATGGAATCTGAAATTCAAAATCTACAACTTTCACTTGTATATCAATTCCAAAATATTCTTCCAAATAGTACTTTATAATGGTACTTTATAGTCAATTGTAGAGAACACTCTGGACGTTTGGGAGTAATTATCATTTTTAGGTGCTAGCTTGGTATATAAGTTGTATCATAAATTTAATTAATTCATTATTTTGAAGCAAATAGAAAATTTTCACTACAAATCAATAACAATGGCCACAAAGAACCAAATTACATGTTTCTCCAAATTTTCCACCTCATCATTTGTCATGTATAACTAGATTTAAAACATTAGAATTCATATTTAGAATCAAAGACTATGAATTTACTCTAAATTTTCTAGGATAACTTGTAAAATACAAAATTAACCAACCACAAAAATAGGGGATAAGATTTTACATTTATCCTTGAACAAGTCTCTAAGAATGATTCTATAGCCTAGTTTTTCTTATAAAATGAGTAAATTGAATCAAGAGTAACTACTAAAGCCTTAATCCCTAAAGTCCCAAGGTCTTTTTCCATCAAAACCTACTCAAAACTACCATTTCTATTGCAAAGAGTAAAAAACTTTAAAATTTGTTGTATATCTAACCATAGGACCATGTACTACATTAGTATAAAAATGCATAGAAAAAGTTTAAAAACTTTGATTGTGTAGATTGCAAGATATATGCATTTAAAGTGAAGAAAACAAGTTCATTTAATACTTTTTGTGATTTTTTGGGTTTGCTCCTTGAGTTGCATTTTAGACTTATGGTGGCATAATCTTCAAAAAATTATGTCAAAAATTGAGATCACACAAGCCTACCCCAAATCCCAAGAGTCCCGTGTCAAGACTCTTGGGACTTTAGGGGTTAAGGTATAATTTCAAGCCATTTTCCACTTTGGGGTAGGCCCTTCTTGGTACAATATTTTTTGGATTCTTGTAAATTTTTTATTGGAGGTGTGTTTTACTTCTACCTTGATGCTTAAAAAAATTTACACCAATCAAAATCACAATTAAAAAGTTAAAATGTAAGAAGAAGTTTTTAAAATAAGGATAGTTTAGGATAACCACAATAGTTATGACTAATTGGACTATAATTTTTTAAAACACTATTTCAACAAGCTTATTAACATAAAACCAAAAGTTGAAAGGCATAGCCTAACTTCAAAGGCTTATAAGTCAAAATCATGTGCTTATATGCATTTCAACTTTGGGGGTCATATAAATAAGATCATTAAATAAGTGTGTATAAATTTTTTAAGACAAAATAGACCTATCTACCATGGCTACCTATCATTGCTCCTAACTAAAAGAAACTCCCTTTTGCATCAAAATTTTTTAATTGCTACTTAATTTAGCTTTAAAAATTTTAAGCATGAAGCTAGTAGTGAAATACACCTCCAATAAAAAATTCACAAGAATTCCAAAAATATTGAACTAGAAATGGCTTGCCCAAAAGTTGAAAATGGCTTGAAATCATTCCTTGGGCATACGTTATAGGTATATATATTATAAAAATTGTCTATAACTATAGAATCTATATGTTACAAATATCCATATTATAGGTGTTTATGATACATACACCTTCTATAGTGTGTGGTATCTATATTATAGGTACCTATATAGCAGGCTCAATGCTCACAAGCTCACATTCTTGGATTCATATACTAGCATCATTACTATTGACCCAAGCAACCATTTTTTAGTCATTGTCCCTCTTTTTTTGAGCTATCAATTCTAAAATTTTGAATTTAAAAAAAAATCCAAAAACTAGATTGTGTTATGAAACCAATGGTGGATGTTTCATCAAATTCAGAATTAAAATCCTCCTTGTGGAATTTCTTGAAGTTATAGTGCAGTTCATAGTTCATTCTCTTTGGTTTGGTTTGGGTATGGACTAAAAAGTGAGCCAACCAATGCAATTATTGCCCGCTTCAAAAAGGTAGATCCAAGGAGCTCAAGGATATGTGCCCATTCTTGTTTTTTACAAACACTACTCTCATTTTAGTAACCACCAAGCATTGTAGACTCTACCATGAATTGAAAAATACTTGGAATGTTGTGAAATTTTAGATGAGGGTTCTCAACACTCTTGCCTTTCATTGAGCGTAAAAATTCAATCATTTCAGAAGATATGCTCTTGAAGACATGCTCCTTCAAAGTGCGTAGTCCTATTTTTTTCATTGATTCTAGTAAAACCTCAAATTTAAATATCTACTAAATTGTATGGTCAAATGATCTGAATTTTTTCGAAGTGCTAACTCTCAATGTGAACTTCAAGATCCTATTATTACATTCTATTCAATCTCTCAAAAAATTTAGTAAACAAATTGTTCAAGTTCTTGACAGTTTTGGTCCATTTTGAAAATACACTCCCTTTAGGTCATTAGGGGTTAAGGATTAACTCCTTGATGTCTATGCATCCTAAAACTAGGTACATGGTGGTCAAGTTCAATTTTAGTTTTGAAAATCATGATTTTTAATTTCATTCAAATTAAGAATGAAAACTTTAGTTTCTAAGCATTTGAAAATTTTGAAAACTTCAAGAAAATAATGCAATTCAAATCTCTTTGAGTTAGAATCCACATTACAGAACATTGTGTGATTTTTGTTTCTATTTTCTATTGTTCAAGAATATCGAGTCTACATTTAAAAGAAATTAGACCTGTTAATTCAATTAATACAAGATGCTGTCAGTAATTGTTTTATAATGCAATATTTTCCAAAGGACAAAATTTATTTCCAAAATTTGACGACTTTAGAGCAAATGAAAAAACTTCTTCTTCTCCCATTAGACACTAAATAATTCAAAATAAAATTATTTCTATTAAAAAAATGCAAGTGAAAACAATTTGTGTGTCTTGCAATAGTTGAATTACTTGTGTAGTTCTCATTCCAACCCTAAAACCTAATTGTAAGATTAGTGTGAGAATGTACTAAAGAAACTTCAAAAACTATGACCATGTAGAATACAAGACATTAGCATAAAAAGTGATTAAAACACTATCATTGCTCCTTTCAATATTAGATAGTAAGACTTTAAATCTTCTTGAATTGAAATTTCACACCACAAAATTTTGTTGTAAAAAATCTTTGTGGTGGAGAATTGAGTTTAGGCTTTGGAGGGATAACCTTTTTTTTAAAATTATTTTTATTCCTTAATTCCTAAAATCCAAGAGTCCCCTCAATAAACTCTCAAATTTTAACAATTAAAAAAAAATTGCATATGGTTCAATTTACTTTTTTAAACAATTTCACTATTGGGGTTAGTGCATTTCAATTTCATCTTATAGCTATCAAAAATTTAATTTTTTCAACCTAACAATTTTTTAAAGAATGGAATAACCAGGGGTCTTGAAATCTCAACTCAATTCTTCAGTTAATTTTTTAATTCACAATCCATAATACAAAATTTTTTAAATAAGAGGATTCAAAGCCATATAATCTAATTAGGCTACGAGCAAAAAGTTCAATTTTTTCACTTTAATCCCTAAATGGTTGAGGCACCAAATTATGATGTCGACAATATTTTGAAGCTAAATATAATCTAACTAAGTTGATATTTTGATTACTTTATATTTTTGAAATTTTATTTTTGAAGTTTAGTTTGGCATAAAAAACATGATTTTGAAATGAATGATTATGATTTTCTATTAAAGATTTTGTGCAAGGTTGTCCTTGCAAATCTTGAATTTCTAGTGTCAAGGGCTTTTGGAAATGAGCCTCAAATACACTAGATCTTGGAGAAAAAATCATAGAGTAAATTTTGAAAAGCCATAAATTGATTGAGGTTATGCATGTTGTGCCCTTTAACCTCAGTCTTTTGGTGTCCAATTTTTTAAATTTGATGTGTGAAAAAAGAATTGAAAGACTTGAAATCACTTTCATAGTTTTAACACACTCATGATCAAACATTATAATCTTTCAATCCATAAGTGATATTGTTATGTTTTCTTTTCTTATGTCATCTCCATCATGTCTAGTGTGATTTTATATGGTTACAATTCAAAAAGAAATTGGTAAAGCTTATCAAAATGTTGACTTTTTGTTCAATTTAGAGCAAATTCTAAAAAATTCAAAAAAGGCCTTGGGCATTCAAGGGTTAAATGTTGATACACCTTTTATTTTGGAAAAGTGTCAAAAATGGAGGAAGATAAAACCTAAATTTTTTTGTTCAAGTAAATGCCTTGATTTTCCACAAAACAAAAATCTTTCTAACTTCTATATCAATAATCTAAATAGAACAAAACAAAGTTTTCCATAATTGTAGATACACTTATGTTCTATAGGAAACTAATTTAATCCCCAAAGTAATAGAAATCCATTTGGAACTTTTGCATTTTTAAAATTAACCATTGCAAAGCAAAGAAATTATTATTAAAAATTACTTTTAGGAGAATGTTTGTCATGTTCTTAGCTTTCTAATACATTGATTTATATCCAATTCCATTAAGTAGTTGTATAATTATGAAGTCAAATATTTATTTTCTCAATCTAGTAAGCTAAAAATATATTTTATTGTTATTATTATTATTTTATCTATCCATAATATTATATAGCTAACTCACTGAAGTATATTGTTTTAAAGTTTCAAAGTGATAAACTTCATTGAATGTCAGATGTTTATCTTAGTTTTGGAAAAAAAGGATTAATGATTTTCATGACTTTGCAATTTCATAGCTCATCTTTGCAATTTCATAGCTCTACCTACTAGATTGATAAAAAAATAATTAGCCAAGATACTAGGATTAGAGGGCTATTCAAACAAAATTTGGTAGCTAGGAAACAAGATCATTCAAGAATATTTAATATAACACCATATGTAATTCTTTATCCCTAAGAAGTTGAAGGCTGTTGCTAATAGATCCAATACAACAATATAAAATGAGGTAGGAAGCCCATTGTGGATCATTTGGTTGATGTAGATAGTTTTGGTTATTGAATTCACAATTTATTTTTTTGCATAAAAATGGCTAATCAAGGATTATTTTACATTGATTTTGGTAAATAAATTTGACAAAAAAATATACTCCACAAGTACATTGCAGGTCATCAAAGCCAAAACATATAGACTCCTATTGGGGACCCTAGGGAGGAACTATTCTTGTTCTTTTGGATACTAATGTAGTTCTTTTACTTCCCTTCAATAAAAATCCAAAAGCACTCTTTGGTACAATGACAATGAATGAACATTTTGCCATGACTGTATAGAAGTTGCATAGATGAGTTCATTGAATTCATTAAATGGTGATTTTCTACTCCAATGCCAAAACTTTGAGTTCCAATTGCACACTCAATGCAATAAAAACTACATTAGAATGCAACAAAATTGAATTGGATCCAAAAGTAAAGCTCTATATTGGATTGCAATTGCCATAACAATGAGTTTGCTTACCTTAATTTGGCTACAATTCTTTGAAATCTTGTTATCAATCCTTACAGAATTTGAAATTTCAAGCAATTTTTTTTTAATTCGTACATAATGCAAGTTAGAAAATGGGTTTTACTTGATGGGGAATTTCATTAAAATGACGATATTCCATGTGCCATTTTAATAGTGTGCCATTCCCACAATTCAGACCAGGCTGTTTGAAATCTATTAGAGTACTAGATTTCAGACCGCCCGATCTAAACTTTGAGATGTCAAAGTCATAGAATATTTGCCATTTTAATGAAATCCCCCATTTTGCAATTTCAAGTGTGTTAAACACTAAATTTTACTTGCAATCAAAGGACCAGTTAGTATTAAACACAAGAATGACACGACCCAATTACTAACTAAAGGTAGTCTGCCAGCAATTATTGATGTCAATATACATTCTTAAATGGGAAGACAAGGAGTTCCTTCTACAATTTCACTATAATAAAAATATATTTGTATTTCAATCCCACAATACATGGACAAGCTTGTATTTAAGATGTTGTAAAGTGAAAGGAGCCTTGATTTATAGAAAATAAAAGGGCCTTTACCTTGAAGTTCAAGAATGTTATGAAAGATGAATAGGTGCATTTTGAATTTTTCTTAGTTTCTACAAGACAAATTCATCAATCATTTTTAGTCCTTTGCAACATTTCAAAGTTAACCAATCCATGTTTGCATTTGTAAATTCATTGTTATCTATTTTCTTCTCTAATGTCTCTGCATCAACATCATTTTGACCTTTGTCATTACTCATAGTACCTTAGAATGTTTCAAGATTGTTTTATAACTAAAAGAATGGGTATATAATGGCAATCATCAACCTTACAATCATCTTAACATGACCAAATATAAATGCATATTTTTAAATTCTACATCAACATTTAAGGTAATTCATTGAACTCATTTTGGTTTCAAATCATTACAAGCTATTGGAAGCATTGGAAGAAAACTATGTTGGGTTCAATATACTCTACTTGATGTTTTTGTTGTATCCGGTGCAAATTTTTTTATTCCAACACAAAATTTACATTGGATACAACAAAAACATCAAATAGATTATGTTGAATCCAACATGGTTTTCTTCTAGTAAAGGTAGGGACACCTATAAGCACCACTTTTCTATTATGCATGGTTTCTATATTAGACTAATAAAGAAAATACATGATTGTTTTAATTGACAAATGAAAGGAGATTTTCAATGCACTAAAGATTGCATGATTTGAATATCATATACAAAAGTTATAAGAAATTAAAAAAATTGGTAGATATTCTAAAATTGCTTCTTCAACAATAGGTACATATTGATGTAGGAGTTGTAATTATTGAGAATAGCTATTCTAGTGTTGCTTTTAAGCACTTGGCACATCTATACTTTTAATTTGGCTATTATGTTGAGATCTCCCGGATCATGCATCCCTTGGTCGTGTGCTTTTTACCATCGGAAAGCCCTCAATAAGTAGGGGTGTACTAGCTTGGTTTCGTGGTGTTTGGATATATGATGTGAAAGTTATTGAATTTTGAATTTTTTATGAACTAAAAAATTAGAAAATTACTTTTATTTTTGTTTTGACTATAGCAATGGCATAGGACAAACTAGTCTATATACCTTAAATTTGTTTTGTTTTGTTTGTTGGTTTGTCACATTGAGATCTCCCAAACCGTGCGTCCCTCAATCACATTCTTGGAAAGTTCTTAGCAAGGAGGGATGCACGGGCTTGGTTTTGTGGCATTTTAACTCACAGTGGAAAAGTTATTGAATTTCAAAGTTTTTATGAATAAAAAAATTAGAAAATTACTTCTACTTCAATTTTGACTGTAGCAATGGCATAGGACATACTAGTTACATATGAAAGCACATTGTACTTTCTTATATAGTTTGTATACAAATTTTCAATAGTTTGCACGAGATAAGGTTGATGCACCAATTGTCAACCATGCCCAATACCCAATTGGTAGCAATGCAATACTTCCAAACAAGGCTAGAACAAACATCTAGGTGAAGCTTGGGAATTTTTATTTTTTTTGTTCTTTTACAAGGTTGGGACTAATAAGATTATGACACATGTCCCGAAGTAGTGAGTAAGAAAGTAGGAAGTTGTGTGCAAGAAAGTAGTTCTTGAATGATTGGAATTGGAAGACTCTAAACATTGACTATTGATGAAGTGCACTTTTAGGCTCCCAAAATTCATAATAATTTCAATCTTGGGAATAAAATTCTGAAAATTTTACTACCCTGTATTTCCTGTCTTCCTACGTGGGAAAAACTTCCACCAATTCATATGATCTGCTCCAAAATTACTTAAATGATCAGCAACTGGTGTCTCAACCTTACAGCATACCAAAAACTAAAAAAAATTACATAAATTATTTCCATTTTTACTTACCAGGCATAACTCACAGGGAGTGACAGAATTAGCACAAGGCATAAAATTGAAATTGGACCGATTTCTTTTCACAGAATAATCCAATCAAGACGCACTACACACCCAGATGTTAAAGAAGCTAAGTTCAACAGGACAGTTTCATGTATCCACAAACGTCTGAACTACCAGATGGTATGAATGCCAAATAGGTCCCTCCATAAGTTACACAAATCTCTTCTTCGAACTATTGTCGAAAATGAAAATACGTATTTTCGTATAGAGCTTTCCACACTGGATCAGACATAGTCCATGCACTCGAGACAGAATACGTACAAAATTAGACTGATATGGTAGCTTGGTTTCCATTAAAACTTGAGTACAATTCAATTCATATTTGATAAAATGGCAGATTTCAACGAAAATCGAGTAAAACCTCGGATCCATACCAATCCTAGTTTTGAAGCTCCGAGCACTTGAATTTGTCCCAATCTTGGAGCTCTGAAACATGCCATAGTAGCAAATACAACCCTACTTGATATTCTGCGCGAAAGAGTGAGACCCGGGAAAGAGCAACTTGGAAGCAACCTGATGCTATCTCCTCTTAAAATTCTTCTCCCTCCTCTGTATGTCCAGACAAACTTCAAAATATGCACCAAGTACAACCATCACGAGCTTGGCACTGAAGACCCAAGATATTGGCACTGAAGACCCAAGATATTGGCACTGAAGACCCAAGATATTGGCACTGGATGCACTTCCGTCCCATGCATCGTCTACACTCAAACCTCTTTAATACGACCTCTAAATTGATAGGCAGTCAGATTAAAGAGGTCAGGGTGTATAACTTAGCCTACTGGAAACTGAGATCTACGAAAGTGTCTTTGGCAATGACAGGTTCGTCATCGAGCTCCAGGGGTTCATCATGTTCCACACTGCCGTACGTGCAGCAACAGATCCCAAGAAGCATGACAAGGCAACTGGCGACAACCTTCCTCTTGATTCTGTTACGACGCCGTGGCGGCATCCACGCCCCACGTCGTGACTCCGCAATCGACTTGCTGATTCGCTCGTAGGCACCATCATCATAATACTCCATGGCCTTAACCCTGTCAACAAACCACTGCAACAAAATTCCAGTTCTGTAAATTTAGACTATAAACTAACGTAGAGGATACTAAAACCATGAGGACCTGATCCCACTCCTATACTGACCAGTTACCAAACAGCAGCTCATCAATCCTCCAGTATTCCAGTCACACGCTTGAAACACGTATTGACAATCTCATTTCTCAACTATGCAATCCAGCATTCTAACCACATGTCTCTCGATCCAGCCAAAACACAACAGTAAGCTCCAAGCTCCTATGGCACAACACGATCCAACTGGGATCAGGCACTCACCAGACATGCAAATTGAAAACAGCAACCTCGTCGTCGGTGTCTGAGCGAATGTCACCCCAATTCTCTGCACACAGTCTTAATCAAGCTAGAGAATTCATGTATTGCATTCCTACAACGTCACCATCTTCCTCAAAAGGTTGTGGCTTGCTTGGAGTGAAAGCAAAGCGCCCTGCTTTAAGAACCCTCCCCTCAAACGAGTGAGGTGACACCCTCCACTTAAATGTACTCCTCGGGTACATTCTTTCCAGTATACATACACTGGGTAGTAATGTTCCCAAGAGGGTACTAACCTACAGACGATCTAACCTAGTCACATCGGGACAACTCCAGACTCTACAGACAGTAAGGAATTTTTAAGTCTTTAAAAGGCTATGGTGAGTCATCAAACCGCGTGACTGCCACCTGCATGCGCAAATGGATAAAGTAACCCATATATAGATTTCTCTTGTGACTGACGTAGATCACACAACATAAACAGGTCAAATTTAGTTATGGCATAGATCGAGGCTCTGGGGGTACCTTTTCAGTGTTGAAATGGTCCCGGATAGTGCTCTTGGTTCCACGAAGCACCATGTTTGCAACCGCGTTCCTCTAGAAATTCATATACAATATTCTAATATAATCGTACTTTCTAGTCACTGGGCCACCTGCCAATATTCGGCGAAAATTCGGACGTTCTCGAAAAAATTAGATGACCATCCAAAATCTGAAATAGTGCACAAGTTGCAGAAAACGTGCATAAATTGCAGAAAACTAAGCGACCTTGTCTAGTTTAAATGGTAGAGCGAGTAGGACTCGCCAAGTCGCTTCCAAAGAGAATTTACCACCAGTCTTGTGGAAGAGTGCAAACGACATCATGATCATGCCTCATGAGAATATATGAAGAGATGCCAGACAAATTGAGTCTACCACGATACAAAATCAGTCAATCCCTACTTGAGCAAGTTTCTTAAGCCATCGTATAAAACAGAAATACAATAGGAAACAAATGTTTCAAAAGCTAGAAGATTACCATTTTCAGCTTGAGTAGGGAGAAAAGAGTGTAAAAATTGAAGTGTACCGGTATGCTAATTCAATCAAAAATGTGAACAACAGCACTCTAGTAGAATTAGAGTACCGGTGAGTCTATCATCGTCGTACCTCAAGAAGGAATGTCAGGCCAATTGAGAGCACTGTGGCACAGGACCAGACGAGCCCCAATCGAATTGCTCAAAGAGCAAGTTTCATAAGCCCTCGAATTAAGGAAAACAGACATGCGACAGGAAACTAATGTTGAAAAAATTAGTAGATAAACCATCTCAGCTTGATTACCGAGATCAAAGAGTGTGCAAAAATTGAAATGTACGGGTATGCAATTCGACTCACAGCTGGCTGCTGAAAACCAACAGCTCGGCCCACACTTAGAGACCTAATCTCGCATGCAATTGAACATTTTCGTCCTACCATTCGGGAAAACGATGGTCATGAAATACCAAGGCAGCGCTACGATTATCCAACTGATATTAGGTCAAAGGAACGAAATTCCTAATTCAAGAGAAAACCCTGTTACTTCAAGAAAGAGCGAATTGCAGCTACAGCATCGCCCTTGTGCTCTCGCAACGTCCTCTCCGCCACTTTCTTATCCATTTCGAGCTCGTTCGCAATGATGTCCACATCCTCGGCGTTGATTTTCACCGCCGCGAGCTCCTTCTCCCGGAGCCTCTGCGCGTTCCGATCCGCATCTGAAGTAGCCGCGATGGAGGCCATCGCCTGTTGCACGCGCGTAGAATCGAGCTGCCGGTCCTCGACATGGTCCGTCAGGGAATCAAGCGCCTTGCTCTGCTGTTGCAAGTCCTTGGAGTCTGGCTTCCCCGCCACTTCCACGCCTTCGTCCGCCATCGCTCCTCCTTGCCCCAAAACTCTTTCAAAAAAACCTTCGAAACCGCTACAAATTGTTCTTAAATGCTTGCAAATGCATACAGGTTTCAGAATCCAAGAAAATTTGGAGTAACCTCGTTGGAATTTCTGAGTGTCTGCAAACAGAGAGCGACCACAATCGACGCGAGCAACCTGCGTGCAATACTAAAGTTATTAGGGTTCAGAATGTTACTCCCGCAAACTTCCTAATTGCTATCCGCCTGTTACCCGACGAGGCTGATACCCGGATGCTCTCCATATTACCCTTGAAGGTTTGGACATGTTTTTTTTGGGTATTTGACATGAGGTAAACTACCCCAGGCAAAATTATATTAGTGGTGTACATTTCAAAATTTAAATGTACACCATTAATATAATTTTGCCCACAATTGGCTTGGAATGGAGTAGTTTACCTCAAAGGGTTTATAATCTCTAATTATAAGAGCTTAAAGTTAATTTTAAATATACATTTTTTAAGCATTTAAAAATTCATCCCTATCAAAGGAAGGATAATTCTCCTATGGATGCCTAGGAAAACATTAAGTTATAATCCCATGCATCTAATTGACTTGGTGGAGGAACTTGAATCTGCTTAAGTTGGATAGGTCATTCACTTTTCCTGTTCGTAGCATTGTGTCACATTAATTATAATATTACTTGGTTAGTTTCTTTGCTGAGGGGCTCTTTCTTTTGGAGGGGAGCAAAAGGGACCCTCCAGGGAACGTTAATAATGTTATATTTAAAGCAACCCTATAAAAGCATAAAAAACAATGCAATGCACAATGTTGTTCTTATCTCCTAAAAGACCAACCTTGTATTTTTGGCAACATAACTTTTGAGGGGTAGATACATGTAAGCAAAGATTTCTTTTTTTTTTTCTTTGAAAATTTCACACAACACGTGGATGAGGAGTAGCTTTAAGGCCCAACAATTTTCATAACTTTTGACTTCATGGTTAAAAAGTTATTAGTTTGTTTTTGAACTCAAGTAGCTCGGACATATAAAAAAATCATTTTTTTCATAAATAAAAATTTGAAATTGGTTCATTAGATTTATATATACGTGGAAAGCTTTGAATCATTCCATTTTGATTAATGAATCAAAAATTATGAGGAGTTTTAGTTTGTGGGTAGTTATGGATTCTCTACTCTAAAATAAACTTTGAATTCCTTTATTCAATTCAATTTTCAATATTTTTGGAAAAAAATAAAATCCTAGAATGTAAATTGTTTATTACAACATTACCACCATTGAAATTGGCATTTTTCAATTCCATAAATAAATTGTTATGAATTTATATTTTGAATCATTTTCTACTTCTTTCTACTTACTATTTTTTTCCTATATGTCGTACAATTTCAAATAATCTCAAAAGATTTAAGCATGTAGACACCTTGACTTGAAGAATGAATACAAAGAAGCACAACCATTTTGGACATTTCTTCATAATGATCAAACCTTGTAAAGTGCAGCTACCCAATTTTTTGCACAACCAAAAAAAGGATTTTTGTCACTTCAAATGCTAATATCTTGCAATCTATATGGTGGAAATTTCCAAAATAAATTCCACATATTTTCAAATCAGAATAGTACAAGATCTTATAGTTACATGTGTCTAAAAATGATATTTTTCAAAAATTTGTTACTTGTACTTGAAATGGCAGTTTTAGAGCATTTTTGGTGAGAACATAGTCAAGAAACTTTAGGAGTTAATTAAATTTCAATAAAATATAAATGCTATGAAGGAAGTACAATGAATGTCAGTGAAAGCTTGCTATGGATCATTTTATAAGTGCCTTGTAAAGAAAGGGATTGATTATGGCATCTAAAACAATTATAAAAATGACAAATATGGCATCCTCACTAATTAAATGGGTGTGATTTTTGCTACAATGGCCACTAGTTTGTAAGATATAGTTGAACAACTTCATCAACAAAAATTTCACATTTTCATCTTTATAAAAAAAAAAGTTTCCATGATATGGTTGTTAAGTTTAGGACTCCAAATTGTTTACTTTTGATGTGCATGGAAGAAGTGTGAGAACCAAGTGTTTGACACTAGAACCAAGCAGACAAGGTTTAAACTGTGCAATAGCAAAGAATCATACTACATAAAACTATATGAAGAGCTTGTCCAATCTCATCCAAAAATATTCTCTAACCATCTATGGGTACAATATGAGTGACAATAGTTTTAGCAATGAAAGTAGTAAAGATGATGAAGGTAGTTGGTAGTAGCATCACGGCTAAAAAAGTTGCCACGTACTGAGCTTTAGACTACATTGAAAAAGAAAATGAGTGTAGGAAGGAAGAGAATACAATGTTATTTGTTTGGTTAGATAAGAAAATTGAAAAATAGTCATTTAAGGATCTCTTGGCCATAGAAATCTTTGATGACAAAGATGACTATGGATCAATGTTGAATTCTACAAGTGATGAGAAGTACTCCGTATGCAATGAAGTAGACCCAACAACAAATGAAAACGGGAAGAGTCTTAACGACGAAGTCTTGCTAACCTACAACATTAGCAACTTTGACGGAGACTACAAGTACAACATTGCTTCTTCCGACAACTAGGCACTGCAAGATGTTGATACCTATGTCGACGCACGTAAGGGTGCTTATAGTTGCTGAAAACATCCACCAAATTCAACATGAGTAGCAAAAGATACTCGCTCCAAGGGGTGCACTACATAGATAGTATACTTTGGCAAATGAATAGATTGGGCTTCGAACAATTCTAATCCAACTTTAGGTCATAGTGGCCAATGAAAGGACTTCATTGACAATTTAGCTTACATAATCATGTTGTAGCATCTAGAACAAGTAGTTAGTATGCTACTCTTGTATAGACCTACCTCTAATGTTAAAAAGTAAGTCAAATCATAAGCCTTTACTAAATGAAAATTGGATAGGTCAATAATTTAAAAATGCCATCATCTCTATTAATGATAGTGCCCCTCTGAGAGCTACGGCCATGGACAATGGTATTCCTACATTTAGTCTTAAAGGACATTTGTATGGCACTATATTTTGTAGAAGAAGAAATAAAAGGGGTGTTTTAATTGATGATGAAGAGGCTAAATTAGTGAATTACCTCATGAAAATGCAAAATTTGGATTTTTATTGACAAATTAGTCAATTAAAAGAGAAGGTTGGAATTCTTACTCAAGTTAGAATTATCCTTTTCAAGGATGTGGTTCTAGATCCAAGTTAGATCAAGTGCTTCAAAAAAAGACATGAAGAATTAGCCATGAATAAACCCCAAGATCTTGATTCCTTGAGTTGAAGTACAGAAGAGAGTCAAAAACCCATGTCCAAACATTTTAGCTAGTATTTATAACAATCTAAAAATGTTGTATAACAATCACAATGACCAAACACATCAATTTTCAAATTGTGATGAAAGTGGTGCCTAAAGCTAGTAAAGATAGAGGAGGCTTCATCATTGCCAAAAAAGGATCAAGAAATGTGCACATTGTCACTTTAGACCAATGAGAGCAGTTATCAATGTTTTTTGCATCAATGCTAAAGGTGAGAGCTTACCTAATTTCTACATTTTTAAGGGCAAGAGATGAATACAAAACTTCCTAAAAAATATTGGAGAGATAGAAGATATGATGGCCATGCAACCTAAGGCTTAGATGAACTATTACTTGTTTAAAGCATGAATGTTCCATTTTTTTATTCACAGTTTGAAAGTTGTATGGCATATCTCTTTCTAGTAAGCACTTGTTAATCCTAGATGGACATGGATTTCATAACTATCACCATGGAAGTAGTAAAATTAGTATAAGCAAGAGATTTAGATCTATTCATATTCCCTCGTATACTTTCCATGCCCTACAACCCTTAAATGTCACATGTTTTAAACTTTTGAAGTTGTCTTTTAGGGCCTATAGGGACAAGTGGACTCTAAATTACAAGGAAAAATTGTCTATTAAAGAAGATCTAGCATAATAAGTTTCACATGCACTAAAGAGAGTCACATTCATAAAACATAACAAAGAGTTTTAAGGTAATTAACATCTATTCTATGAATGTGAGTGCAATGAATTCAAAAATAGGGCCAAATGCAACTTATTATGCATTTCTTGAAAGCCCAACTAGTACAAACAAACAAAGAAGCCCAAGTGATGGTCAATAACAAAACCAATTGGAGCAATTGGAAAAATATTTGACAATGTGCCAATAGACCTTTTCAATTGTCAATAGTACTTCAATAAATTTTTGCAATTATTTAATGATGAAATTGATTATACCATTTTTTTTATTATATTTGATCTTGCAAGGGTAAATCAAACCATAGGATTTCACCATGGACAAGGGCAAGGGTACCTTTAAGAATTTCAAGCAATTGATTTAATTTGTTGAAATTAATGGTGACAAATCTGAAATATAGGGGAAGTAATAATCACGTGATATTTTAAGTGACAAAGATACTAAAGTAGTCCAAATGTACAAAGGTAGAGACATAAATGCACTTCTTGATTTGCTAAAGTTTCCACGAGTAAAGTTACCTCTCATATTTAAGATACACATTGAATTAAAAATAAATTACTACAAATCTATTCTACTTGTGAAAGAGCAATACATTAAAGATCTTAAGGATGTTGTGCACAAACACATAGTGCCAAGACCATATCAAGCCCACATGAGAGAAAGTTTGCAATAAGTCAACAATAGATCTTATAATTGGCTAAAAACCTAACTATACCAAGGTCCAATAGCTCCTAACCAATGGTGGACACCATAGTCATAGGGAAAACACCTTATGACTTGTGACGTGAGTCACAATCACGGTAAAAGCCTACAAACAATGATAGAAATGCGAAAAACATCATATCACTATAAACATTAAACATTGGCGACATCCATAGTATAATAAAGGAAACCCTACGACCCACAGGAGCAATAAAGTGGCCATCCTCCATGGAATGGCTTTTCTCCCCTGTCAAGCTGCATCTGGCTCAAGTCTCTCTGATGATGAAGACCATCATCAACTCTTTCAGAGCCGTCTCCAAATCACTTAAAAGATAGGAGCCGCACAACCCTGAACAATGGTGGCGGCAACCCTTGTTCGGAAATGAAACAATTACAGACACATAGGGAAATCAATTAGGGTTCTCAGAGGTCAAAGGCTTGCATAACTGGGCTAAAGCTGGACTGAGCAGAGTAGGCGATCTATGGGACTTTGAAGGAGAAGACTGGATCAAGCACGATCAGATAGCGCATTTGCTCCCCCCTCGACGCTGCGGAGAACATGGAAGACTTCTACATCATAACATCATAGCCAAAATTCAATGGGAACCCAGATCTATACTCACCTTGAAGGCAGGACAATGACTTGGTGATGCTACGGAGGAGGGCATACACACAGCAATCTGCATAAGGGAAATCAAGTCTACGCCACCCAAACTCTCGGTGGAAGCCTTTAGGGTTTCGCCCAAGATGGGAGAGCTGCTCCACCCCTTGATTGACTTCCGCGGAGCACAAGGCAACCTGGTGGCCATCAAGATTGTCTGCTGGACGGAAAGCACCCAAGCCTTCTCGGAGTATGACCACGAAGTCCTGCCGAAGCCTCTGGACAAAGCTTGGATATACGACAAAGCCCCGATCGTGGACCTGAAATGGGACCCCCAAAACTGGAAATGGAAAGCGACCAAAGGCTTCCAAGAAACGGTCTTCTTCAAATATATTACCAAGCGTGGATACAGCTTCCAGCTGGTAATTGAGGGCCAAGATAGCCAGGCCATCAAGGACCTCCACTCCCTCAGATGGTCTAAGGAAGAATAGCTCAGACTTCACGCATTCCTGTGGCAAAAAGCGAGACCTCGTAAGATCAATGCTTTCCTTTGGGCACTACTTAATAGAATTTTAGCCACCGAAGAATGGCTTCAACGCATTGGACTCCCGGGGATTGTTTGCAAACACTGCCGAAACAATCAACTGGAATCACAAACTCACCTGTTCTTTTCCTGCCCCTTTGTTGCTAGAGTTTGAAGGCGCTTTAACCACTTTGCAGGTCTCACCTCCTTCCCACCTTACATGGATTGGCCAAATATCAAATATGGCCCTTTTCGCTCTGCACGATCCAAAGACTTCGAAGTGTATTCGTTCCAACCTTGGAACTTCCTTAGAGCTTTCATCTTGTGGTTTCTCTGGACGGAAAGATGTTCCGCGGTGTTTCACAACGGTTCCCCTTCGATCGAAGCTGTCCTCGCACATGCTTGACAGACTTGTATTCAGAGTAGTATCGTAGTTTGGAGAGAAGTCTCTAACAACCACAAGTCTTTAGAAGTCAGAGATGAGCTCTGCACTAGATTTCAAACTGTGTGGTGTTTTCCGGGTAGTTTTTTTTGTAATTGGACTCTTAATCGCCCGGCTTGGCATTTCAAGCCGCCCTTGTACTTTACTCACACCATTAATTAATGGGGCGTTTGTTTCGGCTGTTCTGTGCTCCCTCTTGTTTTTCCCTTCGGGGTTTTCATAGTATAATAAAGGAAATGAAATACCCATAATACTCAATGCATTAGGTGTAGACTATAGAAAGTGGTTTTACAACCACTCTTTTACTAATAAACGTGAGGAAAGCTTCTAAAGAAACTGGAAAAGCCTTACAACAAATTATAAAGTCAAGTCAATGCCATTCTTAAAGAATGATTGCATATTTGGATGGAGTTTCGTGAGGTAAGCCTCTCATTCCATCATGTGGAAGACTCAAATTGAAAAAAATGAGTTTCCAAAATCTCCATGTGGAGGTCAAGAAGTTTGAGGTCCCCAATCGAAGTACCAAGTCCAAGTTGACGTCTCATGAGCTCCATGCCTCCTTCTAACACCTCCCCAACTCCGCAAATGCCACACCAATGCGGAATCAACGTCCACGTGCCTCTTATGACAATTGTCGTGCACAAACATATTGTATTACAATCATATCGAGCCCACATGAGAGAAAGTGTGCAATAACTTGACAATAGACCTTGTAATTGGCTAGCAATCTAACCATATCAAGGTCCATTAGCTCCTAACCAACGGTAGACACTATAATCATAGGAAAAACGCCTTGTGACTTGTGACGCGAGTCACAATCACGGTAAAAGCCTACAAACAATGAATTCTAGCTTGGTAAAAAAAACTTTTCCCTCTTCCATATGCCATAGGCCCCCGTAGAGTCCACTTGGCTAAAACTTGGATTGTAGCTCAAGCTGTTAACATTCATGTTTACCAAACCAACACGGTGCACAACTTTGAAGTTATACTCCATTAGCATCAAAGCCCATTGTGCAAGTTTACTAATGAGCTTGTCGGACTCCATAAGCCACTTCAACAGCTAGTGGTTTATAACCAATAAAAATTCTTTGCCATATAAATAACAACGAAAGTAGACAATGGCCCAAATTGTTGCTAAACATTCTCCTTCATATGAGTTATATTGTGCCTCTACGTTGTTATTGGAGCAACTGGCATAAGCTACTACAAACTCTTTGCCATCGTCATTCATGTAAGTCAATACCGCGTCAATCCCCAATGACTCAATGAGCTCCAATTTATATACAATTAATATGTTCTACCAGAAATCGGCTTCTTCAAAATAAGTGCCGATGATAAACACTCTTTCAATTGATTGAAGGTGGCCTCTTGCTCATCCCCACATTTAAAGTTGATCATTTCTTGTTAGCATGGTCAATAGCTTTGCAATGGCACTGTTGCAATGTCTTCATAAACTTCCAATAGTAATTGCACAATCTCCAAAATGCCCACAATCTACTAACATTCTTTGGTCTTGATATAGAAATCATCACTTTCATTTTACTAGCTACCACATCCAATCCACCAGGATATATCATGTGGCCCAAGTACTCTACACAATTATAATAAAACCTACATTTGTTTGGATGCAGTTTAAAACTATGAAGTCTTAGTTTAGCAAAAACTTCCTTTAAATGAGTTCTATGTTGATTTTGATTCATGCTATAGACAATAATGTCATCAATGTAGCATTTCACAAAATCCAAGCCCGAAAATACGATCCATGATTTTTTGAAATTCAGCAGGTGCATTTTACAAACCAAAAAGAAGGAATCTCCATTGATAAAGTTGGTCCTTTCTATCTTCATTGATTCTCCAAAATGTCGTCTTTTCCTTATCACCTTTTTAAATACCAAGTTAGTGATATCCCGACTAGAGATCCAAAATACTAAATATCTTGGCATGGCCGATGGCGTGAAAGTTCTTCTCTGGTGTTGGCATTGTATAACGGTCGAACTTCGTGAATTTATTAATTCTCCAATAATCTCTACCATCTTTTTCTTAGTTCAATTATCAAAAACATTTTTCTTGGATGGTATAACCGTTGTTGATACATATTCACAATCCAAAAGTGCTAACTCTACTAATCCAACCTTCAACAACTCCTTGATTCAATCTTGAATCATCTTGCGCTCTACCTCACTATACTTGTACAGTTTGCCATAAATTAGTACATCATTCATCAAGTTAATACACACCTCTTGTCCCTTTAGAACTCCCAAGTCCTTCAGACTAAATGCAAAACAATCTATGTGACTCTTAAAGAACTCTTGTTTCCATTGTCCCTCTACTTCATCTTCTAGGCCTACTAATGGTTTTCACGTTTCTTTGGTCACCGCCTTCTTTCGTTCTTCCTTTGAAGCACATTTTTCCACCTTTGATTGCTATTGCATACCACTTGGAGCAGATTCATCTTGCTCCATACCCACCATATCGTATTGCTCTTCAACTTGACTCAAACACCATAGTCCTTCCATTTGATCTGATATGTATTTTTTTTTAAATAATTTTTCTACATGTTCCTCCAACTCCATTTTTGGTTTAGTCAATTGCTCCCAACTAGACCAACTTGTTTTTAGAGTTGTAAAAAATGTGTTATTTTTTCATATGTTCCATAAATGAACTGTAAAGGCCTCTTTGCCTTCAACCACCAAATCTGAACTCCCAGAACTTAATGGTTTCATAGCCGCTTATAGCTCATAAAAATCCAAGTGACTATTCAATTTTGAAACTAACCGCTTTTGTTTGGTTGATATGAGAGAAACAATCTATGATAGACAATTTAAATCCATGGCTTGGCCAATGAAATGTCGCCTTTGAAATTCAATGATGCATAGTGCTGGGATAATACCCATTTGAAATCCCATGGCTCATTCTCACTCGTCAACATTGGGTTCAACCATCTCTTCAATACGGACATCCCACATCAAACTAGAGCTATTGTCTTTGAATGCATAGGATTGTGAAAAATTCACCAATGTTGGCAAAGCTCTTCGTGGCTCACATTTATAATTGACCACCATAAGAAGTGCTTGATCATTATGATAGACCCCCCGTGGTAATCAATGAAGGTCTAAAATATCCTTAATATATACATCATACCATTAAATATGCCTAATTGTAGCATGTAATAGCTCTGGTGGTGTCAAATTGGTCCACCAAAGTCGTGGCCTATGAGCCCTAGAACCCACTACTGTTGCATCAAATAACACAAAAATACCAAAAATATTGTGCACACAATGAAAGTTTTCAAGCGTGCGAACTCGGGATGTACTAACCATCGGTACATTTTCAATGATATATCTTGGTAGTGGTCATTGAAAGGTTTGAATATATCGTAGTACCTTTACCATGTTATAAATTCTTGAAGAACGTTTGTCCTTCGAATCATTTTGATTGTCAGCCATAGACATACCTTGGCATGGCCATTTTGCAATAATCAAGTCTACCGGTTCCAATTGGACAATGTCCTGTAGCGAGATGAGTGAAATATTGTTGAATAGTGCAGAAAACGTAGTCGTGATAATACTAGTGTGTAATAATGATGGAAATGCTTGGCGCAAACACCAAACATGGTACTTGGCCACTTGCCATGCTATATCATCATTATCTAAATAAATGTAATGCTTCACTTTCATGCCCACCTGCAATATGGCCACTAATTCAATGCCAATACCACCAAATAATTGTAGAAGTGTAATACCTTCTTTTGGTGGCTTCGACCGGATTGTCGAAGTGTTCAAGGGAGGACTACTATTGTTCTTACCTTCAACTGCTTTGTCCTCTTGTGGTAACAAAGATTGTTGCTATACCTCCTAAATAACTTTGTTGGCCGCTTCTTGTAATTCTACAGTATTCTCCCATGCCACTTTCACATTGAATCGATACAACATGCTGCCCTCAACATTCTTACTATCATGATAATCATTGCATTGGGATGACATCTAATGAAGCGACAATAAGAGAATTTTCAAAATCATCTTCAAACCATGGTTGCCCCCTGACCACAAGTCTAGCAAAATAACAAAAATCAGCCAAATTGTCAATAAAAACTTGTATAAAACGAGTTGGCAGTTGAGCTTTACGTCCATCTTTTGCTTGTCATCCCAGTCTGTAGTATGCTATCTCTTTCTAAAAGTCCAAAGTGAAGTTCATATGATACAATACCAAGACATCATAGGATTTGGCCTTCGTGACTATAGCCTTCACCTTTATAAAGTTAGTATCTTCAACATTATCATGGCGTAATTGTAGTATCAATTCACTCTTTGTGATGCCACTTGCTTGCTTCATCCCTCCTATAAAAGTACTAATTGTTCATGGACACATTTTCAATATATCTTTGATCAAATCCAATTCAAACCCTCAATTGCTAATTCACCCAACATCAAGGATTGTGCACCAGAATCAAATAGTACCCGTCGAGGCTTAAAAACTCACCTTTTCGACCCGACCAATTGAAAAATGCCTTAAAATTTGTCAAATACTACCACCCTTAGAGTAATGAAAGTCCACTCTATTACTTGGTGCTCTATCATGGTTTTACCTAAGCAATGACTAATAAAAGTCCTTCTGCTTCGGTCCAATCACTACCAAACACTACCTAACACTACCTACGGTTCAATCACTGTTTCTATGGAACTCACCAATTTTGAGGCGTTGCCCTCATACATGGTAGCCGCCAATTGGAACACCGTAGCAGCACTAAATTGTGCTTGTAAAATCATAGATGCCGAAAATAAAGAAGCTTGATAAACGAGGGTTGTTGCATTAAAGAGTATGTCCATCCCTTGTCCATTATCATGTAGAATCCAATCAACCCGTTGACTGCTCAAATTTTGGTATGGTGGAATTATGGATGACGTAGGTATTGTATCCTCGAGTGTAAACAACTCCAACAATCTGTCTTGGTGGTTGGCCTCACCTCTTTGTGGATCTAACCCCAAATTTACTCCTTGTGGTGCAGGATGCACCACACTCTTGCTCCTGATTATCGCATAAGAATCCATTGGCGTGCCTTGAGCGTCTGCCATACCACATAGCATTTGATCGCTTTTCTCTACATAAAATGAAGTTATGTTGTGTTGTAAAGAGGACCCTTTGGTAGAAGTGGTGGCACTCATAGCTGCCATCTTAGCCTCCAACTCCATAAAACGTGCCTTTTATAATTGATTTTTTTCTCCCGTGGACTTGGCCTCCTCAGAGTCATTGCCCTTAATATCTTTTGTGCTCTTGGGCTTGAGTCTCAAGGGTGCACTTTCCCTTCTTTTGATGTTAGCGTGCAAACAAAACTTTGGACCTCCTATTTATTTTTTGAATTTTAAATAAAATTAAATGAAGAAATAAAAAAAAAATTCTACTTTGAAAGTTTATGTTTTGAATTATTGATATTTTTATTTATTAATAATAATTAGTTACAAATTTTTGAAGTAAAAGATACATTGAAGAACTAAAAAATAACTTTCATATCTTTATATTATATAAGAAAAAATTGTCTAAAAAATGAACAAATAAATCCTAAAAATAAATTTGTATTGGAAGCTCATTTTTGGGTTGAATATTGATGCAATGGTCATCTAATGTGTTCTCTAAAATATTGAGTTAAAAAAATCATCCATTTTAGTGCATTTTTAACCTTTTTTAGAAATCATTCCATATTTTATTTGAGTTTGAAATTTTGAGAGTAAAATCCTATAGTCATTAGTAAACAATACTCAAAATTTGAAGTTAAAATTATAGTTAATTAGAAACCACTTGTTTGCACGCAGTTTGTTGTAATAGAACTAAGTACACCAACTAGGTCTTGAGTTTAGGGTGAACCTTCTAACAATTCACCTCCACATGGCCCTTGACATCGCAATCACAGCAAAATCCTTCAGTTTTGGATGTATCTTTGTGAGATGTCTTCTTACAATCCTGCCGCCTGTGACCAATGCCTCTATAATTGAAGCATATGATGTCAGCATTTCCTATATTAACTGAAATGCTTGCTTTAGCTAACTTGGTCTTTTCTTGTAGTTTCTCTTCCTTGTGCAAGAATTCCATGGCCGCCTTTTCCTCTAAGAGATTAATTTCAATTCTCTCAAAGGTCTCGAAATTGTACCTCAAGGTTGGTGGTACACCTAATCTCAAGGCCTCACTTTAAACAAGAGTTTTTAGCTCTTTGTCCAAGATACTGTATCAGTGTTGAACAGTTTGTTGTTCAGTCAATCTATGTATGGCAGAAATTAACCACCTTAGTCTCGAATGCGCTTCTTGTAAAGACTCATCATTTTCATGTGCAAACATGCAAAGTGACTTCATTTTATCAGCCTTTGGTCCATAAGAATCTCGCTGCAGCTATAAGAAAAACTATGCAATAGGATTGAAAGGTAGTGGGTCTACCACTGGCACTAGGCTCGTGGTCACAGTAGCGTTTGTGAACCACCATATTGGTTCACCTTTAAGATAATGGAAAATATAAAAACTACATATGAGTTTTAAATTCAAAAGTGTTAGTATTCTAGATTTAACTACAACCTCTAGTTAGGAAGCTTTTAGCTCTCATCAAAGAAAAATTAGAAAAGATAAAAAATATAAAAATAAGGTGAAAACAAAGATCTAAATATAAATTGAAGATTACTAAAAAATGATAAACATAAAAAGCTCAAAAAATGTTAGTGAACTTATATCTACTAGGAAAACACTAACCTAGTGATAGGAGTACTATTTAAGCAAAAAGAATAATTAAAAGGTAATTTTTAGTAAATTAGTGATGGATGTAGGTGATTAGCAAGTTAGTTAGTAAGCAAATGTAATAGTCAAATTAGGGTTGGAAGCTCTCTCTCTCTTATGTGTTTTGGAAAGTTGGTGTGAAGAATGTTATGAAAAGTGAACAAAAGATGGTAGAACAAGGATTGCAAGGAGTTAAACTAGGATGATAGACAATTTGTTGAGTAGGCTTTCACCTTGAGAGGGTGAAAAATGGAGGTTGTTTAGGTCAGATGAGAAAAGTTTGAGGAGTAAGGTGTTGCCGCTACAATTGGAAGTTGCAACTTTGACGAGCAATTGCGGGAGTATGGAAACTTGAATGAAGCTGAATTTTGGAGGGATGGAGTGATTTGAAGTTAGCTTTCTGGAAGCTATGATTTGCCCCATTTGGAGCAAGGACGAGGTCGGGGCGACTGAAATTGTGGAAAGAGGGCTGTTGCCGTTGCGATTGGGAGTAATGACTTTGGCAAGCGACTACAAGAGCATGGCAATGTCAATGAAGCTGATTTTTAGAGAGGAGATGCGCCTTCAAGTTAGCTTCCAAACAAGACTATTCTCACCTAATTTGGATTGGAATTGAGGTGTTGGTAGCTGTTTTGGTGAAAGGGTGATTGTTGGCCTTAGGAGGATGCCAATTGTGAGGTTTTGATGAACTTTTTCACACTTGTCATTGTAAGATTGCAATTTTGATTGCATATGGTTATGGAAAGAGATCTTGAATGCAATGATGGTCAAAGTAGATGCTTGAGGATGATTGAATTTATATGCAAGTTTAATTCTTAAGGTCTAGTGAAAATTAGATGTTTGTGTTGGCATGGTGTGCTGGAATTATTAAGTAAGGCTCAATTTGGACCATTTTAGGCCTCCAAAGGCATATTTTGATGTAATTTTGATTTAAAAAGTTGCACTAAGTATTAAAATGTTTGATGAAGAGATTGAGGTAGTTTAAGGCTTGTTTTTCAGGGATTTAGGGGAGCTGGTCCTCTTCCACTTAAAGTCAATTCATGAAAATGCTACCAAAAAATTGAAAGATTCAATTGCTTGGAGGCGTTTAGGTTAGGGTTCCATACACTCCCTTCGACCCAACTTTGGAGGTGGGATTTGCCTCACGGTGAATTGCACTTACAGCGTCCTATCCTCCTGTGTTTACGCCCTCTTCCTCCTTTTTTCCCTTGTTAACATTTACTATAACATTGGATCCCCCTCCTCACACATCAATATAGTTTGGAGTATAGTAATTTCTTTAGATTAGAATCTCCATAGAATGAGCAAGCTCAAATTCTCCATAATCTGTCAAAGGTGCCCCTTCAAAGCACCCAAATAACACTCTCTATACTATATATGAATTGAAACTAGAGTTTCGTAATTTCTAAAGTTTACACCATATGGTAAACTTCCTATGGGAATCATCCACTTTCATGGTGCCATTGGTACCAAAAAATCGTTGAGTTTCTTGATCAATACCATTATATGGTATAGTTATTTCATTCCAAGCAAATATAGATTCACTATGTGCAAGTCTTATCCCATGGTCAACTGTAATGACTGAAAAATCTTTTTCTTTGTCACTTTTAATGCCTTCCATCCAATCCACTCACTCTTTGCTAGTATCCATAAAAAACTCATTTAGATTTCTCCTACCTAAAAAAGGCCTTTGACTTCAAGGGCGTATTAATACAAAGCCACTAGTTCTCAATGATTCAGAAACAATGTTACTAGCAAACAATGTTCTGCTCCTATTATAACCCAGTCTCCCAAGCGGATTCAACTTTTACATATAAATAACTTTTTACATGTAATACTACCAAGTCTCATACTTCCTTTTTATGGCTTCACAATGAATCATTGGTAGCACTTCCAAATCAATAAACTTGAGTGTCAAAGAGTCCCAAACATTAGATGCTCTCTCCAACTACCAATCTTATTCCTACTATTAAGTAGTATAGAACAAGTAGTCATGAGCTCGAAATTCAGTGAAAATCAACAAAAATGTTGGCAATTCAATTGTCCCTTTGAAAATATATCTTACCATTTCCTGGCATTGACCCTCGTTTCTTAACACAACCGCTACTCGCGGAATGACCAAGTCCACTACCTCCACCCAACCCCTTGCTCAACTCAATGGAGCTTCAATCACAGACCTCTCTACTCGTTGGTCACGAATGATGCTCACTCCTTGTTGTTGAGTCCAAAACTTGATGGTTTTTGGACTCAAAATCTTGTACTTAACTGCATAAACGATTGCACTTCAAGTTGATCTTAAGCCAATGGTGATAATATAAATGGAGCAAATAGTTCTTGAAGTTGAAGTCTTGGAGGTGACTCACCTAATGATTCTACCTGAAGAGTTTGAAAGAATTCAAAGACACATTGGAGGCTTGGAGCTCTTCCTCAGTTAGGTCAATTTGAAATCCTTCTTCTTTTGTCTCTCTAATTAGTATCAGTCTAAAAGGCTTGGGAACACCCTTGTCATTGTCCATGGTGATACCACATAGCCCAATCCACCATTGCAAATCCAAGGTAAAGCCCACAAAAATTTAATTGCATATTATATATGAAAAATCAACTCTCATTCAGAAATTAAAAAAAATGTTTAATCATTGGTACATGTCACCAACTACATTGCTAGTTTTAAAAAAAAAATACACTTGTCCCTACTGCTACTGCCTTGAGTCTAAGAGTTTAATTCTTCAATAAACATAATAAGTTGATGTAGTTATTCCCTACACACACAATCACATTCATTAATTTGTCAATAATTTGTACATGTAAACAATCATCGTGAATCTTGTAGCGATCGATATCCCACTCTTCTGAGGTAATAACCGGTGTAAACTCACAAAATAATCAATGAGCCGCTACTTTGAGCCCTTCCACGTCATCCTTTTGAGCTCAAGCTAAATCTTCCCGCCACCAAATTCACTATTGTCCACCATGATACTACAACCTTTGTTCCAACATGTAATCATGCAGAAATCAAAGTAAAATGGCAGAAAAATACACCTTCTCAAACAGCTCTTCAGAAATCATAACTTAATGTTGTTCTCTTAGATGGGTATAAGAAGTATCATAATCACACTCAATAGCCGTTTGTGTTCTAGTAGCCACTATAAGTAGCCTGTACCTTGATCACCTACCGTTATTATAGTTTTCAATTTTCAATTTTAGGATTTAGATCCCATACCAAAATCTCCCCTAGAATCCCTAAAACTCCCTAAAGTCATCTACACGCCTCCATAATCATTCCATAGATACTCCTACTTCATAGAGTTCAAATTTGAAAGTCAAATTTATGTTTTAGAGCCTCCAAGTGAATGTTTCCACCTTAGTTAGAGTGCTAAAATTTCTAAACACAAGCTAATTTTCTCCCATTTGATAAGTTTTCTTGCCAACTTGGCCTATAATCAACACCCACTTAACTTCTATGAAAATCTAAACTTTCAAGAAAAGTCCTTTTTAAAATTTTGGGGTCTTAAGCGCCTTATGTACAAGCAACCAAATTTGGATGACCAGCTAAACTGGTCACCAATCTCTTTTATTACCGGTTATCACCGGTCACCTCTTAATAGTCAAATGAAGAAGCGGTTTATAAGATGCATGATGATTAGGATGGAGAAAGCACCGTTTTTAAGCCTTTCTCGCAGCGTTGATGCACATCGCCTTCAACCTCTCCACTGACTTGCACGGAATTCTCCCCATCGTACTGCAACAATTCTCGGTGATTGCCAATTGCTCCAAGTGACCGGTGATCGGAGGTCAGTCACTCCTCCGATCGACATTGTAGCAACGAGTTCCTTAATCTGCGATTACGTGAACTCAACAACAACACCTGCTAGATCAATCGCTCACACTCCATGCTCAATTTACACGACAACTTTCATGATGAGTCTCTTGTACATGATCTTTCAAAGCCTTAACGTGAAGATCACTTGATCACGTCTTCGGGTTGCGTCTTGCCTTAGGTCACATCGACTCATTCTGATCTGTTCCAATCCATGGAATTATACTTCAAGGTTCTGCAAAAAACAACAAGGTACAAAATTTCCGTCCAATTCGCGGAGCAACGGTGATCAAACTACCTCCTGAAATTTTCCTACACCAATGATTCCTTCGGATTCGCCTCCAGCACGCCTATCAAATTATTGTTGGAAAAATTCTGAAAACTCACTTTGTCTCTGAATTTATTGGAAACATCACTCTCTATGCAATCCACGTATTGTCCATTAGTAAGTTCATGCCAAAATCGAAGCTCCTCCGCAAACTAAAATGTTTGCTCCGAGAGGTACCACCTCTTCGTTACCTGTTGCTTCAAACATCATTAAATTTTAAGAATATCCGCAACAGAATTTTACACAATTATAGCTTCATCTCTTTAAATCAATCTTCTTAGTTGCAGATCTACAAGAAAACTACGTTTTTCCTCATGTTTTTACAAAAACACGTGACATCCAAGAAGATGTCACGTGTTTTTTGAAAACATGTGACGTTTCCGAAAAAACATTGGTTTTTTGACAAGATTTTAGTTTATGTCACCGAAAACAGGGCAACAAAATTCAAAGAACATCTTAATGTCATTTGTAACGTCACACGTCCTCTGCAATGTTTGACACAACATAAGACGTTTTCTTGGTGACATCAGTGAAAATGCAGTTTGTCCACGTCAGCAGCTCTGTTTGGAGCCACTTTGGGCAGTGACTGAGCAGTGCCAGGGGGTGCTGCCCAGTAGGGAAAAAACTAAACAAGGGGTAGGTGCTTGCACAAGGCTTTAAAAAATGTGGACACATTCTAATGACAAGTGGTGAACTAAAAATTGTTCCTATGGACTGCTGCATCCTAAAATTGTTGAAATAAAAATTCTACATATGAAATTAATTAATATTTTATATCTTGATACTCATGAAGTGGTGAACATAGTAAACAAAGAAGACAAGAATAAGGTGATATTCAGCTTTGGAATTTCATCAGAGTAGGCCCTTTATATTTTGAATCCATTTTTGTGGGCCTAACAAATTAGGCCATTGAATTGGGAGCACATACTGACCACCCTATTATTTTAAAATAAAAAAGGGATTAATACCTTGGGCTTTCAAAACAAAAGGACTAAATTGCAAGCATGATAAATGACAAAGTATTGCAAAGGGCTCACCAACATTTTCATGAGCCTAAATGAAGTAGGGGCCATTGCCAAGGGCTTTTTTCTATGAAAATGGGCCTTTTCTTATTTAAAACCCTTTTTTGTAGGCCCACATAAATAGGTCATACAATTGGGAGCACCTACTGCAATGTTTTAGGAACTAGGGAACTGCAAGAAATTGCAATTTCAAAATTCTTTAAATTGTTACATCATATCCATCTAGCATAGGAAAAATTCGTGAACTCCAAATTTAATTTGACTATTAGATCATATATTGCTCGTACTACAAACATTCATGAATCCTGTAATTTTTTTAATTGTCAAATCAATCATATCCATCTACCAAAAACAACATGAATTCCAAAAAAAATTGGATTGTTAGATCATATCTATGTACCCCCCAAAAGACGGCATGAATTTCAAATTCTTTTATATTGTTAAATCATATCCATCTAACACAAAAAAACATTCATGAATTTCATATTTTTCTAATTGTTAAATCATTTCCATCTAACACTAGAAATAGACATGAATTCCAATTTGATTTCAATTATAACATCATATCCATCTAGTACAAATAACATTCATAATTTTCAATTTTCTTTAGGGTTTAGAATCATATCCATTTAACACAGAAAACATTCATGAATTCCCAATCTTTTTTAATTGCTACATCATTTCTATGTCACACAAAAAACATTAATGAGTTTCAAATTCTTTTATATTGTTAGATCACATCCATCTAGCACAAATAACATTCATGATTTTCATTTTCATTTTTATTGTAAGAACATACCCATCTAAGGCAAAAAACATTCATGAATTTCAACTTTCTTTAAAGTTGTTAGATCATTTCCATCTAATACAAAAAAACATTCATGACACTGAAATTCTTTCATATTGTTAGATCATATCCATCTAACACTAAAAACATTTATAAATTTAAAATTTGGAATAATTATTACATCATTTCCATGTAACACTAAAAATAAATATGAATTTCAATTCTTCTTGAATTGTAATATCATATCCATATAATAAAAAAAACATTCACATATTTCAAATTCAGAGAAATTATTAGATCATTTCCATCCACTAGTAGAAAAAATGACAATCAATGATTATAATAACTAACTTGAAAACCAATCATTATAGACAAGAACAACTAGTGATTGCCTCTAACAATATTTGAGGATTCTAGTCATTGTAGACAAGTCATTGGAGGTAATAGAGTCATTTAGGACAAGGGCATTGTTTCTCACCCTTTCAATGATGTAGAAGTTCATCGAGGACACTGTTGACTATACTTCTAACATGGCCCAAAGCTCTGATGCTTGATAAGATAAAATGAAGACATTCTAGAGTCATTTATAACCATTATGTTTACTATAGGGCCCACTAGAACTTTGTTGGCAACTTTTGATAGGAAGTCCTGGTATAGCTTTAGGATACTTGGAATAGATTTAAAACATTTTAGTATTTTCATGCTTATTATAGGATTTGAAAATGCATTAGTTTATGCTAGAAGAGTAAGAGTGATAATGACTTATTTGTAGTTGTTTCATAGTCTTTCATTTTGTTTATCAATAGACAACAACTGTGGCCAAAAGTTTGAAATGACTAAACTACTAGCAATCATGCACTACTCATCAATTGTATGACTACAAATTAACTCACAAAAGTCATTTTTAAGGTTCTATAATAGTCATGCATTACAATTATAATTTTTAAGTAATAAAGACAAGATGTTATATGCTTGGGTAGTCCATGGATATTGCAATGTATTAAAGAACAATGAATGCAAGAATAGAGAGAAAATATTTTTATACACAAGCATGTCTATTACTTGTAAAGACATGGTTCATACATAAATCACTACACACTATGAGTGTATTTATGACTCTTGCATCAATGTGTACAGGGATAGAAATAGACATAATTACTATAGTAGATAGCATTATAAACATCATATTCACATATGTAAATAAGAGGTGCTGCAATTAATAAGAAATGTCTTCAACTTACAAGAAGAGGTCCTTAACCATTGTCTTTCAATGCTTCAACTTGGAATCTTGAAAAGTACAGCCTTTGCAAACTACATAAATAGCAAAATGCAAGTCACCTAAATGGCAAAGCATTCAAGGAGAGAAACACATGCATTCTAAATGCACTTTCACTTTTTATTGAGCATGTTTCATATACTTCTTGTCCCATATTGCATTGGAGTTGACAATGTCTTTAAGCTTCATTTGCTTTGTACTCTAGTTTAGGAACATGAGGGCTATGTGTGGCTCTATTCCCTCTTGTACATCAGCTTTGAACCACAAGTGCAAAATGTTCATAAAACGGCACTTGTATTCATTCCAAAGTCCATTGATGACACCTGAAGCAAGTGCTTATTTAGGTTGACTAGGATTCATCAATATCACATTTTGTTTTATAGAAAATTTTGGCATAATATAGACATGGAATTAGATAGTAGGCTACAATACACACTTTGAGCTTGAAAGAATTGTTGACTTCTAGTAGTAGTCATTTCTAAGTGAGTTTCTTGTTTTCTAAGTACACCAACTTTTGCATACAAAAACTCCTTCATCACTAAATTATGACTTCACTACAATTGCAAGTAGCGACTAGTTCTATAATGTCAACCAATTCCTATATGCATGCCTAAATGACATTGTAGGCTCCTACGTTTAGACTTCCAAAGTTCTGGTAATGCAATGTCTTTGTCCTCATTTCTCACTTTCTAGAAGTCTTCTATACATTCACAAAATATTTCTATTTTTTTTAGTATTGCATGTAAAAGTAAGAAGGCAACATGGCATTTCCTATTCCAATAACGGTAATATAGAAATCTATGTGTTCTTTGCTTTGAAATATTTTCTGAAGCACACTCTCCTAATCAAATTTTCTTACTCATCTTCCATACTATTCGAATTGAATGAAAGACTTGCAAGTTCTGATTCTACTACCAATACCCCATTGCCTTCTACAACAATACTTATTAGATACTAACAAAAGGACCTCTCACCTTCCAAGTGTTCTTTTTCTTTGCTATCACTGCCTTTGTCCTAATACCTGTAGAGGCCTAGAAATTCAAGGCCATTGCCTTGGTCATAGAATTGTGTGGGGCCTCTTTTGTGCTCTCTGCTGCTATCCTCTTTTACTTTCAAGTATACACACGTTTTGTTGTAGTCACTTGAATGTCATTCTTTTGTTCCTTAGTTTGTGTAACATCCATGGCTCCTTCTAAAACACCATCTTCAACTTGCAAGTCCAATCATTCTCCTTGTCTGTATATACTTGGAACCATATACATCCCATAACTTGCAAAGCACTTGGTATGCCATGCTTCATTTTTAGAACTCAATTTGACATGCATGGACTCCCCTAGTCCTTGTCCATTAATTTGTCCATGAACTTCTTTAAAAGTGACTGCATATGTTCTAAAGCATTGTTGTTATCTTCTTGATTTTGCAAGATTTGCACCATCTTGTTGTTCATGTGACTTTACTTTCTCTCCAATGCTAACAAGGGAGTAGATATTCTACACGTAGCACCATGTATAGAATTGAAGACCACAGTTCACAATCAAAGTGACAAAGACTATTCAAAATGACTACTTCAAGTATCAATGCCTACTTTTACTATACTACCTTTGGAATGTACTTGCCAATGACAAAATGTGGTCTATATAGAAATAAAATCATATCAAATGATTGAATAACTATACAAAGACTACCTAATGTCTATTGCTCAGAGCTATAATCTGTAGTTACTAAGTGCACATGCAATTTTACAATTATCAAATTTTGTGCTCTCAACACTAGAAGAAAAAAGGGGGTTCTGCGACTACGCTACGCAACTGGTTTTTCAGTTGCATCGGACATTTGCGACTGGATTGCAACTAGTGATAATTTGGAATTTTGTAGTCGCAATGGACACTCTAGAATCTAGGAAACGTTTGTAGCAATACACCTTGTTTGTGACTCATTTGCAACTTGTTTGTAACTTGTAAATTTGTAGATTATTAAAACATTAGTCTTGATGATTTGTAGATTTCAAAATTTCAAATCTACCTTTCTCTAGATTTTAGGATTTCAAATCCACCTTTTTGTAGATTTTAGGATTTTAAATCTACTTTTTTCTAGATTTCTAAATTTCAGATCTACTTTTTTCAAGATTTTAGAATTTCAAATCTACCTTTTTCTAGATTTCAGAACTTTTGAACTACCTTCTTCCTAGATTTCAAAAATTCAAAAATTGGTATTCAATAGATTTCATTAGTTTAGGAAACTTTACAATTTTATAGATTTTAAAGTTTCTTAATTTTCAATTTAAAAAAAAATTCTATTGGTTGTAGAATTTTGTATTCTATAGAATTCTAAATATTGTAGAAATCTACAAACTGTAGAAATCTTAGAATTCTACCAACACAATTCATTGCATAAGACAACAATAGCTTACAAGTCTTATATGTCCAACTTTAAGGTACTCTTGACAATAGATATGGGACAACTGAGATACTAAAAAATGATTAAGAAGCAACTAAGATATTGAAAAACAACTAAGATATTGAAAAACAACTAAGATATTGAAAAACAACTAAGAAACAACTAATGTATGACTTAACAATGACTAGGAAACAACTAAGACAACTAATGCATGACTTAAAAGTGACTAGAAAACAACTAGTTTTTCTACGACAAAACTCAATTTTTGATTGATTTCAGCAGATAAGTGAAACAAATCTATACAATCAAATCAACAAAATAGCTAAATTTTCTAAGAGTGTAAAATGACTAAAAACCAAATGGCCAATTTCATTAAAATGGAGACATTCCATTATTTGGCACTTTTAACAGTTTAGACTGTGCAATCTGAAATCTATATCCATCCTAGATTTCTAAAATCTATAAAAGTCCTAGATATCTAAAATCTAGATTTTTACTAATTTTTTAAAATCCCACAGTCTAAAATCTATATCAGTCCTAGATTTTTGAAATCTATAAATGTTCTAGATGTACATAATCTATATTAGTCTTAGATGTCATTTTGCAATTGAACCCCCGCAGTTTGAAAAATTGCACAGAGAAATATAGAATGCTACCATTTTAATGAAATTTGCCATACAACTAAAGTACAACTAGAAAGCAACTAGGAAACGACTAGAAAATGACTAAGAAATAACTTTGGTCATTTTATAGTTGCAATTTTTCTCTAGTTGTTTCCTAGTCATTTTTACAACTATAGATTGACTGCTTTGCGACAAAAACAATAATATAAAACAATTAAATTAAATTTGGTGCAAATAGAGAGGATTTCAGTCGCAGGATAGTTGTATAGGACACTAGTCGCAGAACGGCCGGTTGTGGCGGACACGTTTTTCTTCTAGTGCAAATGTAGATTCAGTACTATTTCCCTTGTATATCCTCTTTTTGTTTTATTATACTATTAGACAAGAAATTATATAAATCTTCAAAATACATTCAAAAGACTTGTATATACATATTTATATACTAAAACAAGATACCAAAGGTTTAAAGGTTAATTACCTTAATGTTTGATATGCATTATATATACTTGTAGAATTTTTCACTACATAGTGGATTACAAGATATCTATATTTATAGTAGAAAAAAAAAGTTTACCAACACATTGTAGGACTAAATTATTTGACTTACCCTTTATAATTTGAATTTCTTGCACTACAAAGTTCTGAAGTCTGGACCTTTAAATTGGAAAATTCTATTCAGAGGCTACAAGACAAAAATTTAAATTTTTTTTAAAAATTCTTTAAAAATTATTCAATAGAAGTAGGTACAAGGTAGAAGGAAATGTACATTATTAATACCTCTTAGATGAAATTAAAATGTACAAATTTCAAAGGTGACATGTATAGTGTAAAAAGATGACTAAACCATTTAGAACTTTATTTCCTTAGAAATTTTAATAAATGCATTTAGATATGAGTCCCAAATGAAATGAATCAAAACTTTGGAAGTGCACAAAAACATGATCTTTGAAAAAAATTAAAAACATTTACAATTGGAATTTGGATTCTTTTTTTGACTGTCCCTTTCTCCTATTCTGAGCTTCTTTAAGGATTTAACTTTTATTCTCAGGTACCAATTGAAAAGAAATTTATATTCTAATAAAGCTAATTAGTTTTTTTTATTTTCAAAGTAAAAAAAGAAATGAAGACAAAAACTGAGCCTATAGGTACCTACTCAAAATCCCATTTCTCTCCTAAAAAAACAATGGTTAGCTTGAATTCTACTTCAATGCAACTTTAATCTAGTTTATATTCTTTTGATTGAATTTTATTCAAAGTAACAAACAGAGAATCTAGATTGAGGTACATTTGGCGTTGTTGTGTTGTTTATACGTACATTATGTAGAAATAAATACTTCTTGTTGAAATAGAGAGTTTTTTGGGGAGCCTAATCCATCTATACGGATTGGACTCAACCTTTTTTTACCTCTATTAAACAATTATTTGAGTTTATAATGTTTGTTTTTATACTTGAAGTCATTTGGTATTTTTTAGTTTGTATTTAAAGTTGTTTAAATGGAAAGGTGAAGCTTGTTTGACCTTTCTATTGACTTTTAGAAGATTAGAAGGCCACGTAGGAGACAAGGATAGGGTTATGGGAGAAAAGAAGTGACCAATGAACAAATTGTGGTCCATATGGCACTTGTAGGGGTTTAATCCACTAGCTTAGGTGGAAAGTATGGAGGGTGAGGTGGAGGATAAGGTGGAAGGTTTTCTTCTTCCTCCTTAAAGTTTGCTTGGGAAAACCGTGACTTTAGAGGGTCATTGTGTTTTGTACATGAGGATTTTAGCTATGAAATTTTGAGAGGTTGTTCTTCATACTTTTGTCTTTTCAAAACCCTATCACTCACTCTATTTGAAGTTTTTGTGCAAAAGTTACGCTTGAAGAAGTGAAGGAGGGATGTTTGCCATGGAGAATGGAGGCTAAACTTTCGAGGGCTCATAACTATGTGGTGAGGAAGTATTTTCTTATGATACTTGGTGAAGTTGTTTATTGAGATCTTAGCTTCCCATAGAGATATCATTTGCTCAATTTGAAGTTAGTATGAGGAAGTTATAAACTTGGAAGCAAAGTAGTGAGGAGTTGCCTTTGAATTGTGAATAGTGAATAGTGAACTTTGAACGACTGTAAAATTTGGACAGTATCTTAATTTTATTTGAGATTTTCAGGGTTTGTAGATATTCTTGTTATCTTTCCAAAGAGACCTCTCACATTTAGTTTGGATTTAGCATGCAAAAGTTATAGGCATAGAAGTAGAATAGTAGTGAGTTGCCTTCGAGTTGTGAATAATGAACTTTGAACAACTATAGAATTCAGACAATATCTCAGTTTTATTTGAGATTTTCAGGGTTTGTAGATATTTGTATTAGCTTTCCAGAGAGATATCACACTCTTGATTTGGAGTTGTGAAGCTTCTGTGACATTCATTTTAGTGTCGGGTACTCTTTTAAGAGAAGTTATAGAGTTTTTGGTGTATCTTCTACCATTTTCTACAAACATGTGATACTTTCTTACACTTTATAGCATATTATGGGAGTTATATGAGAATAAGCTACTCTACTTGGCCTATATATCATTATATGGGGCATTTGTGAGTATATATATATGATGGGAGTGTTTAATTGGGGTTCTTTCATTATTCCGGGCCAAATCTAGTTGCAGCTAGATTCCCCACGATTTCTCAAGGCAAGGCCTCTCTACCCGACAGCGTGTCACTTTAATACATTTTATATTTTTTTGAATTGAATTTCTTTAGAGAAAAAAATAAATAAAATAAGATGTAGGTCAACCTCAATGCAATTTGGGTATACAAATAGCATAATATGTAATTATAGATTTCGTCACATAAACCCAAAGTTGATCAAAATAACTATATTTATACTATTACATTAAATAATGTTAATATTTAATTTTACAACTACTAATTTGAATACTTGGAATATTAATACAAATACTACCAAATATTGTACTCTTAAAAGTACAATACCACCTCAAAAATGAAAAATTTCAATAGACCTTTTTTGTTATACCTTCTTTTTAAATTATATATATTGTTTACTAATTTTTTTGATATTTTGTAGACAGCTATGACTTATTGATTCCATACATTTTTTTACTTCTAAAGATAAAAACTATGTTTTCTAGCAACATAGCAAATTTGGGCAGCTCACCATCAATGGAATTTTTATTTTTTTCCTTTGATAATTTTACAAAACATTTGCCTAGGGAATAGTTTGAAGGTCCAACAACTTCCATAACTTTTGATTACATGGTTCAAAAGTTATTGCATCATATGTGAATTTCATTGCTTGGCAGGTAGCTCGGGCACCTCAAAAAACTTCTTTAAAAATTACTCTTTTAAAAAACAAAAATTCCAAATAGGTTCTAAGAAAATATTTAGACATGGTGAACTTTGAATCTTTCCATTTCAACTGTTGACATGAAAGTTATAAGGTTTTCCAATTTGTAGGTAGGTGAGAAGTTTGTGGATTCCATACTTACTTACAAATTGAAAAAACTTATAACTTTCATCTCAACAATTGAAATACAAAGATTCAAAGTTTATCATGTCTAAATATATCTTTAGAACCTATTTCAATTTTTTTTTTTAAATATATATTTTAAAGAAGTTTTCTAAGGTGCCTAGGCTACTTGCTAAGCAATGAAATTCACATATCATGCAATAACTTTTTGGCATTGCGGTCAAAATTTCTGAAAATTGTTGGACCTTAAAGCTACTCCTCATGTAAATGTTTTGTAAAATTTTCAAAGAAAAAAAATAAAAACTCCATTTGTGGTGAGTTGCCTTAATTTGTTGTCTTGCCAAAAAAACGCAGTTTCTAACCTTTAGGGGTTAATACAATATCTAAATGATGAAATTTATCTACTTGAAGAAAATCCAAAAATATTTCTTGTCAACATCTAAGCCTTTTCATTTTGCAATAATTAAGTTTTTTGCCTATTAAATTTTTATCAAGTACACTTGAACAACTTCATTCGAACATCTTATACTTGAATGTCTTGTAAAGAAAAAGATTGCCCATTTTAGCCTTCCTTTCCAAGTTTATAATTTGAAACACTTGTAAACTTTTCTACATAAAAGAATATGAAGGGATAAATTATTTTACAATATTGCCCTTGAAATTTAGTACAAAATTTTCCACCTATTACAAATTGAAGGTGTCTACACTTTAATCCCTAACTGCCCAAGTCTTTCCCAAGCTCTGTTGACTATGAAAAAAGAATATGGATTTATAATCATCCCCAATGAAGTAAATTGTTTCTTTTTCAAAATCTAGGTATATAGATGTCTAAAGGGCTTGCTTTTTAGTATGGATGCCAGTTTTGAGTGCAAAATTGCATAGGAGTTGTAAGCTTACAACAAGAAAAACGTACATTTTTCTATTTTTTGTATACTGCCCCTCTTCACAATGTTTCAGAAATTTGCATATAAAAGGTTTTAGGAATTAGAGGTGACATAAACAACTACAAATAGTATTAGAATGCTAAAGTACAGTTTTAAAAAACTTAATTTTGTATGAAAAGCTATCAAACTCATTACACAATCCACCTTGCAAATGTTGAAATGCAATTTCTTTTAAAAGTAGAAATCACAAATAACTCCAAATCAACATTTGTATGTTTAAATTTTCAATGGTGAAAACCGAGAAAACACTTTGCTCTTTCCATTGGGACCAATTTTAAAGCAAATGTATAAGTACAATTTCTTAGATGTTAATTTAAAAGAAATTACTGAACTTTCTTCAAAACCAGGGAATCAAATCAATTTACAAGCTTTTTTCTTTAACTATTAGTATACATGAATATACTTTTGAGAACCTTTCTAAATCATGAATTTACATTTTTCAGTAAAAAAATGAAAGTTTTTAATAGTTAACCTTAAAAATTGCTTGTTAAAATTTATAAAACAGTGATAGAAATTTAACTATCTAATCCAAAATGAGCATGAAATTTCAAATCAACCATATATGGTCAATTGGGCACTTAGGAGTTAAAACACAAACTTCTATAGCCTTTGTAGGAGGTCCAATTTCATATTTCTACATTAACAGAAAAAAAATGAGATGTAATCTACAATTTGTACATTTGTATTAGTTAATTATGAAATGATTTCACAATACACATATATATAAAAAATCCTTAACAAAATGTAATACATTACAATGTGTTCTATAATACAACTTATAAACTATATAACAAACAAGTATCATATATTATTAAACTATAGAACTTCAATATTCTATATTGCAGCTTTCAAGCCAACTAGTCAAAAGCTTCTGGTAAAGAGCATTCCCACTGAACATTTCATTTTTTAAGATGGCATACCATCTAAAAAATGAAGCTTTTTGATAAAGAGCTATACCAAACTGCCCTCGACTACCTACAGTCTTTGTACAGTGAACTAATTCACTTGCCTTACAAAGAAAAACATCCCCAATACTTGGTATAGCAAATAACTTTATTCCCGGTAAATAGAAACGCACTTCATTCCCATATTTGTTTTCTGTACCTGGTAATAGAATATATAAAAGTAAGTACAAAAAATAAGTATAATAAACTTTGCAATGATACAAAAAACAAAAAATTTAAAAAAACAACAAAACATACTTACCGTTGTCCTGTTGTAGATTTGTGTATTATATAAAAATATATTATAATATATTTTATTGGATAGCTTCAAGGTAACGTTGTTCCGATATATATAAGAGGACGGTTTGCCTTAAAGCTTCATTGTTTTTCAATAGTGGATTTTGTTTCCTACTTTAGAGTTAGAATGTCAAACTGGAGGGTTTTTTCTGAGTCTCAAGATGAAGAGCCTCAACCGGAAGCTGAATTCGAGCTTTCCTTGTCACAACTACCTGAGCAGCCCTTTTTGGTGCGAGATCTTGCATTGCCACTTAGGCATCCTCGAGATGAAGCTGGGCCTTCTCGACCACTGAAGCAACCTCGCATAGAGCGGCGATGGCACGGAAATCTTGATTCCGATGCTCGTATTTTGGTGATCTTGCTCCAAGTTGGGTGTATTGAGCCGGGCACTCGGGAAATGACATTCGAAACGAGTTATAAGAGCAAAAACATCGATCAGTACTATTGTATGGTTCGGCCGGTGGAGGGTAGTCGTGGCTACCAACGTTGGTTGGAAGGTCCAGTCAACCCATTGATGAAAGCCGAGCGTGCAAATTATGTTGCTGCCACCATCAAACGCATTCTCAACTTTCTGCAAATGGAATGAAGCTTTGATTGAAACTCTAGTTTTTTACCTCTAGTTTTTTACCTCTAGTAAGCATTTATTGGATGTTAGTTTTTACTTTGAGTATTTTATTGAAATCACAGTGTGTGATTATTAATATAGAATGAAAAATTAGTGACAATATTTAGCTTGGAGTTTGGAGTTAAGGGATAGTGTGAATGGGGATTTAGTTTGGAATCTTAGGTGGGATCTTGGTAGGGGCATGGGCTGATGTGCCCCACCCTTTACTTTAGATGGGGAGGAAAAGAGGGAAAATATGCTTAATTGGTGGAGAAAGGAAGTGAAGAGTGTGTATGTGTTTTGGGAGGTTTTTGGCCGAATTTTGAGTGGATGTAGTTCATGGAGCATAAACAATTGAGTAATGAAAATTTGGCACAACATTTCTTGTATTCAGAGCTTTTCAAAGAGTGTTTGTAAGTTGAATTTGGAGTTGGGAGTCAAAAGTTATGAAAGTTTGAAATTGTGAAGACCCAAGGATCTCCATTGAGAGGTCAGAGGCTTCAACAAGCTATAACTTTTGGAGTACTTACTGATTTGACTTGATATTTGGGAGGTGTATTGTTCTTGTTTATGTATTTCTAAAAAAATATGATATTTGTCGTTTGAAGTGTTTATCAAAAAGTTATGAGGTAACGAAGTCTGGAGTGGAGATTGAACTTGAAGGAAAAAGGCCGTAACTTCAATGCCTACAACTTTTGGTCAGTTTCTTTGATGGAATTGAAACTTTGATATGTTTTAGATTATCATTTTAGTTTTTCAAATTGTGTTTATTTATACAAATTGGAGTTATAATGCAAAAGTTATGAAGTATCAAAGGTTAAGAAGATTTCTACCTTCTTGTTTCAGAAGGCCAAGACTCTACCTCTCATAACTTTTGGACAATATCTTAAATTATTGTGATATTTTCACAACTTATAGATAGTAGTGAGAGCTTTTCAAATTGCTCTCACACATAGTATTTCGATTTTGTAATCAAAAGTTATTGACGTTTAAAGAAGCAGTGTTTAGTTAATAAGGAAGAAGAAGACTTCTATTTTTCCCTTTAATAACTTTTGGACAGTATCTTAGAATAGTTTCAAATTTTGTGAGTGATTAGATTGTACTGTTAGCTTTCTAAATTGCTAAAGCACTTAGCATTTGAGTTCCTAGAGCATCTGTGACACTAGATCAAAGTTTGCAGCTTGCTAGGGACTTAGTTTTTCTTAGTTTTTGTTGGAATTTCTTCAAGTTTGTGAGTGAAAGAAGTTTTCAAGATCCAAGATTGAAGATTTGAGACTCAAAGTGGAAGAAGGTTGAAGATTTGTGTGTTGTGGCTTGTGGCTTGTTTTTCTTAGCCGGTTTTGGAGGTTTGTTGTGAATTTCTTGTTTTCCCAACCTGTTTTGGGGGCTAGTTGTTATTTAAATTTTGCATTGTAAACTTGGTTGCGAGCTATGGAGTCATTCTCATGACAGTATTAGCCCCATTTTATGTTTGTGGCGACGAAGTGGGACTGATCACCCACATGGTCGATCTTCTATGTTGTTCCTACTGGTGAAAGGCGCTTCTTGGTCACCGTAGATTTGAAGTTTAGGAGACAATTTCCGGACGGTCAGCTCGTGGTTTGACCGTCCTGTTTTACCCGTCCGAAGACTTGTTTCTTATTACACACCTTTACCCTTGGCCCTATAGAACCACTACAGGATAGGTCAACGGAAGATCAAGTGAAGATTCGAGTGAAGAGTCAAGTGAAGATTCAAATTTTGAAGATTGAAGATCAAAGACTCAAGATAAGAAGATTTGACAAAACTCATAGTAAAACTATTCCCAGTCACAGCCAGAATCTTCGCGATTTCCTAAAGCAAACTCTCTCAACACGACACCATGAGCACCAAACCAAATGAAAAACCCGTATGAAACATCATCTTCATCCACATGGACATTACAAAAATAATCACAAGTGATTGACATAGATGTAAAAGGGCTATTGCCAAGTCTGATGTTATCTTCATCTGTAATCCCTTCTTCATCTAATATGGCCTCTAAGTGATCAAAAATAATAGAAAACTGTTGTTTTAAATTATCACTTACAATACTACAAAGTTCATCAGCTCGGGAATAACAACTGTGTACACCATGTCGAAACCTGTATTATCCAATAAAAATCCATATAAGTACTATTTCAAAAAAAAAATTTAATTTAAATTGTGTTTCAAATTAAAAATACTTGTATTAACTTTCCAATCTCGTCGTAAGCATACCGAAAACCAAAGGTCACAATTTTGGTGTCATAGTCGCCCCTCTTCATTTCTCCCCTTTTTATTGAATTCACTTTTGCTTCTAGAAAAGTAGCAAATTCAACCATCATACCCAGTAAACTAGTACTAAAACGGGCATTAATATAGAAAAAATGAATGGAACTTCCTTGAGAATGAACACATAAAGTAGGTGTTACAACCTTATTAAAACTACAAATTTCATCCTCCAAATTGTATTCATCTACCCAATATTTTTTGGGCCATTGTCTTTGTACCTTCTATAAAATATGAATATGTTGGCCTTCAATGTTCCACGACTGCAAATCTGCAAGCAGGTTTGGATAATGTATTTGTGGACTAACAAAATGCACATCAAGAAGATGTGCCTTCAATTTCTTTGTATCAGCTGGAATCCCCACCTTTTTGCACATTGTACACTCAAATGTCTTTCTTGCATTGCTACGAATAAGACTTTTTTCTTGGAAAAAAACCATATATATATGCAATTTCTCTAACCTCCTATGCTTCTTCCCCGAATAGTGATCAGTGATACATTCTTCTAAATTTGGTATAAAACAATCACAGAATAAACATTTGTGTTTATTGGGGTCTTCTACCCCAACATCCCTCCGTTTTCCAATGTCATTTTTTTTTGCTTTTGATCGGGACTTTCCCATCCTGTCATCATGGATATAAAAATTAATTATTTAAATATTCAACCAAAAGTAGATAAATAACTAATAAACAAACTCAAGCTAATAAAGCAATTACTAAAGACCTAAACCAACCTAGGACTTTCATACAATTGTTCTTAATTTTTAAAATTATGACAACAGGTGACACTTCTAAGCATCTTGTAATGTTATAAGTGAAGTCATAGCATTAATCAGTTGAGGTGTCACCCCGAAGAATTCATATGAAAAAAACTTCAACTCCTCAAGGCTTCAAGACATCTTGGCACCCTATGAGGATGAAGTCATAGGATGTCTCAACCGAGGCCTCCAAGAACTTCATTAGCTTTTTCTTAAAATTAACCTTCGATCAATATGTCTTGAGAAATATAGATAAATAACTATCAAACACTAACTTCATAATTCACAATAACAATATAACACTTAAACTACTATAAACATCCTGAACTCTTTTCAAAGAATTTACTCCTAACTATGACATTGTGCACTTTACATAATCACAAATTATTCTACATTTGTAAAAGATTTTGAACTCTATTTCAACTATAGTTGTTCACAATACAAATTCAAACTACAAAATACAATCCTCTCTTTCTGGATATGACAAAAAGTTATGTGCATCCCAATTTACACACTTGAGAAATGGACTCTATAATGTCGGAGGCCACTAACTATAATCTTGAAAACATGATGGTGCCCACCAAGTTGAACTTGCCTTTTTCCTTATCACTAATAAATATACTGCTCAAAATCATGTATAAATGTAGAATTTTAGTATAAGATTTGTATATAGGAAATGCACATACTACTATCTATTCTTGTATTTCCTTTAAAAAATGGCAACAAATAAGGTTAAAAGAAAATCTTCACTTTGTCAATAGCATTGGCAATGAATCCAAGATAAGACTACAGTAATTGTCGTTGAAGACAATTTTTAACATAAACCCCACCATTTATAACTTTCCTAGGTTCGTTGGAAAACCTCCAACAAGTATATTCTCAACTACTGTAAAAATCTCAAAAGACAAGGCAACCTCAAAATTTGAATGAAACTATGAATCCAAAAAAATGTTTAAAGAACAAGAATGGGACATGGTAAGATTTCAAAGAAGAAGGCTACAGTGGAAGAAGACACGACTTTACCTTCAACAACAATTCAACCTATAGTAAGTCTTCCACCTCACAAATTAGTATCAACTTCAAAACGGAAGAGGACTATTTTTCCAATAATTCCGAAGAGACATTGTAGTGCATGCTTTACCAAAACTATGATAGAGAAAGGTAATACAATATTATGTTGCTGTAATTGTAATACACTATTGACATGTACTTGAAAAAAGAGGATATAATTGGTAGAAGACAATGCCTTCCATTTTTTATTGACATATGAGTTGTCAAATATATTAAGTGAGTATTTGAATTGTAATGTACAAATTGAAATACTCACTTCTTCACAAAATTACATTAATGTAAACACCATATTCAAATGATACAAAGGAAACAAATGAACAAAACATAGACATCAAAGACAAACTTCTAATGCCTAAAATATAATAAACTCAAATAAAAATATATCATAATGAACTTAAATAATCTATTTCTTGTCCTTGCCCTTGCCTTTACCTTGAGACTTTGGTTTTGGCTTTAATTTAAATTTAGGCTCAGGCTTAGACTTAGTCTTCCCAATGCCTTCAGATGTACATGAATTTGGACCTCCCTCTTCCAAAGTTGTAGGTCCTTTTTTTTCAACTATGTTGTCCTCCAAAGCTTTTCTTTGAAGACGATCTTTCATTTCTTTGGTCTTCAAAGGATGGAGAAATTTCCACTTCTCCATGCTTTTGGTCTTCCAATCTTCCTTCCATAGGCTCTCATTCTCCTACAATAGCTTGTCATAGTAGAAATCATTAGTTTCAAATACATTGATGATATGAGATGCCCGTACAAATTCATAGTGCTCTCAATCTTCATCTATGCAAGTTCATATTGAAAGAGAACAAGAATTACAACTTCTCCATATATGAGGCATTTGCAAAATTTCTAAAGAGAAAGTGGTAAACTCAAAGAATTGATGCAAACAATAAAATATATTGCATCACACAAGCTAAAAAGGATAATACATAAAAGAAATGAGTTCACAAGGAAATTGAACTTGTATCTTCAAAATAGCTTTGCACTCTCTCCACTTTATCTTTCTCTAGAGCATCATCTTCAATGGAATTCCAATACTCTTGTAAGCCGTGCTTTATATAGAAAACATACAAGTTGGAAGAATCCATGATGATTGGAACCAAGAATTTGTGATTTTTTATTCGAAACATTCTCAAATCATTGAGAAATCCCATCTCCATTGCCTTCACCAAAGGACAAGATTGCACTTCCTCGGCCAAGTGAGTAGGACAAGGAATTATTGCCCTCTCTCTCTCAAATTTCTCTTAAACACTTTCTTCTATCCTTGTTTTAGCATTTGATACTGCATTCTTCTCATTTTCTCTATCTCTCCTTGCCATCTTTGCCTCTTTAGCACTTTCATCCCGTTTCCAAACCCTCTTCCTCTTGAGTGCCATAATGACTTGAATGTACTCTGAAGATCACACTATTCTTAAATGCAATATTCAAAAGATAAACCTAAAATACAAAACCCACTTCTCAAATTACAATGCTCCCTAAACCTTAAACCTCAAGATCCTAAACACTTGAAAACTTAAACTCAAAGCACCCTAAACTTGAAATTCACCCAAACCCAACACCTCAAGCTTCAAATATCAACAACAAATTGTAAATGCTCTTCACAACCTTAAACCTCAAAATCAAAAAGACTCTAGAATCCAAACTTGAAGCATTGAAAACCTTAAATAAACACAAATTGAACACTTCAAGCTTCAAACAACAACAAAAATTGTAAATGCTCTTCACAAACTTGAACAAACAAAACCCTTGTCTTCACTTTTATGCAAACAAACATTTCTAAAATCAAAAGTGAGGACGTAAGCAAACACTCACCTCCACAAAGCAATGAATTCTTCCTCCACACAATACTCACAAACTTCAAATGAAAAAACCACGTGCAATTCTTCTTTCACCCAAGGCCTCCAAGCTTCAAACGAGATTGCAAACGGGGTTTCAAAGATTAAAAATATATACGCTCAATCATTTTTACCGGGTGGCCAGTGTATAGCCACCCGGTAGAGCAGGAGCAACGGAGTGACGGAGCGGGGAGGTCTTTTTTTCCCTTGGGCGGGCAGGCGGGCAAGAGGCTGTCCGGGCTGGAGGCGGAACTCCAAAACCCTCTGGGACTTCGGTGATTATTACATTGCTCAGCCATTATTACATTGTTTGTTGTTCCTTGATCGAGATGCACATCTTGAAACGTCGTTCATTCATTCAACTCCACCACCATCACGCTCATTTCCTTAAAACTCAATTCAAATATGTGCACCAAACCGTTTGTAAATGCACTAATGTTAAGAAATTATAAACTCCGTCTTCAAATCCACAACATTGACAATTGAGTCCAAATCATATGCAAAAGCTACCTAGTGGATGACATTCAAAAGCCCCCGGAACAAATACTTTAGCTGCTTCTTCTATAGAATCAAACTTTGTGGTGTCCTGAGCGGGTTCCACTCACGATACTCTGTCCTTGTTATTCACAAGGATATACTTTTCTTGGACATTAGATTTGACGTTACCAACATATCCTCCACCCCCTTGGCAATGAATACCCCTCCTGCAAACTAGAATCCTCTCCGTGAGACTAGAGAACCGTTGACTCCAGGACACAAAAAATTCCTACATATTAAAGCGCCCTATCGGAAGCCTTACACTCATGATTGAACAGTCCTTTTTCAAGCAAATGTACCATTCCTTGCTATAGCACATTCCCTCATAAACCCCCAGATATAATATAGTTTTTCAAGTACAATACAGATTCTTCCCTCCCAACTAGCCTAGAGGGATTTTAGAGGAAAGACAAACTTTCTTCCTCAAGTTTAAGATTCTTTTAGGTGACCCATTTCTAATCCACCTCTTTCTTATCATTGCCCTTTTTTGTTCCCCAAACAAGGCTAATAATGCACTTAACTCTCATAAATGGATTTAGGACATATTTCTAATACTAAAATACCCTAAAATCATGGTTATGGTGCTAAAGCTTTAGGCTCTCTTGTAATTTCAGCACATGCAAAACACTTCAAAAACACTCTAAAACCCAATTTTGTACTACTTTAGGTGTAAATTTTCACTCTGTATACACCTATAAATGTAATGACATCTTTTTCAAGTAATAAACGTGAAGAGAAGCTTCTAAAGAAATTGAAAAAACTTCACAACAAATTACAAAGTCAAGTCAATATCATTTTTAAAGAATGATTGCATGTTTGGATGGAGTTTCACGAAGGAAGCCTCTCACTCCATTACGTAGAAGACTCAACATGGAAAAGATGAGTCTCCAAAATCTCCATGTGGAAGTCAAAAAGTTTGAGGTCCCCAACTAAAGTGCCAAGTCTAAATTGACATCGAATGAGCTCTATGCCTCCTAACACCTCTTCAATTCCACAAGTACCACACCGATGTGGAATCAACGCGCACGCGCCTCTCATGACAAGGAAAAAAATGTCAAAAATGGAGGCCAATAAAGAAAAGAGAGTGATATAAAAGAAAAACAAGTTGTAAGCCAAAGAAGCAAAGGTTAAGCTAACAAGATTTTAGAAGAAATATAAAGAGATTTGGATTTTGAAGAAAGTGAAAGCACTTGGTGACAAAGTTCATGTTGCTATAAAAGCGAGCATTTTTTTACGACATTATTCCACTAGTTTGCAAAGACAACCAATAAATAGTATGGTATAAGCAATATGTAAAAAAGAGAGTTGAAGATACAATGAAAATATATGTGCTACAAAAAATGTGGCCACCTAAAATGACCTTTAGCTTTTATTAACAACATTGCAGTAGTAATGTCTTTTACATGAGTAAATTGTTGGTCAGAACTTCCAATATGATAAGGTCTCCTAACGTTTTCTATGCATGCATCAATAATTAACATAGGTAATGTCACAAGACTCAGTTAATATTGATCACAAGTATATCCTTGAGGCCTAAAAACTACTAAAGATGGTATGGACAACAAAAGATACAAACATTTACAAGAAGTGCTACCAATTGTAGCAAAAATGCAACTAAAACTATATAGAACACTTATCAATACTAAGTGACTAATATAGGCACTTAAAATTTGAAATGAAGATACATTTGATAGTTGTAAAAATTGAGTAATTTATTCCATTTAAAAATATTATTTTATTATTTTTAAATAGCTTCCAATTAGATGTCTACCTTAACTATTTTGGAGGGGTTTAATACTATTTTTGACCTAAAAATGCAAATTTGAAGCTCAAAATTGGAATACAAAGACTTCTATTAAAATTACATAAGTTCAAAAAGAGATTTTTTTTAAATTAATAAACTACTCACCATCCACATGTATTTAAAGTGCACTACCTTTGCGCAAGTGCAAAGAACACAATTTCTTTTCCAAAGATGAAAATGGTTAAGAAAGAGAATCTTTAAATTTTTTTTTTAAAACTATTTGAAATTTTTGAAGTTTTTTACTATTCTCTAAAAATCAAAAATCAAAGTGCCTATTTTCTTGGTATTTTTCATTGTACTTTTTTGTGAATAACTTTTAAAGATAAATGTTTTTAGGTATGAATTTTTAAAGATATATTATTTTCAATGCTTTACAAATCATTTGTATTTTGTTTTATTTTTAAAAAATTAATCCAAAAGTCATCTCATTGAAATGAGTCATTTTGAGCCAAAAATGACAAGTGCTTGCAACAATCCTTCAACAAAGTTTTTGTACAAAAATTTTGTTGCATGACAAGAGAATCAAATATGATCTTAGAATAATCATAGAGTCTTCTATAGAAGTGACATCAAGAGACAAAAATAGGTGTAGACATCACTACTGCAAGCAGATGGCAACATGGTAGAACACAAAACCTTAAAAAATTATTTGCTACAATTCAAAAGTGTAGGGGAAATACATGAAAATATCAGAAATATACAAGCTTCAATATATGAACCATAGGAGTAAGCTAATGATATAGAAATATGATCACAAGAAAGATGGAATTGATAAAAAAGAGTCAATACGTAATAAATGAGGCACCACCTTTGGCCCTAACGGCGACATAGATGGAGAGACATTGTAGTACTCTACCAACAAAGCGTATTGTAGTGAAAGAAATAGTTGAGTAGGCAAGACTAAAATAATCATTGTTGTCACAATAACTTTGTATTCATCAATTGACTTTGTACATTCCTTGAAGGCCAAATTTGACCGTTTTGGAGCTTCATGTAAATACTTTCATGACTTGCAGAGGTTAATATGGTAACACATTGAACATTGTTTTGAATTCTGGACAATTGATTATAATAGCATCATTGAACTAAATTAGTGATTCATCAAACTTTCAAGTAGGTTAGTTCTATATGTGCATGGATTGATTTTCAAATTGTAAACCATGCTTTAAGAATTGACATAAACACTTTAAAGACCATTTTTATTACTTTTAAAGACTCACTTGTGCTATTCAAAGACATTTTATAATTGATAATTGTAATAGTCTATAAACATAAATAGCTATCTATGTACCTTTCAATTTTTAAAATTGTATGTAATTCATTTGAGGTTAAAAAATTGTAATAAAAATTGTCAGTCACTTCTTCTTCATTTTTCTTTGTGCTATAAAATTTTCCAAATGTTTTGATTTACTTAGTTTTTAGTAGACCTTTGTTTTTCCCTTGCATGTCTACTTTATTAGCCTCCTACTTTATAGTACTGACAAAAATTTGTCTTCATACTAAATTGAATTCAATGACATTTAACATTGATTGTTATTGTACATCTTAAGTGGTTGAGAAGTTACAAAATGGTTACGTATTTTGTTTGTATAGTGTTCTATTTGAACATATTTAGGCAATACATTTAGTACATTTTTAAAAGAAAATGTGGCATAGTATAGATAGGATTTATTTGTTTGAAATAAAATTTATAAAAAACTTAAAAATTAAATAAATTAGAAAACATTCAAAGTAAATAAGTCTAGTATAACTAATGTAGGTAGCCTACAAATTTGGGCACCACTCATTGCAATTTTTTTATGTTTCTTTTACATATAGTCTTGCACAAACACACATCAACTAATCAGCCACATCTCACGTAGTCAAGTAACTCAATTTAGCCAGAATTTAGACTGCACACTCACACTTGTGCATTTTGAAATTTTGTACATTGTGTGGTTCTATGTTTAGGGATCATGGCACTGCAAAAGCTTCCCGCGCAATCAATTTTTTATTCATAGAATACAAACTTGTGATTTTGTAATTTGCAAATTTCAAATCAATTATAATTCATGAATCCATTTTGAATTTGAGGATTCAAAATTGCAATTTGGGATTTCCAATTTGAGATTTTTGATTTGGTGATTTCTAACCTAGTGACTTTGTGATCTATTGGTTTAAGTCAACAATCCATTTCATTATTCACTAATTTGCGATTTTCTCATTTACGAATTGTTGTCTACGATTCTATGTGTTTTCTATTCTTACTTTCGATTTGAAATTTCTGATCTACAATAGATAGAAGGCTGTTTTTATTTCCATTTTAGAGATTTGATCTATAACTTGCTTATTTGCTAGTCTTGTTTCTAGTGGCAATTGTTGATCCATAGTTCTACGTTTTTACTTAGGTTCATTTCCTAAACCATGTTGCCTTTTTATTTTTATTTTTTATTTTTCCCATTTTTTTGGCTCTTTCTTCTAAGTTCTAGTGCTCTTGTTGGTGCTTATGGTAGGTTTTGGCTATAGCTAAAAGGCAAAGATCCATTCATGATTTCTATTTTTTCAAATCTCAAAAAATGGAATTTGATGAGTTCGCAGCTCTATTTGTTACAACTCGAAATTAGTAGACAGTCCAAATACAGATCAACCCCCCCTTTCCAAATAAAAATTGTACAAAGATTGTAGAAAGAATAATGGACTACGTAATTTGAATGGTTGGATTTTGCTGTCGATGTGGACAAACTTTTTTGCAAAGTTTGTATAAAGAAGGGGGGCTACTAGGTCTTTGCTAAAAAAGGTTAAAAAAATTTCAAAGTTTCTGCCTTTGTAGACCATACTCACTTACTTATATGAGCATAGACAGCTCGCTTAAGCCTTGCACAGTAAAGGGAAAATAATGGAAAAAACTATTTTGTTCAACCAACATTCTTGCAATGAAGCTCTGAGAACTCTTTTCTAAGTAGCATATTTTATAAGGAAGCAATCTTTACCTTACTCAAAAAAATTTACATTATATAAATTGTTACTTTCAATCAAAGCTCCTATCACAACTAGTATGTAGAATCCGTAACTCTTTGTTCTTTAGCATTATGATTGATAAATCCATTGACATCAATGTGACTAATCATCTTGTAGTATTTGCAACAATTGTGAAGGAAGATTTGCTTGCAACTCTATTCCTAAGCCTACTATAGATAGAAAGCAATAAGGACACTGTTGTAAATTACGACATTTTGATTTTGCATTTCGAAAATTGGGGGCTAAACTTGTGCACGTTTGTAGCGTTTAGGAGGGACGGAATGAGCACCATGGTCGGCTCCAACAATGGTATTGCAACACAAATTCAAAATTAGGTGAACTCACTCCTCTTTGTTTGTCATTATGTTTCTCATCGCACGAATCTGGCAACCTTGGATGCTACAAAAGCACCAAACTACAAAATTATCTCAAGTGAAGTAAATTTGTTGTTGAATTCAATTTCATCTTTTTTCAAGAAGTTTAGCAAGTGTAAGCATGCATTGATGGCCTTACAAGAGAAACTTTTTGATACTAAAAAAACTATGAAGCAATATTACAAAACCTGTTGGCTCAACACATGGCAAGCAATCAAAACTCTTCGTAAATCACTTGAGTTAGTGTTGGTTTTCATCTAAAACATAGATGGCACTAATGCAAATTAAACAAAATTAGTATTAGAGAAATTTGGTCAATTCAAGTATGTTTATATCTTGTATTTTTGAGCTGACATTCTTCATTCCTTAGCCATACTGTCCAAAATATTTCAGATAAAGTTTGTTGATGTAACAACCATTGGCAGCATTGTTAGAAGTGAGACAACTCAAATTTGCATAATGTTCATTGATGAATCTTGTGATTTGAATGTGGATACATTTAATGAGGACACCAGATTCTACATATTGTCGAAGTATGGCTCTTATGGTGGTTACTTGTAGAGGCTACAGTTTGAATTAAGGGGTCAGTGTTTCCATGAATTTAAATTGTAACCACTACTAGAAATTTCAGCAATTTCAGCAAATTTCTGTCAAAAAATGACCAAATCAACGCCACTGAATCGACTGAAATTGCTGAAATTTCTAGTAGTGAGTGAACGGTCCACACTAGGTACAAATTTAGAAGAGGCGTTGGCATTTCAGAAATCGTTTGTTGAAGCAGTTTATATAGGGTTGGGTGCATAGTTTAAGGATAATAATGTCATTTCTTGTTTCAAAATTTTGAACCCTACTGACATGTCTTTAAGGCAATGTCACGTGAGGTGACATCGTAGCCACATGGCATCTAGATGTAGTGTTAGGTGGACTTTTTGGAGAGTTTACCTTAGTAGGGATGGATTTCATCCACTTGTTATAATTCATCCACCTTAAGGTTTGAAGCTTAAGGTGGAGAGAGTTCCTTGACTTGGCATTCTTGTCAAGTCAAGTTTTATGAGCATTTTTGAGAGAGAGTTGTGTGTTTTTGCTTTGCTTGGAGATGATGGTTCTATCATTTAGTAAAGCTTCACTTCTTCTCTTATGTTTGCACTCTTTGATTCTTCCTTTGTGGAGTGAGAGCCGCTTGACTTTATGTGTGTAGATTCTTAGTTTCTCACTTGACAAGAATTTCCTTCTTTCTTTCTTGTAGGACTTACCTTGAGAGGAAAGACAAAATTTCAACTTCTAGATTGTTTCTAGTACTTGTGGTGGTAGTAGAGGAGCTCCATACGATTCCAACGCTTCGAAAAACACAAGATTTGAGTGATTTTTGAAGAAGATATGGGGTTTTGAAGTTTGTGGAGGTTTTGGCAATGAGTCCCTGGAGTGTGCGGCGGATTGTGACATCTACAAATTTTGAAGATTTTTCAAAATCTAGGTATTTTCAAGTTTTTTTTTGAAATCTAGTAATTTTGAAGATTTTATTATAGAATCTAGGTTTTTGAGAGATTTATGAAATCTAGGAAATTTGAAGATTCTGAAATCTAGTATTTTGGAAGATATCTGAAATGTTCCAACTGGATACATTTTGCAAAATTCAGAGTCTTTCATCTTGTAGACTTAGAATTTTCTCTTATTAATTAAATTGAAAATAAAAATAAATTTTAAAAAATAGGGTACAAACTTCGAAATTCATTTTTAGAAGCATTTTAGCTCGGATTTAAGTGAAATTTGTGCCTATTTTATGTGAAATTTGCCAAGGATTCCAATGGTGTAGTTGGATTGGCATTTGGACTTGATTTTCAGCCTGTAGGAGCAATTATCATGGGCTGAATGGTGTTTTTAAACACTAATTTTCAAGATTTCCGGGGATATTAGGTTTTGGAACCTAAAAGAGACACTTGCTAGTGTCTTGTATTGTTTTCATTGACACAGGATTGGCGACTCGTGATCATCCACCATAGGCGTGTGTTGGTGGCTCTGATTCACATTTTCTTGTGTTTTTGCAATTCGTTGTTTGGGGAAGAGGATCCAATTTGGATTTCTTGGATTTTGTCTTGGTACCTTCCCTCGTGGCGGACATTGTTGCCGGCAGTTTCCGGTTTTGTCCCATTTTGTGTTGTAATTAGTTTGTGATAGACGAACTGTAGGAGTGAGGTCGGATTGATGACCGACGTGAGTCTTTTGTTGTGGGTTGTTGGACCTGTAGTAATCCGGAGGTGATGACCAGTGCACTACATAGTTTGGTGCTTTTGCAGGTGTAGGTTGCCCTAAACCTTTAGATAGTTGCAGGTACCTAAGTAGTCACTGTATGGTGCAGACTCGGAGTCGATATTATCGATCTCCGTCACCTGACTACTTAGGGGATACTCACACCGATAACTTTGAGCCAGTGGTGGATACCAACGAGGCTTTTGAGCCTATTTCGGCGTTGGATACCACTAGTAGGCTTCGGATTTGAAGTGTGAGTACGGTTTACGATATGGACGACGATCCTTGCAACATGGTGAGAGATCGATTCTCCGGGAGGGCTGGAGGTATTTCCCTACCCGACTGGAAGTTTCGATTCCGGATTTGGATGAAGGAGAAGCGTCAGCGATCTCCAAATTTCAATGATTGGTACGCCTTTGAGTTGTTACCGCAACATTTGGAATATGAAGCACTTCAATCATACGAGCAATGGACCATAGAGCATACTAATGATTTGCGTCGGGTAGAGCGCTATTGGGATGCTCGTATGGAACTTGTTTCTGCACTTAAAGAGGGTGCAGCTGCTAGTTTGATTTTTCCACAAATTACAGGTGTGGCAATACCAAAAGGTGGTTCATCTCTTGAGAACACTAAAGGGAAGACTTTGGCACCAGTCCAAACTTCTGTTACCTTATCTCGGATGGCACAAGCCACGCAAGCAGCGTTAGCAGCAGTTGGCGAGCCACCAGTATTTGAACCGCTGCACCTCTTCATTGCTCATCTTGAAGTTGAGTATGGAGGTTTCCAACGTGACCAAATGCAACGCATTCAAGATTTTCGTCGTGAAAAGGAGGATACTCCACGCACGATGTATACGAGATTGACACAATTTGCAGTGGAATCTAGAGGTGTATTTGTTGAGAGCCAGTTGATGAAGATCTTTTTGTCTAAAATTGACAAAAGACTTCTTAATTTAGCTACACCAAGGATTATTATCAACTATGAAGGTCGAGCAACGCTAGCACAAGCGTTTGCTGAAGTTGAGAGGTGTGATAGAGCTCTATGTTAGCATGATGCTACCGACATGGTTTCTTGGATGATAGATAGTAGTAAGCCTAAGAAGGCTGCTACTACTACTGCTACAAGTAGTTTGGTAGAAACTCAGCCTGAAAAGACCCCAAAGACTCTACATTGTTGGGGATGTAGAGAATTGGGCCATGCCAAAAATGATCCCAATTGCCCAAAGAAGAAAAAGGCTCAGTCTTCTGAGAAGCCCAAACAAAAGATAGAAGTGGCCAAGGCAGGGGAAAAATCCAAGAAGAAGGATTTGAAGTGTACCCATTGTGGTAGACTCAATCATAATATAGATCACTGTTTTATTCTACATCCAGAAAAGAGACCTGCTTCAGACAAAGAAAAGGCTTTAGAAGCCAAAATTGCTGAGCTTGAAAAGCGGTTCAATACAGTGCCTTCACTTGGTCAAGTTATAGATGCTAAGCTCACTTCTCAAACTAGAGCTAGTGGTTCTAGTTCTGACTTATACGTATTTGGCGCCGCTGGAGAAATGATGGTGTCAGCTGCTGCTACACGTGCTCAAATGGCAGCCGAATCACTTGCACCATCTTTAAATGTTTTTAAAGATGATGAGCGTATGCGCCATGGTGGTTTGCCAAATCATATTGGTCAAACACGTTTGCCATTATCATTCGGCCTTGCAGATGCTACTTCTGCAACCTATCCTTACATTCCGTTGGCAAAATCCCAAGAAGCAACTAATTCAAAAGACTTGGCACATACTTTGGCTTATAAAGTATTACAAACGCCAGTCTTTTCTTCTATAGAGATGTTAGCTCCAGGTTTTGCACCAGCTCAAGTATTTCACTTAGCGGACAAGATGTTGGAGGGTAAGGTATCTTTGCCATTTCTAGATGTGGTTCAAGCTATTACCGCGCCTTCTACCGATGACGACTTGATTAAGTTGCGAGCCAAGCTTGCAACTGAAGCTATTGCGAAATTTGAAGAGAGAACTTTGAATGAAGTACAACCAACTTTTCCTGTTGATGCATCTTCAACTACGGGAGTGGCTTACCTGGCTGATGTTGCTGCTAGATCAGCTCGAGAACGTCGCAGTTTATGACCAGGTGTGGTGCGACTTGTTAATGACAATGATGTTCTTGTCGTTAGCCTTACGGATGGCAATATCACTCGTGCTACACCATTACGAGTGATGATGGACTCTGGTGCTCAACCAATCATGATTGGCAAGCGACTTGTTGATGATTTAGGTCTCACTGCTATAGACCTTGAGCCTTGTCCATTTACCATTGTTACTTCTGTTGGTGGTACAGAGCGTGCCATTGGTTATACTAAACTACCATTGCAATTGATTTTTTGCATTAGATCTGGACCACTTTATTCTCATTTATCACTACAATGTGCTGTCACCAATGCTACCAACTATGACATATTGGTTGGTCAGCAAGCATTATATCCTCTTGGATTTGGTCTTGATAATTGGACTGAAAAGGCATGGATTAGACCGGGATGGTCTACTAGTGACGGGAGAAAGGAATTTATTCCTGTAGCTTTTGCAGTAGCTGCAATGACAATGTCAGCAGAGGTCTTATTTGGTTGTAGTGCATTGGCATCAGATTTACCATGTGGTTCAGTGCTTCTAAAAGAGACTATGGCATTTATGTCTAGTTCCATGGCATTATCTGATCCACCTACTTTTGAAGTTCCTAGCCAACATTGCAAGGATCCTACTCCTCCATGGGGTACAAGTACTCACTTGTCTCAACAATGTCGAGACATTATAAATTCATTGGATGCTATAGAGGAGCCTTCTAGTTCTTTTACATCTCTTTTTGCCCAACCTATTCATTGGCAGCCATTATTAGAAGGCATTACCCTCGTGGAGCTATTTGCGGGCATCAGAACTGGTTTGGCAGCTGTTTTAGCAGCTGGACTTAAAGTTAAACGCTACATTCATGTGGATAATGGGATAACACCCAATCGAGCTGCTCGTCATCATATCCAGCGATTGTTGGCTCTATATCCAGAGCAACTTCCACCTTCTGCTATTCATGGTTGTTTTAACAAACTTCCTCAAGATGCCACTCTCATTAGTGATGAAGATTTGAGGAGGTTGGGCCATATTGATTTACTTATTGCCGGGTGGCCTTGCCAAAGTCATTCACGAGCTGGAGCGGGTAGAGGTCTTAACGATCCACGATCTAGTCTTTTCGCAGATTTGCTTCGGCTCACACAGTGGTGGTACACCCACCAATCTTCCCCACCGGTATATATTTTCGAAAATGTGCTTCCATTGGGTGATACAAGGTCACAGGTTCTCAAGGATGGGCATTATATTCACCAAATTTTAGGCCCTCCAACTTTTATAGAATGTAGATGCTGCAGCTTTAGGTTCCTATGTTCATCGTTCACGTTGGATTTGGACCAACCTAGCTGCATCTAATGTGCTTACAGCATCTCTTTCAAAAATCGAGAGGCCTATTAGACGCAAGGTGGTTGATATTTTGGATGATCATCGTATTCCTTTGGATGTTTCTAAAGACGATGAGTCTTCTTTGGCTTGTATGAACAAGATGGGGGCACTACGAGTTGCCTTCCTTACCTTTGTGACTTATCCAAGTTCTTTCGCATTTCAAGCATGTGGTCTTGGTATGATTTGGAGTGGCATCTCCCACATCCATGAAGAACCTAATGCAGATGAGCATGAACGTGCTATGGGTTTTTTGACTGGTATCACTGCTGCTACCGACCTTACAGAAGGTCAACGACGTTTTCTTTTAGGCCAAGCTATGGATCTCAGTACCCTTGTATGGGTTATTGGCACATGTCTAGCTATTCAGCGTCATTATGATGGCCATTTGCTTACTCAGAGGCAAAAAAGCAATGGTCAAGGGGCAGTAGAGCCAAAACCCATTGAGATTGAGGAGTCTAAACTATTTTTTCATTTGAAGCAACAAGCAGCAGAAGAACTTCGTGCTCAACGTGTTTTTGCTGCTTAGGCTCAAGAGTTTGGAAAAGTAAATGCCCAAGAGATGTTTTTACGGGTGTTTATGCATGATACTCTACTTCCTCTGGATACTACCAAGTCTTATACAAATTGTCAAATTGAAGCTCTTCATTTAACTTCAAGCGAGGAAGTTGGGGGCACAAAAATTGCGCCTCTTATAGATTAGCAATCAAGGGCCGTGCCGGCATACAGTGGTATTCCATCAATTGAAAAGGTGACCACTGAGTTTGATAATTGGCCATTGGAATTGGGGCCAAATCTTACTGGTACCGAAGCACGGAAGGTGCGAGCTTTTATTCGCTCGTATTGTAGTTGTTTTGCATTTAAATTGGAAGAGCTTGAGGGCTATAAAGGCAAGCCTATTCATATTCAATTGGAGGATGATCATCCAATTTTTAGGCGCCCTTACAGACTGAGTGTATTAGAAAGAGAAGGTGTTCAAACTCGTTGTCGAGAGTTATTGGCTGCGGGCTTGATTGAACTTTCTAATGGCGAGTACGCTTGTGCTACGGTTATGCCTTCTAAGAAGGATATATTTGGTAATTGGACGGAAAAACGAATGTGTGGAGATTACCGCCCAGTGAATCGTAAGACCAAGTCAGACCGGTATCCAATGCCCATGCCAGAAGAGATATTTGATGCAGTGGGATTCTCACGGGTTTTTTGTACTTTGGACTTGCGATCTGGTTATCACCAATTGCCATTGCTTGTGGGAGATCGAGTTAAGACAGCATTCTAGGGAATTGATCAAGATGGAAAAAATCAACTTTATCATTGGAAGTTTCTTCCATTTGGTTTAAAGAATGCACCAGCTAAGTTTCAAAGGGTAATGGACCGAGTTTTGGCTGGACTACCATTTGCTAGATGCTACATTGATGATGTTATCATCTTTAGTAGCAATCCTCAGGAGCATGTCAAACATTTACAAGCAATATTTAAACGATTACAACAATGGGGATTATGCTTGCATCATGGCAAGTGTAGATTCTTCCATGATCGGTTGCCATATTTAGGCCATATGATTGTGCCAAGAGGTCTTGGAGTGCAACAAGCAAAGGTAGATGCATTGCAAAAGATCCCTGCACCTATTGATGTGCCACGGCTTCAAGCATTTATTGGCTTGGCGAATTACTATCGCCGGTTTGTCAAGAACTTTAGCTTGATTGCTAAGCCATTGACGATACTTACGGGAAAAGACCAACCATGGACTTGGGGTCGTGAGCAGTAGCAAGCTTTTGATACATTGAAGCAAAAGTTGAGCTCAACTCTAGTGTTGCGAAAGCCAGATGCTACCAGATCCTTTCAATTACACACTGATTGGAGTGCAGTGGGATTAGGAGCGATTTTAACACAAAAGGATGATGAAGGACGAGAATATGTCATTGCATTTGCTTCTAGAAGCAATAATAGCGCAGAGTCCAACTATTCATCTTATCACTAGAAGAAAAAAGGAGGTTTTGCGACTACGCTACGCAACTGGTTTTTTAGTTGCATCGGACATTTGCGACTGGATTGCAACTAGTGATAATTTGGAATTTTGTAGTCGCAATGGACACTCTAGAATCTAGGAAACGTTTGTAGCAATACACCTTGTCTGTGACTCATTTGCAACTTGTTTGTAACTTGTAAATTTGTAGATTATTAAAACATTAGTCTTGATGATTTGTAGATTTCTAAATTTCAGATCTACTTTTTTCAAGATTTTAGAATTTCAAATCTACCTTTTTCTAGATTTCAGAACTTTTGAACTACCTTCTTCCTAGATTTCAAAAATTCAAAAATTGGTATTCAATAGATTTTAAAGTTTCTTAATTATCAATTTTTAAAAAATTTCTATTGGTTGTAGAATTTTGTATTCTATAGAATTCTAAATATTGTAGAAATCTACAAACTATAGAAATCTTAGAATTCTACCAACACAATTCATTGCATAAGACAACAATAGCTTACAAGTCTTATATGTCCAACTTTAAGGTACTCTTGACAATAGATATGGGACAACTGAGATATTAAAAAATGATTAAGAAGCAACTAAGATATTGAAAAACAACTAAGAAACAACTAATGTATGACTTAACAATGACTAGGAAACAACTAAGACAACTAATGCATGACTTAAAAGTGACTAGGAAACAACTAGTTTTTCTACTACAAAACTCAATTTTTGATTGATTTCAGCAGATAAGTGAAACAAATCTATACAATCAAATCAACAAAATAGCTAAATTTTCTAAGAGTGTAAAATGACTAAAAACCAAATGGCCAATTTCATTAAAATGGAGACATTCCATTATTTGGCACTTTTAACAGTTTAGACTGTGCAATCTGAAATCTATATCCATCCTAGATTTCTAAAATCTATAAAAGTCCTAGATATTTAAAATCTAGATTTTTACTAATTTTTTAAAATCCCACAGTCTAAAATCTATATCAGTCCTAGATTTTTGAAATCTATAAATGTTCTAGATGTACATAATCTATATTAGTCTTAGATGTCATTTTGCAATTGAACCCCCGCAGTTTGAAAAATTGCACAGAGAAATATAGAATGCTACCATTTTAATGAAATTTGCCATACAACTAAAGTACAACTAGAAAGCAACTAGGAAACGACTAGAAAATAACTAAGAAATAACTTTGGTCATTTTATAGTTGCAATTTTTCTCTAGTTGTTTCCTAGTCATTTTTACAACTATAGATTGACTACTTTGCGACAAAAACAATAATATAAAACAATTAAATTAAATTTGGTGCAAATAGAGAGGATTTCAATCGCAGGATAGTTGTATAGGACACTAGTCGCAGAACGGCCGGTTGTGGCGGACACGTTTTTCTTCTAGTGTATGAAGGAGAAGCTTTGGCTGCAGTTTGGGCCATCGCTCATTTTCATCCTTATTTATATGGTCAACGTTTTACTTTGGTGACAGATCACCAACCTTTGAAGTGGCTCATGGAATCAGATAAACTTACTAGCAAACTTGCTAGATGGGCGTTGTTGCTTCAAGAATATGATTTTGACGTTGTCCATCGCGCCGGCATTACCAATTTGGATGCTGATGGACTTTCTCGTAATCCAAGCTTTTCAGAAGAGGACTTGACGGGAGCTAGATGGCATGGAGAATGTGACAGAGAGGCAGTTCCTAGATGGCATACCACGGTATACCTTACTATATTATTAGGTTTTGCATCTGTGATGCCCGGACCAGGGTCAGATGAAGAATCTGATAGAGCCCAAGTTGTTAGTAATGTGTAGGAAGACCAAGTAGTCTTGTACAAACTTCAACAAGGGACATTTTCTATACCTATCTCTGCCTTAGAGCAGGATAGAGTTGGTCATTGTGTAGCAAGGTTCCGTTGGGAGAACGGTTTGTTGTTTCATGTGTGGTCGGATGGATCTAGGCGTATAGTTCCAAGACCAGATCAAAGGGCATCTTTGATACGTCACGTACATGAAGACCTTGGACATTTTGGGGTGCGTAGAATACATTCTATGTTACGCAGCTAATATTGGTGGACTGGTATGCATCAACAAGTTGCCAATTATGTTTCTCGGTGTGAGGTGTGTGATCGAGTTAGATCAAGTTTTAACACTTTATTACCACAGTTGAGGCCTTTACCTATTATGGGCTTGGGCTATCGTTGGTCATTGGATTTTGCTGGGCCGCTGGTTGTTACCTCACGTGGAGCTAAATATGTGTTGGTAATGGTAAAACATTTTAGCAAGTGGATTGAACTTGTTGCTCTACCACAAAACTCTTCAGAATTAGCGGCTATGGCTTTTCTTGATCGTGTTTTATCACATTTTGGAGCTCCCGCTGAGGTGTTGACCGATCAAGGGCGAGAATTCCTTGGTTCATTTGAGGAATTATGTACTAAGGCCCTAATAGATCACCGTACTACCTCTAGGGATCATCCAGAGGCGGATGGCTTAGCTGAGCGGGTTGTTCAGACAGTTAAGCGTGGTTTACGGAAGTATGGATTGCTTCATGGCAATCATCGTGATTGGGACTTGATGTTGCCATGGATTGCTATGGGCTATCATTTTAGCAGGCAAGCATCATTGGCATCTTATAGCCCTTACCAATTATTATATGGACGGGAGCCAGTTTTACCCAGCTCAGTACGAGAGAAGTTAGCTCCAGTTGTCAATTTGGATGACCCTGATATGTGGGCACAATATCTAAATGATCGAGTAGAGTTTTTCAAAAAGGCCATGCCTATGGCTATGGAGAACTTATCCATTGCTCAACATCGTGATACTTTACGGTATGCTCGTATTCGTAGTGGAGCTTATCGGCCACAATTGAGGAGATTTTCAAAGGGAGATTATGTTTATCTCCAACGTGAGGCACCTACTACCCTTGATGTGAAAGCTGGACGCACCATTCTTCGTGTCAAGGCGATATTGCCTAGTGGTATTTTGTTACTTGAAGGCAAAGGTGGACGGGAATGTCGAGAGCATTCTAAAAATTGTGCTCCATGTCATCTTCCTATTGAAGGGTCTGTACATCCAGAACTAGCTGTTGTACCAGTTGGTCTTCCGTATTATGTGTGTGGTGAAAAGAAAGGGGCAGCTATTATGTTATTGTACAACCAATGCCAATGAGGATGGCATATGGCATGCTTGACTCCTCCTCTTTCCACACTTCCTATTGGAAATTGGATTTGTCCTCGTTGTAGATAGTCTTCTACCAACGTTTGAAGACTTTTCTGGAGTTGACATTCATTTTAGTGATCATACTGCCATTCAGTTAATGGGTATTATTTATGGGTTCACAACATCAAGTTATGTGAGATTGACCATTGGATTCGACTCAAAAACTGTCGAAGGCGATTAAGGATGGGGCTCCCATTGCACCCAGCCTACAATCCTTTAGTCACTTCCATACCGACTTGATTGGCCTATCTTTGTACCTCTACATTGACTTGAAGGTATATAGTTGTAGTAGCTACATCACCGAAGGTCTTCTCCAACTACGTGTGTGTTTGTTCCTAGCTGGATAGAGGGGCTCTTTATTCGCTAGGGGGGGCATTTGAGGGTGTGTTTGTTGCACATTCTAGCTTTGTTTTGCTATGGTATTTTAGATGTTGATTGTGGCACTCGATCTATTGTGTAGAACGATCTTTGTTTACACGACAGCAAGTAAGCTTGAAGAATTGATGTCTTGCTGAATTAGAGAGTCAATTGTCCCATTATAAGGTAGACAACTTGTATGGAGGCTTTTCTCTCTCTCCCCCTTGTTGATGTGGTAGCATGTAAGTATGAGTTTCTAACTTTAAAATTGCAATGTACTACGGAATGGGGGGAAAAAAATTTCAAAGACTTGTAGGATATAATAACATGAAATTATGCTTTGTAAACTTGGTACCCTAACCTCTTTATTCTTGTAGAGTTAGCTTGTGTGCCATGTATTTCAATGACATGTGAGCATGCTTTTAGTGTGCATAGTTTGATTAAAATCCAAGTTAAAAATAGGTTGGATAGTAACAATCTTGAAGCAATGTTGAGAATTGCACTAGAAAGCCTAGATGAGGAGGTAGATGACATTGTTTGTGATACTATCCTTCTTTGGAAGAATGACACCAAGTATTGTTTCTTGTATGCTAATCCCTTTTCTTATTTGAGTGTTGCAAGTGGACCTAGTGCAAGTAATGCATCTTGCTCTTCCGGTGCACTTGAGAATGATGGTAGTCTTGATATTTAGATTTCTTGATTTGCAATACTAACCATATTAACCAACCTCCAAAAAATGCTTGGACCCTTTTTTGGATCCTTATATTTTCTGAAGGCTACATCCTTGGCCTTAGGATGGTAGGGGCTTAGCCAAGTTCAACCCCTACCAAGGATACTTGGAAGTGAAAAAAAAGAAAATGAAAAGTGAAAAAAGAAAATGGGAAGTGAACAAAAAGGAAGTGAAAAAAGAATACTTGAAAGTGAAAAAAAAATACACAAAACCAGATCCATTTTCCACATTCAAAAAAGTTTACATATGGAAAACAATTTTTTTGTCAAATTGCCTAATTACATTAGAAAATGGAAGGATTTCAACCGATAAAATTTTCACTCTTCTGGCCAACTATTGGTTAAAAAAAAATTGACTAAGCTTCTAAAAGCAAGGCAATTGTCCAATTTTGCTACAAAACTCCCTAAACTGTGGTCCTTAGAATCCTTAAAAATAAATTCATATTTACCTTGAAGTAAAAATGTGAATATGCCTAAGTCGAACTCAAATCTAGTCCTCTAAATATCTATTATCTATTTTTTGTGGTTCATTTGAACTACTCAATCAGTGATTCAATTAGTGAAAGAATTTGAATAATTTGAGGCTCTTCACTACATTTGAATATATTTTGGATGACTATGGAGTATGGACCAACAAACTGTGTAAAAAGTTAGATGAAGTTCAAATGAATGTTAAATGATAATCACACCATTTAAGATACTATGAAGATATTTTGGATTACATTATATTGATTTTTTCTAAATAAAATTTATACTTCTATTAATTGTATCCCTACCTTAAGTGAGGTTATTTGTTTTGTTTTATTTGTTTGTTACATTGCAATCTTCAAAACCATGCATCTCCCAACCACAGTCTTAGTACCATTAGAAAGTTCTTTGTGAGGAGGGGTGCATGGGCTTTGTTTGTGGCATTGGAACCTACAGTGTAAAAGTTATTGAATTTAAAAGTTTTTTTGAATTCAAAACTTGAATTGAATTATCACATTTTATTTTGGAAAAATCATAATTTTCATGTCCAAATGCCACAAAACAAAGTCTTTGCACTCCTTCATCAATAATTCTTTTTATTTGTGCCAGTTTTTTAGTGTTGAACCTACAACAAGAAGGTTATGGATTTTTTTACATTAAAAAAATGAATTAAATTATCTTTTATTTTGGAAAAAACATAATTTTCACGTTGCATCTCCAAATGCTACAAAACAAAGCCCTTGCAACCATAATTCAAGGTTATGGAGCTCCAACCTCTCATACTATGGTGTGAATTATTGAATTTCAAAGTTTTAATGAATTAAAAAATTAAAAAAAAATTATATTTGTTATAGGAACAATACATGACATACTAGTTCCTAATAATTTTGCTTAATTTTTAAATTATTAAAAATTAGAGTTAATATTGTTGGCCACACTAATCAAAATAACTAAGTAATCAAGTAAATAATCAAGTAGAGAAATTTGAAGGTATATTGTCAAGCTATTCCTAATCATGTTGTAAAGTTGAAAACTTCTAAATATTTCATAAATCTACACCCATTTTTATTGAAATAATAAAAAAAAAACTATCTTTTAAACACTTCGAAATTATTTAAAACTTGAAAAATGTATTTGTTACTTGTACAAATAGAATTTTAAGACTTTGGGTTGAATCAAAGGTATGAGATCATTTTAGGAATCTAAATTAATCTATAGGTTGCCACAAAAATTGCTTCTACATTGAAACTACAATGTTTTCTTTAATTTAAATGTCGCAAGTAACAAATGTATTTTTCAAGTATAAAAATTTATGGTATTTTTGGAATGTAATTGGCCAAATTTTTCTTTAATAAGCCAAATTTGTCAAAGCTTCTATAATTTTTTTTCTTTTAGTTTGCTTTTTGAAGTGTTTTATATTTTCATTGTTTAATGTCTAAATTTGACGGGGGGGAGTATGCCTATTTAAGGTACTTTGGGATGCACTTCCAATGATAATAATTTTGAATTCTAATCACACACAAGTCAAAAGTTAGAAATAAATTTGGAAGGCCAAAATACTAGTTGGATTGAAGATGCCCGCTTAGAGCATTTCTTGCCACCCTCCAAACATTTAAGCCCCTTCAATTGAAATCTGTCCAATTTAGAAGGGATGGCCACTTGTATCCCCAACAATACAACTCACTAAAATATACTTTCAACCAATCACAAGTCACAAAGCTTGCAAAATCAAAAAAGAAGCTATCATTTATTATGACAACTTGCGAATCCTAAGAGAAAATATAGCTTATAAAAGGGTTAGTAATCCCTTTAAAATATGGCTTATTTGTTGTGTGAAAGTAAAGGTAGAGGCTAACATATACTTAAATTGATTGCTTATCATCCAAAAATTAGGGGGGCCGGGATATTTGGAAGGGGACAAGGAGATGCTCTTAGACTGTCAAAGGTGTAGGGAGTTCTTCACCTTTATCCATACCTTAAATTTGTTTGTTTGTTTTGTTTGTTACATTGAGATCTCTTAGACCGTGCATCCCTAGTCACGTGCTTAGTACCATCAGAAAGCCCTTGCCGAGGAGGGGTGCACGACGACGTTTACACTCACGGTTGAAGAGATATTGAATTTTGAAGTTTTTATGCATTACAAAATTAGAAAATGACTTTTACTTTTATTTCGACTGTGAAACAAAAGTAGTCGGAAAGAAAACGAAAGAAGATGGAAAGAAAAACGGCGAAAAAGGAAAGAAAAAGGGACAAGAGAAAAGAAAGGGACAACGAAGCTCCCTACAGACTGGATCGTTTCAGTCTCTCATTCCGCAGTGGCGGAGATGGAGAACCAGACACCGCAACCGAGCGGGCTTTAGAATTCTCTTTTGTTGTGCCGTGGAATCATCGCCACCGGTATGGAAACAACCACAATCATCGCATTCAAGCCACAGCGCTCAATCGTGTCCTTTCTTTTCTTGCGAAAGAAGTGAATTTTTAGGGTTTGGGGGTGGTAGGGTTTTAGTTTTGCGGGCACCGGACGTTTTGTTGCTTCTGTGGATTGGGATTTAGGGTCTGAGAAAGGGAGGGAGAGCGATGGTGAAGGTGAAAGGCATCGAGTGGAACCACGTGATCGTGATCAAGGAGCCGGAGAAGCATGGCATGGCGACGCTGGTTCGGTGCCTCCACTGCGACAAGGAGTTTCAGGGGAATGCGATGCGGATCCGGGCGCATTTGCTGGGGAACAAGCGGCAGGCGGGCGTGACGGGGTGTCCCACGGTGCCGGACGAAGCGCGCGAGGAGCTTCGTTTGATTGAGATCGCCCGGGAGCAGACGCAGAAGAAGCGCAAGCCCGGGGGCGGCAAGATGCGGGGCTCCGCAGGAGGGCCGCGCGGGGCGTCGTCGGCGTCGGACCATTCGTCCGGAAGCGCCGAGCATTTCGACGGGAAAGCGCTCACGTCGGGGCGGAAGGGCGACCGAATGAACTCGCAGCAAGAACTGCTCTTGCGGATGGTACAAATAATCATGCCTTGTGAATTTAATTTGAGGTTTCTTCTCTCTTCCTTTTCATTTCATTGCCATTAGGGGAGTCACAGTAGTTTTCCTCCGGTTTCCCCAGTTCGCTGAAGGCTTCACATGGCCCACTCTCATTGGATAACCTGCTCAGCTTCCCCGATCCTGTACTCATCGTTTGTGCACGTAAGTTATCCCCGAATTCGTCGATGAACAGGCTGTCTAGTGTGACTGCGTGAAACAAAACGCAACACTGAACCGAAGCGAGGAATCCCTACCTTTACAAAAACATCTTTATCCTTGGTTAGAAGATTGATTTTGCTTGCAAATGCGATTTTTGTATTATCCTTGGGAACGGGTTCACTTTCTTAACCCTGAACGACCACGAGGCCCAAATTTGGTCTTATGTTTTTCTTAGCAGTTTTGAGGAAGCTATATCGGAACTTTCTCTACTCCAATTTTGTTTTTCTTTTGACCAACTTATGAAATATTCTTCACTGGCTGTGATGATATAAATTTTTGACCTCATTTGAATTTTATGATGAATTGAAGAGGTCACTTTTTAAATCATGAATCGCTGGGATTAGCTTGCGATGAACGACGTTGAATTGAATTTTCCCTTGCCGTTGTGAATGACTTTTTGGATTCCGGCGGGAGGTTTAAGTTTTCTGATATTAGAGCGGGGATAGTATCCGCAATTGCTAGTTTCCGATTTGCCCAGACTGCAGTTTTGGACTCTAACCTAGTAGATTCATTTTGAAGGAACGTCAATCATTGTGTTTGAAATTGTCTGAGATTTTTAAACCTTGAAAGCGTAGTTAAAATTCTCTTAATCACCTTGCATCTTCTTTAGTTCGGCTTTTAGGAGAGGTACGCTTGTGAGTGATGATGTACGCTGAGAGATACTGAAAGACAAATAGCTGTTGCAAAGTGAGGGTTGACCTGGGACTGCTCTGTTTAATCTGAGTTAGTTTAAATTGGTAATTGGTAATGTCTTTGAAATTTTAAGCTTTTTGTCTCATGCTTGTTGCTTCAACTTAAGCAATTTAAAGTGGTTCATTGTTTCAATTGAGGAGGAAATTTAGGGTCTCCTTTATTTTTTGTGTTTAGTATGTCAGTGTAATGAAGTCTTTCTCTTGGTACCTCACCCAAGTAATTATCACAGAGGGTACTTCCAAAGCGGGTAAGAAGAGAGAATAGACGATTTTGTTTGTAGAGAATATTGAATTTTGCATTGTCATGCACCGGGAAGGTGCCTTGCATATTCGCATTTTCGTGGATGTTTGAAACGTCCGTTCTGGAGCATTTTTTATGAGCTTGGGACATATTACAGGCTATTTACCTTCATGCTTAACGCAAGAGGTCACGCTTGAACGTACTCGGATGAGTCTCTGGGACTGAGTCGCAGAGAGCCTTGAAAGTCAAAAATATCTTGTGAATTTCTTGATACTGGTGTTGTAAATGGAAAGATGGGCATGCGCAAATCCCTTTTGAGTCTGACGAGGTTTATGTATTGTTTTCCTTATGCGTTGGATTTTTTCGGCCTTTTTAGCATTTTGTGTGAATCTGATATTGTGATTTAGCATCTTATGACGTGAAACTGTTTGTTTTGTTGTTTGTCAGAGCTCTATAATCGCCTCCATAGACCTTGACACCTTCTTTGAAGGTTTTGGACTTCGACCTGAAACCGTCGTCAAAATTAAGGAGATGGGATTCACCGCAAAAACTCTCATGTCTAATCTCGATGAACTTCCGTCTTTATTAGAGTCGATTAACCAACACCACCAGCTTACGCTTGGTGAGGAGTGGGGGATCAAGGGTGCTGCAAAGAAGTGGCAAAGAGGTGACAATATGAATCATATCTTTTTAAATGTTCTCATTGTCTCGTGTTGTGGATGCATCTGCCTGACATGTGTATTCGAAAGCAAGGTTTTCGACCAGATCTTCTGCAGCTTACTTGTATGGCACTGCATGTGTTTCTGTCTACTTGAGGAACTCTTGTGGCTTAGAACTCATTTCTGTTTGTGTGTTGAAATGTAGAACAAATGTTTTTTGCACAACCAGAAGATGAGAAATGGCCGGAATCGGAGGATACTTGTAAAGAAGTGGCATGCATTGGTGAGTTTGTTCGGACTCTATCTCCCTTGGTAGATTACCACCGACTTGGTAGATTGCTCTCTAGGCTAGTCCGCTGTGATTAACTTTCCAATTCTTTCTGAATTTTGGTTTTGTTTGATGTAGCTCAAAGCTAGCGCCCATCGATGCTTACACAGACATGGTCCTCAGATAGTGAAGAAGTGACACAACTCGACCCCTATCCTAAGTGGATGCAGCAGCAACAACAGCAGGGGCAACAACTCCAATCACCGCATTTAGTATCACCTTCGAGCCTTACAGCTCCTAATTTATCCCCACCAAATCCAGGTGTCACAGATGTAAGATCACGTGTTCTGCGTTTCTCTTGTGTCTTTCTGTTCGGCATTCTGTGACTTTTCATCACAATCTGCGATACACTGCTCTGACATATGTCAGCGCTGCATGTATTCTGTTCGTCTTTGAAATCTACGTTTATTATCTCTACCCCAAGGGCAAAAATTAAGTTCACAAAAACGTACACAATTCTTGAATTCAATTGCATGTTGGGGTCCATCATTCCAAACACTGAATTTCTTACATCCAGTAGATTTGTGACGTGGTTATAGGAATAGTGGTATTCTAAGATGTGACATAAGTTTTTTGAAATTGTCAATCATTTAGGAATATATTGAGGATTGAATGGAAAGAGACATGAAATTTCTATTTGGAGTACAGACTCTTGCGAGTAGCCGCTTGTTAACCTATGAATTTTTTTTGCTTCTTTTGCAGGTTGGACCAGGTGGATCACCAGAAAGGGGAGGCTACTATACGAATCTGTTAGCGTACCAAGCTAATCAAGTGAATCAAGTGAATGGCCGCTTTGAGATGTTGAGGGAAGTAGACATCGCTTCGCAAAGACAACCACCACAGGTCAAACATACTTTTGACCATGGCGCTGCGACAACATTCTAACTTCTCACTAAACTTGCGAAGAGCATTTCGTCCCTCAAGAACGAGTTTGAGGATTGAGGTCTGCTGAAGACACCAAATTTTCCAAGTGCCGCCTTCAGCTGCACGAGTGAGTTCAGAGAAGGACTTTGTGTTTGCAGTCGGACGACAAAACGCAGATTAGGTGCTGGAACAGTAACTAACCATTTTTCTTTTGGGCCCTTTGATCCTCGTTTGATCATAACGAGGCGTAGCTGTAACAAATTTACAACAGATTCACTTGGATTTTCTGGAGGAAGTACAGAAGGTTCATGGCAACGAACTTGCCATTTTGATTGATATGTTTTGTGATAACCATGCCATTATGTGCATGAATACTCAGGTCTTATCCACAGGGTATAGTCTGTTGATGTCTATATCAATTATTATGGCAATACAACTACTTCCTTTCTTTGGTGGCAATTGTGTTCCATGCTGTTCTGGTCCAGTTTTACTTGATTACCCTTTATTTTCCAATTTCTCTTGAATTGAGGTTTTGCTTTTAGTGTAGCGGTGCATGGAGTCTGATCGTAAGGCAGGAAGCTCGAAATCTGCTCGGGCATTTAGAATTGCTCGTATTTCTCTTTACAAGTGAACAATTTATGGAAGACTTAGGGTCATAAATAGGTGCCTAAGAGACAACTTGTTTGAAAATACATAAGTAATTCAATCACATTTTGCAACTATTTTTCTTTGTCATAAAAGCCTAAAGTCAAATTCAATTCATTGAATTGAAGTTATTGTCAATTTCCTACTTCCTTTCAAAGCCTATAAAGGCTAGTTTTTTTAACCTTAAAATTTAGTATGTTGAATTTTCAACCACAAGTAAAAGCAAAATATTCTTCCACTATGATTTTACACTTGGGACCAATTAACCTTCGAATGCTTGAAGGGAGTACTTAAACCCATTTTCCAATGTTAGGTATTCAATATTTTCTCCTTGTGATATTTTTTTACTTTCCTTCATAAGAAAATGGCAAATTCAAAGATCACCTTATAGTGTATTTTGGCACATTTTATTCCTTTCTCTTGATCTAAATTTTAGCCATGAATTGATATTTTGTGAATTTGAGGCCAACTAGTGACACAATGCTTATCAAATCCACTATCTACTTCAATTTGAAATTTTGAGAAATTCCTAAAACTCAAATTTTTATTGCATTTGTCTATAACTATGGAGTATTGATTTTCTGATTTTAGAATAATGTAAATTGAATTGTACAACAACAATGCTATTATGTAAGCCCAAGAATGCAAGCGAATGAGCATTGAACCTACAATATAGGTACCTATAATATAGATACTACACACTATAGAGGTGTATGTATCACAAACACCTATAATATGGGTATTTGTAAGATATATATCCTATAACATAGAAGTGTAATATTTTAGGCTCATGGGCTCACATAATAACAACCTTCAATTGCACAACAATGTTATACACTATAATATATACATGCAGAGTAAATTTTCATGGATTTTTTTAATATATTTTGTATTTGATATGAATTTTTTATTTTTTATTAAAAAATTCACAATAATTTCAAATATTCATAAAAATATCTAAAATGTATATAATTTTTGACAAATAGAAAGCTTTGAAAAGGATTAAAAAATTGCTTTTCATTAAAAAAAAATTTAGACTCATTGGAAGGAGTGTTATGGAAGTGTGGGCACCAAAAAGTGAGTGAATAATGACAAGAATATTTTTAGTGAAATGTAGATTACCAAATTAGATTCCTAAAATATGGATCATCATATAGTGTATCTTGACAATTTGTGTTATTTTCTCTAAATTTAAATTTAAGCCATAAAAATGAGCCCAAATACTAAAATGAAGTTTATGAAGTTTATAATTCTACTTCAATCTAAAATTTTGAAAAATTCCTAAAATTCAATGTTTTACTAGAATTTGAACTTTAGACCTACAACCATGGAATGCAATTTTCTAATTTTAGAATAATAAGGTAAATTTTATTTTGCACCATATTATTCTAAATTGAAGTATGAACCTCCAAAGAATATATTTCAGATTTTTTAAGCATATTTTGTATTTGATATTAATTTCTTAAACTTTTTATTCAAAAATTCATAGTAATTTCAAATTTTCACAAAAAAATCTGGAATTTTTTAACCATATAGAAGACATGTTATTTATTCTCTGAAAAATGTAAAAACAAAAATTCCATTCATTGCAAAATGAAGCATCCAAAGTACGGGACTTGATATGGTTACACATATATAGATTGATATGCAATTTTACTCACAAAATTTGTGAAGCATACTTGAAAATTATTAGAATCTAAACTCACAGGTATCTTGATAATCTTGCGCAAATTAAGGTATGTTTGCACTTGGTGTTAGAGGCGTTGTCAATCCTTTTAACACCAAGTGCAGACATACCTTTAATCCCTTATCAAAATAGTACCACTATGCAGTAATAAAAGTTACAACGTAATGAATGAGAAAGTAATCATATTATGAATACAAGTCGCAAGCCTGTTGAATGAGCTTTTGTTTGAAAAAAGGATTGAGTGTCTAAATGTGACTAAATGAAAGAATTGTATGTAAATGAAGGAATTGTATAAGCATTTTGGAAAGCCAATCCCCCCATAAATCTCACGCAAAAGTCTGCACACCAAAATGAACTCAGCAAAAAGGATCTATAATTAATCAGACTCAAAAAATTCAGCAACAAATAGATGTTACACCTCTTCAAGCATTGTGATTTTTTCAAGAGAATGGTCGCAAATCCCAAAATGTTGTTCGACCCAATACCTGAAAACATGCAAGCCAGAGATTTGTAACGCCCTTCAGGGAATAAGCCTGAGCCCCCAAAGATCAATAAGACTTGCATGAAAAGACTCACTTCAATTCGTCAGCAGCCTCTCACAATTTAAATTAATCAGATCCTGGCAGCATGGCACTTGAAATAAAATTAAGAGTTGCAGTGCCTGAATGTTCCTTAGCTTCCTCACAGAACCATAAAAGCTCGCATACCTTCGTTGAAAAGTTACTCTACTACCGGAACATTTAAATTATACTACAATTGTACTAAATCCTATAGCTACAAAACCTTATTGACAAATCATAAGAAGAATCATACAGCGTTCTCTACGTAATTGGGAAAAAAGAGTAAGAAGAGGAGGAAGATACAAGGCAGGCAGGCAAGCAAGCAAGCACAGAGGATTTACAAAGTTAGATGTCTTGGTTGGGAAGGTTGGGTGGCAGTACGAGAAGCTCGGCTCAACCGCTCACGGCGAGCTTCAATCACACAAATGCAACGCACACTGGTCAGATTCAGGCATCCGCTTGTGATGACAGACCTGCGCTCTGGACATGTATGCAGTTGTGGAAAGGTATCACACAAGGCCTGCACAGCTTGAGCGGACAAAGCCGTGCAGCCACTAAGGTTGAGTGACACTAGGCCATAGCCTGCAGGATCCCTTAGATAGGAAGTATCAAACCCCCCACCCCTGGATGTACTGATGGCGTTGCTATTGCAGCTGCTTCCGCTGCTGGAACTGCAGCTCCCTGCGCTGCTATAGCCGAAGGAACTTCGGCTGGTGGTGGGATACTCGTTACGGTCCCGAACTCTCGTGTTGGAGCCTGTGCTGCTGCTCCGCTTGTTGCTTCGCAACGCGTCTCTGCGTTTGCTGCTGTTCACGAGGGAGTAAATGGCGAGGTCGGTGATGTTGCGGCAGCAGTGGAAGCCCAGGACTCGTAAACGAAGGCAGTTGTCGGCCAAGATGATTACACTTTGATCTGTGGGTGGGCAAAGTTAGTGGAAACGTCTGAGGTGGAGAATAGAACTGGGTCGATTATGGCCCTTGGTCTGAATTCTAACTATCCTGAGTAAAAACGGTATTATCAAAAAGTTTGATCGACGCAAGAATTGTTCCACATAAGATCGATGACATATGAAGTAAAAGTTGTGTTTGACAAACCTGTAATCTGTAGGCACCCACAGAAGTCAACAAATCGTAAATCACGACACCCACGTGCCAATGCGGTTACACCCACATCTGTTATTTTTTCACACCATCCTACATTCAGGTATTGCAGCCCACTGCAATTTTGAGCTAAAGCCTGCCAAGCAAAATTCGCAGAGCCCGTCAGCAAGGCCTCCACCAGCCCCAGTGAGCTTGCCGAGATCTCAAGTAGAAATTAACAAAAATGAACACAAGAAAAGAGATAGAAAGGCGACTCAGTTCCAAAAGAAAATACACAATATCAGAGATCAAATGTTATGATGCGTCACAAGCTTGAAGACCTTACCACCAAAGCAGCATCAGAGCCGGCATTATCACAACCACAGAGGTTCAGGTGCCTCAGGTGCTTGCAATGCTGCGCAAGTCCAACAAGTCCAGCTTCAGAAACGCCCACACAACCACTAAGGTCCAGCTTCTCCAGTAAAGCGCAGCCATTGGAAAGAGCGATTAACGAAACATTTGTAAGGCGTGTTCCATTCGTCAAGTCCAAGGATCTTAATTCATGCCAATGAGTAACAGCTGCTCTCATAGCATCGTCCGTGAGATACGAACAGCGTCGAATGCTGCAATTTTCGAGACGGGAGAATTTATGCGCCACAGATTGCACAAGGTTGCTCACGCTTTTTTTACACCTGAACAATCGACTCTTTCAAGTTTAAATTTCAACAAATGGTTCATAACGAACTGGGGAATCATAATTAATCAGATGAAAGAGCTGTGATTCTTACCATGCAAAAGAAAGGTCAGTAACGCCCGCACAAATGGAATCTCGCCAACCAGTGCACACCCCTGTGGCCACCACCACTGTCCTATCATCCCCGAGTGCCAAAATTCGAACTAACAGCTCCATTGGCATGTCCTTCCACTTAGATTCAGCCATATCCCCCTGTTTTTCGTCTCCAGCATCCTCTGATCCCATGCCTATAATTCTTTTCTGCATCATCTTCTTCCACCTATGTTTCATATCACGAGGAGCGGACTCCATCTCATCATCTTCAGAGACCCAGAACGGGCCGGAACTTTGAGGCAAACCTTTCCACGTCATCATCTCGAACATTCCCAAGGAATCCAAGTCACTACCGTCGACACCAACTTCCGATGTGTAGTACCCGGCTTGGAGGTCATATATTTGCCCTGAACAAGTAACCATAAACCACATCTTTGACAATTAAATTCAAAGGCAATGACGGCGAAAAGTTGATATATATTAATAATTAACTCTTAATTAAAACGGGGGGACTGAACCCTTGTACCCACCGAAGATCGGGTATGACGAAAAAAATATCAATTTGAAATGCTCGATGCTTGTAACAATCCTTCATAGACAATCCTAATTCAGAATCGCTTTTATTGTAAGCATCCATCGTTTCATTCTCAGCTTAAAGTACCAAAGTCTTTCATTCGGAACCATTATGCTAAACAAGTTGAGTTTTGTAGAAGTCGAGCAAATGTCACCACTACAAGAAGTAAGGCTTATCCGCGCATGGGTCAAAAATTCTTCCCGACTTTGAATCAAAAATCAACAATGATAGCCTCTCCCTGACTTACTCATGATCCTCAACTCATCACCACGTAAATTGCAAAAATGAGACACTGATAGGATGCATAGTTCTAAAAAATTCTGCTAGCTACGTGACTGTACCATAAGTCCATCCTTTAAAGCCGCTTATGGCAAGACTTGCAACCCTAAGCACACGTCCAAAATAGTCCAGTGAACGTACAATTTTACCAACTGACCATGGGAAAGAGAATCCAGTCTCAAATCTCAAGAGATGTTGTGGACAAGGCTCTTGAAACGGGAGTGAAAGAACAGCAAACTGACAAGAATTTCGTCTACAAATTGCAGACATAAGTGAAGATACCAGCCACACCAAATCACTGAACAATTTTCATAAAAGATTCATCATTCAAAAAAGACCTAGGTAACCTTTACCCTAAACAAGTCTCCTAATTTTGTCGAATTTTTTAAAATGCCCTTCGTAGCAGAAGTAAGCAAGAAATCAAAAAGCAAAGCGCCGTTTGTTCACCTTCTCTGGAGTCCATGTTAACCTAGTTCCAACGCCTTTGCTCAATGAATTTATGCATCCACTCGATTGCGGGGTCAAAGGCAAAACGATACTCTGCAAATTTCACAAAAGTAGGTGAATAACACACAATTGAACACTATGCCACACGCCAAAACGATTGGAGGCACACAACCGTTCGCTTCAAAACAAAATGCACGCAGCGACATAAACAGGACGCAAATGGACGGGAATTCTATTTCCCTAAAAAGACAAGAAGAAGAGTCCAATCAAGTGACCTACTGTCTCCTCCATAATCAAAGTCATTCCTCAAATCCAGAGCACTCTCTTGCCTTCACATAATCAGCTGTAAGCCAAAAGAAGAAACAGAGAACTTGAACAATTACAAAACCAAGAGGTGCGAGCGACTGTAGTCGTAGGTAAGAGAACGCTGCGAGACACACGGGTGTGCAGGCTACCACGAAAGACGGAATAGAATTATACCCGACTCGAACAGCGCGAAAAGAATTCTCCTTAACAAACAACAACATTGACTCGAACAAAACCAGACCATTGCTAACTCACCGCTGAACTCAAAAAAATATTAATTAATCACCAACTCCGCCGTCGCCATGTCCAGCGACACAAACTGCAATTGAAAAAACGCGCATGAACGCAAGCCGAGGGAATTCAATAGCATACCAAGTATTAACGTCGCTACACCAATCGAAATTCTTCACAATCGAAAAACAAACGCGCTCCAAGAAATTGGCGACTCACACCTACTTCTTCACCAGCCGCACCTTCCTTGAGCGCAATTGTAAAGAAAAAACGCCGAACAATAGAAACGCGCTTCACGAACAATCAAAAAGCGATCAATTCTCTACGAACAGTAAAATTCTCCAAAAAAGTCCTCACCAAAAGCACGCCGCTCCCAAACCCGCGCGGATCAAAACGACACTCCAAATTTAGAATCCTCGCGACCCGCTGCTCTCGTAGAAAGAAACGCCTCACATGCAACAGACGGATGGAAAGCACACTCCAAGCCTCCGAGGATTACTAAGTTGCGAGAATCACGAACGAAGTAAGCAAGCGGCAGAAAGAAGAAGAAAGAGTCGCGTTCTCTGAACTCAGAACACCGTGACAAGAATTGAAAGAAGAATTGGGAGACTTGCGAGACGCAGCATGAGAAGGTGACACGACGACTGACGATGGTGTTGCTATCTGATTGGAAACGTTGCGCGCGAGCGATTTCGGCTGCGGAGGAATCCGACAGGGGAAGCAAAACGAGAAGCAAGAGGAGCTTGGAGAAGCTGCGAGGTGGAAGCAAGCTAGCAGGGCAACCTCCACTGCCACGCTTCCTGGTTCACTCCGGTGTGAACGGGACACTTTTGGAGGTCGCGTTCACACCTTGGGAGGTCCAAGAGTTTGGGAGAATCTGCAGGCGCCGCCTACTGCCTACACTGAATATTCTAGTACTATATGTACTACCTCCGTCCCGAAATAATTCTAGGGTTTCTAAATATATTTCTCTCAAATTAAATTCAAGATTTGCTCCACGGACAACAATTGAAGCTAATTTGAACACCTTAAAGCAAAAGAATCTGTAAATACCACATTCTATAGATTTTATAGCGATTAAATTCCTACAAAAGAGATTGAAATGCAACCTCTAATCAACCAAAGGCAAAGAATTCAGCTCACAACTATACAAAAGTTGTTACTTACAAATCTTTTCTTGAGAGTTTCTTAGACTTGCATCATAAGATATAGATACAAAGGACATCAATGAACATCACTACACCAATGTTGCTTGGAGAACACTCAAAATTAATACCACTGGAGTAGTTCCAAAAAGGAGAAAAAAATTGTCGATTTTGCCACTTGTTTTCAACATGTACTACTTCACTATTGACTTCCATTCTTTCACACCTAGTGGAGTTTAGTAGAAGCTACAATAACTATATAATCCTTGTATGGAATCTCTAGATGCCATACCTACTCACAAACTAAAACTCTTCATAACTTTCATCTCATTAATTGAAATGAAATGATTAAAAGCTTTCTACTTATATATAAGTCCAAAGAACTTATTTAAAAATTTTATTTAAAAATTTAAAAAAATTTAAGAAGTTTTTGGGGTTGCCCAAGCTGCCCACCAAATGTTGACAATTACATATCATGCAATAACTTTTTAACCATGAAGTCAAAAGTTATGAAAATTATTTTGCCTTAAACTACTCCTTGGGCACATGTTGTGTCAAATTTTCAAAGAAAATAAATAAAAATTCCATTCATAGTAAGTTGTCCAAAATTGCTATGATGCCAAAAAATGGTATAATTTGTATCTTTAGGGGTTAAGTGATATCCAAAAAGTGCACAATAAAGTCTTGGTTTTTTTTAATCTTTTTTTAATTCCTAATAAGATCCAAAAGTATTTATGACAATTTAATAATAAAAACTACTAAAATTTATAAATAAAATCCAAAAGATTTTAATCATTGATGATGAAGAAACTTCATTCATAAATATCTTTATAAAGTCAAGGCTAAAAAGATGCATTCCTAATTGAAATGCTTCCCTATAAATTCAATACTTCACCAAAAATTACAACTATCCACATATTTTGAAAGCTATGAAAGAGAGACAAAAGGTATTAAATTTGGAAGATTATCAAATAAAGAAAAATAATAGTGAAAAATTAGAAATCATAAATTAAAATCATGCTTAGAAGGTTCCAAAAGTTGTTTTAAATCCACAACCAATCTACTACCAATTTGATACTAATCTGTTTTCAATCTATAAGATGTTCATTTAATGTGAGGCACTTTCAAATTCTAAAAAACAATCTAGGGCCAAAACAATGTTGTGGATGTTGATGAGCATGGCACATTCTTTGGGAATTATAGGTGCAAAATTGTGCTTGGTAGGGGGTAAAAAGGTGGTAGTGCAATTACCTACACCTTAAATTTTAATACATTTCTTCCCCCTTTCTCATTTAAAAAATATTTAGTTAGTTTTATATTTGGTGGAGAATTGACTCTAAGGAAAAGGTCCAAGTGAGGAATGAACTTTTTGTTCACATTTATAGCTCAACCTTTATTCCAAAGATTACATTAATGTATGACTATTATTAAACCCTAAAGGACCGAGACACATTTTAAGTAGAAATTGTGAAAGAAATGTCGTTTTTCAAGGTAGTGAGAATTTTATATATTTCAAGGTAGTGAGAATAAGGTCTAAGGAATAAGGTCTTGGATTAGTCCTTGTGTCAAAATTTCATAAACATTTGACCCAAATTGACTACCAGAAATTTCATGTGTACATTGAATTATCACTTGGTCCTTTAGGGATTAAATGGTAGTTCTAAAGTTTTTTAACATAAATTTTTTTAGGGTAAGTCTTGAAGGTAGGCTAATCCAAGACCTTATTCCTTAGGTGCTAAAGTTCTCTAAATTGTGACCTAACTTAAGGTGCCCTCTACAAATGCACCATTGATGTTGAAGCATTATCTTCACTTTGTGTACACCTCCAAAATCAATTATGTAATTATGTAGAAGAAATTATTTTGGAACCAAACTTTGTTCCTTTGTAATCACTTGTTCCTTGTACATACAATATCCAAATGTCACATTTTTGGTGTGTTAGAACCTTCTTTCAAGTGCCAACAATAAAATTAGAAAATTAGAAAAGTCTAATAATAGTAGATAGGCATAGAAATAAAAAAGTGGGAGCTAAATAATTCCAATTCAATTCATTGATTGGTCACAACTTCAACAATTGAGCCCCAGAATTGAACCTCATCACTTTACATTAATTGGGGCCAAAAAATTGAACTGTAGCCTAATTGAAGGCCTGAAATCAAACAAATTGGGCCATCCTTCCATCTGGCCGTAGGACTAGTATAAACCAAGCCTTAGAATTCATATTCAACTGTGAAATCGAATCAAATCAACCCTATGAATTTTTTTGTTAAAATGGCAGTATTCCATACGCCATTTTCCATTCATTCCTAGAACGTATATAGATTTCATGCAACACGGTCTAAATGTGAATGTGCCGGCAAGTTTGTGGAATACCGCCATTTTAACAATATATCAGTTCTTAGTAATTTCATTTGTTTAAATGGAAAGAAAAACCTTACCATTGTAATTTACCTGACCGTAAGTTACTTCATTGAAAGGCTCACGTAAATTAACTTTAGGTAAAATGGTCAAAATGGTCAATACAGTATTATTCTTTTTGACTGGTGGAAAAGGTCTAAATAGTTGGGGCAGTTGACAGTTAATTTTCTCCACTGTTGGAGCCTTGTAAGCAGGTTGTTTTTTTCAGGGTTTTTTTTCATTTATTTTGGGCAGTGCAGAAAGCGATCTTTGCTGGAGTGATGATGAAGCGATATACAATCATGGAAATGGATGAAACCTGAAATATATGGATGAAAATGCATTTATTCATCCAAAATAGAGTGTGCATTCATCCAAAATAGAATAAGAATGTCTCAAGATTTGATAGCAATAGAGTGATTTCATACAATAAAAAAGGAAGAATATCTTGCCAAATATGTCTTGTACAAAATTTTGCATCTCTTTTTAGTGAAAATTTGCTCAAGAAAAAAGCCTTACTTGTAGGGGGCTAAAAGTCTTTCAGCCCATAGTTTCTATGCAATGGAATTCTATACAATTAATATTATTAAAATATGATTGTTTGTATGGTAGTTTGTTTGTGACATACTTCAGAATCTCTTAAATTATTGGGTGAACGAGAGCACCATTGTTGCTATAAAGACGGGTATAAAGAAGTCCTTGGCCAAGGTGTGTGCACAATTCCCATTTAAAAGTTGGTTACAGAGAGCTATGGCTATAGATTGACAAGCTATGAACTTCATTCCCCACAACATTGGTTTGAAATTTTTATTTTTACTTAAGAAAAATGTTTGCCAATACTTTACTTTTACTTTTACTTTTATTTCTACTTTAAAATTTATTTTCCAATATTTTTCTATTTTTGTATGCCAAACAAATTATAAAAAGAAAAAATATAATACAAAAATCAATAGCACACATGATATTAAATGTCAATTCCATGTATAGATGAATTGTTGTATTTAAAGGATTAAAAAATGGATATGAAAGTAGATTTAAGGACTTAGTCATGAATTTTGTGGCAATAATAAATGATATACTAATGTAACGGCATAGGGCACACTAATTCTCTCTTCATTTATTGAAGATGTTGTATGTGGGTCATGCTCACCCTCTAGATACAAAAAAATATTTTTACGAACCTCACACATTTGGCAATTGATCAAATATTTCAATACTTCTTTTGAGAAGCACCTCAAACTTTCCTAATGATTGTCATTCTACTTCACAGAGTTCACAACTTCCTCCATTTTTCCAAAATTTTAAATTTTCTTTCATTTACATTCCTTCCTATTTCTTTCACTTGCACTCAATTTTTTGTTATTTCACACAACCATAATGCTAGTAAAAAAAATACTATTATTTGTCAAAATTTTAAAAGTAAACAAAATTTCTAACCAAAATCCAACATGATTTCATAAACCACATCTCTAGACTATCATTACTACAAATCCCTACATACCAACCTATAGGAAAATTGAGGTGAAAATCATGATTATTTAGGCAAATTTTATAGTTATTTTGTTGAAAATTTGTTCTAAGTCACCATAGTTTTTTTTGTTTCTTCTTCAAGATCCAAAATGATTTTGCAAAATTCACTAGAATTGATGAATAGCCTCAATTAAATTTTTGGAGCCACATAACATTCCTAAATAGAAAGAGGAGGGTCTCTCTTGTATTGTAGTGCAACCGTAGGAAGCATATTTGTGTTTCAATGGTGAATAATTCAACAAGTCCCTTCATCCACAAATACTACTATAATTGAACTTGATCCACTTAGAGTGAAAAACATGAAACTCGTGCTAGCACATCTAGGTAGTAAGGTAAACCAACCTATGGCAAGTAGAACAAATGGTTTGCCATGTTGTCATTATTTAGCAAAAATATTGAGATTTTTTTATACAAAGACAAATGTGTGAAATGAAGAGAGCAATTAAAAATTACTTTTTTTACAAAGTATGAATTGTTATGAATTTTTGAAATATATTGTCCAATTGATCTAAAAGAGTCATTAGACTACCCCAAAATCAACAAAAAGTGTATCAACAATGGTCATCTTACTACCTAAAGTAGTCACAATATCTCTGAACATGGCTACAACATGAAGGGAAAGAAAAGTCACCTCTTGTAATGAATTTACACTAAAAGGTAGAAGTTTTTAAAGTAATCACTACTAATTGCATCACCATCACCCAAGGCATTGATTTTGGCTACTAACCAACCTAAGAGTGTAGTCCCAATCTCATTCATTAAAAAAGAGCTTATCCAGCATAGATGGATGTAAGACTCCAATAGCTCATTTCCTCAGTGCTTGTCATTGGTGGTTTACTTGTCAAAGGCTAGTTGTGTGGGACCTAACTAGGAGTGTGGTCCTAATTTCATTTATTACCCCTTAAATGTCAAGGTAGACGTTTGGCGTCCGATGGATGACAAAGAATCTCTCCATGTAGAACAAAAGTGCAACTATTTGTCCTCAGAATTTTGTGTGGAAAGGAGAGATATTCTCCTCTAGTACTTTGACTTCCAATGAGTGTTTTTTTACAATTTTTTAAGCCAATGATTCACACGATTATGAAAACTGATGATTTTTTAGATCATCCCGTCATCCTTTAACCTACAAATGATGCAACAGACATTTTTTGTCTGATGAATGACAAGGAATTCTCTTGTGTAGGATAGAAATGCAACTATTCATCCTTGGAATTAGGGGTAGAAAGGGGAGATCTTCTACAATAGTTTGACTTCCAATGAATATTTTTATTTTTTTAAAACTAGATGATGTCACACAATTCCAAAAAGGCTGATTTCCACGATCACCAGCCTGGCGTTCAAAGGTTAAGGGTTGAAAAACATTTGTCATAGGTGGATGTAAGACTCCAAATGAATGGGTCATTCCCTCCATGCTTGTCATGGGTGGTTTGCTTATCCAAGGCTAGTTGTATGGGAACCCATATGAACAAACTCTCCATTTACGCCAACCCAACAGTAATGTAGTGGTGTGGGACCTAAAATGAACAAACTCTTGATTCACGCCATCCCAATAGTAACGGTTGGAGTTTTTCTCGATCTCTCAAACAGCACAGAAACCGTGAGGGTCCGACTGCCTTGGAGAGGTCCAAGTGAGAACGTTCCGGACATTGGCCATTGAGAGCCTCGCCAGCCACGACGACGGGCCCCCATGGAAGGGTACCTACACACCAGGCGGCCCCACCAATGTACTGGCTCAAGGTGCCCATGTTTCATGGACCCCAAATGGAAGCACAGTCTTCAAAAGCTCTAGGCTTCTGGGCCCTGTAGTACCATAGGAGTTTTTTTTATGCTTATCTAGATTGGACTTTGGACTTTGGACTTTGGACTTTTTTTTTATAATTTTTTTTCCTTGCTTCCCATCTTGACCAACTTGAGGAAATTAAAGCTATGGGTAGGATTGTATTGAAAGAAAGGATGCTGGAATATTAATGGCATGGGATGCAAGTAAGATATGGCACTATGATGGGGTGCTAGGATGTGGACCCAAATGAATTGGGGGGAAGCCACACAAACCATTCAAAGCCAGGCATTACATGAATTGACCCTTAAACGCCGGGCTGGTGAGTGTGGAAATCAGCCCTTTTGGAACCACGTGACATCATATGGTTTAAAAAAAAATCAAAAATATTCATTGGGAGTCAAACTACTGTAGAAGATTTTTCCCTTCCACCTCTAATTTCAAGGATGAATAGTTGCATTTATGTCCTACATAGGAGAAATTCTTGTCATCCATAAAACCAAAAAACATCTGTCGTGGCATTTATGGGTTAAGCTTATTTTGTTTACTAGTGAGACCGGGGTTCTTTTTTTTTCAGCTTTGAAAAGAAAGGGGACACGTTAAGACCAGAGGTTGTGTACTATTCAACTCATTTTTCACTTGATTAGTTTATGAAATCGGCAACCTTGAAGTGAAGAGAGCTTGCTAATTATGCTAGGAGAATATGTTGATTTTCACACGCATCAAATGTTCACGTATGGTGTTTTAACCCTTAAAAAGACAACAGGGTGACCTTGGAAATCATCCATTTTCATTACCATGTGAATCATTGGCTTAAGAAATAGCAAAAGTATTCATTCGAAGTCAAACTACTATAAAAGATCCTCCCCTTTTCACAACCAAATTTTGAAGATGAATAGTTGCGCTTCTGTCTACTACTAAAAGGATCCATTAGGTGCCAAACGTCTATGTCAATGTTGAAGGATTAAATTGTATATTTTCAAATTATATTTAATTTTGGATATACCTGCTCTCTTGCACAAAATGATCTTTTATGGCTTTTTTAGTTAATTCTTGAAGTAAGTGAGAAGTCCCTTCTAGGTATCTAGCAAAGTATAACATGGGGAAGATCATTGTCTAGCCCTATGCAATGTTCATGTATATTATGTGGTTTTAGAATTTTTTAGAACACACTAACAACAATCATATGAGTCCTTTTTGGTATACGTAAATCTTTTTAACTCTTAACATTTGAAAGTCCCGAGGCCTTTGGGACTTTCATCAAATTCTACTCAAAATTATTGTTCATATTACAAAGTGCAAAAAATTGTAGAATGTTTTTAAAAGAAAATTAATTAATTAAATTCTTTTAGATGTATCTAATAGTATGGAATCTTACATTGGACTAGTATAAAAATGAATGGAAGAAATTTCAAAAACTTTGATTGTGTGGATTGCATTCCAATGGGCTCATCCATTCATAATCCATCCATCTATCCATCTATAATCCATCCATCCACCTATAATCCATCCATCTATAATCCATCTATCCATCTATAATCCATCCATCCACTCATAATCCATCCATCCATCTATCCATCTATAATCCATCCATCCACCCATAATCCATCCATCCATTTATAATCCATGCATCTATCTATCTATAATCCATCCATCTATCCATAATCCATTCATCCATCCATCTATAATCCATCCATCCATCCATTTATAATCCATCCATCTATCCATTTATAATCCATCCATCTATCCATCTATAATCCATCCATCTATAATCCATCCATCTATAATCCATCCATCCATCCATCATCCATCTATAATCCATCCATCCATCCACCATCCATCCATCATCCATCCATCATCCATCCATCATCCATCCATCATCCATCCATCATCCATCAACAATATATATTCATCCCTCCCTCCCTCTCTTCCATCTGTAAAGAAGACGGAATGGGAATCAGGCAGTGGTCCTCTCTGGAAAGAAATAATGAGCGGGGTCGATCAATTGGAGGTTGGTCCTTTTTCTCTGTCCCCTGGAGACAAGGCCTCCAAGCTGATAATGCTGTGTGTGATTGGGTGGCTTGACCCCACAGCATTATCAGCCAGCCTCGACAGGCAGGCAGGCACAGCTTCAGTTGTGGTCCAACCAAGAGTGAGTAGCTTAGTACCGAATCGAAAGCATTGTTGAAGCCGGCTTCTCAACCCCAGCCAGGACTCGGTTACTGGCGACGCGCTGGGGACTGCGTTTGAAAGTAGCCGTCGACCGCTCAAGGCAGAAGCACCAGTTGTCAACCACGCCCAGTACCCAACATGTAGGCTGCACTATTTCCAACCTCAGGCCGGAACGGCCAAGCTTGGAAGGAATGTTTTTCTTTTTATCCTTCTCAAGGTTGGGATTAACAAGGTCGTGACACATGCCCCAAAGTACACTAATGATGATAAATAGTGTTATGTTGTGATTAGTGTTATTTGGACTTTTACCCCGGTCACTCTAAACTTCAATTAGTTGGCATTTTATTAGTGTTGTATTCACTTTTTTGAGCAATAACTTATTTGAGCATGTAATAGATTTAATTCTTGGGTTCATACGTTTTTCTTTGCATTTTGATGAAATAGTTAGGTAACAATAAATGTAAACTTGTAAAAAATTTATACCCAATAGTTGACAAATAGTGTCTATGTTGACATTTAGTGTTGGTAACATTAACCGGATTGTTGACAATTAGTGTTATGCTTCGTGATTAGTGTTGCCAACACTATTTATCATCATTAGTGTAGTGAGCAAGAAGAGTAGGAAGTAAGGTAGGAGGCTTGAGTTGCGAGCGGGCATTTAGAATCATGGTTTTTTTGGGAGGGGGTTCCTAGCGAAACTTTGCCAAACTGTCAGAAATCTGACCTCTCTGGCTTCGTCCTTCCAAAAACTGGCTTCTGTAGTGAGGGTACTGGCACCCAAATGTGCCACTGACCTTAAACTGCCATCATCTATACTCTGTGTATACAGCTCCAAAATCGGTTCTGTATTTGTGTGGAAGAAACACTTTCAGGTCCAAACTTTGTTCCTTAACAACTTCTGCACATGAATTTGATATTATTTGTACTTGTACTAAACGAAATAGATTTTTTATAGTTTGGAAACTTGTTTAACTTGAAAATACTAATACCATACTTGGCTATTATCATTAGTAATTCCTACCAAATATTTAATTTCTTTGACCAAATGATGTATTCTTTAAGATTTAATGGATATTATCAAAGATTTTCTTATTCATCATACAAAATACAAATTTTTGAAAAAATAAATTCCTTGAAATTTAGGCTTCTTTTCTTAAGTTTATTTTTTAGAAGTTATGACAGCTAGGCATTGTAGTCCATAAGTTTGATAAGTATGGTAAAAAACCAAAAATTTAGAAATTACTTAATAAAAGTTTAATATAGAAAAGTGTTGTTATTTGGAAGAGGAATTGAACACTATGACATGGTGTTGTTTGGAATTTTTACATCAATATCAAACAAAAGTAAATATGCCTCTTTGTTTAATATGTAGCGGTAGTTGATCCGTTTTTATGATAGGTAATGTAGATTAATTATTAGTGTCTTCTTTGTAGCAATTGGGATGCTAATTGGTCTACTATATTAAGGTAGGAGGTCCATAAATTGCCCATTTAAGATTTGACACTCAATTTTTGAGGAGGTGAAGCTTCTTGAAATATTTTTTAGTAAATTTTTCTTGAAAGACAAGTGGAATTGGCATTGAACTCAAGTCATTTCATATTTCTTGGAACTTTGTGGAATTAGTTACAAAAATTTTGAAAGTTGAAATGGCATAAGGCTTTAAAATTGCCCACCTTCTAAAATGTACATTGTTTGTACATTGTTGAAGGCTATGAAAAAGGAACATGTATAAATAGTATACATTTGAGAAGGTGGACAATTTTAGAGCTTGTGTGCTTTTAGAACCTCCTACCTTATGTCCTGGCTTCCATCCAATTTCAATATGTGTATAAAATCAGCCTAAAGTATGTTCCCAGTTTGTAACTTTTTACCGATGAAATTTATTACTATCATTTTTCTAAGATGAAATCACAATGCTTTTGTGTGTAATATGTTTTTAAGATTTTTTTCATGAAAAAAAATTGATACCATCATAAATTTTTGAAGAAAAATTGAAGAAAATTCATATTGTATACAGAATAAACTTTTAGAATTTGAAATTTTCATCATTGGTGTATGATGTGGTCTAGAACATCATATTGTGAACCAAAATTTCATATCATTTTTAAAATAGAAAATTCTTAGATTTGGTGTTACTAGAATACATATTTGAAATTGCTTAGGAGTTTAGAAAATTCTAGATTTGGTGTTACTAGAATACATATTTTTCTTAAATTATGAATGTGGAAGAATGTCAAGTGGTTGACCAAGCCAAAATTGCTTTGACTTTAGTTGAAAACTAGATTTGCCAAAATGAGGACATAGATTTTAAGAACACAAAAATTTCAAAAAATCACCTTGTGAAGAGAACCTCATTTGAAATGCATTCCAACAAATCTTACTCAAAAAATGATAATATTTTGCTTGTAATCAAATTTAGAATGAGTTGTGAAATTTCTATTTTAAAATTTATAAAAAGAAAACATTGGTGATAGCATTGGTGAATCTAACTGTATGGATGGAATCTAAAACTCAAAATCTACAACTTTTATTTGTGTATGAATCCCAAAACACTCTTCCAAATAGTACTTTATGATGGATTTTTCCAAATTGTCAATTTTGGAGAAGATTATGGATGTTTAGGGATTGAAGGCCCAAAGTTCAAATTGCAATAAGTTCATTAATTTAGCTCAAATTCCAAAGATATCATTTTCTTGTCTAAAATAATTCAAATCAAGAGTAAAAGAGTAAAGAAGTTCAAGTTTCTCAATAGTGCACACAATTAATATAGGTGCATATTGTCTTATGCTAATCTCATGTTGCAATTTGTTGCCTCTTTCATTCATCAAGTAAGGGAATTTTATACAATATTGATTTGAAACTCTCATTGCTAACTAAGTCTTTGCACTGAAAACAAGGCCCTGAAATCTTCAATTGGGTATCAATAGTAGCTCAGAGAACAATAGAGCCCCAATGCTTTTTTGTATAATTTTAAGGTAGACCACCTCTTTTCCGACACCAACTACCTATTCATTCCATCATCCTACTTTTGGCCCCAATTCCACCCAAAAACTCATCCAAATCCATTTTCATTTTCTACAAAATCAATGCATCAATGCGAACAATGGATAACACGTCAATCCCTTATTAGTGAATACTTAAGTGCCATGGAGAACGTTAAACTCTGCCCATGAAATGAGCCCAATAGGCTAAATTTACCTTGGAAGAAACGCAGGAATTTTTTACTTTCACATAAATCTTTTCATGCAAATTTTGAATTCATATTTGCAATCAAAGACCCCAAAGTAGCTAAGAGAGGTTTGAAACATACCCTAGACACGGCTCAAAATAGGGAGAGGGGGCATGTTTTTACTTTTACCCCCTAGAAAACCCGAAATTATCCTGTTGCGTCCATTTCATGGGCAAAATTTAGTGTCCTGCAAGTGCCATTCAATATACGGAAAGGCAGTTATGGGTTGTTTATGTGATGTTTAGTGACTCCACTCTATGGGTGATTCTCTAATTATTCTTTAATTTCACTTCAGAAATTCACATAAAATACAATTTTCATTGAAAAATTATAATTCCACTTGGGTTTGATTCGTGAAACAAGCGCACACCTCTACACTAAATAGTGAAATTAGGTTGCCTGAACAATTAGGTTGCCTTACTCAGGAAAGTTACCTCATGACTCACCACTCGTTCAGATGGAGGCACAAGCAATTCTCTAAACTGAGTCATGAACCAGTGCACCAACCCATGCAACACACATGGTTCCTACATTACTGCATCCATCTACACTAACTATACATATTTATATCGTGTGGAATGTTGAGAATTTAGTGTGGGGCAACCTAATTTCAGTATTTAGTGTAGGAAAAAAAAATATGTGCCCCTCTTGGAGTTGGCCCAAAAGACAAGCCTACCAGCACCCTGATTTCATTAAAACTTTGTGTGTCAGAATTTCAATCACTTCGTGACTCATGAGCTCGTACTGAACAGGATAAGATTCACACTCTCTGCACCAATCACTCGAGGCCAGGTGGCCTTTGGAAAATGAGAAGCCAGCAAGTTAGGTCAAGCAATTCCAGGGCACAGAACCTGAGACTTCAAGGAGAGGGGGTCTGGTCACCGTGGCCCCGGGCATGGGGCACAGATGTACCCTATGACCGTGAAATAGAAAAATTCTTGTTCTTGGGTCATAACTGTCTCCCATAGATGAAGACCACTTTCATGGAGGAATCTTGTCTCCCACTCACCCTCCAAAAAAGTTTTCAATAATAATGAGGAATTTTTTTCCCTTCACCTTATACACTTTGTGACACCCACCCTCTTCTCCAAACTCGCAAAAAAGTGAATCCATGATGGTCATCTTACTCATTGGCTCAAACGGTCACAATATTTTTGTGAAAATGGTCCCAATGTCAATGTGCTTAACCCTTTAAAGGACGACGACGACGGGGTGACCTTGAAAATCATCAGTTTTCATGCTCATATGAATCACTGGCTTAAAAAATTACAAACTGAACACTCATTGGAAGTGAAAGTACTATAGTAAAGATCTCTCCCTTTTCTACACAAAATTCTAAGGATGAATAGTTGCACTTCTTATCCTATATGGAGAGATTCGTTGTCATCCATCGCATGCCAAATGTCTGCCTCGACATTTAAGGGTTAAATTATTTAAGCCAATGATCACAATTGTCAATTGATCCTTTGAAGGTCGTACGCCTAAAAAGAACGCATGGCAAGGATTTGCTAAAGATGGATAAAATATAAGTCATTATTAGAAACTAATCATATACATTATTAAGGATGTAAGGCTCTTGCACATTTCAAAGTTTGTTTAAATGCAAATATGCATTAGTATTTGCAAGAAGAACCACAGTCATTTTTGTATAAATATACTAAACTCTAAGGATTATCCCAACAATGTCATATCAAATCTAATCATAAAATTGCAAGAGGTACTAATGTTTGATTTGATTATGTAATTTATAATTACGAATAAAAAAGAGTCAAAACATACGTTTTACTACTTCCTAAAGAAAGCACAAATAGGTATTGAATCTAAGATTGACTAATAGATAAACTATACCCATACCTAACAATGATGTTAGGTATCTCTTGATCTTGCTTGCCAAAAATCACATGATTTTTTGATATATTTTACATATGTTTAAACTTTGAAACTCCGCTTCTAAAAATGTCACCTCTTTCATTCAAAATTTGTTAAACCAATGCAAGTTATTAATCAAAACCTTGTCATTTGCTAAGTATTAACATTTAGAGTGAAATGTATATAATAGACAAGTTCAATTGATGGCTTACTTTTTGTCCATAAATCAAATCATCATTAACAAAGGATACCTTGAAGATAGGTCTCACCCTTTTAGGGTGAAGTGAATGGTTTTCATATCAGAGAGGGGTTTGAGAGGAGTTTGTCGATGTGATCACATTTTTATTTTAGAAAAAAATTCCAAAGTACTAAAACACATTATTTGCATATTATACAAATGCATTATGGATTTCATAGTTGTGCTCATAAGGTGAATAAAATTGAATTGTAGGAAGATTTGGGTTCTAGGCTCTCCAAAGACCCTATTCTGGATGATGAACAGAGTGCTTCGGAGTGATGTTTTGTCTAAAAGCAACCTTCCCTTACGACCAATTGATGAAATTTAAGATGAATACTATATTTGTACAGTACAGTTTGTGAAACATATCCCAGTGAAAAACAAGTTCATTCTTGACAAAGGGATGGGATTCACACAAGTAAGCCCACTCAAAATACAAACAGAAATTTCACGGAGTTCTTTACGATCCTATTGGTGTTCCTCAAGTTACAAGACCTATGTTGTAAACTAAGTATCTTATCTCCTGGGAATACGAGCCACAATTGTAGCTCCCAACAATCTATCACAAGCTGCTGTACAGTACTTCTGATCTTAAAGTAAAAACTACGAGGAAACGAGGAAACAACGAAATAGAAGAGCTGAAAAATAAGGAAATGGATTTGAAGCAGGAATTGAAAGAAAATATTTTGGCATGCCTCTCAAATCCAACGAAAGCGAAGCAAACCAAATGGAGAAGCACGTACCGTAATAGCAGAGCCAAATTCTGCATGCCCAAGGAATTATTAGGATTCTCAGAGCTTCGGACTACCTCATTGAAAACGGTGTTCGCAAAATACACAATTACAAATGAGTCCATATTTAAATTGATCTGTCCACGCATTTCAGATCAACAAAATTGACAAAGGGACCACCGCTCATGAGGGTGATCCGTCAAGGTCTTTGTTCGCTGCTTGCCAAAGTCCAGTAAGCGCTGTATAATACAACCATCCCTAAACGAATGAGCCATGTGCGTAAAAATAGCAACCAGTGTTGTCTTCAGGGTACTCCACCGAGAAGCAAGTCACTGCCAAGACCAGGCAAGGAAACAAGTCCAGTCACATTCGCTAGACGTAAGGAAAGAAAGGTTCCATACAGAACCAGAAGGCCAATACCCATGCTCTTGCCGGGTGTCATGGATCGCGTAGGCAATGTAAACATTGCCCACAATAAACCCGCATATAGAAACCCAATTGTGTAAAACAAGCTGTAGTCGGTTGGGATGATGAAAGCGGCAGGATAGGTTTTCCAACTCGCAAGAATGAAAGAAAGTCCCAAACCAGCCAGGGTGTTGAACATGGGACCTGCATAACAACCTGACATGGCAATCTGCACCCCTTCATTCCCACTGAAGGAGAGAGCAATATTCGACATGAGATCTCCCATGGAGTTTCCCCAGGCAAGGACAGTCAAACCAAGAATGGCGGCATCGATCTCCAGTATTATGCCCAGGGCTACTAAAGCCGCCACGAGCTCATTAGCAATGATGTAGAACCATACGATGCTCATGACAAATCCTCCAAACGCCCAAGGGAAGAGGAAGCGCCGAGGTGGATGCGCTGGTTTAGTAGTGAAGTAAGAAAGGATCCCCAAGAGGGCACCTAGAGACAAGCCGAAAACGTAGACGGTGGGACTACTCCCCAAGGGATGGCCATCGTTTCCATCCCAGACTGCGGCCAAAAGCGTAGGCGCCAACATTGCACTCCCGATTGCAAAAGGACGTGACCACCGGGAGTCGTCCACCAAGGGAATCGTCAAGCGTCGGGGCAGGTTGAGGGGCATCCATAGAAGCTGCCAGCACAACCTACGAAGTGACTTCTGTGCCTGGAACCAAAAAAATCAATTTCTGCTTATGATACGAAGAAAAACATGCGATTAACTTCCTCAATTTAGCTAAGTGGGATGTTAAGGTCCATTTGCTAGTTCAAGTTCAACTAACCTATTGAGTGCCAGCACTTGCAAGGTAAACATGAGGAGTCAGGATTTCAAATAGCTAACTGCTGCCATTTGGTTGGAGTCGACGGACTTCACTCTTCAAATCATTGGTGTATAAACAGCTAGTTTACTTGTTCAAAATTAGAGAGTTCAGTTAACCGGTGAAATTGAACGTAAATCCATTGCACGTTAGTTAGCAGGAGATAGTACCAATTTGTTGACACAACTTGGGGCAGTGCAGGCATTTAGTAACTAATTTCAGTAAGCTAATTGGCGCTACTTGGTTGGTGTGGGCGGAGCATTATAAGCAAGACAAGATTTCAAATCAATCAGAGCCAATAGCGCACCTGCAATTCAGCTTCTTCCTGCTCACTCCATCCCCACAATGGGCGAGAAGGTCCCTCCAGTGTGGCCAAGCCTTTGTGCGAATATATAGCCACATTGGAAGTCCACATCCACTGAGGAAGAGAGTTCTCCATCTCGGTCCCTTCACTGAAAGAGCCTGAGCCTTCATTGTCACCCGGGGAAGAACCTGAAAGCCAGAGAGAAATCACGAAAATCACACCTCAAGATTGTCACCCAATCGTGGTTGGTAAATAAAAAATCGAAAAGAATCCTTCCTTGACAAACACAGAGGAGGAATTCGGATGCTCTCTTAATTATATGATCCCTTGATATTAATCCGATTGTATAATCATTCATGGAAACGAAAGCTCTCTCTCGCAACATTGCCCTCTCGAAAACGAAAGGAACAAAACGAAACAAAACCTGGTAAAATAGCTTCGGAAGACTTACTTAGAAGCAGCGGCTCGAGGGCGTATGATGACTGGCGTTTCTTGTGATCTTGAGTCTTAATACATTCGCCCGCCGCTACCATAAATCCATACACTAGGTAAATGGATATAAACATAATCGCGCCCCACAGATGTATCTTGCCCACGATTATGATCAGGAGGAGGGACACCAAGGTAACCATGAAGAACCCCACGTCCCTGAGAAAGCAGTTGCGGTCCAGGTGCAACGTCCCGGTACCATGCACTCTAGAGACTATCAGCGCAACAGAGCCCGCAACGATGGATGTCACGAACATTGCACCACCCAGGACGCTATTCAATCCCACCTGCAACGATGACCAAATCAAGAAAATTTCATCATTCACACAGATAAAAAGAGAATTATACATGCCTCCCAGAAGGTCCATATCGCCTTTCGAAGTATCATAACCTTCCAGAGTAGTATACAGCAGATAACTAACACAAAAAGAATCTGCAGCACTAAAATATTGAAGAACTAAACCCAATTTTGGAGTAAATTATTCCATTGCCAGCCCTGCCATTACTGTAAGATGAACCCACATGCCGACCAAGGAATGGATGAAAGAAAATAAATAAACCTATCAGACATAAGATGTACTCAAGATTGTCCCAAAAAAGAGAACCCGCGTTCCTTTTCTAACCTCACTGTTCATTCATTAAAAGGGCATTCAGGCAGCTCTTCAAGAACATCGTGATGTACTAGACCCAATAACGTAACGTGAAAGCAGACACCTAAATTATCATTCCCTCTTGCGCTCACTTGAGAGGATGGCTTCCATCAACTTCAGCAAATTTACATGACGCAAAGTCTAAGAGCATCCCCACAAGATACTCTAATTTTCCCTTTCCAGCAACTCGAGATGAGAGGGCAAAACAAAGTGTCCTTGTAAAGTTGCTCTAAGCACGGATGCTTTCAAATATTTCATCTCTCAGCCAGAAGTAAGTGCCCTAAACCCCCTCAAGTAAATTGTGTACCAAGGCACCTTAACGAAACCACGTTAGCTTTGAAAGTGATTCCATCACCAACCTGTCCATTACTTGACCCCGTGAAAGCAGCAATACTAGCAAAGACGTCGGGAGCGCCATTCCCCAGAGGCAGAAGAGAAACCCCAGCGACAGTGGGAGGAAGATGCAGCAGCTTAGACAGCTTCTCCAGCGAGGGACAAAAGAAGTCAGCCGCAGTGTTGCCAAGCATGTAGAAAAGCGCCATCAACCACAACATGTAGACCACGTAGCCAATTGTTGGAGAACTCGCAAACGTGCAGTAAAACTGCGCGGCATACTCGATCATTGTCCCCGAATGGCACTCAGGATTCGCTCGCACATACGAGCAGGAGTCAGGGTATCCAACATGAGTTTTCACATTCTCACATGCACTGAAAGTTTCACCACTAACTGGATTGGTTTTGTTAGCAATCGCTGATATATCAACAGGCTCGCTGTGCTGTTGACTATCCAATGTGACTCCTTCCCCTTCCTCAACTCTCCTGCTGCCCGCAGTTACTTTCCATTCTCTCGACCGAAAACCGAGATGTTCGCCCCTTTCCACACTAAGTAAACGCCGAATCACGCCCTCCCTGTCCACATTACGTCCTTCGAGCGCAGGCTCTCCCGGCTTACTTGATTGTCGCAAAAGAACAAGAAAGAACACCACCGACACAAGACGTACAAGAAAACGAACGTTCCTTCCCGCCATTCTGCTGTTCCCTCTTTGAAGCAACCAAAATCTCCCGCACGACGGCCCTTCCACCAAACCCTAATTTAACATCGTACACTCACACCTCTAAATTATATACATCCTGCGCACTATCCACACTCGTTGACTCAAACTACGTCATAAAGAAACAGTCAACCGCAGGCTGACATTTGAGAGTCTGTCGGCCAAACCCTAAAATCGCAAAATCGACACCTCCATCTGTGTCCAGGAGCTAAATCGACGCGGCACACACAAGCGGTGATTTTGGACAGCAACATGCGCCGTTCCTTGGTCTTGGTCGAAGTAACAAAGTTGCACAAGATCGATCGACCGCCATAGCTCACTGCAGAGGCTCAAAATTTAATCGATGTGACGAGGTTGAGAAATTCTTCAAAGTGGAGGTTGGAGACTTTGATTTGAATTGCGCATCGTGGCGAAATGTGCGTGGGCAAGCTCTTGAAGCTCTGGTGCGGGTGGGATGCTGCGACAGGAGTGTGATTTGCACACTTCGGGCGATCTCTCTCGCACTGTCGTGCCTCATATGGAGAGGATGGAAACAGTGCTCGTGGCCACGTCACTGAGGCCACCCAACATTTATTTCAAATTTAGGGCACAACAGTTGTTGCCAGTGATTTTTTTTTATCATTTTAAAGAAGCAGACAGCTATTTCTTCAATAGTGGGGTGATACTTGATGATATCTAAGGTAGGAGGCTCTAAAAGTGACCCTTTAAGGACTGATTTGCCTTTTTCACAGTTTTTTATGAATAAAATGATCTTTAGCATTTTTTAGAGAAAGAAAAATAGATGCAGAACACAATACAAGTGGTTTCGTATTTTTCCAAGCATTTTTGAATTACTTATGAATTTTCAAAGATTTGGGTCATAGGCACCTATTTGTGACCATAGGTGTCCCAAAATACATCCCCTTGTGACTTATAAAGAAATGTGTAGAAACCAAAGACAATGATTGGCTCTTGCAATAAAAAAACAATTTTTTTAATTTCATTAATGGACCAAAGAGGTCCATTCAAGGATCACCTCACATCCATTCTACGCTACCTACAAGACAATTTGAAGAAGAGGGGTGGATTTTGAGCCACCCACCTTTCATCAAAATTAGGTGACACTTAGGTAGAATTTGGCTATAATTGGTCTTAAATAAGAGTAGTAATCTGACTATTTTGGTTGAAAAAGAAGAAAATTTTCTTCACAAAAAATAACCAACATCTTTTGGTTGTAAAAGAGTGCATGAAAAAGACATTAATTGTTTCATTTACCCTTAAACAACAAGTTGGTCACCATGGAAATCATTTGTTTGGGTATTGTGTGAATAAGATGTGAAATTCAATAATCTAGTATTTTTTCTTAAACAACTATTGAATAATTGAAGTTACTTTTGGAACCTTGGTTCACTCTTGCAGATGTGAAACAAAGGTCACTTTTACTCTCCTTGATTCTTGTTGCTAGAAAGGGAGGTGATTTCACACATGATTGCAAGAAAGATTGGTTGTTTTGTAGCAATTTTGACGTTGGGTACTATGAGTACTAGAAGGGAAAGCTTGTTGGTTGATATATGATTGTCAATAGTATTGTAGATTTATCATACAATGACAAGTGCCCTTTGTAAGTACCATACAATCTTAGTTGTACCTACTAGTACTATGTCCTTATTTTTTTTAATAAGAAAGAATAAGTTAGTTTTTTTAGTTTATAATAAATCTTTTATAGTAAAAAAAACTAAAAATTGACAATTTGTGATTATGATGGTAATTAAAATTTTACCATTAAAATGAACTTGAAACCATCTTCAATGTTCAAATGTGTGTGTACAAAAGAGCCTTATTTGCACAAATGTGGAGGACTTAAAATAATTTATTTTTAGATGTCCTTTAATAGGAACATGCCTATCTGTTATTGGAATAGACCAAAGAAATTTCAGCTTTAGTAGATTATTAATTTTAGATACTCCATAGTATTCACCCCCCCTAAACCTTTGAAAGTATAATCAATTAGCAAAATGGACTTTTAAATGTGAAATATTTTTAAAATTTATATTAAATACAAAATATGATTATAATGAAGATACTCATATTCAATAAAAAATTCAAGTTCATCAAGTGATTGCTTTAGAAGTTATAGCAGATGACAAATTCATTACGTTATAGGCGACAATAAAACAGACCAATCTTTCTTGCAATCACCCTTATAGACATTCAAATACTCCTAGGTACTTTGATAATCCTCCAGTACATTGTAGAACCTTATATAATATTTTAGATGCTCCTATAGTTTTATAGAAGCTATCATAGTGTAGCTACAATAATTAAATAATCCAAGTAGGATTGGTAGACCAATGGTGCTAGTATGTGAGCTCAAGAATGCGAGCTTGTAAGCATTGAGCCTACAATATAAGTACATATAATATAGATACTATACACTATAGAATATATATACTATAATCATAAACAATTTTTATAATATATAAATCTATAACATAGGTGTGTAATATTCTAGGCTCATGGACTCACACTCCTATGCTCACATAATAGCAACCCTCATTGGTAGACTATTTTGTAATATAGTATAGTAGGATTCATTCATTGGGAATTTGTTTGTAGGTAGACAATAAACTTTATGGGTTTAGTGTTATAATTTTCATAGTAATCATTATTTATTCATGCAATTATAAATGCATTATTTACTCATGCAATCATTTGTAATCTTTATTATAAGAACCCATATACATCTAAACTATCACAAATTATTATCAATAATCTTTACTAAACAATTTCTTGAATACCAATATATAAAATCATCACCAACTTAATAAAAATCAATTTTTTTCTTTTAGACTACCATTGTCATTGTTAATTTTCCTCAATATATACTCTAAAATTTGACATCTCAATAGGCAATGGTCATTATGGTTGTCATACTGGACAAGTTACTATTCATTTTTCGTCCTATGGGACAAGTTACTATTCATCAAATGTACTTGAGAGGTACATTTGATGAATAATAACTCGTCCTACAGGACAAGAAATGAATAGTAACTTGTCAATATGACAACCATGATGGTCATGACATACTCTTCAAGCTAATTAGTCATTAACTTAAGAGTCTATGAGTCATCTTATAACTTCTCATATCATTTCTTATAAAACTATAATAAATACCTATTTACACTTACAAATCCCTATTAACAATTAAAAAAAAGCCAAGTTTCAAAGATTATTTTTATTTTTGAATCTTGTGACAAGTCTTCAATATTCTTGAAATTTCTTTATTAGTCTAAATATTAGTCAAAAGACAATTATTATCAAACTATAAACATTTGAATTCAGCTTTATCTTCTTTTTCTAATTCATAATCAAAACCAATAATCACACTAAATAATTTATACTACACTTAGTTTAACTTCTAGAAGCGTCTATACACTTCCAAACAAAGAGAGCCATTTGAGGGCAAAACAAAAGTTGTTCCTTTAATCCTGTACTGACTAAGAAGCCCAACTTGGACCTCATGTTTTCTATGCAATTTTGAAGAGTTTATATGGGTTATTTTAGTTTATTTTAATAATTATTTTATTACTTAAACCAATATATACAGTGTTCTTCATTCAAGCTAATGATACAATAAAATTTTCCATTTCCATTATATTTTCAACAATAAAATCAATTAAAGTACAACTTCAAATCACGAATTCTTAGTACACGGACAATTTCGTTAAAATGGCAAAATTCCGCTACTTTGGCATTATTTATAGTTCAAAGCGGGTGGTCTAAAGTGTACAAACGTCCTAGATGTCTGAAATCTATAATATTCATAGATGTGAGAAATCTACACTTGTGATAGATGTTGTTTTGACAATTCAGATCATACGGTCTAAAATTTATAGTATTCATAGATTTCTTAAATCTATAAAAGTCCAAGATTCTTGAAAACTATACCTATCCTACATGTTATTTTTACAATTCAGAGCGGGTGGTCTGAAAATGCCGCCATTTTAACAAAATTCCCCATGTACGTAAAGGACTAAAGGGTGGAATGGTCCTTGAGAAAAAATTGCTCAAAAACCAAAATTTTGTTAAAATGGCGGCAATCCACAAACTTGGTACTTTTACCTTTCGACTGTGTGGTCTGAAATCTATACTGGTCTTAGACTTTAGAGCTGAAGAAGGAAAGGAATGGAAAAACAGTGTATGGAATACTGTCATTTTAAGGTGAAATTTCCCATTCAGACAGACAAGCTGATTCCACAGCTGGATTGATCACAGAAGATCTGCAACATTTGCTGGGAGCTCCTCCACAACCGTGTTGTAGAACCTGCCGATGTCCAGAAGCATGTGCTCATCGTCCTTCGTCGCGAAGTTGATGGCCACCCCCTTGCGTCCAAACCGCCCACTGCGACCGATCCGGTGGAGGTAACTCTCGGGCTGCGTTGGCAGGTCGTAGTTGATGACCAAGGACACCTGCTGCACATCGATCCCGCGGGCCAACATGTCAGTGGTGATCAAAACCCGTGACGAACCGGATCGGAACTCACGCATGATCACGTCACGAGTGTTCTGGTCCATGTCTCCATGAGTGGCCGACACCGTGTGTTCGCGAGCACGCATCTTGTCTGTCAACCAGTCGACCTTGCGCCTCGTGTTGACGAAAATCACACTCTGAGTGATGGCCAGAGTCTCGTACAGATCGCACAGAGTGTCCAACTTCCACTCCTCCCGGTCCACGTTCACGTGAAACTGCTTGATCCCCTCCAAAGTCAGCTCGCCTCTCTTCACCAGGATTCTCACCGGCTTGTTCATGAACTTCTTCGTGATCTCCAGGGCTTCAGGAGGCATGGTGGCAGAAAACACACCCACTTGGAGCTTCGCGGGCAGCAACTTGAAGATGTCGTAAATCTGATCCTTGAACCCACGGGAAAGCATCTCGTCGGCTTCATCGAGCACAAAACACTTGATGCTGTCTGCGCGAAGGGCCTCCCTTCGCAACATGTCGTACACACGTCCGGGAGTGCCCACCACCACGTGCACTCCTGCCTGCAGAATCGTGAGATCTTCCCTCACGCTCGTCCCTCCCACGCAGGCGTGAACCTTCACCCGCAGGTAGTCACCCAGGGCGCGCATAACCTTCTCGGTCTGCTGCGCAAGCTCACGAGTAGGGGCCAACACGAGAGCCTGACATTCCAGAAGCTTGTAGTCCAACTGCTGCAAGATCCCTGAGCAGAACGTAGCGGTCTTCCCTGTCCCGGATTGGGCTTGCTGAATGACATCGAGACCTTTCGTGAAGGGAACGATGCCGCGCTGCTGGATGGCGGAGGGCTTCTCAAAACCGTATCCGTAAATGCCTCGAAGAAGATCCTCATGAAGATCCATGACGTCGAAGGTCTCGTGAACCTCCTCCCAAGTAGAAATTGAGTCGTCGCCCGCACCGCTCAAGATGTTCTCCATCTTGGCGTCGTACTGGCGAGCATCGAACTGAGATCCATCGGGTGCAGAACCAGCCATAGCTCGAATTGCAATGGCAGCCAAGAGGGCAACCTTCAAAATTCCAGAAAGTATGCACAATAACGAGAACTTGAGAATATGACTACCGGTAAAAATCGTCAATAAGAAACAATGCTAAATGATTGAAAGTGTTAAAAACTCTTTCTTTCAGTCGTAATTGTAATAAATGTTATATACAGTTTAGGACATTATTTATAGTATCTGTTATAATGCTTTTACTTTTTTAACTTTTGCTTTTTTAACATTTACTTTAATAGAAGTTGGGAATTGCTAAACAAAACATTTGTTGTGAACATCAAAGTAAATCTAAAGTAAAAGTAATATGGGGAATTTCATTAAAACAACAAATATTTTGTGACTTTGACATCCTATAGTTCAGACTGGGCAGTCTGAAATCTAGTACACTAATAGATTTCAAAATGCCTAGTTTGAACTATGGGAATGGCACACTATGAAAATGACACATGGAATATTGCCATTTTAATGAAAATCCCCATTAATCTTTAAAAAATAATTATGAATTATAATTTTGCACTTTGATGACTTATATTTTAAATAAATATACCTTAAACTCTTAAAGGACCAAAAAGTCCACTTTGGGCTTTTTAGAAGTTAGGTAGGTTGTATTGACTTTATAATTTGGATTAAGTATATATGGGCAATTTCGTTAAAATGGCGAAATTCCTCTACTTTGGCAATTTTTACAATTCAGAGTGGGTGGTCTGAAGTGTACAATCGTCTTAGATGTCTAAAATTTATAGCTTTCTTAGATGTGAGAAATCTACAGCTGTGATAGATGTCACTTTTACAATTCAGATTGTGCAGTCTGAAATCTATAAATGTCATAGATTTCTTAAGTCTATAAAAGTCCAAGATTCCTAAAAACTATACCTGTCCTAGATGCCATTTTTACAATTCAGAGCGGGTGGTCTAAAAATGGCACATGGAATGCCGCCATTTTAACGAAATTCCCCATATATGAATTTTTTAGGATGGATGCTTCTTATGATAATCTACATGTAAAGCTTTGTTTCATGTCATTTTGATAAATTACATTCCAAAAGTTATAAGTTTTTTTTTCCAATTTCAATGTCAAATTAAGCAACTAAAAATACATTCTAAAAAAATATTAATAGGTAAAAGTTATGAAGAGTTTTATTTTGCGGACAATGAAGGTAGAAAAAAACATATGAAGTCATCTTTTGCTCTCAATTTTGAAAGTCTTCAAATAAAAATAAAAATAAAAGATAATAATTGTTCACTAGAACATTCATGAGGAATTTTATTAAAATGGCGAACATTCCTTAACTTTGGCATTTTCAAGGTTCAGATTGTGTAGTTTGAACTCTATTAGCATCGTAAATTTCAAAAATTTACATCTCTTCTAGATATCTGAAATCTAGATCTTTTCTAGAATTTTTAGATCACTTGGTCTGAAATCTATTGCTGTCCTAGATTTTTGATATCTAGGAAAAATGTGGATTTTAAAATCTGGGACGGTATTAGATTTTAGACCGCCCAGTTTGAGCTTTGAACTGTGAAAATGGCACAGAGAATATTGCCATTTTAATGAAATTCTCCATATTCTTACGATTGGGATTTACAACTCTAAAATTCTTCCAAAAAGTTATTAGCATCTATACCTTAAATTTGGCTGTTTGTTTTGTTTTATTTTGTTTGCTTGTTTGTCACATAGGTACAGAATTGATTTTGGAGATGTACATACAGTATAGATGGCGGTTTAAGGTCAGTGGCACATTTGGGTGTACCCACCTTAGATATAACTAATACACTAAGGAGCCACAGTCAAAAGTAAAAGTAATTTTCTCTAATTTCTTTTAGTTCATAAAAACTTCAAGATTCAATAACTTTCACACCAACATCCGAATGTCACAAAACCAAGCTGGTGCACCTCTCCTTGCCGAGGGCTTTCTGACGGTACCAAGCACGCAACCAAGAGACACACAATCCAACAGATCTCAAGTTTTTAATGTACCTACCTTCTCTATACTCACATTCTCATTCCCCTTCGAAACTCTCGGGTTACCTGGGGATCACAGCAGTTCTCCCAGAGAGAAGGATGACGACGGAGTGGTCTTCAGTTTGCTCAGGAGCTCGAGCATAGGGCTTGCGCGCGTGCAAGACCTCATGTCCGTCGTAGGAAGCTCTGGTCCATGCAGGAGTCCTCACCATCCAGGTGATCCAAACCATAAATACACTCCTTCAGGTTGATTTCATCATCGTTTTTGGCATGGGGAATTACAGCCCTGATTCCAACGACGTCAGAAACAGCTTCATCAGGCCGGGTCTCAAAAAATGGTGACTACGATTACGACATCGGAGCATACACGCACAACCTCTGCTCGTATTTCTCCGACGGGAAAATCTTCACTGCTTGGATTGATTTCAATAGCTCAGCTCGATCGGACACTCGAAGTGCACGCGGCTTGCGAATGGGTCCAACCCCAGCGTGAAGAAGCCCCTGCAACCCAAACTACGCATGCATTCCCAATTACAAATTGGCCGATATGCTTGGCGATGAAGTGATCCCCACGTTTTGGGGAAGCACAGGGAGACCGGCGGGGGGGTACCGGGGTTAAAAGTTTCAACAACTACACTGCGGGGGGGGGGGATTTCTGAAATACCCCTCCCCCCAAACCACCTATGTAACTCCCCCCCCTCGGTATTTTGAGTTTCAATTGCCTATGGATGGGAAATTGACTAACAAATGACAACATTTTCAGTAGATGAATGATTTGATGGATGAAATTTGGATGGATGGATGACAGAATTTTCAATAGATGAATGATTTGATGGATGAATTTTGGATGGATGGATGACAAAATTATAGATGAATAAATTTTAATAGATGAAAATTTGTTGTTTGGATGAAATTTTTTTTATGAAAATTTGGATGAATGACCTTAGGATGGATGAAATCAGGGTACAATTCTTTGAATGAAATATTTGCCAGATGGATGAATTGTCACAAGCAATACAGTGCTACCAAATCTTAGTGCTAGTATAGAATTGACAAGGTGATAATATAGAGGCAATATTGCCTGAGAAAAAATGAATATTAATGAAGTAAATACATGAGATCCTCAATTCCTGAGGCCTGCAACTCAACGTACCAACTAAAGAGTGCATCCATATTGTAAAGACAAATAATCAACTCCTTCTAACCTATTCACTTACAGGGACATAACTACTCGAGGATTTTTCAAACTTTCCTACCTTAATTAGCTTAGCAACATTGCAAAATATGCATACCATAGTCCAATCCCTGCAAGCCAATCAAGACGTGAATATTAGTGAGTTCAGTGATAAAGCTCATGATGCAAATCTACATAAATGATATAGAGATGGGTACATGTTTTTCCACTAAGAGGGCACACAATATGCAAGCCATTCGTTTGATACAATGTAACATTCATAAATTGACATTCCAGTGACTACAAACCACAACCCAAACTAGATGCATTGCTACCTTTGCATTGTTCTAGCCATCAAAGTACAATTGATTTGACAAATTGACCCCATATACACAATCACAACCGTGACGACATAGCTCATCACCAGCCAGGTCGAAGCAAAGCCCTGCAAACAACTATCATGATACTAACTCGCTCATACAAAACGATGGCCATGAGAATCTCCATAATTTCAGCATCGACCATGACAATCACAAGGGTCTCCTCGGCTTTACCTTCTTCATCTTCACAAACTTCACACTATACAATCTGAAAGCCAAGCGCTCTCAACTCTAGACATTTGTGCATCCTCTCAAGAACCTGCAGCAATGGATCCCAACTCTCGACCTCTACTTTTTCTTGCCCCCCCTGCATCTCTCGAACTAGTTCAATGCTGGCTTCAAGTTGTTAAATAGAACCCAATTGATAGCTGCAAGCGGAATGAACAATAGAATCGAATGTCTCGTGTCCACGCCAAACTCGGAGATCCTGCACTTAGGCGTCAGCCTAAGGAACGGACAACAGCAGCAAAGCCTCGGCTGTGATGATGCCCGTGGCGCCAACCAATGCCCTCGAATTTAGCTTGCCGCTATTGCCCTCCACCATACGATCCACCTGGTTGAACACAAGCTTTAGGATGTAAACATCCAACCAATGGTTAGTAGCAACAATTCCAAGATGATCAAGCTATAAGAGTCCAAGTTTGCAAGGATCACAATCTCATGTGTCACGTCTGCATGAAGAGCCAATAGCATGGATACTTTGTCCAAACCCAGTGTGCCGATCATGCCCTTAGAATTGTGAATCTTGTCTACCTGATTCAAAGCTGGTTGTCAGATGTTGAACAGCACCCACCTGAAAAACCTGGCGTCTAGTTCAAAGTTAATCGGAGGAATTGGAACAAAATGCAGTTGCAATCCTCCAAATCATCGGGAAAAAAAATTAAAAAATCTATCAAATTTTTATTTTAAGTAAGAAATAGAAAAAAAAACTGGATTCTTTTCTTAAGAAATTGACAATAGAATGCAAATATAACCATACAAAGCAGCATATAACCTGTATGTAGCAGCAAATCTTCATAGTCCTCCTCACAAACATTAGTCTTTTATGATCGTTTTTACAATTCTTAGCCTTTTTTTCCAGCTTCTAAAGTTTGACCTACAAAGCCTGAATGGACATAGTGAGGTCGATCAGAAGGAAATTCAATTTCCACGTAAAGTGAATATATTAAGACTCATACAATCAAGAGAATTTGAATGGGACTGAAACAGAGAATATTATAATGACATAAAACATGCAAAACATTTTATGAAATACTAAACAAGTTCTTTGAGCCTATGATCCTTACGATTTCGTTACTATAAAAAATCACGCAATTCAGAAACACACTCGTTTGAATCACTATCCTTGGTTTGAATCACTATCCTTACTTTTCTGAAGTTCAAACTAGACCATGCTAGAGGTTCTGATTGCACAAACTGCTTGTCTTCAGCATAATGCAGTGCTTTTGGAGCCACTGGAGCCACTGGTTTGCAATTTAGGGTTTGATGTTTTAGGAGATCAAAGCAGGACTGCTGGAGCAATTTCTAGTATGTTAGGTGGATCCATTGAAGCTGAGTTGTCTCCATGTCTTGTAGAAACTTCTTATACCCACACCTTGATAGGACAAAATCCACAATATAAGTCCAGAAAGAACAAAAAATACTCACAACTAAGCATGCACCCTCTCGATTAAGATGCTTATAAACACTTAGAAAACAAAATCAAAAGCTGGATTTCCTCATTTACTTTCATGTTATGGACCACACTATGTTATGAACAACACAAGAATTATTGAAGCAAAACTTTATTGAGAATAGGCTTTCTTGTGTTGTATTGAAGCCAACTTTTTTCAACTTACCAAAAGAAACGCTTGCAATTCTAGATTTCGAATGTGTGCTACACACCTTCTCCACATCTAAGGAGTACTTGGCAGTGGAATGGGTGGCGGAGCGCATCTTCCTTGTTGCAACAGAACAGAAATATTGAGATTCCAATCTGATCATTTTGATGTGAAGGTGTGAGTTGTGCCATCCATGGTCTCATCCGGTTACCCATTCCCATCCACTGCTTTGAACACTATCTCCATCAATTGGAACCTAATTGCTACGTGGTTTGGTTCTTGCAATACCTCATCAAAGCTACACTACTTAACAAAAACAATTTATGGTTGTAGAATGACCTATTTGATTTATCATATTGTAAAAATAATAGAATTCAAATGAATGGATGAGTGAAGAACATTGCACAAGTTGGGGAGAAAATAAATAAAATGAACAAGTATTGAAATCAAATCTAAGTAGGGTTGTGATTTGCACCTTTGCTTTTCTCGAAGTATTCAACCAACATGTGCATTCGCTCACTGTTTGTTTTTTAGGTATACCCATCCACTACTAAAACATTTAGTTTTTCTGTTGTTTTGGTCGCGCTGATCCGGTCAAAATCTAACAGATATTTGTTGATTTTAACAGATTTCTGTCAGATTTTGAATAGATCAACGTGACCAAAACAATAGAAAAACTAAATTTTCTAGTAGTGATCAAATCGTTTTTTTCGAGGAATGAACTTTTTAAAATGTTTTATCTCACTAAATAGTCTACCTCTCACTGTATGTATATTTTCATTCAATTCCACCATCACTAATTTCTCATTGTCACTTTCAATATGTAACTCTACAGGAACTAATGCATTGTCACTGATAGGGTTTACCTCTTGAACCCCTTCATTTTTCTGGTCCTCACGTACTTTTCTATTTTTCCTCTTTCGATGTTGATCTATTTTCTCTACCATATGAGTCACAATGTTGTCCACCTCCCATGTCATACTAACCCCATAAAAAATTAATGGCTCCATCCTATCATTCTCAACAATTTTTAAAATACAAATTCTTTTTAACCAATCTCGTTTTGTTTCCCCATTATCTTGCGGACAATGTTTTAGGGAATGGTCAAGCCATTGATTTGCTTTTTTCATATTCTTGTTGTACTTAATCCATTCTGAGGGATAATTATCATGCAAAAACTTTCGTCCATATATACTGCTTCCCCAAAATTCTATGAATTAAAAGAGGTGGCCTAAATAACTGATCATATTCTGGTCTAATTCTTTCCCCGACATTACCAGGCAGACTCTGTAGAATACATTGAATGTCCATAACTTCTGGCATTTTGTAATTTAAAGAGCCGAAAGGTCAATCTTGTTTGGCAAGTACCCTTTGTTTGCAAAGCCCATTACAACAATTTAGGACTAATTCTTTTCATGCACTTGAAAGGAAGGGAAATTGATAACCTTCCATGGTAAGTCTCAAAACCTAAGCTTTAAAATATAACACTATTAGGTAGTTAAAATGAAAAAGAGCAAGGGTTTAGGGTATTCATTGTGAATGAAGTCACATCTGCATTCGTCGTCGAAAAAAGTTGCCCTTGCGTTTGTGCACTACTTGCATTGCTTTTCTATCCAAATATGCACGCACTGCTTCTCTATCCCTAAGATTGAATACATGTTGCTAAATTAGGCAGCCACTACTGCACCCGTACAAGGCTACACAAAGTATAATTTCAACATGGAAAGGGAATGTGTAGTCAAAACAATTTTACATAATTTGTCATTTTGTCCTTTTAATGTTTTTTGTAAAGGTCAACTCATTTCCATTTAGTTGTAAAGAGACAAGTTGTCAAATAGTTCACTAGTATAAAAAGGCTTACAAATTAGATTTGAACAAGGTCAATTTGACAAGATTAGAAGGGTGACAATTTGTCTTAGCCTTCTTCTTCATATACTTGGACAATTTGTCATTTTTCACAACACCCTCCCACTTACTCAATTTTCTTTTGGTGATGAGTTTTGTTGTCTTTCAATTGTATGATGAATTCTTTCAAGCAATATTAATTTAGTTTTTGACTAATTGTTTATAATACTTTGTCTATGTGTAAACTCTTGGTGATATTTAGGCTATTTTGTTAAATCCAGTGATTGGATTTGGTAGTCTATTCTTTTGGGTGATTATTTGACAAATCCAGTGATTGAATTTGATATTTATTGGCTATCTTGACTAATTGTGGGATTAGTTTATATAATTTCTACTTTATTCATAATCTTTCCCAATTTATGACAAAATTCCCTGTGAACGAACCTTTACTACTATACTACAATAAAATTGACAATCCTATTGGGGTTGTTAATTTTTGCCTCGACAGAATGAAACACCCAACATTCACAACGTTCAATCCAAAACCCTACCAGAGAAATGTCAAGCTCAGTATCTTGAATGCCATTCTTGCTTGTAAAGAAGTCACTATCACTACGGCCACCCAAAATCCAAAACCCAAAAACACCACGCTATAGGTATTGTATTAAAAAAATCACACCTTCTAAGTGTAGCGCCTTGTCAAAGAGCTCCAACAATTCTAGCTTATTCCAGCCGAACTAAATGCCACGAGGTTTAACTTATAGAGAGAGTGACAAAGAGATTGCTGAGATACTATACCACTGCCGCCTCTGCAAAGAAGTGCTATCCCAGTGCTGTCTCTACGAAGAGATGCTAAGGTACTACCTCACAAAAAGAGCGTGGGGTAGGATGTAGGATGCAACAATCAAAGAGAAAACGTCAACTTGGACTCTAGTAGTACAATAGTTGTCATAAAATTGGGTCCAACGGCTTGCAATTAGGTTGAGGTGGAGGATGAGGATCGCATACCAAATGGATCAGCAATTCAAGAAGAAGCCAAGCGCGACCCTATACAGATGCAGATGGAGCTCCACAATGCGGACAATGTGAAGATAAGGATCACTCGGCCATCGGTTGTTCCGCTCGGCTGATACCCGCGCATCAAACGCACTAGAGCCTTCAAAGCAGGGCCGGATCTCACCATGCCTACAAGTTTCAGTGTCAATTTGGTTGTACGGTATAGTCGGCTCAGTACTACCTATTTGAGCTATTTAAAATTTTTTTACAATGTGAATTTAAATTTTTTAATTTTGGTAAACATAATTATCATTGCATCCTTACACAATCCCAATCAAGCATACAAAATTTCACTTCCAAAAAACCAACACTCCAATTCTAGTGAACTTTTTTATTTAATTTTCATGATAATATAAGATAATTCATTGACAAACATTGATGATGAAATTTTTCAATTTGATTGCATAAATATGTAGGAAACATCCATTCACACATCTTTCTTCTGACAAGTATCTGCAAAAAAGTTTCACAATTCTTTCTATAGAGATTTCAATGTTCGTGTGACAATGTTCTAATTTAGGAGAACAGGTATATCTTTATTGTAATTTGATTTTATTGTTTGCCCTTCACATGGTAACTAATTTTATAACATTTAAGCATGATGGTACAATTACTTCACCAAAATCTAATTAAAATATAGACAAATCGACACTTTTCATTGAACTCTTCATCACTCATTGGTTTGTAATTTAAGAGAATGTTTTTTAATATGGAAGATGTGCATATGGATGTTACCTACATATCTACCCAAATGATTTAAAAAAAATTCATCACCAATTCGTCATGAAAATTGACTTCAAAAATTCACCAAAAAAGAATTTTTGCTTTTTTAAAGTTGAAATTTGGTATGTTTTATTGAGAGTGGGTAAGAATTGAGTATTAATTATGTAAGACAAAAAATGACAATTTAGCAATTAAATTATATACAAATTTTTGAATGGCTCAAGCAAGCAGTTCATAAATGAATTGGACTTCACTATATATAAGATTCAAAAACCAAAGGCACATATTGTTTGTTGTTGGATTGTAGAATTGTCTTTGTTATTATTTTTAGTGCAATCAATTAGAATATGGACAATAAAAATAGACTTCTATACTATACTAGAGTTGATCAAACTTTGCAAAAAAGAAAATTTATTTTTTAAGGTAGAAGGTTCATAATTTGCTCATTTTAGAGTTGAAACTGAATTTTGGAAAACAAAAGTCTCTTGAAATATTTTTCAGTAAATTTTCCTTGAAAAAAAAGTGAATTGGAATCTAATCCAAGTTGTTTCATATTTTTAGAGCTTTGTAGAATTAGTTACAAAATTTTGAAGTTGAAATGGCATAAGGCTCTAAAATTGCCCACTTCCTAAAATGAACAATTTTATAAGTTGCTAAAAGCTATGAAAAAAACCCATATACAAATAGTGTACATTTGAAGAGGTCAACGATTTTAGAATCTATACGCTTTTAGAACCTCTTACCTGAGAACTCAACAAAGAAATGTGCAACATATGCCAAGAGAGAATTGAAAATAGTTTGTTGGCAAGATTATAAAACCTATAACTCTAGAAAGATCATGCTATTTACATCCATGGAATGGATGGAACTTATTATATATGGATGAAACAAATTGACTCATTCAAAATTATTTACATTCATTTAAAATCGGGCAATGTTGTCTTAAGATTTGGTAGCAAATTGACAATTTCATCCATTGAAAAATAGGAATATTTTGCTAAGTATTCTCTCTAAGTATTTTTTTTCTTTTGATTGAAAAATCTCAAAAAAAACAAAACTACTTTGAGCTCATTATTTTTTTCATTTCCAATTGTATATGTAGGTCAATTCCTGCACTTTGATGCTAAAGTAGTTCAATTTTTGTAGTTTAATCCCTAAAGGACCAAGGCCTTATTTCTATCAAAAAACACTCAAACTACCATTTCTGTAGCAAAGAATGAAAAAATTTGAAAATGATTTTTTCTGCACATCGTACAATTTTTAAAATTTTAGACATGATCCATCTTTTCCCTAATTATTTCCAAAACTAACCTATGTGTATGCTAGCTATTTTAGCCAAAAAATACTAGTAGTATGCCTTGTATCGTTGTTACAATTACAAAAGATAAGAATAATTTTGTAAATTTATAATTTTATAATTCATTCATAAAAACTTTGCCATTCAATATCTTCCACATCATAGTGTGAGAGGTTGCATTCTTGGTACATATAGGAAATTCAATGTACAAAGGTGAGAATTCCATTTTTTTCAAAATGAAAGGTAATTTCATTTAATCTTTTAATTCAAAAAGATTAATGTCTTCCTCATTGTAGATGAAAGGCTATGAAATTGGCATGAATAGAAAGGTCTATGCACAAAGGAGTGCATGGACTTTGTTTTGTAGAATTTGAACATGTGATATAAAATATATGAATTATCCAAACTAAAATATATTATTGAATTGAATTCAAAAAAAGTTTACTTTGAATCACTTTGATAGTGTAGATCCAAACGATACCAAACAAAGTCTATGGATCTCCCATTGTAAAGAGCTTTTGAGTGCTACATAGTATGCCATTATACACATCATAATTTGTTAGATTTAAGAGTATCAAACAAAATAAACAACCTAATTTAAAGTATAAATCCTTCTAAAGTATAAGTTAGCCTATGCCTAAAATAATGGCCAATTTGCCTTCTCAACATTATTGAAAAATGTTAATTTTTTTCAATATCAAAAAAATTTCCATAAATTCATTTTTAAAATCCTAAATTTTTCTTAAGAAAATAGAATTCATGAATTTATAAAGTATTCTACCATACTGGACCAAAATAGTCTATATAATATTGCAAAACTACCACACAATGTACCCATAATTTTCATGTGATCACATAAAGCAATCACAATATTACCTACCATAACCACAATGTTTTCTACCATAGGCATCACATGATGGAATAAAAAAATAATTTTATATTGCAAATGTACATTACTAAAGAGAAATTTCTACTACAATGACTAATGAACCCAAAAACATCATCCAAGGCCATTGATTGTGACCACTAACTCAATCTCTAACAATGTAACCTCTAGCAACGCAATAAAGCCTTTACATACATTACGCATAAAAGATATTGACTTTGAAAGGTTTTACAATTTATAATATTATGAAATTATTTATACTTTTACTTTGGTTTCAACAACGGTAGAAGATACATTAATTCAAGTGAAAATTGCACTTGATAATCTTCATTTCATTAGGAGGACTCAAATGCAATAAACTATCTTTTCTATAGGTGAAATTTGCAATCTACAATAGTAAGTAACAAAAACTAGTAGCACACAATACAAGGATTATTTGCACATTAACCCCAAAATACCTATAGCCTAATTTGCATTTTTTGGAATTTACCATAAATAGAACCAAAACCCAATATTTTCAGAAGTGTCAATTTTTAAAAATTCAAACCTTATAAATTCAAACTAAACATGTCAAAGATCACATAGGAAAAAAAATACAACAATATCACTTATAGATTGAAAGATTGTAATGTTCGATTATAAGGGTATTTGAAATAATGAAAACCTTTCAATATCCCTTTTGCATGTCAAATCTATAAAATTGGTCCCACCACCAATATGAAGGGCCTAAATGCATAACCCCAATAAATTTAGGACTTTTCAAAATGTACTATATAATTTTTTTAACACTGAAGGACTGTGATTCTCCTCATGATACAACTTGAGTTTGGGCAAGTTCCTAGTGTCTCAATTTTTAATGAATGCTTTTTAAACATTTACAAGGTTGAATGGTTCAGTAAGATATTTGTAGAGTTATTGTTTTTATTTCAATCAATGCCCAAGAGCTAAAGTGAAGGCACAATAAGCAAAAACATAGGTTTGCAAGCAATGCAGAAAAAACACAAAAAGTCAAAATATATTTGTCTTTAAATTTTACACTTATATGTTATATTTTTGTCTACTTGTGAAGCTTTGATTCATTCTATTCGGAATAGTAATTACAAAGTTATGGACAATCTTATTTTTGGGGTAATATAGGCATCTTTTTTAAATTGTAACTTAGAGAATTTATTTTTTAATGCAATTTTCACAATTTTTCAAGAGAAATTTTTACATAGGATTAAATTTGCTTACTAGAACAATCCCACCATTGGAATTTTTATTATTCAATTCCATCTTAAAGCTACTGATTGTTCAATTTTTGCTACAATCTTGAACCTACCTGTATTTAACTATTTTTAATGAGTTTCAATTAAGAGATTTTTTTCCTAAATTTTTTTATTAGATTCTAAATAACACTATTCAATACAAATAATTAGAAAATGAAAATCATCATAGCAAAAATTGTGAGTGAAGAAGATGGAAAGCCAAATTCCATATGGTGTAATTTGATTGCAAAAACAACCTTAGCATTGGTATTAGTGAGTTTGAATTCCATCATAGAGATGTTAACAATTTAGGTTTTCCTTCTATTTCATACCTACTTCTATTACACAATTTTCTTAAGAATGAAAATTAAGTTTTAAGAAAAAGAATTCCCTAGGCTTTGAACTCACATCTTCATCATAAAGATTTAAAGATCAACTTCGTAGAACAAAAAATTTAAGTTAATAATGTTAGAAATCAAATAGTGCAATCCCAGATAGTGCAAAAGAAAACTTGTTTTCTTCACTTTCAACGCATATATCTTGAAATTTGTGCAATCCAAAATTTTGAAATGTTTTTGGCATTTTCTCATACTAGTTACAGTAGACAGTTAGACATAAAATCTTGTGCTTAGATGTGCAAAAAAAACAATTACCACTTTTTTATCATTTGCTATAGAAATGGCAATTTTGAATAGTTTTTGGCAAAAAAAGGCCTTGATCCTTTGGTTTGGTGGTTAAGGAAAATGTAAAATCTTGAAACTTGTAACCTTTGCGCACGAAGGCCTTGCACATTGACAATGCAAAATTTTTCATGTTCTTAACAAAAGGTCGTCAATCTTAGACAATAATAACATTGATATGCTCATTAAAGTGAAGTTCAATGTACTTGAACTTCAAAATGTTGTTTTCCAAGTACTTCATAAAGGAGAATTTTTTTCTTTCAACATTTTTAGAAAAATATGCATATGTCCTATAACTTCTACATTTCATCAATAATTTAAATGCTTTTAATTTAAAAAAATGTTTATTATTATAATAAAATACTATGAATGAATTGGAATTGGACAAAACTTCTCAAATGCATTTTTGAATATTATGCATAGGTGTTTTGAGTCTTTGTATGTATAGTAATTTTTTGTTGTAATGAATGTAGAAACTAAATTTTTCGACATATTTAATTTAATTAGGTTTGCACGTAACTCTTTGGTTCTCTGCATTTGATATAAGAATCTATAACTTAAAATTGGTTGCCTGTTTTGATTTGTTTATTTGATATGTTGAGAGCTAAAGAACAATAAAGCATCATATGGTATTTTTGGTACCTTGGAAAGTTCGTTGCAAAGAAGGGTGAATGGACTTTGTTTCAAGGTGTTTGGATAGAAATTATTGGATTCCAAAGTTTTGAATGAATCCAAAAAATGAATTAATTTTCTTAAAATTCATAACTTTTACATTGCATATTGGAAGACCACAATCGTTTCTTGCATATAGATTTCTATTTGTGCCAATTTTGGGGCCATTAAATATATGGTGTGAATGTTATGGATTTTTTTAATTTAATAGGAAAATGGTAAAATTACCTTTTATTTTGAAAAAATTATAACTTTCTCATTAGATGTTTAAATGCCATGAAACAAAGCCTTTGCACTCCTTTGTGCATAGAGCTTTCTATTCATATCCAGAATGGAACCTTCTATACAAAAGTATGAAAATTATCAAATTTCAAAATTTTCGTGAAAGGAAGTAGAATTACTTTAGGAATTTTACAATAATTTTTTAATGAATTTGAATATTATATTTAATGAATTATTACTGACTAAAATATGACCCTAGGTAGTTGTATTTTTAGAAATCCACTCCAAAAACTCCCAAAATATTTATGAAAAATAATATGTTTGATATTTTATATAATTTACTGAAACTTTCAAAGAGAACTTAGAAATCTTTTGAGTATATTAGAAAGAAAAAAATTATTTGGGGTCATTTTACAATTAGAAATGTTTCACTCCAAAAAAAGCTGAAATTTATGAAATCTTGTTTACAAAATTTTAGAAATTCTTCAAATTTTTGTACTTGTGTAAAAAAGTCATTATTACTAATAAATTTGTGAGATTCACATCAAATTTTTATTTACATAATTCTCATTCCGCTCACTAAGAACTCTTCAAAGAAATCCACTTGATGAAGAGTTTCTTGCACTGGTACGAAGACCCAAGGTGCCTTGATAATTCACGAAGCCCTGCGCGCTATGGCGCACCCTCACTCCCTGCGACACCGGGGTGAGGGCCTGCCGGTCTTCCTGTGAGACGTCCAACGCGTCGAAGCGCTTGCATGAGCTGCTCTTGTCCTGGAACTTCTTCAGTACAGTAGTGAGATTTCAAACGTCCATTCCTCCCACACCCGTAATCATTTTTGGAATGCCTGCAGAACGTGGGCTGGTATCAGCACACGAGTCTGGGATCAGTTGTGGCAGCTGCAGTCGCGATTCTCTGGCGCGCCTCCCGCCTTGCAAGCCCATCCGGAACTTACCGCTACACACCACTGGCCCATAGCTCAGGTCCACATGTATGTGTTCTCGTATGATGAGCTCCGGATGGCCACTGACAACTTTGATGAAAGAAATTTGCTCGGTGTCGGCGGATCCGGGTCTGTCTACAAAGGTTCCTTTCACGCTCCTAGTGGAACCCATTTTGTTGCCGTGAAACAAATCAATTTCTCGGCGCCCAAGCAGGCGGAGGCCCTCTTTCATGCGGAAGTGACCAGTCTCGGCCAAGTTCGGCATCGGAATGTCGTGCAGTTGCAAGGCTGGTGTCAAGAGAAATGTGGCCGCCTACTCTTGGTTTACGACTTCATGCCCAATGGGGTTCTCAATGAATGGCTTCACACACCTGCTAGCCATGGTTTTCAACACCAAGAGATTGCCCTCTCTTTGGAAAGGCATTGACCACTCCATTCTTCAAGGAGTGGTGCGGCTCTAGAATACCTGCATGAGGATTGCTTGACTTGTGTTTTGCATTGAGACATCAAGTCTAGCAATTCATTGTTGGATGCAAATTTCAAATTGCATTTGGGAGACTTTGGACTTGTGAGCTTGATGGATCACCACAGGTTGGACAAAGCCACTTTAGCAGCTGGGACTCTTGGCTAAAGGACTCTTGAGCCATCATACATAGGGAAAACAACTAAGGAATTGAATGTTTATAGTTTTGGCATTTTGGTGCTTGAAGTTGTATGTGGAAGGTGTCCCTTGGATATGCAAGAAACAAACTGGAGGATCTTGTGTTGTTGCATATCCTTTGGCGAGCTCATGAAGGTGGGTCACTTCTAAATGAAGTAGATCCAAAATTGCTACAATTTCTTCAACCTTTAATGTTCACACTTCATCAGGAGTCTAAGATCATAGATGCAATAGGACCTCCTTCCTTGTCTTTGGACTGTAACATAGATAGTGACAACAATGTGCTAGGAAACTCAATGGTTGTGGATGTAGATGTTCAAGTCCATACAACTATGGTTGTAGATCTCCTTTGTTTGAGCACCTTGTGTTGCCTTCCTAATCCACAAGTCCGACCATCCATGGGACAGGTGAACAAAATATTACAACAAAGAAGAGACATGGAGAATGCGTCTACCATCACCAATACATCAATGCCTTTTCTACCAACCACCATTCTACCATTCATTAGAATTCTCACAAACTTCTCCTAGTTTGAACTCACGTAGTCTTTCTATCTCAGAAGCTCATGCTAAGTTGCATATAGATAGTTCTTCATTAGAATCAAGGTTGCACGGACGTCCATACATCCAACGTCATGGACAGACATCCAACGGACGTAGATGTTGAAGTGTGGATGTCCCTGGGCATTTGAAAAACGGTGTTTTCTAACGGGCAGGCAGTCGCGGACGTCCTTGGGCATTCGAAAAACGGTGTTTTCTGACGGGCACGCAATCACGGACGAGCACCGGCAGATGGGTAGTTGGGGATGAGCGAACAGGCGGTCGCAGCCGGATGGACGGGTGGACACGCGGTCTACTTTATCGGGGCCGTCCGATGCAGTGGACGCTCGACTGCTTGCATCGTCTGCCTCAACGTCCGCGTCCACGTCCGCCTTCCTTGTCTGCCCTTGTAGATAGACCCACGTCCACCGTTTGGCTGAAACTGTCGTTGGCCCTTGACCATCCGCTTTGGCGTCCACTGCTCGCTTTGGAAAAAAAATTCTTCCGGACGTTTAGTCCATGGAGCGTCCACCAAATCTGAACATTAGAATGCTCGGACGTCCAGACTTTGGACATGATCTTGCTCAGGACGTTCATTTTGTGCAACCTTGATTAAAGTGAGTCTTTGGCAATTTTCATAAATTTAAGATGATTAAATCTTTTTCTGTTTTCTTGGGATTGGTCCTATTGAGACTATTTATTCATTAGAGCAAAGGCTAGGTTACCATATGCATGGTTTGACCTACAAAGAGAAATGAAAATCCATCAAATAAGTGTATTTGCAAAATATAATCTTGATAATGGCTACAATTGTAAGAGGATTTCAACTAAAACCTACAAATTCATTGTTCTAGGCATAAAAGTGAAACGAAGTGCCAATGTGAAATATAGTTTGATTTCTACAACTTGTAGGTTTGGACATCACTAATAACAGTCATACAAAATTTGTTTTCATCTTATACTAGTATTGAAAGCCTCTATTGAAGAAATGGTTTTGAAACATCTACCCCCAAAACTTTGATCCTCCATAACTTGAGCAACCAGTATCCAAATGTGACGTTCTTTGGTGCGTTGGAACCTCCTTTCACTTGCCAACAAGAAAACATGAAAATTTGGCCAGTCTAATAATACTAACTAGACATAGTATGGCAAAAAGCCGCGGTTCCCGAGGTACCCACCTCATTCAATCAATTCATGAACAAGAACCTGACCTCAGACTCAACCCTTCTGTCACCCAGAGTTGATCTAATCACTGTCACAGCCGGCGTCTCCTCCACTCTCCTAATTTTCCTCACTCGTTAATTTTTCAGTAACAATCCCGTAATTTCAGCACTGATTTCATTTTCTAGCACTCATAACTAATAACTCAGGGTCTTCATAAGTTATAAACTGGGCTTTAATAAGAGCACACTAGTCACTAATTTCAGCATTGGTTACAACTGGTAAAGCCGGCGTTCTAGGTCTCCCCAGTGATAGTAATCCTCCAGTTCTGAGTTTCAGTTCAAGTGCACCTGGACTGACCACTTCGAAGGTTTCCCTTGGATCGGAAGCTTTCAGTTCTAGGGTCCATCGAGTTTGCTTTGCGTTGCGTTGGTGCGGGAGAATTGATTGAGGAGGATGGTGTTTGGGGCGCAACCACGAGCTCTGCTCGTGCTGTTGCTGCTGCTGGAGTTCCTTCTTTTCAGTTTCTTCTTAAGCTGTGAAGCTCGAGATGATGTTGCCGGAGGGGAGGTGCTGACGACCAGGTTTGTGCCGCTGGAGAGCTCGTGGTATAGCAAGGCCTTCATTGCCCGGTGGAATGAGCAGAATGCAGGCGCCGTGGGAGACGTGCTGCAGTTGTCTCTGGTCAGAAACGGAAACAACTCCGATGGTAATTATTTGATATCTCATGGACTCGATCATTCAGTCGATCTAATAGTAGCTAGCCTGAATTTACGAGTTGATTATATGCTAGAAAAATGCTAGCTAGAGTGTCTAATGGAAAGCTAGGACAACATGTCCGGCATGTCCGGCATTCAACAAGCTAGGACTGCTGTAAGGTTTCATTCGGAACATTGAAACTGCTCTAATTTCATTGAAACCCGCCATTGTAACGAATATGAGGTTGCTATTACTTTGGTGCGTATTGCAGGCGTGACTCTATCGACCTCCACTTTCTACTTTAACGGATATTTTCGAGCTTCAATCAAGTTGCCCAAGGGCAACACTGCCGGGACAGTCACCACGTTCTACGTACGTGCTTCGTCTCCCTCAATCTAGACAGTCGTGGAATATAACTCGTAAAACTCTAGTCACAAATACATTTCTCAATTTACCGCAGTGCGTGCAATTCAAGCAATGAGCTATACCAATGCCTTAGTTTCGTATTTGAGATGAAAGTCGTAATGAAATCCGGGTGTAATTCTAATCTAATTAGCCGCACAAGCTCAGGAGTTTCTTATCGTAGCTTCAACTTGAACAACTACACGTACGTACATCCGACTGATCGAGGCCTGTCATGATGGATGCCATGCAATTAATTACCCTCAAGGTGTGATATATTAATGTTCGTTACAGTAAGTATTCAAAGTTAGAGGGTACAAACCAAGAGTTACGACCGAGGTAGAAGCTAGTCAAGCTACTATTTCACATTTTCACCTGAGAATTTCAAAAAGTGCACAGACCCAATTCTCTAGATAGTACGGAATAGAGCCCGCATTTAATTCCATACCCAAGCTGTGAAATTCCATATAGTTGCACTAGGGAATTGGGTCAATAGGCTTTTGTGAACTTCTCTGGTGTTTTGTGCCTGGTTCATCACGTAGCTGGGTTGAAGTTTTGTTTGAAATTCTTTTTATGCCTCGCTTTTCTTTTGAATTTGCAGACCTGATCGGAATGAATTCTCAGGTCGCCTCTCCAGGCGGCTACCACAGTGAGGTGGACTTCGAATTCCTGGGCAACAAGACGGATGCATTGACGGGCAAAGTCGAGTGGCACTTGCAGACCAACATCTTCGCCAACGGCGTCGGCCAACGGGAGCAACGCATCTCACTCTGGTTCGACCCCTCGCAACAGTTCCACTACTACAGCATCATCTGGAACCCCAAAACGGTCTCGTAAGTGGCCGCGCCTAGCTTACATCAACAATAAATTTCATCACTAGTTTTTCATTACAATAGATTGGCGTGTTTCAGAGCGCCAAAAATTTATGATAGATTGTGTGTTGCAGAATGTACGTGGACGAGGTGTTGATTCGAATCTTCCAGAACTACGAAGACCAAGGAATTGCCTACTTGAATTCCAAGCCTGTGCAGGCATACGTGAGTGTGTTTGACGGCTCCAGTTGGGCAACTCGAGGCGGGCTTGACAAGATCGACTGGACCAATTCTCCCTTCGAAGTGTTGTACACCCACTTCATTCTTGATGCTTGTGTGGTGGATCCCGACAACGTTGATGCTTCTCCTTGCGCCAACCCTGCTGCAAGTAAGGCCTCTGGCAATCTGTGCATAACAAGTTAAAACGTTGCATTTGTGTATTGAAATGAACAGTTTCTTTCAAAAGATAAATTTTAGTTGGATTGAAAATTTGGGAAGAGTTTTTATGCTGAAACCTAGTCTCGTGGTAGGTTTCAGGATTTGCGGTACTTGCACAACAATGTGTTTAATCATCCTTGAAATGCCGTTGTTGTGAACATGAGACTAAAAAAACGTTTTGTTTAAATAAAAGGTCACTTTTCTTAGTTAATCCTAAAAGATCAAGGGCACAACTGAAGCCTTTAAAACGACAAACCTGATGGATCATATGGAGTCAAAATCAGTAGGAGAGAACATTGCATGAGTGACTCAATGATGAAATATGAATATGAAAGTCCCCATGTGACCTACTCAAAACTGATTTGGGCTGCTGAGACTTTTAGGGACTAAACTGCAGTTTTGACGGTACTTTGATTCCAAAGCTTCAGGCTGAAATCTATTTCCTTGGTAGATTTAGGCTTGCTGGGACTTGGCTACCGTGGGTTTTTAAACCTTTCTGAAACCGCTAAACAAATAATTATTGTGGATTCTGTGCAGACTACTGGTGGAACAGCCCCTATTTCCACTCCTTACCAGCGGGGCGTCTTGCTTTCATGGATGCGATACATCGGAGGTATATGCGTTACAACTATTGCACAGACTACAAGCGCTACCCTATCCCACCAAAGGAGTGCATCCTCCCTCGTCGTTAGAAGATAGCTATTAAATTAATCTCAGCGTTTTAAGGATCAATTTCCGAAGTTCAACCCAAAGAAACTGAATATTTGTATAAAATTTTGAACTTGGTTCAAAGGACGGTCAGTAAGTTGAGCATGAATAGTTACGATTCTAAGCTCAGTGACACTACTGAGAAGTGTAGAAATGAAACGTAGGTGTTTACTTGCCTTTTCATAATGCAGCATACAAGAGAGACTGGATAGAGCATATCTGCAAGCAATAAAAGAGCAATAGTTTCTAAACGCACACGGACAACAACGATACCTAATGCACACTCATAATTCAGCTTGTCTCAGGCTTTCAGCATTCAAAAGCACCGTGGGTAATGATTAAAACTAGCCCTAGAACGAATGATTTACTCCATTGAAATTTGGAACATGCTCATGTCTATGCGAAGAGAGTGGAAAAACATATGATTTTCTCAATTGGATTTTTGAATATGCTCATGTCCACAAGGCAGGAGTGCAAAAACAAGTGAAAACAAAAGCCCTTTATTTTCATTTTCAGCAACCTCTACATCTCTTCATGTGCACCTCCCAATCTTGCTTTGTTTGACTATTGGAGTTTGAAAGGGAGTGATTCTCTATTTCATGAATTACCAATTATATTTGTCTTTATGAGGTAAAATTGGAAAAAACAAGGTAGAAACTTGAATATAATTTCAACAAAAATTGTATTGTCAACCAAAAAAACATTAAATTAAAGTAGTAGTTGTGAAAGTGGTCATCATGAAGATTGAGTCCACAACAAGTACAATTACATAGATTTACACTTATTTAGATTATCACTCAAAGTGTGTTATCTTTACTATGTTATCTAAAAATATATTATTTTATATTTGTCAAGTTTGTGCAAATAGGACTCCCTAGCATGTACACTACTACACTTTACAACAATGAAGATGGTTTAATTAAAGCTCATTGTTTGGGTGAAATCTAATCACCATCAAGTCCTCACAAATAGCAAATTTTTAGGGGTGGTTAGGTGGGCTTAATGATTTTCTATTTCTAATTAATTTATATATCATTGTATATGGGGAATTTCATTACAATGGCATGTGCCATTTTCCAACTACCTAATCTTAAACATAAAAGTGCCATTCAAGATAGGTCTAGATTTCAAAATCTTCGACTTATATAGGTTTTAGACACCTATTATTGGTATAGATTTTTGTCAATATAATTTGAACCATGAATATGACATCTATGACTTTTGTAGATTTTAGACACTTAGGCAAGGTACATACTTCAAACATCTAAAATAGTTCTACATTTCAAATTGCTTGATCTAAACCTGTATAAATTGCCAAAGTAGTACAATGATGCCATTAATCAAAAACTGCCCATACAACTATTTTCTAGGACAAAGTGCCTTTTTTTTCCATATGATTTTATGAAATATTCCCAAATAGTCCATAATACATAATAGATTTTTCCTCTCAACAACTACAATTGTTCCACCAAAAAAGTATTCATTTTAATCATAGTATATTGGCCACCTAAATCCATGTTCTCACCAATACGCTACCCCCAAAACATCAGTCCTTCTTGCAAGCACCCGATAACAAGTCCCCAGCATGCACAACCCTAATCTCCACACACCGTTCAGGCTCACACTCAAAGTTCCCTGATTCCGCTCCCAATCTCACTCAGAGTGAAAGCCTCACGTTTCAAAAATTGGCTGGCAAGGAAGAATAAGACTGATCAATACTCGAATTCATGATGTTGCGTTTCCGAAACTGAGAACAAACAGTCGACACAGATGTATAAACTTGATGACTTCTAGATGCCACCAAAGCTCCCGGTGCAAAGACCAAGCTTGGAATTAGCAAATCATTTTTATGCACAAATTAATTAAAACACCTTCTGAATGACAGAATGGATGTTCTCTACGAACAGAAATCCTAGTTTCCGAGTTTGCATTCAGGAGAATCGAGTCTCGAGCATGCACTGCACTAATCTACACTCACTTCAGGCTAACGCCCAAACTCACTTTGGAGTGATAGCCTCAAGTTTCAGTCAAAAATGGGCTGGCAAAGCATAAGTTCGAGCAATACCGGCCTAATCCTACCCTAATCAGTGTTGTTGCGTTTCCAAAACGAAGAACAAGTAGTCGGCAGTGTAAGGCGACTTCTTCACATCTCCCACAGAATCGCTCTTGGTACTCTTCGGGGCAAGTCCCATTTGGGTGTTCACCCTTTGCACGAACACCACTTCCCCGAAGAACTGCTTGCTTCCCGAGGCCTGCGTAGCCTTCAACAACACCCACGGAATACTATCCTCGTCGACTGTATCCTTCGACACAGTTTTGCAAGTGACGATGCTGAAGGAAACTCCGCCGTTCGTTTTGGACTGGAGAGACTCCCATGTGGCTTGCCCACCTTGACTGTCGAGTTCGGGGAGAAAGAAGTGGCGACCCACTTGCTTGTTCTCCGCGTTGTAAAGACGGGCGGTCGCGTTGTACAGCTCCCAGGAAGTGCCGTTGTATTTGTAGTGCTGGTAGCCGCGACCGTGGACAGCTTGGTGAAGCTTGTAGTGGTGGTTTGAGTCTTCCGGGACCTGAATTGAGGATGGAATGGACTGCGTTTCGGTGAGATCCCTGGCGGCTAACGCCACGCAGAATGCAAGCGACGCTAGGGTTACCAAGAGTAGCAATTTCACTGCCATTGTTGGTTGCAGTCGGACTGGTCTAGCTCGATGTCGAAGACGTCACTGCAGATGGGGATATGTGGTGCGGCTGTAAGGAACTCCAGTTGTCGATGTAACTGCTGTTGTTCTTGTGAACTTGATGCCTGAAGTTGGATTGTGAGAGGCTTGGTTGTGAGCTCGGAACGGTGTGGGCTGGAATGAAGAGTGATGAGTCTGTGAAGGTGGCTTTATAGTGTTCGTGTTGCGGAGAGCAGTCGTGAGGAGGTACTGTGTTGTCAACAGCGAGTGACCTGCCCGACACGTCCGGTTGTTTCGGCGGCTGTGGTCAAAGCCGCTGTGTGGACAGCGGACTCCACTCGGTAGAGGACTACCGGGAGGGACTGGAAGTCGAACAAGGATCCGTCGGCCTGGCCAGGCTTCCGGAGCTGCTTCTTTCTCTTTCTGAAGACGCCACGTCTGGTCTTGTGGAACTTCAACTCGTGGAAATGCAAGTGCTTTTGTTATTGACTCTGTGCCACGGGTGCCTGGCCCCCCAGAACTGACCTGATTGCCCCGGGATTAATTGTGAAAAAAAAAACTATTTTTTTTGCTAGTAATTTTATATTTCTGGACTGCCCCAGCTAATTTGGGGCCGCTGATTGCGAATCTGAATTCAGAATTTGCATAAAAAATCATGTGATTTGAAATAAAAAATTCCACAGCGTTTTCCCCAGGGGTGAAACGGGTCAGTACACCCTGGCCGGTCCCCCTCCCTCCCTCATTGCTGCACAGAAAGGTAGATGTAAAACATATTTTGTGTCTCTCGACCTCCGCTCACCAGTGATCCGAGAACTGATTTACGGAATTTAGGGCACTATGCTATATTGAGGACTACCTTGAGAGTGAGTAGTATTAAAAGGACTTTACAAGTTGTAAAGGATTTTAGGGAGAACAATAACACCAAACTAACCAAATAGATGCACACGGATAATTCAGAACACACCAAATAGAAACTGTTCATTTCTTTCAAAAGATAAATTTTAGTTGGATTGAAAATTTGGGAAGAGTTTTTATGCTGAAACCTAGTCTCGTGGTAGGTTTCAGGATTTGCGGTACTTGCACAACAATGTGTTTAATCATCCTTGAAATGCTGTTGTTGTGAACATGAGACTAAAAAAACGTTTTGTTTAAATAAAAGGTCACTTTTCTTAGTTAATCCTAAAAGATCAAGGGCACAACTGAAGCCTTTAAAACGACAAATCTGATGGATCATATGGAGTCAAAATCAGTAGGAGAGAACATTGCATGAGTGACTCAATGATGAAATATGAATATGAAAGTCCCCATGTGACCTACTCAAAACTGATTTGGGCTGCTGAGACTTTTAGGGACTAAACTGCAGTTTTGACGGTACTTTGATTCCAAAGCTTCAGGCTGAAATCTATTTCCTTGGTAGATTTAGGCTTGCTGGGACTTGGCTACCGTGGGTTTTTAAACCTTTCTGAAACCGCTAAACAAATAATTATTGGATTCTGTGCAGACTACTGGTGGAACAGCCCCTATTTCCACTCCTTACCAGCGGGGCGTCTTGCTTTCATGGATGCGATACATCGGAGGTATATGCGTTACAACTATTGCACAGACTACAAGCGCTACCCTATCCCACCAAAGGAGTGCATCCTCCCTCGTCGTTAGAAGATAGCTATTAAATTAATCTCAGCGTTTTAAGGATCAATTTCCGAAGTTCAACCCAAAGAAACTGAATATTTGTATAAAATTTTGAACTTGGTTCAAAGGACGGTCAGTAAGTTGAGCATGAATAGTTACGATTCTAAGCTCAGTGACACTACTGAGAAGTGTAGAAATGAAACGTAGGTGTTTACTTGCCTTTTCATAATGCAGCATACAAGAGAGACTGGATAGAGCATATCTGCAAGCAATAAAAGAGTAACTATTCTGTCGGAGATCCCTTTGCAAATCATAGCACATGAGAAGAAAGCTTCGCAGATTTGGTCCCTCAGCAATAGTGGACCATCTGTCTCAAAAACATCACTTCTTTAGATACAGAGTCTTTGCCAATCACTTCCTTTTAAATATTGTTACATAATGCATCTATCATGACGCAAAACAAAAGTTCGCCAGGTTGTGCAATACTGAGTACGTACAAGGAATTAAGAGTCTTCGGGACCAACTGAGTCACTGAGGATAGATTTCTTCTAATGATTTTGATCATTTGAATTAGTTACAAAATTTACAAAATTTACAGATTTTCATGTTCAAAACTAGATGGTCTCTAATAATATCCATTGCTGCAGTAAACGATTTTAGAACTGAAGCTTATCTTGACAAAGTGCAATGACAACAATCAAGAGTAGTTTACAAATTTGATCGCAGAGCAAACGAGAATTGCACTTGCGCAAGCAGTTGACAGCTCTTCACTCGCTTCTCCGTTATTGCTGCGCCAACTTCAGCCTGCCATGTGTTTATGAGCTCACATAAGTTCTTTAAGAAAACGATATCCAGAGAGAGAATTGTTAAATGCAAGTATATGACGTATAAGACTGAAGTTTAGCCTACGACAGGTGACTCGAGGTTGACGAGATAGAAAACGTTTCTTTAGTACTATTGATGCATTGAGACAACTTTTATCAAAAGCAGAGTATCTAATAACAAGTATCATTCATGCAGTGTCAATGCTTCAACTTCAAAGGAAATACCAGCCGACCAAAGTGATGCGGTACCTGATGCTGAATGTCAAAAGGCCAAACAATGCAAAGTGTTGATAAACTCTGCCTGATGAGAGACTGCAGCCAGTGTGCGTCATTTCAAGAGTCAGTGTCTGCCCTCGCTTCGTCCAATCTCATGAAGAAGATCCTTCTTCTTTCCTAGCAAGTATTTGCTGTAAGCATCTGGTTCGTACCCCCGCTTTACCATTTCTTCGACAATTTCTTTGGCTTCCGTGAAGTTTTTGCTTGCAATGCATCCACCTAGTAAAGTGTTGAAAGTAATTAAATCTGGTTTGAGACTTGCTCTGCGGACCTCCTTCAAAAGGGCGATTGCCATTCCAGGCTGCAAGTCACCCTTGCACCGGGCATTTATAACTGTGTTGAAGGTGATGATGTCAGGTTCACAACCCTTTGATTCCATTAGCTCAAGGATCTGCTGAACCGCCTGCCAGCTGCCTTGCTTGGCATAAACACCTAAAATTCCATTAAAGACCTGGATCAATATCGATTCAAGAGCGTCAAAAAGAGCAGAATTACAGACCAGGCAAGGCACTTCTGCCCGTCTTTAAGAAGATCCGAAAGATAACGACTTGTCAAGTTTAAGCACATTGTAACACCCTAAACCCTAAATCCCTATCAAATTCTAGGGTAGTATACAACTTGCACCGTTTCCACTCTAGCACACAAAGAACATGGAGTACTAAAAAGTTGAAAACTAGCCCGCTCTTGAACATCCATTCCATTGCCAACACGCAATCCCAATCAGATGACCCACATGATATGCCAACTAAGAACCCAATGAAGGAATAAGTAATTCTAATGTGAGCCACACCCGCCCTTGTAGACACAACATGAGCTCAAGATTGTGCACAAAAAGAATCTCGATTCCTTTCCTGGGCTCACCGTTTAGTGATTACAACGTGTTGGCACAGTTCCTCAATAACGGTAAGAACAATTCAGATAATGGTTGCGAGAATAGACAGCATTTCCAAGTACGATCAAATCAGAAAGCTCTAAAGCTAGTGGACTAGAAGGAACCTAGTCAAGGAACTTAGTTTTCACAGACTAATTCAATTTCGTTTTTCTTAAAAACACTAAAAGCATTGAAATTATAACAACCTCAGGACGGTAAAGACAAAGTCGACTTACACTCTTTCAAAAGTGAAGCAAGGGACACAACTCTCCAGACACCGTCAAACCTGGAAGTTAGAGCGATAATGGCAAAAGAAAAGCTAAACGGTGAAGAGCCTCACCTGAACGTGATCACCAGTCAGCTCCGGCTCAGCCCTCACGAAAAGCTCGCGAGCAATGTCCACTTGATTCGACCGTCCGAGAATGCCCAGAATTGTTACCAGCATGCGACGATTCGGAGTATACCACTTGCGAAGATTCAAGCATTCATAGAGCTCCAATGCCCGTCGCCAATTCTCTCGACCTACATTTCCCAGCACGACAGACAAATCTTCGTTATTCAGCTGCTCGGGCCAGTCTTCCAGAACATCCATCACCGGCCTTGCAAGCTCCAATTCACAAATGGCATTCGCCAACCTCTCGGTTCTACTTTTCCAATCCCGCGCTCGCTTGAGTGCCAACTTCGCCATCCTCTTCAACTTCCTGACCTGACCTGTCTGCCGCTGATGAAACATCTCTCGTTCCCTGGCCTTGTCCCTGGCCTTGTCTTCCTGCATGAGCCGATAAATGGGCGACGTATGTCCATCTCCTTCGTCCGAAACTCTAACCCTGAGTCCGACTCGCACATCGTCCACTTGCTCATCTTCCCGCACAGCCCGTTGCTGAGACTCATCGTTGCTGTTCGGCCATCGCTCTGCAGCAGAAGCGCGACGGTACACAAACGGCTTCTCCTCTAGTCCGACGTCGATGTTCACCTCTGTCTCTCTCCGCCAAGCTAAACAAACGAAACTCGACGACTTCCACTTGCGAATTGTGGCATCGCCAAAACGAGGAAACAACACGGCGGAGGACAACACGGCCAGCTTCGCGGCCATGGCCTTTCTCCGAAATCTTTCTTACTCGAAATTCATGTCGTCAAGCGACAATCCCATTCAAACCTCATAAGCAAAATTGAGCATGGATGAAGATACAAATAACAAGGAATCCGGATACAAATTTGCACTACCAGTAAGTTCTACCGACTCTTACTGGACTTGAAATTCACGTTGCAAAGTTGCAGCACCCTCCAAACCCTAAAAAACAACACAATCCCAACAGGCAGAACATTCTGTCATTGACGACGCCGACGCCGTCCGTTGGACGAAATAATGTATATGGATGAAAATAACAAATGGATGATATTTTGGGATTCTAGATGTTATTTATTGAATGAATGTTATCTGAAATTTCTGGTGCTTTTATTTTATTTAAATGAAATCATGTTATTTTTACAAATTTCTTTATTTTTAAGACAAAGATGGAAGTGATAATTGATTCCATGACATAATTTCAATAGAACCCACTTCGAAACAAATGACACTCTTTCATTCGAAACAAATGACACTCTTTCATGGGATGAGGAGAGGCATATTCCAAAAAATGGAGGTGCTTTAGCTTTATGATGATCTTCTATCTAAACCCTTGAGTGAGCATGGTTAACCCCTGAAGGACCAAGGCCTTATTTTTGCCAAAAATTATTCAAAATTGTCATTTCTGTAGCAAAGAGTAAAAAAATTTGAAAATTATTTTTCTGCACATTCAACCATAGGACCTTATACCTTACTAGTATGAAAATGTGTGGAAAAAATTTCAGAAATTTTGACCACATAGAGTAAAAGATATTTGCGTTTAAAGTAAAAAAAATAATTTTTTTGAGCTTTAAATCCTTATTGTGTGAAATTGAAAGTTGAGAGTCTAGAGGAAAAAAATTCAAAAAAACCCTTAATTTTCATGCTTAAAAAAATTGTTAAGTAGAAGTAAGTATGAGAAAGAAGGAAAATCTAAATTATTAATATCTTTAAGATCGAATTAAAATGCACTAATCCCAATGGTGAGATTGTTCTAGCAAGTAAACTAAACCATGAAAAAAAAATTGGAAAAATTGGAAAAATTGGATTCAGAAATGCACCCTGCAAATTATTTTTTTCAAGAAGATGCTCTAACTGCCCCCCAAACAAGAATGTCCATAACTTTCTCATACCAAATCCAAATAAAACAAATCAAAGCCATCCAGATAGACAAAAATATAATCTACAAGAAAAAAAAAATTTAATTCAAATTTTTTTCAAATTTTTTTTACTGCCTAGAATGCCCCTTGTCCCTTTTTTTGAACTTATTTGGTCATAACTTTTGTTCCCGAGCACCAATTGTGAAAAAAATTATATTCCCACAAAGCTTATCAATTTTCCTATCTTCAAAAAAAGTTTCAAATGATTACAACAAAATTTCAGCCCATAGGTATGTGCCTAAAAACACAATTTGTCCCCTAAAGGGACAATGACCTTTTAGGGGTTAAACCATATAATCATTGAAGTTATGTTTACTTGTGTGTATGAAGAGCCTCATTATGAGAAATAAAAACATTAGAGGCAAGGCTTGTTATTTCTCATAATGAGTCTATCTTTTTCACTTTACCTATACAATCCATTCTTTTAAACCTTCAAAATTATAGTTTCTTTTGCTCATATGTTCTTCTACACTAAATGTACTCCAAGCTATCCTTGAAAAATGTTACTCAATAAAGTAAGTGGACCCATTATAAATTAGAACCCAATTTGGAGTTCTACTTTAATTTAGATCTAATTCAGTTTTGTTGTGTTTTAATGTAATTTTTATTGCATTAAATGTGCAATTGGAGCTTGAAGTTTTGGAATTGGAGATGAAAGGTTTAAAATTGGATTGGAAAGTCATCATTTAATGAATTCAATGAATACACCTATGAAGCTTCTATATATGGCAAAACCTTTTCACTGACAAAAAAGTGCTTTTAGATTTTCATTAGAACCAAGTAGGGAAGATCCATAGTGTATTATTTTTTTTCAAAAAACAAGTTGATCTAAATGCACTATGTAAAATAATCCCTAATTTGTTGTACTTTTGTGGGAAAAAAAATTGTGAGCCTAATAAGTGAATTTATGAGCAATGACCAAATGGTCTACAATGACTCCTAATTTTTTTTATACTTTTGTAGAAAAAAAAATTTGAATCCAATAAGTGAATTTATAATCAGACTTCCTACCTTATCATAGCTAAAGTACCATTAGGGACTTAGCCCCATTGAGAAAAAATAGGATGGGATTTTCTATCTACCCAAATCCCTTAACTCTTAAGTTAAAGAAGTGATTCTTGTACCCAAAGGCATCTCCACAACCCCATTGCATCTTCCAAAATTCACATCCAATCATATGTTAAGAGGCTAAAAGTGATGCAAATAGTATCCTACAAGGTAGAAGGTCTTTAAAATATATTTTAAAACTGATAATCAATCTAAGGAAGTTGGACCAAGTCATTCACATTTTTTGGAGCTTCATGCAATTAGTTACGAATTTTTGAAGTTGAATTACAATGGTCACTAAAAGCATCCACCTCCTCAAATGTACACTATGCAAGGAAGACACTTTTAGTGCAACAAAGACACTTTTAGAGCCCACTTTTAGAGCCCAGGCACTTTATGAACCTCCTGTCTTACCCTAAACCCTAAACCAAACCCCACAAAGGTCCATTCCCTGACTCTGTCACCGTTACTAAGATTGAAGTGAGGACCGGAAACACTTGGACAAAATTAAACACTAGCATGCCAGTCACTCATTCTCCAAGGAATTTCAAAAGAATATAGCACCACAGCTGAAGTGATTGATTGAATCTCTCTTGCTGTTCAAAGCACAGACCAATGGAGTATATTCCGTGTGTCTTTGCAAGACTGGTTACCTAGCAGTAGCTACTATACCAAGTCGTTCAAATATGAATCGGCAGCATTGCTGTTTAACAGTCTCTTCAATATCCGTATTTAGCACCATATCAGGTCCTTTCAATCAGAACCCTGGATTTTATGTACACGTAACTGGCATGCATTGGCAACACCTTAACAGAAACTCATCTACATTATAGTACATTTTTCCTTCTTAGGCTCAGGCTTAGGTGGTTGCGCCCTTGGTTGTCCCTGCATGTTCCAGAGCGCCGTTTAGGTTAATCTGGTATCGACGAAGAACTCGTGGAGGGCATCCCCCTTTCACACAACGAGAATTTTCAACAGCAAAAGCTCTCGTTATAAAAGAAGAGATGGCAGCAAAAAGAAAGCGGAGTATGAGAGGAACAAACGATTTCCTTCCCTGACATCTAAGTCAAATCCAACACAGATAACCTTGAAAATCTGGAAATGAAAAAAACATATTTTAACCGGCATCTGAGCCCCAAAGAGGACAATCTACGAATTCAATGTTTGATTGTTTAACTTATCCAAGGTTCTTTTTCAGTTCATTAATAGTAAAGCAGATTATGTGGGAAGCTGACTCACTTTTAGAAGAATCCTCAGAATCATTTTAACGATATTTACAATTTCTAGGCCGATGTTTCTACAAGCGACAGAGTTGAAATAAAATTGTCAGGAAGAAAAGTAATATTGATAGGATTCAGAAAACTCAAAATAGCGTCTCTTTGATTAGACTTCAACAATTTAAGCGACGTGATAAAATAAAGTTAAGTGTGAAATCTTATATTTCTAAATTATAAGTAGAAACCTTTAGTAACGGTAGAATCCTCGATGGCATGTTATATACAGTTTCCCATCTACAACTTTCATTCCGAGTTCAACAACAAATCATCTCTTCAACAAATGTTTTGTAACACATCTATGGAAATAAATCCCCCTGAACTTTGAGCGGTTAGAGTGGACCTTCATCACACAATGCACTGTTAAATGAACAAGTTCAGTCTTTAGGCTTACATATCCACCAGGACGATGTGGTGTGGATGCTGAAGGTCCAGAAATCAACGATGTCTGCAGCCGAGGTTGCTGATTTAGCAGCTGTTGTTGTTGCTGCTGTTGCTGCTGCTGTTGCTGTTGCTGTTGCTGTTGCTGTTGCTGTTGCTGTTGCTGCTGCTGCTGCTGGTGATCCAACTCTTGCTGCTGAAGGGCCAAAGCCAACTGTAGGTCCGAGCTGCATCAAGCAAACGCGTAACAGAAATCAATGCCAAGGTAGTGGAAGTGCAACCTGCGTTTTGCATAATCATCAAATGCAATTCGTCGTAGAACCACAGAATCAGAGGAAGTCATATCAGCTAACAAAAATGATGCCAGGCTCCATAACCTAAGAAAGAAACTAAATGTAACCTAAACCGTAGGAGTTTGAAAAAATTGAGGAACTAATGAAGAAATACATTCAAAACAAGCAAATACGCATATTATTTGACCGCTGCTAACATCCTGCCATAATTGCTACAACAAAGAAAGGTAAAATTGCACGTCCTAAACGTGGACATTCCTCTATTCCCAGATAGTACATACAATTACCGACAGTTTCACCATTTGAGACCAGGTTCTAATGTACCCATAAACCACTAGTTTTTAAAGGCGAGCTTTAAAGGTTGTGGGCAGAGATTCTTACTCTGGCTCAGGTCTGGTTTGAGTGGACATGAAATTCTGGATGTCCCCATTCCAATGCAAACAAACAGCAAACATTAATAATTTTTATCCACGATTGCATAATTCACTGAGAAGAATAAAAAGACAATCCAGGATCTACACCACGCCTTAAGCATATTAAGTACTAACAGTAATTCCAAGCATCTCAGAAGCGTGCTAGGGTATCAGGGTATGTACCGCAGTCTCGTCAGCAGCAAGTTGCACATTCCACGTGTCATTGTTGTGTTCCTCTGGTGTGAAAGGAGAAAAATCTCCTTTTAAAAAGATTGTGTCACCGTCAACCTAGCACACAAAAAGTCCAACACGAAAAAATCAATTCATATCAAGTAGACACAAGTAACACAAAGTTCAGTGTATGAAACAAAGACTAAACCGGTATATATACATCCTTAAAAAAGTCAATGAACAGAGGAATATGAATTACATACCGAATCCAATTGTTCCCAGACGACAGGCTGGTGCAAGTATCCCTGATCGCTTGCAAGAAGGAGCAACTGTTTGTTGCGCTGCAAAAACAATATCAGACAAAAAATTGAGAGGTCATCTGACATGGAACTCCATTACATGAATAAAAACAGCCCTCTATGCTCTAAAGTAGGCATAGGATATCGTAGAATTAACAATTCAAAGTGCGGCCTCATAGCCATATACATCTTCAGTATTAAAGCCAACTCTCTGACACAATTTCTCCCAGTTACTTACGAATTTGTAAAACATACCACTCATCTCGCGGCAGTTGCTTACCTTGAACAGAGTGCTGAAGTGATTGTTCCGGAAGAAAACACACAACTCGTGATCCTTGAGATTTTCAGCCAAGCTAAATAATCTGAAAATCAAGGATAAAGAGAGTGATCAACTGCAAGAAAGTTGTGAAAGCTTCAACGTAGAATATATTAGTATCGCACACAAATTACTCAAAGGCTCAAATCGTAGATCAAGCAGGATAATTTTTGAATCGAAGGAGAAGTATTGTTACTTCAGTTTCGTCATGGTGCTGCACATCTAATCTGGTTTAGGTACCAACAGTCTGCTGGTTAAGACACTAACAGATCTGCTATTGCATCCTCTACTTAAAGACCATCTGATATTGCAAAGTCTCTCTCCCAACTTGCGAACCACAGAACACAGAGTTGATTTGAAGCTGCAAAGTACCGAAGTACTGCATGACTAATAACAGCAAGGTTGCTCAGATCTCCTCAGACACCACAGGTTCGAAGGATATGTTAAGTTTAAAAGTTAAAAGACTTACCCGTAGATTGTCAACTGACTTGCGTTGTCCTCAAGAAATCGTCTGATTATTTCCCCTATACAAACAGAACAATAAATATAAGAATTTGATGCATGAGAGCAACCCATCATGGAAGACCAAATGGTCAATTCAGTGAGAAATTAAATTGTAGCTGCCTCATCCGCAAACTGACCTTCTCGATCAGACACAGTGACTGCCGATTTCTGTGAGACTGAGTCTTTTTCCCTTCCGTGTAACAGCTCTGGATCAGGTTCACTACCACTGGCTTGCTCCGCCAAAATCATTTCACCTTCATATAATGGTTCATTGTCACCTTGATTGGAACCACCTTGATTAGCGAAGTCATCTTCTCCCTCATATAGAGGTTCTTCATCGTCCAATCCAGAACTTCCAAAACTGCGTGAGCTACTACAGCTTGCAGGTCCAACAGAGAGCACCGGAGTACTTTGCTGAGGAGTCACAGAGGATGCTGAATCAGTTTCTTTCTCAATTCTGTCTGAAGATCCTTCAACATTGAGATCTCTAGCCTCAGCACTGCCACCATTCGGCAAGGCTGCCTGCTCAATAGAGATATTTGAATTCATTTCCGTTGCCGTCCTGGCTGACAGGTCAACATCTAGTTCCGGACTACTGTGAACATCAAGACCTGGGTCTTTTGATGCTGAGTCGTTTTGACTTCCAAAACTGTCCTCGCCAACATCGAGCGGATTAACAGGCCTGTCAACATCATCACCCAAAGCAAATATAGAGGGACTGCTTCGTGGCTCTGCAGGCATTACGTAGTCTTGCTCAACGACAACGCCCTTACTGAAACTTTGGTCACCAGCCGCGCCCACTACTTCCGTAAGAGGACTCCTATTCTCCGTAAAAACACCTGGTTCATGCATCATAGAGTTCTCCTCTCGAGCTCCAATTTCAGCTACTTCCTCTGGCATATCGATCTCTTCCAAAGGAGTAATAAGGTGTCCACTGGAGCCAGTCGATGTCCCAGACATCGGACTTAATGTGCCGTGGTCGCTTAAATGTCTCTCCGGCTCCAGGTCACTGTTTGAAAGGTAACCCTCGTCTACAGAATTTGCTCCCACACCATGAGGCACCTTAATCTGAGAGAGCTGTAAAGCCTGTGCCAAGAGTCACACAAAAATACTTCTTGAATTCCACTAATGAATCGCAATGGGATAGTCTTCCTAGATTATAACATAAATAGCAGAGACAAGACAGTAAAGCACCTGCATCAGCATGGCTTCTTCTTCTTCATCGCCCTTCCTCTGCCGATCAAGAGCTGATTGCTTCAATTCCTCTTGTTTCAACTCGTTTGTGACATCTTCAAAAGACATCTCGCTTGACCACATTTCCCTGGGCATAGGTGTAGGCACTCCTAGAACGGCAGTCGTTGCTGCAGCAAAGTCAACTGTAGGCTCTTCCATTGTGGGACGAGAGGTTCCTGCCATCTTACTAGCTTGCAATGCAACCAACTTCTCCTGAAGTGTATTGTAGGTATCTGATCCTATCACTTCACTTGTCTCTTTATCCTGAAGAAAATTCATTACCAAATGATCGATTGGTTATACTCTTACACATGCCTGAAACTCTTCTTCAGAAATCGAGAAGGAGAAAAATCGAAAAATCCCTTCAGTAAATAGGATTACATGCATCACTTTTTACCACAGTGGAAAAGCAGACCAAACATTTCATGCCGAGCAAGAGAAACTACCCATTATAGCAATCACTACCTGGTGATCGAAGAGCCATCCGTGTGCAAGACCGATGTCGAAAAGATCAAAGATTGAACACTCTGGCGTAAACTCGAAATCATGAATACTGCACATTTAAGAGCGGAGTTCAGTTAGAACACCCATAATCAACAAACGCAGACGAGTCACCTAATAGTTACTTGCGTCACTGCTCCAATAATCATACAGATTAGATCTTGTACACAGTTAATGATTCCATAAGCTTGTGCAATATTCCATTACTACCACTTGAAATTGGGCTGCGATATTCTAAAGCTAAGCTCAAATGGCTGTTGGCCAGCGTCGTAAACACAGTCAAGACGTCACTCTAAAGATAACTTACTGCCTGAAGCGGAGATTCACATCGATGCCAGTGCGCAAGCGAGGAAGTAGATTCATGGCATCATCCACATTCTTTCGCAAATTAAGCTCATAGTCCGTCCCTTTTTTCTGATAATAGGCGCACAGGAAGACCAACGTTCAGGAAACATGGATGGTTGACATGACACAATAGTAAAACCATGTGCGGTGTTGTTAGAAACTCAGTTGCATCTTCAAGAGGTAAACATCTAGCAAGAAACGAAAATCGCAAACATAAAGGGTGTAACTGAAGACGCTGAGGCCATTCCAGATAGGATCGTGATAAAATGTATTACCCCATCATTCACATCATTGGTATCCAGGAGCCTCGTTGCAATGAGTAGCAATAGCTTCGAAGAAGATATTTCAGTTATATCTGTACTCAGGTTCACGTGATTCCGGAGAAGAAGAACATTGCCTGCAAACACATAAACGGAACATTGAAGTAAAGATCATGGACTAGCATCAGAAACCGCGACAACCAAAAGCACCGACACGGTAGGATGAGAACTTACTAATGGCAATTAGCGGGCACGGGCCATTATCGTTTTGGAGCACAATTGGCACTGAGCGACCCAAAAATGGAATAACCTTGACCTTGTATATCGGATCGTTGCCATCCTTGTCCTCGTCTTCACGAGCCATTTTCACAAATCTGAGAAATAAAACCAAGCCGGCGTAATTAAACATCAGCAGCGGCTTCCATCCTCACAATAAATTCAGTTCAGAAAAAGAATACCCTCCATAGACAATGAGGTCCTACACTGATAATCCAACCATAGATTAGTTATTAACCATAAAAACGATCACAAACTGAATAAGAAATACGCACGCATGCCAATCTATTCAAATCAGAGCGCTTGGTAATCAGCATTTTACACCATACAAGCTTTTACAATCATTGACTAACTCTGCCCACGAGGAGTTTGATCGCGAGGTCTGCATGTCGTCAGGTTCGTATTAAATTTTCTTTTTAAGCAAAATGTGTTCAGTCCTTCTCTTTCAAAATGAGAAAATAAGAAGGTTAACAGTCATCTCTAAGACTTAATACGCAAGATTAAGTCAAAATCATTCGTGATTTCGCAAATCAAGAAGTTGCCTGAAGAAGATGAAAAGTCTCCAAATTTCAGCAGAACATTATCCTGACGTCCTTTTCAAGATTCTAGCATTATGTTCTTCACTACAAGCTTAGAGCCAATCCGCGTCACCATCAAGCCAACATCAAACCAACAAGAGGTATAACGAAGCCCAACCTTGCAACATTGTCCAAGATTGGCGCTACGCAATATACCAAATGTACTCAAGTACTCTTCCGCGTGGATGATCTGCCGGCTTAAGAACTCTAAGACACCTCAATTTCACCAATCCCGAGGTCGGGCACAATCGACCGTATATAAGCACTCCTCTCTTCCGTCCAAGAGCAGAAAGCTTACATAGAGCGGATTCATAGGGCCATCCCTAACCAAGAAGTACCTCCCGGCACAATAAAGGTATCTCAAACACAACGATCCTTAAACCGACTTTAACACATCGAAATCTAAGGAAATACTATCCTCGCTCTCGTAACCATCCAGAAAGCAAAGAAAAAACGAAGAGAGATCACCGGTACTCCATCCGAGGAAAATTGACAAATGAAAACTATCGAGCCTCCAACCTCAATTCCAAACGCACAACCTATACCAAACCACTCCGAACGCCATCGCACAGACAAGAATTACATGAAGCGCATGGAAGCTCCCAAGCCTCACAACCAGATCCCAGGCACCAAAACCTACCCTAAACCTCACTGAAAACGGCGAGGAGGCTATCGAAACGACGGCATTCGCATCGAGGTTGCAAATTGCCATACCTGCGTCAAGCTCCCCGGGGATTTGCCAGCGGCAAGTGGCGATCGGAGCAGCAACTCGGCGCAGCAGCAACTCCTGCTCTCAACCTGTGTGAGCTATGGCGGAAATGGTTCCGAAGACCTCTCAGCAAGCTCCTTCGCCAAGTTGAATTTAATTTAAGTTAATCCGGTCGCTAAGCTTAATTACTCTGCGTCCTAATCACAGGATTAGGATTAAGTAGTCGTCATAGGGTAAATGTACGGTTTCAGAAGATATTTCGACGATCCTTCGAGTAGAGACATGTCGGGGGTCAGTCAAAGGGACCAATTCACACTAATTTCATGGTTTTTTCTACTCTTTTGGGCTTTGGGGGGATTTTAAAATGGTCTTCGTAAGGTCGGTTTCTTTCATTAGAAGGCACTTCATGGTCAAAGTTGTGTTGGGCAAATCAAGGTTGTAATCGACAATAAGATTGAAAATATCGAGGAGACTCACATGAGAACTAACTTATGAGTATTTGTTTCCTTGATCTTCTTTTACTTGATTCCCATTTACAGTGGGCATCTAAAGAGATCCACATGATAACTATGAGAATTTGGTGGGGGAAGTTTACAAATTATATTTGTGGTTTATTTTTACCACGTTTTTACTAATAGTAGTTATTTGATCTTCTTTTATTTGATTCCCATTTACAGTGAACATCTAAAGAGACCCACATGATAACTATGAGAATTTGGTGGGGGAAGTTTACAAATTATCTTTGTGGTATATTTTTACCACGTTTTTATCAATAGTGGTTATTTGAGGAGGCCCAATTAAATAACAACTAAGAGTATTCAATAGTAGGTCTTTTCATGAATTGTCCTCCTAGTCTTTTCCTATTGTTTTTTTAATAAGCATGGACATCGAAAAAGACTCGCATAACAATTGTAAATATGTATGGGCCATTTGATAGATCATCTGCACACCTTGTCAATTTCTACTGGATTTCTGGTGACTATGGACGTTTGAAGAGAGGCCCACGTGATAATTGAGAATATTTACGGGTCATTTCATAGAGCATTTGCCTTATCAGTTTCTATTGGATTTCTATTGACTATGGACATCTTAGGAGACCCATGTACATGACAATTGTGAATATTTGTAGATCATTTCATGAACTGTCTTAGGCGTCTTGTCCTACTTGATTTCCGACATGAGCGAGGACATGAGTGTGGGTGTTTCAAAAGACCAACCTAACAATTATGAATATGATTGTGTAGATCATTCAATGAACAATCTCCCCTATCAATTTCTACTAAATTATCATTGACTATGGGTGTTGAAAGAGACCCACATAACAACTATAAATATATGTAGGTTATTTCATGAATTGTCTTTGTAGTCTTTTCCAACATTATTTCCACTAAATATGGATATTGGAAAAGACCCACATAAAAATTATAAATATGTGGGCCATTCCTAGATCACCTCCTTGGTCAATTTCTACTAGATTTCTACTCACAATAGATATCAAAGTCAAGATTTGAATGAAAAGTTTAAAACCTAAATTTAGTCCTCATGGCCCATCTTCTTCCTAGTCTTTGATTACTTGATTTTTACTATACTTAGTATCCAAGCCAAAGTTTGAATGGAAAGTTCAAAACCTTATTTTGATCTTCTTTTAGGGAAACAAAATATGTAACTAAGGAAGATTCTCAAAGTTTACAATTAGCTCTAATGTAGACTAATTGCTTTTAGGTAGACCACCTACTTGTCTTTTAAAAGATGAACAATTATTTCTTCATAGTCCTTATCTTATAAAATTTAGAAATAGAGATGTAGACCAAAAAAAGTTCATTTTTCACTTCGATCTTTCTCATTGAGTCAATTGTGTAACAAATTTAAAACTAACTACATTTTTTAAAAGTCAATAAAGAAAAAAAAATTTAATGATTTATAATTTGAAGTGTAGGCGATTGCACTACAACAAATTTGGCACCTAAAATTCTCAAGGAATGTGCCATGTTCATTAATATTCAATAACATTGTTTTGGCTCTAAAACCTTCTTTAGAACTTGAAAATGTCTACCATGAGAGGGGATTTGAGGGCATTAAAGGACCATTTTAGGCTTGTTCTTCAAATTGTAAAGCAATTCAAAACATTTAAATAATTAAAAAATATAAAAAATATTTAATATATATAATATTAAATAATTGATTAAATATTATTATTTGATGTGGCACAATTTGGCCATATAAAATTGGTGATTGGATAAAGTTTTCATTATTCCCCACAATTTAAAAACTTATAGGAACTCACAATCTTATTTTGGCCCCAAAAATCATTTAATGAATCAAGTGAGTATCTTGTAGATTGAGAATGCTTTTAGTTTATCACTATTAAATTAGTGATAGATTGGTCATAGATTAAAATTATTTTTGGATCTTTTTAATAATCTAAATGTGATTTAATTTATTATTTTTAAATTTTTAATACTACTCTTTGTTTGATATGCCTTAAAACTTAATACCTTTTGTCTCTCTTTTATAGCTTTTACTAATAGAATATATAGTTAGTTGTAAACCCAGTTGTAAATTTTGGTGAAGTATTATTATATGGGAAGGCATTTCAATGAGAAATGAATCTTTTTGTCCTTGACTCTATTAACCTCAATGATTGGATCTTGTTTTATTATGTTTAGTAGCTTATAACAAAACACCCCTTTTTAATGCTATGTCAAATTTTTATTATAGATTTGACTTCTAGATTATTATGAAATGACTACCATCAATTTAAAAATGGGGTCAAAATGAAATTATGTGATCATAAAGTAAGCATATCAAATGTCAACCATGAACATTACTAAAACCAAGCCATTTAGTTTAGAAATTATAAGAGCATAAGATTAAATCTATTGTTTGCAAAAAAATCTAGAATACCTTTTTAATGGCTAACAAAACTAAAACAAAAAATTTAAAAATTTAAAATATACTCAAATGCTTATAATCTTGGACAATTTTAGTTCTAGTTAACATTGGATACATTTATAGTTGATGCTTTAGGTGTAAACAAAGGCCTTATAAATGTATTTAGGTATACTTTAAACTAAATTTAATTTGTAAACACCTATCTTATCCCACATTCAAGTCACAAGAGTGAATATACTTTAGAGAATGTGATAAAATTTAGGCATGTAGAGATAATCAATATATTAAATGCATTAAACACATACAAACTTGAACAATTTTAGGTATAGTTTATTTAGGATATATTTGCTATTTATGTTTTAGGTGAAAATAAGTATTTTAGGATGTGTTTTGGCATCTATTTGGTTTAAATTCCCTTTGCAAACACGGGTGCTATTGACACCAAGTCCACAAATTCTTTAAAAAACTTGATAACATTTATTTAGGTATACAAAATGATAGAATATGTCAAATGATTATAAACTTTGGTAATGTTTGATTAAGCTAACTAAGAATATACTTACAATTAGTGTTTCACGTGTGAGCAAGGGTCTAAGGAATGTGTTCTAGAAAACCTTTTTATTAGATTCACTTTGCAAAACATCATTCTTAACACCAAGAACAAAACATACTTTAGAAAAAGTTCTAACACCAAGTGCAAAAATACTTTAAGGTAATTACACCTACCTATATTGATCAAGTTTGAAGCATTTTAACTTGATCAACTTGAAACTAACTACATTGTTGTTGGATCTTATTGGAAGTAAAAAAAATTATGAATTCTTTTTGCATGCATGTATATTAGACACCTTAAAAATAAAATATAAAATTTGAAAATGATGAAATAGGTGTATTCAAAATTGTAACCTTGGGTTCTCATATTCATTAGATTTACATTTTAGGCAAAAATGTAGATGACATAGTTTTGCAAATAGGTCACAATTAGATACAATTACCTTAAAAAACATTCCTAACACTCGGAACATAGTTCCATTCGGATTTTTTTGGTGTCGATTGCCAGTATGTGCTTCATTCCACATCTTGCCAATGATCCTCTATGCAAAATTAATTTGGCCATCTAAATCTAGCTATCTAGTGATCAAGGGAGAAAGTGGTATTTTTCAAATAGCATTTATGACTTGTTGCAACCTTCCACCCTCGCTTCCACCTCCTATTGCAAGCTTCTCTTTATTGTCACCATTCACATTACAAGCCTATATTGGAGGTGGGCAAGGGATGCTCTAAGCTTGATTTGACAAGACTTCTACAATTTTTGTCTTTTAGCTGCTTTTGATTAAAATTTAATTTTCATTATCAAATGCCTAAATTTGAATTTTTTTTGTACCTATTGAAAGTACTTTAAGATGCGCTTTCAATGATAGAAATTTTGAATCCTAATTATAAATTGGTGAAAAGTGAAAAGTGAATTTGAAGGGGTAGTTGGGAAAATGCACTAGACATTCTTAGGGCATCCCCAATAGTCAAGTAAAAGTGCCCTACCAAATACAACCTAATTTTTTACTACTTTGAAAGTAGAACTTGAAATTTCTATCATTAAAAATATATTCAATTTTTTTTGAAGAAATACAAGAAATCTTGAATTTAGACATTGGATAATGAAAACATACAGCTTAAAAACAAGCTGAAAGTAAAAAATTATAGAGGTGTCGGCAAAATATGCTTACGAATGCAAATTTTGGTCAATTCCACTCCAAAATGCCATGATGTTGGCCAAATTTTTCCTTGGTTAGCATGATTTACCAACACCTCTTCAATTTTTATCTTATATTGTGCTTTTGATGCAATTTATTTTCATTGTCCAATGTTTGAAATTTGAAACTTCTTGTACCTATTCAATTTATTTTTGAATGTACTTCCAATGATAAAAAAAATTCAAGTTCTAATTATAAAGCAATGGAAGAATAGAAAAATATATATGGTTGGCCTATTTTCAAGTTCTATTGAGGATGCCTAGGTCATCCACATTACAACCAGAAACTACCATGTCTAAGCCATAATGAAAAGGCAACTCCACCAAACACTCTCTAACTTAACCTATTAAGGTTTGGTCGACCATTTTCTGGTCGAAATTGACACTTTTTACTTTTTAGCCAACATTTGATAAAGAATTTGGGATTGGATGAAAGGGGACAAGTGTGGAGAATTTGGAAATGAATGTATGGGGACAAAAATCGAAAAATTCTATGCTAGCATGCACTTTAGGGGTTGAAAAAACCAAAGACATATTGTTGAAAATATATAAAGATGCATTATAATATTTAAATTGGGATGTTCAAATGCCACAAAATTTATTGTGGAGCCCCAAGCATTCACATGGATTTCAATTGATATGGGCAAATCTCCCAAATTCATTGCGGTTGGGTATTTTTTATCATGTTGTCTTTAAAATAAAAAAAGGTCTTGCCCGCCCCTAAAATCAACCACAATCCTTAATGGGTTAATGCAACCAGAATTGGTATGTCTTTATTCATGGCTCCATTTTCTCCTTCCTAAGCCCAATAGGTTGGTGAGATATAGAGAGCCCACAAGTTGGCTTACAATAGAAAGAGTCATGATTGTCACATTCTTTTTCAAGCTTTGTTATGTGTGCCAATAAATTAGAACTTCTTTTTTCTTATGAAAGGTCTTTTTTTAATGAAGAATTTTTTTTTCTTTTCATATTGCAAGAAGACTCCATTTGAGGTGGCTTTATATTGGGTCAATTTTTTTTAAGTCACCATAACAAAATGAGGTTTGCAACCCTCTTCTTGGTACTAACTATATTTCTAGTCATGGATTGGTATGGTGTTTATACATACATACTCACAAGTCACTCAAGTGACCAACAAATATTTTCATTATTTTTCAATTACACCTAATCATGAGTTAAGCTACTCTATAGAAGTGTTTTCAATCTCTATTTTGTCTTGTAGTATGGCTATGTGGAGTGAAAATCTCACACATAATATTTAAAATATTTTTTTAAAAGCCATTTTGCTAAATCCATAAAACCACTTCTCTAGGTTCACTAAACTAACTTTGAAAGTCACTTCCCTTCAAAATTCATTGTAAAAATTGTCTTCTTTACATGTAGGCCATAGTTTTTACTCACTATATCAAGTAGATTATTGTCATAAATTAACCTACAATTGAGTGTGTGTAAATACCATATGCAAAAGCTATTAATAATGATTTTTTAAAATCATTTTTAAAAAGTAGTTAGTTATTTCCTTAATTTGTTATTATACCTTAAATTAAATTGTTTGTTTATTTGATACAAATAGATTTAAAAAACTGTGAGTCCCCGGTTATATTATTAGTATTGTTGGAAAGCTCTCCACAAAAAGAGGTGCACAAACTTTGCTTCATGGCGTTTGGACCTATCATTAGATGAAATTTGAGGGCAATAGAAGACTACGGGTTTTCATGAGTTTTCAGATTGTGGAGAACTTTAGGAATTCTACCAAATTAGCAATTTGATGTGGTTGAGACCCTCCCACATCAAATAATATTAATTAATTAATTTTGAATATATTTTTTAAGAATTTTAAGAATTTTTTTAAATATTAAAATATTTTTATTATTTTAATATTCTAATGTGTTCTCAATCTGGAAACAAGCCTGAAATGGCTCTCTTGAGGCCTCAAATTTCTTCTAATGGATGTGAAAGTTATGTATTTTTGAAATAATTTCATACTAAAATATTGAATTAAATTATCTTTTATTTTGAAAAAAACAAACTTACACATTGCATGTCCAAATACCACAAAACAAAGCCTTGTACTCCTATATTTATAAAGTTTTTTTATTCATATTAAGAATGCAACCTTTAGCACCACAACAAATTCCTTGCACTCTTGCATGCATAAAAGATATTGAATTTAAAGTTATTCAAATTAAAAAATTAGTAAATATTTTTACTTTATTTTGGTTGTGGCAATGGCATAGGGTACACTAGTACTCAAGTGATAATTGGGTGATAATGAATGACATTTATATCAAAATTAGGTGATACTTAGGTAAAATTTAGCTATTGGTTTTAAAAAACAAAAATAATTTGGCTATTTTGATTGAAAAAATGAAAATTTCCTTCACAAAAAATAGCTTATATCTCTTCATTGTAGTCAATTCATTTGGCAAAAAATCTTGCGCATAAGAAACCCAACATTGGAGTTGGTTTTAGTTTATGCATAGCTGAATTAATTTCCTTACGGATGTCAATTCTACTTTGACAGTATTTCAAAGATTAGGTGGAAGCAACATTAAAATGTAAGATGTGAATGTGTTGCAAAGTTTGCCAATTTGGGTTGCATATAGGATTTGGGGAGAATTTATGAAAATTCTTACAAAAGAAACCCACAATTTTTTTTTTATTATCATGTGGTTATCGTTGTTTCATGAGTTTGCACATTAATTACAATTTATCGCATCATTACAATGCATTACTTCGCTCGTTACTTGCAATTGCATCATAACAATACAAAGTAATGCATTGTAATGATGCGATAAATTGTAATTAACGTGTGAACTCATAAAACATTGGTAACCACATGAAAATGGTTGACAAACCGTAGGGTTTAAACTTTGTGATGACTGAAAAACATAAGAATTGGCATAAACTAGCAAGATAGGCAGAATTTCATCAAAATGACGATGTTTCATTTCAAACCGCATAGTCTAAACCGCAAAAGTTCCATTTAGAATAGGTGTAAATTTCAGACCATGCAGTCCAAACTATAAAAATGCCATTTGAGATAGGTATAGATTTCACTAGTAGAAAACGCAGAAATTTATGTTGTTTCGGTGACGTTGTTTTGGTCACCGAACAACAGATTTCTGCTGAAATTAACAGATTTCTACTAGTGTTTTCAGTTGTGCGATTTAAACCATTTAAAAAGTGCTATTCAGGAACTAGGACAAGTATAGATTGTAGTCCATGCAATCTAAAGTAACTGTAAAAGTGCCATTTAGGACAAGTATAGATTGTAATTCACGCAATCTAAAGTAACTGTAAAAGTGCCATTTAAGACAAGTATAGTTTTCAAAGTGTGCAATCTGAACTATAAAAGTGCCATCTAGGACAAGTATAGTTTTCAAAGTGTGCAATCTGAACTGTAAAAGTGCCATCTAGGACAAGTATAGTTTTCAAAGTGTGCAATCTAAACTGTAAAAGTGCCAAAGTTTGCGGAATTGCACCATTTTAATTAGCAAAACTCCCCATGGGAAAAAAAACTACAAAATCTCTTCCCATAGGGAATTCCACACCACTGACACAAGTTCGCTGTGTCTCCTCGTTCCTTTCTCCAGCTCCAGCAGGTGCTTCGCGTGCATCTCTTCGCGGTTGCTCGTCTCACAACGTGGCGCTTAATTTGAGGAGTAGTTAGAGGAGCAGGTGCACCACAATAGCGCTCAGCAGCAACTTCACAAACGTGGTGCAGGCGACGCTACGGTACGTGGGGCTACCCCAACTGCGTTTGTTTGCGGTTTGGCATTCAACGTGGCACGGTGAATTTTCAGATGTGACTTAACTTACAGCTTGCTTGTGTGTTGAGATGGCAAGTCTAGGATCGTCGCTCATAGCTGCAACTGTTTCTGACTGTTATTCGGGGTGATGTTAGGCACCAGAGAATATAATTAATCGTTCTTTGTTCACCTATTAACTGGGTCACATGATTTAGGGCTATGTTTCTGTATGTGGGAACCAAGTAGGTGAAATAATGCTCAAGCAGCTACGCCATGTTCGCTTTTCAAGTAAGGCCAATCTTATTCAAAGCCTTAGCTTATACAGAGCAGACAATGGTCGATAAAAGGCAAGATTGAGAGAGCTAGAAAGGAAATGCTCTCGAAGCTTACCGATGTTCCAACGATCTGCCGAGCCCTAAATTTGCATTCGGTTCTTTTTCAATTCTACCAACAGATGTTTCTGACATTGGCTTGCCTTCTTTAATTCCATGGGTTTTGTTTCTCAAACTGGACGAGCTGCAATTGTTGGATTCATCTGGTGATTCTGGTCGGGGAGCGGTGAACAAATCATTGCTACATGCAGTGACCATTCGTAAGCTCCTTGCGCTAGCTTGACCCGACTGGTATCAACGAGGCACATGCATGGCCCTTACAACGGCCTTGCATTGGACACATGGCGATGCGTGAGTCAGAACTGTTTCTCGGTGTGATGCTTATTGTCGGTACTCGGTAATGCGCTTCCCGAATCTTGGACTGGGGTTCCAGTCGGGTTCTCCAATGCATGCAGTGCTGTACAATTCGATCTGATCGAGTGCAGTTGCGGAATCTTGACAAACAGTTTTCCTTGGAGCTTGCGCGCGCAACCACAGAAACGGCGCCCGTAAGTCAGAAAACATGCAGAAGCGGTCGTGGCAATGAAATGCTGGTTTGATGATTTTGTTGCAGGTAGAATTAGAGAGCTAGTGAATTCAGTGCAGTGGAGCACTGTGGGTAACACAGAAATTCAGGCCCACACTTCCATGCCCCGGCAAGTCGGTCAAACATACTAGAAGAAGCTAGAAGTTCATTTTTCAAGAAGTTCTCTTGACTAAGATCTTGACCAATTCGGTAATTGACTTGCGTTTAACACTATTTTATGACCTACTGTACCTAGTACCTCAGTGATGGCAGGCTTCCATGTGGGCGAAGTTGGCGAAGATCATCCACGACGCTTACGAAAGCCGGCAATGTATCTTCCCGAATGAGCAAAAGTTGTACCAGTCTTTTCTATATGAATGCGGAGCAAGCAACCGGAGGAATTATAGGATTGCCTTGTTCTTTAACAAAATCCCATATGCAGATTTTTCATCCAAGTTGGAAATACAATATATTGTTGGAAAGCTCTCAACAATATCTTCCCACTGGCATGTGATATACTCAATTTCAAGCTTAATTGCGATTTTCAATATTGGATAATGGAGGCGACAAAATATTGCTGACCTCGTTTGAATGGGCGGAGATAATAACTGACTTAAATTCAACCAAGTTCTCAGTCAATAGATCTTGACAGATCACGATTTTTATCATAAAATCATGTTGACTATTAAAGTTTTATTAATTCTTCTTGCGCCGACTTAATTGAGAGGTGAAAAGTCAACAAATGCTATGTACGGTATTCTATTCCATTTGACTGACTTAGTCAGCACACGGAAGGTGATTTCGGTGATTTCCATTAATTTTCCCAAGAAGCAATCCATGGGTTAAGTTAAGTTTCCGGCAGACGATAAAGCCATGCCCAAAAAACTGAATATTAAACTCTGCCACCCATTCACAAGTCTTAATCAACAGCCTGGCACACCAATGAATAACTTACAAGCAGACACGCACAGAACGCAAGTGCATGTCTGTACTGTACTGTACAGTAGTCATCTTAGAGGTCAGAACGACGGATGGCACTTCACAAAACAAAATTGTCTGCCAGTAGTCCAGTAAGTTTCCATCAAAGCTCCGTACGCCATTGCAGTGGTTACTTAACTTACAAGTTGTGGAAAAGCTACAAGACCATAAGGTAGAACTATCCATTACCACACAGACCACAATCTTTGGAGTAGCTATTTGTCAGCTGTCATATTTTTCACAGATTGAGTTGTTTGAGAGAAGTTAATTGCAAAAAGAATGAAGACATTCCAACAAGAATTGAATTTTTTGTGATTTTTCAAAGCTGAAATGTAAAACTGTCAGTAGACCCTTGTTGAAGGATGACCAGACCATTGTTGAAGCGTGGGCTGATGTGTCCGCTCCACAAGTCCATTGCCATTGTGATGAAGGATTAATAAGATTGTGGTTATAGATGGGTCAGTGACGGAAATGGGAGGAACCTGTAGGTGACGGAATTGGGTAAATGGTGGTATTGGGTAGTTCCACCTTACTTGCAGTCTGATGATTTTTTTCTTTTGACACAAACGAAAGGAAATACATTGCAAATCAAAACAAAAGGGAAACTCATCAGCCTAGCATTACCAATCCTGGATAGTAGTTCTGATCGATGAATTTGGGTGGCGTTGGATTCCTGCCACCAAATACAGACCTTGCATGAGCATCATGCCTCGGTGATTCCAGTGCATTGGCAATCTCACTCTCGGTGGCAGAGCTAGACCCCAAAAGACTCACACAGCTTTTTCCAGGAATTCGAAGCAATCCAAAGCTTCCACCTCGAAACTCAATTATGCAACCTGCGCGCAGTAGGAGTCAACTCTGACACCTCCCGGCCAAGTCTACGCCTGAATCCATGTCCCCAAACAAATCTTTACCACAAATTGACTTAAAAAGCACAGTAGCCTCGATCATCAACTGACCCGCCTGACACTACAATAAATAAAAACCGATATGGTCGGAATGCAAAATTCCGTGTCTGTACAGTATGATACATGTCGAGAAGGCCTCAGAATCACAGAGCAGGGAATGGCGTACGTGTTCTGGACGCAGAGTACGTCGCAGACAGTAAGCTTACTATACTCAAATAAATAGAAACAAAAACGTCCCAATTAAGTTAGATCGCCACCAAATTAAAGCTGCGTCCGTTTTAGCTCTTGTATCAAGCTCCCTTGATCGATGTTCTAAGATTTGCGTTGGATCGATCGTATCGCAAGATGGTGTCCGTGAGGTTACAAACGCCTCTCTACGTACGTACCTTCCCAGCTAGCTGCACTTCTTCGAACCTTGATTCTGCCTCGGCACGCCTTTTATCCTGTTTGAGCAAAGTATGCATCTTCCATGCCAACTATCATGATCATAGGTTTGCATGATCGAGTAAAGACTTCGGAAATCTCTACTATCACTCTTTCCTTGAGTACCAGTTGAGCTGCACACGATTGTTGAACACTGCATCAAGCGAACAAATTAACGTAACGTACGCAAATGTATGGATCCTTTGGCATTTCAAATGGTTCTTTGATTTGCGTAACTGCATACGAGATGAGTTAACTTAGCTGGATCTAAAGCAGAGATTTGATTATTGCACACTTGTCTTACAGTTGCGGCGTCCATAACCGCTGGATTCTTTTGTAAATTATCTATGAAACTTTGAAGTGTTGGTCCATAGTTTTTGAAAACAAATTCATACCCCACCTTTTCATGACAAAAAAAAAGTTGCTAAAATTTTATTTATCTTACTTACGTCAAGAAAATGTGATATTGGTCTTGAATGACTAGTTGTTTGAGTAAGTTGTATAGTACGGATAGTGGGGATTTTCACTCATTTTCAATTTGAAAAATTCTTGAGATTAATTTTCACATTAAATTTCTACACACACTCCCATCCCTTTAATTACTTGTATTTTTTTTCAAACAGCTCCCCTTGCAATTGATATGAGATTATGTGATTCCCGTATGTATACCATTTGTATTTGTAATCAATATTCGTATTTTGTATGTATATATTCAATATCCCCCTCAAAATCTTAATGGCCTGATCAAGGAAAGAGCCAGCCAAGGGTTCTAAAGAACTTGTTTTCAATTTTTGTTTAGATTGACGGTAGAGGAGGTACTTATTTGTTTTGTTTTCCACTAATCAACGGTGAAGGATTTTCTTGGAGGGGAAGAGTAGGCCAAACCACATGATTCTGTAATCATAGTAGATAGTATACTAAAAATGTTTTTATATCATAGACTCAAGGCCCCCTAAAAGCCATGTCACATTTTTTTAGATTGTGATAGATAGTGGAAATTATCCAATTACATTTTTATACAATGGAGAGCATATTCTTAAGAAATAATAAAAATAATGTGATACTCAAAGAGTGATACAAAAGATATTTGTGTGCACTACATTTACAACAATGCATGAATTCTACAATTGAAAAGAGGTCCTTTATTACTTTGAGTTCACCAACTATCAACAAAGTGCCATTACCTCTACTTGCAAATAATAAGGTTTATGGCTATTCCAGATAGAATTTCAAAACCTACGAACAACCCAATTTTTTGCACCATTGATATAGACTTTTTGAAACAAAGTATCAAGTATTTTGGCTTCACATATTTGAATCCTTTACCATAAATTTCTACATTTTGGATGAATTGCATGAGTACCTAGATAAGATAGCAATCATAGACACAACAAAAATAATGATTTAGTATTTATTCATAGGTTGAGGCCAATTCTTAAACATTAAACTCAAATCAATATAATGAAGGATATAATAATCAATAGATTGAAGAATATAATAACAAACAAATTGAGGAAAATATAGGCTTGTGTAGATTAGGAGCATGTTTATTCTTAGTCTCTACATTGGCGGGGGTGCTATTTTGTGAGCCTATGAGCCTATGAGCCTAAAATTTACTAGGTATTTTATTGTAGTGTGATATTGAATTTAGGAAAATATGGATTGAATTAGATTTTTAAAAATCCATTAGGAATGGCAAGATGAAATATTGGAGATAAAATTATGACTCTCTCTCTCTATATATATAATAGATTTTTTTTCAAACCCATAATGTTGAGATGAATTTCTTAGGTCGTCTATAATATTCTCAAGTTTTAAAAAAAATAAAATTATATATGTAGTTTTTTTTTTCAAACTCATAATGTGGAGATGAATTTCTTAAGTCATCTATAATATTCTCGTTTTTTTGTAATCTAGTAGTTAAGTGAATTTTATAGTAGAACGAAACTTGGAAGGTGTATAATTTTGTACAAGTTGGAATGCCTTACTACACAATTTGTTTTTTTCCAAATTTTGGTAGCAATTTGAAGTCATTTTGATTTGCTTAATTTCATATGTTGGTTAATTTATCAATGACACGATCTATTTCAGTTAATGCAATTTCTGCATCTTTTGAGCTCATTGTCATTGTGACAAATTGTTACAGTGAACTCCAAGAAAATCAAATTGATCTCATTACACCCCCCCAATGAACTCAAAGAAATAATTTAAATTAAAATTTTTATACCCCCCCCATTGAGCTCAAAAAATAAATTTTAAATAAATTTTTTCATACACACCCACCCTGGTGAGCTCAAAAAAAAAATTTTAAATAAGTTTTTTCATTACCCCCTCCCATCCCACTCCTTTGTAGTTTCCAAGTAGAGGTGGGGGTGCCAATCGATATGGGATATATCCCGTATCTATATCCGTATCCTGTACCCGTATTGTATCCATATCTAACATGTATCTGTATCCATATCCAATATCCATATTATATCCATATTTAACCCATATATGTATCGTATCTGTACCAAATCATATTATATTTGTATTGTACCGTATATGTGTCAAGATCCTAAGGCTCTTGTTTTTCCTCAAGGGGATGCTCCATCAACAGTTGGGAGAAGGATCATTTTATTTTTTCAAATCCAATCAACGGCTCAGGTTTTTCGGAGGGGGGCGCAACTAATACAATAGAACACATCTTTTTGGTACATTGTTTATGAAAGCTTAGTTTAAGAACACATGCCTCGTTGTGGTGATATTTATAAGAAATGACAGGTTTTTGAGGATGTATTGTTTTGGTTATCTAGTCTTTTTAAGAATATTTTTGTTGACTCATTTGATATATGCAATATTTATTAATTTTATTAATTTTATCCATATGAATTTGCATTTTCTCCGGGTATCAATTGGGAAACCGTAAGCCCTAAAGGAGGTCGTGCTTCACTCTCGTCTGCCTTCGAGCCGGCTCATCGACGCTCAACTCCAGCCACCATGCTGCCCAAATAGGACCCCTCGCAGATTGTCGAGGTCTATGTGCGCGTCACAGGTACCTCATTTGCTGTTGTGTTTCTCGTCTTTCTTTTGTTTGCCGGGACGAATCCTGGGGATGCGAAATTAGGGTTAGGTGGTCATGACCACCAAAGTCTCTCAAATTGCGTTGGCTAGTGGTACACCAGTCACGAGAGATTGATAACATTCCCTTGTTTTCGCGGAGAATTTGATACTTCGTGTGTTTGATGTTTCGGGCCCTTTTGTACTTCGTCCTGTTTGTTTGATTCGTGAGTATGATGACCGAGTGTCCTTAGTGCCACAGTTCCACAGTTTAGGGCATTGGCATTTTTGTGTAGAAGAAGGTGCGGGAGCTTGAATGAATCAGTGCAGGTGATGTGAAACCTAGATCCAACGCCTATTGTCCGTGAGGATTTTCTAAAAGAGCTTTTTAAATCTGATGCACTGATTCTGGCTTCTCATGTTCTTGGAGAAAAATCTGGCCGAGGTTTTGTTTTCGACATAATATGGCGTGCTAGGTCTAGTATTTGAATATGTGACTGTGTTGGCCCGTATGCTCCACCATGTCCGTGTTGAGTTCGTGAATCTCGTTGAGGGTTTGTATTCTGTGTCTTGCTTCGGAAGGAAGCATGGTTCGAAAACCCTAAATCATGAATAAGGAGGTTTAAGATGTGGAGTGGGGATATTTCAGCCATATACCTTGACACCTAGTGTCTGTGATGCATCTGAGTTTCATGAAGTGCTTGTCTCGCTGCATTTCTGTTTGGTTCTCCAGCAGAGATCCTGGTGGCCCACATCGTGATTGTGGAAATCGCATGAAGTGGCAAACGCGCTGATTAGGGTCATCTGGTCTTGCGCTTCGGCTTTATTGTGTTTTGTGGACGCAAAGATGAAAATGCATTGTCCGTGAGTGCAGCCTTCAGGGTACTGCGAGAGCATGTCTTACAGTTTGTATTCCCTGAGCGTTCATGTTTGGTGTGACTGAGTGCCAGACGTTCCCTAGGTCTTTTGTCTCTTTCCTTCTTCCCTTTTGACGTGTGGCGTGGATGCAAAGATGAGAATATAATGTGCGTGACAGCAGCCCTTTGGGGTTTTCTGGGAGAGCATTTATTTCAGTTTGTATTCCCTGAGCATCCGCACAATATATGTATACAGAATGTATCCGTGCATCCACCTTTACCCTTGAATTGAGTGCTCGGGACTATGTAGCTCCTGCCTTCCAGAACTTTGTTCGCTTCGGGACTGTTCGGTTGAGCCTGTAGATATCTTGAATTGGCGTGACGCAGGAGGAGAGGTGGATGCCGCCTCGTCCCTGGCACCCAAGATCGGTCCTCTAGGTCTGTCTCCGAAGAAGGTGGTGAGGACATCGCCAAGGAGACGGCACGGGACTGGAAGGGTTTGCGAGTGATTGTGAAGCTCACTGTGCAAAACTGTAGGTATGTCATTCATGAAGGACTGTTTTGATGAGGGATAACGGTTGAGATCGCCATGAACCTTGAGCTATTCTTTCATTAAAGTGTGGGTTGAAGGCTCTCGGCTCTTGGCTCGAGTGTCAAACTTTGATATGTTGTTGGATGTGGTTCAGGCGAAAGTATCCGTAGTGCCGAGCGCCGCTGCCTTGGTCATCAAGGCCCTGAAGGAGCCTGAGCGAGACCGGAAGAAGGTGAAGAACATCAATCACAATGGCAACATCTCTCTGGACAACGTGATCACGATCGCGAAGGTGATGTCGCCTCGATCGATAGTGAAGGAGATGTCTGGCACCGTGAAGGAGAATTTGGGGACTTGCGTGTCTGTCGGTTGCACCGTGGATGGCAAGGATCCGAAGGACTTGTAGACGGAGATCGACGAGGGTGAAGTAGAGATTCCCGAGGCTTAGATTGAGCAGCGGATGTATATCCAGAGCCATTTCTGATGAATTTGAATCAAGCACCTTTGCCCCAAGGACAGATCTTGGGGCGTGGTAGTACCTGTGGTGTGTCGGCTGACCAATGTCCTTATTGTCACCCATCCTCTGGAGGATAAAGTTTGCGGAACTTCTTTGCGTGGTTGCATGCCCATCTGAAAAATATGCACCCTTCTTGAAATTGGCCCTAAAATTGGCCCTAAGATGTCCAGATTCCAAATCAAGGTGATAATAGGCTTGTCTACCTTAGTTACATTAGAAAAAAATGAGGCCACTGGAGGGCCCCTAACTTAAGCGGGGTTGGAATGATTTACAGTGCCAGCTCGTTGACTACCTGTGCATGTTTAAGTTGGCACTACTTGTGCCAACACAATTTTGGAAAGTTCAAAAATTTATGGTTCTTTAATTCCCCTCGTGTTAAGACCATCAGTGGCAATAGATATATGGTTTATATTTTTTTTCCCTTCTAAATTTCAAACCAATCAATCAAATATTCAAAGAAACATTAAAATGATATGCTAAAACATCATGAGAATCCTTTGAATCAAAATCTCAATGTCATTTAACCCATCTAAAAAATAATTTTGGTTGACCTATGAAGGAATTGAGTAGGAAACATTTGAGGGAGTGGAGGTTGGAGATGTCATTTTTATATTGAAATTGAGTTTTCATCATGAATCCTCAAAGGACATGGGATAATTTGAAAATGAGTGCTAAACCGCTTATTGTCAAAATGTCAAAATTATGTTTATGTAGAATTTTAGACCTCATTTAGTTATAATAGAAGAACTTTTTTCAAAAAAATTTGAACTTAAAAAAGTTGGGAAACCTATTTAAATTTCATTTCCAAAAATCAGTTTCATATTTCAAACCTTCAATCAAAAGTTATGGACAAAATTTAAAGAGTGATGTTTTAAGATGTAAAATGTCCCTTCCAACCCCTCTTTGAAATGTCCATAACTTTTGGTTAGAGTCTTAAAATATGAAACGGATTTTTGGAGATGAAATTTAAATAGATTTTTTAGCTTTTTTTAGTCCAAAGTTTTTTGAAAATTTCTATTTTACTATGACTAAATGAGGCCTGAAATTTTACTTTAAACTTTAAATAGAATTCTTGCTTCAATTTGACTTTCCTATGAGCGGTTGAGCTCCTACTAACTTTAATTAATTTATCCCACATTGTTTACTTTGCCTCCTACCACCCCAAATGTATATAAAGATTTGTCTTCACATTCTTGATCCACAAATCATGAAAATTATTCAAATCACAATGAGGAAACTAATGCTTTAGTTTCAATGAGTGTAGAATATTTCACATCATATCATCTTAGGATGAAATGGTGTGAAATATTCCACATCACTCTGTGTAAGGGAAGGTAGTTCTTATTGTTATTGAATGTAATGTGTAGAAATGAATCAACTGTTGTCAGTATGGTTAAGGAATTCTGGACTTGTGGGGTCAGTAGGATTTGTGATTTCATCTAGAAGGTCCATTCTTAAACCTGATCGTGCACTGCCCGTCTTTCAAATTGAGTGGGTACAAAAGAATAGTGCACTTCTGAAAACCACTAATGACAGTCAACAAATGTTCTTAACAGTCTTCTATAGGACTCAAATTTTTTGTAATGCTCCGTCTCTCTTGCCCATCATGCTTCTAAATTTTGTAGAGGTATCCTTGTATTTGAATAATTGTTTGTCTAGTGAGTGGTTTGCAGCATGGTGATCATTTTGTCATGGATGTTTTTTGTTTTAGTCAGACAACAAAGTTTAGAGGATTAAGGTAACAAACTCTGAGAGGTCAAAAATGACTTTTATGAAAAAATATAAATATAAATCTTCAAGAATTATTATGATTATAACTTAACATCCATCCATTAAGATAGTTTGTTTGTTTATTTGTTTTGTTTTGTGTGTTACATTGAAATCTCCTTAACTATGTGTCCCTTGGTTGTCTGTTTGGTATTGTAGAAAAGCCCACAACAAGGCAGGGGGCATGGGCTTTGTTTTGTGGTGTTTGGACCTATTAATAGTGTGAAAAATATTAAATTTTGAAGTTTTTAAGAATGAAAATAAATTTGAAATCATTTTTCTTTTCTTTTTTATTGTAACAATAGCACAAGGCACACTAGTTCTTGGGAAAAACACAAATATTCAATCTACAATCAATACTAGATAGAATTTTCAACTTTTAGCTTCATATTTTATTGAAAAATATAAGAACTAGTTGATCTAGCTATTTGGATATAATCTATGGGTTATATTTTACAAATATTGTTTAAGAGTCATCATTAAGTTATTACTCTAAGTTGTATTTTATAGTACATCTTCACAATTTAATATATCTAGACTATTTCTTAAATCTTAACGGGTTATCACCCTTAAGTTCTAGCATAGAGCTTTTGAAATCCTTTGATATTTAGATGTCGCTTTTCATTATTATTTTAAGTTTGTTAAGTTGTAGGTTGCTATTGCCTTTACAAAAATGAAAAAATTCACATCAATGTCTCGATGTTGAAATTGTACTTCGTGAAAGGTTTGGGATAACCTTGATATGATAATCTTGCAAACAATGATTGAGGTATATACTACACTTATATAATTCCTCTCAAATTTTGTATAGAACTACTTAATACTTAATAAGATGAAAAATATAATTTCATGAATTTCCAAATTCATGTAGTACCGAGAAGTCAAACAATCCTTAGTCAAAGTTGATTGATCCTACTAGGCAAATTTGAAAAAAAAAAATTTAATTTTGGACAAAATACTATACTTCAACCTATGTGGACAAAATTGTTGAAATTCTTACTATGCAAAGGTAGAGTAGTGTACTTTAAGATTATATGGTTGAATCTACAGAAAATATGTTTGTTTTCAAATTTTGGATTACTAAACTAGAAATACAGTTTTGGAGTGTTTTTGCTAAAATATTGTTAAAGAACTTTAGGAGTTAGCTAAAAATTAACTGCTATCATATATTTGTATTGCAAATCATATTTTTTGAGGTCTATTTGTAGTTGACAATGTAGGTCGTTTTTGAAATGTTGCAAATATTAAATTTACTCCAAATGTCATCACGTGTTTTATTATAATTGATGCATTGTATAAATATGGTTGCTTGACAACCAAATACATCATACTCTAAATTTTAATGATTATTTTATATGATATGATTGATGTCTATTTGATAGTAACTTGATGGAACCATTGTAATATGCCAATTGTGTATCTATATTTTGAGCACATAATGAGGCAGAGGTTTTACCCACCCACTCATCCATTCAATTTAAATATTTTTTTGAATTTCCCAATTCACCCCTTGCAATCCAAATTAAATATTTTTTTTATCCTCCAACCCAACTCAACCTCCAACCCAAATCTTAAATGTCTCCCCCACCTCTAATTTGTAATTTCAAATTGATATGGGATTTTAGTGTGTACATGTATATGTCTTTTGTACTTGTACTCATATCCATACTTATATCCATATCTGTTTTCTGTACTTGTATCTATCTTCTGTATCTATAGTTGTAGTTGTATCCATATCCGTACTTGTCTTATGTATATGTATATGTATCTATCTTTTGTATCCATATCCATATCTGTTTTTGTATCCGTATTTGTATCTCATATTGATAGCTTGGAGATTGATTTTATTTATTTTTCTATAAGAAGATCTACGGTTTGAAATTTTTTTTAAATAAAAATGAGAGGGGGGACAAGGATAGGGGTGCATCTTTTCACCAGATAGTATAGATTATAATGGCAATAGCTAAGTAAATGTATTCCAAACATGAAGCTAATTTCATATGGTATTTTTATGGTTCCATCAAATTATTATCAAGTTGATGGTTACAAATGAATAGACATGGATGTTAGGGGTGATTTAATGCTTTGCTATTATGGATAGTTTTGAAAAATATAATGAACTTTTGAAAACCTTAATTTAAATATTAAATAGAATTTTGAAAGACCTAATTGATTACAAAAATAATTTTTAATTAAAAAAATTTATGCCTAAATATAATTTTTTTTAAATCATATTCAAATAGAAATTGATTAAAAAATTTGAGAACATTGATAATTTGGATTTTTATTAATAGAAAATAGAAGAATCTTTCAAAAAAATTTAACTATTATTTGATTTTCTTATAAGCTTATTGAAGATGAGATTGAAAATTGAAAATGATAATCATACAAAAGATTTAGAGAGTATTTTCTAGTGTGTAGAAATATGCAATTAAGACAATCTTCTTTGCACCATGGCTTATGATTGAAGGACCTAAGGTTTTGTTTTTCCTTGCAACATAGATATATGCCTAGTGCAAAATATTTAAATATCAAATTTATGCTTCTAGATTATGAATTTTGGATATTCAAAAGTCATACAAAACTCTATAAAAAATAAAAGAACATGAAGCATGATGATAAGTGAATTTAGTCCAAGTATAGAACTTGCCTATTGATTTTACTTATTAAAATGTTAATTATTATAAAATAAAAAGATAAATTAATATAAATTATGATTTTAGATATCTTACTAATAACACTGTTTTGGAGGGATGTGGATATATCATTTGTATAGAACATTGAAGGCATGGTATTAATTGTGTTTTGAAAAATGAACCCCTATAATCTCATATATTTTACATTAATTGGACAATTTTTGTGATGTTTAGCATAATTGCTCTTAAAGATGTTTGAAATTGAAACCTTTCAAGATTTGTACTTTTAGCCTTGAAGCAAAGTCTGATCAAATCCCTTACAAATTCATCAAATCATTTTTGACATAATTGATTATTTTTTATTTATTGGATTTGAGTTGGATGCTATTTAGTTCTTTTTGACTATGCAAATTGGTTTTTGACTCATTGGATCCGAGCCAATGTTATCAAATCCTTTTTGACCTAGCAAATTAATTCAACTCATTGGATTAGAGCTAGATGCATTTAGATTCCTTTTGACTAAGTGGATTGCTTTTGATTCATTGAATTCAAGTCAAATGCTATATGATCTTTTTTGACCTAGTGGATTGGTTTTGATTCAATGGATTCGAGACAAATGCTATTGAATCATTGGGTTTGAATCAAATACATTCAAATCCCTTTTAACTGAGTGGATTGGTTTTGATTCATTGAATTGGAGTCTAATGGTGTTTGATCCTTTTTGATCCAAACGGATTGATTTTGACTCATTGGATTTGAGTCAAAATGGTGTTAAATCATTTTTTACCTAACAAATTGATTTTGACTCATTGAATTTAAGTTTAATGGTATTGGATCCTTTTTAACCCGGTGAATTGGTTTTAAATCATTGAATGTGAGCTGATGCCATTGGATCCCTTTTGATCTATCAAATGCATCCCACATGCCATGAGATCCCTTGTGAATTCATGAAATCTTTTTTGATCTAGTAGATTGGTTTTGATTCATTGAATCTAAGTGAGATTCCATTACAAATTCATCAAATCCTTTTTGACCCAGTGGATTGCTTTTAAACTCATTAGATCTAAGCTAGATGCCATCAAAATTCTTATAAATTCGTGAAATTCCTTTTAACCTAGCGGATTGGTTTTGACTCATTAGATTTAAGTCAAATGCCATTGGATCCTTTACATTGGATAGAAGCCTGATGCTATTGAATCCCTTTTAATCTTTGGAATTCAAGCCATATGCCATCGGATCCTTTGTGACCTTTCATAGACAAGATAAATACCATTGAATTCCGTTGATCCATGGGATTTGTATCAAATGCCATGGAATCCTTTTTGTTCCATTGCATTTGAAGTGAATGCCATTAGATCTCTTTTAACTCATGGGATCCAAGTAGATCTTGTTGGATGTCATATAAATATTGGATTCCGAATGTTCCAAAATGAATTTGATCAAATCCTCTAAGAATCCACTGGATCCATATAATAACTATATAGACAACAAAAAATAACAAAAAATTTATGGAATAATTTGCTCTTAAGGTCTCTATATATAGGAAAAATAATGTTTGATAAGACAATTTTTCATTTTTATTAAGTAAGGCCTCTTGAGGTTGTGATTATTGTGATAAATTTAAATTCTAGCAAATTAAGGAAATGGATAAAAGCATATGCTTTGTGTGTTCCAAACCAATTTTCTAAAGATTGTTGATTGCTTAAAGACTCACAACTTTGTTGAATGTTGATTCAATTTGCTTGACATTGTTTTCCACTAAATATTCCAATATTTGTATTATTGATAAATGGCTTTGAAATAGTTACAACATAGGTATTGAACTAGTGCTTTCATTACTTATAGCCATAAAGGAAGATGGTTGACTATACTATATGAACCAAAAGTATGTTCACACTTGGTGCACCAAGTGTTATTAGCAAAGTGAATCTACTCCACAACTGTACCAATATTCATTTTTAGCAGTATCAATACTCTTAACACCAAATTTGAACATTCTAAGTGCATTTCACTAATTGATGCTTTAATATTATTTTGAAACTCCCATGATTAGTACAGTATTAGTGTTGAGTGTTCTTTATCCAACTATTAGTACAAAGTGCCAATAGATTGCTAATTGAATATTATTGTTGTAGACTCAATATTAAATTGTCTCTTTAGGATGATTTACTAAGAAATATTTTGAAGAATCCAAATTCTCCAAAAGGGGATTGATACTTAAAATACTTTTTGTAACTTTTACCTCATTATCTCCATCTATCCAATATTGTAATGTAATATAAATTAGAATTTTTTTAGCAAGAGATTCCATTCCAATAGGTTAAAAAAGTCATCTATTTATAATACAAGTGTCATCCAAACATGTGATTAGAAAAAAAGATAGTTATTTCTAGATTTTGTCAAAATAAAAATGCTCCATAAAATGCATTCTTGATGAATACTAATGGTTCAAAAGTAGTCTTGGTTCATGATTGAACTGGACCAGTTTATACTTGGGGCCAGATTGAAGGTTGGTCGGAACTCTCCAAGTTTGAACCAATAGGATCGCTCTATTTCTCCAAATCTAGCCCAAGGGCTTTATACTAAGGCCGGATTGAAACCACCATTCATCTTGCACTCATCCTATGTGTCGCCATAGATGGCATGGTTTTGGCACCAAACCATCCAGCTCCAAGGAGCAATCAGGCCAAGGTTTTGGGTGGCTCAATTATCCATCTAGAGCTGGATTAGGGCCGAATTGAGTTCTTCCATTAGATCATACAAATCTCCACCGTATACTATTGCAAGTTTTTTTTGTTTTCTTTTTAGATGCATGCTTACTAATTGTAAGCTCAAGAGACATGCTCCCATCTGGATTACTCACACTACAAGGGAAATGGGCCCTAATCTACAGAATTTTTGACAGAGAAGTGTCCCAAATGACAGCCTAATGTCCCAAATGACAACCAGAACTCCTTGTCGATTTTTTTGTCAATATCTTGTCAATTTTTCAATCAATTTTGACTTCTTTGCAAATGTACTTCTTTGCAACCTTTAACGACTCACAACCAACACCTTCAATTCACATATTAATTCATCTGAGCTCCCTCTATATATTTGGAATGGTAGGAAATCGACCAAACAATGTGGGATATATGAATTGTTGAAGTTGTGAGGGCTCGTAGTGAAGTTAGAAACCCAAAATTTTGTATTAAAAGTACAATTTCAGACCTCATTTAAGCATAGTAGAGTGTCTTTTTTTAAGAAACTTTAAACTAAGACTAGTTAGAATATACATTGAAGTTTCAATTACAAAACTCCTTTTGACATTTCAAGTTTTCAATAAAAAGTTATGGACCGATTTCAAAGAGCATTTTGAAAAAATATAATAAGAACAATTTCAAACACCTCTTTGAAATTCCATAACTTTTGATTTAAAGCTCAAAATGTCAAAATTATTTTTTTATGAAAAACTTTAGTTCATTTTCTAAATAATATTAGTTAAATGTTTTATGAAAAAACACATTATACTATGCTTAAATGAGGTCTGAACTCCTATATTTAACACAAAATTTCGGGTTTCTGACTGAAAACACTAAGTTAAAAACCCGAAATTTTGTGTTAAATATAGGAGTTCAGACCTCATTTAGGCATAGTATAATGTGTTTCTTCATAAAAGATTTAACTAATATTATTTAGAAAATGAACTAAATTTTTTCATACAAAAATAATTTTGACATTTTGAGCTTTAAATCAAAAGTTATGGAATTTCAAAGAGGTGTTTGAAATTGTTCTTATTATATTTTTTCAAAATGCTCTTTGAAATCGGTCCATAACTTTTTATTGAAAACTTGAAATGTCAAAAGGAGTTTTGTAATTGAAACTTCAATGTATATTCTAACTAGTCTTAGTTTAAAGTTTCTTAAAAAAAGACACTCTACTATACTTAAATGAGGTCTGAAATTGTACTTTTAATACAAAATTTTGGGTTTCTAACTTCACTACGAGCCCTCACAACTTCAACAATTCATATATCTCATATGGATTGGTTGACCTCCTACCTCCATATGTGTATGTATATAAGGAGCTTCTCTTCGACATTTTCAACACTGAATACAAATGGTTCATGGAGTGAAGTAATTTAGTAAATAAATTACCTCCGGGATTTTATTTTGTTTTGGTAAATATTCTTGAGAGATAATAAAAAAAAATTAATTTTTTTATTTATTTAAAATGATTTGATCTAAAAGTATTTCAATCATCTAATAAAATTTTGTCAATGGAGTGACAAAGTATTGATTTTGCAACCAAATTCTGTTCTGTGATTGACAGAATCTTGTCAATGGAGTGTCCAAATTGAGTTGAATCAGCCCCTCCTAATTGACAGAGGAATTGACAAAATTCTATCATTTTTCTGTCAATTTGAACACAATTCCCCTTGTAGTGTCAACTTTTGGAGCACTGAAGTGAGTTTGGGAGCATTTGGGTGGTAGATATATACAATAAATATACAATAATATACGTAGTAATAAACATTTTTGATTAGAAGTTCTGTAATTGAATTATTTCTACATAAACATGATTGATGTTTATTGGATACAATTGTTTTTGTTTGAATAAACATAAGATGTTGATTTTTATTAGGTATTTGGTATGTTTTTATTTGGTAGAATTGTTATCAACTAAACATGAGATGTTGATTTTTTGATATATACACAAATTACATGCTATGATATAAATACAAATTTTGGTAAATTACATGCTTAATAATTAAATTTTTTGTATAGACACAAATCTGTAAATAGAAGTCACTGTTGAAGTTATGTTAGACTTTGACATTTGTGAAATGATGTATGTTTAAACCAATTTTGATGGCAAATACTTGAAAAAGGAATATGATAAGTAAAGATTACAATACTAGAAATAACATGTATGGTAAAATTTGATTTACATTTATCATTAAATTCAATCAAGATTTCGTAGTAAAAAATTTCAAATTCAAAAAATAAATAAAACTAAAAATATAGATTTAAAAAAAAATTAAAAAAGATGTTTTTTCAAATTGTGTGTTTAGGCATGTGATTATTTTCAAACCCCTAGTCACAAGACCAAAATTATGTATTGCTTGAAATTTTTAAAATTGTGATGAAAATATATGACAACTATATGGGGCTACAACTCTAGAGTCAACATCAACTCTAGTTTCAATGTGAAAAGAAAGGAAACAGTTCAAAAAAAGTAAAACAACTCCATCTTTTTTTTCCAAATAGATAGAAAAAAAACAAAAAAACTCTCTCTTTTATTTTGTTTGAAATAGAAAAAAGGAAAAGAAATGAAAAGATGCATATTTTATGTTTTTAAAATTGAGCCTTAAAAAAATCCAAAAGCACATTAATCGGAAATCCAATCCCCAAATCCCCAAATCCAGCCTCACTACCTTACATTATTTAGGGCTAGAGTGATGAATTGGCAAATCGAGTTGGCCTTCCATCCAACCCTAGAGTGCGTATAAACTTGAAGAAATCATACAACTTCAAACTTCAACAATTCACATATGATCCCACATAATACATATTCTAGTGCATTGGAATCCATTCAATATTGACACAATACCCACCCCAGAAAAAACCCTTAGAATAATGGAAACAACTCAAAACAGCTGAAAGACATGACAAAGTTTCCTGACTTCAATCACAACACAAGTGTATGGTCATAGTTCTTTCATCTACTAAAACTCCTGTCCTCCGGTTGATATAATACCACAGCTTCAACAAGTGAACGGAATGGAACTCAAGAGATCACAACAGCATCCCTGCGCAGAAAGCACTCTGAAACCATGGGAGCCATGTACTGAAGAGATATTTCAAACTCCCATTACAAATCGGTTTAAAAATCTAGTCGACGGCTACTCACAAAGATTATACGGCTAGGTTAGCAGGCTCCTGTCCAATGAAGTTCCAACAATTACTCATTTCTCGCTACTTGTGTGCATTCTGCCGCCTTTAGCCATCAGCTCCTACTACCGAACAAACAAACGTTCACTCCCTAATGAGGTTTGATTTGTGACAATATTGGCCACTGCAAACAACGAACAGTTCTCTCATGCCTCATATGGATCCCAAGGGCAAACCTGCTTGATTGATGTTCATCAGAAATGGGATTGTGCTTGTTGTACCTCTTGCTATCTCATTCGGGCTGCTTCAGGACCACCAGGGCAGGAGCACCGGGGATCAAGCCTCGTTGCAGTAGAACGGAATACTACGAATTCCTTCCGCAATTTGTATGAGTTTCACTAACTGTACATACAGACTATAGTAAATAAACTACGATACTCTCGTCTCAGGGCTCTTCTTGTAAATCAAGAGAGAGTGGCTTTATCCATGACAATACAATCCGGCAGGATGCGAAGAGACATAAACCAAAATTCGTGACAGGAATCTAGAATCTCTTCAAGTTCTGAATCTTGGTCATCAGGATGCCAAGGAATAACAACCTAGTTTATTCACTAGTTTGGGCAGGCTACAATTTCGGCTTTTGTCAATGGTCTTCGTTGCTGGAAGAATCATCCTGACAAACCTGTGATAAGATGTAGTCAATCAATTCAGTGCAAGTTGTCATTCTTCTGGCCTCTACGTATGATAAACTCAAGCCGTACTTCTTGAGCACAGCTAGCACGAGTACCACCACATCCCCTCTCTGAAGCTGAAGTTCCTCTTCAAAATTGGCATCCTCTGTGACCTATTTCAAGCGAAAACTTAACGTGAGTTTACTAAGTCATTCGCGCGCGAATGTGAAATCAACGAAGAGAAGATTGAACCAGTGGAGTTTTTTGTTTTGAATCGCACTGCAAGTGCACGAAACTGCACTGTTATAAGGTTTGGAGAGAACGGCATAGACCACAGCAACAGCTTAGAACGGATTATATATATGCCTTTTGACAAATTGAATGACATGCATCTGCTAAGTGGACAGATAGAATGGATTTATTTATGGCACATTCGCAACCTAAGACGAACGGGGATAAAGCAACCAGATTCTAGAGGAGGTGCACGAGAAACTGTGTTGAAAAAGATCCCGAACAAGGAAAGAATGTGCGTATTGATGAAAGATACGCTTGGCAAGGAAACAAGCAGCGTCACCTTGGCAGAATCCACCATTGAACACGCTTTTACGGCAGCAAGGACGCGATTGGCGATGTCACTCCTTTCAAGCGGGGCCTCCCCAAGGTCTGAATCCACTCGCTCTGGCCTCAAACATCTTTGCTTTCGTCGTCTCCCCCTTAACGTTTCACTTTCACAGTGCACCTTCCCCTGCACGTGTTTGAGGAATGATGATTGCAATGACCTGAGAAATGGCCTCCCAGGTTGCATGACTCTGCTGCAAGCCAGAAATATGTTTGTTAGGAGACGTACCAAACCCCGGCGCGACAATTGAAATCGGACGTAATAAAGTTTGTCCCTAATCACAATGTCGGTCCGCTGTTCAATGATTCGTTACCGACCATTCGTCTGCAACAAAAAAAAATCGCAAATTCCAAATGCCAACGAGGATCGATCTCACCGACATTGCCTAGCTAGTTCAAAGTACAATGCAATAGGAACATGCAATAGCGCAAAATTTTAATTACCAAGCAATGCTATACTCCGTACGGGTCTGCTTTCAAGCAAGCAAGCACAAACACGCGAAAGAACTGAAGAGCGCGAGATCTGGCAAAACGGACTTACAAGAATTTGAACTTAATAATTTTTTTGTAGCTGACATACAAATTGTTCTACAGTTCACGAAGAGGACAAACCGGGACTAGGTACGCCGGCTCTGCACAGTGCGCAAAGAAAGGAGGCATTCGTCATGAAAATCCTGCAATATAAATTCCTTTTCTATTCTTTTTTTCTGTTTTCTGAAATTTATTTCTGGCCAAAACGAAATTCTAAAGATCGTGATCGGCAGGCAAGGTCAAGCTTCGCTCTAATAATGAAAAAGAGCCGAAAGAAGAAGCAGCAATCAAACATTAAAAGCAATTGAAGCGCCAAGTGTTGACGATTGCGGATATCTAGGTTCGTCTAGCTTATCTTCCTCGTTTGACGGCTTGCCGCTCTGATCCTGACCGCCGATGTACTCCATGCTGCGCACCTTTATTTACAACAGAATTTAGCAATCGGCATTCCGGGATAACGGCCCTGGATTACCGGTTTTGCATGAATAGCAGCGACTTGCGATTGCGATGTCACCATCCAAGGGTTTGAATCTGCGAATCGAAACCTGGCAACATTGAATGTAACGAACTGAGCAGATGAAAGGTTATTAAAAGGATTGCGCGAATGCGTGATTCGAAAAAAGAGCACAGAAACAAGGAAGGCGTGCTTCGCATTTGGTGAAATCCGATCACATGGCGATGCGTCGGGGATCGCGTTAAATTGGAACAGACAGCGCGAGGCGGAACTTGAATGAGGAAGCTATTTCCTTCGTGAACTTGAACGTCGTTCTTCGGTACTACTTTAGCAAACGTAGGAAAACGGACCCACAGTATATGGCTTGGCACACTATTTGCCCTAACCAAAAATTCAGAGCATCCTGGGCAATGGATCCCCAATTTGGGAAAATAAAATAAAAATAGAGCACCCTGGAGAAGGCATCTAAGTTTTTAAATTATTTTCAGGGTGTGAATGAAAGAATATATTCATTCCAAAAAGGACAATACATTGCCTTCTCTACACTAAATAGTGAAATTAGGTTGCCCCACACTAAATTTTCGACATTCTACACTATATAAATATGTACAGTTACTATAGATGGATGCAATAATGTAGGAACCATGTGTGTTGCATGGGTTGGTGCACTGGTTCATGACTCGGGTTTAGAGAATTGCTTGTGCCTCCATCTGGACAAGTGGTGAGTCACAAGGTAACTCTCCTGAGTAAGGCAACCTAATTTCACTATTTAGTGTACACAAAATAGTGAAATTAGATTGCCTTAACAATTAGGTTGCCTTATATCAAAAAAGTCATTGTAGAAGCCATCAAAGTCAATAAATATTACTAAAAATATTTCCATTTATACACATGGAGGTTCATGAGTCCCAATTTTAACAAAACCTAATTCAAAAGTAGTGCATTCTTGTATGATGATTGAAAATATTTTTATAGTATCAAATGTTGAGAAATTAGTATGAAACAATCTAATTTCACTATTTTGTGTGGATGATATGATGTAAAATATTCTACACCCATCAGTAGCGAAGAAGCCATGGGTTGGGAGGTACTAAGACTTTGCCAAATCAAACAAGTGGATAGAAAAACCTTCAACACCCCTCCAAATAAAAAAATTTGTGTGCATGACATGTGACAGGATATGGTAGTATGGTACAAGATAACTTGACTCGGTTGTTGACTCCAATTTCATTCAATTGAATAAATTAAAGTCAACCTTGATTCAATGAAGCAATTAGATTCTCCAAAAGAGGATGGATGAAGCTAAGGAGAGGAAAAGGCAACCTTTCCTCAAGCTATTGAATGTTATGACAACTCAACCCAAATTACGATTGTCTTATTTCAAAGGCTAGGGACTCCCATTCTTATGCACCAAATATGTTTCACTTATAATGAATTGATCAATCACAAGTAGAATGGACAAAATAATCAAATAAACCTACATTTGGTATGTCTATCATTCTTACAATAGAATGAGATGCATCATAAAAAATTTAGGCCTAAGGAAGGTTGCTTGAAATAATTAAATATAGATGTAAAATATTTGAAGGACTTGACATTGCAATTAGTATTCCCTTATTCCTATTTAGGCTGAGAAGCAAGCAAAGTAGTTTTGAAAATCTTCTTGTCCTTGTTGGTATCTATTCCTACCTTTCCATAGTACTTGATGGCATGCATTATTCATGCCTTCACCATCTTTATTTTTGCTTGTCATCACCTACACTAATTGCCTGGCACAATCCATTGAGCATTGCACATTTATTATTCCTTTTTGGAGGCTTTCTTTTTAGCTTATTTTTTAAACTTTTGCAATGATTTTTGATCTTCCTTTCAAAGTTCACGTATCTTCACTAGTAGAAAACGCAGAAATTTCTGTTGTTCGGTGACCAAAACAACGTCACCGAAACAACAGAAATTTCTGCGTTTTCTACTAGTGCTTTGAACTCTATGTATCAATCTTTAATAGTAAGAGGATGATTAATTCATGAGTAAATGCCAAGATCAACTTTTGTTGAGAAACAAAAGAGAAATGATTCTAACCTTGATTTATAGTTAGATTCTTCAATTTATCTTTTAAATCCATCAATATGGAAACGACAAAGGTTTTGTGATGTCAAAAGTCTTTTGAAATTTATAGGTGATGGTTAGAGAGGTTTGCTTCGTTATACCCAAAGCTTGAACAATTTTGAATATGAAAAAGAGCTTGTGATTTAGCGATGCAAAATGCAATTGGATTGTCAGCTTTTAAAATAACATCTCAACAAACAAATTCAAGAACAAGAGACTTTACAAGTTGAAAGAAGTATAGCTAGATTGAACTATCACATCCAATAAGGTAGGGGATAAAAGACATGTCGCAATTTTTATGCTTCATTAAGAAAAAATAGAGATGTTTTCACTCTTTTTTTGTTGTTGCTATAGATTTATTGTTGTCCTAGGTCCAACCCATAATGGCAATCAAATCTTTCATGACTAAGAGATTTACCTTGTAGGAATGTTTGTGACAACTCATTAGGGATGATGTTTTGTTGCTTCACAAAGGTTGGATGGCACCTTGAGAATCTAGAGACTTCGGATCTATTAGAGGTTGCTTCTTCTACTCTGTGCAATAGCATCAAAGAAGAATACTCCCCAAGTTTGAGCCAAACCTTTGCCACAACATCAATCTGGTATTGCCACAACATCAAACCAACATCTACACACTCCAAACGCAAAGTCACAACCCCAATGGTACAAATACCACATTCCCAAGTCGCACAAAGAGAAGATGCTACAACATCAATCTACTACTACCACAACATGAATCTCCAAATATTGCTACCAAACTACAATACTTTTTGGAGGAAATGACAACATGTATGGCCATTGGCAAAGTAGAAGACAAATACTTCGTCACTCAAGACATCGAAGTTGGAGGTCGCGACAACAGTTGCGATGACCACTCCTACGATACGGACGACACAGAAAGTGATGCCATATCAAAAGCTTGTATTCTCATTAAGTAGCATTCGAAGCTAGTTGCCAAAAATTTGAAGTTTTTTTGAATTTAATGTAGAACTTTTTAAAACTAAGATTTAAAGTGTTGAATCTATTTGGAGAACTTGAATTAATTGTTCATCATTAATGTATCGACCTTGCCCTATAGGTTCAATAGTAATAGCTTTCTTATGATTAATGATCCTTTTTTCTTTTGAATCAAATAGTCAAACTTAAGTTTGATTAAGAATCCATGTGGTTCAGACAACATGTGCATCACCATTGGATTTCACAAAGAAGAAAGTAAATTGTTTAGTTGAGCGATTACTTTGTAAGGACCATCGGGAATCACAATTTGTTTGTACTAGCCAATTGTGCACCAAATTGTCTTTCTAATTCTACCTTCTATGTCAAGGGTTAAAGTCTAAGAAAGTTGACGTCTTTGGATTTGAGAGTCGGGAATTTGGAACCAATTCATTTCCAATGAGTGCTTTGGCCTTAGGAGTTTGACTGTTCAAAAATGATCTCTAAAGCCTTTTTATTTGTACTTCTTGGATTATTTGGATTTTGGATTTTGGTGGTGTGTTTTGTATTTGGGATTTAAGATTTGGCATACTAAAGTACTGGATTGAACTTGCTACTAACTTATTTGACTAGCATTGTGTTTTCAAATTGATTGAGGTTGGCACTACATTTTTGAATTCATTTGGTTGAATTGGATGCTACATTTTTTAATTGGTTGAGGTTGATTTTGGGATTTAGAAGACTATGGTAGGGAGGTGGTGGCTTAAAGGACTTGCATTCCAAAGTCTCTGGTGATACCTAAAGCTCATCGTGTTGGACTTTAAAGCAAAGAGGTTTGTATTGTAGGAGACTTCCAATACTAGCTACTGAATCTCCAATTGTACTCATACTAGCTTCTAGGTGCATTGATGAAACTCAATTTTTTTGTTTTGTTTATTTGTTTTGGCTAGTTTATTTTAGAAGAGGTGCTCGTTTATCATAGAAGAGATGATTGAGTTGTACCTCAGGTTTTGGAAATGGTGGTCATTTTTCATTCTAAGAGGTTAATGGAGAATAGAATATGTAATGTAGTTGAGAGAATGTGCAACTAAGTGTATTTTGAGAATAGCTTTTGCTCCTCAACAAAGATAGTGACCTGATCAATACACCTAATTCTTCATGATTTTATCTTGGATTTAATTTGGGAGTTGTTGAAGTACTATGATAGCTTTAAATCTATACACATTGGTCGATGTGTTTCAAAGCTCTATCAAAGTTGCAATACCCTGTTGGCCTTCTATTATAACTTGAAATGTGAAAGAGCTATGGTTAATTATAAGTTTCTTTTAGGTTTAGGGTGTTGTAAATATGAGTTTCTTGCATTATATATATAATGTGGCCATTGAAACTATATAAGTGTTTTAGTTCAAACAACAAACCAGTCACATATCAAACCATGAGCATTTTGTCTAATATTGATATGGAAAGAGCCTTCTCTAAAGGACAAATGGAAGAGTGGAAGAGTCCCCCCTCACTTAACACCAATATTTTTCAAAGTTTAACCTCTCATTATTAATAAAGTCAAATTTACTACTAGACTAATCTTTAACTTTTGGAGAACAACTCCAAATGCCAAATTAATTTCACTATTGGGTTCAAAACAGGGTTGTTGTGGACGTGCGTCCGCGGCAAAATTGCGTCCAAAATCGAACGTCCTGACGTCCGCACGTCCGGACCCTGCGGACGCAGACGGACCTGTCCCGGACCACGCAGACGTGGCCCGAGTCAGCAGACGGGTGGACGAAGCTGCCCTGTTCGCCGCCGAAGCGGACGGCCAACCGGGTCGACCGCGCCAGGCGAACGGGTGGACGAACCTGCCTTGTCCGCCGTCGAAGCGGACAGGCGGACAGCGAACAACCCGACTGCGTCCGACCGCCCTGTCCGCCCGACCGCCCCGTCCGCCCTGTCCACCCCGTCCGCCCGACTGCCCCGTCCGCTCCGTCCGCCTAGTCCGTCGCCTAGTATTTCAAGGCGTCCAAATTTTTTCCATATTGGCATGAGACATAGGATTCTTCTCGTTTGCCTTTACTTACTATCAGATTTTTTGGGTCAATTAAAGTTTCAGCATCCTATGCTTTTGTCATTAACCCAAAAAATAAAAAATAGACAAGTTATAATCAGATTTTAAATAATCATTTAGAGGTCTTTGAAGTTTATAGTGAGACCCTAAACTCTAAACCCTAGAACCCTAAAATCCTCAACTCTTAGTCTCCTACATTTCAGATTACGCCATTGTTTTGAGCAAATTGTAAATTTGTAATATTCATTTGAAATTGTATGCATACAAATTTTAACTAGACATAAAGGATATTATTTATTTATTTATTTTTTCACCATGTAGGATTTTTCAAAGGGAAAGAAAAAAACAAGAACATGATCAATATTAGTGATGAAGTGAAACGTTATAATTTACAATTGACCGAATTGAGATGGTGCTACAATCACAACAATTACTTGAAGGGTTTTGGTTTTGGTTTTGGTTTTGAACCTCATGGACAATTTCCATTGACTTCAAGGTGTTTTGTACATATGGACTTATGGAGAAGCCAAAAATGTATATAACTTATGCATGTCACATACTTCAACGTCATGTTTGTACTATATTTTGTAATGCCCTTTTTTGAATAGGATTGTTTTAAAAGTAAGGGTATACAAAGAGTGTAAGACTTCACAACATTTCTAGAATTAGTAGAACTCTAAAACCCTGTCGTAATGAGAAAAACATTATAATCTTCTAATCCATAAAAGATATGTTTTTGGGTGTGTTTTGTTTTTTGTTTTTTATTTTGTTTTGTTTTGTTTTTTTTCCTGGAGAACTTGAAACATGAAGCAATAAAACATATTTAGTTTCCATTTGTATAAGTTCTTCTTTTATCTAAGGGTGGGTTTATACTGTGCCTAAGGCCGGATTTGCCTTCGATCCGGCCTTCAATCCGGACCCAGTTTTTCCATCCGGCCCTACTTAATATAAACCCCTTGGGCCGGATTCTAGGGCCAGGTTTTCAATTCATGTGCTCTTCAATTTTCTCAAGGCTCAATTAAAAAAATATATAAAAATATACATGTTTATCTTTTTTTTCTTTTTTAATTAAAAACAAAGATTTTTTTTTTCATTTTTCTTTTTGTTTCTATATATTTTATTTCTAAAATTTAAAAAAAAGTTTATTTATTTATTACTTAAAAATAAAAAAGAAATTTAATATTTTGGTTTTCCTCTTATATAGAATATGCATTTGTAATCAACATGTTTAATGCTAAAACATAGGTACTTTATTGTAGTCACTTAGATGATTTTCCTTTAAAATTAAAAAAAATAAATCCATAAGGGAGTTTGCTCTAAAAACACCCATGCTCTAAGAGTGATCATGACGGAGAGGAACATTTTGCTTTATTGATTGTACTAGCACATTTTAGGACATGGTCACTTTTAATGACCGTTGCCTTTCAACTTAAAAAAATTCATAACTAATTACAGAAAGATCTAAAAAATATGAAAGAAATCAAATCACCAAAAAAATATGAGGATAAAGGGCCTCACATGCATTTCAAAATCTACTCTACAATTTTTTAAATGAATCTTTAATGTGTTTTTTTCTCCAAGATTTAGTGTATTTGAGGCTCATTTCCAAAAGCCCTCAACACTATGAAAGTCAAGTTTGTGATGGACACTCTTGTACAAAATCTTGAATAAAAAAATCATAATCAATCATTTTGAAAATTGGATTTTTGATGCTAAAATTAGATTTAAAATAGACTTATATATATATATATATATATATATATATATATATATATATATATATATATATATATATAATATATATATATATAAACTACTACGAATAGCAACTTGGTTAAGTATTATTAGACTTCAAAGTATAGTTCATACCAAAATTTTGTGCCTTGGATATTTAGAAATTTAGAAAGATTTGGAAAAATGCCAAATAAGAAAGAAATTGAATTTCTATTCTCATAGATAATTTTCTTTCTTATTTAGTATTTAGGAAGCTTTAATTCATTTAATTAGGATTTGTTATGAGAAAGTTATAGACATTCTTGTAAAATTGGGCAATTAAAGCATCTTTAAAAAAAAAATAACTCACAAGATTCATTTGCGAATGCAATTTTTTCATTTTTCCAATTTTCGATGTAATGCCCACAAAATTAAGTTTTTTTGAATTTTTGTTTTTTTCTTAGATTCTCAACTCAATTCTCTACTATAAAGATTTAAAGCTCAAAACTCTATAGTGCAAAAATTTAAATTTAAAAATTTTCTAAATCAAAAAATGTTCTAAATCAAAAAATGTAGTTTTCTCATTTACAAAGTGGTCTTGGTACCGTACGTTGAGGTCAGGTTTGTCAGAGCCAAAACGAAATTGTTTCTTTTTTAATTGAATTATCTTTCATTAATTGAATTTTGAATTTTCAAGATTTCATATATTTCGAATTTTCAATTGGGAATATTTAGTTAATTATAGCTATGGTCCTCCTTTAATACGGAATCGCAAGCTCAATATGACACAAGGCATTACGGAATCTTGTTTTGGGTGGCTAAATTCAAGGCATACTTTTCAAAATCTTGTTTTATTCAAGCTAAATCAAGCCTTATTGCGATGAAGGCCTTAATGCAAGGAAGGCTGGTAATCCATTTTAGGCTCCAATTTAAATCACCATGATTTCTGAAGCCAAAATTAAGTCTTCACAAGTAAAGCTTACAATAAGGTAATCAAACTTTACAAGTAAGGCTTTATAGCATAGTTCTCTATGTATGGAATATTATTTTATATTATTTTATATTGTTCTTTTTATTTTTTAAACACATTGACAATATTGTTTTTCATTTTTCATCATTTATGAAGATTTTTTTTGAGATTTTAATTTGTTTTCATCAATTTTTTTTGAGATTTCAACTTATGTCCTGTTATAAATTATGAAAATTTCACTACATGCCATATTTATTTTATTTTATAATTAATTTTTAACGAATCTGACTCGAGCATAGGGTATTCCAAGTGATGAACTTCAATGTGCTAGAAAAATGGACCGTCCGCCGTCCGCTTGTCCGCCATCTGCCTGTCCGCCCGTCTGCCATCCGCCCATCCGCCCGTGTGCCGTCCGGTGTGCGACCGGTATCCGTCCGACCGTCCGCCGACCGTTGTCCGTCTGCCGCGCGGTCGGAGCGTCCGTCCGCAGGCTCCGTCCGATGCAATCGTCCACAGTTCGTCGAGGCCATGCAATTGGATGCGCCGACGCATATTGCCCGTCCGATCTGGCGGTCGGCCCGTCCGCCCATTGGATTCTGGCAGTGACGTCATCATCGGCGGACAGTATAAAGAGGGGTGCGGATGGCCCATTCCGCACAATTGTTTCCCTTACGGAGTGGGCTGATCCAGCGCCAATTGGTATCTGTGAGCCCCTTCCGACTTGGAGTGTGAACAACTGTGAATGAATTAACTTAATGCAATGGGTTTGTCGGCTTCATTAAGATGTTAAAAAAAATAGTAATTACCCCCTAAATGCTTGAAGCACCAAAATATTAAATATGGTATTTGCAAAACTTTGAAGTTCAATAAAACCTAACTATTTTTCATCATTTTAGTAAGCTAATAATTTTGGAAAATTCTTTTTGAAGTCTACTTTTGGCTTCAGAAGTCCGATCTTGAAATTAAATGACAATTAATTTTCTAAAAGAGATTGTATGCAAGGGTACCTTGTGCAATCTTGACTTTTGGAAATGAGCCTCAAATACAGTAGATCTTGGAGGAAAATTTACATTGGAAATTCATATTAAAAAATTATAGAGTAAATTTTGTAAAGCCGTAAATTGATTGGGGTAGTGCAAGTTCGGCCCATTAACCTCATATTCTTTGGGTCCCCAACATTTTAGATTTGCCTTGCCCAAAAGGCTTCAACTTTTTTTGCGATTTTAACAACATCATAGTCAAATGTTATAATCTTTCACTCTACAAGTGATATTGTTGTACTTTCTTTTCCTATGCAATCTCTAACAAGTCTAGTTTGAATTTGTATGGTTACAATTCTAAAAAAATTGATACATCTTACCAAAATGTGGGCTCTTTGTTCAATTTAGAGCAAATTAGAGGAAGTTGAAATTTGAAAACAAGGCTTGGGCATGTAGGGGTTACAACATCCTATGGTTATTTGGATGATTGGATTTATTTGAACCATTGTTTTTTAACTTTTTTGGGGGCAATTGAAGGCCCAAATGCCTAAAAAAAAATGGACTGCACCAAATCTATAGGTTAAATTTGAAGAAAAATTGGATGGTAATGCCAAATTGCTCGAATTTGAAAGAAAAAAAATTGGATGAAATTGCGCACATCAAATGAAACTCATCTAAATATGTGGATGAAAAGATAGCTCTATCCAAAATATAGATGAATACTAAAAAATTTAGTAACATTATTTTGTCGTATATTGCCACTTTAGCAGTTCTCCAAAAATTGAAAAAAAACCCATGGTTTCATCCCTACACCGAAGTTTATCCCATTTTCCGCCCGATCGGACGACCCTACATCGACCCGCCTTCCCGTCTGCCCCGTCCGCTTCCCTGTCCGCCCTCCCGTCCGCCTCCCCGTTCGTCCTCCCGTCCGCCTCCCCGTCCGCCCCGTCCGCCTTCCCGTCCGCCCCGTCCGCCTTCCCGTCCGCCCCGTTCGACTTCCCATCCGCCCCGTCCGAATCCCCGTCCGCCTTCCCGTCCGCCAATCCACCCGTCCGCTGGACGGGGACAGTCGGAACGTCCTATGTCGGCGGATGTTCGGGAACCGGCGGACGCGGACGCTGGACGTCCGTCCAGACGTCCATGTAACCCTGGTTCAAAAAGCCCAAGTTAGCAACGAAAAACCTTCATTTCTTTTTTGAATTCATTCAAACTTGTAATAGTCAATAAATTGTCAAAATAAAGAATCGTAAAATCCCAAATGAAGGAATTTACATTTTTTCAAGAATTTTAACTTGCCTAGAGTGTTCACAAGGATTGTTGGAGTAAAAGAAGATTCCACTTTGGCTTCATTTGGATGTTGCATGCTCTTGTGGCTTTGCTTATTGCCTAAAAATTGTTTAAAATTCACTGAGAATTGTTGGGGTTGTTTGTTGAGGTACTTGTTGGTATTGGAATACCTTGAAACCTATTGAAGAGCTTTATAAATACTAAAAATCCTACCCTATTTTTTTAGTGGAATTGTATCACAATTTGGTAATTTTAAAAATGTACCAACACTAATTATAGTAATTTACCTTCTAAATAACTAACTTTTTCAATTTAGAAAAATACAAAATTTTACACGTGATCTTCAGAAGGTCATATATACCTAGAGCAAGCTCATATTTATACTTTGCATTTTTCATGAGAAAGTTTGTTTGTTATAACCTCCTATTATGTCTAATAGACTAAAAACCTTTTTGAAAGATGTGAAATCTCGATGAACCAACTAAGCCGTTGTCCTCTTGGCATGTTTTCATTTCAGTGTAATCTTTGGTTGGCCTTTGGTTGTGTCTTTCATAATACTTCTTGAATTTGTATCTACAAAACCAACATCTAACTTTTTATTTTATTCTTGAACTAATTGGTAACTTTCATTTTGTCTATTACGGGTAGATCTAAAGCTAAAGGGAATTCCCACATATGAAATACTAACTCCTACTTTAAAATGACTTTGACATATGGATTTTTAGTTTGGAAAGGATATTTTACTATTGAGGTTGTAACTAGACCTATGCTATCTTTAGAATACCTAATCTATCCAAAGCAGAAGCCATTGGAATATTTTAGGCTTTCTAAACTTTTGAAGACAAAACACTGCATTGGTAAGTACTTCACCAATTACAATTTAACATTCTTTCTCAGAGGGATTTGTTTATAAGAACTAACAAGGAGATGTAAAATTGGAGGAAAAAAAACTAACTAAAACTTTGAGTCCAAAGTGACAACTTAGGGGCTCACAATTATCAATTGTGATTAGTTCATCAACTAATAGAAAAAAATAGTTAGCACGTAATATCACCTTCTTAGTATGCTTGTTCAAGAGGTAGACATTATAGTCAGCCACCTCCTAGCCAAACCCCACACTCTAATGATGCCTGAGGCATTCCAAAAACTGAAGCTATTATAGGAGCTCCCTCAAAGCCTCATAATCACTTAGTAGGTACCCATATTGGAGGAGCAAAAAGATTGTATAGAATTATACAAGTTTTATTCTCTTCTCTAGCTCCTATGTGCATCATGATAGAGAAGCAAATGTGTTCATTTAAGATCCCCTAGTGGATCTCCTATCTATGGATAGCACACTTCTAAATGCATTGATAACTTCATAATTTGCAGCAATGGCATGTGAACCTATAGTGTGCAATCTAGTGGCATGGAGGGTGGCACAATGGTGTCTACAATACTATCATTGGACAATGTAGTGCTTTGTAGTTGAATCCTTAGATGAGGCAAAATCCTAAATTTAATTGTAGATGTGATTACCAATATGTAGACATTAATTCTTGCACCATCATCCTTAATTTTGTGAAAAATAGGATGCTCTCAAAAAGAAAAAAGAAAATCCCTTTTTCTTTCTTCATACAAGACTTCATAAGGACAAATTTCCGGCAAACTATCGCATCCTAAAATGGAGAATAAAAGCAAAGCATACAATTCTTGAAAGAAATTCAAACGTATTGATCACATGAAGACAAACCCAAATTGAAAGTGAAAGCACTTTCCAAAGCAACTAATTACACTACTAGAAAATCATGACCAGATCAACAGAAAATCAACAGTTCTTTGTTGATTTTTGTTGTTTTGGGCACTGTAATGACAGTTTGAACAGATTTTTGAATTTTTGTAAAAATCAACAGAAATGGACAACAGTTTTTTGTTGATTTGAGTAGTGCAATGACCAAATCAACAGTTTTGTGTTGAATTTGGAATTTTTGGAATCTTTTTTGAATCTTTTTGAATCTTTTTTGAATCTTTTTGAATCTTTTTGGAGTTTTTTAAAATCTTTATTAGTATTCTGGAAAAACACTTCAAAATATTAAAATAGCACCTTAAAACACCCAGAAAACACTTCAAAGTATTGAAACAGCACCTTAAAACACTCAAAAAACACTTCAAAATATTGAAACAGCACCTTATAACACCCCAAAAAACACTTCAAAATATGAAAACAGCACCTTAAAACTCCCCCAAAACACTTCAAAATATTGAAACAGCACCTTATAACACCCCAAAAAACACTTCAAAATACGAAAACAACACCTTAAAACTTCCCAAAAACACTTCAAAATATGAAAACAGCACTTTTAAAGACCAAAAAAACACTCAAAAAAATAAAAGTATTAATTTGTGAGTGAATAAGTAAAAGAAATTATGTCAAATAGACATGGAGATCCAACCATGTAGTGGTTGGAGCCTCTTGTTCTATGTAAAGTGGATTTTTTTTTCTTAACTTAAACATTCACAATTCGGAATTTCTTAAACTCAGCAGATTTTGACGGCCATTTCAGCATAGTAATTTAACTTTTTTCAAAAAACTTTGAACTAAGAAAAGTTAGAGATTGAAGTTAACTTTCATCTCCAAAAAACGGTTTGTGATTTCAAGACTCCAATCAAAAGTTATAGATAAAATTCAGAGAGAGGTAGGAGGGGACATTTTGTTTAACATTTTCAAACATCCTCTCTGAATTTTGTCTGTAACTTTTGATTGGAGGCTTGAAATCACAAACCGTTTTTTGGAGATGAAATTTAACTTCAATCTCCAACTTTTTTTAGTTCAAAGTTGTTTGAAAAAAGTTCATTTACCATGCCAAAATGACCGCCAAAGTCTGCTGAGTTTAAAAACACCAAACCATAAATGGATAAGTGAAAAAAAAATTCAAATTGTACATTAAGTTGTGAGGTAGTTTAGTGGCTGGAGCCTTGTGCCTTTGGGCATGAGGTCTCTGGTTCAAACCCCATGGGCGACCGTGGGTTGAGCATGTGGTTGCCCGAAAATTCTGGAAAATTTTTCTGCCCGAAATTTTCGGGCAGCCAAAAAAAAAGTCTGGATTTTTTTTTTAAAATTTTTTATTTGACCAAATCAACAGAAAAAAACAACAGATTTCAGTTAGATTTTGTCCAGGACAACGCGACCGAAACAACAAAAGCGAACAACAGATTCCTGTTGTTTTGGACACAGTTTTTCTACTAGTGTTAATATATCCTAATTTGCTTTCTGGCATGCTCCACAATTGGGCATAAGCATGCTAAGCTGAAATCAAAAGTGGAACTTAATTTTGGTGATTCAAGCAAAATGATTCTTAGATTGGGAACGCAAAAGCTAGTAACAATATCAAAGGCTAGGTAAGACAATTGCAAATGTGAGTCCATTGCAAACAAGGCGCATCAACTACAAATGCCCCCATGGTGGGTGCAACCAAAAATGGTGGGAAACTTGGTGATAATGCCAAAATTAAAAAGAAGCTAGGCATGTATAATTCAAAAAGAGAAAGACAATGGCAAATGGATAAAAATGATGGCAAGAAGAAAAAAACAAAATGACCTTGACTAGGGCAGCTAAAAAAGCAATGATGCGTGGCGATAGGAAAAAGTGTAAGCTTGCCATGGGAGGTGGCATTTACTCCCAAATTTCTAATGGTAAGTTTTTCTAGTGAAAAAACCAAGTAAAAATTAAACAAAATTTTGCCAATAAATTTTCATTGGTTCTACTCCAAGAAGATGTGTTGTATTGATAAAAGACCTATACAGAGAAGTTTGTAAAGGAACTATTCCAAAACCAAGTCAATGCTACAAGATCATAGTCTCTTCTTCTTCTATGTGATTTAGTTCTATATACATTGTAAGAACCTTCATCCATTCATCTTTAACCGTGATGACATCTAGACACCTTTTAATGATATCAATGAAAATGTGTAATTTATTGAAATCTTCTTGATAAGGTTGCATTGTAACATACTTTGTTCTAATACATCTAAATTCACTTCCTAAAACTAGTAAACTTAAACAAATGAGGTCTATCATCATTGAGGTAGTCAACCAAAAAGAATATCAAATTTTTGTATAAATAGGTACATTACTACATTTATTTTTTGTTTTTTACATTAACACTAAAAGTCATCCATAAGACATTTTTTTGGCCTCCATGGCTAATTTCAATTGCTTGAAAGATAGTTATATAAAAGGTAAAATAGTTTGATTGTAAGACAAATGTGCTATAATCATTGATATTGTAGCAAGTTTGTATAACTTTTAAACGGTTTAAATATAATCCTACGTGGCTATAAAAGTTGAAATTTAGCTTATGAATGGAAAAAAATTTCATTCCGTAGTGACATATTTAAGATTTTCATGTAATCCTTTTAGCTCGGGGGGTGCACGCCCCCTTTTCTTGATGTTAGCGTGCGAACAAAACTTTGGACCCCTATATACATTTTGAATTTTAAATAAAATGAAATGAGAAAAATATGAATAGATTTTTCTACTTTAAAAGTTTATATTCTAAATTATTGATATTTTATTTGTTAATAATAATTAGTTACAAATTTTTGAAGTAAAAAGATACACTGTAGAATTGAAAAATAGCTTTCACACCCCTATACTATATAAGAAAAAATTGTCTAAAAAATGAAAAAAAATATTAAAAATAACTCTCTATTGAAAACTCATTTTGAATTGAATATTGATACAATGGTCATCTAAATGTGTTCTCTAAAAATATTTGAGTTAAAAAAGACATGCTATTTTAGTGCATTTTTAACCTCTTTTAGAAATCATTCCATATTTTATTTGAGTTTGAAATTTTGAGAGTAGAATCCTATAGGCATTAGTAAACAATGCTCAAAATTTGAGGTTAAAATTATGGTTTATTAGAAACCACTTGTTCGCATGTGGTTTGTTATAGTAGAACTAAGTGCACCCCCCGGGCCTTTTAGTGAAGTTTATTAATCTTTAGATGTCACACCACTTCCTTTGGATTGACTTTTCAATGTATTTTAAAACTTTAGACATTTAAAGGTAAATGGTATATACACATTACTAAGTTGTGTACAAATCATAATAGTTATCTGTATATTTTATATGGAGTAATGCATCAATTTTATATGTGTATGGATTAGTGATATACAAGTAACCCTCTATAAGTGTTAGGGGGCAAGCATAAGGAATATTATAACACATATAGAGTATTAACATTTATGAAAAATGATTTTGATAATATGTAATATTAAATTTTTTTATAAGACTTCAAATGTAAATGTATAAAATTTATACATAAAGGATGAAAGTATAAAATATGAGTCATTGTTCATTTTAGTTGGTTAAAATAAAGAATATATAGTAGTTTGATGAGATTCTTCTATACACCAAGATTGTACTTGCTTTTGAAGTGCTTGGATATTCTTGATGAATCACGTGATGTCATCAAGTCTTTCTTTGAAAAAATTCTTCAAAGTCTCAAGTGCACTTTTAGCACCTTTGAATCCTATAACTTTTTCCAACTTTTTTCAACTTTTTTCAACTTCATCACTTATCATAGTCAAATCAATGAAGGTACTAAATATTTCATATCACTTCACTTAACACTTGCTAGTATATATTTTATGGGAGTGCAAATCTCTATAACACATGAGATTTTAATACAGTAAGAGAGGTAACACTAATGGAGGACTAATTATATGTGAATAGTGTATTTCAACAAATTTTAGATTCATGTCCTTCAAACTTGATTTTGGAATTTAAAGTGATTTCTTCTCCTTTTGATTGCAATATGAAGCTTACAAAAATCTAGGATTTCTATTTTCTTGAGAATTTGAAAGGAATCCTACAAATTAATATTAAACTACAGTTTGAAAATGAAAGTATATGGCCATGTTTCTAAATACAAATTGAATTGAATTTTTGTTTAGAAAAAAAAGTTCTTTTCTCTAATGTATACATACTATGAAATTTTTAGATTTTTAAGCATATTTTGTACTTGATATGAATTTTCTTCACTTGTACTTGCACTAGCACTACTCAATACTCCTTTGCCCCAAATAATCATGTGGTTTGAAAACATTAGTGAATAAGCTCAATTTGGAATTGTCCTAAAAAAACAAATATACAAATAACAACTTCTCATGATATGGTATTGTAATGGTATACATACTACAAGTACATAGTACTAAAGGACATACTATAAGCACATAACACTATTGCTTTAGACAATATCTAAGGCTTATTTTAACAAGTTTTTACAAACCACAAAATTATTTTGGGGCAAAGGAGTATATTGTAACCACTTCTTAATCTTTGTACCTTGTAAATTTAAACTACAACTTATTGTATTTCATTCTAACCTTCAAAATTAATAAAATACTTATCCTTGTTTCATTATACTCTCTCAGTCTTATAATATTAGGTCTTTTGGAGGGTCATTTGAACCAAATATTTGTCCCCCAAATAAATCCGGGGTTTCCTAGAAATGGCTAGGTTAGTGTGAGAGTAGCTCCTATTTTCAAAAGATTGTGTAGTTATTGTAGCTTCTACTAAACCCCACTAGCACTACTAGAAAATTTTGTTTTTCTGTTGTTTTGGTCGCGTTGATCCGGTCAAAATCTGACAGAAATCTGTTGAAACCAACAGATTTCTGTCAGATTTTGACCGGATCAACGCGACCAAAACAACAGAAAAACAAAATTTTCTCACACCTATAGGTGTGAGAATGGAAGTCAATAGTGAAGCAGTACATGTTGAAAATAGGTGGCAAAATCTACAATTTTTTTCACTTTTTGGAACTGTTCTAGTGGTATTAATTTTGATCATTCTCCAAGCAACATTGGTGTAGTGATGTTCATTGATGTCTTTTGTATTCAATTCCAACTATGTTCTATGATTCAAGTCCAAAAAATTCTCAAGAAAAGACTTGTAAGTAGCAACTTTCTTATAGTTGTAGGTTGAATTCTTTGCCTTTGGTTGATTAGAGGTTGCATTTCAATTTCCTTTGCAAGGATTGAATTGCTATAAAGTCTATGGAATGTGATATCTACGAATTCTTTTAGTTTAGGGTGTTTGAACTAGCTTCAATTGTTGTCCATCAAGTTGTGGAGAGCAAATCTTGAATTTAATTTGGGACAAGTATATTTGGAAACCCTAGATTTATTTTGGGGTGGAGGTAGTATTTCAAATTAGAATTTTGAGTTGAAGATTTTTATGTTTAATTTGAACTCAATTAATGAAATGAATTACAAAAGTCTCCTGTATTGTGGACACCAGAATTTGGTGCCTCAGGCATGTAGGGGTTAAATATTGAAACGTCAGACCAACAAGTAAAGCCTCGAAAAGAATTTTGGCATTGGGAAGTTAACTCAACTGGGGAGACATATAATGATTTTATTCTTGACACTCTAATTAGGTGCAATTATCTTACCGTACTATTTGTTGGAAAAGGTCTGTAAATTAAAGTGTCTAAGAGGAACATAAACTTTATTGTATGAAAAGACGGGGTAAACATCTACTGCGTTCACCGACACTCAGAGCACTTGATAGCAAAACTTTACCATCAATTCAGGTATTCAAGAACCGTAGAGAAATGTGCATACAGTTTCCGAATTGTCAGCCATTTCCATGACCGAACACTTCAGTAACCAGGAAAACGAATTACGGAGTACAAACCTTACCTTCTAGGCAAGTTTTTCTTGAAAAGACCCTCATTAGGCGTCCACACTGCTCGTCAGTCAAGTAAAACTACTAAAGGCCGCTGCACCCTCGGAACTACCTCATGAAATTGACCTTCATCAGTCTCAAAAAAAATTGATGACTAGAAAGCAAAAAAAGAAGGAAAGGGGAGCTACTTAATGGACGCCCACAACACCTGAAGATGAAAAAATTTCTAGCCTCAGATAACCTGTGTTGGAAAAGAAACAATTCGAGCACAAAGTACTCCCCACCCTAATGCAGCTCCTCTTCAAAACATTCTGGAGATCGAACATTGTGCTATCCAAGCCTCAGGAAAGAAAAAACAAAAACTCATTCAACCTGGGTGTCCACTTATGAAGAGTTCTTTGCTTGGAAGGACTTCATGAGTGACACAAGCTTCTCAACACCTGCCCTAGGCATGGCGTTGTAAATCGAAGCCCTTACACCTCCCACAGAACGGTGACCCTTGAGTTGCACCATTCCCTGCGCGGCTGCCTCTTTGAGGAACGCAGCTTCTAATTCAGGTGTTCCCATCGTGAATGGCACGTTCATGCACGAGCGTACGGATTTCTCAACGGGGCACTTGAAGAACCCATTGCTTCCATCGATAGCATCGTAAAGGAGCTGGGCCTTCTCGATATTCCTCTTCTCAACTGCTTCAAGACCACCTTGCGCCAAAAGATCCTCAAACACTAGACCGCAAACGTAGATGGTAAAGCAAGGAGGAGTGTTGTAAAGTGAATCGTTATCGGCATGTGTCTTGAAATCAAGCATCACCGGGGTTTCAGCTTGCGCTTTTCCTAAGAGATCTTTGCGGACGATTGCAATTGCAACACCGGCGGGACCGATATTCTTCTGTACACCACCGTAGATAACTCCGAACTTCGACACATCAATTGGCTTCGAACAGAAATTCGAAGACACGTCCGCAACCAAAACAGTGTCTCCCTCTACTTTGGGGTAATCCTTAAATTCTACTCCCTGGATGGTCTCGTTCGCACAGATGTGAACGAACTTAGCTCCGGGGGTGAGCTTGTACTCCGAAGCTGAAGGCAACCTTGTGTACTTCTCTGACTTGCCAGACCAGACAAGGTTCGCCTTGCAATACTTCTTTGCCTCCTTGTAGGACTTGTCACTCCAGGAGCCTGAGATACGCAATTCCTTCATCAGTCTCGTCAACTTTTGCTAAATTATTAGAATCTAGAAAAGTAACAACTGAAAATGCCAGTAGGAATGGATTGATAAGCAACCAGAATCCGACATTCACAGTAATGAACAAAGCACCAAAAAGTAAAACATAAAACTAGTATCCTGTCAGCTAAAGAACCATAAAATCTCACAAAAAAATTCCAGAGGACAACATCATAATGAAATTAGCCAACAATCTGGCCAGAGATCTTTGCAAAAAAGATCACCGAAGGTGAAAATAGAAACAAGAAAAGAATATTGTTCAAAATTGTTACATTACACGTTGGAGATCCGAGAAGGCATTCAACACAAAACCCAACAGGCGTAGATGGAAGAAAAGGCATTCTTCGAAATTAATACAATGCCAAAAGAAACTGATGAGGAAATGAGAAGGCTGTCCGTACAGAAACCGTAACATCTCACAGCCGGACAACAAATCATTACAGGTATAGATGGGAAGAATCAGAAGAAGACGAAGATTGAAGGGAATTACAACGTTAACAGTAGAACACATCGACGAAATGAGAATACATTCAACACAAAATGAAAACAGGGCAAGAGGTGCGGCACCTGTGACAATGTAATCGGCCGCATCCTCTGGCCCGGCAAGATTCAGAGGAATGGCGGAAAACAATGTGGAAGCGCCTCCCTGCAAGAACAAAACCGCGTAGTTGTCCGGCACCTTCAGAAGCTCCCGAAAGTCCTTCTCAGCCTTCTGAATAATGGACATGAACTCCTTCCCGCGGTGAGACATCTCCATGACACTCATCCCACTGCCACGCCAGTTGAAAAGCTCCTCCTGCGCTTGCTTCACAACCTTGGCCGGCAAAGTCGCGGGACCAGCAGCGAAGTTAAACACACGACCATCAGCTTCAACGTCCGCCAAGGCGCTGTCCGCTCCCTTCTGCTCAGCAATCGAAGAAGCGGCCGTGCACTTCGTCACCATCCGAGGGTATGCTTTCACAGCATTCGGAAAAGCCACCTTCGCGTTCACAATCGAAGATCCCTTGAAGCTGGAGCTCAGATCTCCCACAGCGAACTGCGTCGTCGCCACCACTCCCTGCTTCACAGCCATCACGCCCTCCATCGCTAAACCTCTCCAAAGAGCAAAAACCCTAATCAAGTTCTCCGACCTGCACTGAACTCGTTCCTGCACCAAAAGAGACGAGACTGGATCGTAACGAACCGCCCGAAAGTGCAAAAAGTAGACGCGAAGCAGCGGTGCCTGTAAAATCTCTCGGAAAAATCCTTGCCAGGCGCAACTGGGAGGAAGAAGACAATTCGGATGGAAAAGCAGTTAGCGATGAACAGATACTATTTCCCGGTGCGGCATCTTTCATCCGTTACGTTTCGTATTAGCATCCACGGATGATATAGATGAAAATCTGTGGAACGTGCCGTGGATGAAAACTAATCATTCCTCCGTTATGATAAACATTCAGCAGAAAATAGTGTGACATCATCAAATTTTTTTTCATGCTACCATAAGGGGACAGCATCTTTTACCGAAAATATTTCTGAAAATAGATGCCAGTAATTTGGGGAATTTATTAAAAATTTAAAAAAATTATATGAAAAAAATCTTACAAAAAATTTATATTCATTAGAGTTAATTGTAAAAGATGTCCTCAATTTGTACAAAGGCTATCAACAAGAAGGTTTAATTAGGAATAGTACAAAAGAAACACAACACCAAAATTCAAATAGTTTGGTCCTTCAAGGAGTTTCATCTTGTGTTTTTCTTTGATATGATTAAATTTTAACTCACTTCAAACACATTTTGATGATTAATTCTATTTTTTGAAGAAAATTAAATATTTGATAAAGAAGAATTGAAGTTCTTGCTAGGTACAATAAATTATAATATTTCTAGTTAATTTAGAAGTTTCAAAAGCATTAAATTATTCAAAACAATAATATTGTTCCACATTTTTTTCCTTTTTTTTTCCTTAATGTTTTAAACAAAAATATATGTTATCACTCTCAATAATAAACAAGACAATTCTAATTTTTGTATTTTGCACCCAAGCTATAGATGCCTTTGAATCCAAATTTTTATCACGTATCCAAGTGCATAATCTAAAAACGTAAAAAAAAAAATAGACAATTCAAAGAACCTAATGACTATAGAAATTCTAAAGATATCTTTTGGATTTTCAAGAGCACAAATGTAAACAATTAGTGGCACTAATTGTTTACAATTGCCAACAAAGTTTACAAAGAATATGGGAAAGAATAGGGAAAGTCACAATAACTTTACTTGATTTAAGTAAGTTGGGAAAAGCTCTATTTGCTTCCTTAACCGAGTGCAAGATTCTTCAACAAATTTACATTAGATGAGATTTAGCTTTTCTAGAGGGCTGCGAGTTTTCCTACGTTCCCAATCCATAAGAATGTAGGAGAACTTAGCTACAACAACAATTTGATGTGGCAAAGCAACTACCACATCATATAATAATTTAAAATTATTTTTAATATTTTTTAATTAAAATATTTTATTTTCATTTTAATAATTTGATAATTTTTTTAAAAATTTAAAAATTTCAAATCTAGCCAACACAATGGCTAGTTCCAATATGGAGAATAGGTTTTAAACGGCCCTCTAGTGCAACCCAAAATCATCTAATGGTGAAGTCTTTTTTATGATCTATTCATATCCTTCAACGCACATTTTTTCAATGAGTTGAAAGAATAAAGGCTTTCTACTTTTGCCTCTCCATAATGTGAGGAATGTGATGGTTATTAACTATAAAAGGACAAGATCTATTACCAAGGCACATTGCCAAATATGATATAATGTATAGACCAATAGGTTCATTCTTTATTTCTACAATAATCTTGAAATTCATCCATTAGCCACTTTAGGGCTTCAACATCCTTTTAACATTAATGACAAAATTTTCAATCATCTATAGAGTTTATGACTGAAAATGTTGACTATAAAACTTCATTTAATTACTAAATTGTGAAAAAGCTTGAAGAAAAATTGTGTAATAATATACCAATGGAAAGAAAGAAAAATGCTCTATATGAATCACTAATTTATCAAGGAATTACAATTCATTTATTATAACATATTAAAGTGATATAGTTTGAATACTTAGTATAAGAATAATCCTCTACAATCATACGATGACTAGATCCCCTCATTGCCCCAAAGAAAATGTAAAATTTTTCTTCATTTTGTAATGGTAGAATACTTGAATTTGTGTCATTTGACTTCTATGATTCCAAATATGAATTCAAATTTTCCAAATATTATCATTGATGATATAAAAAATACACTTTAGAGTAAAAAAAGATCTATGAGGTAATCTAGGAACAAATGAACCAAACGATTTTTCCATGTTATCACCAGAACTAATGAACTGAAAGCACCTACATCCTAGTATGTCTAATGTGTCTTCAACAATTTTTGTATCCCATCAATATTTGGACAATAATCACAAGTACTACAAGCTTTTTAAAATGAAGCCTAGGGATATATTCAACAAATGAACACCCTTTCAATTCACAAAGGAACATAGTAAGATTTTGATAATCTTGTTGTTAGACCTAGTCCAAACTTCACACAATTAGATTGAATTGTTTTTCACAACAATGCTGATGCAAGGGTCATAATATTGATGGTGGAACCAACAACATTAGAGGGGGTTTTGAGGCCTCTAGAAGACCATTCCAAGGTTGTTTTCCTTGTTGTACACCAATCAATATAGTAAAAAATAAACAATAATTCAAAAATCCAAAATTTATAACAAATATTTAAAAATATTTAAATAATACTTAAGTAATAATATGTGACATGGTAGTCATCCAACCATGTCAAATTGTTGACATGGTACAATTATCAAGTTCCCTACAATTTCAAAACTCATGAAAACTTGTGGTCTTCTAAACGCCTAAAAAAACATCCAATGTCAATTTGGAAATGGTGACTATAGTTTTTGCTACATGATGGTGGGATTTGTTGGCAACTCCTTGACCAAGCCCTTAGCATTGGTCATTCAATATTTCAGATTTTATAATATCAGAGCATCCAAATCCTTGGTGCAGTAGGGGTTCCAAATAATTAGAATCTTGAAATTTGCAAACTTAACAATTTCCAAATTTATGAACTTATAAATAAATAAATAGAACTTCAAATTTACAAATGTATAATTTATAAATCTATAATTTAAAAAAAATTCTGATGATTTTATTGAATTTTAAATGTGAACTTGCAAATACATAAATAAATCCTTTTGTTCCAAATTTTTACCTCATTTTATAAATCAGGTAAAATTTCAAAATACTGGTTGTTGATTCAATAAAATCAAAGCATATTGCCTTTTTTGCAAACGTGTCATCTGAAAGGAATACTAATTCATATACAATCGAAACTTCATAAATGGACCCTTGCCTTGGTTGCATCAACTCAAAGGAATGTTTGGTGCTTAACCCCTAAATGTCCAAGGCCTATTTTGAGCTTTTTAGATTTGTTCTAAATTGAACAAAAAACTAACATTCATATGAATTTCTAATGTGATCTTTCCACCAAGATTTAGCGTATTTGAGGCTCATTTCCAAGAGCCCTCAACACCATGGAAAGTCAAGATTGCAATGGACACCCTTGCACAAAATCTTGAATAAAAAAATTATAATCATTCATTTTCAAAATCAAATTTTTGATGCTAAAACTAAACTTCATAAATAACTTTTCAAAAATATAAACTACTATAATTAGTAACTTAGTTGGATTTTATCTAACTTCAAAGTATTGTCGACACCAAGAATTTGGTGCCTCATGCACAATTAGAGGGGTTAAACTCTAAAGGTCCAAATGACTGTTGAACATACACATGTGATCATGGGTAGATGTGTATGAAGTCATTTTTTTAATGAATGTTCTTCAAATTTTGACACAAGGTGTAAATGTGTACCCCCCTAAATGGAAACATAATTTTTTTTCTAACCAAGTGCTTGGATCAAAATATATGTTGTTCTATCTTTTAGGGCAATTCAGGCAACTTCAAATAACATGTGCAAATCTCCTATAATTTTGAAATTTGGCAAGTGTATAACTTATTTGATACAAGATGTAGATGTGAAAAAAATAACCATGTATAGTATAGAAATCTCACTTTAGAAGGAGTTAAGGTTTGTTGGCCTTGTTAGACAAGATTAAGAAAAAAAAACTTTTCCTTCTAACTTCAAATGTTATAATCTTTCAAAATTTAAAATCTTTTTCCAACACATTTCTATTTTAGTCTAGTACAAATTTATACATTGAGTTTTAAAAGAAAAATTCTTTTTAATTTTTTTCTCATTGCCTTGGAAAGTGGCAATTTTCACAATTTGTACCCAAAATATGCCTTGGTCCTTTAGGGGTGAATGTATGAAAGAACCTCAATGGTCAATAAAAATTGACAAATGTCCCTTTGTCTTTGTAGTGTCACTTCAAAAGAACATCTTGTAGTTCATGTGTGAAAGAAACCCCATGGCCATTGAAAATTGAAAAATGGACCTTATATCATTAGAAGGGATTTGAAGCCTCCAAAAGACTGTTTCAGGGCTATTTCCCTTGTTGTGAACCACTAAAGCACTGTTAGACTATTACATAATTTTAAATTTTAAATTCATAATTAATTGTAATAAAAATATTAAAATTTAATTTTAAAATATTATTTGATGTAGCCATCTCTTGACCACATTTGACTCGGATATGGCAATGTTCCCACATGCTCCATAGGCTAGAATCCATGGTCTTCTAAAGGCTTCAAAATCTTCTAATAGACTCTATCCTAAAGGTCAATAATGGAATTAGACACGATTCAATGTAAGACAAATTTTCTTTCAAATAATACATAATTTCACTATTATGGTGGTGGTATATATTTTTTTCATTCTTAACCATTATTTCAATGTTTATAAAAGAATAATAGGTATGATTAATATTAGTAACCAATGTTAAAATTAATTAATATTTCCAAAGTAGTAACACTAATTCATACTAATTAGGGAATTTAGAAAATTATAAGGCATGCTAGTATAATAAATCATAGTCTTTTAAACAAAATCAATATTCTCTAAGAGTAGTCTACACTATCTCCATATTATCTCAAATATTGTGATTGACATTTAATTTTCATCTACATTCATTTGTTTGCTCTATCCAAACTATAGCATTGATTCTATAGTTTTTGAATTCGAGTTTCCAAATCCTACCTACAACCTTATTCATGCTACACAACATGATTAGGGTTCGATTGGAATAGATATTCACCTTGCACAACACGGTTAGGAGTTGGTTGGAGTAGATAGAACCTCATGGTCACGCCATTCTTATTTCATTGCATTGATCTATATTTTTTGTTTTGGATCCCAACTTGGATAAGGGGAATGGAATAGAGTAACCATTTGTTCTAAATTTTCATAATTATTCCAAATTTGAGACTCTATAAATTTAAAGTCACTAAATTTTCTTTGCAAAAAAAAATTGAATAACAGGGCTTAAAAGCTTGCCAATGCCACATTGTGAAAAATCTAGATAGTCTTGAAAAAAATCATTTTGGTTCACTTTGCAAGGTTAGTTTTTACACACATTGCCTTCACATCCCAATTTTTTAAACCCCTAAAATGCCTAAGGCACCAAATTTTGGTGTCGGCAATGCTTTGAAGTTGAATAAAATCTTACCAAGTTCCTATTTTTAGTGGTTTGTATTTTTGAAAAATTCTTGTTGAAGTCTAGTTTTAGCATCAAAAATGCCATTAAATGAATTTTAGTTGCACTAGAAGGCTGTTTCTGGCTTGTTCTCCATATTAGGAACCAACCACTATTGTTCAAATTTTAAAAATATTATATAAAAAATTAAAATTTTATTTTTATAAAATTATTAAAATACTAAAATAAAAAATATTTTTAAAAATAAATAAATAATTATTATTATCTAATGTAATAGTTGCTCTGCCACATCAGATTGCTATTGTGGCTAAGTTTTATGTTCCCACAATTTGGGAATGTAGGGGAACTCATAGCCCTTTAGAGAAGTTGAATCCCATCTAATGCTTTTTCTACTCAAGGTACTATTGAAGGGTGTCTTGTGTCCATTCCAAATCTTGATTTTCTAGTGTTGAGAAGTCATATATTGATTGAAGTTATGCATGTTATGCCCATTAATCTCATATTTGTTGGGTGACCAATTTTTTGGATTTGACAAGTGAAGAGAGGGTTAAATGACTTCAAATCACTTTCATTGTTTAAACACCTTAGTGTTCAAATATTATAATATTTCTTTCAATCCATAAACAATATCGTTGTGTTTTATTTTCCCATATGATTTCTAACATGTCTAAAGTAAATTGCCCCATTACAAATATAATGGGAGCAAGTCCATTATGAAAAAGTAGTATACATTTCAAATCATAAATGTATACCATCATTACAATTTCGCCCAGCATTCTATCTACAATGAAGTAGTTTACCTTAGTTTGAATATATACAAATACAATTCAATTTTTTTTATACAACTTATCAAAATGTTGGCTTTCATTCAATTTAGAACAAATTCTAAGCTCAAGAAAGGCCTTTTACATTTAGGGGTTAATATGTCCAGAATGGGGTAGTTTACCTTAGTTTGAATTTATACGGTTACAATTCAAATTTTTTCAATAAAAATTATCAAAATGTTGTCTTTTTATTCAATTTAGAGCAACTTATTGAAATGTTGGCTTTTTATTCAATTTAGAATAAATTCCAAGATGCTCAAAAAAGGTCCTGGGCTTTCAGGGGTTAAACCCTAAAGGACCAAGGCCTTATTTCTGCTAAAAAACACTCAAAACTGCCATTTCTGTAGCAAAGAGTAAAAAAATTTGAAAATTATTTCTTTTGCACATCCAACCATAGGATCTTATATCTTACTAGTATGGAAATGTGTGGAAAAAATTTCAGAAATTTTGACCACATAGATTAAAAGATATTTGCGTTTAAAGTGAAAAAAAACAATTTTTTCAGCACCTTGCTAGACTGAATTATTTGACTTTGAACTTTTTTAACTTAAATTTTTTGCACTGCAGAGTTTTGAGCTTTAAATCCTTATTGTGGGAAATTGAGTTGAGAGTCTAGGGAAAAAGAAATTAAAAAAAAAAGAAAAATTTCATGCTTAAAAAAATTGTTAAGTAGAAGTAGGTATGAGAATGAAGGAAAATCTAAATTATTAATATCTTTAAGATGGAATTAAAATGCACTAATCCCAATGGTGAGATTGTTCTAACAAGCAAACAAAATCATGTAGTTTTGTTTTTTTTTCAGAAAAATTGCAAAAATTGCATTCAGAAATGAAATCTATAAGTTATTTTTTCAGGAAGATGCTCTAATTGCTGGATAAACAAGATTGTCCATAACTTTCTCATAATAAGTCCAAATGGAATGAATCAAAGCTTCCCATGCAGACAAAAATATAATCTACAAGAAAAAAAATCCAAAAATTCAAAATTCAAAATTTTACAAATTTTTTTTTCTGCCCGGACTGCCCCCCGTCCCCTATTTTGAGCTTATTTGGTCATAACTTTTGTTTCTGGGCACCAAATGTGAAAAAAATTATATTCCCACAAAGCTCATCACTTTTTCTATCTTCAAAAAAAGTTTAAAAAAATCATGACAAAATTTCAGCCCATAGGTACCTGCCCGAAATCCAATTTGTCCCCCGAAGGGACAATGGTCCTTTAGGGGTTAATACGTGACCCTGATACTAATCAAGGATAAGATTCTACGTTTACAAAATGAATCATGGCCAACTTTCGGAGACTATTTGCACAACTGCAAAAGTATAGTCTGTGGAAGGTTAAGGATTCGCATCCACAAAAATTCTGTTTATTTATATAAATCTTGATCATTCAATGAATCTGATGAATCCACTAAAAGGTTTTACGTTTTTTTTTATTGAACTTGACTAGAATCCATTGCATTCACGGCATGAAAAAGTTCACAGTGCTGCGGTTTACTAGTTGTGAAATTTTTAATTTATTTTCGAACGCCTAAATCCTTGAAAATCATTAGTATCATCAACCGAACTAGTGAAATTTACTCCTTAAAAGAAATCTCTGGACATGGTCATCAAGCAACCTTCACATACAACAATACGACAAAAAAATTGGTAAGCTTAAGCACAGAGGAATTTAATGATTATGTCTTCAGCATGACGGGGAAATTAAATTGTTTTCAATTGTTTTAAAGAGTTTTACTCTTTGTAAAGCAGAAAAACTACATCTGAGCTGCGGATCAATGACATCAATGAAATACTTCAAAGCCCGGCAGTAAGGCATCTGGAGTGCGAGCTCCATTAATCAACCAAAGTTCGCCGAGAAATTACATGCCGAAGCCAAAAACAGCCCGAATCTTGTGAAAGATCATATCTTTCCATCCCCTCTCTGTGTTTTCTACCACTGTGGCATTGCCGTATCTGCATGAACAGAAGTCAACCACGATTTAGATGAATGGACATAAGGCATCAACGCGATCGTCAAAGAGATGGAGAGGGGACCCGGAAACCCTTCTTACTTTAGGAAACCAAAGGTATGAGTATCGCTTCTATTATGAGAAAGCATTCATTTTGGGGGGGGACTTGTTGGCAATTGAAAGAGACTTCCAACGCAACTTAGCATGAAATATTTGGACACTATGAACAAGCTATGAATTTCTAAAGTGCAAATTATAGGTGTAGCTATAATCTACCCCAGGAGAGTCGTATACATTTCAGGAGTGAATCTTTAAAGGCTGCTTTTGGGCAAGGATCACGACGTCACTTCAAACAACTTTCCTGACGGAGTTTTACACCTTGCAGATATATACACTTCAGACAATAATGAATCAGAAAACTGCAATTATATACCTGTCTTCATCTGGGACATTAGACTGAGTAAGTTTCACCACGGTCAGGCCCACCTCAGGTTCCTCAAAAGTCAAGATCACCTGCATCCGGTGATACTAAACAGGTTAAGAGGTTTTCAGCAGGTGCATACATCACACACTAGAAAACATGTAATCCAGAGTCATGGTTCCTTTTCTCCTTTCTAAAATTCAGACAAAACTCAACGTGTACCAAAGAAAAGTATAATCCAGTCATCAAAACTCGGAAACTGCTTTGAGTAATAGATGAACTCGGTGCATATGACGAGAAGCATTAGAAGACGAACTCAGCACTCGCTGACATCCGGAAACAGTTGACTTACATTGGAATAGTGCCCATCCGCCCAACTGCTGAATCTCCACTTCTGAACAATAAGTTTATTCTCTTGGAGTTGCACATTGATTCCTGTAACGGCTCCGTCAAAAATGGAAAACATCCCTCCCGTTTCCTTGCTGATTTGAGCATTGCTTTGGGTGAAGGCTTTCCAGCTTCTATCGTTCAACAAGATTTCATACAGGTTGCTTGGTCGACAGTGGAACTTCTCTGTCATACTGATTGTTTTAAATCCCTCCTTTCCCTTGGGCGGTGGGGCACGAGCTGCAGTCGAAGGTGCCTCTTTAGGTACAGGAGTTGCAGCTTTTGGTGCAGTCTTTTCAGATTTCTCAGACACTTTAACTGTGGCTTTACCTTCCAACTCATCCTTTGCAGGTCCTCCGGCAGCGAACTCTTTCACGAATTGGTTTACTTTATTCAGAACGGTGGCCTTCCCTTTCGCAAGAAAAGCTTCACGAAGGCGCTGTCCCACAGCCGAGTCATTTTTCACAGACACCCTTAATTCTGGGTCATCATCTGCGTTTTCATCTGCAACATAAGGAAACTCTAAACTTCCCGTGGCTGTCACCAAAGGAGTCCCACTACCATCTTTAGCTTCTCCCTTCCAAGCCACTCGTATGGCAATCTCATAACCTGGAATAATTTTCCCCTTCCTGCAGTAGAAGTAGCACACTTAATCATCGGTTACCACAAAACCAAGATTCAACGAAGTCAGATATGCCAAACTACGGAGATGAAGACCAATGAGCACTACAAGCAAGGAACCTATAACGTGCAACAGGATCCAATATTAAGCCTAGCTAAGCTTTACAAGAATCCGACGCTTGAAATGTTTGAAATGTTAAGAGTGTTGGCATGACGATCCTGGAATACAGGAAGAGGCGAGATGGAAAATGAAAAATGAAAATCATCAAGTTTCAGTTTTGCTAGATCCTTAACTGAATCAATATAATCGCCAACTCAAAGATTCCATATAAATCTTCCTTCGTTGACCACAAAACCAAACTTTATCTACAATATTATAAAGGTCTACTATTTCATTGCTCTAACCTGATATTGACATATGCGTCCCCAGTGACACTTTCGACATTTGTTGTTTGGATCCACAAGCCACCTTCACCCTCCAGAATCGAGACATTCTCTAGCAGCTCACCAAGCCTCTTCTTGGCCCATGGTAAGCAGTCCTTCTCATTCCAGTGCCAATTGTGTACGTTCGCTCCATCTGGTCTCTCTTGCACAATCCACCTCTTATCACCTTCTCCAAACTTGGCCATACCGAGGCCGAAATTTGTGGCAACGAATGTATTCTGAACAGTATTAGGTACAAAGACTGCTAGCGGCAACAGACCCTGAAAGCACAAACCGATACCATTAGACTACATTACAGCAGACTGATACTATGCAGAATATGTTAAGGCAAATGTATTAAGTTGAGAGAGTACCTCAGCACCCAACCATAACAAAAGATATGCAATTATTTACTAAAGCGTATCTCCTTCCCTCAACCAGCTGCTAATATACCACCTAGGTGAAATTTCTACATACCAAAAAATATAGAGAGATTTACTAAGCTTGCTGTGCATCTACTAGTGGTTTACAAATGCCTTATGTCTTCCATACATAACAATATTTAGCAGGGTTAGAAGTTCCACGGAGTACAATCCGTAGAACAATCTCTCGAGGACAAGTGCAGAAAATTCAACAAATGATTAAGAATGAAGGAAAGACCGGGATAAACAAGACAACACAACTAAGAAAATCAAAGAGAAGACTGAAAAAGGGTTGGACTGTATTTGAATTAGTGCTGAAACATGAGTCAACTTAAAATATCTTTTTCTGTACGAAGATACGCAGTTCACGGTCCTAACTCAATAAACTCTTGGTTAATTAAATTACGACGAGTTAACTTAATTTCAACACTCCCACTTCGCTGAGCACCATTTCCCATAATAAGAAGGACGAATAAAGCATTTGATAAAAAATAAAATAAAGCGCAATCTCTCATACTTGATGGAGAAGAAGCTTTAGAATTACTCATAGATACACTGAACACAGTGAAACGAGGTGTTTATCCAGGACAAGCGCATGTCGGTTCATTTTTTTTCAAAATTAGCTTATTTCTTCAGAAGACAAAAAAAATTGCGCCAATCACTGAGACTATTAGCAGAGAATCCAGGAACTAAGAAGGCGTAGGCCAACGTTTCAATAAATAATGCTATATTAATAATTACATATATAAATATAATTGCATATATAAAAATGCGATAGGACATTCAACGATACTGAAGAGATGAAATACAAACTCCGAATAGTCAAGGGCGTTGGTGTTAAAGAAGGAGAAGATCGAACAGAATTTGAAGTAACACAATAGGTTGACAAAATTCTCAATTCAATCTCAAAAACAGGAGATACTGATAATATCAATTCCTGTTCGAATGCTTCCAAAAGCAAATTTACCTGCAAAACTACTCGGATGTGGGAGACGGTAAGACATTAAGAATGGTCTACACTGAGGCTCACACTATATGCTCAAAAACTACAAAATGCTGTGAATAAGAATATAAGCTCAAATCACTGCATATCCAAATACCGACATTTTACAAGCAACAATTTCAATCATATCACGTTCGAAGACCTCACGGACAACTTCTCACGGTGCTACTACCCTCAGAAATAATATTACTTAGCAATCAAGTTTTGACTCCCACAACCCTACAAACTAATCCGAAGCGTTCAAGATTTCTGGAACCAATACAACTTGGCTACATAGTCCATCACAAACAGAACAATGCAGGAACTCCGTTTGCGAGTGATGAATAACTAAGAAATCAACCTAAAAACTCACCACCGACGAGCTCTTCGAATTCCTAACCTAAAACGTACAAAAATGCGCAGCAAAGAAACTTCAGCTCCAGAACCACTCCCAAACGCCGATCCGGAAAACAGACACGCAACAACACGCCAGGCCCCTCACAGCAGTCCCCTCGCAGATCCCACGGATTTCGGGACAGAATGCAGGAAATTGAAATTCGCAGAAACAAGAGAGCGAACGAGAAATACCGAAGCGGCGAAGAAGCGACGGGCACAGAAGGTAAAATTGCTCCAACCGTGCCGCAAAACGAATCTTATATGAAGTTGCGACCAGTCTGCGGCGCTGCAAGTCTGAAGGAGGAAGAGAGAAGCTAGGGATAGAGAGCGAGCGCTGCTGAGAATTCTAGAACGTTCACGACGACTGCCACCGGATAACCCGGTCGCCCAGTCCACCCTGAGTAAAGATTTGACACGTGGTGAATCACCATTGATTGAGATCCCATCGGATCCTACCTGGCCCGTCGAAATGGGAGCAGTTACTGAACACTGTATAGAACACTGTACAGAACACTGAAAAATGGAAGTAGGCGCTCATAGGAAGAACGGTTGTAGGCCCTTCAGCAGCGCACGATCATAGGTGTCTGTTTCGAGATCCAAGGGTAGTGGCTATGGCGGCTATGGTGCCTTTTGAAATGCGAAGGCGGGGTAGTTGAGCGTCTCAACAAAAGGATTTGCGTCTTTGTTGAAAGCTGTAGCGTGACTTGGAGTTTCTAGCCATCAAGGAATTAGGGTTCGACGAACTGCAAAACGTAGCTGTGAGGAGCGAAGTTTGATTCCGATTAGATGGCGCCAATGGCTGTCCTATCGCCAATCACGAACTTCTCCGCCCCGGCTTCAACTTCTTGTATATCTTCTGATAAAATCTCCTGCCGTGTTACTTCTCGAGCTAGTTCGAAATGTTTACAGAGATTTTCTGGTCGGCTCGGTCACGGCAGCGATGATGTGTTTTCAAGCGGAAGAGTGCTGGTCAAACAGGTCCCGGTGCGTTCGAATTCTGGCTTTGCAAGGTATGTGGTTTTGGGAGAGGCTTACGTAATTCAGCATATTATACGCTTGTATTCATTGACAATTTTCTATTCTCATGGTCGTGGTGATCAGAAACTGATTGCTCAGGGAGATGCTTGTAGAATTCTCGAGGTTTGGTCATTGTGGAAGTATGGTGCAGCTCCTTTGTAACTCTCGTGAACTGAAATTCACTCCAAAGGAAAATGATGTACTAGAAGTTGTTATAGACGAAAATTCATAATTGTGCGGGGCCTTATTCACTTTGAGTGCGAACATTTGAAAGCATGTTTTTACTTTATTTCCACGTTAATAGAAGCAGTGCATCTACTGGAGACTTTTTTCTCTCTTGAGTAGCTGTGCGGTTGACAAATTTTTTTTTGTGGCATTTGAGATTCTACCTTACGAGAATCTATTACAAACAGTACTTTACAAACATATTTGAGCTCTGAAAATGTTATCGGTCAGTGTATGATGTACTCAATCTTTGAAGTTTTTTCCTCTCTGTCTTGTCGTGCAGAGTAGTATATTGCACCGACATCGAACCGCAGTCGATGGCTGATGAAAGTGCGTCCGACTTACGCTACACAGGTGTACGTGACTGGTTCACTTCTTGTGGAGAGGTAAATTGCTCATGATCATCCGTTTGATCATCACACTTGTAATGCCAGTTGATATAATCCTGATCAATGCTTTCCCTTATTTAGTGTTTTGACGGTTTTAAATATACTTTTCGTCTACGTTGAGCGCTCAATCAACCTCGCCAGTTCAGTGCAGTTACCTTCAGATTTAAGCTCCCGCAATGGACGTGCCAGGACGGTTAGAAGCGTTTTCAGGTGCAATTGTACATCACATGAAAGTCAGGAAACTGTGAACAAGGAAGGTTAGATTTCCAGAATCGAATTCTTTTCAAATTACCTGTTGAATGACGCAGATAGTATTAATTATGTGAAGTTGAGGTCAAGAAATTTGAGTTATTTGACCCCAAGCAAGCTGTGATTACTCGAACACAAATCTTGTCGACTACCGTTAGACTCAAATTTCTGTTTAAGCAGCTCTTAGTGGGATTCTAGGCTCATATAGGGTGAGGTCATGCCTATCCGAATCACTACCGATGACTTTTTTTTTCAGATTTCAGCAAGATTTTTTCTTTTTGTGTATCCCAGACGTCATTGAGATGCATTGTCTACCTGTTCGCGTTTGGTTCAGATTCTATAAAGGATGCTGATGAACCTAGTGGTGGAGTTGCAATCGCTGTCAGGATTCTTCAATTTTACAAACGTGAGTTTCCTCCTGTATCCCAAACCATCACGTGCCAATTCTGCCAGGCCATCGATTGGCATATTTTCTATATAATTTATACGAAGCTATAATATATTTTTGCTCATACCAACACTGATTTCGTCCTCTGCCAATGTTTTGTAGGGGAAATTTCTCCTCTACTTCCTGGCAGTTGCCGCTTTGTCCCAACTTGTAGCGAGTATGGAATGCAAGCTTTCAAGAAATACGGTGTTGTCAAGGGTGCCATTTTGACAGCCTGGCGTCTATCTCGGTGCAATCCTTTAGGTGTGAACCGCTTACGACTTTTACATTCTATGTCAGTAATGTTTGTGCATACAGATAATATTTTCCACTTTTAATGTTTCACTAATGAGTATATTCTGCCAGGTACACGACACGATGTTATGTTGCACAGATTATATGACCAACTTAGTGGGCTCAGTATTTGTCCAATCAGTATTTTGTCTGCTTACTTGACTTCACTTGTTGACAGGTGGCAGTGGTTTTGACCCACCTCGATGGTTTGATGAGCCAAGACCTCCCCCGTATTGAAGACTACCAACCGAGGAGTTGATCTAGCCTCTCTGAAATGGGTTTTCTCCATGAGCATTACTATTGGTTGGCCAATCTGAAAGGGTAAGAACGTTGCTTTAAGGTATTGCACTTAAACCATGAAGTAGTGTGAATTGTGTAGAATTTTGTACTTCACATGATATAACTTAAACCACTGAGAATGATTTGTCTGATGGTGTAAAGATTTATGTTTATTTTCTTGGACCAGTTTTTTTTCCTAATTTGTTTGACGTGGTTAGTATGCAATACAACCGCTACAGTAGCTCTTTTCGAATCATCCTAATTGACATGGTGTGCTACTGACAATAAATATTCAATGTTTCAAACTATGATGCTGCTCAAAAGGTCCCTCTTTCAGGGTTAGTCTTGCACGAACAGGCCCTTAACCCTTATATGCCTCGATCCTTTTTCAAATGTTGGCACATTTTTACTTATATCTTTGTACAGAAATATCATTTTCTGCAATTTCATGAAATTGGTCACTAGGAAGGTTGTCTTTTCAATATTCAAGTATTACATTGGTTGAATGAGGAGTTAGTTGGACTAAATAGTGCTTGCAAGTCCTTTGTACATTGTTCAAAATATGAATGTTGGAGTGCTTCAAGTTTAATCCCAAAAGGCCTTTTGTCCCCTTGGGGAACAAAATGGATTTTGGGGCAAGTTTTTATGATTTCAATTTTTAGTGAATTTTTTTGTAACTTTTTTATAATATAGAAAAACTTATTAGCATTGTGGGAATATGATTTTTATTTCAATTAGTGCCTAGGAGCAAAAATTATATCACAAAAAGTCCAAATGAATTATAGTGTTTCAATCCATTTTAGAGCTATTAACAATTTAGTTTTTCTTTCAATTTTGGACCTATTTCTACTTAACAATTTTTTAAAGAATGAAAATCAAATGTTTGTTTTTTTTGAAATTTTTTTTCTAAACTTTCAACTCAATTCTTAAGGACAAATTTTTTTTAATTTAAAATTCATAGTACAAATTCTTTTTACAAATGGTAGTCAAAGTCATCTGAAATTGTATGCTAAATGTTAAAAAAAAAAAAATTTTGAATGCTAATATCCTTCAATTTCTATGGTTAAACTTCATGAAATTTTGGTCCAAGATGATTCTAAACTACCAGATGATGGTGGAAAGGTACCCAAACTAAATGGTGTGGTTGTGGGTTTGATATCTGACAGTGTCAGGTGGTTTATCTAGCGTGAAATCAACCTATCTACTTGACGGAAATCCCTTGTAGTGTGTTGTTCAATATATTTGTGTCAAAAAAAAACTTCATGAAATTTTACTACATGATCTTTAGATAAGTAAAGTATAAGATCCTATAGTTAGATTCTAAGAGAACTATTTTATTCCTTAAGTGAATGCAGCAAAAATAGTAAAAATGGCAATTTTAAATGGAAGCTTTAATACTGAGGCATGTTGTAGCCAAAAATTGTTAAAAATTGTCATTTTTTAGGACAATGAGAGGGAAAAGAAGGTTTTCTTTGATATTAAATCTTATATATTGTACTAGACTACCATGGGAAAGTGTGAAAAAAAATTTAGAAACTTTGACTATTCATATTTAAAGATTATAACATTTGAAGTTAAATGAAGTTTTTTTTGTTTGACCTTGCTTGATAAGGTTAGCAAACCTTAAGACCTCCTTGAATGAGATTTTTGTAGAAGATGGATTGAACTAGAAAGTTGAGGTTGTCATCTCTTTAAAAGTCATATGTACAATTTGAATGTTAGTGCATAGAGTTGTTATGCACCCCTACTAATGAGTAATGTTGTTTGGATGAAAGCATGGTAGTCAAGTTTGTTTACTGGTGCCATTGCTTTGAGGGTGAATCTATTCAACATCTTACTTGTATTGATTGAAAGGCAAATGGAAATAAACATAGAATAAGGATCGTAGGTATATTTGTTCTATTCAATTATATATATTGAAGTTGGAAAAATGATGTAGTGGTATAGCATAGTAAATATGAGATTGCCATGATAAAGCCAAAAATGCTCAATGATTCTTGGAGTAATAGTGAATTAATCTCTAAAGATTTGGCACTTGCTTTTTGGATTGCCTAGACTTTTGGAGGCAATAATGACATAAATTTCTTTGATAGGACTTTTTAAAGAAAAGAATTGCAATTTGAATTTCAAGGTGAATGACAATTTATCCTTGATATTATTTGTTGACATATGGAATCTACCCCTTGTGAAGTTGCTTTGTCTAAATAATCTATAAACCTTAGGAAGAAAAAAACAACACTTTGCAAACATGCAAGAAGAAGTTTGATAAAACATCTACTTGTAAGAGTTACTACAATTGTGAAGAATTAAAATATACCAAACAATAGAAAATAAATTTTCAACTTTCTATTTTATACAAGAAGAAAATATTTTAAAATAAAAATAAAGATAATTTTTTTCTAAAAATGAATGTACTTCTATAGTTTATAAATCTAATGTGTTGATTCAATGATCACCTAAATGTATTTTCTATAAATATTTGAATTATAAAAGTAGCCATTTTAGTTTCTTTTTCACCTTTATTTGAAGTCATTTCAAATGAGATATAAATTGTGATTTTTTGACAATGAAATTTTATTTTTATGGTTAAAAAATGCTCAAAATTTTAGAATCAAATTAAATTTTATTAAAAAATATATAGGAAGCCAAAAAATCATTGTCTAACACTCTGTCTTTAAATGATATAATTTAGTAAAGAATCCACCTAGGTTGAATTTCTCTCTTCAATACAATGCAAAAAACCTTATTTGAGTAATGAAACTACCTATAATTATGAACATGGATGAAATATGCATGATACAGATGAAAAATAATTATTCATCCAAGAATCTATACACTATTTGAAAGATAATTGAATACTAAAATTGGACCAAAATAATGTGCACAATAAAAAATTGCATCCCTTTTCTCATCTTCTATCATTTATATCTCATATTGTATAGATCCAATATTTGAATTTATTAAATTTTGTGGTCCAATTTTGTTTGAATTTACATTTATTTTAAAAAGTTACAATTTACAATACTAAAGTTCAAATTCATTCATTTTTATGATGTAAGAGTATAAAAACAAGGTGAAACTAGAAAAGAATATAACTTTTTAACATAGAAAATTTTATTTTTTGTAGATATATATTCACAATTCTTTATTTGCATAGCATTGTTTTTAGAATATTACATCATTGCATTGGGGGGTCTATACCTCTTATTTCAATACTACAAAGACCATAGTTTGTGAATTTGATTCTGCAAAGCATCTTAATTAAACAATAAAAAATACTATAGAAATTATTTCATTGAAAATGTAGGAAACGTGTCTCTAGAAAGTGGTTAGTCATTTTGATCAATATGTGAAACATGTAGGACTAGACATCATCAAATATAAAACCAATGTTGTATTTGTCTTCTATTTTGTCATTGGTGCTCTATAAGGTCATTATGTAATGCAAAGTACCAAGTAAGAGTTTCAATTTCAACAATATCCACTTTGACCTTAGTAGAAGACCATTCTAGCACCCTAATAAAAACTAATGGAATAATCTTTTATACAAATAGTATATTGGCATAATGTATAATTTATAAAGATTGTTTTTGTTTTTGCACACAAAGTTATTGTTTGATAGCAATTAGTTGGAAGTTAATTAAATACCAAGTTGTAAAGGTGAAGTAAACAATTGATCCACCTTCTAAAAAATTGACCCATCTTTTCAATTCAATGAGATTTTCTACATTATTTAATAGTAATGCATTTAGTTTATTCTTCTCCCTTTGCCAATGTGGACTTTGTTCTATAATTCTAATGTTTTTCACAATTAGTGTGTGTCTTTATAGTCAATGAATGAATCATTTGTGGATAGAGAAAAATAAACAATAGTTTGCCAAGATCCACTAAATTTCATTACCCAAGGGGTTTAGTAGGAAGATGTCTCATGATTGAAAGAATGTTGCTTCATCTCTCTAATTAAAGGGTTTCTTTTCCACCTTTGTTAGATTCAATGATTCCATTTACAAAACCATTTTTTGTTTTGAAACCCATTACTATAATGTATTCTCACGTATTTTAGTTCTTGGTGATAGGTAGGCAACCAAATATTATTAAATTCTTGGATAAATAGGTGTATTTTTTTGTTTCTATAGTTTCTTTGAGAGTCATTCATTAAACACTTTTTGTTCTTTTGAGCATTTCAAGGTTCATGCAATGGACCATTTGTTCCAAAATTCATAAAAAATAAAAACGTCCTAGATGTAAGAGAAGACTTTCTTGGATATAAAAACATCATCAATCCAAAATAAAAAAACCTCAAGTAGAAAACACATCACTATATATATAACTATCTATTGATTGGTGTAAAATTAGAACTTGAGATTACTCTATTTGGAAACACATCAAAACTTGCTTGAAATAAAAAGAATATTATTTAGATTTTGACTTTAAGCAACTAATAAGAACCCATTAGAAGAAAAGAAAAGGACAAAAAATATAATGTGCCATGACAAAGCATGTTGAAGAAAGAAAACTTGATAGAAATAGCAAAAGTTGGCGGCCCTATAGAGGGGTGATTCCAAGAAACACTTGTTCTTTTTTTGGTCCCTTTGGCCTTCAACATGTGTTTTTTTGTTTATAACTTTGGCGTTATATGTCAATTTCACATGAAATTTGAAATGAAGATACATGTGGTAGCTTTAGACATTGAATAATTTTTTGCATAAACTTCTTTTATTATTTTTAAAAATCCCCCAACTGGATGTCTACCTTAGCCATTTTGGAGGGGCTTAATATTGTTTTTGGCCTAAAAAATGAAAATTTGAAGTTCAAAATTGAAAAACAAGGATTTCTACAAAATTTACACAAGTCCACAAAGATTTTTTTTTGAAAATAGTAAACTTCCCCACCTTCCACATGTGTTCAAAGTGCACTACTTTGAATAAGAACGCAAAACACAATTTTTTTTCTCAAAGATAAATATAGTTGAAAAGGAGAATCTTCAAGCTTTAAATTAGAAAAAATGGATTTTTGAATTTTATTTTATTTACTATTTTCTAAAAATCAAACATCAGAGCGTCATTTTCTTGGCATTTTCTATAATTTTATTTTCCTTTTTTTCTAGAACTTTTAAAGATAAATTTTTTAGGTTTGCATTTTTAGAGACGTACTATATTCAATGCTGTACATATTATCCATATTTTATTTCATTTAAAAAAAATTATTCCTAAAGCCACTATTCACAATTGAATCCGTTTTGAGACAAAAACTTTAAGTGTTTCTTGCAATGATTGAAAGGTCCCAAATTTTCTCTAATGAAAAGGAAATTATCCTTTTACCCCAACTTCTTTGACAAAGAGGCATGGTTGTCATACTGGACAAGTTATTATTCATTTTTCGTCCTGTAGGACGAGTTACTAATCATCAAATGTATTTGAGAGGTACATTTGATGAATAATAACTTGTCCTATAGGACGAAAAATGAATAGTAACTTGTCCAGTATGACAATCATGCAAAGAGGAGGCAAATTAATGGGGTGCCAAAACTTCTGAAAAATTGACATTAAATGAGTTCCCCTGGTCCATACCTTAAATTTGGTTGTTTGTTTTGTTTGTTACGTTGAAATCTACCGGACCATGTGTCCCCACTCACATTCTTGATACCACTAGAAAGCTCTCAACAAGGAGGGGTGCATGGGCTTTGTTTTGTGATGTTTGAACCTACGGTGGGAAAATTATTGAATTTTGAAGTTTTTATGAACTAAAAAGTTACAACATTACTTTTACTTTTGTTTTGACTGTGGCAACGGCACTAGTTTGTTTGAAAATACACTCATTTAAATTGATTTAAGAAATATATTCAAGCACCCTGGGTGTACTACGGAAGCCATTCATAGGCATAACAACGTCAGCATGGTGACCGCATTGGGTTCGGAAAAAACACATTCAACCAGCCTCACAGCTGACGAGCGATGCAGTTCAATTTGGAAGAGTGTGTCCGTCATGGAGGACCACAAACATTCTTCAAACCTGCGTACGCCACACGCAGATGCCATGGGGTCTTCGATCTCACTACAGAAGGGCTCTTTTCGCAAATCAAACAACCGGCCAGCTAGCTAGCTAGTCTATATGCTAATTGTGTGTGGAGATCGATGTCAACAAATGATCTATGATGGAATGTTTCCTCAGGCGAAAGGCGAAACACTAACTTCGCGGAGTTGGTGGAATTTCGGCCACAACTTTGGCACTTTTCAGGGCATGTAAATCTATCTGAAGTCCTAGTTTTTTGAGCTTCGAAAGCCACAATTTTTGCAATCCAGGTAGCTGATCAGACAGTAGTGGGTGTCAAGATATGTAAGAGAATGAATTGGTGAATGACTGGAGAGTGAATCTTAGAAAGGTGGAATAGAGGTCCTACAAAAGGAGAGATGAGACCATAACTCTTCAACCAACAGTGATCATGAAAAAGATGAATATCGATTAATATCTCTGGTTTCTGGATTGCCATTCCCGGTTTACAGCTTGTCCGCAGGGAAAATTTGTGCCATTGAATTTCCCTGTTTACCGCTTCTTCCTGCCTAATCCACCTCTGACTTCCTATTGCAAAATGCCTTGAAAAAACGTGATGCTTCGTCCGTGAAACAAGGATAATATTGTTCCTGATATATATCTATGCACCTCCTTGAGATGGTTGCATCCACTGGCGACAGAACAGAACGATCGAGAAAGTGACCGACTCAAAAACTAGTGCCCATTCAGCAAACCTGACACCTCAGACAGACTTCCTCTATGTCAATTCGATAAGTACCAGCATTGTCGCCTGATCGATAGTTACCAACTGCAACCGGCGAAGCAGGTGGAAACAGTTAATCTTCAGCAACAGTGCATGTGCGGCTGAAATTAAACTATCTAGCGTCGATGCCGCACAGAGAGAACTTGATCATGCATGAGGAAATTAACTTACTCAGTTCGGTAACATAATTTTACGTACTGGTGGTGCTTGATGTTTGAGGTCTTCCAAGAGACAGATACCCAAGTCCCGGATAAAGTTTCGGCAAAGATATTGAAAACAATTGATGAAGACTCGTCGTAAAGATTCCGGCCGGAATGCACCTGGGTGGATCAGTGGATGGGAAGACAGGTTAAGGCATGTTTATTCTTAGTGAGTACTGCCGAAGTACAATGCAGTACACCGCTCCTCACAGTGCGTAGTGCCAAACTCGTACACGTGCGCGGATAATAAGCTAGCTAGCAGTGAGAACTTCCGTCGTGCGCGCAAAGTGCGACCTTTTCTTGCAATTGAAGCCAGCCTTTCAATTTGTGTCCAAAAAAATGAATTAAAAACCAGTCAGTGTACCTTCCCGTCCACTTCCTGCGCTTTGTAGTTGAAGTATTATCCTTCAAAGATTCCCTTGTGCGACAGGTTTAGCCGACTCAAATAATTATGCAGAAGTCCTCTCAAATTCTACGGACCGAAGCGGTCCAAGCGGATGAAGCGGGAGTTAGGTTCACACAACGCCGGCTGTGAGAAGCGCACGAAAAGTGAGTGAGTGAATGAATGAAAATGAATTTGTTATAAGGTAGAACTACCCATTACCATACAGATTTGCAATCTAGGTACTTTGGAGAAGCTATTTGTCAGCTCTCATATTTTTGAGAGGTTAGATTGTTTGAGAGAAGTCAATTGCAAAAAGAATGAAGACATTCCGACAAGAATTGAATTTTTTGTGATTTTTCAAAGCTGAAACGTAAAACTGTGAGTAAACCCTTGTTGAAGCATGATTAAACCATTGCTGAAGCGTGGGCTGATGTGTCCGCTCCCCAGTGCATTGCCATCATGATAATGGATTAGTAAGATTGTGGTAATAAATGGGTCCAGTGACTGAAATGGAAGGAACTTGCACAGGGGTCTCATATTCAGTTCCCAGAGTCAAATTTCCCGGTGAGTCCCACTTTCCCTGGTGTTTTCCCGGTGTTCCCAGTGTACGATACACAGGGAAAAGTGGGACTCACCGGGAATTTAAACACCGGAAACTGAATATGAGTTTCGTGTTTTGTAGATGGCGGAATTGGATAAATGGTGGTATTGGGCAGTTTTACCTTAATAAATTAGTGCCGGTGATTCCAAGGACCCTATGAATAGATCAGTTGTGAAAAGAATGAGGGACACATAGGAACATGCCTAATATATGAAAATTTGTACAACTATTTTTGAAAATCTGAGAAATTTTCATTGTTGCCAATTCTAAATTTATTCAAAAAAATATTCTTGAGACAATTTAGAGAAACATGATTACCGCAAAGAGGATCAATGGCACTGAAACGTTCCTGCCAACAAGAATGTTAGAAAAATTATTTAGTAAGAACGACATGTATGTTGAAAACCAAAAAAATTGGATTAAGTTGCCAAATTGTCCAAATGCCAAAATTAGAGTGTTTTGACACCTAGCTAGGTGCTGAATCAAACCTGAACATACGGTACCAAAGTTGCACCACTCTACTGCAGAAAGCAAGCTTTGACAACTACTTGGCTCTCTAGCCTCCCCAATTCTTGAGAAGAATCTCGTTCATAACAAAAAAAATAACTTTTATATTAAGTTAAATCATATTCAAGGATGAATCTAAAAGAAAAAAAAGATTTTGAAATATAATCATGCAGGGGAGCTAAACTTGTCCTACGAAGTAGGTCGTATAGGGTGAATTTATCCTTAGGGAAGACAATCAAGACATATGATTTTTCTATTTACTACACACGATGAAATTTGCAAATTTTGAATTCATATTTGACTACCCCTTTCTAAAATTTTTGTTTTAAATTTTTTTGGAGAGGGGTCAAGTTACATTGTGAAGTATTATACATTGAGGGATAATATCCTACTAGTTTTGTGTGTCCAAGGCTTGCAAATTTGTCATCTTGGCAACTACCATGATCGCATCACTGCATGTGATATATTGGATAAGACTATAAGAGTATCTACACCAATACTAAAACTAAAACCCTATTATGTCTAGGTCCAAAATGAAAAATGTGTAATTAATACTTGAATTTGCCTTCATATTGTCAATGGCCTTCTTAATCCCTAAAGGTATTTGATATTTTCAACCCTAAATTGATTGCTTCAAATATTTAAACAAGTATTTAAATCCAAAATAAAGTTAAAATCTTCACCTATATTTATTCATTAACAAATTCAATTATAGGACTCTTTAATTAACTTGTTAGAATACACCCTCTTAAAATCTCAGAATAAACAACCTTACCAATTGTAAGATCAAGACATCAAGTTGCTTGAATTCCAAAAAGAAACATTTTCAACTCTTTTAATTTCAAAATGGTTATATTTCATGTTTCAATCTGTTTATACAAAATAAAAATTCCATTCATAGTGAGTTGCCCCAAATCATGGTTGTCATACTAGACAAGTTACTATTCATTTCTTGTCATTTTGAGATATATTCATGTTATTATTGAACTCAAATTTTAATATTTTTGGAAAAAAATAAAACTATAGGGAGTAGATTGTTTATTATAGCATTAATACAACCATTGGAATTAGCATCTTTCAATTCTATAACTAAATTTTTAACAATCAAGTATTTTTGAATCATTCTCTATTTCTTTCTACTTATTATTTTTTTTCCTATATGTTGTACAATAATTCCAAATCATCAAAAAAAATTTCAAGCATGTAGCCAACTTGCCTTGAAGAATGAACCCAAAGAAACACTTCCATTTTGGACATTTTTTCATAATCTAACCTTGTGAAGTGCAACTACCCAATTTTTCAAAGAGCTAAAAAAATGATGAGTTTTCCAACTTCAAATGCTAATATCTTGCAATCCATACAATGAAAATTTCTGAATTTTTTTCACATAATTATTCTCAAATCAAAGTACTACAAGATCCTATGGTTAAATGCATCCAAAAATACTCTTTTGGTAACTACTTGTAAAGTAGTTGGTAAAAATTTGGTAACTACTTGTAACGTTGTAATGGCAGTTTTGGAGCATTTTTGGTGAGAACATAGTTAAGGATCTTTAGGGGTTAGTGAAGTTATAATAATAAAAAGTTAAGGGCAGTTGGGCAGGCTCCAGAAGCTAAGTAGGTCGGCCGACATTCATCCAAACTACAACAAAGGTAGGTGGGTACAATACTATCGTACAGTTTCACTGCGTAGTACACTGACTCATGTTGCGCAATGGCGCGACGCCACTAAGTCAAATGGTACTACACACAGCCGCTTTAGTTCCGGAGAGAATCAAATGACCTCACTATCCACAGTCAACTGTAGAGTACGTATGCTTATCGTACTACTCCTGCTGTACTACTGAAGTGACAAATTCAGTGCCTGGCCACAGACTAGGACACCGAATCCTCAGCTATAAGAAGCAAGTGGACCACCAGTTAAAGACGTACCCACTTGCTCTCGATCTCCCCTTCGACACCGACTTATAGTCGAGCAGGAGCCATGGGATGGTGAAGTTTACTTACATTCATTTGGGAATCGTTGAGATCGACGTCGATGGTGCCAGTTCTGTAGAGGGACGTACTGAAGCAGTGTATTAATTCCGAATTTGTTAACGTTCGATTCATTTGATTTGAGTGCGTACAAGTTTCGTCATGGCGTCTGTTGTGCTTCGTGCTCTCAAAGCGTTCCTGGCAGTCCTGTTGTGGGGGTTGTTCGTATTCTGGGTGGTGGAGTGGTTCCTCTACCCTACAGATCGATGGGCCTCCTGGAAGGCGGATGCCATTGAGAGGACCAACAGCAAGTTCTTGGAATTGAATGGTGAGTTTGGTTTAATCGCTGTTACCTGCGCTTGTACAGTACATGGTTTAGTTGGACAAAGATTTGAATCACTTGAAAACGGTCGTGGAGACGATCAGGAAGATACGATTATTGAACAGTAGAGGAACGCGGAATCTTCACTTTTATTCCATGATTTCATTACGTTTTAATTTGATTGAGTAGTAAGATAGCGTTTCCTTCGGTTATGTTTTTCAAGAGTTTGTTTTGTGCGAGCACAGATTTTGAAAAACATTAAACGAAAAACGTACGTTCAATTATTACTGAACTAGCAACGAGCAGATTTTTGGCCGGATTGTGAATGAAAACTGACCCCGTGCCTTTACAATTAACAGGACCGTATTTTCTGATGTGGTCGTTCCCGGTGCTAATGTTCGCGCTCATTGCCTTGCTCTACCTTGAATTGGATCGACATTACATCAATAGGTACGTTTTATAACTGTCGTATTTAGGAGATAGGACGTACACGCCCCTTAATTTGAATACAATTTCTGTTTGAATTCCACTACATATATTCTGTTGGAATCTTGACGACGAGACTGACGATTGAGAGTGTGTTCGTAGGGAAACTGATGAGAAAGTTGCGCCGAAATGGAAGCGCGTGTGGCGAAGGATCTGCGGAGGACTGTGGTCGCAACCCATCTTGGTCAGAACGCCACTCGGTGTGCTCACAGGAATGGACCTCCTGGCGATTTCGCTCGTCTTGTTTGGCACCTTGTGGATTTTCTTCAAGCCCTTGGGTCCCTTGCTGGAAGTCGTTGACCAGACCACGATGAATCCGGGCATCGACAGGTACGTGAGGGTTCAGCACAAGTCAAACAACTGAGTACGTCAATCCACTTTGCAGATTTGAATGGGTACCTGAGTTCCATTCATCGTTAAAGCCATCCACATGCTCAAAGGTTACCAAGCGTCCGAATTTTGTTGCCAAAATTTATTTTTTCTTCCAATACTACACCTGTCATCGATCATTCAAACTCAATGTTCTGTAGGAGTTGTACAAGGAACCAGGGGTCTCAAGAGCGACGTTAATTTCGTTAAATAGTCGGAATTTATTCCACAAATTTTCCAGTTTTCAAAGTGAAGAGGCCTGAAATTTAAATCTTGGCCAGTCCTAGTTTCTAGAGCTTGACGATTGAGAGGCCAAATGAATGAAGAAATTCTTCTAAGGACTGACACTAAAATCTGTATCGTGGCTTATGTTAATGTGTCTGGACAGCATCTACAAGTTTTAGTTCAATCCTAGTTTTCCGAGCTTTGTTCGAACGAATGTCACAATTGACGATTAAGACGCCAAGTGACTAAAGAATTTCTTCTAATGACTCACACTAAAATGAGTATTGTGGTCTGGAAGCGAGAAACCAGTTGTAGTTAACATGACACTGGAAGAGTGAATTCATTATATTAAGTGTGTGCAGGTGGATGATCAAGGTGGGCCGAGTGGGAACCTGGACAGGGCGGGCCTGGTACCTGCCCATGGCGCTGCTGTTCATCCCAGTGTCCCGAAACTCGCCGTTTCTGCGCTTAGTTAACTTTCCCTTCGAACACGCAGTGAGGTTACACCGATGGCTGGGACACTTCTCACTCGTCATCCTAGTGCTGCATTCCATCACCTTCTCCCTCCACATATACTACACTGGAGGTCGCACCATGACGGGGGTAAGAATCTAATACTGCCCCTAGCTACCTGAAGTGTTGAGACTCGACAATTGTTGCAACATGTGGGAAAATTAAAGTTATAGTGTGCAATGAATTACAAATAAACCATACAGTAATATTTAGCAGCAGTTGCAGGCCAGGGTTCCAGCACTCTAAGCGGGACTAAAAGATTGAGTTTTGGCTTATGATGTGAATACATTAGTTTTACGTTTCTATTCAGGTTGTGATAATAGAAAGGTGAGGGGTAAATTCGTAACTAAATCTACCTGCAAGAGTGCAAAACGGGAGTGCAAAAATCATAACTTAAAGTGGATTAGATGCAAAATTCAAAGAAAATGTGCAGAGGAATGTACTAGAAGCATGTGCTGGACGTGGGCAAGCCCTCCTAAAAGCCTGATCATCTCTTCAAGGGGTGCTTTTTGTACGTCTTAAATAATTTATCCATTTAGAGTCATTCTTAGGATGTCATTCGATCTACCCCACGTACCTTTCTACAAATTACTACGGAATCCTCTGCTTGTTTTTGCAATCCATGAACTGGGACATCCATGACTTGTTGCACTGTACGCTTAACAAATTGGGCATGGCGAGTGCAGGTCGTGGAGTGGAAGACTTTCGGGGTGTCGAACCTGGCCGGGATCATTTCCATGTTGGCTGGCCTTCTGATGTGGGTGACGTCTCTGGGCCCCGTGCGTCAATACTTCTTCGACGTGTTCTACATCACGCACCACATGTACATTGTGGTGTTCGCCTTCGCCGTGTGGCATGTGGGCGAATTTTCCAGCTTCTACTTCCTGGCAGGCGTGCTGCTCTTCTTCATCGACCGATTCGTGCGCATGGTGCAGTCGCAGTCCCCGATCAGCATCTTGTCTGCCCGGGTCTTGCCCAGCGGTGTGGTGGAACTGAAGTTCCCCAAGTCTCCTGGTACGCTCACCTTCATCTTTGAAATGATTTACTGTATGGTATGTTCAGTACATAAGCTAGAATCTAAATATTTTCAATTTTTCACACCATAAAACTACTAGTCTTCAGTGGCCCTCGTCTGTACCCATGAATCCAAATCCATCACGCTCATTCTAGTCAACGTTGAACTTAAGTTTATGAATATGCTGTCTTTTTTTCAATTTTGAGCAAATTCTGAAAATCGCATTTGGTATCACTGCAACAAAGTACTGGACGATTGGACTGCCATTGACGATCGATTCTATTGACGACACCTTCCACTTGATTGCAGAACTGAAATACAGCGCTCTGGGATTCATCTTCATCAACGTCCCCAGCATCTCCCGCTTCCAATGGCATCCCTTCAGCACCACCTCTTCCTCCCTCCAAGACGACGACATCACCATCTGCATCAAACCCCTCGGCGAGTGGACACGCAACCTCCAAAACCTCATCATCGCCGCCGATTCCACAAACCCCAAGGGCACAAATGCAGGTGGCGGATGTCCGTTGCCTCTCCAGCTCTTCGCCGAAGGCCCCTACGGTCCCGAAACCGACTACTTCCTCCACTACAAAACCCTAATCCTCGTCGCTGGCGGTGTCGGCATCACACCCTTCTTAGCCGTCATTCGCGACCTCCTCTGCCGCTACAACCAAGGGCAACAGCAGCATCTTCCCAGTGAAGTCCACCTCATCTGGTGTGTCCCAAGAAAATCCGATTTGGCCACACTACTAGAAGTGCACCCTGCAGTTCTATTCCCAGGTTACGCAGGTGGACCTCTGCGTCTCACTGCGAAAGCTTTCGTGACGCGTGAGCAAGGAGGCGGAGTTGAGAAAGCTGAGAAAGCTGCGTATGGGCAAGAGTACGCGGTGTACAACAACAATGCGGACGAGAAGGTGACGAGAAGGAAAGCTGTATGGGATGTGAGGGGGAGCAACTTGTGGATGGCGGCGGTGATTGCTGTGGCGTCCGCGGGGTTCATGTTGTTTCATGGGATATTTCATAACTTTATTGTGAGGCCGAATCATCACACTGATGAGCCGTTTTTCTATGAGCATGGAGGGGCGCACGCGGCGACGGTTGGAAGGACGGGGAAGCCGTTCCCGACGTGGGCGACGGTGTCGTTGTTGTTTGTGGCGATGGTGTTGGGGGTGGTAGTTTGTGGGGGGGTTGTGTTGTTTGTGTGGATGAAGTTTGGGAAGAAGGTTGGGGGCGAGAAGGAGGGGGGTCCGAAGAGGGGAAGTAAGGTTAGTGCAGACTTGGAAACGAATACAGCGAGCTTGCTGGAGGAGACCAGCATCACTGAAGGAAGTAGACCGGTTCTCTCAGGTAACGTAAACTAGCTCGATCATGCACCAGTTCCTCAAAATATCAGATTACAGTCAAATTTGCACAAATTCAGTGAACCATCTGAATCTTCAAACCTCAAATCTCGCTGTACAAGTCCTAGATACTCTTGAGAACTCAGATCACAATTTTGGCACAGTAAAAGGGAGATTTACAATTTTTTTTATTAAGGTAATGAAACGTAGTGTCGGAGTTAAGTTTACCACTTCGGAGGTGGGGATGTTTCAGTTGAGATGGTAAACTCTGTTTCATTTTTCCTCCATCGTAAACTCTTAAAAACTCCCTTCTGCAGACTCTGTTCAAAACTCGTCATTTCACGAATATAACGTTAACTTCTCAACCTCGAATTTGCATTGGTGGTGCAAGTTTGGTCTCCTGGGAAAGATAGTAGTCATAGTAAGTCTAATTAAAGTGCACCTTCCACGTAAGGTTTAGCAATGGCATTGAATTGTACGTTGAAATTATTGTCGAACTGATATGTATCAATGAACCGCATTTGCTAAGTTATGCATTTTGTGTACTGGTGTAGAGCTCTTATATGCTGTGGCGGCGGACTCGGTGGGTTACGACATGGGAGTGTTGGTTTCCGGACCATCGAGCATGGCGGACAGTGTGGCCAGCGTCTGCCAAGGTTACAACTTCCGCAACGTGTGCGGCGGGACGCAGCTCCAGTACCACTCCATCAGCTTCGACTTCTAGAAAATCGATCGAATCGTCAAGTTGATCCAATCATTTGGATTGAATCTGATGTATACTCACGTGCACTGCTCGACCAGTGGCTCGCATACAGTACCCCATGTAGGTTACACAACAATCTCTTATCTCTCCATCCAGCAAGTTTCGATCACTTCATGACGACCACCTGCGGCGCAAGTCAAGGCCGGCCGGGCCCGGTGTGGTCATCGATTTGCCCATTCTGATCAGGCACACGGTTGCCTTCCATGACTAGCACCACCTGAAGCTGATCAATCGAAGCTAGTGATTGTCAAAGCTCGGCCTGTAGAAATCTGCAGTGCCGTGGTCCAGCTGCAGCATCCTTCGTTAATTGGTCTTTGGCAGCGCGTACACGCAATGATTGTGTGTCAATGATAAATGTCAGAAGAAGAGTTATGGTGCGGCACTGTAGCTAGATATTGAGCTATTTGGTTCAATGTGAACAGTGCGTGACTGGGGGGAATCCAAATAGTGTTATACAGGAAGGGATTTTACAACAGATTAAATATTACACACAGTTCTGAATTCTGCAAGGTGTACTCTTTGTGAAACAGTAACCAGGATTAATGGCCAGAGGCTGCTCCAATCGAAAGCTTCAATCGCGGAATCAATGAATCAGGCCTATTCCTCTGTGTTTAGAAACTAGTAGTTTGTTATATTTGTTGGTGAACTGGAGTGCTCTTGAAGTAAATAAATGTCCACTTTGTGTACGGTACACTGAACCATCTCTACCATCAGCCTGTGATCGACTTTAAGTCTTTAATATGTTTCCGGCCTGAAGAGTTAATTTAATTTGAAGGGAGCTTGGGATTGCCATACACTCATCCTCGTTTTAAAATGGCAAAAATTCTTGAAACTGGCCCCTTTTCCAATCGCCTGTGTGGAACCTCAGATCGATCTATCCTCGTTTCTTGACCTCTGCATTTATCTGAGTTACTACAATGACATCCTCACTCCTGGCACTTTGTAATTAACATGACATTCTAATATTTAAAAAATCAATTTTAGTTCTAGGTTTGAGACCTCAGTCTGAACTTTGGTGCTCTCAGAAACACTCCATTTCATCAAACATGTCCATTATTTTTTGCTTCAATTCCCAAGATCTGCAATCCAGTCTGCACCGGCAGTGGTGGAGCACTGTGAGTATTAAAAGACACCTTGAATATATTTTGACTTGGAGTCAATTTTGGATGTGCAGTCACCTTCAATACGTTTATGCACTTTTTTATTTTGAAGTTGAAAACTCATGCAAAACCAAAGATTTGAAATTGTTGCTACTAACTCAAAAATCCATCAACTAAGAAACCATAAAGTGCATTGGAAATTAAGAACAAGTAATTTATTTCAAGATAAAAGACATTTGCATGCTGAAATTTTTGGAAAAATACAAGAATTTGGTTGTGTATTGTCATATGTCTATCATCTAGCACTTCTACCTTCCATACAAGTTATAATATTCATTCTATGAGGCATCAATTGTGAAATGAGAACTTGAAGGATGTCCATAGATATCCTTTCCTAGTAACTTTGCATTGATCCAATAAATTCTTTCCTATTCTTAAGCATTCATTTGACTAATTCTAGATATGGTCTGTTATCTTTTCTATTGGTTTTTAAGAGGTTAAGATTACAAAAGTTTGTTGGCCTTGTCAAGTTCATCACACCAAGTGAGCACTATGTATACTCACTTGTCAAGATTAAAATTTTTTAATTGCAAGTAGTTTCAAAGAAAGAGCTGCAATATTCTAATTGATATGATTAAGTGAAGTTGGTATTTGGAAGAGGGATGCACATGAAAAGTGCATAAACTTTTTGAAGGTGATCGTATTAAAGTCTTTAAAATCTCAATCATTGTTTAGGATCACTAGAATTTTTTTATTTCAAAATATGTATTCAAGACCCTCATTTAGTCATTTTCAAAGAGTTTACATTTTACACAAGAATCTAAATGGGATGGTCTTAATATCAATGCCAAAATTTGATGTATATACCTTAAGTACCAAGATATTACTTACAATTCTATACCTTTGACTATATCAACTTTCCTACAAACTACTAAGTTGGAATCTTAAAATAATTGATTTTTTTAAATATACAAAATGTGCATTTGTTATATATCATGTTCCCTTAGAGATTTTTATAGTGAATTAGTTATAAATATAGAGGGTTGCATATTCAAGATTGCAAATATATCTTTGTCTAATCCCTAAAGAGTACACTTTTCTACAACCACAATGTGGTGATTTGATCCTTTGCAAGCATTGATTGTGGTACTTGCCATAAACAAAGGCACAACAAATCATTAATATATTTCAAAATTAAAGAATTCTTAAACTATTCAAATGAAGTATCCTAACAAGTTTATGAGTTCCAATCTCACCAGTAGATGTCTTGCAAATTTATTAAGGATAATGTTATGAGCAATAGTGGTTACTTTGTTGAGCAACAAGAAGTGAGTATCTTCAAGCAACAAAATGGTAAAATTCCTCCTTGCCAAGGAGAATATGCGGGTTCGATTCCCGCTACCCGCCTTTTTTTGTACTGTCATTATTTAGTTGGAAATAATAAAGAAGATGTGGTTTCTGAACCTATTGAGATGACTCAAGAATTTCGCTATTTTGATTTTGCTAGTCCTTGGGAACAAAGTTCGCGTAGTGACAAATCAAAGAAAAAGTAAAGAATTTTTGCTTACAGCCATCTTAATAATATTTAATTTTGTAGTAATTGCATGCTCGGCCATTTTATTAAGTTCCATACTGTGATTATTTTCCATTGACTACCTAACTGCGCTTATTGGTAACAGGTGAAGTTAATGAGGAAGTCATCCCTTTCAAGATCCATCCAACTTTCTCCATTGCCCCAAATGTCTTTAATGCAAACTCCAACTTCTCTCTCCCTTTGAGGATCTTCACCATCAAGGTGATGCCAAAATTTTTCATTTATATCAAAATCAAAAAAAAAATGATTAGACTTACATTATTGATATATCCAAATCAACACAACTTAAAGAAATTAGAAATGACAAAGTGCTCATTGTGCCAAATTGAACAATCATAAAGTATAGTCAAATGAAGAAAATTAATTCCTAACCACTTATTTTTTAGTATCTCAAATGAATAAATCTTGCAAAAGCCTTGAATATTTGCTTTTGAATCAAGACAATAAGAATGAATCACTATGAGTGCATTGTAATCATAAAGATGCATTTATACAAACTCAAATGTAGACTTGAGCCATTTGAAATTTGCTATGTTTCATATTGGTGTCTCTAATGACAATAAACATACATTAACCCCTCATCGCCGGAGGTCCAACCAGGCTTAAAAATTGCCTGCCTTTGCAAGTCTGAAAATTCAAAATTAGAACAAGGTATGAAGATCTCAACCATACAATATTGTAGTGTGCATGTTGTAGATGGTGTAGAACAAATTTGGGGTTATTTGACTATATAGATTGAAAGATTATAATGTTTTAGTGTTGAAAAAAGGTACTGAAATTTTCTTAAAAACACATTTGGAGGTGAAATTTGATTTCTAAACCTACTCAAATGAAAAACTTTAAGCTACAAAGTGATTCAAAACTAGAATGTATACACTTTGGTGAAAAAAAATATCATTCAAATGAATCATTGTGTATGCAAAATGGATTTGAAATGTTAGAAAACAATGAAAAAAGCAATAAAAAATCACATCTATGACTGAACCTCCTACTAAAATGCTTCTCAATCACTCGTAACTTCTTGAAATTACTATGAAATTTTAACCACACAAATTAGACTAGTATGCGCAACTTTAACAAGTATTATTGGATTTGGACATTGTATGAAGAAGTTATAGGCCGCCAAAGTTCACTGAAATCCACCAATGTTTGGATTTTGAACTTTGAATTGCTCCCGATCATTCGAAACAACTCGGATTGACATGAAAACTTTACCACAATAATTAGACTTTAGTGGAAACAAAATTCAACAAATTTTATTGAAAACAAACATTAGATTACAATGATACAAGCCCCCAAAGTTGCAACCATCAAATATAGTTTGGTGAGCTCAAATTGAACCTGTAAACTTCGATTGTCTCCCAAAACTATTATACATCTTGTATTGATCTAAAATTTTTATCACACAACCTAGACTAGTATGCACAACTTTTCCAACAAGTTTTATTGAATATGGACATTGGATGCAAAAGTTACAACCCTTTGAATTTGACTTTTAGGTTGTGAGGACGTTTTTCGTCCCCTATGACATTCAAGGGTTAAGCACTAGCAGATTCTTGGGATAGTCAACAGTGACGAGATAAACCTTAGAATACTTGTTCAATACTAATACCATTATAGATTCATTCCTTCTCTATTGACAACTACATATAGTAACACACCAACAACCACTTCAACACATCAAAACTTGATTTGGATCAATACACAAACAAATGACTGTTTACTTGAAGGAAAGAAATCAAAACTATAATCTTTTGTACATAAAATCCATGATGTCATTATAGGCATTTAATTTAGGCTCCTCCATACTCCCCACACTAGAAAAAAATTGTGTTCCAATGTTGTTTAAACTATGTTAGGAACGACCAAACCATGTCAGGAACCACCAAACCATGTCATATGGATTTTGTTGAGTTCCTAGTTTTCAATGTTGAAGTTCTACGTTGGAATGCAATTTTCAACGTAACATTCTGCATTGGAGTGCATTCCAACGCAAAATTTTAGACATTGTAAATTTGTCATGTCTTAATAGGTGTTTACAAATTATTTAACACATTCATTTGGTGTTCCAAAAATATATACTCATGTGCATCAATATCCTCTATTAAGTGCAAAAATTATTCAACAAAGAAAAAGAATAATGATAGGAAATGAAGTTAGTGAACCATGTTAAAATGGTCATTTTAATGCTTCTGAATAGAGTCAATGTGCATATCAAGTATCATCTGGGATAATTTAAAACGGTTACTGAATATTTGAGATGATAAATTTTGAAACCACTTTCTAGTAAAGAAACAATAGTTTCATTGTGAAATATGTTGCACAATTCAACTTTCATGTTTTTTAGTTCAAATTATATTTATATTTGAATATGGCATGGCACTTTGGATGAAAAAGATTATTGAACATACTAAATTTTTGAATCATTGGAAGTATCCATTTATTGTATAGGGTCTTCAAGTCTAAAGAAATAATCAATAGCAATTGTAAATCATAAGAGGTATGGGAGGCCAAAAAAACAATCTTTGGATGACATTTAGCACTTCTAATACGAAAAAAAAAAAAAATTTATCAAAATTTTTTATGGTACTTAATTTAGCATTTTTGCAAAAAAATAGTTTTAGTTAAAAAAATCATTATACTAAAATTTTTTTTTGCATATCAAGTCCTCAATTCCTAAAGGACCAAGTAGGTCTCTTCATTATATCCAAGAAATCTTACGTAGATTCCATGTTTCCTATGAAGTCAATTTGGTCAAATGTTCACAAAATTTTAACACAAGGTCAAACTTGTACTTCCATGGTGAGAGTATAATTTATTTTTTCTAATTACAATAGGTGCTCAAATCAAATGTTATGCTATCAAAAACTATTTGTGGAGCCCAACCAACTTCAATAACCATGTACAAAATTCCTACTCTAATTTTACAATTTAGCAAGTATATGACTAACATAATATTGAACACAATTGTCAAAAAACAAACCATACATAGTCCAAAAATCTCACTTTAATAAGAATTAAAAAAGAAAAAAACTTTTACTTCTAATTCCAAACACTATAATTTTGTTCAACGAAAAGACCATTTTGGAATAGAGGGAGTACAAATTTGTATGGTTGAATTTTTTTTTTTTTAATTTTACTATCCTAGTATGTAGCAATTCTTAACAATTTCTGCCCAAAATGTGCCTCAATCCTTTAGGGGCCAATCCATGAAATACTTTGAAGTGTATTTTGACTACTTCAAGTTCCACACTTTCAATGAAAATTTAAGCCATAAAATTATCATCTTGAAATTTGAGTCCAACGAACAAAGTGAAGTCCATAAAGTGTGGTAGCTACTTAACCTAAAATTTACAAAAATTCCTAATATCGAATATATTATTGCAAAACTTTGGACAAATGACCACATTCTACTACATTTCTAATTATAGAAAGAAACAACAAATTGCTTCATGATATTCCACAATATTATTTACACATGGAGAAAATTCTAGATCTTTTGAGCTAATTTTGTACTTCATATGAGTTTTCTTTCTAAATCTGAAATTCTTATGACTTATAGAGGACATGTGACTTTATAGAGACATGTGACTTTATAGAGACATGTGACTTTATCTCTGAAGAATAAATATAAAAAAATTCAAGAATAAATTGTCACAAAATGGGAACATATAGAGTGACTAGATTATGATGTTCATATCTATGGTCATAGGCCGGTCCTTTCAGGGATAAGCAACACAAACAGATGATAAGAGTCCCAAGAAGAGAGTCAAGCGAATGAATTTTATTCTGTACGCAACCGTGGGAACTCACCACCTACATATCCAATATGTTCTGACGAAGCATGAAAACTATTAAATCAACTTCAAGTATTATATATCTGAAAAAAAAATAAAAATGTACTGAACTGAAACAAGATATCTGTGAATCTACAGCTAGCAAAGAAAGCGATCACGACAAAATTCGATACTCCCGCCCACATGAAAAGGAAATCCAAAGACAAGTAGGCAGCGCCTTCATGTTCGAATGACGTAAGAGTTCGCAAGCGTCACATATCGAACCCATCTATGCGGATTATAAGATTTGGTTTTCTTAACAATCTGCAAATATTTCACCTGCATTGACATCTCCACGAGATTTTAGGACCCCTCTGTAACTTGGCTAATATATAATGGACAAGTAGAGACAACAAGACTATTTATAACAGACAAGTACAGCAGCCCAAAATAGAAAATACAGCTATTCACACATCCCCAACAAAATTAAGCTTCCTGCCATCATGTTCCCCATTTTTACACTACGAATTTTCTGCAGTATTGTGGGACGTTTGTTTGGATGCAGAAACATACCTGGAGCCTCGAAGCATTAAACATTGGGATTGTGAAATTCATGCTAATTGGTCCAGCTTCCTTCTTGATATTAACTGCAATCATATCAGAACTCATCAATTCACGAAAGAATAAAATAGCATTTAAATAAACTGTTAAGAGGATTGTTCTACTTCTAATTAAGTTGCACTCAGCTATAATTTGACAAACTTCTCATTTAGATGACATTATTAACAAGTGGTGCAGCACACACCATTCCTTTCTTGTAACAGAGTCAGCTTGGCAGTCAGCACATGATCGGAGCCTCCGACAATCTGGTCCATCGTCAACAAGACTGCAACTCAGCTCAGGTAATGAAGATAGCAATAGGCAGACAAGTCACCACAACATCTGAAATAATTACATAAGAAAGAGGTACCATCGACTCTACTAAACATTTGAGAAACTCCTGAGACGAGTCAATGCGAAGTTGGTGCTAATCTTATCAACTCGATAGTGATTTTGATCTTGCACAAGCTAGGCACATATTGCACACTATCACATGACCTCTGGGTGAATGAGTGTGACGGTGTCGGAACTACGAAGAAGTTTTGGATTGGCAGAATGTGTTTACCTTTCGACAACACCATTCAATAACTTTCGTAGATTCTTTGAAGTCCGTGGTCTGACCAACAGCCCCTTCCTCCTGTACAAAGTTAACTCTGCCACACCCATACGGAACCTATTTAGTCTCAGAAAACGATCCAAGACACATGACTTCATGATACTACACTTGAGCAAGCTACAAAAATCTCAAGAAAATCTCATCATCAACAATGATTTTGATTTCAGAAACTCACTAGCTACATTGATTTGCTAATGCTAATGTTCTCAAACGGAGTTAGACGGTGAAGTTGAACTTCTCAGACTTGTACGATCCCCATACCTTACGGTGGTCTTTGGCAAAGGCACCCGCAAGACTACCATATTTGCTGTAATATTAGATGCAAAGTCTGCCCGAACTTTCAAACGCACCTCAGCCTGCAGATTTCAGACCACTGTTAAGTGTCCAATATGATATTGAAAAACAAAATATATCTCCTGATACTCTTGGCAAAAAGAAGAAGCAAAACTTCACTACAGCTAAAGTTTTAAACCACAAATATAATTGCAATAGCGGACTCCAAACTATAGCCTGATACATCAGAGAAATAAAAAAAAATACAAACCCCGAACAACGATCTAAGCCAAAGAATACCTTGAATGGACCCTTTTCTTCAATCACAGGATACACCTTGAATGGAGGTTTAAACTCTTGCATGATTCGATAGTTCATTATTGGAAATTCACCATCAGATGGCACCTGTAACCATTCAACAGCTAGATCAAGAGCCAAGTAGAAAAAAGAGAAAGCATAAGAAGCACTCTAATCATTAAAAAAAATTGGAAATAGAGATGTGAAAATTGGTGAACTCAAAAACAAATAAATACGTAGTAATATATTATAGGCACCAAAGGACTCACCAAAGTAAGAGCACGCTCTGTTTCGAAGTCATCAAGTCGCACAGATTCATGAAAGTTGCAGTCATCCAGAACCACAAGACCCACTCCAGTTCCAGCACTATAATCTGGAGCTGCGTAAAACAAGCAAGAAATAAGTCAGATTAGCAACATACACCAGATGAAAAGGTGTCCTGATCCTGTGATTAGGATGCATTCCACATGTTTTTTGCAATTCGTACCGAGGTTTGGGTTATCATTCCACTAACATTCTTCGCTGTGGTCAAATTTAAATATTTGGAGCTTAAATGTGTACCATGCAGGTACCAATCCATGCCTACGATATTAAGCTAGGTACCTTGTCTGAAAGCCTTGGTACCTATTTCAGTTCTTCAGCAATGACGATATCAAAAGTCAAGTTATGTTCAATCGAGTCACAGCCTTATTCCAAACGGGGGCTCAGTCACTGCAGTTACAGACAGAAGGTTTCGGGTATATTGAAATGATAGAACTGGCACACTTCCATACAATTCTCCGACATCAAGCAGCACAGATACCAAATTGCAGGACATTGAGATCGATTGCATGATCAGAATAAATTTCAAGTAACACCAGAATTGCTGTACGAGGTGAAAAAGAATGGTTTTAAGATGAGAAATACAGAACTAACCAAAGCTGTTACTGCTGGAGCTACGCACCCCAACGGCAAGGTCTTCATTCAATCCAACTTTGATTTCCGGATTTCCTGTCAAATAACTCTTCATTTGGATAGTTCCGTCTATCTCAGATGTCAAGACATAGCCCTGCGCCAAAACCATGTCACTTTCAGGTTCCGTACAGAGAACGGAACTATGATTAACACATCTAGGCTTCAACAGACTTAAACCCACACCTAATCAACATAAATTATAGGACCTTCAGCTGCAACTAAACAAACTCAGCATTATTTACGGTCTGCAGATAAACCAGAAGAATTTCTAGAAGTGAGAGAAGGTACAAACATATCCTTTGAAACTTCCAAAAATGAAATCAGTAATGACTTCCGATGGCAATATAATGCAGCAAAACAGATTGCGAGTCTTTCCATGAGACAACCAGAAGCACTACATAAGAGTGCACTAAAAAGGGTAAATATGTAAACACAGGAAGGAGAATAAGGAACACTTACGCTCGCATTGAAGGTAACACTGATCTTTTCAATTATGTCAACAAAGACTTCCTCTCGTTTTTTGCCCGATGAATCGTTGGCAACCACAGACTTGGTGACTGCCAGACCAGGCACACGCTTTGATCCTTGCTGCCACAACCGCACAAGAAACACTCATAATGCAACGTTGAAGCCATATACTGAAAGATCCTTATAAAAACTGCTCTCAAATCAAATAGAGCCCATAACTGACTTTGACAAGCTTTAGGTTCTACATCATTTATGTATGAAGAAATGATTTTACGCAGAATTATAGTTTACTTCTATATAAAAATGGAAGTGACTATAATCCAGAACAAAATTACGATAATGGGAAAAAACTTACAATGAACACAGCAGCTGGGCCCAGTGACGGAATACGTGCTGCATCTACTACGACAGGCTCATTAAAAACAAATGACTTGAGACCTTCTGTCGATGTGGTTTGAGGAAAGCCAAAATCCTGCCCATAAAGCAAGAAACAAATCCCAAATCAGGTTAAGCCGATAATAAACTTAAACAATTGAGTTACCTTGCAGGAGGGTCACTTTTAGGCAAAACTTACCGGAAACTGTCTCCAAACGGGTCTAAATTGAGAATTTTACAGTTCACAGTAGCAGCAAAGACTACAGGAGCGTACGTGACCTTCAGAGAATTAATTATTTCAATAAGGGTATGTTGAGTACAACAAAAACATGCTCTACATGTAAATTTGAAAACTTCACCCCATAATGCTTTCCAAATTTCAAACCAACGATAACAATTAGCATTGTGGAAATCACAACATCCAATTTGTTATATACTTTAAAATTGAAAATTTTAAAGTTTCGAAGCGATTAACAAATATAAACTGAAGCAACAGTAGATCCAACCATATGATCTAGGGAATGTAATCAACAAAATTGTAGGAACATCATCTTATACTTCTCCGTGTGATTGAGAACAGTTCTACACATATCTGCAGAACTGGAATATACAGAGAAGAGTAGGGGTTAAAATACAAGGCAACAAAATACAGATGAAAATAACGGCTTACAATCATCTCGTCCAGCAGCTCGTAAACCAGAACAAAATTCTTGCGTAAAGAATCTTCATTGAGGACTCCAAGGTAGTCTTTGATCACACGGGCTATTCGATGCAGGAGCTCCAAAACTAACGCTGGTGATGGATTTACTCGACTAGTTGCTACGAAGAGCAATCCCGAGTGCTTCACATGTAGGTAATTTACCCCGTCTACATTCTACAACAGAGGAAAACACAAGACTGAATTACTGTCTCTCATACCAGGTAAAAACAGGTTCTATACTAACATTTCACAAAATTTCAGAACCTTTTATAGTACCAATGATGAACATAGATAATTGTACACATTCTAACAAAGACTGTCCTAACGTGCTTAAGATGCCAATTCTTCACCACGTGAATGAGGCGATAGCAGAGAGACAAACAGGGTTATGGGAAAAAGTAAAAAACAATGTGAAGGCCAAAATAACTGGCCACAACTACGACACATAGTCACCACCAAATGTCAGTCATTTAGAAAAATAAGCAATACATTTTGATGAAACTGATGACCAAGAGCAGCTTTCAGACGGAATTCTGTAGGTGGGACACAAAGATAACAGTGTCCTGTCCATGCAATCATCAGAGTAAATTTGTTTTTAAAAGGGACAGGAATACCTACAAACACAGGGGGGGCCTCCTCGCCTTCTTCTCCTTTCCAGAACTTCACTTTGCGAAAGAAAATCTCAGCACTGCTTTTAGATACGTCTCCTCTGTCTGCGGATACAGATTAATAAACAGAATTGTCAGTGCTTCAAGAGCTACTTAGAGTGATGACGTTTACCAGCAGAAATTCGAAACCTACTACCGTGCGGTAGAACGGCATTCTGTATTCCAAAGGAAATTACCCTACCCTTTAAATAAATACTCATAAGAAACAAACGGTGATTATAATTAATCATACAACTTATTTTCAGAAATACATAACACCTTCCAGTCACTATCGATCGCCAGCGCAGCTCTGAAATCCTAACAATTAGTTCCACACAATCGTGCAAATTGCCGCACAGGTTCCGAACGCCAAATTCAACAATTTGAACCAAATCCAACACCAAGTCCTGAATTAACCCGATTTACTGAAGGCATATCCGTAACCATTATAATATTACGCGCAAGATTTCAATGTCAACCATAAGATCCATGGTGAATGCACACAAATAGAAGGCAAGAGTGGACACTGCGTCTTTCACCACAGCCATAAGCTACGCAATACCGTGCATGCCGATCGGTTAAGAAATTCGTAGAACTAGTTTGACCTAAAGGCAAACAACTAAGCACCAGAGAACTAGCTCTCAATTTCTCCATAGATTTCAGCACCCAGGGTGTTCTAGCATGATAGACCAACTCAAACATCCGAGCTGAATCTCTACATATATTTTGCTAGGTATCCTCATCTCCATGTCAAATTCGCCTCCCCGAGCAATCATCTAGCTTCAGCAGCCCGCAATTAGTGCCGTAAATAGTATAGGAGAACGAAGAATAGGGTTAGTGCAGCAAAACTCACAATCGCGGAAGACGATGTTGTCGCCGCGTAAGGAGAGCACGAAGAACTGTGTGATCATGGTGGCTGGCGAATCCGCCAAACGAGCGACTTCGATGTTTATCAGTACCTAAGAGCTGCAGATCCAGAAACCGCAGAGCTCAATAACGCAAGACAAGCCAATCCTCGTCACTCAGTGGCATCGAAATCCAGTGGCGCTGAAGAAGGCCTCGCTCCTACAAACATCCGATCTGCTTGCCCTAAGAAGATCTGCTTGCCCTAAGAATCCGATAATGCTCTCAAGATAGGAAGGAGAGGGAGGACGGCTTGAGACTGTGCCGGGCCAGACTCTGTCCTCCTCGAAGGGGAGGACAGGCCTCTGCCCGGCACAGCAGCCCTGCAAAAATTTTGAGCCCCCTGCCCGCCCAGACTCTCCTTGCCATTTGGTTTGGTTGGGGAGAAACCATTTGGGAATAAAAGTTGATGCTCACTTCATTTAACCATGTAGCATTTAAATTCTTTTTTGAAAATTTGCACATTTTTGTAAATTTTTATATTTCTTTCTACACATATTGCTTATTCCATGGAATTTAATCAAATTGGTCATAACAAATTTAGGGTATTACTTTGGATAAATGAGAAGTTATTTGAAAGAAATAATTATGTACTATTGTTGTCATCCCAAATATGGACTTTGGGGCTCTACAGATTTACTTTGACATGCTTTCAAATTGGTTTCTCACTTATCAATAAGTTTTTCTTGAATGTGACCTTATACATCAATTCTATTCAAGGTGCATAACATAGTATCATTTTATAAAAAACTAAAAATTGTTGTAAATAAATATCTTTTTAGGAAAACATAAGTTGAATACAAGGCAACATGGATAATTAGGTGTTGGCATCTGATATTTGTATCTAGATTCCATTTTCTCTTTTAAATTCATTGATTTGGTATTATAATTTAAGGTTCCTAAAGTTTAGAATTGCACTTTCAAATTGGTGGAATTGGCACCTTAATCAAAGTTGGTGACATTAACATCTCAATGTGAGTTGGTACATTTAGGGTTAATAACTTTGTTTTGTACTTGACTTTCTTGGGCATTTTAGAACATCTTTATTGTTATAACTTCTCTGGTGCTTGAACTCCTTCATAGTGTTGGAATTGTTTAGGTACTTCATTATTGGAGATTCTAGATTTAGGGTTTTTCCTTAGGTACTTCAACTTCTTGAGTTCTAGAATTCTTTAGATGGGCTTGAAATCCTTGAGTGTTAAAACTTATTGGGTGCTTATTGTTCTTTAGTTCTAGAGCTTTTTTGTGTAGAAGTTGAGGATTTAGTTCTCTTCCAAACATCTTGAAAGACTTCTTTGTATCTTCATTTTAGGGGGGGGGGGATTAAGGGATTCTACCTCCATTTATTTAAATTTCCATGTCATAATTTAGAGTATAGACATGAATGAAGATATTGAATTCTTGGCAATTATTTCTCCTATCCTTTGGATTTTGAAGATTTAGAAAATGTGGTGGGAATAGATAACATTCTCCATAGTGCTCATTCAAGCAAGGATTTTGTTTTGCCCTACAATATTTGAAAAGACATACTTCCATCTTTTGAATAACAAATTCAATTTTGAAGATAAAGACACTTGGAAAAGAAAGCAAGAAATGGATGGTGAGGAAGAACCCACTTCTCAAGTGAAGGCATCCTATTTTATACATATGAGCCTTTTCTCCTTTTTTTTGAAGATGTTATAATAGAAAAAATTTCAAAGTATGATTACTTCACCCTTACAAATATAAAGCTAATGATTGAATACTTGCAATGTGGACTTGTCCCTATATTCAATGAAATTCTTGAAGCTCATGCTAGTTTCCATTTACTCTCTAAATGTCAAAAACATGTCACAAACATCTCACAAACATATCATTGATGCCAATGATGTTTCCCACACCATTCATCACCATGGACAAAACTTCATCAGACAAATGTAAGTTGATAGATTTTGATGGTGGAATCCATTTGTCTACTTTGAATGATTCAAAAAACAAACAAATTCCACCAATTGAACAATGGCACACCATAGTGCAAGAATCACATGTTGATGATTGTGGCAAACATAGTGCCACTAAAGCCACAACTCCATGAAACTTGCAAATTCTATAATACATATGTTCAAGTCTTAGACATATAAAATAGAACTACCCATTACCATACAAATTTGCTATCTAGATACTTTGGAGAAACTATTTATGAACTCTCATATTTTTAAGAGATTGAATTGTTTGAGAGAAGTCAATTGCCAAAAAAATGAAGACATTCTGACAAGAGTTGAATTTTTTGTGATTTTTCAAAGCTGAAATGTAAATCTATGAGTAGACCCTTGTTGAAGCATGATCAGACCATTGTTGAAGCATGGGCTGATGTGTCCACTCCCTAGTGTCTTGCCATCATGATCATGGATTAGCAAGATTGTGGTAATAAGATGGATTAGTAAGATTGTGGTAATAAGATGGGTCAATGACGAAAATGGGAGGAACCTGTAGGTGGCAGTAGGTGGCAGAATTGGGTAAACGGTGGTAATGGGTAGTTATGCCATCTACCTTATTCACCTTTTGTAGAGAAATGCCATCAGTTGTGTCAAAGTTTTCGAGATGTGGTAATAAGGTACAAAGTTCATACTCCGTACTATCCTGCATGTCACTCCATACATAATTCTATATGTCAGATCCTCAAAGCTAATGGATCCAACCAAGCCAGAATATCTAAAAATAAAGCGACTAATAGCTGCAGATAATAACGGGAAGTTATACATTCACTAAATTACCTCGAATCGCAGGTTCAAGTCTCTACCCTAAACCCCAATTCGTTTCGCTGTCCACGACCCAAAACTAAAATCTCATAAGCAGAAGCAAAATAATGGAATCCGGAAAGTTTCGAAAAGAAATACACAAACCAACACAACATCATAAGCAAAACTAACCAAATCCCATCACCAAAAAAAAAGATGGTCTTACCCCAAGCATTACTCACAGAATATTGAATCGAGCTATCGTATACTGAAATGCGTAAGAAACAAAAACGTCCACATGCAATGCAATCTGCTGACCCAAACAGTGACTTCAAATCCCCTTACTGCCTCTGAGCCACTACTCAAAAGATCTCGGTCTCAAAAACCAATGCCCTCTCATAGAGTCAAGCTTGCTCGCACACTGGATCAATATTCCAGACGTTACATACAGGATTCGGAACCCAAATTGGGACTTCACATTTAACTCAATGCCCTGATCTACATCTCGGCTTCCTTTCCTACATGAGGCTTGTGAGCAAATTCCTCCTCTTCCTTGGGCATGTGGATGGTCACCACGTCCGGAAGTGGGGTCATCGGTCCTTGCTTGCCCTTGGGGTCCCAGTCGAGCATGATCTTGACCTTGATACCCAGGACTCCCTGCAACAAACAAAAGTCGAGATCTCCACTTGAGTTTCACTTCATTGAGACGACAAAGAAAATAACTTTCATTTCAAAATCTAAGGTGATGCGTTACAGCAATAAAAAAACAGAGTAGACTGCATTTGCAACCACACAAGATGTTCATGCACACCTGACGGAGCATGACGTGTCTAACAGCACTGTCGATGTAGTCGTTCACGGGGCTTCCAGACGAGATCATGTAGCCATCCTTGAACTTCATGGACTTCGCACGAGCAGCACGCAGTTTTCCACTGACAATGACCTGGACAACGAATCCCAGGATCAATACTTGACCCATACGAATCGGAAGAGTGCGCAACACTTCCCTCGTCCTACGACTGTTCATCGCTCCATGATTGAAAATTTCGTTCCAAAATATGATCCCATTCATTCTGCACCACTAAAGTTCCCACAGAAAGGAACCAAGAGGGCTGCACTTAGCCTAACAGAACTGAGTTCCATGCATCCATTGCGAGTACTGAAAATCTCTCTGCTTGAAAACCATTCACTCATAATTATCACCCAACATCAACCAAGGTGGAGACGGCCCAGTAAACAGAACAACCATCGAAAGAGTTAAGATCTCCACTCCTAAAAACTTCCACGTTGTAATTGACCAGGATTCAGGTTTCACTTGCGAATGTTCAAACGCGCCTCAAATGCAAATCAAACCTAACAACCATACACGACAAAAACAGAGGGAACAGAACGACAAAAACTTGCAACGTACCTCACAGCCCTTGGCACCGCTCTCCATGATGAACCTCAACACTCCGTAACAAGCCCTAGAAACAAAAGCAATAGCCAGGAACGTCAGACGTCCATATTTCGAAACCCTAAAGACAAGGAAACGGAAAGAAAACCTAAAAATAAGCCATTGGTGACAAAAACCGAACATAAAACATCGGCGGAGCGCACCTGCGCACAGCAAGGCCTCCAAGAAGCTTGTATCGCAAAGACTCGGCCTGGGCGATAGCGCACAACCCCCTGTTGTTCACCTTCTCGGCGTACAACTCCACGGTGCCTTCAGGGAACTGGAAACGCTTCTGAACCACGGAAGTCAGCTCCCGAATCCTGCGACCCTTCTCACCTACACGCCAATTCCAAACCCAAACCTCTCAGTAACAAATCCTCCGAGCTCCGAAACGGAATGAAATTTTGAAAAGCAACTGCATCCTCGACTCACCCAACACATTCTGGGTGCGAGTGGCGCGGATGATGATCTCAGTCCGCATGGGAGTGACGCGTACTTCCACGCCGGAGTAACCATCTTCGGCGAGTTCCCGGGTGAGGAGCTCGTTCAACTCCGCGAAAAAGACTCCATCCGCCACAAACTGCGCAGAACAATTGCAAAACTCGGTCAGAGACCGACCTAAAAGGCTTACGGAAAAAAAATACAGGCGAAACGCAGAAGACATGGGAACCGTACCTTGCGCTTCTTGCTCATTTGGGTCGCCATGGTGGAGGCGTCGAGGAGCGAAACGGGCGACGTCGGCGGGATGAGTGAGTGAGTGAGCGAGAGCTTGCAACGACGAGCGCGCGAGCGAAAGAGAGAGCAAGAGTCCCCCGGAGCGCATCTATCAAACCCTAGCGGCTTTCCAAACCTAGACCGAGCCTCGAGTCGCTTGTCTTTCCGCCTATTTCTTTCGTTTTCAGCATTGTCTCCATTTCTTTCTCTCGTAACTTTGTGGGCTTGTAGTTCAAAGTTAGCTGGAAAAAATCCGGTTGCAATTTGAAAACATTGGCAAAAAAATCGGTGAAAAAATCTATAAATTTTTTATTTTCACTAAAAAAATAGAGAAAATAACCGGACTCACTTCTTCAAAAACCGATTCAATATGAGAACTAAAAGAAATTAATTGGTAAAATTCAAAAAGTTTCCTAGGCATGGGTTCTACCTCTAGAAACCGATCAATTCCAATTTGTCCACTATTGGGTGTGATAGTAATTTATCAAAGTTTCTTTATTTTAATATTATTGAATTAGTGTATATTGAATTATTCCCATGTTACACCAATTTTTTCAATAATTCAATTTTCTAGTGATACTACTTGTGGCCCTTAGCAATTGCATCAATGATATTTATACGAGAGAGCATCACAAAGTTTAGACCCTACGGTTTGTCAATAGTTATCATGTAGTTATCATCGTTTCATGGGTTTGTACGCTAATTACAATTTATTGCATCATTACAATACATGACTTTGCATCGTTATCACACCATTGCAATGAATTACTTGCAATTGCATTGTAACGATGCCAAGTAATGTATTGTAATGATGTGATAAATTTTAATTAATGTGCGAACCCATATAACAACAATAACTACATGATAACTATTGACAAATCGTAGGGTCTAAACTTTGTGATGAGGGTTTATCTAGATTGAAATGTAAACTTTGGTGGGCAGCCATGGTAATCGGGGAAAAAATAAATAAATAAAATTTAGGTGTGTTTGGAAATTCTTTACCTTCTTTGGTGCTTACAAATAAATAATTAAATAATTAATATTTCTTCCTTGTAATAGAATTATTGATGATTGTACGCATTAATAAGAACCCTTTGTATTGAATACAAATAATTGTAGCTTGGGTTGGTTTGGACATGGCTTAGAAGTCATTCAAGTGGGGTCTTTTGATATAAGATTGGATATAAGAATTATAATAATTCATTACTTTAAATTTTTTCTATATTGCAATGAAGTGATATTTTGTTTTTTTGTTGTATAGATTTTGGTGAGATTCTAAATAATTAAAGAATTCATTTATTCAAACCCATTAATAAAACCTACCTCTTTATTTTTTAATTCAAGTATCAAAGTTTTATTTAAATTGTAAAAAGGTTTTGTTTTAAGAAAAAAATTGATGAATGATTTTCTTGTCTTTGCATCCCACTATCTCCTAAAAAGATGATGCCATCCTTGCCCACCCACCTACTAGCCAAATAAAAATAAGCCATTGATTATAGGAGAGGAAAAAACCACCCCCTCCCGTGGTGTTGATCATATCTAAAGAAAAAAGTAAAGAAGGACCGTCAATCTGATTGTTGATCTAGCCATTGATTTGGATATAGAAAGACAAATACAGATATAGTATTGAATATAAAAATATGTATGAAAATCATTAATCCATACCATTTGCTAACGAGATCTAGAAAATACAAAGAGGGGTGAGGTGGGAAAATTAATGAAGCCCTGAGGGTGGTGTGTGAATTTATATATATGTATGCATATTTGTATAGATGGCTTGTATATAAATTTTGGGGGAAATTAAATTAGAATTAATAAGTAACTACATGAGTGAGTCTTTTGAGTGACTATCCACTTATAAGACATGTAACAACTATAATATCATCCCATTGTTTTAGGGGGGGTGATTCACACACAAGCTTAAAAGGCTTAAAGTTCTTGAAATTTTTTGAATGTTTTCATAAAAACATGAAAAGATTCTTGAATCCTTACAAGACTAAGGTCATTTTTCTATCAAAAAACACTAAAAGCCAAAACAACCATTTTTGTTGCGTTCACCTATAAATTCATCCATGAAACAAAAAAATATTTTTTTAGAATCTAACTATACAATCTTGTATTTTATGTGTCTAAGGTCACGTGGTAAAAATTTCATGAAATTTAACCATACAAATTGAGAAATATAAGATTTCAAAGTTTAAAAATAAGAGGGGGTTGAACACAAGCCTAGAATTTCAAATGACTTTGACAGACATTTGTGGAAAAATTTTACACTATGGACTTTGAATTAAATTTTTTGTATTGAAGAATTGAATTGATAGTTTAGGAAAAAAGATTTTAAATAAAATGTTTGGTTTTCATTCTTTAAAAATTAATTAAATAGAAGTAGGTTCACGATTGAAAGAAAAAACATATTGTTTATAGCTCTAAGATGGGATTCAAACACTATAATTCCAATGGCGCGATTGTCTTAGCAAGCAAATTTAACCTTCATTACAAAGTTTAGACCCTACGGTTTGTCAATAGTTATCACGTGGTTATTGTTGTTTCATGAGTTCACACATTAATTACAATTTATCGCATCATTACAATGCATTACTTTGCATCGATTGTTATGATGTAGTGACAAGTAATGCATTGAACGATGTGATAACGATGAGAAGCATTAGAAGACATTTGAGGGCTTAATAGGGCCGTTTCAGTCCTGTTCCCTCGTTGTTCCCCCCGCAGTGATGGAACAACCAGCTGTCAAAAAAAAATTAAAAAAAAAAAATTCTTTTAGTTCTTAGAAAGCCAAAAAAAGTTGAAAAAAAAAATTTAATTTTTTTTTTCAAAAATGACGTGACAGGGTCTCGACTACATCAGCACACTGCGCTGTCACTACTATAGCGCACTACGGGGAGTTCACTACCATGATAACTCGCAGCCCTATAGAGGCCTCAAATGTCTTTTAATGTAATGCATCGTAATGATGCAATAAATTATAATTAACGTGCAAACCCATGAAACAATGATAACCACGTGATAACTGCTATCAAACCGTAGGGTCTAAACTTTGTGATGTTGTCATAAAAAATTCTGAATTTTTTTGAAAATTGCATACAAAAATGAATCTTATAAGTTATTTTTCAAGAAGATGTTTAGATTTCTTGAAAAACAAGATGTTTCATAACTTTTACATCACTTAGCTAATTCAAATGGAATGAATCAAAGCTTCATATGTAAAAAAAATATGGTCTATGAGGAAAACAAAATTTAATTTCAAATTTTTTGTGGATTTCTACTTCTGCCTCCCAACTGAAAATTTGGACATTTGTAGTATAACTTTTGCTCTCGGGCACCAATTGAAATAAAAATAATATTTCCACAAAGCTAGAATGTTTTTATATCGTATGAAAAAATTTCAATAAGTTTTACTAAAAATTGAGGTCATAGGAATTGGCCCAAAACCCATTTTGTTCTTCAAAGGGACAATGGTCTTTTACATATTAAGACACTTGCAATAGTCAAAGTGACTCATGAAGAGCAATTCTATACTATGTACTCCTTTATAAATCACTTGTGGCCAAAATCCAAAAGCAAATTCTTCACAAAGACCTTTCTTATTTGCATCATTTCATGGAATAATATCATTTCTATATTAGTATTGAAATGTTTTAAATTTTAAAAAATTTATGTCACTTTGGAGCAAGTCTTAAATTATACTTAGTTGTCTTGAGTTGTCTTCAAAGAGAGGGAGGATTTAGAAATTGTTCCACCTATTGAAGGAAATTAGATGTATCTATTTTATTTTTAAAGATGATCAAATTTGAGAAATGGTAATTCATAATTGAAATCAAAGATTGCAACTATAGGAATGGTCAAGAAATTCAAATTATCCACTTTCAAATAGGAAGGATGTTATTAAAATTATTTATACATGGTGGAAGAACCGTCCCTTCTACTTTTAAAAGCGTTTAGTATAATTTCAATAGGAAAGGCAATACAAATTTGGCAATTTGAAGCAAAATAATCATATTTCGAGAAGAATCTAAACACAACATTTTCATTTATGAAAAGTTCTAGCAGTACCATTGATAAAGAAAAGACAATTTTATTTTAACCATAATTGAATAGACTTCATCTATTTTGAATAGAACTATTAATAAACTCTTGAACACATTCATCCCCCTTCCATTGGATGTTGTCTTCTTAGGATTTAATCATTGATGTTGTTACTCAATTGGATGTAGGTAGTGGCAATAAATTGCAATCTACTTGAATTAGAGCAATTCCATGTGTAAGCACTAGAAAAAACCTTGTTGCTCTCAACACAATCTACATGAGATTTTTGTTTTCTATAACTTAAAAACATCAATTTCAATCACAAATTTTGTGTTGAAATTGATGTTTTTATGTCATAAAAAACAAAAATGTCATATTGATTGTGTTGAGAGCAAAAAGTTTTTTTTTTAGTGAAGGTAACAACATTATTCATGCAACCAAGGAATTAACTCAATGAAATATAGTTTTCTTTTGTTTAAAATGTACATCATTAGAATATGGGAGCCTTGTATCAATTTAATATAAGTGTACATTTAGAACTATTTACAAATTTAGAAATATTCACAATTTGCTCATACAAATGACTTATTCTTTTAGTCTCACTTTATTTTAACAATGAGTACCAATATATATATAAAAGTCAAGACTTCCATCAAATCAATAATTGCATCCATACAAAGTCAAGAATCAAATGTGTACAACAAGAAATAAAGAAGTTTAATTTGAAGATAAAAAAGGGGTGATTTGTTCTATTGAAACAATTTGTTTGATTGCCAAACAATATCAACAAAACTAAGATAGTTTAATGGTAGGAACAATATTCAAATTTATATTTGGAGTAGTTAGGTCTAATTCTCTTACAAGAAAAATTCTTTCATCTTCAAATTTTAAATGAGAGCTATGCAATTTGTACTTAACCTCCTTTTAAATTCTTTTTGCTCCACTAAACAAGAGAATTTGTAGCAATGCAACTAAACATTGTCAATATCAAAGATGTGTTGGTTTCTTGCAACTAATATAACCTATTCATGTAACTCGTCATGCAAATATTTAACTATTTGTGAGTATCATAGTGAACAAAAACAAAAAAATAACTATAAATTATTGACTTAATTCTAGGGTAGAGACTACACATCAACTTCTCAATTTCAAGAGTCTAGTTCCTATCAACAACTCCTTATCCCAAATGACCATACATTTATGAAAATTTTATAGTGATAATTTCATCTACAAACAAATGTTTTCAATCCCACATTGTTTGATAATCCTTGGATGAAAAACATAGAACATCTAGATTGCAAAGCTATGTGGGAGTGGAACCTTCTTTGATTGCCAAGCATACTAAACGATTGTAGAATTCAAGTCAATATAAGTTGGATATTTGAAATTCATCCTTTGCTTTATCTCACAAAATGATGATTAGATCTTTTTTACAAAAACAATGAGAACAATTTGCTCATTGCATAAGGAAAAACAGAATTAAGGAAAATCGTCAACTTTTTTCAAAAATCACTTATTTAGAAGGAATTTTTTAAGGTAGATTCTAGCATTAATTTCAAGTTCTTGTGACCTTACAAATGTCAATCATATTCTTGCCCTAGTGAAAACAATTTATTCCATTTTTTCAAAAGGCTTGATATCTTGTAATAGTCAATTCTTTCTTTCAATTAACAAATTGATATAATAAATGATGGATTATCTTTTGATTCAAAATACCAATACACTTGTGATAATTTAGAATTCAATACAATGTTCAAATGGAGAAGTCAAAAAATAGCCAACCTTCTAATTTCAATATCAATGTTTTTGATATCAAAGAACTTTCCTTGCGTAGGGGTGATGCTTTTAATTTTGAAATAATGGGCAAGTATCCATGTTGAAGATTATTCTACAACCATGGAATTGTAAGGAAATTGAAGATTATAGTTGGTGGAACTTCAATCTAGGGATTGAATTAATGTCAAAAGTTTGATATATTATAGGAAAACTTTTCTAGAGTTTTGTGAATTTAAAATAGTTGTTAAATTATTAAAATGTCTATTGTAACATATTGATACTTAAGCAAAGTAGGTCTACAAATGTTTTCTAATAGCAACCTCTCATTTTAAGAAAAATCTTTGGTTGCCTTCATCAAACTTGGTGATTGGCCTCAATTTGCTTTGCATGCCCCTTGTTCTCTAGGAAAAAAATCTAGATGAAAGTTTGCAATCATTTGGTCTTTAGAGACCCAAAAGTCATTTGTCAAACATTAATGATGTTGTGGTGTTACCTAATTAACCCTCTAGATCCCCAAAGAATCATCAGTGGTTAGTCAAAACATATAATTTTGAATAATATAAAATCAATTTAGATTTAGAACTTTTGGCAAATTGGTTGAATTTTAGAAATCTTGTACTAAATCAAATGGTACAAGAATTAGAGGATTCCAAATTGTAGAAGACCTCCAGGTTCAATAATATACACTACTACCATGCTAATGATATACTAATATATTACAAGACATGCTAATAGTACATACTAATACACTATTTTTTATTCAGTGTATAGAATTATGATTTGTACATTTTAATTTTGGAAGATCATAAGGTTGACATTTAATTTATTAGGATTGATGTTGTGATCTTATAATAAATACAAAAATTAGCACTAGTAGAGTGGATCCGTGGAGGCGTTCCAAGGTTATGGGTTAATAATGATGATTGTCAAACTAAAGTTGTAAAGTATGATGTAACTTGCATCCTAAAATTTATACAAATGGCGTTTTTTATTTTGTTAAGAAAATTTAAGCAAAATTTGAATGCTAGCTTGCAATGTGTCTTTCAAAAGGTTAATTTCATGTCAAAATTTGCATCACTAGAAATTTTTGTTGTGATCTTTCTATAGTTGTAAAATTGTTGTAATCTCTATATAGATGTGAAAATGACAAGGTGTCACATTCTTATCTTTTTAGGTGCCTAAAGTGCTTTAATGAGCAAGTTCAACCTTTGGGTTGACTTCCTAAGCCTTGCAAGAGTTTAAAAAGGGAAAAATTGATGACTCTCGAGCAAACAGAGCACAATAGCGCCTTGGATTTGAAGGGCATGGTAGTGTATCATACATTCTTAAGAAGCCCTTGAAAAGACACATTAAACCATCCAAAAATGCATGATTTGAACTAGCCAACTAAAAATTATGACCGTTTGAAGTTTGAAGTGTCCAAATGGTGCTGAGATATTTAACAGATAGGAGCAAGAGATTACTAACGAATACTTCATGAAAATATGGCATGTAGCATATCATTGGAAAGTTAAGAACACAAGGAAATTAGAATAAAAAACATTACAAGGTTCTAAAGTATGAGATCAAAGTTACGGCCAAGAGAAGGGTTGTGGTAAAGGTGTGATGTCTCTCTTAGTGAATTCAAATCTTTGAAGAGCCCTAATTTTGTGAAAACTTGTTCAAATGAGACTAGTGAATAGTCCATCGGCATTTATATATTGTGCAGATATTCAAAATGGGTTTGTATGTGGAATTTGAAATTTTAACTGCAAAGTTATGCCATTTGGAAGTTTGAGGGTCCAAACAGGGTTGTAACTTGGTGATTTCGGTGGGAAATGGGTGGTCTTTCAAAACCAAAGTGGATTTTACGTGTCCCTTCAACCTACAAGGGGGATCTGTCGAATGCTACAAAAGTACTATAAGAGGGATTGGTCTTCCTTCTCACTCCCTTTTGGAGCCTTGTTGAGTCCCGATGACTTAAGGTGGATACTGCAACTTCACCACTGGATCCAAGGCACCATGGAACATTTGTATAGGTATTATGTAGTACTGGTTGAATGGAATCACGTTCTATACTAGGCCATTCCCAATGTATTTTGAGTTATAAGTCCTAATTAGTTACAGAATGAATGTAACAAATACACAATGGATTTAGGATGGAGTAGGGTGATATTTAAGGGCAATTAACATTGGTTGAGAATAATACCTCTACTGAGTGTTTGGACATCAATGAAAGTTCTGTCCCATGTCACCAAGTGACATGCTCGGCGTCATATGCGGAGTATGTGTTAGTAGTCATGGAGATTGAGACTTGGTAACATGAATTGAAAAATAAGAACTAATGCTATAAGTGCTTGGCATGTATAGTATTAGTAAGTTGTGATTCAAGTGACATTTTAAGGTATTACTAGGGTCGTGATACAAGGTCTCTAAGTAATATGCAATCTATTTACCACCTATTGTACTATATGCCTTGTAATACATAAAATCTATTGCAAAATGTAATTGGATGTGCACTATAATTAACATATCATAGCACCACCAAAGGTACTTCCACTTTCTAGGGTTGGCTCTTTGTACATACAATTCCATGATTATGTAAATAACAATGATTCATACATCGATATTGGGTCCCAAATAGTATTGGGCGTGGGTCAAGTTTGCAACATACCAATATGGTATTAGTTTAAAATTTTAGAGGGCATCAATGACAAAGAAGGTACTAGGATTGAAATTTTTTTCAATAGATATAAATTGATATCAATACGAATATGAACTCTGTGTTTCCACCAATGAACTAGTATGAGGTTGACTTCTAGAATATATATACTAATTTATTATGCACAATAGTATCTATAGACAAAAAGATTTATAAGAAATTAGTGTTTTTAGGAAAAAAGAGCCTATTAGGGACCTTTTATTAAAAGAAAGTATAAATAAAATTAGTTCAAAATCAAAATACCTATAATAATATAAATGGAGATATTTGTATAGGATGAAGAAAAATTGGATGAATGGGATGTGACTTTGGACACACCTTTCACAAAACATGTGACCACTCATTTTTAAAGACTATAAATAGTCTTAAAAATGAGAAAACATTGGCATTTGGTAAATCCCAGTATATGGAAGGATTTGAATTTTATGAGATAAATGATAAATTTCTTTGAGGAGAGATTGATTTCATTGTAAGATTGAAGTGTTGAGAATAGAATTGAATCAATTTGGTCATGGGCAATCGGATATGTGGATACAAAGTGCAGGATTATGAGAAATTAGGGTGTGATAGAGTTTTGGTGAAGTCTGAGGAGTCTCACAAAGGTATTAGATTTACTGAAAGTCAAGGAGAGATTTGAGGTGTTCAACCAAGCCATTGGGCGTAATTGCGTGCAGATTGAGATAAATTGTTTGGTCCAGCAACAATTTTTTTGGAGATTGGACCTAGAAAATTGAGAGTTGTGATTGTTGCAATTCGGGAAGGAAGGGTGCGAGGGCCAAAAGCTTTGAACGTCAAAGAAGATTACAAGCAGCATTGAAGAGAAAAAAAAAATTTACAACCTTAATCAGCTGGCTCTAGGGCTTTATTTCATCGAAGTGGACTTGTTGCATTGGAAGAGACTCAAGCGAAGACAGAGAGATTGCTGAGACTTTGAATGCTTGCTTGAATGTACACATTGTGTCGTGAATGTGTTTGGATCCGATAGTTCGGATGTTGTGCAAAGGTGATGCATACGCAAGAATTTGTGTCTGGAGCTTTGGAGTTGACTAACAAAAATAACTGATAAATTTGTACAATTCAAAATGGTGGTGTGATTGGTGATGGCTATGAACGGAGTGAGAAGCGGAATTTCAAGAATCCAAAGTCCAATTCGACATCTCCGTTGCAATTCACCTCATGTTGGACATCGCCGAATTCAAATTCTAAGATTGATGAAGGAGGCCTTTTGACCCTAAGTGATCCACCAACAAAATTCTCACGACACGCTTCAGATTCTACAACATTGCAACGTCGATAATCTCTAAACTTCGAAACCAAACCAAAGATTACAAGAAACCCTAAATCAAATTCAAGCAATTTGATGAAATCAGATTTGGTTTGCACGGTGATAGGGTGTGGCGTACAGCCATAGGAAAATTTGTGTGGCTATAGGATCTTGAATTTATGGTTTTAGGTCCTTTTACTACCATTTTATAAAATTTTAGTGTTTTGATTTTGGAATTTGTATGTTTGGACAATTTGTGATTTGTCCCGATGTTCTATACGTGAAATTTAGGATTTAATGAATGCTTGTGAGATTGGACAATTTGACCTAAATATTTGACTTAAACACACGGGATTAAAGTTAAAGGAGAAAGACAAAATTTAGGCATAACACCTAAACTCACCATATTTTACATCAACTAAGACTATTTGACATAAAATCGATAGATTTAGGTATTTTTCATTAGATTTGCTCATGGCAAGCATTTACTAAACAAATTGATCTGAACACATAAAAGTGTTAGAGCAAACATCATAATCAATAGTTAGATTATATTAGTGCTTTTATAGTAGATTAAGCATCATACCTCTATGGTTACAAATAGTTGCAACTATAGAGCTTCACACCAGTCTTCTCTCAAAATCCTATATTAAGCTACTCACTTATAACCTCAAAATATACATAATAATAAACACATATTGTTGTTCTTCTTCTCACATGGTATCAGAACCAGGAATCAATGCACATTGATAACCATCATGTGCTATTCTTTGGCATCGATTGCTGATATCATTGACCTCCTTGTTGTTGAAGAACTACAAAAAGAAGTTGAAACACAACTGCGACTTAATCTTGCAATCGATACAAACTATTATAAACTTCTAAGCGAAGTAGATGAAAAGAGTCCTGACGATGGAATGATCTCAAATCTTTTGAGAGGATTCAATCAAATTCCTATTGAAACTTACGATCTTTTGAACAGATTCTTCCAAATCTTCATCAAATTTGTCGAACCAACATCGCAGGAATAGCCTGTCGCATTTGACGTCATCCCATATGGGATTTCCCATGCACCTTTAGCTTTTTTGAATATAATATCTATTCTTTATGATGAACCTGGTCAATTTAAATTTTCAATTTTTCGTAGACGTTTTCTACATCACAGTTCCTTTGTTCATCCATCAAGAGCTTTAACAATTTACAATACGGTATTATGGTTTCAAGCACAAGTATGATCGACATGTTCAAAAAAAAAATTTCCACAAAGTGTTGACATTACTAAATATTAAGTCTCCACTTTTTTCTCAATGGCTTCAACACATACTAGTTTGGCTCCTCGTGCATATGTTATCTCTCCTATAACTTCCACTAATTACGCTAGTTGGAGCATCAAGATTGAGATGCTGCTAATAAGGTCCAAATTATGGATTGTAGTTGATGGCTTTGAAGCAATCTTTGCAAAATCTGATGTTGCAGACCTCACAGCCTGGAAACTTAAAGATTCAATGGCTCACTCCGACATCCTACTTCATTGTGGCGAAAAGCAAATCATTATTCTTCGTCCACTCAAGACTTCTAAAGAAATCTAGGATAGACTAAAACAACTTTATGAAAAATCGAATAAGGCCAACCAAGTTCATTTGTATAAAAGACTCTATCACATGACAATGACACCAACTGAAGACGTTCCACAATTTTTAGAAAATTGGCAAGCAACTTTACAGGAAGCTAACAATGCGGGTTGTACCTTCACGGATGCCCAATAGGTTAATTTGCTCCTTGGAGCAATACTTGACACATGGAATGCATTCATAACCATACAAGGTCAAGATGGACTTGAAATTTTGACCTTCAATAATTTGCTCTCAGACATTTTATAGCAAAATGATAGAAACCATTTTCTACAATCAAATTCAAACATCAAACCAACAAGTGCCTTTTATATAAAAGACAAGTTTGTCAAACTTGCCAAATTTAAATCCAAACAATTTTAGAACTATTCAGTTTAAAAAAAATCCAACTTCCATTCAACAAGACCAACTTTCTAGCCCTTGTCTTCTCAAACTACAATAATATGCTATTATTGCGGCATACCCGACCACAAAGCACCTAATTGCCGAAAAAAGAAATGTGACCAAGCTCAAACTCAATCAAACAATTTCACAAAGCATGAAATCCATGCTTATGCTTTAAGTACAATTGTACTTACAACCAAAATTTTACCTTTATGGTTTTTGGACAGTGGAGCAAGTCAACATATGATCCCTTCCAAGTCTCTGTTTTGTGATTAATATCACGATCTTTCAACTCTAAGAACAATACTCCTCGGAGACAACAACTCTCATTCAATCAACAAGCTTTGATTCTGTTCTTCTCAAAATCAAAATAGGTGAACTCTTGTCAATCATAGCTGTTTTATATATTCTTGGCTTAACATGACATCTTCTATCAATTGCACAAGTAACTGCTAGCAATACAATACTTATTTTTAAAAATGATCATGTTATAGTCACTACAAAGACCAAACCGATCATTCAACTCATAATCTCCAAAAAAGCCAATTTGTATTCCTTGGGTATTGGTATTGAACCAATAAGCTTCAAATTTACTTCTAAAATCAAATCAAATTAAGATATTGATTCTATCTAATGGCATCATTGCCTTGGCCACATAACATATGATACTTAAGTATCATGGAGTCAAGTCAACTAGTAACTAGTCTCCTACCAATCAAGAGTAATTCTACTCTTTATGAAGGCTACGTTTTTGGAAAGCAAATTAAATCACCATATCCATTTGCACTTGTAACACAAGCTACAGAAGCTCTTGCTATGGTACACACAGATTTGTGTGGACCAATGTCCATACCATCTTTTGGTGGTGCTTTATACTTTTTATTGTTTATTGATGATTATTCATTATATATATATATATATATATATATACTTCTTACAAAAGAAATCTCAAACACTTACCTACTTCTAGAGCTACAAAACTCTAGTTAAAAAACACACATTTAAACAAATATTAATCCTCTGCTCTAACAATGATGGTTAATACATCTTCAATCACTTTAATAGATTTTGTGAACTTAATGACATTCAACGCCACTTTACCAACCCATATAGCCCATCTCAAAATGGAGTATCTGAAAGGAAAAATCGAACTTTGATTGAATTAGCCCGTAGTATGCTCAAAATAACCAACCTTAGTCCTTCTTTCTGGGTAGAAGCTACATCAACTGCTTGTTACTTACAGAATTTATTTTATACAAAAGCCTTAAATAATTTCACTCCATATCAATTGTCGATAGGTCTATGTCCCGACCTTTCAAATTTACAAATCTTTGGCTGCATAGCCTATTCTCAAATCCATGCTGAACAACGAAAAAAGTTTGACAACAAAACTACGAAATGTATCTTCATTGGCTATGTAGAACAACATGGCATTAAAGGAAACAAGCTTTATAATATTAAAACACACAAAGTATTCTCTAGCCATTATGTTATTTTCTCTAAAGATCAACTTCTCCAGCAACCATTACCACTTAGTATCAATTCCAATTTCAACTCAAACAAACATAACTATGCTATACTTGATTCATCAGCAACTCAACCAAGTCAACAACCAAGTGAACAAACCACTCCTTCGACATCTCCTTCGACCTCTCCTTTGAAAATACAACCTGTTAAACTCTCGGTTAAACCTATCCCTCAAACATCTTTTACTAATGATTTGTTAACAAACAAAATAAAAGAAATTTAATTTAAAAAATTAATACTAATTAGAAGGGTAATCAACAATTTAACATTGACAATACTTTTTCAAACATTGATAACATTTAATAAAGGTTACTCCAGTACAAATAGCAATAATGTTATTGTCATGAATTTTTTGTGTACTTCAATGTAGATAAAATGCATAACAAAATAATAGTTTTTTGTGCATAATTTGTATCATTAGCGCACTTGTGATTAACGTATAGAAGTCACATAGTAATATAGATGACAAAATAGTGCCACTTCTTTGCAGTAATCTTGTGCATTATAATGATGCAATAACTTACAAATTAACGTATACACCTATGAAACAATAGTAATTGCATGGTAATTGCTAACAATTTGTTGGACCAGATCTTTGAGATGATGTTGCAAATTCCGTATAAGCAAGCTCTCGGAAGCTTACAATATTTAGTCACTTGTACTCGATGGGACCTCGCATTTGCAGTAAATCGCCTTGTATAGTTTATGCAAAATCTAGCTCCTGTCCACTAGCTTGGAGTAAAAATAATTTTTTGTTACCTAAGTAGGACTCACAATCAAGGATTAATATACTCTACTACTACTCTCTCTGAAATCACACACCACCAGCTTCACGATTGGAGCGATGCCAATTGGACAGGCAACATTGACACGAGACGTTCTACTTCAGGTTACATTTTTCAAATCAATTCTTCCTGCCTACTTTCCTGGCAAAGTCGAAAGTAGTCTATAATTGCACTCTTATCAATAGAGACAAAATATATAGTTGTTGCTATTGCTACTAAAGAACTTCTATGGCTCCAAACAATGATTTTGGAACTTTGCTATTCAATTGTCTATCTGAGCATTCTCTACATCAATAATCAATCTTGTATCACCCTTAGTTACAATCTGAAGCACTATGATCGCACCAAACATATTGATTTATGCTACCACTTCTTACATGAATAAGTAATGAATAATGTCATTCAACTTCACTTCACTCCAATGCTCACAATGTGGGCTGACATCCTCACAAAATCCTACCCAAGTCCAAACATCAAGCCTACACTACAAGAAAACCTGTCCAAAATGACAGAAATTCGTCTTAATTGACAAAAATCAGCCCCTCCTAATCTACAGAAAATTGACAAATTTTTGTCAATTAGGACAATTTTCTGTCATTTCGAACAGTTTTTTGTCCTAATTGACAAAAATCTATCAATTTTCTGTAGATTAGGAGGGGCTGATTTTTGTCAATTAGGACGCGTTTCTCTTGTAGTGCTATCTCTAAGGCCTCACCTTCAAAGCTTCATCAAACTCGACTTAAGAGGGTGTATTCTACTATAATTCTTTCTTCGAAGCTTCCAATTTAACTTATAGTTTCACTCAAAGTTAACCACAAGTTTAAAACAACTCAACATAATCAACTTTCTATTTTTTAGCTTTGCAGTTGACGAGGACGTGTTAGAGCAAACGTCATAATCAGTAGTTAGATTATGTTAGTGCTAACGTAGTAGATTAAGCGTCACACCTTTATAGTCACAAACAATCGCAACTGTAGAGTTTCACACTAGTCTTTTCTTAGAAACCTATATTAAGTTACTCACTTGTAACCTCAAAATAAATATAATAATAAACACATATTGTTGTTCTTCTTCTCACAAAAAGGAGTAATGAAGGAATTATGTGTACTATTTTAAAAATATTATTTTGGCATTTTAATCAGGTGATAGTACATGTTGCATAAGACGATTTGACCAACTTGATGTACCACCCAAGCTATTTGACCTCCTTGTGGAATACTAGGTAGGATTGGGACTTTATATATTGTATCTTATACATAGGTATTGGAGTGATAAAAAAATTCACAATCTTAGGAATAAGAATGTTAAAAAGTTATAAGTCTACAATAAATAAATATATTTGATTAAATGATATAATTCTATTTGAAAAGTGACATTAGTCATATAAACAATAGACTACATAAACCTTTCCCTTTAAGAACCCCTATACTATTGTTTTTCTTGATTTGTGAGAAAAGGCAAAATCTAGATTATAGTATCATTCGTTGATTTTAAAGAAAATAAAATGAATAAGATTATAATCAAGCTTGACTTTGTCCATTGCATCATTTACAAAAGCAAGTGTCCATAGCAAGCAATCTAAAAATAGAAGTGCCTATGGAACTAGAAAAATAAAATAAAATCTACTCTAAAAGTACCTCAAAAACCTCGCTTCTTCAATCTCTTCATTGTTATCAAAGAGCTCAGTTTGTGCTAAAAAAACCTCTTGGAATTCATTGTTTGCAAAAGATTGGCATCCAATATATACATCACTAAGCCAATTTTTATAAATCATTATGAGGGAATCCAAACTAGTTGTGCCCATATAATTTTGACAAAAAATTGTTAAGATCCCTACTACATTGAAGATGCACTTAATCTCAATTTGAAAACAAGGGATTGCCAAAAGTTGCCTTGCAAGAAATCCAACTATTGAGAAGTTGGATCCCGGGGGGTGCACTACAAAGGAAGTTTATGGGTGAGGAGCGACCAAATTTTGGACCCCCTATATTATATCCTAAAATTTTATTTTATTTCTAAAAAATATATATGAATAGATTTTTCTACTTTGAAAGTTTATGTTTTGAATTATTGGTATTTTTTATGATAATAATAATTAGTTACAAATTTTAGAAGAAAAAAGATACACTGTAAATGGCCTTATTTGTTAAAATGAGACAATCTGCACATTTTGAGACTACAACTCTAAAACAGTTATAGTGATTTATCCTTGAGTCGAGGATAAGAGGAGCCTGCAACCTTTGGGAAATCAAAGGTTTTTATATATATTAATACATTGAAATCTCAACTTACCAAATAGTATTAAAATTGAACAGTTATTATAATTTATCTTCGAGTCGAGGATAAAAATGAGACTACCAAAAGTCTCAATATATCGAATATGGCCTTGTAAAGCTAAAAATAACTTTCACATCTCTATATTATATAAGAAAAAAAAATTTGAAAAATGAAAAAAAATTTCTATAAAATAGCTTTCTATTGAGAGTTTATTTTGGCTAAATATTGATACAATAGTCATCTTCATGTGATCTCTATAAATATTTTAGTTGAAAAACATGCCATTTTAGTTTATTTTTCAATCCTTTCTAGATAATGTATCACATGCTATTTAGGATTGAAATTTTTGGCAATAGAAACCTATAGACATTGTTAAACAGAGTTCAAAATTGTTGGTTGAAATTATAGTTTATTAGAAAGTAATTAGGAAAAGTAGAAATGGGTAGTTAGGGTTTGGTCGCTCCTCACCGATGAACTTCCTTTGTAGTGCACCCTCCGTGAGTTGGATTCATTTATCTTCCACCAAGACAAAGGCTAGGGAAGACTCTTCAATGTTCACAACAAGCCTACTAAACAAAGATAATTCCTATATAAAAGTACCTTGAGTGGTCTCTTCAGAAGAGACTGCCATTCCAAATAATGAATCTTGGCCACCTTCAACAACTTCAATAGAGGGAGTTGGAGATAAGTGCACCTTCATCTTCATAAGAAATGGGATAAACAATTCACAATCATATTCCTATACAAGCTCTAAGCAACTAATTGACTAACATATTCCTATAAACATTGCAAATCTACTAATTGACTAACATATTCCTATAAACATTGCAAGTCTACTAATTGACTAACATATTCCTATAAACATTGCAAGTCTATGTATCAAGGGGCCAATATAAATGCCATATATATTGTGAGCTTTGCTTAGATAAAAAGTCTTTGCAAATTCCAAATAGGATTCAAGTTACTTTAGATTAATTTTTTTCATACATGCATAATTCTTATCAAAATAGAAATGTCTTTGACAGAAGTTGAACCTGGAAACTCCTCAACCGATTGAGGACCAAAGACTTAGCCTTACTAAAACACAAAGCTCACATTCTTAAAAAAAATGGGGCTTTATATTTTTGAAGGGCTCCTATTTACTATATGCATCATAATAATCAAAATTGAAAGTCACCAATATCAATATTACCTTGTGGTGCCTCACCTTCACTTACACTAGCAAGATACAATTCTGGTCTTGAATACAAGTGCCTAAATTTTCGAGAATTTTTCCACAAAACAATGGCCTCAAATAAAATTGCATTAGCACTATCACTATCTGTACCTTCTAAAGCAACACGCATGACACTTCCATTTTCAATTTGTATAAATGATAATAACCCAAATCCTAAAACTATAAAATTTATCTAAAATATTATCATTTGCCTAAATTTCAATTTTCAATTTGTATAAGATAAGATGCTCGGTCTTTATTAGACTTTGACGCATCATCATCCATTAATACTATCTTAGGACTATTATCCCTCCTTTTGCTATTATAACCCTCTTGGTCATTATTTTTACGTGGACCATTGCATTGTTCGGCCATATGGCCGTTTTGATTGCAATTCCCACATAACGGTACATAATCCACGCTAGCCCTTTTGTTACCACAATTTGAAGCATAATGTTCTGGTTGATTACACCTATAACATATTAGCGTTTTATCCCTATTTTGATTCCCATTCCAATTTGGAACTTGTCCACCATATGTGGGTGGACCTTGACTTATGTTGCCAAACGGCATTTGAGACCACCCCTGATTGTTATCAGTAGGCATCTGGGCTATTCCCCGATTTGGGTTATTACTATACCCACCATTGTTAAAATTGCTAGGGTTAAAATTGGGATTAACATATTGGGCTTGATTATAATTTTGATTTGGGTATGAACTATAATTTTGATTAAAGTTCCTTTTCTTTGATTTTTTACCCCAATTTTGATTATTCCCTTGATAATTATTATTACCTTCTACTTGATAAACTTGCCCACCTTTCTTTTGGGCAACTTGGGCATGCTGTACTAGACTAGCTTGCATATTTCGGCAAGATTCAGTTTCATGTTCCAACCCACAAAACCTACACTTAGGAGGCAAATCTGGAGGAGATGGACAATTGGGCAGCATGTGCCCTTGTCTCCTACAATTTGTGCACCATATATGGGCACAGTCATCAATAGGTTGATCCCTCTTTTTGACCGTTTTTGCTAAGTTAACTTGAAGGTTGCCTAATTGCTTTGTGATCTCAAGTAGTTGTGATTCCATTATCGCTTCTCGCGCATTAGGTTGCACTTGATAAGGAGGAGCACCTACTTGGTTCACTTTAACAGGTTCAACCGGAATTATAGGAGTTGCTTGGACCGGTGCCATAGGCACTGCATTTACATAATCAGGTTGGATATAGGTAGGCATAATAGTACCTCCTATATCCTCCCTTTTTACTCCAATTTGGTCTAAGTAATTGGGTTGGCTTATAATCGGACTTATATATTTTCTCCTAAATGTACCTCCTCCCATAATTTCGCTCTTTGGTAGGCTGCTGATAAAGTAGCAGGACTAACTTTTTTTACAAAAGCTTTTAATTTGGGAGGATACAGACCATTTATAAATTGTCGCATAAAATGCACATCAGGATACTCATTATCTGGCAATCTAAGCATTATGTCTTCTAAACGGCCATAATAACTATCAATGTGTTCTCCGCTTGCCATATGTAACTCAGCCAACTTTTCAAATAATTTTTCTTGATAAGCGGCAGGGCGAAAATGGCCTAGGAATGGATCACGCAACCCAATCCAAGTAGTAAAATGCCCTATTGGCTGTCTTTGAAACCATTTCTTATCTTGATCCATTAGCGTACTTGGAAAAATACTTAAGAAATGCGCCTCTGTCCTAGCGTTGTTTGCATTACAACGTGTTAGGAATTCATAAAGGTGGCTATCGAGGTCATCGCCCATTCTACCATAAAAAGTCGGAAACGGCATAAGTGAATAAGGCCTGTCGACCTCATCACCTGGCCGCATTACAAATGGGATTACATTTGCAGGAGCTGCCATATTGTTATTTGATTTTCCTATTAACGGCTCTTCACTAGACGTGGAAGAACTACTCAATTTGGATGACTTCCTGAATTTAATAAATTCAGTCTCTTCCAAATTGTGGATGACAGCCTCTAATTCTTTGTCTTGTTGAAAAACGGAAGGGATTTTTACTTTTCCTCTTTCCGCATTCCAAATTGGATTATCTGACCAAATTGGATTCTTTTGAGACCTATCAACTAGGGTAGACCTCCCGTGAAAGGATCCTAATGGAGAATCTATCAACGGAGATACATCATCCTTAGGCTGGTTCTCTTCGATCACTTCCAATTTGGTTTCTTCCTCCTCACTTAGTCCTCGTGGGAAATTATTAGGTGAAGGAGAGTTTGATTGCCAATTCGGCTCACCAATTAGATGTGGTACGTCAGATCCTTCTCCTACCACAACTTCATCACTCTCTTCTAATGTGTCTGAATTAATGTCTCCTAATGGGAATTCTTTTCTTTCCCGAAGATTTTCTACAATTTGACTTGACTCCGGCCAATGTGGGAAATACTGTTCAAATTGGAATGGATTTCTCCAACTAGGTGAGATGGGCTTTGAATCAGCCTTAGAAACAAATTTACGTTTTTTATCCGCTCTCCTCTTAGCTCTTTCGTCTCTAGCGTTTTTACTAGATTCTGAAGTTGTAGATATGATGTACATTACCGAACAGCATATTTAAAATTCCAGTTGAAAGAAAAAAGAAGAAAAACCTATTAAAACACCTCCCCGGCAGCGGCGCCAAAATGTAGATACTGTTGGGACCTATTTGGATTTATCCAACTAATCATTATGTTCGTTCCAAGGGAGGTTATTAAATAGGATTTTTTCTAATTGTCTTTAATTAGCCCAAAACAACACCGAGCATAGACACTATTCCTAAATTATCTATAATAAACTAATTTCTTCTCATGTTTAATTTTTAATTTAATTAATAATCACACTTATCTTCCCAAATTGGACTGAGCATCTTTTCTCCATGGCTAATCTTCAGTCTTTCTCCAAATCGGCATCTGCTTTGCAATTGATCTTTTAACTCCAACTTAGCTCTGTACTTACTACCTTCCTTTCTCCAAATTGATTTTGTATGTTCGCTATACTCCTTTTTCTATGAATTATTTCTTACACTCGACTCGAGAAAGCTCACCAACCAAATTGGTTTTGTCTCCTACCTTCACGGCATTAACATCTTCTCACCAATTTGATATTTCCACTCACAGCTTCACACCTCAGTCCTTCAAAACTCTGACATTTACAAAATTTGCATTCTCTTCTACCCAACTCGGGAATTTTTTTACTCTCCATTTTATACTTTTCTCTCATAAAATTCAATCACCGATTACATATTCTCTCATTCAACTAATTGCATACTCATATAATACCAAATTGGATTCTCTCAAGACAGCACTCCAAATTGGATTAAAAGCATTTCCTACAACATACAACCAAGGCGGACATCTGGTCACACAACTCTCCAACTTCCCACTTCGGTACAACCACTACCGCATCTCAGATCAAATTGGGACTTAGCCAAGCTATACACGCAACTTAGACTTGCATACATACCAACTTGAACTTCAAGTATACAATCTCAGATCAACATACAATCATACAATTCCCACAAACTACAACGGCACCAACTGAATTGAATTCTCTTTATATAAATCCAAGTTAGTGACAAATCACCATTAACATCTTTATGTCTTTTCCATCAGCATTAAGCCTTATCAAAAACTCTCCAATTTGAGCTTTGTAATTCTACAATTCTACAGCCCTCATTTCACTTCAGCTTCTTTTCAAATTAACTACCATAAGTTGAAACACTATCTACAACTTGGGACTAATTTTTCACTTCACTTCTATGTTCACTACAGATTGCTCTACACCGATCCACTCAGTGCATAACTCCAAATTGGGAATAAATCACACCCGCATGATAATACTACTTTAAGCTTCGGTATTTACACAATTCGCATTTGGTATAAAATTAACTCTCAAATCATAAAACTTCATAGCTTCACTGCAAATCTCCAACTTAAATCTTCATTCTCTTCTCTCCACGAGAAACACTGGGATAGTCTCCATCTGCAACTCCCGAATAGGACTTACACAGACACGATCCAACCTTGGATTACAGACATAATTCCCAACTAGGAAACACACAAGCCACACTTGACTTGACACAAATTCCACACACACATGCATTCATGTAAACATAAAAATCAAGCACTTGCTTGACTACAACGACACACAAAATCAAATACGCAACCAACTTGGGCTGGGACACGCAGCGGACTCACTTCAACATTGGGTAAAAACCAAATCGGAAAGACGAGCTAAATAGCTACAGGCAAATAAGCAGTTTCACTAACCGAATTGGGTGTACAACTACCAGCACTCACTAATCGACTTGGCAAGCAGAACACTGTTCACGAATCGAATATTTGACATTGAAACTTCATCCATCCAACTGGGGTCAAACTCATATCACTATCTGACCACATTCCCATTTGGATCATCCACCATGACGTAGTCCTTAATTGAAATTCCAAATTGGATCCTTCATCACACAAAAAACAACCTTCATCTGCCTGAACCCCAAAAGATTGACCTGACAATTCATGGCCCTATTTGGAAACTGAAACCATACCATCAAACTTACATCAAAAACACCAAATTGGTAATCAAATATTACAAAAACATACAAAACACATTCATAAAACTCAAAAAGATGCATCAAAAATTCAAAATTTACAACCAATTAGGTTATCAATAACTTTCTTCTTGCAAATTTCTTAAAATGTGCAGCCACTGAATTAATAAGGTTATCTATTTCATTAGACAACAAAGAACAACCATTTCCTTTAGTTGCCTCTAAAGAGGCCAAATTTGTTTTATGAGCAACATAGTGCACAACAATCAGATGAGGATTTACCTTGTTTTTCAGTTGTGTTGCAACTCTAGATTTGGATCCCACCATTTGATCCAAAGCCTAAAAATTTGTTGAAATCCAATCCTCAATCTTTCAAAGTAGACATTAGAATATCATATATGAAAGTAGCATCTTTTTTTCCACATACACATTCTATCAAGCCTAAAAATACACATATAGGCATTCCCCCTTCTATAAAAGTTGCAAAAACAACCATATGACCTATGATAGATATATTTGTTGATTCATTTATCATAATGCCAAAGTATTTAGAGTCTTTAATTCTATCAATTATTTTTTTTGAATCACACTTGATATTAAAAAATTAGGTCAAAGCATGATTTTTCATCATGATACAACTCTTTAGTAATGCATACATTTAAAGACACAAATAATTTACACAAACTAGGGAACTTACAAAAAAACAATGTCTCCTTGCCAATGAAATAAGTTGCCTTAAAAAGAGCAAGGATAGCATTATCACATGTTTGATTAGATTCTATGATGACCTTTTGCATGATTTTTTGACTAGATTGGGTGGCCCAAGTTAACCTCCTATGTTCATCAGACCTTGCATGATCTTGAAAAGCTGAGACTTTTATGTTTATTGAACCTTGTTTTGCAAAAACAGATTTTCTACCTTTTTCTCTACATGTCTTACAAAAAACCTTACCTAGTGAGGTGTTATTCAATCCAATCAAATTGTATATACCATACATCTTTCCATAAGTTTGATGCTAACTCAATAGAATTTAAAGTTTTATTGTTGTTAGATGAAGTAGTAGATTGTGATGCTTCAACTAAGACCAGATCATTTTCCTTTTAATTGGATAGCAACATATTTTTGATGGTCTTTTGACGCTTAGCCATGATCAAATTACAAAATGTTTAGAAATCCTTTTAAAATGATGAGTAAATAAAATAAAATAAAATCATAATAAAATAAATATTAAATTCTAAAAATAAAGATTTAAATAACTATGCAAATAAGAGTGAAGGAAAAGAGCACATCTCTAAAAATACAGGAAAGTCACTCCATATGAAGTATGAAGGGAAGGTTAAAATCCTAGAAGTTGCTTCACAATCAATATAAAGGGAAGTAGAAAACCGTTGAATCAAATCTTTAAATTCACCTTATGAGGTTACTATTCAATCTTTCAGTAGTGAACTTCCTGCAAAATTCACCAATGCACATCTTAGTAAGCATTTTCATTGTACAAGTTCTACTAAAAAAATAAACTAACTTTCCATAACATATATAATGGAATCTATAATAGAAAAGCATAGAATCCATCAATAGAAAGCTATTTAGTTGATTGAACTTACCTTTGTAGTAAGAGGATCTTTTTGTAGGCAGAAATATGAGTTGAGAGGCAGAGAACAAGAGCATCTAGTAGGGTTTGAAATAAAAAGAGGTGAAAACTACAAGCAAAAAAACTCTCATAAGAACTTCAAAAGAAAAGGTACATCTTAAGGATACCACAAACATGACATTTCTTACTCTAAACAACAAACTAGAAAACTCACATGAAAACTGCCAACACAATCTCAAAAGCTATTGATTTCAAATTCTCATTATCATGAACAATACAGTGATTACATATATGAATGTGAGATTTGATAACAATGGCAAAAGAAGCTTGATGATTGGAATAACTTTGAATGAGCTTACCTTTAAAGAGCCTAAATGAAAAGATCTTGTAACTATTTTGATCTCCAAGAACTAGCCACCTTTCAATCAATAAGTTAACATCAACTAAATATCTTCACAATAGAAATACGTGAGTAGAGTGTAGTGCGTGCATGTACCTCTTCGTCTTTACAACGGGAATGGAGAGGTGGGAGAATAGGGGTGGAGAGGCGAGCAAAAGCAGAGAGGTGAACAACGGCAATGAAGCAGTGAGCAAGAGTAGAGAAGTAAGAGAGGAGCAAAGAGGGGAGCAAAAACGGAGAGGTGAGCGGTAGCAACAAATCAACGGTTAGAAGTGGAGAAGCAAGGCAAGGAGCGGAGAGGCAAGACAAGGAGCGGAGAAGTAAGACAAGGAGCGGAGAGGCGAGATAGGGAGCAAAGAAGTGAGACAGGGAGCAGAGAAGCGAGTAATAAAAAGCGGTGAGCAGGAATAGGAGCGGGAACAACGAGCAACAAGCAGAAGTAAGAGCAATGAGCGAAAGCAATAAGCATGAATGGGAGTAGCGAGTAGGTGGGGAACGTAGCCGTTGGTGGCTAACCCTAATTTTGAATTCTCGATGTTGTAAATTGATCCTACTATTGATAACTATCTATTTTTAAGTACTTCAGCTGAAATCTAGGCATACCCTCAAGAGATCTTCCAATATCTGGTTTTCCTTACTTCCAAACAGTGAATTTCTATCCTCCTACAAAGAAGTGGAGCTAATTTCCTACCTAGTTTTTTATTGCTTGGTTTATTTTTGCTTTCTTTTCATTTAAATCAATTTTACTGCCTCATGATTTTAATATCAACCAGTCAAATTACAATTTTGATCGACTCATCTTACACTAGCTGTCGGTTCTTCTCGTACATTGTTTGAAGTCATACAAAGACATCTTGAAGTCGCAAGAAGTCATTCTCTAGTCGTAGGAAGTCATTCTATAGTTGCAAGAAGTTATTCTATAGTGATTTCAAGAAACGGTACTTTACTATTGTTGATGGCACTGTCACAAAAACTTTCACTATGGTTGTTGTAGCCCGTACTAATTCAAAAATAAATCATATATCACTATTTAAGAGTATTGGAATGAAAATGTTGCATAGTGACATCAATCATTGCTCCTATTGTAGTAGAAATGTGTCTAAATCATGAAACAAACCATGGGAAATGTAATGATGTACATCAAGAAAGCAAAAATGCCACCAAGAATGCAGGATTTAAATGACTTGCATTTTGTTTGGGGATTTTTTGTCCAATTAAATAAAAATTAGGAAGTTAAAAAAAGATTTAAAAACTTAATGAAGATGATGAAAAAAATTAATATGATGAAGAAGAACAAAAAAAATTGAAAACAAAACAAAAACAAAACATGTGGAACATAAAAAAAAGAAAAAAGTAGGTTTCGAAGTTTTTCCAAAAAAATATAGTAAATTTTAAAAAATACTATTAAAAAACAAAAAAAACATTTTTAATATAAAAAGGTGAAATTTTTTTTAATAAAAAAGATATAAAAAATTCCAAACAAGAATAAAAAATAATTGAAATATGAAGCCTGTATTTTTTTTCCTCTCCTCACTTGATGTAAGGAAGAAGGTATAGAAGATCTTCACATCCAATACTTTGAAATTGATGAGTATTAGGGAGGTTGTATTCAACTACATGGTGACTAATGTATGACTAATTCTTTTTCTTTAACAATCATTTTCTACTCATTCTGAAGTGGTAGCAAAGATACGCTATAGTTCGTGGTAGTTTGCATTAGTATATGTCAACCCGTTTCGAAGACACTGTACTGTCAGCGTCTATGTCAAGTGCATGTAATAGCAATTGTCTTAAACTTCAACTATGTTTTGAATTTGAAGTGGCAGATTCAAGTTTGTATATACAACTTGGTTTAAATTGAACAAATTGTCAAGTTTTAGTGATAGTGCTCCCACATATAGTCATTTTTTAGTTTATAGGTAGCCAAATTGAAGAGTGGAAGTAAAACCTTGGTTTACTATCAACTAACAAAGCCAAACTACAATTACGGATTGCCGCATTTGTTTTTAAAATCTGTTGAATCCATGCCCGTTATAAGTAGCATTTTGAAGATTGCAATGGCCCTCTGCTAAGTTTGGCCAATCCATGATGTTGTATAGGCTCTATCCACCTAGAATGTGACAAGTGGCAACATATTCAACATGTAGGTACTTTATGCAATTCATGAAATGGATTAACCATTGACAGTGGCAATTCAATCATTCCATAGTGCCATAGTAGTTCATACAAATCGCAAAGCATCTTTAACAACATCCATGCATTTCTTGTGCCATCTATCAATATCTTTTTCTGTACAACCTAGTGAAACACATAATTACGGGGACTACGTTAGTCGTCTTTAAGGGGAAATTGCCTCCAAAAGGGAGTTGGAGTTTTATGCAATCAGTTTGAAGTCACATTAGAGTGAAGCACAATCACAATATATAACTATATTATACTGGTACGGGAATAGGTCCCGCATGTGGGCAATTCACTATGTCCATATTATCCTTCACTAACCCTATAGATGAGAAAACCATGGATGAAACTACGACAACTTGAATCCCTTGTTTGGTAATTGTAGTGACAACTTCTAAATGACTAGAACACTATGAAAGTAGATCTGATGGTGCAATAAGGAAGCCCAAGTCATTGTGTAGTCATTCCGAACATCTAGCCATTCCTTTACAATCACATTTTTGCCCATTTTCTTGTAGTGTCTACTATGCCTAAATAAAGTCTGAAATTTTATTTCAAACATAATTTCTGCTTTTGACTTAACTATGAAGTGTTTGATCTCCTACTAATTCTAATTTTAAATTTTTATATCCTTCATGGATTGTTTTACCACTATTATATCATTTGTACATAAAGTTCTTATTTTTTAAATTTTAGACACAAATAATAAATGGCTTTTGAAGCAATATGAAGTAGATGTTGAATTCATTCTTTTCAATGAATTTAATGCTAAATTTTTAAAATCTTGGTTTTAAAAGCATTGAGATTAATTTTAATATTTTAATTATATATTTAATACAATAGTATTAAAATTGCTATCTAGATACGACACTGACAAGTCTCTTATTGAATGCCAACTATCTTCATAGCTATTGATGGATGTGGAATATTTTGCATTGATCTATTGAAAAGAAGGCAGCTAGCTGACTGCTACTATATGTTATGTGAAGAAGTTGCTTAGATTTTGTCTCTTGGTATATCTATTGTTGGGCTTGAAAAAAACTAGAGCAAGCTAGGTCCCTATCAAGAGCTATCTTTGCCAATTGTCACTGGTATAATAGCAATTAATGGGATTTTTTTTGAGTAGAAGCATTAGAGATAACGTTATTGTGTAGAGAGAGATTTGCCTTGGAAAATCACAAGGATTCTAGCTGCAATAAAAAATGGTTTGTTAGGAAGTTCAGTTGAATCTTCAAGTCTTTGAATCTTCAAACTACTTCATGTTGGCCTATCCTATTGGTGGCTCTAAATAGATTCAAGGATTAAGGTAGATGATAAGAAACCACAGGCCTTGAATAGATAAAATGAAACAGTCAGACCACAAGCTGAACTATCCGAGAGGTTAGTTCCTAAATTTTAAACCCATAGTGATCAGAAAACGTGTTTCACTAATGGGAACAACAAAAAAAGTACAACAATGTAGGTAATCAATTCTACTTTGTTATTTTCACAACACAAAAAGAGACTAAGCAAGGGTTTCACCTATATTACCTACAACAACAAAGTTTACAAAAAAAGACAAGCAATAACGCACAACACACAAGTCTTCAAAGTCTCTTTCATCTTCCAAACTCCAACTTCTACTCTATTGTTAAATTTTGATCTAGTGTTGTTGTTTTATTTAAATTCTAAATGAACTAAATGATAAATTTTGGAAAACAAATACAATTTTTTATTTCCCCTCAAAATTTCAACTCATTTTAACATTCTATTCAACCTCTATGGCCATCCAAAGTTTTGGCCTTGAGAAAATAAGGTAGCAGATTTTTCCTCACTTCATCACTCACAACTCATTCATGCAAATTCCAAATTGAATGAGTGATAGCTTCATGAAAAGACAACATAGTTTCCTACACTCTCACCAAATCTCATTGCAAATAAAAGACCTGGCTATCTTTTATAGCCGGTCAAAGTTTTAGTTTTTTTACATAAAAGGTAGCAGACCTCAATTCACTCAAACTAGCACAACTTTTGATTAACAACTCCAAATCAAGTAAGTGGGAGCAATTTAGAAATATCACACCATGATACACAATTCTTCCAATTTTCATTTCAAAATTCTCCAAATACAACACACTATGGCCTCTCAAACATTTGGGCCTTACAAGAAACAACACAAGAGACGATGAATAGTACCCCCTTTTTTCTACCTTATCTTCCACCTAAATCACACAAGTCAAATGAATTTTAGTCTACACCTTAATCATGTGGCTCTCCTAACACCCATTGATCATGGAATTTGATCCTAAAATCAATCTCATGTCCCTAATTAAAAGATTAATCACTCTAAAGTTACCAGAAGACAAACTATTTGAATATTTTCCTTGTATAACTTTATATACACAAAATTAATTTAGAAAAACACTTCAAATATGAAATAAAAAATTAAGAAATTAACATATGTTTAATAAAGGTAAAAATAAAAGTTCAATTGAAATATCATTCTATCTGCAAGAACTTAAGGATGTGTTTGACAATAGCAATGACATAATCTACATAATCCGCCTAAAGTAAAGGATTGACTAGTCTTTCTAATCATCGTCAGTGATCACAACTCCTCTCAATAGGCCTAATCATGCAATAATATTGATCATCGTTTAATCCTTCAAAATATTCTTCAAATGTTATTTTATGACTACCAGGTTTAATGCATCCAATCTGCAACAAGATCACCAATGTTCGAGCGTTACACTGAAGATTCTCTTGCCATCGTTACTCCATGCAAGGTTGTTTTAATGGTCGAGATGGACCAACTTCATCTTGTTATTACCCATCATACTACTAAAATCACAAGGTCTTTCATAATATTACATTTTACACTATGTGATATTATAGAGATTCAATACCTTTGTAATATCACATTTAACACAATGTGATATTATAGAATTTCAATGGCCATTTCACCTCTGTGATATCACACAATGTAAAAATCTGATATTACAAAGGTATAATGATATTATGGAGGTTTCATATTTCTTGACTTCACCTTCATTTTACTTCCATGATTTGAATGTTGAAGTTTTGAATGTTCTTAATTCTAATGTTCTTTTCTTACTACCAATTGATTTAAAGCTTTGTTAGGTTGAAGTAATTTTTAATTTTACAACAAAGTATTTACAAGATCTTTGCAATTTGACAAGTTTGTATTTCAATTTTTCAATTTTGATCATCATTGTTTGTAAGTGAAGAAATTTATTAAGTGGTGGTGTTTTCGAGCTCAACAATACCTCCAAGGTATTTTTTTTACATTTGTTTTGAGCAAACTTGAATTCATGTATAGAATGGTGATTTGAACATTGAGTTTCATTTGAACAATTTGAGTGTAATTTGAGTTTCAATCTCATTTAATTTTAAGAGATTGATATAATTAGAGCCAAATTAAAACCAAATTGAAGTCAAATTGATGAAAGTAATATAGTTAATGCGTAGCAAAGCAAATGCCAACCGCTAGTGCAACAATAAAAAACCAGTGGCAGTTTAGATTGATTTGGTAGTTGCAATAAAGAAAATTCAAACTCACGCTCCGGTTGAGATTCTTCATCTTGAAACTAAAAAACAAACTCTACTTCAACATAATATAATCTAAATGAAAAACAAAAACAAAAAAAATAACGTTAAGATGATGAAGCTTTCAAATGAATCCTTCTTTTTATAGTTGTTTGTCATGGTAGTGAGAAGGTATCACCTTGAAGTTGCTTCAAATGATGTCATTTTCTTTATTATTTTATAAATATCAAAATCTATCTATATAATGTAAATATACATATTTTTACATAATGTGTGTATTTGTAGTACAACAATATAGCAATAAAAAAATATTTTATTTCCAAAAAGAGTGTATTATATTATGTCCTTGTATAGTATTTGGGATGTTTTTTACTTCAATAGTTATTTTCCTTTGATTCCCATATTAACCTAATTTTTCAAATGCTATGTCCAATTATTTTCTCTATTTTTTGCTCTAAATAGAAACTTTATAGATTTTTAGTATTGCTCTAATTTAGATGATTGTATATTCAGGCCAATTCCTTTATGAATTTCTAGATCCTACAAAAATTAGGAGAACTTTAGGACACTTGTGTATGCTAAAAAATGAATATAAATTTGAATTGTAAATTTCATTGGAATTACACTAAAGTCTACTTCATCATCGTTAGAATTACACATATGTAATTGAAAATCATATAAAGAATTAGATGTTTTCTATACACTATCTACCATTGTTGCCACTATTTGTAAAAATTACAACTTGTGTTTAATAGTACATGTTAGAAATTAACAATTAAAATTACTTTAGGGATATTTGATCTTCCAAAGCTTCTCTATAAAATGGTAGATGATATATAAAAAAAATTAAAATTGTTGTATTATTTTAAATTATTCATTTTCCACTCGTTATGAAGATGAAGTGCATTTCATTGCAATTTTAAAATCAATTATTTTTGAGCATGCTAAAGCTTCTTAAAGTTGTTGAACTTTTTAGTGAAAATTGATTGAATTGAACTTGGCTGTACACTCTTTGAGATGAATAAATGAATTTTCATCCACACATTGCAAATTTCATCTATTTTCATGGATGTTAAATGAAATGGCTTCTTCCCTTTAGTGAAGATCGCTTTTTGTACTATCCAAACTTAGATCCAATTCATACTTGGGGCCAGATTGAAGGTTGGCCGGAAGTCCAGAACTCTCCAAGTTTGAACCAATAGGATCACTCAATTTTTCCAAATCTAGCCCACAGACTTTATACTAGGGCTAGATTGAAACCACAACTCATCCTACATGTCACCTTAGGTGCTATAGTTTTGGGTCCAAACCTTCCGACCCTAAAGGAACAATCGAGACGAAATTTTGGGTGGATTGAATTCTCGTCTAGGGCTAGATTGGGGTTGAATTGGGCTCCTTTGTTGGATCATACAAATCTTCATTGTCGGCCAATGCAAGGTCTTTTTGTTTTCTTTTTTGGTACAATCATGCTTATTAATTGTGAACTCAAGTGAAACTCCCTCCCATCTACATTACTAAATTTTTGAAGTAGTAGTGTTTTGTCTTTTTGCAATTTGTTTTGGCCAATTTTTAGAGCATTGGAGTTAAGTTGTAAACTCAATGAGATGTTGTCTATATGTCAACAATTCATTTATGCCTTTGATGCCTTCTACTTGTGATGCAAATATTTGAGTGTTTAGGTTGTATACTCTAAAAGCAACCATTTAAGGGCTAGTCTACTTTTTCATAGGTTTTGTAGACAAATTCACATCGTTCCATGAGTGGGACTCATTTAAGTCTAACAAGACAAGCCTGTGACTGTGGAAATCATCCCTTTTGGCAATATGTGAATAGTTGATTTTAAAAAATCCCAAAGCACTTAGTCATTGAAAGTCAAATTTATACACAAGACTTACCCTTTTCATGCAAAATTCTGAAGATGAATAGTTGCACCTCTGTCCTACACACAAGAATTCTTTATCATTCATGGACCAAAAAGTGGACGCATCATCATTTATGGGTTAACTTGTTATTGTTGAAAGATTATGCATTGGTACTAAAATAAGTTGTATGGTAAAACCTAATTTATATTTATCATTGAATTCATATAAGTTCTCATAAAAAAAACTATTGTATTTTTTTCTTAAATAAAATTAAAAATACAAACTTAAAAAAGGCCCGGACGATGGTTTAAAAAATTTAAAAACTCTCTCTTCCATTTTTGAAAGAAAAAATAGAAAGAAAAAAAGGTTAAAAAAAGTTGATAAAAAAATCTCTCTTTTATTTTCCAAAAACAAAAATAGGAGGGCAAAAAACTACAATGCGTGTTTTACATTTTTTTAATTGAGCATTAAAAAAATCCAAGAGCACATTGACTCAACCTTAGAATTAAGCATCAATACTTTACATTAACTAAGATTAGAGTGATGAATTGGGAATTCAACCCTAAAATTCAACCTCAACACTCTACATCATCTACACTAATTAGTGAAATTAGGTTTCCCCACACTAATTTCTTGATGTTTCACACTAAATAAATATTCACTATTATTACAATATTTTTTTATGAATAATAAATATAATAAAAAATTTAATAATAAAATTATTGTAACACTAATTTGAATTAGCGGTCCTTAATTTTCAAAAGCTACAAAAGTTGTCTTGTGCAACTAAGGATCACATTTTGTTTCCAACAGGGTCACATTCAAACACACCAAATTGGACATTGGAGCTGTGCTGAAATTCAAATGAGTTGAAATGTTCTCAATTTTAAAATTCGAATTGAATTGAAATACAATCAGATTGCATGAAGCCAATGGTTAGCATAAGATATTAAGATGTATTGTACCATATTAAGGTAGTATGGCCTTAAAGCGACCATTTAAGGGCTGGTCCCCTTTTTTGAAGGGTTTCATGAATAGAAATATTTTTGGGTCATTTTTTAGAGAAAGAGAAATGGATGCGGAACATCACACAAGTAGTTTCATATTTTTTGAATCATTTTCGAATTACTTATGATTTTTCAAAAAAACCTACTGTAGGCATCTATTTGTGACCCTAGGTCTTCCAAAATCTAACCACTTGCAACTTTTAAAGTGATTTGAGTAAATGAAGGCCAACAATTGGCTCTTGCAATAAATAATGCTTTTCTCTCAATTCTCTCAATGGCCTGAGAGGTTCACTTAAGGACCACCTACTATCCATTTTAAACCTAAATATAGGGATGATTTGAAGAGGCTGCTTGCTTTTAGAGTAGACTACCTTATCAAGAGTAAACATAGAGTGTGGCATGTGCCTTCACATGGACAAGTGGTGAGTCATGAGGTAACTTTCTTGGATAAGGCAGCCTAATTGTTAACTCCTAAAGTTCCTTCATTATGTTTTCAACAAAAATGCTCCGAAACTGCCATTTTTAGTATAAGTACCAAATTTTTGAAAAAAAACTTTTTTTGACACATGTAACCATATGATCTTGTAGTATGCTGACTTGAGAAAATTTCAGAAATTTCCACCACATGGATTGCAAGATATAAGCATTCAAATTCACGACAAACAAGATAGTTGCACTTCACAAGCTCAATTTCCTATGAAAAAATGTTCAAAATGGTGGTTACTCTTTGGATTATTTTCCTAGACAAGTTGGTCAGACACATGCTTGAAAAATTTTAGATCATTTGGAATTGTATAACATATTGGAAAAAAATAGTAAATAGACAGTAGTAGAGACACGAGTAAAGAATGATTCAAAATATTAAATTGTTCAGGATTTAATTATGGAATTGAAATATGCCAATTCCAATGGTTAGAATGTTGTTATAAATAATCTACATCCTACAAATTTATTTTTTCAAAAAATATTGAAAATTAAATAAGATAAAAGACTTTAAATAGATAATTCATATTTATGATCCTAAGTCTTCTATAAATTGTTCACTTGCAACTTGTAAAGAGAAATGGGGAGAACAAGGAGAATGATCCCACAAACAAAAACTTCCCATAACTTTTATCTCATTGACCAAAATGGAATGATTCAAATATTTCTACATCTACATAACATTAAAAAACCAATTTCAAATTTTTGTTTTTAAAAAAAGTGATTTTTTTTATCTGCCTATATTGCCCATACGGTTAAAAAAATAACATATTTAGTCATAACTTTTGACTCATACTTCCAAATGTCATGAAATTTGGTGTGTTTGAAAGATATTCCTCCCTCCACCACCTTCTATTAAAATTTCAACCTAAAATATACAAATCTCTAGCTACATGTATCTACCTCCATTCATCTCTCTTTCTTCCTTGCATAGGGAGAAATGTCAAAACTAACCGGAATACATGAGTCTGTGAAACTGGATTGAGTCTAGTTGAAAAATGCACATCTATATTGAATAAAATATTCATTCTTGGAGAAAAAAATTCTTTCTTTTTTGCATTCTTTGTCATCCTTATGTTTGCACACATTGAGTTCAATTTTCCTATTTCCAACGAACTTTCCATGTTGCACATGTTGAAATGCTAAACCCTTAAACGTCAACATAGACGTAGGTGTCTATTAGATGACAAAGAATCTCTCCATGTAGGACAGAAGTGCAACTATTCATCCTCAAAATTTTGTTTGGAAAGGGGAGATCTTCAACGAGTGCTTTTGCAATTTTTTAGGCCAATGATTCACACGGTGACGAAAACTGATGATTTCCAAGGTCACCCCCTCGTCTTTTAACCTTTAAACGTCAAGGCAGACGTTTGGTGTCCCATGGGTAACATACAATCTGTCCGTGTAGGACAAAAGTGCAATTATTCATCCTCAAAATTTTTGTTTGGAAAGGGGAGATCTTCTACACTATTTTGACTTTCAACGAGTGCTTTTGCAATTTTTTTAAGCCAATGATTTATACGGTGACGAAAACTGATGATTTCCAAGGTCACCCCCTCGTCATTTAAGGGTTAGGTTGTCAGGAATAGATACTCCTACCATGATTTCACCATTTAGTGTAGGGCTGGAGTCCGTTATCCATCTAGACCCAGACTCCCAGAGCTCATATACTCCCGGCCTGCTGCCAAGCATTCCGAACCTCAACTGGAACCGGCCTGTGGATCACTCACAGCAACCCAAAGCACCCGAAGATATTTCGAACTGTTCCTCAATCAAAGGGGCCGACTTGTTAGAACTGCAGAACCAACTAGTATAGTGCCTTTGTCGCAGCCGGACGGAGCTCTTAACTTTCCTCGATTCAACTTCAATTGGGTGGTGGCCATGGCTTCCACAACTGAGACTCTCATTCTAGTGAGTTCAACGCTCTTCTCACGTCCTGCAACTTGTTACTGCTGTCCAGTTTCCGTACAATTGATCGATCAATCCAAATTCGATTCCTAAGCAGGTATGTATATATCCGCAGTCGGTAATTGGTTGTATACAAGTTTCTTGGGAAATTGATGCAGCTGAAGGTGTACTTGCACGTTTCGTTGGAGATCGAATCGAAATAGTGTTTGTTTTGACGTCCACTTGGCATTGCTGACGTACGACCAAGGAGGTTCCTGTAATTTGTTGGAATGCACAAATCTGCAATCTTGCAGCTGCGACAGATCACTGAGAGCTCTGCTCAGAAGATGATTCATCAAGGGAAAGAAGGCCCCAATATATACAGAACAAAGACTAGTCCTGAGCGCCTAATGGATGAAAACCATCCTAAGATGAAATACCTAAGTTCTACGTAAAACCTGGAATCCCTAATCTCAGAATTCCAACACCCCCCCTCAATCTAGGATTGTAACAGACTGTACAAAGAATTCTGGGAGGGGGAATGATGGCTCGTGTGGAAGTCCATAGTTGGTACCAGATTCGTAACTTCTTGTGTAGTCTGTCGTGTGGAAGCTTGATCGGAGTGTTGTGTTGGCTGTGTTGCTCCATCGTGAATTGGTTGACTGGTTGGTGCTGCGCAGCTTTGGACTGGATCTTCGCAAAGCACTTGCGTGACGTTGAAGTCCAGCAAGAATCGAGTGTCGATACCTATTGGTAGGGCTCAAAGATTGAGGCGTTGAAGAGTCATGGTCACTTACGCTCACCGGTAGAGATGCAAGAACGTTTGCCGATGGGAGGGAAGTTTTATGCGGTGAGACGCGGCAGAACCCCAGGATTATATTTTTCGTGGGCTGATTGTTCTCGTGAAGTGCTTGGTTTCAAGGGAGCTATACACAAAAGTTTCAGGACGTTGGAAGAGGCAGAGAGTTTCTTTTACGAGACTGCCATTCTATAGAGCTAGGGTTGTTTTGGTTTCGATTGTTCGTTTGAGATAGAAGATCATTGAGACTGTGAAGACCCAGGGAGTTTCTGTGTTGATGGAATTTGGTCTTCCCTAAGGGTTTTGTCAATGTATCTGCTGGTTGATCGTGGGTGCTAATGTATTTCAATTCTATTTTCCCTCCTATGACTCTCTCTCGTATAAAGTGGTAGTGTATTTCAATGTGTTTTGAGCGTGTATGAAACACTGGATTGTGTGATAGCTTGATTGCTCCTTGGTTATCACAGTGTAAGACAATTGGAGCTGCAGTAGTGACAGTGGTTCTTGAGGGAGAATTACTAGGTTGCAATTCGTTGAGTAAGCGGTGAAGCCATACGGCCTCCTGTGCTCCATCACTTAGTGCTCTATTATCTGATTCCGTAGATGAGCGTGAGATTGTCAATTGCCGTTTACTTTGCCACGTGATTGGTCCTCCTGCTAAGGTGAACAAATAAGCTCCCAAGGATCAGCGAATTTCGGGACAAGAACCCCAGTCTGCGTCTGTGTAGCCTGTAATTGTTGTAGGTGCACCAGACCGATAGAGAATGCCCATGAGTGTGCCTTGAAGATATCGTAATACATGCTTTGCTGCGTCAAGATGAGCTCTTTGTGGATCGGCCATATAACTGCTCAGGCGATTGATTGCATAGGAAATGTCTGGACGAGTGACTGTAAGGAAAATGAGTTTTCTCACAAGCCTACAATAGTATTGTGAGTCAATATATGGAGAATGCATATCTGTAACTAGAATTTGTCCTTCTGGAAGAGGTGTAGATGCTGGCTTGCAATCTTTCATTCCAAATTCTTACAAGATTGATGCAACGTAGTCTCTCTGATGAAGAAAGATGCCGAGAAGAACTTGTTCAAATGATATTCCCAGGTAACGTTTTACTTTTTCAAGATCCTTCATTTCAAATTCTAAATTGAAGAATTCTTTCAGCCAATTTATGAGACGATTACAACTTCCTATGATGAAGAGATCGTCTACATATAGCATTAGGATCAGTGTTTGACCATCTTTGTGCATATAATACATGTTTCTGTCTGATTTGCTTCATTTGAGTTCAATGTGGCACAGAGATGCATTAATGTGATCATACCAATTTTTGGGACTTTGCTTTAGACCATATAGTGATCTGTTCAAACGGCATACTAGCCGTTCTTGTCCACGAACGTGAAAGCCAGGTGGTTGTGTCATGAATACCCGTTCTTTGAGTAAACCATTTAGGAAGGCTGTTCTAACATCCATATGATGCATGTCCCAGCGTTTTGCAGCTGCAAGAGCGACTGCTATTCGAATGGTAGCCCATTTTATGACAGGTGCGAAGGTTTCTGTAAAATCTATTCCTAGACGTTGTTCGAATCCTCTGGCAACTAGTCTTGCCTTTTTGATAGGAGGATCACCGTTTGTGCCTGGTTTTAGTTTAAATATTCATTTGCAGGTAATCGTTTTTTTTCACTTGAAAGAGGTTGTAAGTCCCAAGTGTTGTTTTTCCAAATTGAATTCATCTCTTCCTGCATGGCATTCCTCCAACCTGGGTCTTGTTTCGCTTCTTTGAATGATACATCCACTGTATCTGGATCTACAGGTGTCGACTGTTGAATTGGATTTGTAAGAAGACATATATCAAAGTTGTCAGTAGATACACATAGATCATAGCCTTCAAGTCTAAAATTTTGTTTCCTTGGTCGCTGAGATCTGTGTAGTGGTTGAATGTATTTTTGGTTTGGTGCAGGAGTGCTTTGTTGTTCCAAGTTCGGTGAATTTGTCTGCTGGTTGTCAAACAAGCCATCTTACTGAGAGGATGAGGGAGTGGGCAGGTCAAGGAATTCTGGAGGTGGAAGTGTAAGTTGTGTATTAGTTTGTAAACTAGTGGTTGTTTCTAGTGCTTGACTGTTTGTACGTTTAGGGCGCGATCCATGAGAGAGCAGAGGTAGAGAGGAATCTATTAGAGGTGTGTCTTCTAATGGTTCGGTAGTTTCTGGTGTTGGAAGTCGTAGATTTGATTCATCGAATTGAACATCTCTGCTAATAAGAATGCTTCGGTTTTGTGGGTTGTAGCATCTATAAGCTTTGCTATGTTCGTCATAACCTATTAATATGGTTGGAATGGCTTTTGGGTCAAACTTTTGTCTCTTTTGATCAGGTATGTGGCAAAACGCTACACAACCAATTACCCTTAGGTGAGCTAAATTATGTTTAATCCCTGTATAGGCTTCTTCTGGAGTTTTGAGTTGTAAGGCTTTAGTTGGAGATCTATTCTAAATGTAGTTCACAGTTTTGGCTATCTCTTCCCAAAGTGATTTTGGAATTTGAGTTCCGCTGACTATGCTCCGAATTCCTTCTAGTAATGTGCGATTTTTTTGCTCCGCAATGCCATTCTGATGAGGTGTATAACCTGCAGTGAGTTGTCTCCGGATCCCTTGTCTCTGGCAAAATTCAATAAAGGAATTTGACATATATTCCCCCCCTCTGTCACTGCGTATTGATTGTATGCAATGTCCTTGTTGTTGTACTAAACTGTTGAATTGTTGAAAGCATTGTAAGGGCTGTGATTTTTTTGCTATGAAGTATAACCACGTTTTCCGAGTAAAGTCATCAATAAATGTGAGTATATATCGATTTCCAGTTCTAGATGCGGTGGGCATAGGCCCACAGATATCACTGTGTACTAGTTCCATTGGTTTCGAGGTGTGAGTAGTTCTCTGTTTGGGAATATTTTCCCGTGGCAATTTGCCTGGACAGCACGATGAGCAAGTATGGTTGATGAGTGGCATACTGGCATGACTGGAACCCCAACAATTAAATTTTTGTTGGTCATATCATATAACGATTGGTAATTGATATGTCCTATTCTGCGATGCCATAGATGAATGAGGTCAGGATCTAGTTTCGGTACCTTTGAATTTTTTGAATTCGGTGTTGATGCTGGCAATGTGATAGCATTGCTGTTGGATAAGCTTGATGCTGTCAATATGGAGGTTTCAATATTGCTCATACTTGAATCCGATTTGGTCGAAGAAGAGACAAGACCTACGAATCCTGATCCGTTGTCAATTCTATATAGATTGTTGTGCGAGTCCCGAGTTCCTTGGAGAAATATTTGGTCGGGATTGTCATTCTCATAGATGAAGCATTTTCTAGCTTCGAATAATACTTTGCATCTAGCATCAGTGAGTTTTCCAACAGAAAGCAAATTTGTCTTTACACCTGGGATGTATAAAACATTGTGAATTTATTTATTCTTGCCAGTTGAAGATGTGGTGGTTACAGTGCCTTGATAGGCAACTGGCATTAACTGCCCTCTTGCTGCGCTAACATGCAGGATGCTAGATTCTTCGATGTTTGATAATAAATCCGGGTTTTCAGTAACATGTGAGGATGCTCCTGAGTCTAAGAACCAATCTTCTTCGATGTGATTGGTGATACATATGTTAATCACCTCTAGAGGTGCTTGATCGTCTTCTCCAAATGCGTTGAGACAATTGCGAATGTGAGGCGGCGTATCGTCCGTCTCTTGTTCTTCATCAAGAATATCTTCCTCTGCTTCGATCAAGTTGATCTGAGGAGCTTGAGTCTGCCGATTGCACTTGATATTGATGAGTTGGAGTTGAAGTTCTTTGATCTTCTCTTCCAATGACATTTGATCGCAATCTCTTGCGAAATGTCTGGGACGGCCGCATTTGTGGCAGTATACGTTGCAGCGTTGTTGATTGTCTGGATCAGGCTTTGGTGGCGTAGGCTGATCGGTCAGTCCTGAACGTTGATTTGAGCGAGCACTGTAAGTTGCGGAATTGTTGTGGTAGGAAGTCTGGCCACGACCTTGCGCGCCGCGCCCTCGTCCTTCTCGTATGGCGGGTTTTTCAGATCTAAGTAAGTTAACTTCTTCATCATTGCGTCTTTTTTCAAGTGAACGGCCTAACTCTTCTTGAAGTAATAAGCCTTCTAATTCAGGAAAGGTTGGAGTGCGCTCCCGACCTTTTTGGATCTGACGAAATGTAGACCAGCTTTTCGGCAAGCTGTTCAAAGTAATATCAACTAGATCCTCGTCTGTTATTGCGATTCCTAGATTGGCAAGTTGAATAACCAGGAGATTGATTTCCTGGAGGTGATCCCCAATACTCTTGCCTTCCACTAATCGCAAGGAATAAAACTGCTCCTTTAACAATAATCTTCTTGCAGAACTACGTACATCACACATGTGTCGCAACCTTTGCCAGATCTGGTAAGGATCTGTAAGGTGTATGATACTTAAAAGAATGGAGTCTCTAATTGTGGACACTATAATACGACCAACACGATAACGTAGTTCAGTGTCACGTACTAGATTGGTCGATGTAGTGGTAGCAGAAGTAAAAAATGTTGTATCGGCTCCTTCCGCTGTAGATATGGTGTCCAAGCTGCTTGCTGTAGCAGCGCTGCCAGCTGATGTCGACATTGGCTGTTTTAACTGATCTCCTTCAATCGAATGTTCAACGAATCTCCACAGGTTCTCTTGCATCAGGAGCATCCGTACCTTGTAGCTCCAGATCAAGTAATTCGTTGGACCTGCTAGTTTCATTGTCTCAGGAACATCCCAAAGATTTGGATCCATCGTTTCGACTTCCTAACAGCTCTGTTATTGATATCTAACTTGAGCAGGGAGTATCGGTGGTTCAGTAACTGAACAAATCTATCGCTACAGGAGCGATCTTCAAGAGTACTCTGACTTCTAGAGGATCCTACCATAGCTCTGATACCATGTTGGAATGCACAAATCTGCAATCTTGCAGCTGCGACAGATCACTGAGAGCTCTGCTCAGAAGATGATTCATCAAGGGAAAGAAGGCCCCAATATATACAGAACAAAGACTAGTTCTGAGCGCCTAATGGATGAGAACCATTCTAAGATGAAATACCTAAGTTCTACGTAAAACCTGGAATCCCTAATCTCAGAATTCCAACATAATTTGCATGTTCTTATTTGTGTCCGTGCCAAATTCTGTTTGAAATCGCCTCAGTTGGGAGACTAGCTAGCTCGATCCCTAAGCACATAACCATTTATTTAATTTGTGGCAGTAAGTTGTGAGATCGAGAACTCACCCCGCCTCTGTCAGTTCCTTCGATCCTGTAATCGAAACTTTAAGTTTGGTTGTTAACTTATGTTGAAACGCCTGGAGACTCTTCGGTTCCTAAAATGATTTTCTAGCAGTTGTGAGTATTCAGCCTTTAGTTAGCTTCTCCGATCCATTGTAGAAGTCAACCGAAAATTAAGAACTCAAAAGTTTGGCTCTTGGTACGGGGAGAATGCATAGTGCTGCACAATTCTTATCCAGATTTTTGAAGCAGCTAGTTTCTCAGATTGTGCATGAAAAGAATCTTTGTGATTTTGATTCTCGCAGCAGTTGGTTCTCCAGATCATACACGAAAAGAACCTTGTGATTTGTTGCGTATTGTGTTGCCCTTCAAAGAATTTTGGAATCATGTAAAATACTGTAAGGTTACTGCACCTGACATCATGGAAATCATTTATTTTGGTATCATGTGAATTGTTGGCTTAAAAAAGTGCAAAAGCTCTCATTGAAAGTCAAACTATTGTAGAAGGCCTTCTCTTTCCACACAAAATTTAGAGCATGAATAGTTGCATTTTTGTCTTACATGGAGACATTCTTTGTCATTCATAAGTTGAAAAATATCCTTAGTGTCGTTTATAGGTTAAAGTGTACTTTCAATTGTCATGAGAGTCCACAATTGGTTACTCTAAATCCTATTTTCAATACTTTAAAAATTTATAGTTTATTCATATAGTGGCTAAGAGAATCTAAAATCTTCTTTTGACAACATGGGGAATTTCGTTAAAATGGCGGTATCCATTTGCCATTTTCAAACCCCTAGCTTTGAATTGTAAAAGTGACATTTAGAATAGGTATAGTTTTTAGGAATCTTGAACTTTTATAGATTTCAAACATCTAGGACTTATATAGATTTCAGACATCTAGGACTTGTATAGATTTTAGACCTTATGATTTGTATTATAAAAGTAACATCTATCAATTATGTAGATTTCACACACCTAAAATGTTTGTACACTACAAACCACTCGTTTTGGTTTATAAAAATTGCTAAAGTAGCAAAATTTCACCATTTTAATGAAATTGCACATTATACCAATAAGACATTTAAAAAGGATTTTCAATGTAATTGTGAGAACCATATTGAATTGCTTATTTGTGCAATTTTAGGTTAGTTGCCTCTTGGGGGATTCACTTAGAGTGTCCATTAAAAACCACATACAAACAAAACTTTGAACTCCTATATACTTTGAATTTTAAATTAAATTAAATTAAAAAAAATATGAATAAATTTTTTTACTTTGAAAGTTTATGTTTTGAATTATTGATATTTTATTTATTAATAATAATTAGTCATAAATTTTTGAAGTAAAAAGATACATTGTAGAATTGAAAAATAACTTTCACACCCCTATATTATATAAAAAAAATTGTTTAAAAAATGAACCAAAAAATTCTAAAAACAACTCTTTATTGAAAGCTCATTTTGAGTTGGATATTGATGCAATGGTCATCTAAATGTGTTCTCTAAAAATATTTGAGTTAAAAAAACATGTCATTTTAATGTATTTTTAACCTCTTCTAAAAATCATTCCATATTTTATTTGAGTTTAAAATTTTGAGAGTAGAATCCTATAGTCATTAGTAAACAATGCTCAAAATTTGAAGTTAAAATTATAGTTTAATAGAAACCACTTGTTCGCACATGGTTTGTTTTAGTAAAACTAAGTGCACCCCCCAAGAATTGAATCATCAAATCTGATGTGTAAGGAGATCATCTGTGGTTTCCCTTATTGGGCTATTCACTCACTATTCGAGGTTTAATTCCCAGATGATTTTGCACTAGGGGCAGGGAGATCCAGGAATCAGGATACATAATCTCCCTCAATTTCGATGAACTAGCTGAATTCGTTGTAACAGGCTTTGACACTTTGCAGGAAGCGTAGCCTGAAACTGAAAAAACTGTACCAGTCCTACTTTCTAATGCTGTAAGTACATGACTGTTACAATTTCTGGTTCGAAGAATCACACCAACTTATTACATAACGTCGATTTTGTTACACTGGCGCATGAAATTGGCGTACTTCACGACTTGAGCACTTTCAGGCCCGCGCGTCTTGAAACGTAAACTTACACCTGACCTCGTTCGTAGATCGAGCTTTGTGTAGCTAGTTTTGTGTCACAATTTCTGGCACTGACAATAGGACCTCGCCAGATGAACGACCGACGATTTGAACGACAATGTTGACGCTCAGTCTTGTGCATATTTGCAGGGAGTGGCTGTGGCGTTGCTGGTGATCTATGGAAGCATGTTGCTATGGAGACGAAGACAATGCGGCAAGGATCTGAACTTGCCACCAGGTCCTCGACCGCTGCCCATCGTGGGATCGTTGCATTTGTTGGGCACGCATCCGCACCGCAGCTTGGCGGAGTTGGCTTCGCAGTACGGGCCGGTCATGTCCGTGTGGCTGGGGTAGCGGTTCTACATCGTGGCGAGCACGGCGGAGGCGGCGAAAGAGTTTCTCAAGCTCCAGGATGCCAACTTCGCCTCCCGCCCCTCGACCCGAGTTGCCGAAATCGTTTTCCCTGGAGGTGCGCATTCCCTTCCCCCCACGCCCCATTTTATAGAGTAGATTTTGAGAAGCCATAAATTGATTTGGGAATTGGAAAGAGGGTAGATGGGGAATTTCATTAAAATGACAAATATTCTGTGACTTTGACATCCCACAGTTCAGACTGGGCGGTCTGAAATCTAGTACACTAATAGATTTCAGACCGTGCAATTTGAATTGTGGGAATGGCACACTGTGAAAATGGCACATGGAATATCACCATTTTAATGAAATTCCCAATGTAGTCCTAAAATAAAAGACGTTGTAACAATTGTAAAAGTGGTGTCAGAGGAAGGTTTAACCCCTAAATGCCCAAGGCCTTTTTTTTTCAGCTTCTAGGAATTTGCTTTAAATTAAACAAAAAGCCAACATTTGGGTAACTAAGTTGTATCGATTCTTTTTGGATTGTAACCATACAAACTCAAACTAAACATGCTAAAGATCGCATATGAAAAGAAAACACAACAATATCACTTTTGGATTGAAAGATTATGATGTTTGATCATGAAGATGTTTAAACTGCAAAAGTGATTTGAAGTCTTTCAATCTTCTTTTCACATGTCAAATCTAAATTGGATAGTCCTCTTTCCAATTTCCAATTTCCTCAGACGAAAGAGGATAATCTAAATTGGTCACCAAAAAAATAAATGGAGAAAGGGCCTAACATGCACAAATCAATTTATGACTTCTCAAAATCTACTCTATAATTTTTTTAAATGAATTTCTAATGTGATTTTTTTTCCTCTAAGATCTAGTGTATTAGAGGCTCATTTCCATTGGTGTTCTAAGGAGTTTGGTCTTGTATCTTTCTCAAATTTGGGCTCCTTGTCCCACATCGCATACACTTTACAATTAATTTTGTTAGCTTAATATTTGTTTCTTTCATTTCTTTCATTTTTATTTGAATTAGTAATTTTATTGAATTGTAGATTGATAGATTGCTTGGGATTCTTATTATAAATTAGCTATTTGGAAAAATGAATTAGCTCATTTGTGAGTAGCTCCCACTACCTTGCCTTCCAGTGTCCTATCAAATGTTGAATTTATTATTTAGTCTGGTTGGTGTACATCCTCATTATTGTTAATTTTGTAAACTTTGTAGAATTCTACAACTTTGATAACTTTGAAGTGGAAATCTTTGATATACTAATAATGGTAATTAGGATTATATTACATTTTGTATTGCTTACACTATTATTTGATTCACTTTAATTCTCATGTAGTCGACAAATAGTGGAAACTCTACTACATCAATGTGGTTGGGCAACTACCACATCAAATAATAATAATAAATTCATTTTGAAATATTTTTTTCAAAAAATTTAAAATTTAAAAACTAAATTTAAATTTTTTTTTTTTTTTAAATTCTAACCAATAGTAGCTGGTTCTGAGTATGGGGAATAGACTTGAAACGTCACTCCACTATAAATGAAAAACATCTAATGACTAAAAAATTACAATAGTTAACAAATAGTGTTCATGTTGACATTTAGTGTTGTCGAGATTTGTATTGGAGTGTATAATTAGTAATGCAAACACTAAATATGATTATTAGTGTAGAGCTTTGTTTTAAAGCTTTTTTGTGGATGAATGTCACAATATTTCTAGCACCCAAAATCTTGCCAATAAATGTAACAACAATGGCATTTGTTGACTAATTCAGTTTATTCTTGATAATTTAGATATGATACTTTCTGAAATCACACCTCCAATTCGACACTTGCGAAAAATCCTTGTAACTGAGCTCATGTCCACAAAGCAGTTAGAATCCTCTCGATACATAAGGATGGAAGAAATGACATCCAAACTTTGCAAAATAGCCAACGAGAATGGCCCTATTTGTGTGAGGATGCATATGAACATTTTCTCTACAAATGTCATATCACGCATAGTCTTCAACAAACAACTGCATATGAAGGAACAAGAGAGCGACATTAAAGTGGTTCAGGTAGTGGCATGATCTATTATATTTTTTTCAAAATTTGATTAAGTATTTAAATATAGCAAGATTGTTGTCAGTTTCACTCTTCCTTCCAATTCCTCTTTCAAGTCAATATCAATTCAATGGTAGTTTGACAAAACATGGGAAGTGTCTTTACTACAAATTTTAACTTTTGATAGCTATTGTTAGTAGAACATTCAAGATTGTTCAATAGTTTGGGTGGAAATACACCTCTCTTTTGGGTCATTTTGACATTCTTTTCTATTAGCTAACTAATGCTTCCAAAACTTTCAATATTGAAATTAGCCCCAAAATTCTCTATACTTGTCATTTGGCTACTCGTTTGGCTAAAATCAGTGCAATTTTTTCTTGGCTGGATTTAGGAATTCATAGAGCTTACAGAAGAAATGAAGGCATGTATTAGTGCTATTCACATTGGAGACTTCTTCAATGTCCCAAAGTGGTTTGACCCTCAAGGGTTGAACAAGCAATTTCAAAATCTTCGAGCTCACATGGACAAGTTCTACAAGAAGATGATCGATGAATACAAGGAAGATCAAAGGAAGAAGCCTTCCAAAGAAGGAAAGAAAACACTCCTTGACATTTTTTTCTTGGAGCAATTGGATTTCCCGGAGAATGGAGTTACCGAGGAAAATATTGAAGCAGTTCTTTACGTAAGTAATTCCAAAAATATAAACTTGAAATTATATGTGACACATATAATGGTCAAACTCTGAAAATTCATAACTTTCTCATATTATATCTTATTTCAAAGTGATTGACACCTAAAGAAAAGATTTTAAATTGCGTTGAAATCATCTTTCAATTACTAACAAGTCCATCAACAATTAAATTATTCTAATTAATAAAATTGCTCAAACCTCCAATTGTTTAAACAATTGCTTTTAACATGTTCCCTTAGAATTGCAATGTAATGCACTCATTCTTAAATCTTTGAGAATCTTTGGAGAATGTTTTGCATAAAAGCTCATCAATTTTTGAAATTTGGTATTTATATAACTAATGAAATATGGCATACAATGGTAAAAAAAATGGTCCAAATTTTAGTCCTCATATCTCATTCTAAGAAGAGTCAAACTTTATTAGCTATGTTGGAGTGGTTTCAAGAAAGAACATTTCTTTTAACTTCAAGTTCTATTAACTTGCAAATTGTGAAGTCTAAATTCTTGAAATTTTTTCCACACAGTCCAAATGTTTGTCTCTAACTTTTCATAGCTCAGATTTAGTATAAAAAATTTCCTCATTGTACAAGAAATCATCAAAAAACAACTCATATATTGCTAAATTCACTTAACGTCCTTGCATTGCAATCTAGTTTAGTATAAGCTAAACATCTCAATTACTTCTAAAATTTTTCATAAGTGAACCTAACATCACATACATATGAATGGTCAAAATTATCATTTACACATAGAGCAAAAACTATACTGAAGTCTGCTGATTCTGTTTCACAAAAATGAAAAAAAAATTGTTCTTACTTTAAATGTTATAATCTTCTAATACCTACAATCAAATGGGCTGAATTTTTTCCCATATTTTGTTCAAACACTACACTTTAGTTTTGTACAATTGAAGTTTCAAGATTTCAATTTTTATTTTTGAATAATATACCAATGAATTTTTTGACAATGTCTCCTTGAAAAAATCCCATGGTCCTTTAGGGCTTAAACCCATTGTTGCTTGAAATCATGAACACTCAAATTTGTGAGGATCGAGTACCTATAACAAATTATAACCCCTAAAATCACAATTACTTGAAGCCACACACATTTGTATGATATTGTGATGTAAATCTTAAACCTACAATTCTTTGAAACCATATGCTCTTACAAAGGATGTGACATAAAGTCCAAGCCCTAAAATCTCTAGTCCTAGAATTGCTTGAAGTCATGCACATGTATTAGATGAATGAGTTGCTGAAATGGATCCCTACATTGCTAGACCTAGAATTGCTTGAAGTCATATACATGTGTAGAATGATTGAATTCCTATATTGGAACCCTTCATTGTCAGGAACTGTTAGTAGCAGGGACAGACACATCAACAATTACAATCGAATGGGCTATGGCAGAGGTTCTTCACAATCCAACATTACTAATGAAGGTGACTTCAGAGCTTGATTGTGTAGTTGGCTTAAACTGCACCGTGCAAGAATCTGACCTCCCTCAACTCAAGTACCTCCATGCCATCGTCAAAGAGACACTCCGCTTGCATCCTCCTGCTCCATTACTCGTCCCGCATCAGAGCAAGACTGCAACCAAAGCTTTTGGCTACGACATCCCTACACAGACGTGCTTGTTTGTAAACGCGTGGGCCATCGGACATGACAACAACAATTGGGAGAAGCCTTTGGAGTTTATTCCTGAGAGGTTTCTTGAGGGAGGAAAGAATGTGGCAACAGAGTTTTTAGGGCAACATTTTGAATTCTTGCCATTTGGGTCAGGGAGGCGGCAATGTCCTGGGATGGGGTTGGCAAATGCGGAGGTGCATTTGCAAGTGGCAAGCTTGCTACATGCATTCCAATGTAAAGTACAAGAGTTAAAGTTAGAGGAAGCAAGTTATAAACTAACGTTATCAATGCAACAACCCTTACTTGCGGTAGAAAAAACGAGGTTGCCGTTGCATTTGTACAATGGATAGATGTATAGAGAAGTTCTACTTGCTTTTAGCATCGTAGATCTTAAACCTATGCAACATCTTTGCACTAGTTGCTAGATCTTCTTTTGGAAATTAACATCTATAAGCGGATATGGAATTGTCAAAAAAATATAGGAAATAATAGAAAAGGTGGTGAAAGTGTGATATTCTTAAAAAGTTGAAAGGCCCTATGTAGATAGGCTGAATTTTAGCTTTTAATTTTGAGATGTGTTATTTCCAGTTTAAATGTATTTATCTATCGAAAGCAAAAATGGAGTGCCTATTCTTCAGTGTGGTGTGTCCAAGTAGAAAAGGGGAAATGGTTAGCTAAGTGGTAATTGTTCTTCAAGTTAGTTCCTACAAATTGGATTCAAATGGTTGTATCTATTTCCTACTGGATAGTTGGAGAGTTGAATCTGAAGTTAGTTTCAGTATTTAGTCGGCTTTCTAAATTGGAATTTTCACCTATTGCAAGAGAGAGTGAAAATCCAATTCCAAGTTGGCTATTCTTATTGTATATTTTCTATATAATTAATACAAGATTAAGTTGCCTATTATGCATGTGCACTTATGATTATTGTATGCTAAGTGATTGGAATTGTTGATGTAGTGCTTTTGCATGTGCCTGTATTGAGTTGAATGTTGAGGATTTGTATTGTAGTTATTGTATATATTTATAATTGTAAATGTTAATGTGATGAGTGATTCATGTATGCGTCTAATGGGAGTTTTTGCAATTGTGTAATTTGTTGAATTTGTGTGGTGTATGTAGTTAGTGTCATTGTGGTTCTAGTTGGTTGAATAATGTGTTTAGTTTAAAATAGAAATTGTTGTGTGATAATGAATAATGAATGTTATATGGAGCTTGTTATTCCAATTGGAGTTTAATTATGATTTCTCGAGTCTTTTGTGTTTATACATCCAAGTTAGAATATTAAAATAAGTTAATAAGCATATTGATTGAAAATATAAGATTGGTTTGAAAATGAATAAAATTGGAATTTTTAGTCTGTCTTCCTATTAAAAAGTTTTCTTTACTTTGAACTTATTATACTAAAGAGTAATTTTGTATTTGGTCATTATTCAACTCAACACCATCTTTAGGGAAGATATCATATGTAGATTTCTATTGTAATACTGAGATGATGGAGAGAATCATAGTAAAGATGGTAAAATTATCAAATATAATTTTATAAGTAGCATGGATTTGCTTAATTATTTTCTAGTTTTTATTTGTGCAAAAAAAATATTAAACCCAAAATTCACAAACTATTTCTAATAAATTTCCAAAGATCCAAATATAATACAATGTTATACAACTTGTATACTTTCTTTTCAAAATTGGAGGAAAAAATTTGGTTTATATAAAACTCAAATTGCAAAGTCATCTGTACAAATTCCTTTTCATTTGGTAGAAATAATCCCAAAAAACTTTATAAAAGTAGCCTACTCTTCCAATGTACACACCAACTAAGACCTACACAAGATATAATATTTTTGAGATAAGATCCTAGGGTCAAAATCACATGGTGTTTCATTTAAAATAATAAATCTTAGTAAGCTCTTACAAAAGTCAAGAGAAATCTATCACCTTTTTACACTTAAATAGGGACATACTAAGGCACTGTAAACCTTATTGATACAAGGAACTATTACAACAAAGAAAAGAACACTACAAAGATACTGACAATAGATTATCAAAGAGGCATAAATGTACAAGTGCAATTTTAACATTTGTATAGGACATTCATGTTTTAGTCTCCAATTGAAAAGTATGAGGTTATATAGTGTAGTTAACTTCTGCAAGGGACATTGTATCGTTGCATTGATGTTGGTGAATATGTAAGTCAAGATTGCTCATGTCTTCAATACATATGGACAAAAAATGTGGATTAATGATGGCAAGGTGGTCAACAATTTCATGGCTCATGTGAGTACAATACCAATTTGGTAGTGCTAGTCCTCTTTCATTTTCAACTAATATAAAAAGTCCATGTACCTTAGATTACTTCCACTTCTAAAATATGATTCTTTTGTTTGAAAGTTTGGGACAATGTTTTTTTTTAATTAGTTCATTTTGTTATTTCTTCCCTAATGATTTGTTTCAACTCCTAGATAAATTGGTTTGTAGAAACTTGTATGAGAGCCCAAAAGTAACTCCCAAAGAAAGATTCTAATCCCATTCCATGTTGCAAAGTAATAAAAATTTCAATTGTTAGCTTACAAGTGAAAAAATTCAAAATGGACCAATGGAAGGCATCTATGACCAAAGTATGGTGTATTGAAGAGGAAATCATGCTAAAAGTCCAATGGCACAATTAGTTTTTGTGTGATTCTTTTTTGTGTGAAAGATTCTCTATTCACTAGAAATTAAAGGAGATAGCAAGATTTGATTCTTCTTTGCATGTGCCAAGTAAAAGTATGAGCTTGCATATTTTTTGTGGAATTTCATGAGAGATACCACAAAAAATTTGAAATTTTCTAGTAGTCAAAAGATCCTTTTTCGAGCAATCAAGCACCAAAATTCATAAGAATTATCCTGGGTGTGATAAAATCTCATCAAAAATTATCATATCTTCTTTTTTTTGTTAATAATATGATCCAACAAGTTTCAACCCATTCCAATAACTAAAAATATCCAAACCAACAAGATTCTTTAAAACCTCTGAAATTAAAGAAAGTCGTGGAGTTGATTGGCATTCTAGGGCATAAGAAATTGGAATGTAGCCAAAGTTATGTCTTTTCTTATTTCTTTACATCTTCTAAATAACTTAGGCTAGTTACTTTTCATAGAAAAGTTAAACTCCAAAAGTTGGATTTTAAACCTTTTGTTGACAATATTAAACCCCTAGAAGTCTTTTTGACTTCTATGGACAAATAACTATCCTGTAGACCCCTAACTAGACTCCCCATGTTGACTTTTGTTACTATATTTCTTATTTGGAAGCAAAGATTGGAAGAGCATTTTACTCCTTTATCAACTCATTTCTCCTTATGTTTGTCTTGTAATCTTATTCATGTTAGAATAAACTATTAATTTGTCCTTTGAGTGATCAAAATCCCTTTGTTAGTTTGTGTCCTCGACATGCCAAAGCTTTGAATACCCCACCCCCCTTGTCTAGGAATTTCTAGTATTTTAGTGATACACAAAAATATAGCAAAGCTTTGACTTCAATATTAGAAGGCATTACGCAAGAGTGGAGAGTATAGAAGGTTATTTAAGCATTTGGTGTTTTATTGGCAGGTAGTGAATGCAACCTTGAAGGAACCAATTGAACCATTTGAGGCATTGAAGAATGGCTTCTAGCCTTCTTTTTGAATTGAAATGATAGAGGAGGACAAATTTGATGATGATGGCTAGGTTCGTGAGGAATTTGCTAAGGATGATGCCTTTGTAGGGCAGTGTTGCAATCGCCCATTGCCATCTTTCTAGGTGGCACGTGATGTTTTTAAAGGATATTTCATTGCCCTTTCGCCTGGTTGATAGTACTGAGAAGCCTATATGGATTGCCAAACCTTTGTCTGGTCCTTTTAATAACTTGAATCATCTAAATTGTATGTTGATCCACTACTTTCAGTCCACATTATGAGTGCAAAATATTCATGAATATTATAATGGGTGGGACTTTGCCAAAGGATTGCGGTAGAAAGTGAATGAGGTCCAAGATCTAGTATGGGAAGATACAAATTCTCTCGTCAAAGCATGGAAGTCCAAGATTAAAGACATAGTAGAGTGTCTTTTTAGAATCCCATTGGCTCAAATTGAGGTCATCAACAGAAGCTTGTCTTTGTATAATTCTGATTGAGCATGTACAAGGTACACAATAGTGGGTAGTGTATAAGCTAAATTTGATAGCTTGTTTTTTTCCATGATAATTCTTTTATATAACCAGAAACAAATGATTTTATATGCTTTTATATTATATGTTGTAGAATAGATTGTGTGTTGTAGAATAGATCGTGTACATTGAAGTATTATGATTGGATTTTATAGAATTGTACTTGCACTACTTCTATATTATGTATGTAGTGCCTTGTGCAATATATGTACATTTATTTATAGTATTTAATATATTTATTATTTCATTTTACATGTGATATCACTAGAAGAAAAAGCAAGGTTTTACAACTATAGTTTGCGACTGGTTTGTAGTCGTATGGACGTTTGCGACTTGGTGATATTCTGGAGTCCGCAGTCGCAGTGGACAAGTCGCATGAGTTGCACTGCAGTTGCGAGGTTGTTTGTCATTCGATAGGCAATGGAGAACTTCGTCGATGAACTGCTGTGACGTGGTTGCTGATGTGGAAGTTATTTCACTTATTTGTGTGCAACTAGTTTGTGACTAATGTGCAACTGGTTTGCGATTGACATACAACTGGTGTGCAACTAGTTTGCGATTGATGTGCAACTAGTTTGCGATTGATGTGCAACTTGTTTGCGACTAGAGTGCAACTGGTTTGCGATTGACATACAACTGGTTTGCAATTGGTGTGCAACTCGTTTGCGACTAGTTTGCGATTGACATACAACTGGTTTGCAACTTGGTTATAATTTATAGAGTTGTAGATTATAGAAATCTACAAATTGTAGAAATCTACAAAGTGTAAAAATCTACAAAATATATAAATATTAGAATTTCACTATCAAAATTCATTACACAAGAATGCTATAACTTACCATTCTTATCTGTTCAAGCTGATGGTATTCTTGACAATCAATATGGGACAATTGAATCGATTTTCAGTCATGTTCTAGTTGCATTGCACTTGTTCTCTAGTTGCATTTGAATCGTTTTTTAGTTGCACTATAGTTGAACTCTAGTTGCATTATAGTTGATTCATAGTTGCATTTGAGTCATTTCTAAGTTGCAATCTTCTAGTTTTTAGTTGCAGCCTGTAATCAGAGCGATTGCATTTTTCCACGCTGGACTCTACTTCACGGATAGCTGTCCACATGGACAATTGCGATGAATACTGGATGTAGAATACCTCATGTCAGTTCTTCTGTTACAATATCGTAACCCTATTCTTCATTTTCCGACTACTTTGCGACTACAACTACATACACGTGAAATTTGGTGCAAATATAGAGGGCTACAGTCACATCTCAATTGTATAGGACACATAGTCGCATCTCAGTGGGTTGCAACGGACACGTTTTTCTTCTAGTGTATTGTATATATTTGTGTCAATTCATTATTCATTAACTTAAGAACTACATTTTGAAAATACAATACAAGTGGAAAAAATTAGTAGTGGATAAGACCACTTTTTTTTGTTAATGTGTCAAGTACTTATCACAGTTTTAGATAGGGGCTGGTGGTTGTTACAATTTTTCTGCCTGCAAAGCTCACTTAGCAACTCCAAGTCATATGTATTTCATAGCTTCTCATAAATTCAATGGAAATCAAACTTGGACCATCTGAATGAAGAAAAATAGCCTTTAACATCCAACCGTTGAACTCATGATTTGGTGTTCAAGGACCAGCCATCACATTTATATGAAAATCATTATTATTATTATTCTAAATCATAATTTGTAAATGACGATCAAATTATATAAAACTGTCATTTTAATGGAAATTGCAGATAACAATTGAAAAAATGAGATGTCTTCAATTTAAATTTACTTTAGCTACCTACTTCAATTTAGGGGCACAAAAATGGACAATATTATTGTGGAAGGTCCTTGAACACCTAAAATAATGAATATGATGTTGTATCCCATATTACAATTCAACTTCATTATCAATAAGCAGCGCTAGAGATAGCTAACATTACAAAGCATTGAAAGCATTATTATGGAAAATAACAATTTGTGTAGGCAGACAAGGTTCCACCAAGAACATTTAAAAATATTGACCTAAATCTGGACTACAAATCAATGATCCAATAGAGTTAATCATAAAGTTTGTTCCCTATTCATAAACAAGTTTTGGAGAAAGGTTTAACTCAAAATAATACAAAAGAAATATGGCACCAAACTCCATCAGACCTCAGTTTTGGTGCTCCAAGGAGTTTCATACTGAGTTTTCTCTAAACTCTAGTACATGATTTTGCATTGTATACACTTTACAATTAAATCTAACAAATTATTTCATACTCAAAACATGTTTTTGTCCATCCAAATGAACTGAAACATTGCTACGTCAGTTGAAAAAACATGATAGAAATGCATGTTTTGTCAACAGTCTAAAATAAAATATGGTAGCTTCTTATTACAACGTCCAACTTTAGCTAAGTTTTCAAAAGAGCTTTTGACTCTAGTTTGTATATTTTATTCTCCTAGTGAAGGCTATACAAGCAATGTAGGTTGAAGACACTAGTTGTTTCTTCACTAACATTTGAATTTGTTATCATGTTGTGGGATGACACACATGAGGTCTACATCTTTTAGGAGCTATGTGCAAAGTAGCTTCAAAAAATTCCTCAACCAAAATTCTCATGTTATTGAATTGCATTATATTATATTTAGTTGTAAACTTTCCACTTTCAATGTACTAGAACTAGCATGGTACAACGCATTGACAAATTTTTGTAAAGTTTAACACTAGAAGAAAAACATGTCCGTTGCAACCCATTGGAATGCGACTATGTGTCCTGTACAACTATTGTACAACTGTTGCTCCATATTTGCACCAAATTGGTTGTGTACTTTGTTCTAGTCGCAAAGTAGTCGTAGAATGATGTGTAACTTTACGAGAGAGTAATAGAAGAGTAGATGTGAAGCATTTTACATCCGAAGTACATCAATATCGTCGATGTACGGTCCTAAACTTCAATGTATCAAATTGTAATCATATGTAGTTTGAAAAATGACTGCAGTTCAACTAGAAAGCTTTACAAGAGAGTAACATCAGGAAAATGCCCCCCCACTTCATTTGTACTGATGCAGTACTGCAACAAGAGCTGTACTGTATAGTATTTTTGCAATACTACAAAGAGTACTGTAGTAATACAAAGACAATTGTTATTTTAAAGAAAAAACCTCATACTGCATTTATATTTTATTATTATATTTTATAGTTATTTTTATCTAATTGTATATCAATTGCAATATGTACCTTAACAATCCTTTTACTAATATTTTTGCAATACTGCAAAAATAATATTATCGTAACTCAAAATTTAAGTATATCTTTCATCTTCTTGCAGTATTGCATTTAAAAAATATTATATTTATACTCATGTAGTACTGCAAAAAAGTACTGAGAAGATATATTATAACAATATAGTATTAATCATAAGGCAATACACTATCAATATCATCACTAACATAAAATTTTGAATGAAATTGAATATGTAATTAAAGGATTTGATGATTACAACCCATATGAATTGGGATAAAAATGGCAAGATTGGATGCAATTATTGATTAATGCATGAGTGATTTAGGATTTTACATTCTATATTTTTTTATTTTAATCTTTGAATTAACAATTTCAAAAATGAACTAGGATAAAAAAAAATTTAATTTCTTTTCTCTTCTAGAAGAAATTAAATAAAATAAAAAAATTAATATAAATAATATAAATGAGATGTTAATTTTAAAAATTACTAATATATAATTACTCTTTAATTTTATTGTTGACATATAATTTTTTGAAAAATATGAAAAAATCAATTACAATGTTGAAATGTATTTGTTTCTATAATTTTCCAAATAAAAACACCCACTTTGTCAAGATTTTTGACTTTGTTTTCACTAAAAGCACTCCAATTTTGTCATTTCTAGTACAATGAAGTACAAAAATATTAAGGAAATCCATTTTTGGACACATGTAATCGTAAGATCTTATAGTAAGTTGGTTTGAAAAGGTGTGGAAAAAAGATCAAAATCTTTCACCATGTACATTGCAAGATAGTAAGGTTTGATTTGACAAATATCCATTTTTTGGCCCTTAAATTTATTTATATAATTCTAAAATGCCAATCCCAATGATTGTCATGTGGTAATTAATAATCTACACCCAATGTTTTTATCTTTTTTCAAAAGTATTGAAAATTGAGTCAAATAAAGGACTTCTAAGTGTATTTTAGAGTGGAGATTCCATAAGTAAACTCAAACTTTAAATCCTTATAACTTTCATCTCATTGATCAAAATGGAATCATTTATAGCTTTCTATGTAATCTTGAAAAGTTAAGAAATTGTTTAGCCTTAAAGCTACTCATTGGGTTAATCTTGTGTAAAAAATTGAAAGAAAAAAAATTAAAAATTCATTTGTAATGAACTGCCCAAAATTGCTACATTGCCAAAAAAAACATTGTTTTTTGCTCTAGGCATTAAACCGTAAATGCCTAAGGGGAAACAAGTCTAACAACAAAAGATTGAAGTGCTATAGAATGTTACTTTTGTAACTTTTGTAAAGTTTGGTTTAGGGTTTAGAGAGAATGAGAAGCATCATGTTTACAATTGCAATTCATCATTTTTACACAATATTTCCTAGGATCAATAAAGATATTACATCATGCACAAATCATATAACATCCACTTAATTACATCTTATTGTTTCCATGTGAAATATAATTTCTATTTAAAATTTAAAATTGTTTACAAAAAAATGTCCATCATAAATAAAATATGGTGTAATTTGAATTCCGACACATTTAACTTTCAATTGAAATAACTCTTTTAGTTTTTGACATTTTCCAAATTTTAAAATGGAACTACAAATAAAACTTATGTAGCTTCATTTTTTTATTTTAAATTCAATTCTAAATAAGTTATTTTGAATTTGCAATTGAAGTTGATCAAGGTGCATCCACTTTTAGGATGTGTGGATATTTAGAAGTTAGTTCTATACCTATATATATAAATATAAGAACTATAAGGTTTATCCTATTAGGACTTCATCCATTGTGAAATGGTCAAACATTGTATCTAAGCACAATTTTGACTTCTAAATTGTGGTCAAACAACAATCTTATATTTTTTTCACTTAAAACTATGATTCATATATCTCTATGAGAAAATTTGTAATTGTTATCATTTTTGTTGTGAAAATTGAACTTAAATAAGTAAAAACAGCAAAAACATTCCAAATATTTGATTTTTTAAAGAGGTATAAGTAGCTATGGAGATTAATGTAAACAAAGTTCAATTGTTTATTTTATGTTTACACCCAAAATAACCACAACAAAGAATTTGAAGTCAAATTCAACTATTAAACCAAACTTATCTTCTTATTTACTTGATGTATAAAATTTTGATATTTTCTACTAGTAAGAATTTTCATTTTTTTTTGTGATATTCTTTTCAATAATTATAATTACAGTCTGTAGTTTTTTCAATAAATGGAGGGTATAATGAGAAACATAATTTTATAGTTTAAACCTTTGAGAGAAAATTTTCTAAGCATTTGTTTTTTTGACATATTCAAGGGTAGTATCTTACACTAGGCTATGTGTTTATTGAAATATTTTTCCTAGGCTTTCAACTCAATTTTCAATATAATTTTTTATAATTCAATATGTTTATCATCACAAAAATTCTCAAATAAACAAATATCCCCATTTGGCACAACAGACACCAATTCGCTTGAATCATATATCTAAAATCCATTTTAAGAAAAGAAAATATGAATGAAAAACGCTCCGTATTGCGTTATTTGGATTCTAACATATTTATCTTTCAATTGCAATAATTCTTTTAGTTTTTGTCATTTTTCAAAATTTAAGAATGGAATAGAAACAAAACTTGTCAAGCTTCATTTCCTTAGTTTGCATCAAATTTGAAACATAGTTATTTTGAAAGTTACAATTGAGGTTGACCAAGTGCATTGACTTTTTGGATGCATGGATGTTTAGGGGTTAATGTATGAGGTTTTATTAATAATATTAATTTCTACTAAATTGTTTATTATTTACCAATATGAATTATTTTTAATTTAATTTATAAAACTATAGTAATTTAAATTTGAATTTTTATGTTTAGACCAAGTGAACGTCTCATGTTTAAAATGTACAAATATGACTTTATACTTGTTTGGCCGTATAATCTCATATTCTATTGGTGACCCAATTATTAGATTTTACATGCCAAAAGAAGAGTGAAAGACTTCAAATCACTTTGGCATTTTCAACACCCTCATTGTGAAACATTATAATCTTTCAATCCATAAGTAATATTATTGTGTATATTTTACTACGTGGTTTTCAACAATTGAAGTTTGAATTTGTACAATTGCAAATTAAAAAATTTGATTCAACTTATCAAAATATTGATTTTTTGTTCAATTTATAGCAAATTCCTAGAAACACCAAAAAGGCTTGTGGTATTTAAGGATTGTTCAATCTTTCACTTTGAAAAATTCATAGGAATTCCAAAAATTCTCCAACAACTAAGGGCAGAGCTTTTAAATATGCTAAAGCTATAAAATTAACCAACTCCTTGAATGTACACTATTTGTACATGTTTCTTTTTATTAGCTTGTAATAATGTATACACAATGCAAATTTTAGGGGTGACCTATTTTAAATCCCTATTCCATTTCAACATCAAATTATATATAACCAATTTCATATAGTTCTAAAATTTATAGAAGAACTTGGGTTACATGTGAATTCTTACTGTCTTTCAAAGAAAATTTAATGAAAAATATTTCAAGATTTATCACCTCTTTAAAATTTAGTTCCAACCCTTAAGGTAGGTGGCTCTAATCTTGACCCTCTTCTTCAGACTGTCTTGTAGGTAGTTGAAGAAAGAAGAATAGATGCTAAATGATCCTTGAATGGACTTATTTGGTCTGTTAATGAATTTAAGAAAAATTATTATTTTTTAATTGTAAGAGCCAATCATTGTCTTTGGTTTCTGCACATTTCTTTATAAGTCACAAGGGGACGAATTTTGGGACACCTAACATGGTCACAAATAGGTACCTATGACCTGAATCTTTAAAAATTCACAAGTCTTTCAAAAATGCTTGGAAAAATACAAAACTACTTATGTTGTATTCCACATCTATTTTTCTTTCTCCGAAAAATGAATTAAAAATCATTTTGTCCATGGGAACCTATGGAAATGGCGAATCAACCCAATCAACCCTTAAAGGGTGGGTATATGAACCCACTACCTTACATAAGTCTGATGGCTCAGTTTGCAATTCTGAATTCAACTGAGTTAGTCTTCAGCTGGGTGTGTTGGACACATAGTGGTCTACAAATTAAGTTTCTTATCCTGATCTCCTACGTGGCTCCTTGGTGGGTCGTGCCTATGAGCTGGCTGAGTGGGTAAGTCCAAGGGCTTCTCCGTCGTGATCTTCTTTCGGTTGATCCTAAAGGTTTGAGTTCATGTGTTGTTGCTATCGCTCCAGTAGGGTATGTGAGTCGCCCGTAGCACAGGAACACCTTGCATGTATAGCTTTGTTGCACAACAACAAGACTTACAATTGGTTACACAACACAAACACAAGAATACGATGCTTTGTGCTTTGAATGATGCCTAAGTGTGCATAAATTGATTCGCATGTGACTAGTAGCTCTGTCTCTCAGACATCAACCTTCATCACCCCCGTTTGGTTGTGTAGTGGAGTTTGCATTGTCAAGTAAGCAATTGACCTTGTTTTTGAGGTAAGGGTCTAACTGAATACCTTGTTTTGAGAATGAAGCATTTTTTGAAAGATTTGTACTTTTGTTCTTGAATTTATAAGTACTTGTTTTGTGACATAGAATGTGCAACCAACCCCTTCTCTGATGGATTGTCTGATGTCCTCTATATGAATCCAATGTAGAAGTAGGTCCTAATACCTTCAATGAAAACACTCTTTAACACCTTTTCTTTTGAAGCAAATTTCCTAAAGTACTTGTAGCAGTTTTTTTAAAATGAAATTTTGGAGTTCTTTTATAGAAAACTTATTAGTGAAAGCCACTTGATATTGACTTGTAGACTAAAATGTAGTATTGTTTGCTTGGAAAAGGATCCACAAGCTTTGAGAGGGTTTGGAACAAATTTAGATGTATTTTTGAATCAAATTTTCATTCCACACAACACTTCTAACAACAAGTGGGAATGGACCTTCAATTATATGTATTTCCATAGTTTTTATTATTTTATTTTGTTTCCAATGAAGGAACATTATATCTGTTCCCACAATGTTTATTTTGTCTCCACTGAGAGTAAGTAATAATTTGACAACACCTTTGATAGTTTGTTTGTATCCAGTATCAATGAGGATAAGTCACTTAGAGTGGAGCGTTTGAAACTAAAGTATAATTGGGTTAAATGGCAGAAGGGATCTAAAGTTACTGAGGGCACAAGGACTCCGTCTAAGAGCATTCGCACCGGTGGCCGCCCAACCTGGCCTCAACGGTTCCTGGCGGGCCCTGGCAACTTTTCAACCCTCACCGAGACTCTCGCAACGGCTCTTGTAAGCGCGGCCACATAAAAAATTGAAGCGGCCACTTCAGAGTAGCGAGCCCTTTCATTGACACGCGACCGTGAATTTAGGAGAATCTCATCGTTAGAGCTTGTCCGAGTATGGCTTCGCGTAGACATCTAGGGAGTAGTAGGGGTCGCAATGGAGGTCGCAACAGGGGTCGTGGAGAGCAAGCAACACACGGTGGTGGAGGAGACCCACAAAGGGACACGTGGTCCACCAAAAGAGCATAAAGGTAAGTGGGAGTTGAGTGGTTGACGGTGGGGGTCCTTTCTGAAGCAACCGGCCTCAAAGCAATGAGGGGCCGTTCAATCTGATTCAGCGTGTCAGGTTGGACAGCTACTAGTGCGGATGCTCTAAGTTTTAGGGTTTCAGGGCTTGTTCGTCACAGATACTACTACCGGCCCTCCCCTTTGCACCTACTTAGTCCTCTAATTTTTATTGTCGTGGAGAATTTAAGTTTTTTTTTGTTTCTCCATTGAAGATTTTGTGATATGACAATGAGTGCATGTTCTTTTTTCTGTCTATGAGGGTTCAAGTTGCATTGCAGCAATGAAGGATTTCAAAGGAGCTTTTTGATTTTTTGAGCTTGGAATTTGTCATGACCATTTCAGATTTCCAGATGTATTATTGAAGTGTCAACTTCTAACGTGGGAGGTGGCGTGGTAGTTTTTTTTGTTAGTTAAACACAAGATGGCCAATTTTGATACAAGAGATGAAGAGCCATTTGCACGCTAGGGGGATTATCAGCCTTCTAGTACACAACGATTGCCAACGTCGCCAAGAGCCACTTCAAGAGATGGAAAGCCAAGTGCACGCCGTAGTGATTATCAGCCTTCTAACACACTGAGGTTGCCAATGTCGCCAAGAGTTGCTCCATTCGAACAACCAGGTTCTCTTCCAAGTTCTTTGGTTCAAAATCCATCTACTCCAAGTTCCTTTGTTCCAAATTCACAAAATTCCTTTGTGCCTACTTCTACTCCTCCAAATGTTGGTGGACGACCACCGCAGTCCCATATTATGACATTGGAGAGCCAAATCAATACACTTAGGAGGGTAATAAGAAATATGAAAGTACAAATGAATGATATGAGAGAAAACAACCATTTACTACAAGGCTTGATAAACAGCCAATTGAATAAAAGTCCTACACCAGATGTAGCGAAATGGGAGCTTGTGAAACCCCATTTGAAGAAAATTGCAAAAAAATTAATGTTGGGTGTAGATGCCACCAAATGTAGAATGTTTCCTCATGAAGATCATGTGAAACAAGATATTTTGACTGTATTTAATGTTGGAGAGGGAGACGTTTATAAACGCTCTGCATTTGAGAGGGTTTGGGAAGAAGGTATAAAAACAAAAGTAAAAATAGATATTATTAATAGGCAGGGTAGATTTGCCTCTGCTGCATGGTTAGAAATGTGGCGACTATTGAGTGTGCCAAAACCTGTTCATGGAAGCGAAGTAAATTTGAAAACTTAGAAAACTAACCTTGAAGCACTGTTTTTATACAACAATTGGTAGTGAAAAGGTGACAACGTATTTGGATCAGATGTCATATTTGGTGCCATTGCATGCATAATGAATGGGAAGAACTACTCTATGCGGACCCCCATTTCGATGCTTTCAGACCAATTGGCTTGGTTTGCTTTATGTGGTAAGTTTTATACCTTCTTTTTCTCAATTGTAGTTTTTTTTTTGAATTTTATGTCATTGAAATTTTTATTATTGAAATTAATATTTTGCATTTGTAGTTGGGTTTGGCTATGGATGAAAACAAGAACATGAAGCATTCATAAATTAGATTGCACAAAGTAGGTATAAAGGGCTATTAATAGAGCATTTATACTGCAGAGACTTGACTCAATCAAGCGGATTAATGTGATACATGAGGCTGAGAACATTGGTGATGCCCTACATGATGTGTTAAGGACGAATCTGGAATCCTTTTTTTCTTCAGAGGATTAAATATTTCTAGAAGTTGGATGGAAAGATCAATCAATCGAGTTTCAATTAGGAAATTAGAAAACTTTCTTTTGAATATTTTTTTTTTATTGAGGTTTTAACCATGTAGTGGAGCAGCTGTTTTTTATGTTTTTTGTACTTGTCTTATGGCTTCTCTTGAAGCTTACTTCTTTTGTTTTGAAATGTATGAGAGTGTTGGAATTATCATTTGACCATGTGTTTGAAGCTAAAGATTCTGGGAGTTTTCAAGCATAAATAAAGTTTAAAAGTTAGTATTGTAGAAGAAATTGTACTAGTACTTCAACCTAGGATTAGTGGTTACATCTTAAAGGATTGGAGTATTGGTTACATTTGTAGATGGTTAGAGGCTTATAAGATGCTACTAAATGCAAATGTTGTTTTTGTAATATGAAAATATAATTTTTCTGTCTCATCGAATCCTTTATATGGTGAATGCATCTTACATGTATTATATGTATTGATTGATATATTTTATGGAATTTCTATTAAAATAATGAATAAAAAAGGATATTGAAATGTCACAATAAGATTGGAAGCTTCAATTATTGTAGTATTGCATTAGTATTGTTATGCAACTATTCTTATGTTATTTTTGTATCAAAGATGATTACAAATATTTTATTTTTACAACTAATTTATTTTATTTTTGCAGTACTGCAAATGAGTATATTTATATATATATTTATGTTTGTTCATTAATGTTTTATTTTGTATTGTAAACAATGACAGTTTTCAATTGGCCAACATGTTTTCCTTCTAAATCCAACAGCACTTGGGCAAATTGTGGTAGCTGAATCATTCGTCTCTGAACTTGAGGCAGAAAGAGGATCTAACATTGCTTTGTTACCTCTAGTTTTTGGAGAAGGGATTGGATCCATTGTCTTCTTCTTCCTCTTCTTAAAAACCGATGCCCCGCAACAATTAAAATATCAATTAGTCTTTGCTAGATATATTTTCAACTAATTTTCAACTACATTGCAACTACTACCTTGGATGCAACTACAATGCAACTATGACACAACTATGATGTAACTATCATACAACTACAAGGTCCATCAAAGATAATTTTCACTTACTCTTGAATTGTTGCATTTGCTTGTCAACGCAATTCCATTTCTGTCTATTCACTTACCAATCAATTTTATGCAATTATGCAATAAATTTATGTCTTAAATGTCATCAATCTAATCGCCTTCAAATCTGACATTATAATCAGAAACGATGAGAATAGCTAAAAAACCCTTTAGAAACTCATGTGCAACTTCACAACTGATCGATTAAGCAAATTTATATGTTTTAAAAGGAAAGAGTGCTGAATCTTCTCAAATTGCTTTGAATATCTACAATCTCTCGATCTAGAATATAAATGACTGGAATCTCTTGTGAATTGTGAACTATCACTACAACAATGGCAGTGTTTTATGACTGCAGAATTATGATTGAGGATGACTGGCGACTGCTTGCAGTCATATTCTTGAAGGCCAACACTTTGGAGAGAAATATGACTGCAAAATATGACTGTCAGTCATTTTTACGCCTTGTACGTCACAAGCATATACTATACGGCCATTAGGAATACCAAAGTACTTCATAGGGAACGTAGGGAACATGTTTGGGAACATTGAGTCATATTATCACTAATATTTTCATATAATAGTGATTTTGTTTTGTTTTGGGCAATTCAAGAAAAATTTGGGCAATTCCAAAAAAATATAGAAAAGTCATTGTTTAAAATTTTGAAATCCTAGTCACCTACTTTTTTGGATTTTGAATCCTAGTCACCACTTTTTTAGGGTTTTGAGACCCTAGCCGCCACTTTTTAGGGTTCTGAAACCCTAGCCGTCACTTCTTGTGGCTTTTCTTTCTTACTTTTTATTGTCTCTTAACTCTCACTTGTTGTTGCTTTTTGTTGTATCTTAACTCTTGTTTCTTGTTGCTCTCTAGTTCATGCTTCTTGTTTCTTATTGTTGCATCTAAATTCTTTCTTTTTCTTGCATTTGAACTCTTTCTTCTTCCTAGTTTTTTTTTTTTTGTTTCCTCTTGTTTTACAGTTCTTGCTTCTTTTTTGTTCTTGTTGTATCTATACTCTCATTTCTTGTTGTTTCTTGTTATGTCTTAGTTGGTGCTTCTTGTTTTTTCTTGTGTCTTAGTTGTTGCTTTTTCTTTGTTTTTATGTCTTAATTGTTGCCTCATATTGTGTCTTAATTGTTGTTTCTTGTTTCTTATTGTGTCTTAGTTGTTGCTTAGTTGTTGTTTTTTATTCCTTGTTGCATCTTGACTTTTGATTCTTGTTAACTCTTAATACTTATCTTTTTTTTCTTGTTTCTTCCATCATTAATCTTATTCTTTCTATGCTAAACTTGAGCTAAATATTTTGTGTTTTTGTAAGTCTTTGAAGGTTAGGCTTTGTTGTTCAATCACTAAAAACTAACCTCTCATTTCTTTAATTGTATATACAGGCATCAAAAGTTGAAACAAAGACATTGGAAGTTACTTGCAACTTCATGAAGCCAAAAATATGACTCACAGAAGTCATATTCCATAAAATATGACTTACAAAAGTCGTATTTTACACCACTGCAAAATATGACTCATCTCAGTCATATTTCATAAAATATAACTGCCAAGAGTCGTATTCTACATCACTGCAAAATATGACTCACCTCAGTCATATTCCATAAAATATAACTGACGAGAGTCGTATTCTATATTACTACAAAATATGACTCACCTCAGTCATATTCCATAAAATATGACTGACAAGAGTCGTATTCTACATCACTACAAAATATGACTCACTTTAGTCATATTCCACGTCATCCAAAAATATGATTGATCGCAGTCATATTCCACGTCATCCAAAAATATGACTGACCGCAGTCATATTCCACGTCATTCAAAAATATAATTAACTGCAGTCATATTCCACGTCATCTAAAAATATGACTAACCATAGTCATATTCCACGTAGGATTTTTTTGTTTGCCTGGGCAACTCAAGAAAAAGTCAAGACTCCCCTAGGAAAGTCAAAGTATACGCCATGTTGGCATACTATGGCTAAAAATGGGTATTTATACCCCTCGAAAAATATGACTGCCAATATGACTGATGTCTGAAGCGACTGCTTCTAAACGACTGGAGTCAGTCATATTCCGAGTCATCTACAGTGATTTCTGCGTGAGTCGTATTTTTTGATTTTACGACTCACTGCAGTCATATTTTGCAGTCATAAAACACTGCCTTTGTTGTAGTGTATATCCATTAGAACTTCCTCAATTAAGAACCAAATCTTTTTCATCATCATGATTGACACAAAACGAGAAGACACTCGCTCTTTAAATTAATGACCTAGCTAAGATGTCATTCTCTGCAAGCAGATCAAGAGATCTGCTAAAATGAGGAATTGAAGCCCAAACAAGAAGAAAATTAAACACTAGAAAGTCGGAATCTAAATTAGCATTCAATGTCAGTATACAAAACTATGGGAAGAGGAGTTCAATAAATTTGGCCTACTTTTGATTTCTGCATCTAGAATCGAAGTTTGTTGATTCCCAAAACCTTCAAATCTAGCTAACCTAGTATACATGAAATCTTTCTTCTCACATAAATCATGAACGTAACACACTCAATCGATTGCAACGTCAATTTCTCAACCCAAATTTAGATCCTTAGTCATCACACACAAGTGCAAAGTTTCTCGCTTCTTCTTTGAATGAATGAGTGACCTTGCTAGTTAGTTAAGCCATCATCTTCTTGTATAACTAGATAGATCTACATAACAAAATGAATCTAGCTAGAAGGGAGGTGAACAGTGCATTGCAGCTCAAGCCAAAAGAAAAATGAATACAAACAAGGCTACCACAATGGCTCTAGTAGTTGCCGCCACTGTTTTCCGTCGCCAAGACCAACACAAACTAGACATTGTCTACCAACCCCACTCCAACCGAAACAAACTTGACTTTCTACTACGTAAGTGAGAAGAAACAAACTAAAAAGTAATGTATATCACACCCAGCAAAGGTGCATGCCCAACAAAGGTGCAGACTAAACACCAAAAATGGCACAACAAGCGCTCCTTTGAATCCGTATGCATACGTTGCTCAACCAGCTACCTCCAAATTCAACTTTAACCAAACAAGCTAGAGAACGCCCTTTTGCACCAAAAACAATGAAACAAATAGAAAATGCCCTCCTGCACCCCAAAAAACAAAACAAATACATGACCTCTAAATTCAACTTCAATCAAAAGAACTAGAGAACGCCTTCCTGCACCAAAAACAATGAGACTAATACATGACCTCAAGTTCAGCTTCAATTGAAAAAACTAAAAAACGCCCTTTTGAAACAATGAGATAAATACCGATTGAAAACAAAGTTCAAAATCAAGAACACAGGGCAACGGAAAAGCATCATCAAGAGACAACAAACTTTCTTCGCAACTCAAGGGTTTTAAGAAGAAGCACCTCAAAAATATAAAACTTGTATCTTCTTTACCTCGTAGCACTAGTTTTGGCACTAGAGTACCACTAAACTTGTGTTCACTCCCAAAAGAATTACTACTAATGTAACACTAAACTAATATTCCCTCAAGAGTGAACTAACACTAAACTAACATTAGCTCACTAGTATGGATCACAACAAAGATGATAGAGAAGAATAGCAAAATGGCAACGGTAAGAATACAACAAAGCAGTGGTGAAGGAGACGGAGAAGATAAACACTAGGTTGTTCTAGTCCATATGTTTCACCTCATCATCCCCACACATGTCATCTCATTGTAGGATGAATGACAAAGTAAATAACTTTCATTGATACATGACACTATTGGAGTCTACAGGTGGGTGGGATGCCGCCACATGCATACTCTAAAAGTTCAATGGAGTTAATCGAGATTAAAAAGTTTCTAAGAAAATGCTCATTTTAAGAAAATTGAAGATAATACAGTTATTGTGTACAACTTCACAATGCTCAAGTGCTACCTCTACTTTTGCCACTGTGCGTCTGGACTGGACAGGTTTGAAGGTGGGGTTTAGCTACCCCAGAGGATGTACCTCCACTACCTACTATTCCATCTTTATTTGGAGCCATAGAATTATCTGTGGAAGAGAGTGTCTTAGCAGCTGCAAGATATTGAAAGCATTTATAAATTGTAGATGTTTTGCATATGAATTGTAATCATTTGGTATTCAAATTTTAATTCGTTTTTTTGGCAATGAAGTCATTTTCCAGTTGCATCCTCATTGTTGTTTACTTGAACTGTAATTGTTTCTATAGTTGTAGTGTACTTGTTTTTTAGTTTTATCATAGTTGTTTTTTAATTGCACTGTAGTTGATTTGTAGTTGCATTGTAGTTGTTTTCTAGTTGCATTATAATTGTTTTATAATTGCATTGCAGTTGATTTGTAGTTGCACTATAGTAATTTTAAAGTCGCATTGCAGTTGTTTTTTAATTGCAATGTAGTTGTTTTCTAGTTGCATTGTAATTGTTTTATAATTGCATTGTAGTTGAATTGTCGTTGCATTGTAGTTGTTTTGTAATAGTAGTATGGTGAAATTTCATTTAAACTTATAACTCTTTAGGATCTTTAAAATCTAAACTTGTCCTACATATATGAAATCTACAACAACCCGATTTTTTTATATGGCATGGTTAGAAATCTATACCAATCCTAGATTCATAACACCTACAAGAGTCATAGATGCCTAATATCTATTTATTTTGTAAATGTTTGTGACAGTGCGAGATTTAAATCGTAATAGTTGCATTGTAGTTGTATAGTTGAAGTGTTTTGTAGTTGCATTGTAGTTGCACTACAATTGTTTGCATTGTAATTGTTTTGTAGTCACACTATAATTAGTTTGCAGTCGCATTGTAGTTGTTTTATAGTTGTACTATAGTTGTATTGTAGTTGAACTTTGGTCATTTTTCAAACTATAACTGACTACAGTTTTATACGTTGAAGTCCAGAACTATACATCAACAACATTGATGAACTTCGGATGTAAAGTGCTTCACTTCTATACTTCTGTTACTCTCTTGTAATGGTTTCTAGTTGAACTGCAATCATTTTTCAAACTACATCTGACTACAGTTTGATACATTGAAGTCTAGGACCATACATCGATAACATTGATGTACTTCGGATGTAAAATGCTTCACATTTACTCTTCTGTTACTCTCCCATAAAATTACACATCATTCTACGACTACTTTGCAATTAGAACAAAGTACACGACCAATTTGGTGCAAATATAGAGGGCAACAGTACAATAGTTGTATAGGACACATAGTTGCATTTCAGTGAGTTGCAACGGACACGTTTTTTTCTAGTGCAAGTAGTAAATTTCAACTAGCTTTGGAGTTGAGAGGATCATCATTACTGTATCCATGCTTTTAGGAGTGATTGTTGCTTGTAGACATAGTCTAAAAGTTTTGTAAGAAGAGATTGATGTTTGTCTAAAACATTGTGTTGTAATGCTGCTAGGAGTTTTATAAGCAAAATTTGTAAAGTTTTGAGCAGTGTTAGTTAACTTTGTACCATGACATAATGTAAAATTCATTGAACAAATTCTTTTGACCTCAATCCTATAGAAAACATATGGAAGCAAGTCAAAGATTTAAGTGCAAGAAAATGTAGCCCCTATGAGGCTATAACAATGACCAAAAGTGTACATTCTTGAATTTGACATGGGAGGATATACTTCAAGAAAGTATCCAAAAATTAATTTCTATAGTGCTAATCTAAATGAAAATTGTAATAGCAACTCAAGGTAGTAGTACTCAATGGTAGTGGATGTACTACTTTGTTGCAAAGTAAATGCTAGTGAGGAAGATATAATGTAAAATTCATGCTATAGTAGGCTTTTGCAATACTATAGCTTTCTAATGATGCTCTATTTGAAAATGTTTGTTCAATTTTTTGTAATGCATGAACTTGCTTTCCTTTGCCTTGAAGCTTTATGAAAGAAAATTGCAAAATACATTAAAGCCATGTAGAGGAAAATTTTACCTACATAGAGCGGGCCTTTGTAATATAAAAAATGTAAACAATGATGTTTCCTAAATGTACATGCAATCAAATCTTACAAAACCATCACATATATTTTTCAATTAACTATTATGTAAAATTATGAAAACAAATAAAATAATTCACCAAAAATGAAGTTCTTATTTTTGGACATTGAAATTTCATATTTTGATCAAGGTTCTATACAACAATAGATTTAATAGGATAGTTTTTATAGGATAGAGTAAAAAAAGGAAAAAATTTGAAGGGCTTTGTAGTAGGAGTGTAAGACTTCTTGGAGGGTACAAATTAGTATAGTGCAGTGCTAAAATATGCATAAAGATTATATACCCATTGTAGTCCCTTTGGTCACTACACATATTTAGAATGATTGGCTTTACACTTTCTTTAGTTGCAATAGAACAACAAATTAGAAAGGTTTTCACATGTATTTTAATCTGCACTATTTTGCAATCTTAAAGTTTAGTTAGTCAACAATTAAAGTTTGCTAAGAATCGTGCATATGGTATCATGTTTTGATTTCTAGAATACAAATTATGTATAAAACTATGACAAGACATATACCAATAGATGGATGGTTTTATAATTAGCATCTTTTATTTGTATGTTTTCATTTTAACATCTTAACTTCATAGTATTTAAATACAACACCATGCATGTAGAATACATGACCATTTTGTATTTTTTGAGACATGTAGGAGGTGCAATATTTAATGATTTAGATTGGGAGTGTCATGTTCCTTTGGATTTGGTTCAACATCAATACAAATTTTTTTTTATTGTTCTATACTTCATTTTATACAACTTCTATGCCAAATATACAAAAAAAAATATGTTGCTTCTAAAATTGGATTTTTGTCATAGTTTTGAGGATTAACCTCAAAAGGACCAAACAATGCATTTTGGACAACATAACAAATTTTAGCTTACAACAAACAAAAATATTCACTATATTTTTTGAATTTTTTTGGATGATAGGGATGAGGAGTATTTGTCACTTCACCAAATTTTTGTACAATTGGATTTGTCCATAAGGAATTATGGAGGAAATTTTATTTTTGATAGATGAGGGTAGTACACACATGGTTACTTATACTAGAGCAATATTTGCATTAGAATGCGTGGAAGAACTTGGGTAGGCTTCCATTCCAAGTTCAAATTAGGGTATGTCTCTAACATTTTTTTAGACTCATGAATTCATCATTGTGTATGAGGAGGTGGTGGCAGTTAGGAGTATTAATAGTATGTTTTCTACACTTCCACTATAAAACTATTCATCATTTTCACATTTTATTGCTTTGGATTAGAAAATAATTTCATATATACTTTAGAAACCTTGTCTCTTGATTGTTTGTTTGTAAATAAAAGATACATGTACTCCAATAAGTGAACTTTACAATTAAAATTACACAGTTATTCAATAAAAACCTTATTCACTGAATTACTATCATTCCAACAAGGCATGGAATTTGTGTGCTTGCTCCAAAAGAATAAAAGAGAGTTTGTTAAATAATTGCATTAATTTTGCCCCTACTATTGTAATTCATTTGCTTTTTATGACCAAAATTTTTACTATACTACAAATTTTGACTTGGGTCTTATTCCCTAAGCACTTCAAATCCCATATTTAGGATGATGAATAAAACGTACAAGGCTATGTTTCTTCCAAATACCTTCACGTTCATTCGAAGCAACTCTCAAGTTGTTAAAAAGATTACCTTTGTTTACAACCAATTCGATGAAACTGACATAAGTAATACATTTGTACAAAGATATAACCCAAAAAAAATGTGAAGAAATTCAGAAAAGAATTCAAGCATTAAAGAGTTGAAGAGGATAGTTTAGTTGAAACATAATTTAGTTCATTTGAAGATTTTTCAGGCATTTGCACGTTTTAGGGCTGACGAGGGTGCTGCTCTTCGGGATTCGTCTTTCGTCTCCGTGCCAGCAATTGAGCTTCCATTCCGATGTAGCCTTTTCCAAATTCTTCCGTCTCTGCATTTCAATTGTTGCAGCTCTCACTTAAAATTAGGTCACAGAGCTCGCTACTATGAGAATCACGCTGTGTTCCCCCTTCAGTTCACTCTGTGCCTGCTGCTGTGGTGAGAATTGCACTCTCGAAGGAGGCCTCTCGCATTGGCAGCACCGGAGCTGACGGTACTGTTTGCGAAGCGGCTTCTGTGACAACTTCTTGACAGGGAACGACTCATCGACACCTTGTCCTCTGCGGAATTCGAATCTTCTGCCGATTTTAAAAGGTATTTACGGAATTTCTGGAATTTCAATTTCTCCCCTTGTTGAGCGTATCGTTCGATGAAGGGATGCGTGACTGGGGAGAGTTGTGTTTCGCCGTGTTGTGTTTCAGTTGCTTCAGTAGTTGATCTCAGCTCAAGTCTTTGAATTATGGGAAATCCTTCTGTCGCAGCGAAGGCGTGATCTCCTGCGTTGCTTGTTTTCAAGAATTTACGGAAATGATGAATATTGTGTTCGTGATCTGTAGTCATGATGCGTGTCGGTAATTTTAGAACTAAGAGTATCAAATGATATGCTTTAACGCTGTGGTTAAAATGTGTATACTGTGTTGTGTCTCATCACTAGTGTTTGTCAAAACTTGATGATACACTCTGAATCTTAGTTACAGTATTATGAATGGGATTCGTTTGGTTAGAAAGTCCTTATGGAGAATTTTGTGAGAGGATGAATTTAGTGTTCATGATCGATACTGATGATGCTTTTTGTGTTTAGAGCTAGGAATATCAAATGCAGCTGTGGTTGAGAGATATATACCTTGTTGTGGCTCATTGTCAAACCTTTTTAATTCACTTCTAATCTTATTATTATGGATGAAGTTCGTTTGCTTAGAGAGTCCTGATCGTCCTTGCAGCTTTATTCTATGGAAAGAGAGCTGCCGCTTTGACTATTGCTTATTCCAAGGTGGACCTGCTGTGTCCACTTCTCAGCTATGACTCATCCACTGAGGCCGTCGTCAAAATGGACGATCTTTATGAGAGTGCTGCAGCTCAATTCCTCCGCGTATCACTCCCCACGCTATGTATCGCGACCTTCACATGCATTGCAGATACGTGATTATTGTCAACCTAGAAGCTCACATTCATTGATTGAGGGAAAGGAGCGACGATCGTCGAGAGGGGGGAGACGCACAGACGGCAGAAATTTTGTAAGTGCATGCCCAGAGCTTTGATTTGTTGGTGTAATTTTGTTTATTCTCGTGTCCAACGACCTCGTAACGAAATGTGGTCATGATGAGCATGTGTTTACAATGTTGATTAAGTCAGCCACCTGCATGAGCTTGAAATTTGATGGCAATCTTTATTGGGATTAATGTGATACCGGGATGTGCAATTCGATTATGAACCATGAACCTTAGGTTCGTTGACTTTTCAGGCGTTTGGTAGACTTCTATCAACAGAATGTTCAGCACCACCTCGGGAAAGAGTGGAATGTGTGGTAGTGGGTGCTGGGGTCGTGGGTCTTGCAGTCGCCAGAGAACTTGCCTTGGCAGGACGTGAAGTTTGGGTGATTGAAGGAGCTGCAGACATTGGAACTGGTACAAGCTCCCGCAACAGCGAGGTTGTGCATGCGGGCATCTACTATCCTCAAGGTTCTCTCAAGGTTTGGATGCACTTGTATAGTAATAGTGTACCCACTTCTTCGTATGCTATCTGACAAGGACCGCATTCTTGTAAGGAAGGATGCACTGTATAAGAAGAGTTTAGGAACATGAATCATCTTATTGGTCTACATTCTCCTAATCAAAATTCTTGTGCTGCAGGCGAAACTATGTGTAGAAGGAAGGCACGCGCTTTACTCCTATTGTGAAGAAAACGGAGTTCCTTGTCGGAAAGTTGGAAAGTTGATTGTTGCCACTCAGGCCAATCAAATCCCTATCCTGGAGAACTTGATGAGGGCTGGAAACGCAAATGGTGTGACTGATTTACGGCTTATGGAGGCTGCTGAAGTTAAAGAGTTGGAACCCCATGTGCACTGCGTAAAGGCATTGTGGTCGCCTTCATCAGGGATTTTGGACACTCATTTGTTCATGCTCACATTACAAGTATGTTCTCACCTCCGATTACACCGATAATGTGTTCCTCCCAATGTGCAGTGTATTTAACCCGGAGAGTCCAAAGGCCTTCTTTTCATCAAATTCCACTCAAAATTGCCATTTTTATTGCAAAGTGCAAAAAACTTTAGAAATGATTTTTTTTATATCTAACTGTTGTATCTTGCACTAGACTAGCATAAAAATATGTGGAAGAAATTTCAGAATTTTTATTTATTTTTTAAACAATTTCAAAAATTTTGACTTCATGGATTGCAAGATACGTGTTTGAAGTGGAGAAAACCAATGTTTTTTGCACCTTGCCTACCTAGATTTTGAGGCTTTGAATCTTCTTAGCTTAAAATTTTTGCACTATCAGTATTGAATTAAAAAAAATTTATGTTGAAAAATTGAGTTGAAAGTCTAAGGAAAAAAATTCAAAAAACATACACTTGATTTTCATTCTTTAAAAAATGGTTGAATAGAAGTAGGTACAAGACTTAAGGAAAAACTACATTGTTAATTGGTCTAAGATTGAATTGAAGTACAATAAAACCAATGGTGGGATTGTTCTAGAAGTGAATTAAACCCTATTAAACTTCTTTTTTTTTAACTTGTGAAAATTGCATTCAATAATGGATGCTACAAGTTATTTTTTCAAAAAGATACTTAGATTGCTTGAAAAACAAGATGGTTTGTTAAACTATTTTGTGTTGCCTGATGAATCACATTTTAGTGTATTTTGGAAAGTTGTTGCTCCTTGCTCTAAATCTGAAATTTCTTCACAAAAATGATATTTTTTGAGTTTGAGCCCAATTAACAAAACAAAGTTCATCTATTCTAGTTTCTACTCCAATTTGAATTTTGAAAAAATTCCTAGTATCGAATATTTTATTGCAATTTGAACTTTGGATGTATTTTCAATGTCTATTGAATTCTAAATATAGAATGACATGGAAATTGAGTTTACACTATAATGTTTGTCATTGTGATATGCACACATGGTGAAATTTTCAGATTTTTTAAAATATTTTTCTATTAGATGTGATTTTTCTTCACTTTTTCTTCAAAAATTCTCAAAAAAATCAATTTTAAAAAAACAAAAAACTAAAGTTTTTGTGAAGTAAAGAAGACATGTAATTTCATTTCTGAAAAACAGTGATCATGCTTCCGTCATTTAGGGGTTAAGGTGGCATAACTTTTGCTCCTCTGGGCACAGCTCCAATTGAAATAAAAATCATATTCTGAAAAAAGGTGATGTTTTCTTCTCTATCATTTTCAGGGTGATGCAGAAGAACATGGAGCTTCATTTGCTTTCAATACATCAATGTTGAAGGGTGTGATTACGAAAAGGAACATTGAGATACATGTCGGTAGCACAGATGCTCTCCTGCCGTCTTCTGGTAAGACACACATTGCTCATTCTCCTATATCATATCTATGATTTACCTTTATTTTTATGGAGGATATCATCCGTAAATTTGAAGGTAAGAAGCTAGTTCATGACAGATGCAGATCTCTCTTCCTACGTAGACACCCTCTCTATGTTGTCATCGTTGGCAAGCTCATGTCATATCATTTTTTTCACTAAATGAAAATATTGCAGGGAAAGGAGTCGATGCAGTCTTGTGCGCAAACTACGTTGTCAATGCTACGGGTCTTCACGCTCAATCTCTAGCGAGAGACTTAAACGGATTGCCTCCACACACTATCCCTGACAGTTACTATGCAAGGGGTTGTTATTTCTCTTTATCAGGAGTCAAATCTCCTTTCTCGCATTTGGTGTACCCCATTCCTGAAGATGGAGGACTTGGTTGTCATGCGACTGTGGACCTCAGAGGTCAAGTAAAATTTGGACCAGATGTTGAGTGGCTCCCAAGTCTGACAAATCGTGTATTACCCCATACAACGTGAGGTTTTGGGTCCATAAAATTTTCTGATGTATATTCTATATCAAAGCTTAGTTTATATGTAGTTGTCAAAGCAGTGTTTTTTTCTGAATTCAGTATGCTATGGTGATACCGATACATTTGTAGTGCCTTTTATCGTCTGCGAGTCTCTTGGTGTTCTAACACTTGTCATGTACAACTTGATTTTTGTTGAGCTTGAGAAATCCTTTCGTTGTGTGCAGACTTGATTACATAGTGGATCCTAATAGGGCGGAGCATTTCCGTACGAGTATTCGCACATACTTCCCTTCATTGCCTGATGAAGCACTGCAGCCAGATTACTCTGGCATTCGACCCAAGTTATCTGGTCCTGGTCAGCCAACCGCTGACTTTCTGATTCAGGTATCTTCCTTGTTCTATTCAAACTCCGGAATCTTCAGTTTTCAAAATGCTGAAACAAGTATCCAATTATACTTTCATATCGTACAATGTAGATGCACAAATTAGTTTGTTGGAGGTTGAGTTTAAATGCTTTTACTTCCTGCCCCTGCTCACCCTGCTACTTTGCATGTACTTGGCTATGAAGGGTGAAGCAGATCATGGGATCCCAGGTCTTGTGAACTTGTATGGAATTGAATCACCTGGCATTACAGCGTCTTTGGCCATTGCAAAGGTGGTGCATGCAAAGTTGATGAACCATGAGGAGTGACAGGGTTAGGACTCAACCTTTTGTGAATATCATAGGATTGATTATCCCCCAAAAATGCGCTGCCATGATATAATATCTAGGAGACTAGGACAAATTGACGTGCACATTGTACAATAATATGAACATTTTTTTCAACGTTTGATCTTGATATACATACGTTACCCTGCACAATGTGTTGCGAGAAAGATGTTGCCCTGTCTGGAGATGATAAGGTCATGGTGGTCAGTGATCTAATTCAATTCTAAATGACGTAGAGTGGAGTGGACTTGGGTCTATGCTTGAAGAGTTCTTGTGACCAGGGTCTGACGGACTATCGAATTATTCTCTACATGTGTCGTACAGGAAGTTTAACCCTCAAAGGATGTGGACCCCATGATCAAGGTAGTCACCAAAATGCTTGGATTATTGGATCAATAGGTGCATTCTTTGTTTCTATAGTGAGCGGTCAAGTCAATGTCCTTCAATCCAATAGCTTGTGATGCATAGGTGAGAATACTTTGGAGTTGAATTAAACCTAATCATGTTACTACTTTTAGTAGTTTATATTTTTGAAAAAATCTTTAGTTTTAGTATAAAAAATCCAATGTTGAAAATGAATGATTATGATTTTTCTATTCAAGATTTTGCACAAGGTTGTCCATTGCAAATCTTAACTTTTTAGTGTTGAGGGCTCTTGAAAATGAGCTTCAAATAGATTAGTTCTTGGAGAAACTCACATTAGAAATCCATTTAAAAAAATTGTAGAATAGATTTTGAAAAGCCATAAATTGATTGGAGTTATGTATATTAAGCCCTTTAATCCATAAATGTTGCGGCAAACGTTTTTTATCTAATGAATGACAAGGAATTTTCTTGTGTAAGATAGAAATGCAACTATTCATCTTTGGAATTAGAGGTGGAAAGGGAAAATCTTCTACAATAGTTTGACTCCCAATGAATATTTTTGGTTTTTTAAACTAGATGATGTCACACGGTTCCAAAAGGGTTGATTTCCACAGTCACTAGCCCGGTGTTTAAGGGTTTATGACATATGGAGTATTTTTTTGGTGATCAATTATTTAGATTTGACTTATTGAAAAGAGGATTGAAAGACTTCAAATCACTTTCTTAGTTTTAACACTCTCATGGTCAAACATTATAATCTTTCAATCTATAAATAATATTGTTCTCTTTTTTATTTGCATATGATCTCTAACATGTCTAGATTGAATTTGCATGGTTATAATTTTTTTAAATTGATTAAACTTATCAAAATGTTGTCTTTGTGCTCAATGTAGAGCAAATTCCAAGAAGCTCAAAAAAGACATTGGACATTTAGGAATTAAATGCGAACATTTTGATCGTATCTCTTTTGGGGAATAATGCTAGAGATTTTTGTTGGCATTGCTAATAAAAAGAGGCATAGCCAAGGGAAGTCTACTATGACTTCACTTAGTAAATGGAAGAATGAATGGCACGGAGTAGTCTACTATTAACTCCTTTTATCATTTAGTTCAACAAGCATGTATGAAATTCCATTGTTTGCCTTAAGAAGCTACTCCGACCATGTGAGAGACCACAAATTGTCACAATGAGCTCAAAAAAAACCAAATTGATTTCATTACAAATCCCCTAGTGAACTCAAAAAAATAATTTAAATTAAATTTTTTTATACCCCTTGTGACCTCAAAAAAATAATTTAAATTAATTTTTTATAACCCCTCCTTCCATTGAGGTCAAAAAAAACAATTTAAAATAATTTTTTTCATTACCCCCCCATCCCACCCCTTTGTAGTTTCTAGGTGGGGGTGGGGTGCCAATCGATATGGGATATATCATGAGGGCCATATCTATATCCTTATATCACTCCAAATTCGTATCCATATCTTATATCCCTGATCTATATCTTGTATCTTCTATCCCATAATCTATATTTTGTATTTTTTAATATCAACAGCATTGGAGGGGGGAGGGGATTTTTCTTTAATAAAAATTAATGGCTTCTGATTTTTGGAGGGGGAAGAAGAAATGGCAGTTTTGTATTTTTTTTGTCTCATTGTCATTGTAAGAGACCACAATTGAATAGCAAATAACAATATAGCAAGCCTAAACAACTTATCCACTAGTAGTATTCTATGCTGAATGATCAAAATTTTGAATTGATACCTTGCATGCAAAGTATAAAACTTACCACTTGGTAGGGGGTTTTCAGGCATTTAAATGCCTAAAAGCATAAAAAAGAATTGGGGAACACCAAGCTTTCAAAAAAAATGAAAAAAAATTTGATGATGATGCCAGGTTGTTCCAATTTTTAAAAATAATTTAGATGAAATTGCCAATTTTAAATGAACCTCATCCAAATATGTGGATGAAAATATAGTTCTATCCAAAATATATATGGAGACTAAAATATTCGACTACATCATTTTCTTATATGTTGCCACTTCAACACTTCTCCAAAAACAAAAAAAAACTTGCTTACCACCAAATATCAAATATTATCAATCAATTAACCTTGAAAATACAATAAGAATATTAATGTCATCAATGCTACAAAGAATCAAAGATATTGTTGTAGCAAAATGAAGATATATCATACAATGATTCTAATAGTTTAGAAAAATGTAATATTCATTTTTTAATTTTTAATTCTAGTGAAGACCTTTAGGTTGAATTTAGTTTAGATGATTATAAGATCCATTGGTCAATTTATGAGCTACCAAGGAATTTATGTTTTGACAAGAGGTTTACAATGTATGTTTGACTCAATATAATTTTGTAGCTACATAAATAACTTTAGTTAGTATGAATGTCTTGAGTCACTTGAGGTTGTCAAGTCTCACCAATCCTATCATTTGTCTTTTTTTTTAATGGCACATTAAATTGCAAATTATATAGACTAACACATGTAATTGGTTGATGATTTTCCATACTAAATAATCAAAAGGACAAAAAGATAAAATATTGAATGTAATGACGGTAAAAAAAATTAAAATTAAAAAATGTCCATATTATTTTATAATTATTTGTAATTCATTCATCTTCAATTTTTTTATATTTAAAAAAAAATCATCATATAGACAATTAAAAAATAAAATATAGATAAAACAAAAAATATTTTATAAATAATATATACAATATATTTATTCAATTTCTCAATTAGATTTACGACCTTTGAAGTTTACAAATAAAACCTACAATAGATTTTAGATTTTTCATTTCACCAATAAAAAATTTATAAATTATAATTTATAATTTTTTTAAAAGTTTATATTCAAATTTATAAATCTGTAATTTTGAAAACCTTAAAATTTGGAAATTTGGAAACATCTAATTTTAGAATTTTGTAAATATATACTCTAAACATTAATAATATAATAAATTTTAAATTTTAAATTTTAACAACTTTAAAATTTAACATCCATAAATGTCTTAAGAATAAATTTTGAAATTTGAAAAATTTCAAATTACATATTTTAACTTGATTTGCAATTCCACATTAGTTTTGGAAAGAGACATGGATCCTTAAATAATTTTTTTTCTATTTTCTCTAAATTTCATTATCAACTTCTATTCTACTTTTTGATAGATATTTCAACCTATTTTTCATCAACTTTAATTATCACCATCCATTTTGTAATTCAATTTTAGTTTTTATTTTCAAGGTTTTCTTTATTTTGAAAATTTTCATATTTTCGAAGTTTTATTTATTTTATATTATTATATTATTTATTTTTTTAAATATTTATTTTTCAAAATAATGTCTATTGAATCCCTCTCCAATGGTTTTAGTAACTCTCATATAATTAGTTTTCATCCAAACTATAGCTAAGTCAAGGTCACCCTAACCTTGAGCCTACTCATTCTAGTTTTGACTCTATTCACGTGATTTTTACCTTATATTAGCAAGTTATGAACAATGATCCCATTGAGCACACGAATAAATCTATTTATTATTCTATATATCTATACATGTATACAAGTATTTTATAGAATAATTGAACTTATCACTTGCTTTTAGCTTACTCTTGCAAATAGCTCAATCTTGGCATAACTTGAGTGCATCATGACTAATGACAACTTTGTATTGATGCTATTATAGATTTAGGATTCCAATCTTTAGCTATTTCTTCATATTTTAACCTTTTTGAATATTGCAATGTACACTTATCATGTATATGACTTTTGCATGTTACATTTTCAGAAAAATATTGTTTGTTTTCCAAGATGTGAATGATCCTTTTTTAGCACCAATTTAGTGTGGATTGCTTTGGGATTTCTAAGAACTTTCTTGGCATGCCATTTGATAACTATTATATGTATTTGTGCCTCAAAGCATCCCCTTAAAACTACTATAATATTTTGTGTAGTATAACACCTTTGATTTGCACTAGGATCCATGATTAACACATAATCAATGATTTGTAGTCTTAGTTCTTAATACAATGGACTTTCAATTCTTTTATTTAAAACAAATCTTAGCATCAATTGACTATGTTTTGTTTTGTTTTTTCTTTGTATTTTCCTTCTTTCATAGCTAGACTTAAACTCATCTTGCCAAGCTTGTCAATCCAAGTTATTTATCTTTTTTTGATTGTATTATTAGGGTTGTTGCAACTTTAATGAGAAGTTTTCAATTAGTTCTTGCTAAATACATCATTTTAATTCCAATCCAATCTACGTGAGGTAGACTATGTTTCTACAATTAGTTCCCTACAATTTTGGTTTACAGTTGTTGTGATTGTTTTTGAGCTTTTGGATTCATTGAGAGGCATAATTTCAAAAGACTCCAACAACCTTTGCTATTCATTAGCTTATTGCAATTTGTTTTTAATTCACTATTCTATTGTGTCCTAATTCACAAGTAATGGTCAATATTGACACAATTGTTCATAAAGAATACATATGCTTACTAGCTCTTGGTCAATTGGAGGACTGAGTTTGTTGAGCAACATAGATAGAGGGAAGATGAAAAAGATAGAAAGCTATTGCAATAGGTTCGAGTGGGAAGATTGTGAGGAGTTGCTAGATGAAACGTCAATAATGGTGGAATCTAATGCTTTAATGGAAGGACATGAGCCATATGAAAAGCCTTTTTTTCATTCCCAACAAATACAATCTTTTTTTGTGGCTATTGCTCTCACTATCTTCACCAGCTCTTTGGTACCTACGATACCTATTTATCCCTTTTTTTTCTCTCTTTGCATTGTACTATAATAATCATAATTTTTTATATTGTAATTAGTTATTATTGCAAGCCAATTGAGTTATTGCATACTTGTGACCTTCCATTGCCATGTTGTGAAATCCTAGATTGAATAATATTCTTCTATTTTTTTTCTTGAAGCACATTACAATTGTGGTGTATTGAAGATTTTTTTAATAACAATGTTACAATGAAGAAGTTGAAGTCAATACTTTATTACATCTCATCAACAATGGTCTCCATCATGAATGTTGAAGTCTTTAATTGGCAAGAACAAAGGCAATTTGGTTGGAATTTTAGAATTATTACCTTGTTATTCTTTCTTTGAGTCAATGATCCTTTTTAATAGGATTTGAGATTATTTCAACTCTAAACTTGGATTGTATCAGAATTTGTGTTAATTAAAAATCATAATTATAATTTATTTTTGAATTTATTTTAATTTTATTAATGAAATGATTGATATACTTGATGATTGTTGTGTATGTGATAGGGCATCTTAACAACACTATCACAAACAAATGGAGGTTATAAATACAATTATGCAACAATTCCATTTTTGGCTGAAGTATTCAAGGTACACAATACTATGGAATATATTTTTTTAACTCTCTATTTAATCTACTTTGTAAAGTGGATATATGAAAAGAAGTTCAACTCCGCACTACAATAGTGGCTTCATTGTATTATACTATGTTACATAGTATACATCTATAATACTTAGCATTATTGAAAGTTTATTAGGAATTCTATTTTTAATTTTTAATTTTTTGGATGCAGTTCTTTATTTGTAGCTATCTTCTATGGAGGGAAATCAAATCACAACAATCCATAATTTCCACAATAAATTGGAAAAATACACATTTCTATCCAATTCCATCCATCATCTATCTTGTACACAACAATGTTCAATTTCTTACTTTAACATACATTGACACTTCAACTCATCAAATTATGGGCAACCTCAAGATTGTCACAACTGGGATTGTATTTAGGTGAGTTTCCTTATTAAAAATGTACAACTTAATAATCAAAGTTCATTTTTGTATTCTACAATACATTCATTTAACAAGAATTTTTTTAAAATGATTAGGATCATATCTCAAGTTATGAACTTTGTTTCATCATGTACTAAGATAAGAGCATATGGTTCTATGCCTAATTCCTATTACATGGTGGTGAATGAAATACTACATGAAAATGATGGAATTGACCCTTGTACAAAGACATGAGACAAGAAGTTTTGATTTTTGATTTATTTTTTAATAGGACATTCTTGAAGAAAAAGTTATCAAAGCTTCAATGGATAGCTATAATGTTGTTGACTATTGGTACAACAGTTAGTCAGGTGAACATCTCATTTTAACTATTGTTTAAAGTTTTTTGTTTTTTTTATGAAATTTCTCATTTCAGTCTCTAAATTTTTTCATATTTAAAATTTTGTTTACATTTATTTCATAAAAATGAAGACAATATATAATATTTTTAAGAAGATGCAATTTAATGTATGAGGATATAATGAATGTTTGTTTTTATAGGTGAAAAGTTGTGGAGAAACCAATTGTGGAAACTTATTAGCTGCACCCATACAAGGATATCTTCTTAGCATACTATCTTCATGTCTTTCAGCTCTAGCTGGCGTTTACATTGAATACTTGATGAAGAAAAATCACAATTCTTTATATTGGCAAAATATGCAACTCTATGCGTAAGTAAAATTAATTTTTAAATTAGCTTGCAAGTTCTAATTATATTTTGGTAACATTAGGTCACTCTTTGGTACTTGTTACAACAATTGAATAGTGATCATCCTCAACACCATGTTTCAAATAATAAACAATTTAGTTCATTTACAAATTATATTGCTTTGATTTATTTAACATACATTCGGAGATTTAGACATTGAGGACTTGAGGTAGAAGTTAGTACATAATATTGTCATTTTTCAGGTTTGGAGTGTTGTTTAATATTATCCGTTTGACTATGGATGATTTCCAAGCGGGGTTTTCTAAAGGTCTTTGGTGGTACCATTTGCTAAATGGATACGACTTCATCACGTGGCTAGTTGTGCTAAATCTTAGTTTAACTGGGCTTCTTGTGTCGTGGATAATGAAGTATGCTGACAACATTGTCAAGGTTTCATTCTCACTCTTGTAAAATGAAGATATGTATCTCAATAAGTAGGTCTATAATTAATACAATTTAAGATGTTGTAATTCAATGTTTATATACACTTTATATTTGACATTTTAGTTTAGTCTTGACAATGAATGTACTTTATATGATGAAATATCAATGACTACTAATTTGATATAACATCCTTTAAACTGATGCCAAAGGTATCAAAGACTTTTGTTTTAATTAATATAATATTGCTAACATTTAATTTGTAGGTCTATGCCACATCCATGGCTATGCTACTAACCATGGTAGTATCTATCAAGCTCTTCAATTCCAAACCAACTCTACAGGTACTAATTCATGTCACTAACCTTATTGTGGATCTAAGTGATTAATCCATGTCATACTTTAAGTTTGTCAACCTAATTTCTTATGTTGAATAGATTTGAAAGAATATAGTTGAATAATTAAATAAAAATCTAACATAACTTCTATTTTGCTATGATACTTGTTACAGCTCTTTTTAGGGATATTAATTTGTTGCATGTCGCTTCAACTATACTATATACCTACGGAACCACTTGTCAGCTCACGAATTTTACCACAAACATCACTATGTACAAAAGGTCTTAGTACCACTATTGATTCCAAAAGTGATGCCAAGCGGAAATGTTTATCATCTTGACAACCCTCATATATATAGCGAGTGTATAAAATAGATTTTTTTATAATCTCATTTGTATATTAGGATTCATAGAAGAAATCAATCCACATTTCTTTTGAGTATAAGAAGTTGTTTCTTTAATTAGTATAACATAACTGGAATGTCAAACTTGCCTCTAACATTCTACATTTTGCTATGAATTTTTAGTGTATACTTTAATTTCTAATGGTTTGAATTGTAGTCCTACAATTTATAAAATACAATCTATTAGTAGCAATTAATTGTATTAAGTTGCAATAGTGGTAGTATAGACAAATTATTTCAAATGGAAAATAACATTCCCTCATGTTTAAGTAGCTAATTTATTTAGCAAAACTTGTCACCCCATGCATTTTTGGACACTACTCTAGTCAAACATGAATTTTGCAATCACTTGTGTAATATTGCTAATGTATTAATATCCACAATCAATATTATAGAAAAAAAATTCAAGTTTTGATTTCAAATTATGTTAATAATTATTAGTTTGCACATTGGTAGATACAAGATAAAGATATAATCTACATATCATGGCTTGCAACTTTTTTGTAGGCAATAATTTAGTTAACCATCTAAATATTATTTAATGATATATCTTTGTATTTTAAGAAATTTGACCATCTGTTGTCTTTAACCCCTAAAAGATCAACCAATTCCATTGCCATTTTTGAACTTTTTAATTCAAGTATCATTTTTGAATTCAATTTAGCCTTTAAAATAATATTTGAGTTTCAATCTCATATTTTTATTACATTAGACTCTACACTATCTATTACTGTGAAAAGTCTTTAATAATTTTGTACAAATTTTTATTATTGTAATTTTCATTAGAAAAAATGAAAGAAAATTAGAATATATCACAAGCAATCCAATTAATTTGAAATTTCTTCACAAGATACAAGGAATATTGAAGAAGAGTGTAAAAATCAATCAAGTATTTATTTTATTTCTCACACCCAAAACACGTCTTGCCATTGTTGTAAATGACATATATTTAGAAAAATCTAGGACTTTTACCAATATTGAAGGTTAAAATAGAATACAATATTTTGTTTGTTAATAGTAAAATTATTTTAAGGAAAAAAATGTGAATTTACATAATTCAATATATTGCAATTTGGGATTTACAATTGCAATATTTCCCTAGATTTTGGAATTTTTCAAAAGTAAAATGGAATAGAAACAAAAATTGAGTTTTTTTTTAAATTGAAAAATTCTTTGATATCCAATATCATTTGCTATTCCAAAGAGTCATCAATATGGATACTATTAACACATCTTTATAGGCCCAACATTTGCAAAGATCTTAATGTTTTTTTCTCAAACAAAACATAATACATGAAACAAACAAAACTAAACACCTATCTTAATAGTATAAATTTCATAAATCTCATAAATCTCATAAATTTATAAATTACCAAACTACAAGTCTATGCACAACTATCATTGTTCATCAAATTCTAAGTTAATAATGTCTATCTTAAAATACTAATAACATGATGGTGCAAAGAAATTTCGGATCCTTTTTTTTTGCAAGGATGGAACCTAAACTTCTTTAGTGCTATAAGATTGTGTGCAATCATGCCTTCTTGCCATCTTAACAATAAAATGCAAAGTTGAATGAGGATTCATATGCAATTTAGAATAAAAAGTGAAGTGGGGACCAAATGGAAGGTTATATTTCATGATTTTTAGGATAACTCTAAAAAATAGGAATAGATTTGTCTACCATCTCATAGAACTTAAAAGCATTCATTTTTTCAATTTACATGTTTGGATGACATGTGCATTGTAAATGAGTGACTTTTCAACTCATGAGAAAAAGGATCACATAAAATGGGGGCTATTCTTTCCTCAAGTTCTTCAAGTTTCCAATTGAAAATTTTCTGATGACATATTCAAGTGCTAAAACTCAACCATAAAAGTGTTTCCATGAAGAAATTCATTACTATCACATGCAACATGTAAGCACGTAACTAAGTTGGCTCATTCTCTTCCAACTCATTCTCCTCAATAGACATATTTATGTCCAACTGATTCTCCTCAATAGATAGATTTACATCTATTATAGGATTGTGAGCAATCATTCAGTCTCCTCAATAAGCAAGTTTACATCCATTATTAGGATTGTGGGCAGCTGCACTAATTTGGAAAAACAGCACCACCTTTGCGGTGCAAAAATTGAGAATATGCAAACAAAAGCTTGATAATCAAACAAGTATTTACACTGAAATCTAGTCGCCACCAATAAATCAAACCTACTGCTATCTACAAAGTTTTGTCAGGATGCCTATCTGGCAATGCATCAACATTTCTAAATTGTAAATTAGAATAACAAGTAATATTTCGAGTATAGAACAGAACAAGCAAAATAAGTTACCTTTCGATCTGTCGGTATTTCCGTCGGTTTTTCAGGCATGTGTGAGCCCTTTACAGATCCGCTTCAGTTTCTTCACACAAGGTTAAGTAGAAAATCAGATAATTCAGCACGTAAAAGGCTGGAATTTGCGGGAGCTTTCGGGCATCCCCAATTCCAAAACTGGCTACTGTGAAGATTTCGATCAATTCCCTCTGCATTGAAGACATAAATTGAAGTCAATGTAATGCACAACAGGCACCAGAAGCAAGCAGAAGAAAAGCGTTATTAGACGCATTAGAACAGAAACAGTTCGCCCACAACAAAGATCTCGGTCGGTCTGCTATCAATGTTTAGGAAAACATGTTGGATTCCTACAATTATAATGGTTTCTTCAATTACCGTCACTGTAGAATGCAAATGTCGGGAGAATCAGATCAACGCAATAGAAGGTCCGGATCAAAACGAAATCAGTCGACTTAAAATCCTACGATCGACTTATCAAAAGTCGAAACTCTCAAGCAAAATTTGAACGCAATGAGCATTGCAGTCTGCTTCACAATACACATTCTTATCCATTGCGACACATACACAAGAAAGGTGTTATCACGAATTCTAGGGTTAACAACAGCTTGAAAACATTTCAATTACTCTGAATTAGAAATCAAAGAATGGAAGAAAACCTACATATTCCAAATTCAGGTAATAAATGGTTCACATCAATTTGTATTAGACGTATGCAGCAATGGAACAAATTACAAATCGTACGTGCCGTAAGCACATTGAAATTCGTCAAAATGTAGAGAATTGGCCAAAATTGATCATTCAAACGTAGGGAATTGACCAAAAACCTTAGCAAATATATTCGTCAACCGTGATTATCTAAGCCCCTTGAATCTGCAAGAAAGGGTGCGGTGTCATCACAGCATTAAGGGTTCCGAAGTTCATGATTGAGAAGTTCACGAGAAGCTGTTTCGACAGAAATAAAGAGATTTCGGAGATGCACAAGAAAGCGTTTGGGAAATGCAAAGTGAGGGCACGCATCCTCATTCGTATACTGCTCGCTTGATGGTGCGGTGCAACGGAGAAAGAAAAAGACGCAAACTTAACCCCAAATGCCCAAGGCTTGTTTTGAGCTTCTTGGAATTTGCTCTAAACTGAACAAAAAGCCAACATTTTGATAAGTTGTATCGATTTTTTTAAAAATTGTAACTGTACAAATTCAAATTCAAATTCAACATGGTAGAGATCACGTAGAAAAAAAAAAAAAACAATATCATTTAAGGATTGAAAGATTATAATGTTTGACCATGGGGGTGCTAAAACTATAAAAAAATTTCAGCTCTCGCTTTGCATGTCAAATCTAAAAAATTGGGCACCAAAAAGATATGAGGTTGAAGGGCCTAACATTCATAACCCCAATCAATTTATGGCTTCTCAAAATCCATTCTACAACTTTTTTTAAATTAATTTCTAATGTAATCTTTTCACCTAGATCTAGTGTATTTGAGGCTCATTTCTAAGAGCCCTCAACACTATGGAAAATTAAGATTGCAATGGACACCCTTGCACAGAATCTTGAATAGAATAATTATAATCATTCATTTTTAAAATCAGATTTTTGATGCTAAAACTAGACTTCAAAAAGAATTTATCAAAAAATATAAACTATTGAAAATAAAAACTTAGTTGGGTATTATTTAACTTCAAAGTATTGTTGACACCAGAATTTGGTGCCTCGGGCATTTAGGGGTTAAGATGTTGTTTTCCATGGTGAACAACATTTACACAATGTTTACATAGCTGCAACCTCAATGGAAAGTTGTTTGCAAAGAATCCCGCATCACTCCTATATGTGGAGACTAAATCACAACATTGATTCTCAAAGACCAAAGAAAATAGAAAATCCTAATTTTAGTGACATAGCTTGAGCTTTGGCATTTGAATTGGAGGCAACAACGACAATGGCATTGATGGTTGCAATGATGATGGACTCTTTGTATTTCATGTAGATTAAATCCTCTTTGAGGTAATTCATTTAGACAACGGTATGGTATGACATAACTTAGTCCAATTGGTAATGTAACATAAAATCCTATAGGTGAAAATTCATAAAATAAAAGTTTTGCATTTTTTATGTTTCCAAATTGGGAACTTATATCTTGCTAATTCATGAATTTTATGATTCGAAATATGAAATTTTGACATTTAAAATTCATCAAATTATAAATTTATCATCATTGGTAGTTTAGAAAGGAAGTAGGACCCTTATCTTGGCCATAATATAATAATAAGTTAAATTTTGTCAATACCAAAATGTATCATAGGTAGTTACAATAGCTTTTGTTTTATGAATTACTTAAGTTTAATTTAATTTAATTTAATGGAGTAGTTTTTATGAAATCACTTCAGTTTAAATAAAAATAGATTTAAAAATATCTTATTTTTTGATATTTTATTGTTAACTTCTTTTAAAATTATTAAAAGTAAAAGTTTTTTATTTTTACTTTTAATATTAATACCAAAAACTAATATAATGAACTAAATTATATAAATGAATATATTTATGATTTATTATTTCTTCAAGATTGTTAGTTTAGACTCTAGAATATTGCATCATTAAATCATTCTACTATATAATATGTCAATTTTTGTAATGTACAAATACTATATAGACTTCTAAAATAATGCATATTGTATAAAATCTAAATTTATTCCAAATAGTATTCTTGTGACACTTCTTAATTGATTGTAGTATTGATAATTATTTTGGATTATCAAGTATGGAGAGAAATAAGCAACTTTTGGGTACAATCATATTTATATTTGTGGTATTATTTTCAATCACCATATTCAATCTCAAATGTACTTCAAGCTCATTAAAAAAATTTCCAATCATAGAAGAGTATTTAGATGAACATCTAATTGAACATGGTGTAGATCTACCTACCATTCCTCGATTTGCATATCTAATATCAGGGAGCCAAGGAGATGGAATGCGAATTCGGAGGACCTTACAATCTCTTTACCATCCTCGAAATTATTACATATTACATTTAGATCTTAAAGCTCTTCCAATAGAAAGGGCAAACTTAAGTAAATATGTACATGATGATCTTTTATTCCAAAAGATTGGAAATGTAATTATGATTGAAAAAGCCAATCTAGTGACTTATCGGGGCCCTACAATGGTTGCTGAAACTCTACATGGGGCGGCAATCTTGCTAAAAAAATTCAAGGATTGGGATTGGTTCATTAACTTGAGTGCTTCTGATTATCCTCTCACCACCCAAGATGATCTTTTGTATGCCTTTTCACAATTGCCACGTGACCTCAACTTCATTGAACACACTACCAAACTAGGATGGAAATTTGGAGGTAGGGCAAAACCCATCATCATTGACCCCGGTTTGTATTTAAATGTGAAACACGGCAACGTCATAGAGACAAAATACTTTCGAGAAATACCTACCCAATTTAAATTGTTTACAGGGTCTGCATGGGCAATCCTTTCAAGGTCCTTTATGGAATACACAATTATGGGTTGGGACAATCTCCCTCGCCTTTTGCTCATGTACTACACCAACTTTGTATCATCTCCCGAGGGCTACTTCCACACAGTCATTTGCAACAGTCCCGAGTTCAAAAATACGATTGTCAACCATGACATGCATTACATTGCTTGGGATTCTCCACCAAAACAACATCCCCTAGCCTTAGGTTTGAAGAATTTTGTGAACTTAACCCAAAGTGGAGCTCCTTTTGCTCGAAAGTTTCATGAAGACGATCCAATGTTGGCTTTGATTGATAAGGAATTACTAGGGCGAGCTTCAGGGAAGTATACTCCCGGAGGGTGGTGTAGAGGTGGTGGTGGTGCAGATTCATGCAACAGATTCATGCAAGTGGGAAACTCCTCGTTCCTCCAACCGGGTCCAGGTGCAAAAAGATTGCAAAGTTTCATTGAACGTTTATTGGAAGAACCGAAGTTTCGATTGGAGCAATGTGTCTAAAATCCTTATCTTTACAAACAAGCTAAAGCTATTAGAGTAATTTGATCATTGAAGGTAGTGACATCCAGACTTTAGGATATTGACTATAGTTTTTAGAATTAGCATCTATAATAGTGCAATGAGTTGAATTCAGGGTCTAACCCATTGCGAATGTAAAAAAAAAGAATCCCTATTTTTGTGCTTAATTAATCTATTTTCTGCACCTCTCCACAATTCTGATGGTTTATCATTTGATTCGCATCATTTATCATCCAAGTCATCAGTATTGAGTTGCTTTGTCTACTGGATCTCATCACTACTATTTCATCGGCATCCAGTTACCTTACCTACCTACCTCATACCAGCTAGGTACCAACCTTGTGGCCAGGTAGGTACCACCCCTCGTTACGAGCGGCAGAGCCCATTACCAATCTCATTTCCGCAACGGCTGAAAGCGGTTACAATTCAGCGCTCGTCCGTCAACTGCAGCGAGCACATGATCGGAGAATTCGACCGCAGGTATTGCGCTCCAAGTCGAATCTGGCATCGCAGCACTTCTTAGTGGAATTTCCACGCTTCAATTTCATGTCGTTTTCAGCTTTCTTTGAAACAGAAGTTTCGATCGGTGCATTGGAAGGACGAGAACGCACCGTCGTCGAGGGTTTAGGGCTTGTTGTGCGTGTACTATGTTCAGTTGCGATTCGAGATTCTGAAAGAGTGAGCTGATTTGATATTCTGGATGGAGTTTGAAGTGGTGCATTATGTTTGTGGCTGAAGAAAATGGAGCTTGATTGAAAGTGTTGGAGGTTTCAGCGTTTGAACGCGCTTGATTTATGGATTTTGGAGTAGTGGATATATTGTATATGAGTTAAGAAAATGGAGCTTTCAGACCCAGGTCTTGAAGGTTTGAGTGAACGTGTTTGATGAATGGATTTTGGTGTAGTGGATATTGTATATGAGTTAAGAAAATGGAGCTTGAATGAAAATGTTGGAGCTTTCAGACTGCGGTGTTGGAGGTTTGAGCGTTTGAACGCGCTTGATGTGTGGATTTTGAGAGTAGTGGATTATATATGAGTTAAGAAAATGGAACTTTCAGACCCAGGTCTTGGAGGTTTGAGTGAACGCATTTGATGTATGGATTTTGGAGTAGTGGATATTGTATGTAAGTTAAGAAAATGGAGCTTGATTGAAAGTGTTGGAGCTTTCAGACCCTGGCCTTGGAGGTTTGAACGCATTTGATGTATGATATGGCTTCGGATTTCGGTATTTTGAGATAGGAGATACAGTTCCTGGATGTGCAAGTTTCAAGCCGGCGTGGCGCAAATGATGCCTCAGTCGTGACGTGTGCGATCCGAGGGGTCGATCTCTTCCTGCTGCTCATGTTTACCTCCAATGGCGAGGTTTATTGCAAGCTCTTCAGCAACATCCCCGACAGCGGTATCGTTGAGCTGGTTGGCTCATACTCTGGTGCCAATCGAGGGTATGACGAGGATTTTTTACGCAGGGCACGTGCCCGGCCAGTGCATAATGCTGAGACGAACAGTGGCGATCGATTCGATCAAAGATTGCCTCCACAAACTGGTGGTAATGTGAAAGTAAAAGGTCCTGAGAAGGACCAGGATCAGGATCAGCGGAAAGTTCATTTTCGGAATGGTGTCCGAATTATGTATGGTAAGGATGCGCTCGAGCTAAACTCCGCCATCAGGAATGGAGTATCTTTTGATGAAGAAAGCTCGGGCAGCAGTGACTGTGAATATGGTGGTCCGTCAAGGTTCACCAAAATGCCTCAAGAATATCTCAGAACACAGTCAGAGTTAAAGACACCACCGAAGTTAAAGACGCCGCCAGATTTGAGGACGCCACCCGAGTTGAAGTCACTACCACAGTATTTGTCACCACCGGGAATCGCCAAAACGTCACTAGAGTCCGTCAAGAATCACAGTCATGGTGAACGTCAATCACCTGGCAATCAGTTATTGAACTTAAGGGCTGCTTTGAGTGAGAAAGAGCTGCAGCTTGTGGAGCTTCGGGAGCAGCACCTGAACGTCCTCAATCGCGCAGCAGATGCGCGGCATAATTGGGAGGAGGCTCTTCAGGCAAAAGACCGAGTTATATTGCAGCTTCACAGGAAATTGCAACAGCAGGAATCTCAACTCGACAGGTTCTATTTCTGCAATCTCAATTTTTTAGTTGTGAGCATGGCAACGTTCATATGTCCTGCTTGGTCTCCCCTCCCCTCCTCTCCCTCACAGACTATCTGCCAGCTCTTAAATCTCTGTCAAAGTTCATGAAAGACTCTTGATCCTGTTGAGGCTGCGTGGACCGAAATTTATGTTAAGTTTGTGGGTATACGCGGTTCCTGTATATGAAACTAAGTCTTGTGAGGTCTTTGATTCTGAAAGCTCTGTAGGAATTATTTGTCTTCCAACTTAGGGTACCGTCATTTTCATCTTGGACCCTGCACCTGCTGACGCTGCTGGTTCTTCCATCGTCTTTTCTCCTCTTCCCTCACTCGGAGTGGATATGGTGTAATTAGATGTCTTCACTTACCGATGCTAGAATATGTTGGAGGCATTGCATGTTCATTAAGTGAGATGTATATCTTTCGCCCTTGCAGCTGCCAGCATGGGCCAACGCATAGCCTGCTGATTGGTGTAGTTCTTCTGATTGATTATGTCACTTTTATATGCCGTTCTGTTTTACCCTCTCTGTTTTCTTCATTTATCTTGGAATACAACTTTGAGCCAAGGTATTTGAATATGTGATTTGCAGGCAAGAGAGGGAGAACCAAGAGAATATATATGCGCTCAGAAAAAGACAGGAGGAGGTCAGGAATTTAAGAACTGCTTGACCCTAATCTTCAATTGACAGTAGACACTTTTCTCGGCTCCGGCAAATCAGAATTGAAAATGTGTAGGGCTTGTGCTGAATGTTACATAAGTAGCACCAGAATTCTCTCAGAAGTTGCTTATAGACATGATTTCTTGATCCTTATACCATAAAGAAGTCCCAACAGTTCAGTCATAGCTCCTTCAGATTAAATATACTTCGAGCTTTCGACATGATTTGTCGTGTAGAATAGCAGTGTCACTGAATCAACTAAGAAATTCAAGTCGTCATGTCGAGAGTTCGAAGAAGTAATCTACTGGTCTTCGTCTCATCGATTATTCTTATGTGCTCATGATTCTATGTTAGCATTTGTGAAATCAAATTTAATCAGGAGGGAACTTCACGAGGGTAAACTTACCTGACCAGTGACATCAACATTCTACTACGAGTATCTCGGATAGAACTCTCTGAATTTGTGCTCCTTGTTTACTATCAGAATGCGGAAGTGGAGAAGATACACCTTAAAGTAGCTCTCCTGGAGACCAAGAATGCACAGTTTGTACAGGAGTTGGTGGATCAGCAAAAGCTCATTACCAAGATGAAGCGTCATATAGATGAACAGGAGAAACTCTGCGCCCATCAATGTCGTAAGGTCAATTCAAATCGATTCGACTCAATTGGAAACTCGCGATCTGATGGAGAATTTTATACCTGTATTTTTTCGTGTTTGGCGGATTTATATTCCGAGTTCAATTAAGGCTTAGTTTTCTGCACTTTACCACCTAAACAAAGATTGTTCACTTTACTCAATTGTTGAGAGAACTTGTGCGAACAAATGTTAGAACCTTAAGCCAAGGATTTCCCCCTCTACCATTTTCCCTTCATCTATTTATTGGACTCTTGAAACAAAGCTGTGACGTAGTCTATTAACGCTCCCTAGTTTTCTTCCTTGCAGCTCGAAAGAGTGAATGGAAAGGTTCAAGATTTAAAAGCAGCTCTCCAGGAGAAGGAGGAGGTTAGGCCTACTTCCTTCTTGTTACAGATTCGTGACCTCGGGGCGACCCATTCGAATGCAAAGTTACTTTTATTTCAACATATTCAAAGATTTCTTTGACTAAGCTGATATTAATTCTTGTTCACTATTAGTTATCTTCTCTGGACCAATCGTTCACGATGGGTGCTTTTCCATCATGCAAATATGCCTGCTAGTCTCTTCCACCTGATAACCCTCTTCTTCTCACAGGCGGCTGATACGCAGTCCAAATACAGCAATGAGTTGAAAACCTTACTGTGGAAGCGAGACTCTATCATCGCCGAATTGCAACTTTCTGAGCAACAACTCCAGTCTGCTTTAGCGCGGTTTGACCGCCAACTTCTGTTTGCTTTAGGCTTGTTCAGTATCTCTGGGAGTGTCCTCTTACTTTCACTATGTCCCCAACTCGTAGAATTTAATTACTGCACTGAAAGAGCATCCATTGGGCTCCACTTTGTCATTGGGCTCCATTGGGCTCCATTGGGCTCATTCGGCATCCATTGGGCTCACTTTGTCATTGGATCACTTATCCACCCGTGGTTCTTCAGAATCTCAAGTCCTGGAAGCGTGTAGCTATAGCTCAATTCGAAATGGTTAAGTAAGTTTAAAATCAAATTTCTGGTTCTTTTGCAGAGAAAAGGCAGACCGAGAAGCATTATCTCTGTCTAGAGAAAAAGTGCAAGAGGAAAAGGATCTTGCTGAAAAGGTTCACTAAATTTCTACCCCAGTTTTTCGGTCAGTTTTTAATTAACTAGATTGTGTGCTGGTCAAAATTCGTTTATTTTGGCCAGCTGATCCGGAAGCTCTCTTGTGCCTTCAGAGACTGTCTGAGATGCAGAACCAGCATAAAACTGTTGGGAATGAAGCTCCTCGCAACGGCCACCTTGAAAGAGGACATCATCAATCTGACCTGAGGGTACATAACATAAGATACTGGATATTGATCAGATAGCAGTGCACTTCTGAACTCAGCACAGTTGGTTTCTTTATACGAGTTTAGTCTTTGGCACTCATAATGTTAACTAGTAAATTCTGTCTGAGCTGTTGAATCTCGAAATTTGTGCGAAATGTTCGCTCTTGAGCCACCAGCTTGTATAATTTGAACTTCGAAGGAGAAATTCTGTAATAAATTTGTGCTGTTTTTGTGTGTTCGTTGCTGTGCTGTATAGAAATTGACGGAGTTGAAAGACGACTTCAGTAATGTTCAAGAAGGTGTCCTGAAAGTAAGTTCAGTCACCATGATTAGTTGCATTGACACTTCTTTCAAATTTGAGAGGAGAAAGCAAATTTGAAGTCTGTGTAGCACTTTATGTGGTGGTGCTCAGAATTTAGAAGGTTTCACTGCCTAATTTTACGGACTCGTTTCCCAAGAAAGAGTTGCAAATAGTCGTGATCACTGCAAGGATTTTATATAATATGGCTGAATTGTTAAATTCCTGTTTCGCCGGTCATTTAATGTCGCAGTTCTTCAACTTTCTTAGTGGCTTAATGTTATCACTGGTTGGATGCCACTTTCGGTTATAAATGAATTAGCAGGACATAGACGACAAAGAAGGGATAATGCACAGGATGCAGAAACGCATACGTGAATTACAGAGGTCTTTAAAAAGCAAGGACATGGCGCTCAGTGAAAAGAACAACGAATATCAGCAGGTTCTTCAGGACATTCAAAGGTGAAGAACTCCGATATCCTGTAGTTTCTTTGAGATTCAGATTCTCGGTGAAGACGTCCTTCTTGCCTGACGGGCCTGGCCCTGTTCGTCATCTTATCACTGAATTTTTTGGTCTGAAGGTGTTATGTGAAGTTTAAAATATTAAAATGAATAGGATTTTATTACAAATTCAATTTCATTATTTTGGCGCGATTCTTAGCGCCAAAAATAAGACACTCAAGTTCTAGAAACTAGGACTGGTGTAGATTTAGGGTTCAAGGCGTCCGCCTTGAAAAATGCCAATGTCATGAATTTCCAATTGTGTAACGAAATTGACGTTTCACAGAGTAGAAGATGGTGTTTTGTTTGATGGCATTGAGTTTGACCTGTCAGGCTGGCAGAAGACTACGAGGCTCTGAAGCAAGAATACGAAGAAATCAACAAGAGGAATTACGAACTTGAAAATACAGTTTCTCACTTGCAGGAATATGCGGACGGACGAATGCGAGATACGGAGTATTTCTTTCACATTGAGCCTAGCTACTTGGTTCCTCAGTAAGGTTGGTTCATAAGTAAAGAAAGCAACGTGCTTGATTTGAGGTTCTGAATTAAGGCATTCACTTTGTTGTAGGGATGCTTCCATTTCTGAAGTTTGGACACCTCCAGTCGAAGTGTTGCCCTACGATTGTTCTCTGGGTGGATCGACTGGTGAAGGTACTGTCTCAAATCCAACCTTGCAATGTTGAGTGTTTTTCGTAAGTCATCGTTTGATTTCCTCTCTGTAATTATAAGGCGTTTAGAAATTTAGAACCTCTGGACTGTGGCTTATGGGCTCATTAAAGTCTGATGGATCATAGACTTTAAACTGTCTTAAAGCATTAGTATTCGGAGTGCAGAGTGCTTTGAGGTTGCTGCTATTCTAAATCACTGTGAAGTTTGTGAAGTTTATGAAGTCAAAAACAATAAATGATTGAGAACCGAGAATTTTATCGCAGATCTTGGAGTTGATGATACGATGCTGGATAGCATGGAATTCGAATCAGAGCAGTTATCGAATGCAAGTGTTTACCATGCAAACTTTGAAAAGATTAAGGTTAGTTGTAAGCAGAATTTACCATGTCAGGGACGTGGAGATTAGATCAGCCTAAGATTTATGGTGTACGAATTTATCAGCTTGTACGAATCTTCATGGCTGAATGATTGTAACAGTATTCTGCAATGAAATTCAATGTTAACATGTGCAATTTCCAGTTGTCTTAGAAGTACTGAGGAATTGAATCAGAGTGAAGCGAAGTCTATGCAAGATTATTAGTTATTATTGTGTATTGTAAGAGCTGTAATGTGAGATGGTTATATGTATAGAACGTACAATATGCATCGCATTTAGAAAGTTAAAATGTTCCTCAATTTCTGAACCGAGGCATTCGTTTTAGTTTTTATGGGTTCCAAACTGAGGACTTACATTGTAGTAGTGTGGCACTTCCTCCTTGTACGCGGGACTAATGCAGATTAGCGAAGTTGAGATGCCGGACATAGACTCACAGCATCAACAGCAGCAGAAGCACACAGCAACTCCTGAACCTCATCATGATCCCTCTTGTCCGCCTCCACCTCCTCCGGCGACTTGTCTACCAGAATTTGCTGCCACATCTCCTCAACGTCCTCCGCTTGGGGCACCACCACGACCATCACCTACCCCTTCCGCCGGCCATTCCGATAAGAATTGTGAGGGCCAGTCCTCAGAATTTGAAGCCAAACATTGTTCCATTCAAGGTGAGTCTTTTAACTATTTTTATTCTTGATTGGTCACTTGGTTGCGATTGCAGCAAACAAATCTTGCATTTTGTACGGATTGACCGCCTGTTCTCTCAACAGAAAATATATGCATTGTCAGTTTGTAAATATCTCATGTTCTCAATGTAACTAGACAAGAAAATATAACTTTAGACACCAGCCTAAAGGAGAGTGAGGTAGACCATTTTGTCGAACATGCCTCACGAACAACAAACGGTAGTTGAGAAACACTGTTATCGGCTTCGACGTTATTAGCACTGTTATTGGCTTGGAGAATATTGCTTGAGATCATACATTGAGTCGGGTTGACAGATGAGATTATGAAACGGGAGCAATCCTGGAGGAAGACCGAGGAGCTTATGCGAGCAGCATTGACTCGACGCATGAAACTATTAGAGCTAGCCAGAGATGTCAAGACAGCCAAGGTAAAATCAGCACTTAATTTCCAAGACACGAACGATCTTGACTTAGTGCCACATTCAAATAAGGAATAAGGAATAAGGAATTAGTGCCACACTTCAGGCACGAGCGTTGAGATGAAGTGCAGGAAAGTTTATGGTCACAACTGTTAGTTCCTGTACATCGTAGTTAGCATTTTGCACAAGACATTGCAAAAGAACTGAATTTTATGTTTCCTTTTCATCTAAAGGTTTCTATGGTTTCTCCTGCTACAGAGTGATGGTACTAGGTCTGCACAGGCAGGATCGGAATTTCCCGATAGGAATGGACACTTACATCATGGACAGACGGAATCAAGCACAGGAGGGATCGTTGATCACAAACCAAGATGTAAGGAAGGACATCGGATACACCTCTGTAGAAACCCGATTGACGATGATAATAGACTGAACCACCATAGTCCGCTCGGGAAAGTCTGTAGTCACAAATATCATGGACAGGACGGTGCCAGGCGTCAACGACAGACCCACGAGCAAGACATCTATCAAGAAGATTGTAAAATGAATCACAACGTTGGTCATTTCAAGAAAGTTGGTGTCAAAAACAGACAACAGCATGAGCTGGATATGTTCTCTGACCAAAGGAAAAATACTGCAAGAAACAATCATCTGCATGACTCTACCGCTCGCTCCGACCACTACGGTCACTACGAACACAGTGGGCCCCATGGGCGAAGTGGTTACAAGCGAAAAGGAAGGATTCCGTAGATGCTTTAGTTCGACGTAAGTACTTCCAACTCTTGGATTTTCAAAGGAATTCACATCCGGAAACTTCAGACGCTTATCAGCACAATGGGTGCAATGGGCGTGCCTCAGGATTTCATGTAATGATGTTAGTTTTGCTTTATGGCTGACTATTATTTGTGACACTTTGTCAGTTCGCGCTGCGCCTTTTGCGTCGATGTTGCTGCAAGACGTACCCGAGCAAGAAACTTGGTATTTTCAAATGCCGATTAGAAAAGGTTCGATGAGTTTCCATGACGCTTGTGTCGTCTTATTGACAGTGCGGAAAGAAGCCGACATGTCTTGTCACGGTATGGCAGAAATGCTACTTCTCAATCTTGCATCCTCTAAATCTTGGTTGTCACTGACCAAGGATGTCGTTTTCTTTTTTCCCAGCTTGCAATTCTGTAATCAGGTCTTGACTCGTTACTTCGTACAAAATGTCATCTTTACGTTTCCCGTGCCTGCAGATCATCAGCCAACAGACGAAAGTTTCAATCTCAGGACCACGAGCAAACCCCTGCGAAATGACAGGTAACTTTTCGGCCAACTAGGTAATGAGGACTAGTTGCTGTATAATAAGATCGCGAGGGGAATCAAATTAAACCTCTCTTTAACCAAGATTGTTTTCTCCCTTAATTTTCTTCGAACTGTCACACGCACTTGCTCATGCTTTACAAATCTAATCTCTACTGGGATCTAAGTTCCAATTTCAGGTCCCTATCAAATAATCCACTATTAGGCCACTTAAACAAGTCTCATTAGACCTTCTGTCTAACAATCCACTGTTGGGAACCTAGATATACGTTCTTAGACCTCGACTCACATTGAGTAGAAATTAGTGGTTAGAAATTCTAATAGAACTTCTCTGTGAACATCTGAGCTTAGAGAGCATCTGAGCATTTTGATTTTACATTTTCAATCCAGTTTACTAAGTTCAACCTGCAAATACTAAATGCAATGTTATTTAAAAACTCTTTAGTCTCGTATCAGGTTAAGCCGTGTGCAGTCAGAAGCTTAAGGAATTACAAAGACTGCAATACTCAAATTTATTATGATCCTTCAAGAGAATCGAGTCTGAACCCTCGGGGAACTTGATAACTTTCTGCACAAGCAATACTAACTCTCTGGTGTGTCTGGCATGACATGAAGTGAAGTGAAGACACGAGTTTCGAGCTTGTTAGTGGCACTTTCATATACCTCGTGAACTGGCAATACCAACATGCTTTTTTCGACCGACAAAATGGACAGTTTGCCTGTCGACGAACGAAGTCGTTCAAGTGGGAAAAAGTACAAAGAATATGTGAGCTTGACACAAAATTCAACCTGTAACTAGGACTGGATGTGGATGTTTGAATTTTCCTCTGCAACACTGATGCTCCTACAAGACGGGAATGAATTGGTTCTGCTGAGAATTGAAGGGAATTTGTGAACCTAAGCAACTTCGTAGTGTCTTCAGGTTGAAAGTTTAAGCTTCGGCATCCTCACTGTCATAGAAAATCTGAGGAATTTGAAGAGGACAGAAAGGAAACTGTAATCGCAGAAACCTAGTGCAGGATTTACAGCGTTCCAAAGTATCTTCTTACCAGTGAAGGTGATATCGAAAATTACTCTGATTTTGGTGGACATTTACAAATGACTGTTCTGTTGAAGCTTCTGTGTTCATTTTCCACCAAATCGGAGGAAACTTATTCTATCAGTTTAACTTCGAATGGATTCATGTATTTTGTAATGCAGGTTCCTATGGAGGCGTTTTCTGAAGAGATTTTCCGCAATGATACCAGCCCAAATCTGGAAGCTGTGAAGGATCCTGGGGTATTTCAATTTTTTCACACTATAATTGGAAAGAAGATTCTCCTTTGTGAACTCTCTAACCTCTGTATCACACTCTGTATTATCACATGCTTTCTAAAGTCCAGATGACAGCAAGCAGGATCCCAAAAGATTTTCAATACAAATACAATTTTAAATTTCATGTGAATATTTAGCATCGTGATCTGATAAAGGGCATCATCAATGGATCTCATCAAAAGACCCTCTAAATATATCACTATATTTTGATTGATGTGGAATTTGAGAATACTATCAATAGAAGCACACCAAAAATTGCATAGAGTAGTAAGAATATTTGGAGCAAATTCCATGATTTTACTTTCTTAAGCGTGATTTGAAGTCACTCTCTATGTTTTTATAATGGTTTTTTTAAGTCCAAATCAGTCTAAATTTAATTATGACTATTTATGTAAATTTGTGATGCATTTCTAATGATAGTATTGTCAAATTCTAATTTTATACTTTGTATAAAACAATCATAAGTATTTAATTTTATTGCCTCTTTTGTTCTGTTCTGATTCATTGATGATGCTCTAAGTGCACCTAATTTTGATTTTGGTACCAAAATTGATTCCATTATCTAAATTTTGGTGTTAAATGTACACTTGCTAAACAAGTCAAATCAGTACTTTGAAAATCATAGTTTGTTTATATGGTGTCCAAAACAATTGGCTTACTTGTCCATATATTAACCAAATTTGATCCCATATACAAATCTAACTTAAACTTCATTCTTTGTCCAAAAAAATCAAAATTTATTGCTAGCATGATAGGAATATTTGAACCGAAAATTTTCTAGCAAAAAGTTAAGAAATAATTTTTATACAAACTTGTAAAGAAATTCTAGCTTTCCAAATCAAAAAAAATAAAAAGAATAAAATTTATTTTATATTTAAAAAATAAAAACAAAAATAAAATATTGTACTACTTCTATTCCGAAATAAATCCGGGGTTTCCAAATATACTTGTTCCAAATTAAATTTGAGATTTGTTCTCCACAACTTTATGGACAATGACTAAAGCTAGTTCAAACACCCAAAAGCAAAAAAATCTGCAAATATTACATTCAATAGATTTTATAGCAATTCAATTCCTACAAAGGGGATCAAAATGCAACCTCTAACCAACCAAAGGCAAAGAATTCAACCCACAACTATACAAAATCTACTATTAACAAATCCTTTGTTGAGAATTTCTCAGACTTAAATCACAAGACATTGTCGGAATTGAATACAAAGGACATCAATGAACATCACTACACCAACATTGCTTGGAAAATGATCAAAATTATTACCACTGAAGTGATTCCAAAAAGGAAAAAAAAGGAAAAAAAATTGTTGATTTTGTTGCCTCTTTTCAACATGTGCCACTTCATTGTTGACTTCTACTCTTTCACACCTAGTGGGGTTTAGTAGAAGTTACAATAACTACAAAATCCTTTGAAAATATGAGCTACTCTCACTAATCTAGCCATTTTTAGGAAGCCCTAGATTTATTTTGGGATGGAGGTAGTATTTTGGAGCAATCTTATATATTATCATTGTAGCAATCATGATATTTTCATATAGTTCTTTTGAAACAGTTATTAATTTGATTCCAAAAAATTTGTTTAAGGTTTTGATTAATAAATTAAAAAATTATATCTTAGGAAGAAGATTTTGAATTATTTTATACCAAACAATAATATGTAGAAAGCATCATTAAATAAAGCCTACAAATATTTGTTGTTTGGATTGATTTCTTAGTTCACAATATTTATCTTTGATTTAGATTCACTAAGAATTTTTTTATTAAATATAATGTATAATAATTGCATATAATATCCATGTAACTTAGTTGCTTGCATAAAATACACATTCTTCTAAATAACCTTTGAAATGATGCATAAATGATTTTTATAAATTTAGCTCTTTAAGTAATTAATGTAATGGCTTCATTTGATGGGTCATGTAATGAGTCTTTACGAATCATTCAAAGGCAAGAAATTTATTTCAAATGCTTTGGTACTACACTTAGACAAATCCATTGACATTTATTTGCTCTATGGTTTCATAACCACTAGTGTGCCTTTGTGTCATTGCCATAACCAAAATAAAAGTAAAAATAATTTTTTTAATTTTAAGTTTATAAAAACTTAAAATTCAATATTTTTTATGTATAGAGTGCAAAAACTTTGTTGCAATGTGAGATGTTGCATTCTTGATATGAATAGAAAACTTTATGCATGGAGTGAAAAGGCTTTGTTTCATAACATTTGACTATGCATTGTGAAAGTTATGGTTTTTCCAAAATAAAAGATAACATAATTCAATTTCCAAATTCATAAAAACTTTGAAATTCAATAACTTTCACACCATAGATACAAACAGCACCATATGCCTGATAATTTCTTAGATCTTAACATACCAAACAAATAAAACTAAACTAAACATCACAACCTAACTTAAGGTATGAAAATTAATCAAGGAAAAATTGGAAGTCTCTAAATGCTTGCACTTTTTTTTAGCCCATAATTTTATCTAGATTGCATTTAAATAATAAAAATAAATAACCGTCACAAGTGGACAAAGTTTGCTCAATTGTACCAAAGGTTGTCAAATCAATCTCAACCTTGCAGTTTAGCATGTTGGCTTTCGAAAAAGTCTTGGCTCGTTCAATAAAATCCAAACCGATGTAAAAAATGAATACTTGTAGAATCGTTGATCTAATGTACTGAGACCAAATCAGTACTTGCTAGGAGTGATTGAAGGGTTATTTTGCAAACGAAGATGGTGTTGAATAAAATGATATTTGTCATCCGACAAAGAAAATATGAGGTCAATGATGCATTCAACATTCAGTTACCTGAAACCCTGTACAAATGGTCAGGGATAAACCTATGCGAGGTGACCTGGTCCCATATGAATTGGAAGAACTCTCAACCTAACTTATTTTCGATTGCTCGGTCAACCTAACTTATGCAGATTTAGTGTCATCTCTGGCCTTCCGAATGTCTGCAAGAGCACCATCTCTAAGTAGAACAACATCAGTCGTACCTGAGACCATGTGGTACCCGAGCTTCAGCAATTTTGAGGGTGGATCGTCGCTTGTTGAAAATCCGCCTAGGAACACTCCCGAAGACTTCAAAGTTGTCTCAACTTCCCTGTATGAAATAGCCATGCGGAAAACTCCATGTAAATAATATCATATTCATACCTTAAATGCAACACACGATTCCTACCTTTTAATCAACCCCAGAGCACAATTAGAAATACTGCAAATTTTTACCTGAGCAACATTGATGGCCTCTTATCATCAGGAACTCGCAACAAGCCCATGTCCGAACGCAGATCAAGAGGTCCCATTTGGATACAGTCCACACCATCAACAGCAGCAATTTCAGCTATATTGTCGACTGCTTGCTGAGATTCTAACTGCAAACCATTGCTTACAAGTGTCAACTTCCGAGAATATAAGCGAAAACGGGCAACTCAGAAAGGTCGATTAAAAGGGCTCTTGCTCAGGAGGATATATCACATGTCTACGATAAGAGTCCAGTTCTAACTTTAAGACCCCATTTGCACCAACAAAGTAGCGTCAATCAGTGCTAAATGCCTCCATGCCCAAGTTGTGTCATTCAGCCATCGATGCTAACTGAATTACAATGAATTTGCATTCACTTTCACCATTTACCTTAACTCCATTTTGGGTAACAAAGGAAATTCTGCCTATATCAGTGCTGAATTTTCCCACACCAAGCAAATAGTAGCAGTCAGCTGATCTAAAAGTCTAACCCCCATTAGGTACCTTGCAAGAGCAGGCACACAATAGGTAGGTTAAATTCTAACTAGTGAATTGGCCTTAGCACCCCAGTTAGCTAATTAAAGCTATTTGGTTGATACGAGGTGGCCTTTAGCATGGACACTAACTGGACCAACAGCACTGTCAAGTCTGGTGCATTCATTTGAATGTGAGCTTCTACATTTCAAAGCTCACTACGGTTAAATTATTGCAAAGTGCCTCTATCCAGGGGGAGGACACCAGGCAGCTAATAGTACACCTTAGGCCCGCTATACACTTGGGACCGAGCCAAGAAAATCAAAAATTCTAAGCACTCTCATTTTATTGATGGATCATTTCTAAGCTCCTTACTACTAGGAGTGCTATAATCTTGACTTGGTCCCAAGTGTAAAGCGGCCTGAGATCCTCATAATTTCTACAATGATAATTTTAGAGTTTGGAGCATTAGATGTACCTGGCACATAATGAGAAGATCATCCTCACACCGACTCAGGTAGGACGGGTCCAGGCCATACCGAGCAGCTCGAACAATAGGAAAAGCAGCACCCCTTATACCTGCTGGAGGGTACCGGCACGCCCTTACTGCATCCCTTGCAGCACTTGCATCATTGATCATCGGAAACATGATGCCTGCAGGCCCCAGGTCCAACGCTTTCTTCGCCCAAACAGGATCGTTAGCAGGGATGCGAAGGATGGCTGGCGTTCCTGTAGAAGCCAGAGCCTGCAGAATAGGCACAGCGGCCATGGTGTCTCCAGGACCATGTTCCATATCAACCACCACAAAGTCATAGCCCGACCAACCGAGAATCTCCGCTACAACTGGCGAGAAACTCACAGAAAAGGCTCCGTAGAGCTGTTCGCCATTGCGGAGCCTCTCCTTCAGTGTACTATTCCTTCCCTGTAGAGTTGTCAAATGATACCTCAGAAAAAAAGAATTTATTCCAGTAACTGAGATCAAGCTTCAGTAAATTAGAGGATACTAAACCGGTAGGGACCTGATCCCGTCTCACATATTGATCCCCGTCACAAACAGCAACTCATCTACTCATACACTTGATAGCAAGTGTGGTTTGGCTGAATGTCCTTTCATGCCCTTTGAATGGAAAATGGGGTTGTCCCTGTAACTTCTAATGGCCTACAACCTCCCATTTTATACTTGCATAATAAATTCATACATGATGATAAAAATTTGACCTAAGCAGATTTGGCTCTCTTGTAGCCGAAGTGATCTCTCCACAGCTCCAGATCGATATTGATCTCCCCCAAATCACATTTCTACATATTGGTTAATATGATTAGAGCGATGCAAATAGTACCCTCTACCTTACCTTCTTAACATCAGAGCACTCGCTGAACACGAGTACATCTGGACCCTTTGATATCCCTTCTCTAACATCACATCCCCTGTTCTCTCACCAAACCCTAGGAACGAGTCATACTCAGTTCAAAACTCATTCCATAATCACAATATCACACAGGCGTTGAAAGCCTAACTATTAAGAACTTCAACAACATCAACAAGTGTGAAAAGGGCTCTAGACGATATTGTCACATTTACATGCAGCACTGGATCGTCACAATGTCGCAAAATTCCCTGCATTTTAAGCGCCTAGGCTGTGACACTAAAGAACTCCGGGTATATTGGATAGCTTGCTTGGAGTGTTAGGGCTGGAGAATAATCCAGGTTCGCATCAAATCTCACAAACAGGACTCCAATTCCGTAACTCTAACCAAAGCTGTATCATTAAAGAACTCTGAGTACATTCGATCGCTTCCTTCAAATGCTAGTTCTGGAGAATAATTCACGCTCTCATCCAATCTCACAAACATGACTCCATTCCGTACATCAATACTACCGCACTCAATCAGGGAAACACGCACGCTTGTTTCAATCCTAAATTTCACATACGAGAAGCTACCACAAAAAATTAAGAAATCAGTCTATACCTACTTGATCCCATACACCTCGCAGGCAGCTCAAACCTAGCTAGTCCATTCCGACTCCTAATCTTCCATCCCAAGAACTCCTCCTCACACTAGAAAGCAGACACAAACCAACACACATTCGTAGAGCAAACCCAAGAAGTACCGATGCTTCGGTAGCCATGCTCGCTGCGACAAGATCAAGACGCCCCTTGGAAGGATTGTTTGCCGCCCACTTGAAACTCCGGGAGTCGCTCCTCCACAATGGCGTTGCACTAAAATAAGTGCGACGGTGTAATGATCCCGGCGAAGAAAAAGAAGAAGAAGAAGAAGAGTACGAGGGTGCTTTTGGCTTGGACGAGACGGTAAGCATCCGCAGCGCATCTCCGGCAATTGTACGCATTGCTGCACACATTGAATCAAAGGCTTGAAAGGATCGGGACGCTTGGAATGGTGGAGTCACGCAAGTGAGAACGACCAAGTGGAGAACCAAGTGACTTGGCTAGGCTGCCTGACCTCTGTAAAGTCACATGCGTGCTGCCTGACCTCTCTAATGTCACATGCCTGGGCTGCACTGGCAGACAGTTTTGGCCAAATGTATTTTCATAAACTAACTTAACCCTTAAACGACGAGCCGGTCACCATGGAAATCATCTTTTTGGATACCGTGTGAATTGTTGGCTTAAAAAAAATGAAAAAGCACTCGTTGGGAGACAAGCTACTATAGAAGACGTTCCCTTTCCCCACAAAATTTGGAGGATGAATAGTTGCACTTATGTCCTACATGAAGAGATTCTTTGTAATTCATTGACTGGAAAATGTCATTGGCGTTGTTTAAGGGTTAAATAAGGTATGTGTAACCAAATGTAACAAGAGTCATTTATGGACACCTAAAATAAGCCCTAAACTAAAGCACATGTGGACCCAATGCTCATAAGTGAGTATCCATAAATGTGTCACGGTGATGGGACTAGGTTTTGCATTGGCAAATAAAACGACAATGATACAAGCTTAGGGGCTGTTGCTTTTGGGTGTTTCCATGTCCACTTTCATGGTAGTCTATTGTCCACAGTAGGTGCATTTATATACTTGTTTTCACAAGTTTGTATTATATTCATACAAGCTTGAAAAAATATGAAACTAATTTCATTGGTTTCCTAAACCATTTCCTAACAAGCGCACAACCGAGCGCACAACCTTTTATTTTGTCCCTACCCTCAAGATCTGCAAATCTTGAATAAAAATCACATTTAGGTGCTTCTACTTTAGAGTTGCAACATCTTGACATAACATTATTAACCAAAGTTAGGGTCCCATTTGCTTCCATAGAAAGTAGGAGTCCCCAATGTTGCAACTTCCTAGTCAACCAATGATATTAGTGTTGCAACTTTCCAACTAGTCAATGATTAAAAAAAAATTCTCATATGAATCTAGGCAGGGATTATTCCAATCTACAAGGAAGAATGGTTTAGGCTGATTAACAATGTAAGTTATGAATATTCTTGAACTTCAAGGCAGGGGCATCCTTGCTTTGCATGAATCAAGAAACATCTTGAATGCAAGCTTGATCATATATTGTGAGCCACTACTATAACACAAATATACTCTTGGTACAGTGTTGTTGTAGAAGGACCCCCCTCTTTTCCATTCAAGAATGTTATGAATTGTTTGTAAGGTTGTAAATTGTGTATTTTTGTATAAGGTGTTGAGTAAGGAGGTTGAAGCCCAATGAATGGGCCTTTTAATGAGGATGAGCATTCCTTGTCCCAAGTCTCTACTAGAAAATTGAAAATTACATAAATGCTTAGAGAGTTGGTTTGGATGATCTTTGAATGTATGGTTATGAGGGTAAATTGCAAACCAATATATTTGTTCTACAAAACCTAAAGTTCGCAATGTATTAAAATTTATTAGCAATAATTTACAATTTGATTGTCTAATTTGAACACTAAATAGAGTATAGCTTGTGTGAATGGGGTATTTGGCAGCTTAATAATGGATTACCACTTTTAATTCTAGGATCTAAGAACATCCACAATTCAAGCACAATATATCATCCCTACAACAATACATATATGCAAAGTTCTCTATTGTAGTAGCTAATTTTCAAATGTTAATTTCCACATCAATCCTTCCATCCCACCCAAACACTAAGTTGTTTCAACTCCTCAATCTCATTCATTGTGGAGAGGAGGAAGCATTATTGTCAAGTGTGGATCATGGAGCAAATTATGGATCATTGTGTGTATCTTTTTTATAGAGAGCCTAGTTAAGGGGTCCTCAACCTTGCCAAAAAGTTAGGCAAAAAAAATAGAGACATTGCTTGCTTCAAGAATGTCTTTACACCCATATTGAGGTGCACTTTAAGATGTTCAAAATAAATTCAATATATAATATAAAATTGATATAAATCTTCTTTATATTTTCTTCATAAATTTACAATAATTTTAAATTTTCACTAAAAAAATCTGAAAAAATATTCATGACTCATAGAATTTTTTAATATAATCTTTACATTAATTTTTTTTTTTTAAATCATTTACCTGGTCAAAACTCAAGAGTAATTGAATTTATGGAGTGAAGGTTTTCTGGTTTAACTATATGATTATAAGTCCCCTCCTTACAAGGATTAAATTAAAATTGGCCAATTTAAGATAAGCCACATTGTTGTGGCAGTCAAACTATTAGAACAACCATTCATGACAATTTAAGAGTGGTCTCTAAAAAGTCATTTATTTTTTAGAATGCACTTAAAGTAAAAGTTTAGAAATAGCCACAATAAAGCCAGTCATCTATTGTTTGGACATAAATCCATCAAAGAATGTTGCTATTGAAAGGTTTCAACATTGTAACTACTTTAAAAATACACTTGAATGTGTTCATTGTAAGTGACTATGATGACAATTATGGAATGGACTACACTAATAGTGAAATTTGGTGTTAACCACACTAATTGATTTTAAAATGCTATATAATCTTTTTACTCTCGATAGTTCATTTCATAGTTTTTCGAAAATCAAGTAATTATTCAAGCAAAGAATGCTAAACCTACCTTCTAAGTATGGTAGTGTTGATATTTGTGCTCTTCGTAAAAATCTACACGAAGATTAAAACTTAAGGTATGTACATCCAAAATTGCACAATGTCTAAACCGCCATCTTATGCATCTCCATAAAAATATGTTGAAGAAACGATTCTAGAATATTTATCAAAAAAACTTTGACCTCTCATAACTTTTGCATACAACATCCAAATGTTACATTCTTTGGTGCATTGCAACCTCTTCTCAATTTGCCAACAAGCCAACAAGAAAATATGAAAAATTTGAGGTGTCCAATTGGGTGTGTCCACCATCCAAAAAACAGCTTTGATCCTTTATAACTTTTGCATGCGTTATCCAAATGCAAATGTTACATTCTTTGATGCATTGCAACCTTTCCTCAATTTGCCAATAAGACAACAAGAAAATATGAAAATTTGAGGTGTCCAATTGGGTGTGTCCACCATCCAAAAAAAAGCTTTGATCCTTTAGAACTTTTGCATGTGTTATCCAAATGCAAATGTTATATTCTTTAGTGCATTGCAACCTCCTCTCAATTTGCCAACAAGCCAAGAAGAAAATATGAATTGGGTGTACCCACCATATTATTTTTAAATCATATTTCGTCAAAAATCAATACAACCTTCATAGAAAAAAAAAAGGGTTTGCTCGTCAGCTGCAGGATTTGAACCTGCGCGGGGGAACCCCAGTAGATTTCGAGTCTACCGCCTTAACCACTCGGCCAAACTGACGACGACTGCCGTCGACCATGCTGGGGATCGAACCCAGAATCTCTTGCTCCGTAGGCAAGCGCCTTATCCATTGGGCCACACGGTCAGTGGTGCTTGCTGCAGCAGACGAAAGCAAAGCCCTTATACAGACAACTCAGGAGCGAATTGGCGAAAGAAATCCTCCTCCTGGCTGAAAAAAAAAAAACCCGATGAAAGTCGACTTCTCTTGTACAAATAAATACCAATTTTAACTCTTCAAGGACAAACCGGTGCCCGTGGAAATCATCCATTTGGGTATAATTGTGAGAATCATTAGTTTAAAAAAATCCAAAAGCAATCATTGAATTATTGGATGGCAAATAATCTACTATAGAAGCCTTTTCACACAAAATTTGGAGGTTGAATAGTTGCACTTCTATCCCCCAAGAAGAAGGATTGTTTGTCATTCATCGGTCGAAAAATGTTTTGTGGTGTTGTGTATGGGTTAAAAAATTAGAAACGAAATTAGAATGTGAAAATCCATACCTTAAATTTGGGTGTTTGTTTTGTTTGTTTGTCACATTGAGATCTCCTGGACCGTGTGTCCTTTGGTCGTATGCTTAGTACCGTTGGGAAGCCCTCGGTGAGGAAGGGTGCACTAGCTTGGTTTCGTGGTGTTCAGACATATGGTGTGAAAGTTATTGAATTTTGAAGTTTTTATGAACTAAAAAATTAGAAAATTACTTTAACTTTTGTTTTGAATGTGGCAACGACACAGGGCACACGAGTGGGCATTGAAATTGAATGATCCTTAGAAAAATTCATGTGTTTGCATTAACAAGAACGGTGTATCTGTGAAGCTCTGTCTTAGATAAATAACAATATTAATTTACTGATCAGTTGATACCCCACATCTCCACTCCCACCAAACCCTAAACACATTGTACAATGTGAGTGCGATTGTAAATAGGATTTAGGAATTGGGATTTTCACAAACTAAAGTGGATGCCAACGAAAAAATGAATATAATTGATTGATTATTAATCACATTGGAAGAAGGGCAATTGATTTTGTTTCAAATAATGTAATGAACCGAAATTAAAAATTGTTTCATTACTCCTGAAAATCGAAAAGAGGTTGGATGCCATGGAACCACAAAATGCACATGTTCGTCATCTAAAACCTTTGCATCATCATTGACAACTTTGAAATGGCATTGGAGGGCGACGATTTCAATGCATTTGCTTGCTATTGATAAATAAATTCAAACCCATTTTTATATACTAAATTGAAATAAATTTTATACTAAATTTTGAAAATTATTGCTATGAATTTAGACAATATTGCAAAAGTTGACTGTAGCAAGTTGGTTGCGAGCACATGGAAAATTTGTGCGTCCGGAGTTGACGAGACAACAAAAACAAGAGCTAAAAGAATGCTTTGAGCTTATTGATGCGGATGGATCTGGTAATATGCTTTTAAGGTAAGTGAGCCTATTGTGGATCAAATGGGAGCAAGCTTCATTGTGGGCAAAATTATATTAGTGGTGTACATTTCAAAACTTGAATGTATACCACCATTACAAAGTTTTATCTACATTCAATGGGATTGCTCCCATTTGTATTTACCATGGGCTCATTTACCTCAGTAGCTTCATCCTTCCAAGAATGGGTTACGTACATTAATGCATGTTTTAAAATTCACATGATAATGCAGTATTGAGTCATTTTATGAAATGACTCAATAATGCTATATTGAAGTCGAGGTGTCATTTGGATCCATACAAAAATAGACTTATTGTTGACTCATTGTTTGACACACATCAAAAGAAGTTCCATTCTTCATGTCGTTTTTTGTTTTGTCTTTGTATTTCAAAACTAACAAACTAAAAAGATAGAATTGTGGACAAAAGTCCTACAAGCAAGAACTTCAAATATACGATAACATAGTGCTCATTTTGCTTGATCTTTGAGTCAAATGTGGGGCACTTAATGAACAAATTCTTCATGTATGCTAATGATCTTTGAATCAAATGTAGGACATTTAATGAACAAACTCTATATGTATGCTACATAATTTTTCTAATGACCAGAGTTTCTTCTCTCTGCTCATTTTGGATACCCTAGTAATTTTGGGTAAATTTATATTATATTTTCTTGTCAAAGCCCCTCTCTTCTTCATTCTTGATGGATTAATTGAATTTTCAACACATGACAACTACCCATTGCAATATTCTACTTCTTAGATTGAGTTGTCTATGGAAATCCCAAACCTTTTTTTAATTGAACATCATGCAATTTATATAGCCCTAACTTTGTAATTTATTTTGTGGAGATTATAGGAGCAATTGATGCATCCGAGATGTTGATTGCATTCAATGTATTGGGTATGCACACTAAGAAGGCCGAAATAGAGGCAATGCTGGCTGAGGTGGATGCTGATGGCTCGGGTGAGGTAAATATTCACTCTTATTAATTCCATAATGTCACCAAAGACATTAAGTGTTCAGTGGATGACGGAGAATCTTTCTATGTAAGATACAAAGTGTAGATGTGCATCCTTGTAATTTTGTATGAAAAGGGTAAGCCTTGCACCGTAATTTGACCTCCAATGAGTGCTATTGGGTATTTTTGAAGCAAATAGTTTACATGGTACTAAAACTTAATGATGATTTCCACAAAGACTAGCCTAGTATTTGAGGGTTAAAATCTCAAGTTTTGTGTAAAATTTGGAATTTTTCTAATGACGTAGTATAATAAGTATCTTTTTCTTTCTATTTTCTTAAACAAGTAGACATGTTTCAAAATTTAGATTGAGGTTGTTGCAAAACTTGTGTACTTTATGATAATCTCATGATTGAATGTACTAAACCTTGCAATTATCAAGTAAGACATTAAATGAAAATTTTGGATGCAAACATGTTTTATATTCATAGTAAGTTTAGGGATTTTTTCCTAAATATTGGATGTAATATAGGTAGAGTATCCTGAGTTTGTACAAATTATGACAACCAAATTGGATCGAAGACAAGATCAATCTGCATATGCATCTTCCCCAGGTTTATTTTCCATTACACAAAGTCAAAATAAAAGATGTTAATATTTTTTTTAGCATTTTAATAGTAAAACTTGTAATATTCTTCATGAGGGTTTATTACATACGTAAGCAATTTGTCAATTTCAAACAATCCATTGAATTTTGGAACATTTGCCTTTTTTCTAAGGATAAGACTTTGTTGTTACATAGTTTTGTGTAAAGTTTCAAAAAAACATAATGGTATTAATATATTATAATCTTTTAAGGATTTCTAAATTGTCTCAATAATAGTTAATATAGCATACTAAAATTTTCATTAATATTGAACCAAAAAAAATGTGGATATTAGCTAAGACAACAAAGCAACAAACACTTCCATTCCCCCTATTGGCACAAGCTTATCGAAGAAAAAAGGTGATACTTCTACATTTAGTATATATTGTAAAAATATCCTACTACTTTAAAAATTGCTATTATTTTAGTACAACAAAAATAATGATTTATCTTGTGAAAAATCTCAATTTTTTAAGTAACAAATCTTAAACTTATAAAGTATGAAACTTTGATTAATCACAATCATACTACTAAAATCATAAGTCCCTCTGTAATATCACAAATGCTACCATTTTATTTTAAAATTTGAATTGATGAGAATACTTGGTATACATTTCATCACTAAAAATGAATAATTAATTCATTTTCTAACCTATCATATGCAAAAGAACAAGGGTGTATGTAGTTGATGGAAGCAGTTATGGGAGGTGATAAAGCAAGCCAAGAACGATTGCAAGCACGAGCTGATGATGCTGAAGCTGAACGACGAGCTTTTAGGGATGAAATTGCTAATCAAAAAGATGTAAAGTCTTTAAAAAATATTTTTAAAATTATCTTATAAAATAATTGAAAGTGCTTTATAATATATGTAACTATAAAATAATTTACAAATGGTTATAGATAATTTGAAAAATATTTTTAAATTATCGACAACCACTTTTAGGTATATACCTGCAACCATTTGAAAGTACTTTATAATATATATAACTATAAAATAGGTACACCACAACATGGAAAGAGTCTATAATATAGGTACCTAGCACATATACACTTGTAACTATAGAAGGTGTTTGTAATATAAACTCCAAAGGTCATGGGCTCATAGACTTTATGCTCACATACTAGCACTACCCATGTGAATTGTATTGTGTTTTAATTCTTTTATCAATAAATGAAAACTATTTATTGATTTTTAAAAATCAATAAATGATTAGTATTCAATAAAATAAAAATTGATAATTGAATATGAAATTTAAAACTCACTATTTTGAATAATTCAAATTAACTTGTGATGTAGTAAATTGGAAAGTGAGTTATTGAACTTAAAAGGTGCGTTATATTATTGGTATCTACCCAAGTATTTTTTGAATTGAGTGATATTTGAATGTTTATTTTCTTGCAAACTATTAAGAAAATTCAAGACAAAGCATTCACTAGTATAGCTAGCCAGGTTTGGACAATTTTTTATAGTTGGCATTAAAAACATCAAGTCATATCTTTTAATATTCGTTAGTTATTTCATAATGCTTGATTAAATTAACAAAAACATCACACATGATTTTCATCAAAATTGAAGTATGGGGAGTAATTATTTATTTATACTAAATGTATTCATGAGACATAAATTTATGCTTGATGTTGCATAAATTGGAAGAAATTATTTTCTCCAAAATAATCAATCATATACTAGGGTTAGATTTTAGTGTAATTCATTAGAAATCGAACTTTTGAAATTTCAATGCAAAAAATCTAACATAATTCATTCTCTTACATGTGTTTAGACTTGCAGAGAATTAGAAAAGCAACACAACTTAAGAAAAATGAATACAATAGAATACCAAGTAGTGGTAATATTTACTATTTAAAAAAATATATAAATAACCTATACATTATATAAATGTCAATATTTGAATCACATCATTTGATGAAATTTTGAGGATTTGATGATAAAAGACAATTAAGAAGATTTTTTTTCAAATATTAGGTACACCACTACCTCCCCAAATGGTAGAGCATATGGATATTGATGTCAAAAATGTATTATCTGACATTCATGAGCGTGCTTTTCAACGTCGATCTACAATGCAAACTACTCGTGCTTCAAAGTTTGAAGCACCAACTACTTTTAAGGCAAATGAATCATCCAAATCTAATGCTTCTCCAAAAGAGCAAAGAGAAGAATCCAAAATTCACGGTCAAGCTTTATATAGAAAATTGCAATATTTTCATTGATTTGTAATACTATAGTTTAGAATGTCTTATTTTATTGACAATGTTGAAAAAATATAATTCAACTAAAGTCAAATTATACATTTTCAAATTACTGAAGTAAACTAAATATACAATATACTATTCCCTTGTGACCTACTTATAATTATTAAGATGATTTGAACTTCAAATTTAAACCTTTTATTTCAATGATGTATTTATATAATATATGATGTATAATAAAATATTAGATTTAATACAATAATATATCATCCTCAAAACATTGTTGTATATATTATATGTATTTGAATACAATACATATTATAATTAAGATATTGATTAATTGATTATTATTTTTTATATAAAAGTCTTAATTCAATTTTTAAAATTCAATTTTTCTCTGGGTATTTGTATATATAGATGATATAAAAGAAGTATTGAAATATATTAAAGAAGATGAACCAAAAATTGCACCTCAATCTCCAAGATCCCTTTCTTCTAGAGAGAGTACAAGTGGCTATGCTAATTATAAAGAAGAATATAAAAAACTTATTGAATTTCGAGATAAGGTAAAATATTGTGCAACTTATATGATTTTGATGCATACTAGCATTTCATTTTGTATATTGTATTATCAACCTTGTTTATCAATATTGTATTATAATTTTTTGTTGCAAAAAATAATCATTTAGAATATTTCAATTTTCATCACTTAGTAAACATTAAACAATTTCATAAAATTTAAATATTTGATTTTAAAAAATCAATCAAAAAATGAATCTAAAAATCAGTCAATTTTGGATATTTGATCATAAATGCTAAATAAACATTTATTGCTGAAGTCATAAATGTAAAGTTGCTAGCATTATTGAAAATGAAATTTTATCATTAAAACACATAGAGTTTTAGTGTGAAGCCTAATTTTTATGATCAACCCTATAAATAGGGAAGTCTTATTTGACACATTTTTGGGTTTTGGTGATGTATTGGACATCTGATGTTGCATGTCTAATTAGACATGTGTTGCGTTAGTATGTTTATTAGCCATTTTTTTTTGTCTAATAAGGTCATCAATGTTGGTTGAGACAATTTGATATCTTATTATAATTATGAACTTAAATTTAAAATGTAATATGTGTATCAAATTGAGTAACTTCACTAAAATGAGACTTAAATATGTCAAAATCATAAATGAAGGGTAATTTATTTAATAGCCAACCTTATAATTGACTTTATTAAATGTCAAGAAGTCTCTATTAGACATTGTTTAACATCTGTTTATTCAATTGTTGTGTTGTCCACTAGAATAATCTTGTTTATAAATGCATTATTGCATTGGTTTAATGCCTCTTTGCCATGTAGAGATGCCACTTTTGTTTAGTATTAAATATCAATAATAGTACCAATGATAATACCTTAAATGCACCCATACCTACATCCAAAACTAATATTCATTGATCAAGTAATACTTCATGTCACTTTTGATAAAAAAAAAACCCTGTCAAATGTACTACAATATAATTCAAATGATCATTTAAGAAATACACAGTCATAAATATTTATTACTAGGAAAAAAAATCATGACATATTTTAATTAAAAATGTAGATATTAAATTTGTACTCATATGTTTATTTTTAATGATTTAAAAATTAAATCATATATTTTTTATTTTAAATTGAATGGTGATTATTTGATAATTATATTTAAAAAAATAGAGTTGTATTTTTTATATGCTCTTGAAATAGTATAATCTTAATCTTATAATTTTATGGTATGAATTTTTATACCTATTTTATGAAAAATATTCAACTGGCATAGGTTAAACATAGACCAATTATGGAACAACAAATTCTTCATCTCAAAGCATTAAAATCATTACAAGACTATTTCAAGGAAAATAAATTAGAAAACAAAGATGATGTTCTATTGGAAGCTTCTAAATCTTTTATTCCTCCATTATCTCCATCAGCTACAATATTGAATTCACATCAACGTCCTCAATCAAGTCAAGTACATACCAAAACTCATTTTAAAGTTTGTCCTCAATCGAGTTTAGGAAAAACTTCAAAACCTAGATGGTGTTAACTTTTTGGTGACAAAATTTTGATGTATTAAGAAACTGCAATATAGATTTGAAAATTGCATAGTATTGAGCTTTATTTAGGATTATTTTGTAGATATTAAGTGTAAATATAAGCATGTAAATTGCAAAAAAAAAAACTAAAAAATATTGAATACAAAAAGATGTAAACATTGTATTATACCCATATATAAAAATACAATTTTGTAATCATACTACTAAAATCATAACTCCCTCTGTAATATTACAAATGCTACCATTAACACTAGGGGCTTGTGCTTGCTATGCTACGCATTCATTGTATCACATATTAGTAAAATTTTGATATATTTGAATAGAATGCATGATAATGATTTCGATAAGTCTTTAAAATAATTATTTAAATATTTTGTAAAAATATTTTCAATCATGCATACATAGAAATTGTATTTTCACACAATGTGATATTATAGAAATAGAGTAGCAGTTTGCAATCACTTCTGTAATATCACTTTTTTACAAAGGGTGATATTATAGAAATAATATAGTTGTTGCAATTAAGCTGATATTAAAGAGGATCTATACAATGATATTATAGAGGTAGCAAATCCATTGCTTCTCTTCGCTTTACACTTCTTTGCACTTTTATGATTTTGTGCTTTTGTGAGCTTTGAACTTTCATGATTTCAATTTTCTATTGCTACTACCAAATGATTTTGAGAAATTTATTCAATTGAAGTGATTTTGGATTCCACAACAATTAAGTTGTTCACAAAGTTTTTGAGATTTATAATTTTTTTTTTCAATTCTTCAATTTGGATTGCCATTTTTTGTAACAATGGAGTCAAATTTTTAATGCATTCTAATGTATGTGTATTCTTTATAGTATTTACCATTGCATATGTTTCTTTCATCATTCAATAAATTTCTATTGTACATTTCAATATATGCTTACTTATAAAAAGAATTATACAAAGATTTTAGTCATTTTTATTTGAAGATTTTTTGAAATTTTTGTTTTGCATTCTATCTAATACATAAAAATTCTTATAAAATTCTAATGATGAATGCGTAGCATAGCAAGCGCCAACCGCTAGTATTATAAAAAATTATAAATTTATAAATTTAAGTAATTGTTGGCGCCTGCTTTGTTACGCATTAACTATATTACTTTCATCAATTTGGCTCTAATTTGACTCTAATTACATCAATTTCTTGAAATTAGATTAAATTGAAGCTCAAATTACACTCAAATTGTTCAAATGAAATTCAATGTTCAAATCACCATACTATACATGAATTCAAGTTTGCTCAAAACAAATGTAAAGAAAATACCTTGAAAGTATTGTTGAACTCAAGAACACCACCACTTAATAAATTTCTTCGCTCACAAACAATGGTGATCAAAATTAAAGAATTGAAATGCAAATTTGTCAAATTGCAAAGACTTTGTAAATACTTTGTTGTAGAATCCAACATTGCTTCAATCTAACAAAGCTTCAAATCATTTGGTAGTAAGAAAAGAACATTAGAATTGAGAACATTCAAAGCTTCAACATTCAAATCATAGAATTGTGAAAGTAAAATGAAGTGAAGCCAAGAAATATGAAACCTCCATAATATCACTAAACCTCTGTAATATCACAATTTTATACTGTGTGATATTACAGAGGTGAAATGGCCGTTGGAACTTTATAATATCACATTGTATAAAAATATGATATTATAGAGGAATTGGACCTCTATAATATCACACGATATAAAAATGTGATATTACAAAAGACCTTGTGATTTTAGTAGTATGATAGTATGATGAAAAAATATCTTTTTTTGACAAATGCAAATCCACAATTCAACATCAATACTATGACAACTTCACTAATAGCACCCTTTTACATTTTCTAAAGTTTTCTATTTGTCAACTATCGATGCTTAGTAATACTTTCATAAATTCCTAATTAAATTTTCCTTTCTAAGGTTCAAGACTCTTTTAATTGTGTAAGACTTTAGATAAAGAAATATACTATATAAAAATAATGAATTGTTGGATAGCAAAAAATCCATCATATATCATTTTTCAAAAAATATGAAATCATCAATATGCATAGAGAATTTTGATGAAAATTCACATTCAATAAAAATTTGTCATATAATATGTAAATGATTACTCTTCAATTTTATCAATCTTTCAAATATTAATGAAATATATATTTTCTTTGTTGGTATTGAAGATTATATTTAATCAAATGGCATCAACAAGAATGATATATGTGGACAATGATTCTTTAAATTTTTTTATTAAAGTATTAAAATTTTAATATTAATACAATAAAGTGATTTTTCAAAATTTTCAAGTTACTTCAATACACTTAACTTTTGTTTATCATATCATCAAAAATACAATGCTTCAATTATATGACATTGTTTTATTTTTTTCATATTATTATATTAAAAATTAAAAATTAAAAATTATATTAGCTCTAACTTCTTAATACATATGATTTTATTTGTAAAATTTCATTTTTTAGATGATTACACAAAATTATGTTTATAATTTTTACACACACACAATATATATATATATATATATATATATATATATATATATATATATAAAATTGCATTGACTCTAGTTCGAAACTAGATTTGCAAAAATGAGGTTAGAGATGTAAAGAACACAAAAATTTCAAAAAATCACCATGTCAAGAGAACCTCATTTTGAATCCATTCCAATAATTTTTGCACAAAAAATGGTAATATTTTTCTTGTAATGAAATTTAGGGATTAAGGGTTGAAGAAAAAGAGTTTTGAAATTTGAAGTTGAAAAAATCACTAAAATTTGAAGTGTTGCCATGAGAATATCATATTGTTTAATCTCTTAGAATTTTTTTGCAATGATATAGATAGAATTCTTGATCTTAAAACTTATTAAACATACCAATACCAACATTTGATTGGTTACAATGTTGCAATCAACGCAATTGGGAGCTCTTGTAATTTGAGAAGAAGTAAGATATAGGCCATGGTACTTGCAAATTTTTATTAATGAGAAATTCATTTCTAAAATCTTGCATAAAAGCTGGAGATATGGTTCATAGACCTCATCATAGACATCTAGAATGAGGTGGACTTTCTTGAGTTAAAAACTACGATTTGGTCTAGAAGATATTAGAGTTTTAAGACATTATATTTAAAACATCTCAACCATCAAGACTTTTACATTTTGAAGTCTTTGCCAACTATTGTTTTAATTATTTTTGGTATTTTATTCTTTACTTTGACCCTTAACCTTTCTATTTGGATTTCTACTACTTCTAAAGGCCCTAAGCACTTTTCTTTAACCCTCTTAAATGCCTACAAGTCCATACTCTAAATTATAAATTAAGTACTTTTGGAAATGTGTTTCTCACAAAGAACTTATTTTCAACCCAAATAACACTTGATTTGAACATCACATAGTTAAAAACTCCTCAATTCAATATTCTAAAAACAAATTAGAAAATATAACTTTATCTATTCATTGGTGTGGAATAGAAGTTGATATTACTATCATGGAGTGTTCACATATAGACATAAGAATGTTTGAATTTAGACCATTGATGACCAAAAATGATTTAACCCTTTAACAACATTTCTTGGCCTAAAGGACAAATACAAGTTTGTTTGTTTTTAAATCTCCTAATGGGTCTTTCTCCTTGTTGAAGGTTTGTATGGTTTTGGCTTATAAAATTGACCAATTAATAGAGCTTTGACTCTATAATCTATATGCAATGTTTTTCTAGCTTTATTCACTATGGAAGTAGGGCCAATAGGTTGAAACAAATATAGGATAGGTATTAGGAAATATATAAATGTTGAAGACATTACACTCAAACATCATTTTAAAATGACCTATTGTGGTACATTTGGAAAACACCTAGCCAACAATGGTTGAGACATTCCATTAAATCTAAAAGCCACTTAATGTCAAATATTCACTTGATATCAAACCTAAAGGGCTTTGCTTGTTGTTTAAGAGTTAATCATGATTTGTTGTAATTCTTTCTCATTATTTTTTTCTTTTAGACTGGCACTATTTAATCATCCAAAATCTAACTTTGAATATTTTGTTATATATGTAAAATGATTATTGATGTACTTCCAATGATATTAATCTCAAGTTCTATTTCAATACTAATCAAGATATATATTTGTTTGTTGAATCATTTCTAGTGATTGACTACTTTGACCTTTGGAGGACACATGACAATTCAGGTAGGTTCTTGTGATCTCAGTTTTTGGCATGATTTTAAAAAATATATAAAAATAGGTTAATTTTTCTGAAAAAACTCATTTCATTCAAATTAGTGCCTTGGAGCAAAAGTTATGCCTTCCTAAGGTCAAAGTAGTCAAGAGGAGGCAACAAAAAAAATCATAGAAACTTGATATAAAATCTTAATTTTTTTTTTCTAATAGATTATATTTTTGCCTACATAGAAATCTTTAGTTCATGTCATTTGAAGAAGTAAAGAGGAAGTGGTAATTGTTTTGCTACAAATTGCCATAAAATAAGCTTCTTGTTTTGCTAACAATTAGGTACCTTCTTGAAAAAAATTATATTGGATTTGTTTTTGAGCTCAATTTTTCTAAAAAAAAGTCATAAAGATTTAAATTTTATTGTTAGAACAACATCACCATAAGGATTTATTGTTGTATTTCAATTCCATCATAAAGCTATTAGCAACTTAGTTTTTCCCACTATCACTTAATTTCTTCTACTTAACAATTTTTTAATGAGTGAAAATTACTTTTTTTTTTTGAATTTTTTTCCTAAACTCTCAATTCAATTCTCCAACGTAAAAATTTTTTTTTAATAAAAGAAATCCATAAAGCATAAATTTTAAGTCAAAGGACTTAAAGTCTTAGAAACTAGTTTCCTATGGTGCCAAAAAACTATGTGCTCTTCAATTTGAATTCAAATATCTTGCAATTTGCAAGGTCAAAGTTTTTGAAATTTCTTCCATGCATTTCCATATTAGTCTATAGCAAGATCCTCTAGTCATATTTGAATTTTTTTTCATGTTTGTGCTTTTTTACTAGAAATGGTAGTTTTGAGTTTTTTTTATATTTGAAATGAAGGCCTTGGGCATTTAGGAGTTAATGATGCACTTTGAGAAAAGTAATGAGCTTATAATGATCTCATTTGAAATGAAAATTGAGAAACAAGGAAAAGTCTACATTCTTGTAAGATTTATAATCTTAAACCAAAAATTTTATTGTGCCTATAAAGTAATTGTACCTTGTTTAGTCCAAATAAGCAATTAAGCAATTTCTATTATATAATATTTTATCTCAAAGAGTATTGATTTCTAGATTTTTTTTTATACATTTTTTGGACTTGATATGGATAAATCATGAATTTCAAAGTGCTAAAAATAGGTATATCCAAACAAAATCCAACACTTCCATTAAAGAATTGCAATATACTCTAGGCAAGAATCTCTATAGGTTGATTTTAGAAAAAGGCCATAATTATCTACACTTCATTTAAAATAACCTTGTGTTGAATTACAAGGGGTACAATAGTTTATACCATTGAACTAAAATATATCACCTATTTCGCACAATGTTAAGCATTTTAGCATATGCCCAATTGAACAATGGTAGGGGAGATAATTTTCTTCAATTAGGGAATATAAATAATGAAGATTGTAATATTTTTCGTTAATTCTTCACCAAATTTGAAATTAGTAGAAATTAAAGAAGTGTAGATTACAATCCAACCTATCCTCAATGTACAATATGAACAAAACTATTTCTGAGAAGTGCAAAACTAAAATGTGTTAATAACCCATAAATGACTCTACGGCCATTTTCTAGTCGATGAATGCTTTGAAATGTAGGATAGAAGTGCAACTATTCATCCTTGAAATTTTGCATAAAAAGGGGAGGTCTTCTACAATAGTTTGTCTTTCAATGAGTGCTTTTGCATTTTTTTAAGTCAACAATTCACATGGTACCCAAACAGACAATTTCTACAGTGACCAACTCATCATTTAAGGGTTAAAAGATGTCAATGTGTTAATTGTCACACAATAATGATGCTAAACCAAATCATATTCCCCTCATTCATTCATTCATTCATGAAAATAGGTCACCCTTGCCTGAAAATAGGTCACCCTTGCCAAGGCCTAATTTGCAATTTTTTTTCAATCTAATTTGCATTTTTGGATACAAGAACTCGGACCTTGGATCACTTTTGAGATGCACGCCGGGAGCAAATACAGAACCAGTCCATGTACCTCACGATATGGTTCATAAGGTAGCCCCAATCAGAAGTATCCCTAATCAGAAGCACCCCTTTTTGAGGGAACCATTTGCATAATACAAACAGATCAATTTTACAAAAAGATAGAGGTCAGTGCCGCCTGAAAGTCACAATGCTTCAAACAAAGCACCTCAGATTTGCCTCAATGGTTCACTGCTACGACTAATAATTTACACTGCTACGCACCAACCCCATCCTCTGTTGTCTTCAAGTAAGAACATGAAATAATGTTACAAAATTACTTTGCAATGCTTTCACACAATGTTCAGCATGGAGAGCAGCCTTTGTTTTTCTTCGGACCGCTTCCAGATTTCCCGGGTTCGCTTCCGCCTCCTGAATTTGGTCCTTCGATTCAACCATCTGGTGTAACTACGGCCTTGCTTGCAAACAATGAAGTCATTCAGGTCATCGAAATTTTCAGATGTCTTCTCAAGCAATAGCACCTCAGCCACGAAAGGATTGCCCTCGGCCTCAGTAGGAATGTCGGAAGTCTCATCTTCTGTCCTTAGTCTACATTTGCGTACAGGCCTAGCTCCACGAGTTGTTGTAACCTCAGCCTCTGACACAGGTTTCCTACAAGCAGCACATGGGACGTAGATTAACAACAAACGTCAAAGATCTACAGCATTAACAACTCAACAAGTGGACCAAGTGCTTCCGACAAGAATACTGCCAAATACCAACCTCTCTGGAGAGACATCACGAGACTTTGCTGGACGACTTTGATGTTTCATCAACCTTTGAAGGATAGGTAATGTTGAGGGCCGCAGCTGCTGCTTTTCCAACCCAGTGTTTAAAGAGCATGGCTGATGCTCTACGGGTTCTCTATAGTCATCTTGACTCTGCTGCCGTGCAAAGTCAGCAGGGCGTGGTCGAAATTCTCTCTTATCTGGACTCGGCAGCTCTTCTAAGAATTGCATGTCATGATCAAAATTCTCCTCCCCTACATTCCTGGACGATCGATCATCACAATAATGTCAGCTATCACTGTAAAACGAGAGTAAGTAGAAATGAAATGTCACAATAGTGAACCAATTAATTGTTTCATTCCTCAAGTTATTCAAATTCAAAGATCTGCAAGAATCTTCAAATATAGCCTCCAAAATGGTAATGGAAGACACCTGTCAACTATATCAGCTTCACGCACAGTCTTTACAATTTTCCTGGCAATACGTCTCCCATTTGCAGGGATATACTCGCGCCAGTCATTTGTAGACAATACTTTGTCCATAAATTCACAAAAATCGTTCCAAAAGCAATTAATTTGCAAGATGATCGAAACAGCATTGGCACCCAAGATCTGCAAGAGGGAAACAACGAATGTAGGCTTGAGAATTCAACATCTTAGGATGTACCAAGTCTACGTCACAATTTCCCAAACTTACAAGAACTATACCAAGAGTTCTCTGATGCGTTTCTTACAAAACCTAGCGCAATCTGTTTCGAATACTTTACTCACTGATTAAAATGTTTCAAATCTTTAAGACGAGATTGAAGCATAGTACAGCAGTTATAATCTCACCGGTATCTTGTTCATGTCCAAAAATAAACAGGGTTCTAAGTAAGCTAGTGCATATAATGAGGAGCCACACACCAAACAATATCCACCCAGAGCACAGAAACAATGCAAATAAAGCTGACGTAACTTACATCCACCTAAACGCAGTGAAGCCATGCTCAGATATTCTTCAAACAAGAGAAGTTACCTCCAGAAGATCCGGTTCTTCGAGAAACCCCTGTAATAAACTGACAACCCTTCTCGCATAAAAACTAGGAGATGTTTTCTTTTCGCTGTTTTCTTCCCAGCGTGAAGTTACATCCACAGTTCCCTTTTGCCCGTACTTGTGAACGGATAATTGCGGATTTGAGGTGCTTTTCCTCCAGTAGTGCTCCATTAGAAGAGAAATCAGCAAAGATTCTAATAGTTCTAAGTACTCTCGTAACCTGTTATCAGAAATAGTAGTTTCAGCTTCATAATACAGCATGTCTGTGAAAAACACCAGCACGTGCCCTACACTGTCTGCCGCTGTGATCTCCCCATCACAAGGCAAACATTTATGGAAAGAGCCGATGAGACCCAACCAGATGTCATCCATATCCTCTTTTGTCATATCACCTGTTAGGCTGTCTTGACAGGTTTCGTCCATCGATCGAACTTTCTCCGTAATGAAATTCAATGCTGAATGCATCAAGTGAAGTACATCAGCAATCAAAGTTGAGTGATCTTCTTCCCATACTGGTACATTATACAGTTCTTTACCACAAAAATGAGTCCCAGATGACCGTTCAATATTGCCATCTAAATATACAGCCTTCAGAATACGATCAGTCCCTTGTTCTTGCCCTTGAATTTGCCCTTGATCAGAGCAATACGTCTGATCCATACACTCTTCCAGCCCTTTCCTTAAGGTAGCATCATTCAACATTGACTCCAAAGCGGCCTCGCACTCTTGGTTCATCCGACCACGGTGGCACACGTAGTTCCAGAGGCAAGAGGCCAGTAAAGTATTTGATACAACAGGTGGTTGAGGACGATCATCCAAAACACTGACGAAGTTAGCGAGATGAGGTGCAGCTGCATACTTCATATATAATGAGACTCCCCTCTCAAGAACTGAAGAAACAAGCCACAAAGAAACTCGTCGGCTGAGAGAATCAGGCACATAGTTCGTATTGATCTCACAACTCTCTGCATTGATGGAATAACCTGAGATTGGGAATCGAGAGAACCACTTCTTCTGGTTTTCCGCTTTCTCTGAAGACTGCAAGTTCTCTGGATTGCACGTCGAATCTTCCAAACCTTGAGAGACTATTCTAACAACGTGCGACAGTAAATACCGTGGCGCATTGTCAGTGATAACTTTGTCAAGTAACATCACCGCTGACTGTAAGCTCAGTTCACAGGGTCGTGTTCTAGGTTCATGCGGTCCTTTGGGCGCTTGGGCGGATATCATCACATGTGCAAGTATAGCCTCCAGAGTAAGCCGAGATGAACTCTTAGTTTCCTTCTCTGAGATGCCATCTTGTACTAATAGCAATTGAGTCTTGGAACGGCACAATAGCTCATCGACGAACACCTGCAGAAACCAATATCTCAATCAAATTCAACAAAAAGCACAATTGAAAACAGAGATGAGTAATCAACGCCTACTCGACTTACCCATATTCAAAACATGTTTTCAGTTCAGGTTCTCTAAATTGGTATGAGTTTAAAATATAGCATCCTCTCAAGAGGAGTTCTCACCAGCTCTCAACAATAGGTTTGTGATGACTTCGATAAATACTTGAATATCGAATAAGACAAAAGTTCACAATCATTGAAACTATGAGGAGTAAAATCACTGGAGAAAAATCGTACCTCCAGCAAAGCGCAAAGCAAAGGAGCTCTGAAAAGTTTGATATTAGAATTTATCACTTCAGATGAATAGACTTTGGTGGGGAGTAAGCAAAGTTCCGTAGGTGAACAAAGCTTCTGCAATAGATTATCCAGGCCTACTCCCATTGCATTCCGTAAACCCGTGTCAAAAAGCTCAATCAAAGGCAGCAACCTAATGCAGCAACGTAAAGTGAGAGCAGCCACTTTGAGTTCTTGAAGAGTCGAGGGGAAAGCGCTGAGGCTTTCAGCAGACTTCTCATTCTCAGCAGAAAAAAGGGGGATACGACGAGCAAGCTCCAAAAATAGTAAGTCATGTAAGGCCACCAGTTCATCGTAATCGACATAGACTTCTCTATCTCCCACAACGGCAGACAAAGAAACATTTTCAGTTGATGTAGGCGATGGATATTTGATTGTTGCTGCAGAAGAAGACAGGAAATAACAGAGGTGCCTGAGAACATCGGCCTTGATCTCCTGTGGTAAGCCAGATACAATTGCGAAACCGAGTGTCTCCAGTAAGCGTCACTTCAGCATGATCAATCATAGATGCAGCTGCACCACTAACCTCCAAGAAAGTAATATCCAGGAAGATGAACTCAAGCTTGGCTGTTAATATTAGAAATAAACTAACCTGGCTACATCATTAACCCGCATAAACTTGATCTTTCCGTCTGTAATTACAGTATGATGGACGCCTACCGGCACTTTACGTAAAGCCCTTCCAAGTTCCAATTACCTTTTTATCTTTCAGAAACATAGTATAACCATTGGTTTCTCTTAAACAAGATGTACGATAGGATTGATATCCATTGTGAATACATACCAGTTCCGCAGCGCCTAAAACTTCAACAAATTTCTTTAAAGAGCTCCACTCCTTAAACGACGAGGCACGAACTCCTGGCGCCTTCGATTCAAAACCTTGTATCAATGGCTCCGCCTCAGGACGCAAAATCCTAATCCCGCCATCATCTGATCCCATTCTTATTGCCTATAGAAGATTCCACGGAGACATATTGTCCTGCGAATTTTCCACACGAAAAGTGAACTCATCACACTCTGAAAACCCTAAAACCCAACAGAGTGCGATAGATAATGGGAACGAGGGCGTGGCGCTACCGGGAGGTAGCGCGAAATCCCAATTCAGGGTTAATAGCGTAAACCCTAAACCCTAAACCCCCGAATTCCCAATTCAGGGCTAGTAGCGTAAACATGAATACAACAGGCAAAGCCTGGCAAGCGAAAACAGCGTTCGCCAGGACTGAGGGACATGGAGGGCCGGCCAAGTGAGAGACACAGACCAACAAGCCTGCTACCCAAGCAATGAGGGCAAACCCAGTGAACGCATGAGCGCGAGAAGAACGCTACCGCGCGAGGCTCGAGACTCTGAAGCCAGAACCCAACTTGAGACTCTAAGTCCTCATCCGTTTGGAGATCCTCGGGAAGACCTAACTGACTACCATCAGAAGAACCGCTTCCCGAAGTCGGAGAAGAAACGTTGGAAGAAGAGTCTCGAGCACCGTACTTCGCTGAGAATCCGCGAGCTCCGCAGTCGTAACTTAGATGACTGATGAGAGTCAGAACCAGAGAGCAAGTCGTTGCGAATGTCCACCATGATACGATCGAGAAGAAGCTCAGCCTGAGCTTCTGCCTCTCCAAAATGGAATTTCTTCTCTGTCACTAACCCACAAACGACGCTGCGGCCATTTCCTGGTCGAAGAACGACAGAGAATCCTTGTAGGATGTGCTACTATTCATTCTCGGAATTTTGCAAGAAAATGGGAGGTCTTTTATAGTAGTTTGACTTTCAATGAGTGCTTTAGGATTTTTTTTAACCCCTAAAATTTCCAGAGTGTTTTTTTTTTTTAATCAAAAACCACTCAAAACTCCCACTTCTGCTGCGTTCACATAAGAAAACCAAAAAAGTACCTTTTTAAAAAAATCTAACCAAAGGATCTTGTACTTAACTTGTCTAAGAACATGTGGCGAAATTTTCATTAAATTTGACTACATAGATTAGAAGATATTTGCATCCAAAGTGAAGAGAACAAGTTTTTTTGCAACTTGGTTGACTAGATTTTTTAGCTTTGAATCTTTTTAACTGAAATTTTTTGAACTATTGATTTTGATTTTCTAAGTTTTTATGTTGAACTAGTTACCTCATCTTTCGACACCTTGTTGCCTCTCCTGAGCTTCACCGAAATCCACAAATGCTCTCAAATTCCAACTTCAAACGCCATAATCAAGGAACTAAATGAACAACCCCGTAGACCATAGTCCAAACCCAAAACTCCCGAGCAAATTTCTCTTGATACAAAAGCACCCAAAAATACTCCCAAAACTTATACAGTATCACGATTAGCTAATAAAATGTTGATTGATTTTCTCGGTGGGTCCTCCATCTAGTCAACCTTAGACCCTAGCCTGCGTGAGTTCCTGACATTCTGTAACCTGCAATTCAAAGGAGGGCAATTGAAAGGAAAACGCTTGAATAGTTGAAGGCAATTGAGAGGTACTATAAATTCTATTGCCAGATTTGTCTTTTCATACTTTCGGTACTTGCTCTGAGCATCCAGGTTCACCGAAGAAGACGATGAAGTTCAGCTGTCTCCAGACAAATCTACATTCAGAGGTTGGCTAGTGCGAACAGGGCAGTTCCACGAAGACCTCTGTAATGTCACCGTCCAGGCACCCAAATGCTCTCGTGATAATAAGGAAGGGGGACACTCAACTTGGCATACAGCAAGGCAGAAACTACTCTAAATGAGTTTCTATGTGCCAACTTAGCATACAGCAAGGCAGAAACTACTCTAAATGAGTTTCTGTGTGCCAACTTGGCATACAGCAAGGCACAAAAATATATTGCACATTTTCTTTTACTTTCTTCTTATAAATGTAAAAGTAGGGAAGTAGAAAAGCAAAAGGCATTTTTTTATCTTTTACATTCTTCTTGCAAATATATAAATAGTAGAACCTCTTTACTTCATATCATTTTTTCATTCCTTTCAAAACTATTTTTTTGTCTCTTCCTTAAACCATTCTATTTTCAACCATTTCCATCTCTGTCATTCTTTTAGATTTTCCCCCATCACTTTCACAATTGTTCTTTTTTTTTCAATAAATATCACATTATACATCATTTATTTGTTCATACAAAGATAATTATACTCCACCAATTCTTTTTTGTCTCCTTTTATTTTGGTAAGGTGTTTTTCCACCATGACAATAGTACCAATGGGGCTTGTTGAGAAGAAAATTAAAAAAACTCGTGGATGTGCCATTGAACCAAAGGAGTTTGTCAATCAACTCAAAACTTGCCCATATTGTCAAGGCAATGATTGTAAATACAAATATTTAAACAATGGCAAGGCTAACCAACCTCGATACCAATGTCAAGATTGCAAAAATATGCACACCCATGTTGATCCAACAAAGGGTACTAATGGGCGGCCTCGAGGAAGGAAATATACAAAGAAGCCACATATTGATCCTCCTGAATGGCAAGGCATTGATAGAATGTGCACAGTATGTGGAGTACAAAACAATGCGGAATTTTTGTACTACAACAACTACAATAGAAATCAACCCCGATTTTATTGCCATAGTTGTGGCCATGAATTTCAACTTTGGCCTAAACATCAAAAGGCATCTTCGAAACTACCTACAACCACTACTTTTGAAGAAGATCAAGGACAACAATATTCAAGTGGGAATGTTGAATGTAACACTTATGCGGCATTCCTTCAAAATGAAAATGTTGAAAATCTTCTTGTAGATCCTACTAGAGATGGTTATAACTTTGTAAACATGGAAAAAAATGCAAATGAGGAAGATAAAGGTGACATTGATTATGTAACTTTTCTTGAAAACAATCTTTTCGAAAATGATTCCATGGAATCAATTGTTGAAGGTGACTATGACTTTGAAAAAATGCAAGAAAATACAATTGGAGAAGGTGAATGTGGCAATTTTTGGGCACTCCTTGAAGATGCATTTGCCTAAGATCTTTAAATCAAGTCTATTGAAGGTAGTCATAACTTTAGAAAGCAACATGTGGAGGTTTAGCTTGGCTAAATAAAACTCTATTGGAAGTGAAGATTCTACTACTAATCAAGACTTGCTCAATTTAGGTAGTAAAATGGTTTGAGAAACTTCTTCTCAATATCTTGAAGTATTTATAGAATATTCAAGGATCATTAATAATTTCATGAAGGATATAATTATTTAAAATAATTTTTTTGGTAGTTTTCATATTTATTATCTTTGCCATACATATTATTACCTTGGCAAAAATTGTAATAGGCTTCCTTTGCCAAGTGGCATTGATAAGCTAATTCTATATGAAGTGTTGATAAATATGAGGATATTAACTATTATTTTGCTAAAATGAAGGTTGTGATGTCCATCTTCACTATTATTGTACTAGTGTATGCAAATTTTTCTTTACAAACTTATAAACTATTGCAACATTATATATCTTTGCAAGTTTTGTCTCATTTTAAGTGAACTTGTTATAAAGAACATTTTTTATTTTTCATTTGGACTTATAAATTTGTAGCTTATATGCACTTATTGATTTTCTCATAATAGATGGAATGTACAATTATATATATATATATATATATATATATATATATATATATATATATATATATATATATATATATATATATATATATATATAAAAGCCTTAAGTTGACCAATTTGTGATTCAATAATGTAGTGAAAGGTCTTCTTAGTTTTATTCTATTTGAGATTGATTGATTAAGAAACTTTGTTCAACTCTCAATACCATTGTAAGCATATGGTTTACAATGGAAGGTCCTTAGATGCATGAGCACACTACATTTTATTGATGACAATCTTTGTTAACATTTATTAATTCTTATTTGTTTTTATTTTGTTCATTAAATCAATTTTCCACATGTACATCATCATGGGTCCTACATTGGATATCTATGAAATATTTGAGATCCCCTAGTATTGCGCATTGTACTATAAGAATCTTGTTTTTTTTCATGTCTAACCACAGACATCAATGTTTTTTGAACATCAAGATGTCAAAGTGAGGATGGCCCTACAAAGTAGATTTGTGTGGATATTTTGTAAAACATTGGCAGATTACTGTAAAAACAAGTTGATGCTATCATTGACATTTATGTTTTATTTAACATGAATATAAATATAGGAAAAAAAATTGAATATTTGAAAAATAGTTTTGTCACAGTAGTGAGTAGACATGTTTTGACCACAAATAAGTTTGTGAAATTTATTGTGGGTTGTGGCATAACACTAATTAGATGTGAAAAATTTAGGTGAAGGGTAGCCACATGGTATGCTTTGCCAAAAAAGGAAAATAGATGGATGTATACCATGAATGAAAAGAAGCTCTTTATACAAGTGGGGTAGGAAGTAAACAAACCATATGGAATATATAAAGCAAGAATTGTGTTCAAAGTAAAAATTATGAAACAACATCTAGGTGTATAGAATTACGTCAAAATGTTTGAAACAATATCCAAATGTTTAGCAAACAAGTTTCCATCTTCAAATTATCTTGTATCCTTTATCTAACCATAGACGGATGGTGGATTTCATTATAAAATTAAAATGTCCTCTTCATCCTTCATTCTTATTGAATATCAATGAAGTAATTCTTTCACTTTGCCTTCAAAAATTCTCTAGATGGTAGACAATGAGTTTCTTTAATTTTTGTTGAATTTGACATTTTTTCTTGTTTATTTATTATTTATTATTTATTTTTAAATAGTTATTTCTTACCAATCCTACCTTATAAGTACGCTATGTACTAATGGTGTCTTAAAAAAATTTGAACTTCTAAGTTGACGTCTCAAAAAATAGCCTTAAAATTCTCAGATGATGTGAGGGTGTACTAACTAGCCATGCCACGTCATCTTTATTGGTTACAATGTTAGTTTTCCTACCACCACATTAGGTGCCATGTCATGGACAAGCCTCATGAAAAATCCCATATGGCTTTCCTCAGTAGCATGGCATTGAGGTACCTTCATAAACCATATTTTTGTAGATGTTGGATGAAAACATCTAGATTTCAAGGCATGTTATTTGAGATTTTGGCATTTTTGCCATATATGGGCAATTTCATTAAAATGGCAAAATTCCGCTACTTTGGCAAGTTTTATAGTTCAGAGCAAGCAGTCTAAAGTGTACAAACATCCTAAATGTGTGAAATCTACATCCTTCTTAGATGTACGAAATCTATATAAGTGCTAGAAATTATTCTTAGATTGTATAGTTTGAATCTATAATAGTCTTAGATTTTTTAAATTTACTAGCGGTTGGTGCTTGCTATGCTACGCATTCATCATTAGAATTTTATAAGAATTTTTATGTATTAGATAGAATGCAGAACAAAAACTTCAATGAATCTTCAAATAAAAATGACTAAAATCTTTGTATAATTTTTTTATAAGTAAGCGTATATTGAAATGTACAATAGAAATTTATTGAATGATGAATAAAACATATGCAATGGTAAATACTATAAAAGATACACATACATTAGAAAGCATTAGAAATTTGACTCCATTGTTACAAAAAATGACAACCCAAATTGAAGAATTGAAAAAGAAAACTTATAAATCTAAAAAACTTTGTGAACAACTTAATTGTTGTGAAATCCAAATATGCTTCAATTGAATAAATTTCTCAAAATCATTTGGTAGTAGTAATAGAAAATTGAAATCATGAAAGCTCAAAGCTCACAAAAGCATAAAATCATAGAAGTGTAAAGAAGTGTAAAGCCAAGAGAAGTAATGGATTTGCTACCTCTATAATATCATCCTATGAATCCTCTTTAATATCACCTTAATTGCAACAACTATATTATTTCTATAATATCACCCTTTGTAAAAAGTGATATTACAAAAGTGATTGCAAACTGCTACTCTATTTCTGTAATATCACATTGTGTGAAAATACAATTTCTATGTATGCATGATTGAAAATATTTTTACAAAATATTTAAAATAATTATTTTAAAGACTTATTGAAATCATTATCATGCATTCTATTCAAATATATCAAAATTTTACTAATATGTGATACAATGAATGCGTAGCATAGCAAGCATGAGCACCTAGTATTAATGGTAGCATTTGTGATATTACAGAGGGACTTATGATTTTAGTAGTAGGAAAAAAATTCAACAAAAAAATACTTAATTTTCACTCATTAAAAAATTGTTAAGTAGAAGTAGGTTATAGATTGAAGGAAAAACTAAATCGTTAATAGCTCTAAGATGGAATTGAAATACAATAATTGCAATGGTGAGATTGTTTTAGAAAGCAAACTTGACCTTGTCTAACAATTTTTTTTGGAAAATTATAAAAATTGCATTTATAAATGAATCTTATAAGTTATTTTTTCAAGAAGATACTTAAATTGCCCAAAAAACTAAGATTGTCCATAACTTTCTCATCACTAGTCCAAATAGAATGAATCAAAGCTTCAAATGTAGAAAGAAATATAAAATTTAGGAATTTCAAGAAAAAATTATTTTGACTTATTTTGATTTTTTTGTGTTGCCCATTGACTTCCATTTTTGGATTATTGTCACATAACTTTTTCTCTTAAGCATTGATTGAAATAAAAAATTATATATCCACAAAGCTTTTGCAAAATTGCACATCCTCAAAAAGTTTCAAAATCATTCACTACAAACTAAGACAACAAGAACCTACTTGAACCCAAATTGTCCCCCAAGGGAACAAACAATCCTTTAGGGGTTAAAACAACTATTCACAAAATGTCCAAAGGGATGATTTCCATGGTCATAGGTTCGTCCTTTAAGGGTTAACTTAAGTTTAGTGGATGTCAAAGTTGAGGGAATTCAAATTCAAATTTTTCTTGCTTTCAAGGAGACCCCTCCATGTCACAAAACTATATTCCTCATGTTCTACACTAAATAATCATAAAATTGCATACTTTAACCTCAAATGGACCAAGGCCATTTATCAATCAAAAGCCATTCAAAATTGCCATTTTTGTTGTGTTCACCCAAGAAAACAAAAATAAAACACTTTTTTTAGGATATAATCATACAATCTTGTACTTTACTTGTCTAAGATCATGTGGTAAAAATTTCATAAAGTTTGGCCATACAAATTGGAAGATATAAGCATTCAAAGTTGGAAAAAAATTCCAACATTGGTCTACAATTTCAAATGACTTTGACTATCATTTGTGGAAATATTTTGCAATATGGACATTGAAAAAATTAAAAAATTGGGTTGAAGAATTGGGTTGAAAATTTAGGGAAAAAATTACAAAACCCCTCAGGTTTGATTTTCATTCTTTAAAAAATTGTTAAGTAGAAATAGGTCCAAGATTAAAAGAAAAATTAAATTGTTAATAGCTCTAAGATGGGATTGAAACACAATAGTTCCAATGACAAGATTGCTTTAGCAAACAAAACTAATTAGATCAAGCAATTTTTTTGAAGAATTGTAAAAATTCATTCAAAAATGAATCCTATAAGTTATTTTTTCAAAATGATACTTAGATTGCCTCCAAAACAAGATTGTTCTTAACTTTCACAACACTAATCCAAATGGAATGAATCAAAGCTTCACATGTAGGCAAAAATATGGTCTGTGAGAAGAAAAAATTAAAAATTTATTTTCAAATTTTTGTGGATTTCTTTATTTGTCCACCAAATGAAAATTTGAACTTTTTGTGGTATAAATTTTGCTCTAAGGCGCCAATTGAAATAAAAATGATATTTCCACAAAGCTAATAGGTTTTCCTATCTTATCAAAAAAATTCCCTAAAAATTGAAGTCATAGAAACCTAATTGAAATCCATTGTTTCATGAAGAGACAATGGTCCTTTAGAGGTTAACCAAGCATTGTTTCTCTACAGGTTGGGAAGGTATTATGTTTTTCTAGATGCATGGGATAGACATTCAATATAATTCAAAGATTGGTGTTGGTTGAGGAGCCATATAAGACAATTTTGTTTACTATAGGGGCTGGGTCCTCTTTCAAGGATGGAAAAGGGTCCTTGCCTCACTGATAAATAATGTTATGGTGAAATTAGATTGTATAAATAATTAGGCTCCCTTATTTCAAGAAAGTTACTTTTCAAGCCATCAAAGTCAACATAGATATTTCCATTTATACACATAGAGGTTCATGAGTCCCAATTATAACAATACCTAATTCAAAAATCATATGTTTTTGTACAATAATAACAAATAGTTATATAGTATCAAATGTTGAGAAATTAGTAAGGAGTGATGTAATATTACTATTTAATGTAGCCAACCAAAATTGAGTCCCTAAATTTAATTCCCCACAACAACCAACTTTGATGCCCCCTATTGAGGTAGGGCCACGCCTTGTTCCCATTATCGTTATAAATAATTGACCTACTTTTGTACCTATCTACTACTTTTTGAAACCTTTCATGTTTAGATGAAGGAATTATGCTAGATGACAATAAAATTGGATGATATTTAGTTGGATGCATTTTAAAGGTATGATTATCAATTGTTGTGGTTTTATATGGATGAATTTGAATGTATCATTATTTGAATGATAAATGTGTGATCATGAGTTTTGACAAACAATTGATGTTACTCAATTGAATTTCGGCACTATACTACGGTGTTTGATTTGAGATTTGTTTTTATGACCATGATTTGATGGTTCAATGGCAATAAATATGAATGAGGTAGCAAATTGGTGAAACTTTTGGATGTGATCATTTGGGTATTAGGTGTATAGAAGGTTGTGTATCTTATCAACATTAACTAAGTATTGCCAAAGTTTCAAGTGAGCATCCACTTCAAGCCATGCATATGCAACAATAGAGATATCCCATCTTCTTAACAATGTTAGCATTCCATTTTTTGTTTTTTCTTAGCTTTTCCATTGATTCTAAAACCTTTTGTGTGTGTTTTTATATTTCATTGTATTGCAATGAATTTGTGGGTCTAACACTATAATTTAAATCCTTCAAATTTAGCAATTTTTGTCATGAACTAGTTGTTTGCCTCAAATTTGTGGCAGTTCTAAGAGTTGATTCATATTTTTTGGAGGGGGAATGTACAATGGAGGAGTTTCAAATTAATTTCTTGCATTAAGGAGTTTCCTTCTTTATCTTTCATTTACTTTTGGATCCTTGTTTTCATCTAGCACTTTTCCCTTTTGAGGTTGTAGTTTCTATTTTTGTGTTTGTATCTTTTTCAACACTGCAAATTACATACATATATATAGTATCTATGATAGGTTGTGAAAAATGATTTGCATTTTTGGTATTTAGATCCTTTGTTCTTCTCATATTTGTTTTTATTTTTCTATTGATGTATAATTAGTATCTTCAATGTTGATCTCATCTTTTGATTTTGGTATTGATGACAAAGATAGTCTTATTGTATTCATACTGAAGAAACTTCACATGTTGTCATATTCCTAATTTTTTGGCCTACCTTCATTATTGTATCCTAATTTTTTTATTTACCTTCATAAACCTTATATAATTTTTTGATTGACTATAGTTCATAAATGTATCCTATTTTTGTGGCCTACCCTTATGATTGTATCTTGATCTTGAGGTTTATCTTTAGAAACCTTTTATGATTTTTTGGTCTTTTTTTAATTGTGCCCTATTTTATAATCTACCTTCATAATTGTGTCCTAATTTAGGATTTACCTTCCTAAACCTATAAATTTAAAAAATTGCTTACCTTTATATTTTGGCCTATTTTTTTGGCCTACTTTAGTAATTGTGTTCTAATTTTGGGATTTATCTTTGGAAACCTTCTATAATGTTTTTGCTTACCTTTATAATTGTGTCCTCATTTTTTGACTTACTTTTATAAACCTTCTACACTTTTTGGTTGACCTTCATAAACCTTCTCTTTAATACATTGACCAATAGAAGGCTTAAACACAAAAATATGAAAATTTGACCACTCTAATATTCTAACTAATTATTATTTTGTGCACATCTCTAAACACAAAATGTAAATATGTTCACAAATTTTTTGTATTACATTAACCAATAAGAGGCCTAAACCCCAAAATATGAAAATTTGACCATTCTAATAGCTCTAATTAATTATTAGTTTGTGTACATTTCTAAACACAAGAAGCACATATGTTCACATAGCCCTAACTAATTATTAATTTGAGTACATTTCTAAATATGAAATGTGCATATGCTCACAATCTTGACCAATAGAAGGCCTACCTTTATAAACCTTCTATAATGTTTTTCTTTACCTTTATAGAGGATTCATAATTTTTTTTCTCACCTGGCTTACCTTCTAATTTTTTGGCTTATGTACTTATATTATTCTTTATTTATTTTTATTTTACACAAATGAAACAAAATTTCATTGCAAAGGAAAAAAAAACTTACGCAGTGGCCATAGTTGGCTTGGTGTGGACCAACCCTTACGTGTATTATCTTTGCTTGACTTGAATTTTTTTCTTTTTGAAACACACGGATAATTTCCATTGCAAAGGAAAAAAAAGTATATAGAACCTAAGGTCAACATCCTTGGCCGAATTTTTTTATATTTTATTTTGAAACAAATGGAATTTCATTGCAAAGCACCATATACAAAGCAACGAAGCCTAACTAGTTGGAAAAAAAAAGAACAAAGCATATTCAATTTTTCAATTTTTACAAATAAATTTGGAACAAAGCTAAGAACTAAGAGCCCATTCAACAATGAACTAACCCCGCACAATAGGTTTCTGTCAAAAAAACACCTTTTTGGAACACTTTTTTTCAATAAAAAGCATTGATTTGACTCAATCCACTCAAATGCATAGATTCTATAGAGTGTTCTTACCCTATTTTTTTTCTTCATGTAACTTATTGATTGAGTTCAAGATAAAATCCCCCCTAAATACCGTTGATATTATAAATAATATAATAATACCGTTGATGTTGAGGGAACAAATGATCTTGGCTATCTAAATTTGAATATTGAAGATGGATACAAAATATAGATATGATATAGGATATGGATATGGATTCACACTATAAATACAAGATACGGATATGCTCACAGAATACAAATGTAGAATATGGATATGGAATACATACATATTCACATGCAAAAGTATAGATATATCCCTATAGTTAGCCTAGTTGTTTTTGATTTGTTAATATCTTAGATTTTATAGCAAATTGGCTGATTTGGTGGTTAGATTCTCCAATTATGGTGTAAGTATGGATTAGTAGCTTAAGTTTTCTAAGTTGGCAATTTGATAGTCTAGTTGGACAATAGTTTAGCTGAATACGATGAGATTCCAATAGGTTGATGATTTTGGTAGGCCAAATTGGTGGTAGCGGTGTCTCTTCAATTTCCTATTAGGTTCAGAAATTCAATTAGAGATGGACCCATTGTTGGGAAGTCTAGTGGCGTCTAGTCCAAGTGGAATGTGTTATTTTTTTATTTTAGTGTGTGTAGTGTTGTGTGAGAATTAGATTAAAGATTGAAGATTATAAAATGTGAAGTGCAGTTAGAATAATGGGAATTGAGAAATTTAAAGCATTAATTTTGTGATGGAACAAGAATATTGTATAAATAGGATTATTGAAACCAATTCAAATGATATATGATCAACTATTATTAATAAAAAGTTGGAAAATTCAAGTGTGTATGAATCTTATTGTTGAATGTGTATAGGAAATTGTAATTGTCATTGTAGTTCAATTGATAAAGAGTATAAATTTGGAAAAAGAAACCTATTAGCTTGAGAATCCTATTTGACCGTCTTTCTTGGAACGAACTTATTATCTAAAATGGGTAATTTTCAAACAGGTCATTACTCTTCTTCAACAATTCCATATGATTTGCAAGTTCCACAGGTTCACCAAGAATACAAATATGGATGTTGGAGTAGGTTTTTCATTGAATTCATGAATTCTTTTTATACAAGGGGTTAGTTCAAAATTTTCTTCTAAAGTTCTACAACCAATAGGAAAATTATGTGTACTATTTTGAAAATTTTATAAAATTGTAACAATAAATGGAATAATGCTACATGTATCCCTTTTGGAAATTAACCTCTAAAGGTTTTTGACTACGTTTTTACCAAAAACACTCTAAAACTGCCATTTCTAGTACAAGTACCAAGTCTTAGAAAAAAATTATTTTTGGACACATGTAACTGTAGGATCTTGTAGTACAATGGTTTGTGAAGAAGTGGTAAAAATTTCAAAAATTTCTGCCCCGTAGAATGCAAGATATTAGCGTTTGAAGTGACAAAAAAATTTCTTTTGTCACTGCAAAAAATCAGGCAGCTGCACTTCACAAGGTCACATTTTTATGAAAAAATGTCCAAAATGGTGGTTACTCTTTGGATTAATTCTTCAAGTCAAGTTGTCTACATGCTTGAAAAATTTCAGATTATTTGGAGTTATACAACACATAAGAAAAAAATAGTAAGTAGAAAAAAGTAGAGAATGATTCAAAACACTAAATTGTTAACAATTAATTTATGGAATTGAAAAATGCCAATCCCAATGGTTGTAATGTTGTAATAAACAATCTACATCTAAAGTTTTCGTTTGTTTCTTTCAAAAATATTTAAAATTGAGTAAGATAAAGGACTTCAAAGTTTATTTAAGAGTAGAAAATCCATAATTGCCCGCAAACTACCCCAAATTAAAACTCCTCATAACTTTCATCTCATCAATCATAATGGAATGATTTAAAGCTTTTCAAGTATATATAAATCTAGAGAACCGATTTCAAATTTTTTTTCTTAAAAAAATGATTTTTAAAGAAGTTCCTTTTGTTGCCTAGGTCGCTTGCTGAATGCAAAAAATGACATATCATACAATAACTTTTAGACCATGTAGTCAAAAGTTATGAAAATTGTTGGGCCTTAAAGCTACTCCTCGGGTACATGTTGTGTGAAAATTTGAAAGAAAAAAAAACCTCCATTTGTAGTGAGCTGCCCAAAATTGCTATGTTACCAAAAAACACCATTTGGTCCTTTAGGGATTAAGTGTGGTTTTCTTTGAAATTAACAATTTATTACTATGTACCCAAAAGAAACAGACATTTTTTGGTTATTAACATGTCTTACTCACTATGTGTCCATTGTAAGATACTATGCAATACATTTTCAATGTTCAAAGCAACTATAACAGCCATTGTTTCCTCACAAATACCAAACAAATATAAATGTATTGCTTAACAATGCATAAAATTAACCAAAGAGATCCTACTCATAGTTTCAAAGTATTGCTATACAAAGGTTTGTAAAGAGGATTTGGAATTTGAAGGAAATCCCAACACCATTCTATGCAATCTTTTTTTTAGGTATGACAACTATGAGTATAGGACAAAATCCCTCTTAATGCACTCTTGGAAGTTTCATGAGGACTAGGGCCCCATTTGCATCCATACACCAAAATAAACAATTATTATGTTTCAATGTGTATGTGAGCACTATTAGAAAAATTTGCGACCAAAACAAGTGAAAAATGTTGTTCATACCTTTTGTTTTGGTCTCGTTGCCTTGGTCAAAATTACACTAAAGTCTGTTATTTTTTTCTATTGATTTGGTCAAAATCTGGGAAAAAAAAAGAATTTTAAATGAAATATGTTTTTTTTTGGTGTCTGAATTTTTGGGGCAGCTGAAAAAAACATTCTTTTCTACTGCCCAAAAATTCTGAGTAGCTAAAGAAAAAAAATCTACTACCTAAAAAATTCTAGGCAGCCATGCAATGAACCCATTGATAAACCTAGCAGATTCTAGCTGCCATTTTTGCATAGTTTAATACCTTTTTCAAAAAATTTGAACTAAGAAAAGTTGGAGAATCAAGTGAACTTTTACCCTTAAAAATCTATTTGAGATTTTGAGCCTCCAGTAAAAATTTATGAACAAAATTCAAAGAGGGGTTGGAAGGGACATTGAGAGAAGGGTTGCCTAAAATTGCCCTTTTAATTAGTTAAAAATTGTGCTTTCAAGGTATAATTTTTTAATTGCAATTTGAATTGGTTTGGAATTTTCTAGGCATCAAGCTAGTAGTAAAAAATAATTTTGGTAAAATTTTCATAAGAATCATATTCAACAAATATTGCACTTGAAAGGACTTGTCCAAAGTGGAAAATGGCTTGAAAACATTCTTGAGGGTGTTAAAGATTAATTAATTAATTGACATCATTCCAAAATCTTCCAAAATCTTATGAATGTACTAAGTAGATTCCAATGATTCCAAAAGATTCCAAAAAGATTCCAAAAAGATTTCAAAAAGAATTTATATTTCCTAAAATTTTGTTGACTTGGTCATTGTACTATTTAAATTAACATAAAAGTAAGCACCATTTTGTTGATTTTTACAAAAAGTTCAAAAATTTATAAAAACAATCATTTTAGTGCTCCAAACAATAGATATCAATTGATTTTCTGTTGATTTGATCAAGGTTTTCTAGTAGTGTGAAAACACAATTATAAAGGCCCACCAAAAAAATAAGACATCGGCGTGAAGGTAAAGCAAACAAATTATAGAAGGTTTAGGAAGATAAACCCCAAGATTATGACATATTTATAAAGGTAGGCCAAAAAATATATGAGTCAATTATAAAGGTAAGTAAAAAAAGTATAGGATTTTTAGATGTAAACTCCAAGATTAGAACACAATTATGAAAGGAACCACAAAAATTATAGAAGGTAAAAAAAATTGAGAAACTACAAGGAAAAAATTTGAAACTATGTAAATAAATTAGGAAGCTAAGGAAAGAAACTGCCATTCAAGTGTTTTAGGGGAAAAAATGGGATGGCTAAAGAATTCAATTGCCCTTTAAGAAGTTCAGAAAAAAATGAGAAGCTAAGGAAATAAATTGCCATTGAAATTGGTTTAGGAAAAAACATTGAAAGCTAAGGAAATCAATTGCCCTTCAAGTGATTTAGGGGGAAAAAATGAAAGCTAAGGAAATAAATTCCCATTCAAGCAATTTAGGAAAAAAATGGGAAGGTAAGGAAATAAATTGCATGTATAGGAAAACTATTAATGAGACAATGTAAGTTGATGTTCCATTTATTAGTCCAAACAAAGTTTACAAATCTAGAAGAAAACTTTGTAGGGTTCACAAGCACTCTCACTTATACAATTGATGATTTTTACAATACCACTCATTGGGATTAAGACCATAGTTCTTACATGTATGAAATTTGGGCACTTACGATAGAACAAAATGGGAGATTAGCAAAAGTGAGTGATGGATTTTATTGTAGTGGGGGGCTTTTTATTGTTCCAAGTTACAAACTCTATGTTCACTTTGGACGATGTGATGGTATTGTTGAAATAATTTGGCAAGCAAAAACTGACTTCCATGCTACTTCACAATGAAGAACAACAGAAGGTAAAGTAAACCCTTCTACCATTCTTAATTGTGAAGTAGCATGGCAACCAATTTTTGTTTGCCAAATTATTTCAACAATGCCATCACATCATCCAAAGTTGACATGGGGTTTGTAACTTGGAACAATAAAAAAAAACTCACTACAATAAAATCCATCACTCACTTTTGCTAATCTCCCATTTTGTTCTATTGTAAGTGCCCAAATTCCATACATGTAAGAACTATGGTCTTGATCCCAATGGATGGTATTGAAAAAATCATCAATTGTATAAGTGAGAATACTTATGAACCCTACAAAGTTTTGTTCTAGATTCGTAAACTTTGTTTGGCCGAATAATGGAACATCAACTTGCATTGCCTCATCAATAGTTTTCCATGTATACATGGTTTTAGTTTATAAACCTTGATTCATAAGTTTGCAATCCATTTGACCAACTCCTCTTGGTCTTTTTTCTATTCATCTATAGTGGTTTTAGAATTTTTAATACTATACCCCATGACATAGGGACCCATGGTGTATCTTCTATCCGTGCCACCTCTCCACCCCAATGCAAACATTTTTTCATTAACTTGGGCTTTATTGTTTTTTACGTAGCCCAAACCTTCCTTCTTCAATTTTCATAGAAACATTGTTAGCTTCTCAAAGTCTTTATATTCTTTAGAATATTCAATATCTTTGAATTTTGTAGATGAAATCACTAGCACTATTTCTTTGGTGCTCTTATCTTGAATGGCTACTTTGTTTTTGTGTAGCACTAAATAGTCCTTTGGAATCTCATCCATCATTGATCCATCTAAAGCACTATCTTCCAAATTGCAAGGTTGTGAAATCATAAAGCAATCATTTTCTTTATGAGGACTTATTTTTTCAAATGTTTCCTTCAAAGTTCTCTTGTACCATGCTTATGCATAAACTACGTGCTTCATGCTCACATCACCTTTCCCTCTCCATTTTGTCATTATGGATTTTCTATAGTTTTATAAAATTAATTAATATTATTCAACCCTATTAACAACTAATAATTTTAAATAAATCCAATGTGGTAAATGCAAATAATATTTTCTATGGCTCTTGCTATTCTTTTTATACTTATGTCTAAAAGTAAAAGCAACCTTTTACATTAGTGTTCTTATATTTTTTTGAAATGTAAAAGATACCTTTCACATTGGAGTTCTTTCACTTAAAAAAAGTAAAACAAACCATTTACTTTAGAGTTCTTTCACTTTGTTACCAATTGGATTGATGATTTTCATTGAATTTGCTAAGATTGCTTCCAAAATATATTGTTTCTAAACTTTCACATGAATTATATACATGGCACGAATCAAATCTTTGCAAATTATATTAAAAACTTGAAAATTTGAAAAAAACCCATAAACCCAAATTCCGAAGTTCTCTCTAAATTTTCTTACAATCACTAAAGGTTAGGATCTTCAATTTTCTACACTTGGATTTTTAGAGAATATATACAAAAATGAATCTACTTTAGGCATGACATCCCAAAATAACAAAGGGATTGAAAAATCAAATCTTATCATTTATTTTGTAAACATTATATAGAGAGTTTCATTTTATATTTATATTTGTTTTTGTATCTATATCTATATCTATTTAAATGATAGAAGGTTTTTAGAAATAAACCCCAAGATTATGACACCATTATCAAGGTAGGCCAAAAAAATACAAACTTTGGTAAGCCATAATCAAGGTATAGAAAATAATATAGAAGTGGTAGCCAAAAAAATGTAAATGGATAGAGAAAATACAAAGAGTGCATAAGTAATGATAGGAGTTCAACAAATAATTTGTGAATGTTCAAAAAAATATAGAAGGTGTGGGACAAAAAGATGGTTCGAGGAAAATATGCTTCATAGTAAGAACAAATATATTGGTCACTATTTTCATTTTCCACCAAACTATGGCAAAAAAACATTGAATTCACCTTATAATCTTCTCACGGTTTCTTCTATTGTAACATCAAGGCCCATAACAATAGTCTTTAGAACATCCCCGATTTAGACATAAGAATTACTTGATTGCAAGTTTAGCAATAGTAGGTATACATCTCCCCACACATTAGGCATAGATACTTCAATTGACTTGAATTTGGTTAGAAGAAACCCATATCTTTTTTATGCATTTTTTTTGAATGTCCACCTATTTTCATGTTAACAATGACATAAGATGTAATGTCAAGACATTAGTTGTAACATCAAATGTAACATAAAAACAAGTGGATGCCACAAAAAATGCGTTCAAAAAACACAAGGGTCTCTTCCAATGAAATGTCATTTTTTATATAAAAAGGACTATAGATTGCGCATTGAATTCCATGAAGAAATTAGTTGTTGAAGGCGATGATAGGCTATGTATAGAAGTGGATATTTCACTCTTGAAGATGAACAAAAGATCCTTGAGCATCTATGCCATTAGATTAACACCTAGCAAGCCCTAGCAAGACATTTTGCCTTTGTCTATTGTAAAATTTCTTAATTTGTAGACAATATGAACTTAACAACATGGAAGTGCAAATGTTTAGTGAGGTATTTTATGATGCTATGTCATGCATGAGATGAGGTTTTTGTAGGCTAGATTTTTATGTTTGTATGTTATTTGAATCCTTTAAGTATATTGGTTTTTTGCATTGATAAAAATTATATTGTTTTGTACGTATCTAGATATCAACAATGGTATTATAAGAGAAAGGGGTATTTTAAGTATAGTCCTATAATTTATGACCTTTTAGGACATTTTTAATAAAAAATTATTAAAAATACATGTATTTTCAATAAAATTTTATTCCTAAATTCCTAAAAGGTCATAAATTATAGGACTATACTCCTAGAACTATACTTAAAACACTCCTTTCTCTTGTAGTATAAAAATTACAAGATTGGCCTTCAAAATTATTAGATTGAGCACTGTTTAGATTTGGTGTATTTGGTGGATCCAAATGTTGTTGATACTTATAATTGTGCTATTGTATGTCATATGCCTAACACTGATCATGGGCACAATCTCTTTTTGCAAGTGATTTTAACCCCTAAAGCCCTAAACTATGTTTATTGACAATATAGGAATTTTAGGTAGCTCACTATGAATGGAATTTTTAATTTTTTTCTTTGAAATATCCACAAAACATGTGTCTAAGGAGTAGCTTTAAGGCCCAACAATTTTCATAACTTTTGACTACATGGTTCAAAAGTTATTGTAGGATATGTAGTTTTCAACGATTGGCAAGCCTCCTCAACAACAAAAGAACTTCTATAAAAATCACTTTTCTTAAAAATAAAAATTTCAAATTTGTTCTTTAGATTTATTTATACATGGAAATTTTTGAAGCATGATATTTCAATTAATGAGATGAAAGCTATGAGGAGTTCAAGTTTGTAGGTAGTTACAGAATCTCTACTATGAGATAAACTTTGAAGTCTTTTATTTCACTCAATTTTCAATATTTTTGGGAAAAAAATAAAAACATTAGGTGTAGATTATTTATTACAAGATTACAAACATTAGGATTGGCATTTTTCAATTCCATAAATAAATTGTTAACAATTTAGTATTTTGAATCATTCTACTAACTATTTTTTCTCTTATACGTTGTACAATTTCAAGTGATTTGAAAATTTTCAAGCATGTAGCCAACTTGACTTGAAGAATGAATCCAAAGAGTAACCACCATTTTGGGCATTTTTCCATACAAATGTGACCTTGTGAAGTGCAACTGCTTAATTTTCTACAAGACGAAAAAAAAGATTTTTGTCACTTCAAATGCTAATATCTTGCAATCTACATAGTAGACATTTCTGAAATTTTTTCCACATCTTTTGAATCCAGCATACTGCAAGATCCTATGGCTATATGTGTCCAAAAATCTGTTTTTTTTCTAAAATTTGGTACTTGTATTAGAAATGGTAGTTTTGGAGCGTTTTTGGTGCAAACATAGTCAAGAACTTTTAGGGGTGTAGTCTTAATGCTGTTTTTATTTTTGACTAATTGGAGATTTTTTATAGTTATTTGTACATTTAGCTAATTGATATCGTAATACACAGGCTTACCAGTAGTAGTTACCAATCAAGATCAGATTTCATGTGAATTGGGATTTTAAAGGATTTAGAAGCCAATTGGTAGTTATGTTGGTTGAGTAGCCTAGGCTTATAGGTTGGTGAGTTTTCAATTGGTTTTCAATTGACCTTGGTATGTAGGGACTCCTTCTAATTGTCAGAAGAAAAAACAATTGTGTAATTTCGTGTTTGTTTCCTAATAGAGTATATTTGCAATTGTGAGTTGTGTGATGAGTAATTACGTGTATGTATGTAATTGATTGGAAATGTGAGGATGTTGTATAAAAGAAGAAGAAGAATTTTTGTAGAAATATTTGTAAAGATTTGTTGTATTTTGTGTGTGAGAGTGAGAATTGGATGTGAATATCGTTAGTTGAATTGATGTGAGTTGCTAGATCAAAAGTGATTGGGAGATTTTATACTAAGAAATTATAATTGAGAAGTTATAAGTGTGAACAATTGGAGAGTAATTGAAATGAATCTTATAAGAATAAGTATGAGAAGCCTAAATTAATTGGATTTGAGAATTTGTGAGATTAAATATGTGAAAAAATGAATGTGAGTCAATCGGGAATTAAATTTGAGAAGAATTAATTTGTCAACAAAAGAATTTGAGAAGTCAACCAATTGGAATTCATTTGAGTATTAGAAAGAGCTTGCTAACGAAGGAGGGTGATGGAAAAATTGATGCCATAATTTGTTGTTAATTATTAAAGAAGATCAATTGGATATGAAAGTAATTTGTTGTTGATTATTTCTTAGAGCAAAAGTCAATTGGAGAAAGCTGCATTGGAAAAAAGCTACAAAAATACAAACCAATAGAAAATTGATGTGTAATAAGTAGTTATATACAAGAATTAGACATTCACAATCTTACAATTGGATCTTTAGGAGAAATTTAGATTCCGATTTGATGGAATTTACCTCCTAGAGTTTGAATTCAATCCATAGGTACTTTATTTTTAATTTAAAAACAATTTATAAATCCATCTATAAGGGAATAATCCAAAAAATAATGTATGGCTTAAAAAAGGTCAACATTTATAGTGGCACCATTCATCAGTGGGTGGCCTAGATGGTTGTAAGTGCTTGTCTTGTGGGAGACACTAAAAAGAATTGTTGCACTACATTTGTAAGTCAAATAACGACTTCTATTGTTCTTATTGATATCATTCCAATTGAGAGTGGTCACAAAAATCCCCAAAGTCTATCTAGGTATGAAACAATAACGATTGTTAGGCATTATTCCATGAAAATGGCACAAAGGGGACTACAAAATGAAAGAAATTCATAGAAAGATGGCATGGGGGGTGAAGAAACATGGGAGTTGTGTTGCAATTTGGACTTGTTGGAGATAGAATTGGCACATCTATAAGGTTGACATGTCAAGAAGTGCTATCATATGTGCTTTTGACTCACATAAATGGCATGCAAAATATTGTTATTTTAATGAAATTTTTCATATTGGTAGTAAAGTGATCATCTTACTTGTGAGTTAGAAACTAGCACTATCAAATGTTTGGTATTGTTGAATCATTGTCATCACAATCACCTATTGACTTTTTATTTGGGGGGGGGGAAACAAATGGAAATTCATTGCAAAATAAAGAGTACACAACAGCCGAGGACAGAGGCTAGACAATGGAAGAGCAAACAAAAGACTAGTCAAGAATGCAAAGAGTAGGCCCATTCTTATTCCAAATGATGATATCATTGACCCCAGAAGCAATCACCGAGGATTGATTCCAAATGATGTGGAAGCTAGACCAAATTCTATTTGACTATTGAGGTCAATGACAAGCATTATGTCAAGCCTTTATCAATGTTGTACGACTAGCATCTAAAAGTGCATCCTAGAGGGCCCTATGGATAGTGTTCAAAGGCCAACGCTTTTGGATAAATACAATTTTGTTCCTAGAGATCCAAATTAGCCATAGAGGTTGTTCTAAGAACATTCAAAATGGTACAAAGTCTGTAGAACTATCTAGGAACTATAGCTCCAAATATACATTGCTCAAAATTGAACCTACAATGTGGATCCAAAATTGGATGGCTTCCTAGGGTATGATGTAAGATTGATTGAGCATATTGCCACACCTCTTGTGCCTTTGGATAGAAGAAGAACTCAAAGAAGAATCAATGTAAGGGAGACAACATATACATCAAACGTCAATTCTTGGTGATTTGGGCGCACCAAGAATAATCACTTGTTGATTTTAATGGTAGTTTGGGTTTGTTCTCCATTTTTCTTTTGAGCTTAGTTGATTCAAATTGATTGTTTCAGACTTTCACTTTTTTGATATGTTGCTTTAGGGTTATATGTCTTCAGATGATGATTTTGATTATCAAAAAACCTTATTTTTGGTGTTGTAGAGCCAATATCTATTGCACCAAATATTGTTTTAGATCCTATTGATCAAATCCACAAATGTTATTAAACTATGCCTACTAATTCTTTGAATTTGACATTTCTTTTGATATTTTAAGGGTGGAGAAGAATCTTTTCTTTGATCATCAAAAGCATTTTCTCAATTCTCATTGCTTTTTTAATCACCTTAGCATTTTAGCGCCCCTTTTTGCTTCCAATAAAGTTCATTGTCAAAACAAACCTCAAATGCATTTTGTTCCTTGAGAACATTTTGTTGCTCCCTCCAATCTAATAGTTACCTCAATTTTAAGTATTGGACTTCTTTTCTCAAAGCATCAAGTTCAAAAAAAACTTAAACTAGAACTTATGTATCAAAAACTAAAATAAAAAAGGCCTATCATTTTTGGCTATTATATTGACAAGCTTGATGGTTATCCTACAACAAGTCTATGGAGAACTATCATTTTTGGCTACTGTATTGTATTGTCTTGATGGTTATTTTTGTCTACATATTGTTAGTAGCACTAGTTTTAACTATGAAATTTTAATTGCCAATAGTGATCATAGTGAAAATGGTGCTACATTAGCCAAATGATTGTCATGGAGGAAGTATATCTTGTTTTTATATTCAAAGTTTGTACGGGAGTTCTTAGGAACATGCATTCCTTTCATAGGTTGATCAAGTATGCAATTTCTTTGCATCTATCAACCACTTCTTCAATACTGGAATTCCTCAACAGGTGATTGCAAGAAACACTTGTACTATTTTCTATCACACGTTGCAGGCTGAGTTGTTTTTTGGCCATAACTTTTGTGTTTTAACTCCGAATGACTTAAGATTTACAAGGAAGGTACTCATGACTATCCTACAACTTCCTTGATTTTTTGGTAATTTTAAAAAATAATTTACTATCCAAAAATAGGCCCGAAATAAATGTCACACTTGCCAATTTGGAGTTTTTTAGTACTTTTGAGTACCTTTTTCATATATCCTACATCAAGAAAATTATATGGAGTTCTTCCTTACATATAAATACAACTTTTCACCTAAGGGTTTTTAAAAATAATTAATTTTGTGTGGTGTGGAAGTCTATGAAGAGAGCTTCCTTCTGCTTGCATTTTGAAACATATAAAATATTATTTTTGTAAGTTTTTTGGTGAATGACCATCTTCATAAAGTTCTTAAAAATGTCTACTTTTTATTTTTTGTATTTACTTATTTTTACTATTTTTAACTAATTTTTGAATCAAAGGTCCTATTTTCTTGAGATTTTGCACTTTTCAAGTTCTCCTACTTAGAGAATTTTCCTACACAGTTCCTTTGGTGAAAACCTTCATTTTAGAGGTATATACATAAGTCATATTTTTAAGATTTTTTAAAAATTATTTTTCTAATTTTAAAGTACTCCTAAAGATTTCATGAGTACTATTGAAAAACGCAACAAATAGTACAAGTGTTTCTTGCAATCACCCCAACCTACAAATTTTTCAACTCAGATATGTTTTCTTTCTTTTATTTAGGTTGTATTTTAACATTTTACTAAGGGCTAGTTTATACTTGGGGCCGGATTGGGGGCTGGCCGGAACTCTTCAAGTTTGAACCAATAGGAGTGCTCAATTTCTCCAAATCCGACCCAAGGCGTTTATACTTGGGGCCAGATGGAACTACAACTTGTCCTACGTGTCACCTTAGGTGGCATGGTTTGGGCGCCAAACCATCTAGCCCAAGGGAAGCAATTGGGGCGAGGTTTTTGGTGGCCCGAACTCCCATCTAGGGCTGGATTGGGGCCAAATTGGGCTCCTCCGTTGGATTGTACAAATCTCCACCGTCTACAAATGTGAAGTCTTTTGTTTTCTATTTTGGTATGTGCTTGTTAATTGTGAGCTCAAGAAACTTCCACTAATATGCATTGCTAAATTTTTAGAGCTTGATCTGTTGCCAATATTTCAGTTTGACATTGGGAGTAGTGGGCTGGAAGCTCTGGAATGGAAGTACACAGTTTATAATGCATTATATAAACTTGTTGTAATACAATATATAAATTCATAATAATATAATATATAAACTTATTATAATATAATATATACAATCTTGTTTGTTTGATAAGATATTCTATAAAATTATTCTTAACTAAATATGAGATTTTTAAGCATATTTGGTTCAATCATTTTTAACTGACTCAACATAAGATGTTTACTTTTATTTGGAATTTGGTACATGTTTATTTGATAGAGTTGTTCTTAATTCCTAAATGCTCAAGGCACCAAATTTTGGTGTGAACAATACTTTTGAAATTTAATAAAACTTAACCAAGTTGCTATTCTTAGTAGTTTATATAAATTTTAAAGTCTTTTTTAAGTCTAGTTTTAGCATCAAAAATCCAATTTTCAAAATCATTAATCATGATTTTTTTATTCAAGATTTTGTACAAGAGTGTCCATCATAATCTTGACTTTCATAGTGTTGAGGGCTTTTGGAAATGAGCCTCAAATACACTAGATCTTGGAGAAAAAATCACATTAAAAATTCATTTAAAAAATTGTAGAGTAGATTTTGAAAAGCCATAAATTGATTGGGATTATGCATATTAGGCCCTTTATCCTCATATTTTTTTTGTGACTTGATTTGTTTCATATTTTTTAAATCTTTGTGTAATTAGTTATGAATTTTTTAAAGTTGAAAGGCAACGGTCACTAAAAGTGACCATGTCCTAAAATGTGCTACTACATTCAATAAAGCAAAATGTACCTCTCCGTCATAATCACTCTTAGAGCATGGGTGTTTTTAGAGTAAACTCCCTTATGTATTTATTTTTTTAAATTTAAAGGAAAATCATCATCTAAGTGACTACAATGAGGTACCTATGTTTTAGCATTAAACATGTTGATTACAAATGTATGTTCTATATAAGAGGAAAACCAAAACATTAAATTCCTTTTTTATTTTTAAGTAAATAAATTAAAAAAACTTTTTTTTAATTTTAGAAATAAAATATATAGGAAAAAAAAGGGAAGAAAAAAAGAAAAAAAGAAAAAGAAATCTTTATTTTTAATTAAAAAGAAAAGAGGAGAAAAATAAACATGCATGTTTTTATGTATTTTTTTAATTGAGCATTGAAAAAATCCAAGAGCACATGAATTGAAAATTTGGCCTTAAAATCCGGCCTTAAAATCCGGCCCAAGGGGTTTACATTATCTGGAGCCGGATGGAAAAACTTGGGCTGGATTGAAGGCAAATCCGGCCAGCCTTCCATCCGGCCTTAGGCACAGTATAAATCCACCCTAAGTTATTGTTTTGATATTAGATACATAGAATAATAGAATAAGAGCAAATACATTCTTAGTTTACTATGTAACATCCAAAGTTATGTATGCTAGAACAACAATGATGATGATTTTCAACTCTCAATAAAGTATGAACCAGTGGTGCGAGGCAAGAAAAAGGAACCTACAAAAATATTCCACCTTTTTCAAAGGTAAGAGTTATAACACTTGATGGTAGGGAAGATAAGTCATTGTTGGGGGTTTACAAAAGAATGTAGCTTCAAGGTTGACAAGTTAGAAGGAGGAAAAAATGCATGCCATTATAGGAGGTTGTTGTATAATCCACAAAATTTCCTATAAAAGTCATCACTATTAGAACTATACTCCTAAGACTATATTTAAAACATCCCTTTCTCTTGTAATGGTTAGCAAAAACTCAAGGATCAATTGTTCACAATAGAAGAAGTGTTTTCTGAAGAGAAATAAAAAATAACAACACCATGTCCCAAGAAAATAACATCCATATTCCAAGAAAATAATAAAATCCATTTCCAAAAAAAAGAAACATGTGTCTTGTTGCAATTGGAGGTTGCCAACAACACAAATCCATAGCCACATCATTTCCACATAAACGTTTCATGGATATTCATGAAAAAATTATTAAAAAGAGACCATTATGTTTTAATAGTAACATGTACATTTTGCACAACAACCATTATTTTTGCATTCAATCTTATTCAGTCCTCCATTCTTGCCCATAGTAAAACGTTACCTCCAAGATGCAAAAATTCTTATTGAGCTTCATTGGAATTCATGTTCAACCATGTCTAAAGAAATGGAGATTTATACTAGTATATACTAATTGTAGTAGAATCTTAATTTGAATAGTAGCTTAGAAGCAACTACCCATGGGATACTATAATTTATCTATAGTTTGACAACTATCTCTTATCCCCCAAGTGCTCCAACATGCACATTGTAAATGATGAATATAGTTCTTCAAGCCAATGTTTTATCTAAATATCTTCTCATTCGCCAAATGCAATTCTTAAATGTTTACAGAATGAACTATTTTAATGAATAATTTAATGAAATTTATGGAAATAACATATTTGAATAAAGATATAAGAAAAAATGTGCTAAAATAAAAAACTCAAAAGTTAAAGTTTTAAGCAGATTTGTCCCTTAACTAATTTACAAATAGTTTAATTGTTACTTACACAACAATTTCTAAGCAATGAAAAATGGATAAACATTGAAAACTCCTTAATGAATAAAGTTTGAGCCAATCCCTCTATTTTAGATACCCAAATCATGCATCTTTTCAAATTCCAATATGGACAATACATGGGATAAGCCTACAAACACCTATTTTGACCAACACAATTCTCTATGCATACTTTGCAATTTACAACAAATAGAGACATAGATACATATTTTTTTATGTTGCACTCATCCACACATTCAAACCCTCTACATACAATGACACAACAAAGTAGTACATGAGATCTAAATTGATATTATTATATACAACATTCAGATGCTTTATACTTATGAATGCAAGAAATTTCAATGAAAATCCTCTATAGCACACCATCCCACAATTGTTATACGTTTGTCACTACCCTAATTCCATGAATTGTAAATGTGACACCCACATATGCCCTAATATACTCTAACTCTAAATAACATCTTTCTGAAATGATCCCCCAATTATTCCACTACAACAAAAAAAAAATTTAATCCACCAAATTCACATATTGCAATGATAGATTTTTCTTAGATTTCATGGCATTAAAGCTCAATAAATACAATTCATTCATTACCAATATGTAGAACCTAAGTTGGAATATACAACCACTAGTGGTAATTATTGCATGTCTTTGTGATACAATTCATACACTATTCATACAATCACTTCATTAACATCTTGAAATCTATATTATTCACAATACTTATAAAAAATACACTTTTTAACATTAATAACATTTTCATTATATATGCGACTTACATGTATATTGCAATACAAAGAAAAGTAAAAATAAAATCAAACAATTTTCAATATACAAAAATTATCCTAAAACACCCCTTTCTACCTTGACTCTATGCTCATCACATTCCATGTTCCAACTCTAACAAATTACCCAACTTTCAACCTACTCTTCTCTTTTCAAATTAACTCTTAAAGTCCTAAAGTTCCAAAGTTCCCTCAAGAGACAAATGGATTTTAGATAGGTTCTTGTAACCTCAATTTTTGGCTTTATTTTTTAAAACTTTTTCTTAACCCCTAAAGATTTTTTACTACGTTTTTACCAAAAATGCTCTAACATTACCATTTCTAGTACAGGTACTAAATTTTTTTAAAACACATTTGTAGACACATGTAGCCATAGGATCCTCTAGTACTCTAGTTTGAAAAGATGTGGAAAAAATATTAGAAATTTCTACTATATAGATTGCAAGGTATCAGCATTTGAAGTGACAAAAATCATTTTTTTGGCCCTACAAAAAACTAGGTAGCTGCACTTCACAAGGTTACATTTGTATAAAAAAATGTCCAAAATGGTGATTACTCTTTGAATTCATTCTTCAAGTCAAGTTGAATACATGCTTGAAAATTTTCATATCATTTGGAAATGTACAACATGTGGGAAAAAAATACTAAGTAGAAAGAAATAGAGAATGACTCAAAATACTAAATTGTCAAAAATTTAGTTACATAAATGAAAAATGCCAATTCCAACAATTGTAATGTTGTAATAAACAATCTACATCCAATGTTTTTTTTTTTTTTTTCCAAAATATTGAAAATTGAGTTAAATAAAGGACTTCAAAATTTATTTTAGAGAAGAGATTTTATAACTACCCACAAACTAAGACTCCTATAAATTTTCATCTCATTAATCAAAATGAAATGATTCAAATCTTTTTACATACATATAAATCTAAAAAAACAATTTAAATTTTTTTTTCTTGAAAAAGTGATTTTTAAGGAATTTTTTGAGCTCCCCTAAGATTAATGATAAGTACATATCACACAATAACTTTTTAACCATATAGTCAAAAGATAAGAAAATTGTTGGGCATCAAAGTTACACATGTTGTGTGAAAATTTCAAAGAAAAAAAATAAAATTACTATTTGTAGTGAGTTGCCTAAAATCACCATGTTGCCAAAAAGAACGGTGTTTGATCCTTTAGAGGTTAAAATAGAAAACATACATTAGCATTTTGGAAGTATAATTTTTATGTCTAGTTTTTGAAGATTTGTTTTGACGCCAAGTCTCTCCCATTTTGGGATTATTGTGGCATAATTTTTACTCATACATTATATTTTTGTCTAGTGCATAGAAAGCTTTGATTCACTCCATTTGGATTAGTAATGTGAAAATTGTGGAGCTTCTTGTTTTGTAGGCAATCATAGATACATAGCTTGAAAAAATAACATATTGAAATCTCAAAGAAATAAACAATTTAGTTTTCCTTCAATTTCATACCAATTTGTATTTAGTAAATTTTTTGAGAAAAAAAATCAATTTTTAAAAAGCTTTCAACTCTAATTTCCAACATAACTTTTTTTTTCTAATCATCAACACAAAATATTAGAATCACAATCTTTAGTGCAAAAAATTTTGGTTAAAAAGATTCAAAGTCAAATAATCTAGTCAAAAAACATACGCTTTCTTTACTTTATATGTAAATATATTGCAATCTACACATTGAAAGTTTTGAAATTCTTGCATACATTTTTATATTGCTCTAGTATAAGATCTTGCAATTAAATATATACAAAAATAATTTGTAATTTTTTTTGCTATTTGCAATAAAAATGGATATTTTGAGTGGATTTTGATAAATAAAAAAATTATATATATATATATATATATATATATATATATATATATATATATATATATATATATATATATATATATATATATATATGTATATATAATTACAAACTTTAGAGGGTAAATTAGTTAGTATAGAGTCTTCCTTCTTGTGAAGGTATGTAGACTAGATGTCACTTCAACCAAATTTTTGGAGCCTAACATGAGACCCTAAACAAATAAACTCTTTAATTACACCAACTACTTAAGGACTTAGGGTTATTTTTCTCTTTCTTTTTGTCCTAATTGTTACTAGCTTGACCCATGACTATCATTGATAAGGTCATTGAAAGTGCATCTTAGTCATAGAATTGTAAATGAAAATGCTAAACAAATGCTTAAATTCTACTTATTTAAGAGATGAAGTTCCATTATGAAAAAAATTGTCAATGAGATTTTTAATGTCATGTTACTACACATTTGGGAGGTGTTGCTTCAATGACATTTTAACTAATGAAAGGCTTCCGACAAACCTTTCATTGACTATTTTTCTAATTTTTATAAATCTTGATGAAATTGCTTAACCCTTAAAGGACAACACGGTGACCTTGGAAATCATCCATTTTCATTACTGTGTGAATTATTGACTTAAGAAATTAAAAAAACACTCATTAGAAGTCAAACTACTGCAAAAGACCTCTCCTTTTAACAACAAAATTCCAAGGATGAATAGTTGCACTTTTGTCCTACTAGCAAAATTCCTTGTCATCCATTAGATGCCAAACGCTCATGTTAACGTTTAAAGATTAACCACTAAATGACAAACCTATGACCATTGATTTCAAGCCTCATTGTCCATCACTTAGTTTACTACCATTTCGCAACTACATATGCATGAAAATTTTTATATTTATTTTTCATAGATGAAATAACATGTCTTCTTTACTTCACCAAAAATTTAGATTTTTTTGTGAAAAATTGATTTTTTTGAGAATTTTAGAAGATAAAATGAAGAAAAAACACATCAAACAGAAATTATTTCAAAAAATCTGAAAATTTCACCATGTGTACATATTATAAAGATGAACATCATGGCGTGAACTCAATTTCCGTGTCATTCTATAATTAGAATATAAGAGACATTGAAAATACATCCAAAGTTCAAATTGCAATAAAATATTTAATATTACAAATTTTTTCAAAATTCCAATTGGAGTAGAAACTAGAGTAGATGACCTTCATTTTGTTAGTTGGGCTCAAACTCAAAAAATATCATTTTTGTGAAGAAATTTCAGATTTAGAGCAAGTAGCAACAACTTCCCCAAATACACTAAAGCAACCCATATTTGGTGATCTGGATTTTTTATTAACTTCTCAATTACATGAAGACAAACACTAGAAAGACTTCAAACTCAACATGAAAGGTCAACATAAAAAAATGGATGAAAAAGTGCATCCAATCTCTTTGTGGCTCATCCCAAAGCCATCCAAACGCCACAGATTGGCATCCCCAGCATTTTTGGGTTAAACAACTTTCCAACCACCACTTGAAAAGAATGGTGAAGTGTCATGAATCAAAGTTCCATTTAGTTGGACCTCAACTGGATCTCAAACACCCCTATAGTTGTTCAAAGTGCGAAATAATTGTTAGATCATAAATGAAAAGTGAAAAGAAGTTCGTAGATTTTGTGCAGGTGAAACTCATAGAACATGGTTTATTCACCACTCATTTTCAAACCTTATAATCAACCGATCTACAAGTCATACAAGACCCAACCGTTGTGCAACATTCATATCAAGACTCCCAACAAAAATCTTCTTCAGATCGTACGGTTCGGTTCCTCAAACCCACTATGAACAAGAAAAGGCAATCGATAATCGAAAACGCTGCGGTCGACCATGGTAGCAGTGAGATGCACCTAGGGTTTCGAGAGCAACCTAGTCCCTGAAAAATGAGGGTTTAAAGAAGAATCTCTCTTTTCAATAAAAAAAATTGCATCCTTTGACCTAATCTGACAACCCTGACATACATGACGTTTTGATCCGATCAACAAATTCGAGAATGAGCTAACCTCTGAAGTTTGTCGGCTTGAACGCTCCACAAGAATAAGAATTCTCGAACAAACGTACCTCCCAGTAATATTACATGAAACGTAATGTGTAGTGAGTGCTTTGAATTCAGATTATACGAGAAGAGCACCGAAGATCTTCATGAAAATTAATCCACGTCGTGCCAACACTGTTATGACCTACAGACTGAAATTATATAAGGTACGTTAACAACTCAGCGCTATTGAGCAAAGCATCGCATCGAAAACGAGCAGAGCTCAAAAATGAATATGCACCACTGACCATCAAACTCAAATTGAGAGGATGACAGTTTCTTAGCCAAAAAGGGTTTATAAATGATAAAAATGTAACACAACTGGTCTTCTACAAATTCAGATGTGCACCGCGGAGGACAACTCAAATGCTTGCGACTTCCATCACAGAACCCTGCAAATTGCCATCGAGAACAATGAAGTCAATACTCTAAACGAGACAAGATAATTCCGACCGATTTTGATAACAGACGTACAAGAATCTAGTGCATAACCTTGCTCATCCCTGGACAATGCAGAAAAAAAGCCACATAACAGGATTGTTGGCCGCATACTAGAGCACTAAGGTGCCGCTTAATCAGACCATAATTCGGATTATATAATCTAATAACCTGCTTCAGGGTGAAAATATAGGTCCAAAATGATCACATAAGCCCCTACAGATCTGCAAAAGTCGCTAACCCGATCCCCAAAGCGGTGAAAACCAATACGGTGTCAACTAATCAGAATTACGAGCGGCATTACCATTTCTCTTAATAAAAGCACATATAAAACGTAACTCAACCGCATTTCAAGCAGCTGCGACCTCTGTAATTCGAAGGGCACAAAGTTTCACACGTAAGACCTAACCCTAAAATAGTTGGAAAACCAGCTATACCTGCAGGGATTCTAAGCTTTCTCCCTCCTGAGCTTTCCGAGTTCTCTACGAACAATGGAACTCCTCGTGACACGGGCCACCATAACCTTGAAGCGGTCGAAGTCGTTCAAACTGGCGCGCTTCGCCCGCACAGCAAGCTTGCGCCCCCAGGCGCTGTTCTCCCACTTGCTGTACACTTCACCCTTCTCAATAGCCTCCTTGAGCGTCTTCTTGTTCGGCATCCTGGGAATTTCAATCACAATATCGGTAAGAGATAAACGCTTGAAGTTAATCTGCGTCCGGACCATGTCAGGGGAATCGATGAGTGCCCTATTTTGGTCAACCACGTCGACAATTACGACCAGCTTGCCATACTGAGGCCCGTAATTGATCAGGGCAACGCGCCCGATCTCGACAAACCTGCGGAACACCATGGCTAAAAGCTGCTAAGGCTTGGTGGAAAAGAGCAACAACGGCGCTTCGCAGCAAAAGAGCTTCCGAAATACAAGCTCCTCCAATTCAAGCCTGGGCCTGTCGCAAAACCCTAAACCTAATTTCACATCCCCTTCCCAGGTCCCAAGTCTAGGTCTCAAATAGCCCCACTGCCCCAGAAGCCCTAATGCTGACGTGGAATAAACACTTCCACGTGGCATTTGTCTTTTACATCCAAACCTCCATAATTGCACACTCTCTTAATGCATAATTCTATCATAAATCACAAATCCTTCCGTAATATCACATTCTAACACTGTGTGATATTACAGAGGTGCAATACTTCTGTAATATCACATTTGTACATAATGTGATATTATAGAAGTATTGTACCTCTGTAATATCACACAGTGTTAGAATGTGATATTACAAAGGTGCATTGATATTATGGAAATTTCATATTTCTTGGCTTCACACTTCATTTTCCTTCCACAATTCTATGATTTTCTAAGCTTTGAATGTTCTCAATTCTATTGTTCTTTTCTTACTACCAAATGATTTGAAGCTTTGTTAAATTGAAACAATTTTGGATTCTACAACAAAGTATTTACAAAGTTTTTGCAATTTGAGAAATTTGCATTTTAATTCTTCAATCTTAGTTACCATTGTTTGTTTATCAAGTGGTGTCCTTGCAATGTTTTCATGTTTTCAAAGATTTTTTTTCTGAAAATTATGATATAAAGATCTTCTTTAATTATGATATAAAGATTTTTTTTAAAGTTTTTTTTTAAATTTCTATTGTGCAATATATGTATTTCCAAAGAATATTGTATGAAAATGTCGGTATTTTCATTTAAAGATTATACATACTTTATTAATCTACATTCTACCACAAATTGATGAAAGTAATATAGTTAATGCGTAGCAAAGCAAGCGCCAAACCGCTAGTATTAGCATCAAAATCTTAGCAACAAAGGTGAATTCAAAACTACCAATGCATTTTTTTTACTATGGTACCTTCCATCAGGAATACAAATTTGATAATATTGAGATATTGAAGTTTTAATATGAAAGGGTGAAGATTTTGTGTAAGGAAATTGTAACTTAAGAATTTTTAATGTGTTGAAAATAGATGTACTAAAAAATTATTTATTAAACTTAAAAAGACGTGGAGGACAATGGATGTCAAAGAACCCTCTTTTTTGAAACAAAGGTATAGATGTTCATCATTGGAATTTTGTGCAATAAAAATGCTATTGAACAAAAGTCAACATTTTGATAAGTTTTATCAATTTTTTTAAAGTTTTATTTGTACAAATTCAAACTAGACAAGATAGAAATCACTTAACAAAAGAATACACAACAATATCGTTTATGGATTGAAAGATTATAATGTTTGATCACAAGGTTGTTAAAATTATGAAAGTGATTTGAAGTCTCTTAACCCTCTTTTCACATGTCAAAACTAAAAAATTGGTCATTAAATAAATATGAGGTTAAATGGCATAAAATGCATAACCCCAATCAATTTACAACTTTTCAAAATTTTCTTTAAAATTTTTTAAATGAATTTCTAATGTGATTTTTCTTCAAGTTCTAGTACATTTGAGTCTCATTTCCAAGAACTTTCAACACTAAAAAATCAAGATTTGCAATGAACAACTTTGTACAAAATCTTGAATAGAAAAAATGTATTCATTCATTTTCAATATTGGATTTTTGATGCTAAAACTAGACTTCAAAAAGAAAATTTCAAAAATACAAACTACTAAAAATAATAACTTGGTGAGGTTTTCAAAATATTGGCAACACCAAAATTTGGTGCCTCACATATTTAGAGGTTAAGAAGGATTCAATTTTGGACCAATATGTGTGCATTCTTTGTTTCATCCACCACATACTTTTGATATTCATGAATATCAATAGAGGCTATACAATTTAGGCAAGATTCTCTATGGATTGATTTTAGAAAAGGACTTACAATTGAATGGGTGCAATTATCTTAATGTAACATCACCTAATTGTGATCCCTTTCAACAACCAATCCCTACAAATTCTTGCCTAAAATGTACTTTTACTATTCATGAGAGTCTAGAATCAGTTTTAAAACACTAATACCTATTTTCAACACTTTGAGAAATCATAGTTTATTCATCTAGTGTCCAATAAATACATAAGAAGAAAATTTATAATATTTTTTTGATTACCAACAAGATCTAACCAAAAATTAGACAATTTAATAATGGAAACAATTCTCAATTGCTTCTTTGGATGCATTTAAGTCCTTAAACCCTAAACATCTAGAGTCTTCTCTAAAATTCACAATTTGAGAAAAATCATCATAAAGTACTATTAGAAAAATATGTTGGAATTCATATACAAGTAAAATTGATAGATTTTGAATTTTAGATTCCATCTATACAATTAGATTAACCGATGCTATCGTCAATATGTTTTTATGAACTTTGAAAGGAAAATTTCTAGACAATTGATATATTGGAATTCAATTTTCATTCTTTGGTTTAGGACCTAAATCCTTACATTTGTAATTTTATAAAAATTTAATTAAAGGTGTAATTCTTAATCAACCCCCTAAAGTCCCAAAGTCCCTATAGGGAACTTGTGGGATTTCAAATAGCCTTGTGTAATCTCAATTTTTGACATGATTTTTTGAAACTTTTTTTCAAGATAGGAAATCAAATTAGCTTTCTAGACATGTAATTTTTATTTCAATCGGGGTCTGGAAACAAAAGTTATGCCACTATGAGTTCAAAAAGCAATTGGAGGGTCAACTCAAAAAAATCACAAAAATTGAAATCTTTTTAATTTAAATTTTTTCTCCTCAAAGATTATATATAATTTTTCTACATTTGAAGCTTTGATTCATTCTATCTAGATTTATAATATGAAAGTTATGGACAATCTTGATTTTCAAGCAATCTAAGCATCTTCTTAAAAAAATAACTTAGAGAATTCATTTTTGAATGCAATTTTTACAATTTTTCAAAAAAATAGTTAGACGTGGTTAACCTTGCTTTCTAGAACTATCCCACTGTTGAAGTTATTGTGTTTCAATTCCATCTTAGAGCTACTAATGGTTTAGTTATCCCTTCAATTTTGAACCTATTTCTATTTTTTTTAAATTTAATGAGTGAAAATTAAGTGTATTTTTGTTGAATTTTTTTTCAAGATTTTCAACTCAATCCTTTAATATAAAAATCATACTACTAAAATCATAAGTCCCTTTGTAATATCACAAATGCTACCATTAATACTAGGGGCTTATGCTTGCTATGCTACACATTCATTGTATTAGTAAAAATTTGATATATTTGAATAGAATGCTGATAATGATTTCAATAAGTCTTTAAAATAATTATTTTAAATATTTTATAAAAATATTTCCAATCATGCATACATAGAAATCATATTTTTGCACAATGTGATATTACTGAAATAGAGTAGCAGTTCACAATCACCTCTATAATATCATTTTTTACAAAGGGTGATATTATAGAAATAATATAGTCATTGCAATTGAGGTGATATTAAAGAGGATCAATATGGTGATATTATAGAGGTAGCAATTCCATTGCTTTTCTTGGCTTTATACTTCTTTTGCATTTCTATGATTTTGTGCTTTTGTGAGCTTTGAGCTTCTAATTTCAATTTTCTATTGCTACTACCAAATGATTTGAGAAATTTATTAGATTAAACCGATTTTGGATTTCACAACAATTAAATTGTTCATGAAGCTTTTGAGATTTATAAGTTTTTCCTTTAAATTCTTCTATTTGGATTGCCATTGTTTGTAACAATTGAGTCAAATTTCTAATGCATTCTAATGTATGTGTATCTTTTACTGTATTCATCATTGCATATATTTCATTCATCATTCATTAAATTTCTATTGTTTATTTCAGTATATGCTTATCTATTAAAAAAAGTATATGAAGATTTTAGTAATTTTTATCTAAAGATTTATTAAAATTCTTACTTTGCATTCTATCTAATACATAAAAATTCTAATGAAATTCTAATGGTGAATGCGTAGCACAACAAGTGCCAACTGCTAGTTTATAAAATAAAAATTGATATTGTAATTATTTTAAGTTAAGAAGATTCAAAGCCAAAAATCTAGCCCATCAAGGTATAAAAAAAATTCATTTTCTTCACTTTGAACACAAATATCTTGCAATCTACATAGTTAAAATTTCTGAAATTTTTCCCATGTATTCTTATGCTAGTGTAGTACAAGATCCTATGGTTAAAAATGTAAGAAAAAGAGTTTTAAAGTTTTTTGCTCTTTGCAATAGAAATGGTAGTCTTGAGTGGGTTTTGATGAAAAAAGACCTTGGGACTCTAGGGGTTAAGGCACACAAAAATTTGATAAAATCACCATGTCAAGAGAAACTCATTTCACATCCCTTCCAATAGATTTTACTCCAAAAATGATAATATTTAGCTTGTAATTGAATTTTGAAGGAATTTTAAAATTTTCCTTTTAAATTTATAAAAAATATCGGTGATAGCATTGGTGAATCTTACCATATGGATGGAATCTAAAACTCAAAATCTACAACTTTTATTTGTATACCATTTCCAAAATATCCTTCCAAATAGTACTTTATGATGATTTTACTCAAATCATCAATTCTAGAGAAGACTATGCACATTTAGGGGTTAAGGGTCAAGGATTAACTTAGGGCCACTTTACACTATGACCAAAGGTCGAGAGGCTTTCCACCAGTTGAGTTTCAAGAAATCAAGAGTTTGGCCTCTCAAACCTTCACACTAGAAGGCACAAGTCTAAAGGCCAACGCCCTCCAACTACCTATATGACAAAAAATTGTTTACATGGTGACAGACTCTCAAAGGAAGTTTGGGTTGGCTAGAAATGAAAGTCCAAACTATGGCCAAGAGGCCATTGCCTTATGACAAGATCTCAACCATTAGATTGTTAAGAATTTGAACTTTGGGTTTGGCCTTTATAGGCTTCATACTATGGCCGACCAAAGGCTCCAAATCCTATGATTTATTGCCTATTTAACACTCTTTTCTTTGGACTTTGAACAAAGTTTGGCCACTCAATCCCATGGCCTCTCAACTTAGACGGCCTTCGTTTGAAGTGCCCCTTAGCTAAGGTAAAACAACCTACTATGGTCAGAATGAGGAGTTTGACATCATCTTGTTACTGAAATTTTTCAAATTTTTTTCCCACATTAGTACAAGTGTGAGAAAAAGCAAGTGCAATTGAAATTATATTTTTTTGACAAAGTATGAATTTGCTAGGAATTCTTGAAGTGTTCAACCCAAAAGAGTCTGTAGACCACCTTAAAACCAACAAAATCTGAATGCACGTAATACTCATCTTACTACCCTAATGCAGTCAAAATATTTTCTATCATGGAAGTCCTAAAAAGTCAATATTTACAATGAATTTCACACTGAAAAATCAGAAGTTCCTAACAAGGTCACTGTTCACTTCATTGCTGTCATGTAAGACATGCATTGTGGTCCACATCTCACATACTGAAAAAAACAACCCACAATGGGTCATTTCCTAGGTGACCGCAATGGGTCAATTTGATGCCGTTTTGGAAAAAGCACTCAACTTCAGTTTCGTTTGGCACCAAAGTCTGTGGCCAATGGAGCCACGGCAGGCACCCCTCTGAAATCTCACGTGGCATACAGTAGCCCACGTGTCACCTCCTTCGACGCTGCCACTTGCCGCAACTCCACGCACTCAGCTCTCGTGTCACACAGTCGATGCCGTCTAGCAGACGCCGACAGACCGACTCTCGCAACCTTGGTCCTGACGCCTCTCATCGGTACATGTAGTTCTCTTGCTTGAAAACCCGCCAACCGTTCTCTGCAACTTTGTCTTCTCGCATTGAATGTTTAGCTCGCACTGATTAAACTCTTAGCTCCGCAGGTTAAACATTAGGCTCCGCGGATTCAACATTTAGCTTCGCGGATTGAACTTTTAGCTTCGCGGATTGGAATCTTAGCTCTGAGGATTGAACATTTGGTTCTGCTGCTTGAATTTTTAGCTCCCTGACTTGAAAGTTTAGCCCCGCGGCTTTGAAATTGTAGCTCCGCGGACTGAAATCTCAGTCTCGCGACTGGAAACTGTCAGGTTATAGACTTGAAATTTTGGCTTCGTGGCTTGAAATTTGAGCTTCGCGGCTTGAAATTTTTAGGTTTGCGAGATGGCGCGCCATCACGTCGCACTGGTATTGCTCGCATTTCTACTCATGGTGAGCACCACGGGAGTTGTATCCCAAGCCAATACAAGAGGCGAGGTGAGCAACGAAGAGGCCCGGGTGAAGCAGGCGAAGGACGTGGCGGTCCAGATATGGGAGGTGGTCGCCCCGTGGCTGCAGCGAGGATTGCAGTGGGTGAAGTCGTCTGGGAGCGACGTGTTTTCCGTGGTGCAGGAGAGGGCGTCCTTCCAAGGAGTGAAGTCGGTGGCGAGCGAGGCCAGTCGCATCGCCTACCACTTCTTCACTGGGAGGCCTTATCAAGCAGCTTACCAGGTGGCCAAGAATGCTCCCATAGTGGGAGGCGCCGTGAAGGATGTGATTGGGGAGGCTAATCTTCGGAAACAAGCGGCTCGGGAGCATGCCGAAGAGCAGAGCGAACTCTAGGAGACGAGAAATCGGAGCATGGAGGTCGAGATTCTTGTTTTTTGTCTGCTGGAGATGGATGTTTTGCAGAACAGGAGATAGTTTCGAAATTGAAGAAATTTTAGTTCGAGATTCTTGCTTTCTGCTATCAGTAGTTAGCTGTTTTGCGGACAGAATAGGAGCTTCGAGATCGAAGAAATTGTAGTTCGAGGTTCCTGCTTGAGTTTCAGCTGTCAGTATTCGGGTGTCAAGCACAAATTGAATACGAGCTTCAAGATCAAAGCAACTGTAGTACGATTTTCTTGCTCAGTTTCTGCAATTAGTTGGAGGAAGTTATGCAGGATTGGATAGGAGCTGAGAGATCCTATAAAATTGTAGTTCGAGATTCTTGCTTTCAGTTGTAGTTTTGCATTTTGCTTAAAGCGGCTGAGAGGGTAAGGTAGAGCTAACTAATGCCGCCCAAATCTTTCTATGGAAATTTTGCACATTTTTGCTTATGTCTACGTGAAATTATGTTGTTAATTCGCCTCAATTTCATCAAAGTGCTTCTAGAGGACGGTTGTTTCTTTTAAGGATTCACAAGTATCATTTATAGTTCGAGATTCTTGCTTTCTGCTGTCAGAATGATAGTTGGTTGTTTTACAGAATAGGAGCTTAGAGATTGAATCCAGTGTAGTTCGAGATTCTTGCTTTCAGTTGCACAGCTTTGCATTTTGCTTGACAGCGGCTAAGAGGGTAAGGTATAGTAGAGCTATCTAATCCCCTTATAGCCCAATTTTTTACTTCAATTGTATACATTTTTGCCTTTATCTTTATATAAGTTTGTTATTATTCTCAATTTCATCAAAAGTGTTATTGGAGGAAAGTAAAGGGGTGTCCTTGAGCACCAAGCTATATTATTGGAAGTTGGTGCCTAATAACCTCCTTTATATTGGTGGTTGTTTTTTAAAGTTTCAAATATTAATCTTGATGAATAAAAAATTGTATACACAAAATTTTGCATCGATTCACTTTATTTGTCATCCAAAATATGGATTTCAAAATACTTACAAGGATAAAGTAATGTGGTTAAATCATATCAAAATTATAAATGATTGGCTATTCTTTACTTTTAAGACAAATGAAAATTATAAATTTTTAAAATTAATATTAGTTTTAGGGAGAGTTTTTTGTGATTTTCACAAAAAGAAAAATTTAACTTAAAGGAATCTAAACTCTTGGAGGGGCTTGATGTAGAATGTATAGTTTAGGATTTGAAGATGTATTTTAAGGTACCAAAAAATTTCAATTAATTTGATTTTTTTATAAACACATAAATCATCTCATAAATCATCAATAGAAGTGATGAATAAAATTTGTAATGTTTTTAGACATTGCAATAAAAATTTCATAAAATGTTGTACTCATAGATTTGGTAGAAATTTTGCAATTTAACATATACAGTTAAGGCTTGAATTCTAGAAGGAAGGTCTAAATCATTTGCCAATTTTTGCTATTACATAGATTTGTTAGATGCAACCATAGCCATGCAATTGCTTTTGCAATAAACATTGCTTGAAAATTTAATATTTAGCTTATACAACAAGGGATTTAGAATTCTACACATTCAGTTCATTCAAGGAAAATGGTCTCTCTATATATATAAGCATGTGTTGATTGCTTGTGATAATAGTGACCTCACAACACTTGAAAGTGACCTTCATTTCCTCTTACTTACACTTCATACTTGAGAGGAGGACATTTTTTTGTAAGTCATGAAAACAATGAGTGAATTCAAGAATAGGAGTAGAATGGAGTTCAAAATGTACAAAGATTATAGGCCATTGTAGTATATTATGATGATAACTATATTAGTATGGTGTCAATACTTTTTAACCTTTAAAGGACCAAATGGCATTTTTTTGGCAACATAGTACTTTTGGGTAGCTACGATGAATGGAATTTTTTTTATTTGAAATTTTTACACAACATATACTGAAAGACCAGTTTTCAGATGCTATAATTTTTATAACTTTTGACAACATGGTTAAAAAATTATTCTATGATATGTAATTTTTAGCAATCTATAGTAGCCTACGCAACCCCCCAAAAAAATTTAAATCACTTTTTCAAGAAATAAAAACTTGAAATTAGTTTTCTAGATTTATATATATGTGGAAAGCTTTGAATCATTCTATTTTGATTGATGGAATGAAAGTTATAAGGAGTTCTAGATTGTAGGTAGTTTGTGTGTAGTTATGAAATCTCTACTCTAAAATAAACTTTGAAGTTCTTTATTTAACTCAATTTTTAATATTTTAAAAACAAAATAAAATCATAGGATGTAGATTGTTTATTACAACACTACAACCATTGGGATTAGCATTTTTCAAATCCATAACAAAATTCTCTACAATTTCATATTTTGAATTATTTTCTACTTCTTTCTACTTACTATTTTTTCCTTATACGTTGTACAATTCCGAATGATCTAAATTTCTTCAAGTATGTTGCCAACATGCCTTAAAGAATGAATTCAAAGTAGCACCACCATTTTAGACATTTTTTCATACAAATGTGACCTTGTGAAGTGCAGTTGCTCGATCTTTTGTAAGGTCCCCAAAAAGGATTTTTGTCACTTCAAACACTAATATCTTGCAATCTATCTTGTGGAAATTTCTAATTTTTTTTCCACATCTTCTGAAACCAATTTACTACATTGAGAAGTCAATACTTTGATGAAGGGGCATTTAGTTTTTGGATGCAAGTACTAGCAATCTAGATCGAAAGGTGAGAGGGCAAATTTTTTTAACCCCTAAAGGACCAAGGCCTTATTTCTGCCAAAAAACACTCAAAACTGCCATTTCTGTAGCAAAGAGTAAAAAAATTTGATTTTTTTTTTTTGCACATCCAACCATAGGATCTTATACCTTACTAGTATGGAAATGTGTGGAAAAAATTTCAGAAATTTTGACCACATAGATTAAAAGATATTTGCATTTAAAGTGAAAAAAACAATTTTTTTAGCACCTTGTGAGACTGGTTATTTGACTTTGAACTTTTTTAACCTAAATTTTTTGCTCTACAGAGTTTTCAGCTTTAAATCCTTATTGTGTAATATTGAGTTGAGAGTCTAGGTTTTAGGGATTTTTTTTTTTTTTTTTTAAAATTTAATGCTTAAAAAAATTGCTAAGTAGAAGTAGGTATGAGAATGAAGGAAAATCTAAATTATTAATATCTATAAGATGGAATTAAAATTCACTAATTCCAATGGTGAGATTGTTCTAGCAAGCAAACAAAATCATGTAAAATTTTTTTTTTCAAAAAAATTATAAAAATTGCATTCAGAAATGAATTCTGTAGGTTATTTTTTCATGAAGATGCTCTAACTGCCCGATAAACAAGATTGTCCATAACTTTCCCATAATAAGTCCAAATGGAATGAATCAAAGCTTCCCATGCAGAAAAAAATATAGTCTACAAGAAAAAAAATCCAAAAAAGAAAAATTCAAAATTTTGCAAATTTTTTTTGCTGCCTGAACTGCCCCTGTCCCCTATTTTGAGCTTATTTGGTCATAACTTTTGTTTTCGGGCACCAAATGTGAAAAAAATTATATTCCCATGAAGCTCATCAGTTTTTCTATCTTCAAAAAAAGTTTCAAAAAATCATGACAAAATTTCAGCCCGTAGGTACCTGCCCGAAATCCAATTTGTCCCCCGAAGGGACAATGGTCCTTTAGGGGTTAAGGTTTTGATCAAAAATCAAGAAGTCCTTGGAAAATGCATTTATACTTCCATAAAGGTCCAATGATGTAGAGCTCATTGCTTCCTACATAGCACAAAAATCTTCAAATTTTGAGCCCCTTAGGATTATAGCTAATCCCTCCTCTTTAAAGTGGATGAGATTGAAAATTTTGTGGCTCTTTATTGAAAAGAACTATTTTAAAAATATATTGTTATTATTATTATTTGCCATTTCATGCCGTCTTGATGATTTACACCAATCTAAAGCTCATGACCTTGAAAAGAAGAATTTTCAATGGCAAATAGAAGGCTTCGAGAGGAAAACTTCTCTATTCCCCCCCCCCCCCCTCATTTTTAGTGTAAATCAAACCTTGGAGAGGGACACAATTGCAAAATGGTCCATGATGGGAATGCTTGCCTTACTCCAAAAATTGGTAGCAATGTAGTTTGGTCCAAGCCTTTGGGTGGGTTTGTATCTCCAAATGGATTTTATCTTCATACCTTAAATGATTCTCATATAAATTAGAGTATGATATTTTAGAGTATTTTACCTCAAATTGCACTATAAGATAATGTTAAAGATAGGTAGCAAGTTGTCTTTAAGAGGAATTTTTTTTTCCATTACTTGGAGACAAAAGTAAAAACTTGCAATTATTGCAAGGTGGTTAACCTTTAAAAAAATTATTTCAATTTTTTGTGGATTTTTTTGTTGCCCAATCTCTCACATTTTGAGGTTATTGTGGCATAACTTTTGCTCCCGGGCACCGGTTGAAATAAAAACTATATTCCCATAAAGCTCATAAGTTTTTCTATCTTGTGAAAAAGTTTCAAAAAGTTTCAATAAAAATTGAGATCATAGAAGCCTACCCGAAATCCATTTTGTCCCCCATAGAGACAATGGGACTTTAGGGGTTAAAGGGTGAAGCCCATGACCATGTTATAAGCCTCAATATCTTTTGTTTTATTTTCTCTATTTTTTCACTAATTATAAACAATAATGATTTTATTCTATTTTTCAAAGATGAACTTACATGTCTTCTATAAGTCATGGAATTTTCAAAAAAACTTGTGAAAATTTGAAATTATTATAAATTTTTAAAGAAAGAGTAATTAAAAATAATTCTTATCAAATACAAAATATGCTTAAAAAATATCAAAATTTAACCTTATTTGTACAATATATTATAGAGCATCCTAATATAAACCAAATTTTGTGTCATTCTTCAATTAAAAACTAATGCACCATAATTATTGCCCCAAAGTTCAAATTGTAATGAAATATTCAATTTTTAAAAAAAATTTAAAATTTTGAATTGGAGTACAAACAACATTGTGTCAACTACAATTGATTAGTTGGGCTCCAATCCAAAACAATCATTTTTATGGCTAAAATTTCAAATCAAGAGCAAGAAAGAACAAGGTGGTAAAATATACTTTACAGACAATATTTTGTTAATCCATTTTTTAGGGTCTTCTTCTAAAGAATAGCCAATAATACCTCTATGTGAAATAATTTTTTCCAACATCCTATGTATACAAATTCAAATTTTTTTATAAAAATAGATGAAAAATGTTATTCTCATCATATATTGCTCGCTTATAATCAACCAAATGCCACAAAGTAGCACACTGGGCATTCTAGTGCTAATCCTTCAACAACATCATCACAAAGTTAAACCTTGTGGTTTGTCAATAGTTATCATGCAGTTATCATTGTTTCATGGGTTCACATGTTAATTACAATTTACTGCATCATTACAATGTATTATTTCGCATCATTATCGCATCATTACAATGCATTACTTGCAATTCATCATAACGATGCAAAGTAATGCATTGTAATGATGCGATAAATTGTAATTAACGTGAGAATCCATGAAACAACGATAACCACATAATAACTGTTGACAAACCGTAGAGTCTAAACTTTGTGATGATGCCAATCTCCTCAAGCTTGATTTTGAAAGAATGGATAACAAAAACAACTTTTTGTAATTTTTTTGAAAATGTTTCAATATGATAAACCATTTTATAATACATGTGACTTGCCAAGCACCACATTTAGGTTTCAAAAGTAAAGTACTATTTATTGTTCACCTTTTACATGTCTTGACCTAACAAATTTTGGTCAAGCAACAAGAACCATGCCCTGCTTCAAGGGGATTTTTTATTATCCTTAGGTTGCCCACCAGTCAAGGAAATGACATTTAATTTTTTTTATCTTCATTTATGTTATGGGATGTAGCCCATTCTTGATTACCTCCCTTATGGCAATGTAGGCTCCTCTCTTTCTATGTAAAAAGAGATATAAACAACCATAAATTATAGCACAGTTTCCAACGTAGTTCTGGTGCATTATGATTGGCTATAAGACTTAATATTGCAACTAGTCCTTAGTTGAAAATAAAAGGGTCTATGTGACTAATATGGATAAAAGAGAATCTACAATTAAAAAATTCACATGAATTATGTTTTGAGAAATAAAATTCTAGAAAATTATAAAAAGATTCCAAACTCTATTTGAATACACAGGTTAATTTTATGAATTGAAGAAACCCACCCCATAGATATGTGTGTTTGCTTAACCCTTAAACCCCTTAGAGTCCTAAGGCCTTTTTTCAATCAAAATCCATTCAAAACTGTCATTTCTATTGCAAAGAGCAAAAAACTTTAAAAATTACTTTTTTATACATCTAATTGTAAGATCTTGTACTACACTAGTATAAAAATGCATAGAAAATGTTTCAGGAACTTTGACCTTCTAGATTGTAAGATATTTGCATTCAAAGTGACGAATTCAAGATTTTTTTACGAAGATGCTTAGATTGCTCCAAAACTAAGATTATCCATAATGTTTTTATCATTGGTCCAAATGGAATGAATCAAAGCTTCAAATGTAGACAAAAATATAATCTCTGAGAAAAAAATTAAAAATTAAAAAAATCCAACTTTTTGTGATTTTTTGGGTTGTCCCTCAAGTTGCTTTTTGGACTTATTGTGACATAACTTTTGTTTCCAAACACCAATTGAAATAAAGCTAATTTGATTTCCTATCTTCAAAAAAGGTTTCAAAAAATTATGTCAAAAATTGAAATCACACGAGCCTACCCAAAATCCCAAGAGTCCCATATAGGGACTTTGGGATTTTAGGGGTTAGACATTGAGGTGGATGTTTGGCGTCCAATGGATGACATAGAATCTTTGGGTGCATGATAGAAATACTACTATCCATCCTAGTAGTTTTGTATGGAAAGGGAAGATCTTCTACATTACTTTGATGTCCAATGAATGTTTGGAGATTTTTTTAAACTAATGATTTCCATAGTATCAAAATGGATGATTTCCACGGGCAACAGTCTATTGTTTAACTCCTACATCACAAAGTTTAGACCCTATGGTTTGTCAACAATTATCATGTGGTTATCATTATTTCATGGTTTTACACGTTAATTACAATATATTGCATCATTACAATGCATTACTTCACATCATAATGCATTATAATGATGGGATAAATTGTAATTAACGTGTGAACCCATAAAACAACGATAACCATATGATAATTGTTGACAAATTGTAGGATCTAAACTTTGTGATGTAAAAGATAGTATGCATTTTTTGGCAATATAGAAATTTTGGTAGATGGAGAATTTCATTAAAATGACAATTATTCTGTGAAAATGGTACAAAATGGGATTGCAAGATGGAAGAGATTCATAGAAAGATGGCACAGGGTGAAGAGACATTGGAGTTGTGTTGTTATTTGGACTTGTTGGGGACATAATTGGCACATCTATGAGGTTGACATGCCAAGAAGCGTTGTTGTATGTGCTCTTGACTCGTGTAAATGGTATGCGGAATATTGCCATTTTAATGATATTCCCCATGTAGATACTTGTGATTAGAGATTTGCATATTTTAGGCTGAAATTTTAATGGAATGTGGGGATGAGGAATGTCTTTCATATGCACCAAATTTCACGACATTTGGAAGTACAAGTCAAAAATTATGGCCAACTATGTTACTTTTTTCATCGGCCGGGCAATATGGGCAAATAAAAAAAATCACTTTTTTTAAAACAAAAATTTGAAATTGGTTGTCTAGAATTATGTGCACATGGAAAGCTTTGAATCATTCCATTTTGATCAATGAGATGAAAGTTATGAGTAGTTTTTGTTTGTGGGCAATTATAGATTCTCTATTCTAAAATAAACTTTGAAGTCATTTATTTTACTCAATTTTCAATATTTTTTGAAAAAAAAAAATCATAGGATGTAGATTGTTTATAACAACATTTTAACCATTGGGATTGACATCTTTCAATTCCATAATTAAATCCTTAACAGTTTAATATTTTGGATCATTATCTACCACTATCTACTTACTATTTTTTTCCTATATGTTGTACAATTCCAAATGATCTGAAATTTTTTAAGCACGTTGTCATGTTGTAGATTTGTGTATTATATAAAAACATATTATAATATATTTTATTGGATAACTTCAAGGTGATGCCGTTCCGATATATATATAAGAGGACGGTTTACCTTAGAGCTTCATTGTTTTTTAATAGTGGATTTTGTTTCCTACTTTAGAATTAGAATGTCAAACTAGAGGGTTTTTTCTGAGTCTCAAGATGAAGAGCCTCAACCGGAGGTTGAATTCGAGCTTTCTTTATCACAACTAATGGAGCAGCCCCTTTTGGTGCGAGATCTTGCATTGCCACTTAGGCATCCTCGAGATGAAGCTGGGCCTTCTCAACCGCCGAAGCAACCTCACATAGAGAGGCGATGGCACGAAAATCTTGATTCCGATGCTCGTGTTTTGGTGATCTTGTTCCAAGTTGGGTGTGTTGAGCCGGACATTCAGGAAGTGACATTCGAGGCGAGTTATGAGGACAAAAACATCGATCAGTACTATTGTATGGTTCGGCTGGTGGAGGGTAGTCGTGGCCACCAACGTTGGTTGGAAGGTCTAGTCAACCTATTGATGAAAGCTGAGCGTGCAAATTATGTTGTTGTCACCATCAAACGCATTCTCAACTTTTTGCAAATGGAATGAAGCTTTGATTGAAACTCTAGTTTTTTACCTCTAGTGAGCATTTATTGGATGTTAGTTTTTACTTTGAGTATTTTATTGAAATCAGTGTGTGATTATTAATGTAAAATGAAAAATTAGTGACAGTATTTAGCTTGAAATTTGGAGTTTGGAGTTAAGGGAGAGTGTAAATGGGGATTTAGTTTGAAATCTTAGGTGGGGTCTTGGTAGGGGCATGGGCTGATGTGCCCCACCCTTCATTTTAGATGGGGAGGAAAAGAGGGAAAAGATGCTTAGTTGGGGGAGAAAGGAAGGGAAGAGTGTATGTGTTTTGGGAGGTTTTTGGTTGAATTTCGAGTGGATGTAGCTCATGGAGCATAAACAATTGAGTAATGAAAATTTGGCACAACATTCCTTATATTCAAAGCTTTTCAAAGAGTGTTTGTAAGTTGAATTTGGAGTTGGGAGTCAAAAGTTATGAAAGTTTGAAATTGTGAAGACCCAAGGATCTCCATTAAGAAGTCAGAGGCTTCAACAAGCTATAACTTTTGAAGTACTCACTGATTTGACTTGATATTTGAGAGGTGTATTTTTCTTGTTTATGTATTTCTAAAAAGATATGATATTTGTCGTTTGGAGTGTTTATCAAAAAGTTATGAGGTGACAAAGTTTGGAGTGGAGATTGAACTTGAAGGAAAAAGGCCGTAACTTCAACGCCTACAACTTTTGTTCAGTTTCTTTGATGGAATTGAAACTTTGATATGTTTTAGATTATCATTTTAGTTTTTCAAATTGTGTTTATTTATACAAATTGGAGTTGTAATGCAAAAGTTATGAAGTATCAAAGGTTAAGAAGATTTCTACCTTCTTGTTTGAGAAGGCCGAGACTCTAAGTCTCATAACTTTTGGACAGTATCTTAGATTATTGTGATATTTTCACAACTTATAGATAGTAGTGAGAGCTTTTCAAATTGCTCTTATACATAGTATTTCAATCTTGTAATCAAAAGTTATTGAGGTTTAAAGAGGCAATGTTTAGTTAGTAAGGAAAAAGAAGACTTCTACTTTGTCCTTTAATCACTTTTGGACAGTATCTTAGAATATTTTCAATTTTTGTGAGTCATTAGATTGTGCTGTTAGCTTTCTAAATTGCTAAAGCACTTAGCACTTGAGTTCCTAGAGCATCTGTGACACTAGATTAAAGATTGCAGCTTGCTTGGGACTTAGTTTTTCTTAATTTTGTTGGAATTTCTTCAAGTTTGTGAGTGAAAGAAGTTTTCAAGACTCAAGATTGAAGATTTGAGACTCAAAGTAGAAGAAGGTTGAAGATTCGTGTGTTGTGGCTTGTGGCTTGTTTTTCCTAGCCGGTTTTGGAGGCTCGTTGTGAATTTCTTGTTTTCCCAGCCTGTTTTGGGAGCTAGTTGTTATTTAAATTTTGCATTGTAAACTTGGTTGCAGGCTATGGAGTCATTCTTATGACAGTATTAGCCCCATTTTATGTTTGTGGCGACGAAGTGGAATCCTGGTTACCGTAGGTTTGAAGTTTAGGAGCCAATTTCCGGACGGTCAGCTCGTGGTTTGGCCGTCCTGTTTTACCCGTCCAAAGACTTGTTTCTTATTACACACCTTTATCCTTGGCCCTATAGAACCACTACAGGACAGGCCAACGGAAGATCGAGTGAAGATTCAAGTAAAGAGTCAAGTGAAGATTCAAGTAAAGAGTCAAGTGAAGATTCAAGTTTTGAAGATTGAAGACCAAAGACTCAAGATAAAAAGATTTGACAAAACCCATAGTAAAACTATTCCCAGTCGCAACTAGAATCTTCGCGATTTCCCGAAGCAAACTCTCTCAACACGACAACGTGACTAACTTGTCTAGGAAAAAGAATCCAAAAAGTAACCACCATTTTGGACATTTTTTCATAGGAAAGTGAGCTTGTGAAGTGCAGCTGCCTTGTTTTTCGCAAGGCTAAAAAAATGATTTCAGTGGATTTTGAATGCATATATCTTGCAATCTATGAGGAAATTTCTGAAATTTTTACCACATGTTCTCAAGTAAGCATACTAAAAGATCCTACAGTTACATGTGTCAAAAAAGTTTTTTTTTTCAAAAAAATTGGTACTTGTACTAGAAATGACAGTTTTGGAGCGTTTTTGGTGAAAACATAGTGAAGGAACTTTAGGGGTTAACCCATAAACGATGCGGTGGATGTTTTTTTGTCCAATGAATGACAAGGAATTCTCATCTATAGGATAGAAATGCAACTATTCATCCTCAAAATTAAGGGTGGAAAGAGGAAATCTTCTATAGTAGTTTGACTTGTAATGAATATTTTTGGTATTTTTAAACTAGATGATGTCACACAGTTCTAAAAGGGTTGATTTTAACAGTCACCAGCTCGGCATTTAAAGGTTAAAGGTTAAGAGCATCGCCACCAGCTGTTCCCAATGGCCTCGGCAACGGCACTTTCTATTTGCCGTGCATTTTTAGTGGAGAATGGCTCCACACCAGCATCCCGGCACGCTACTAATTCTACCGTCTCTCCCGTCACTCTCACATTTGCTCGGCAAAAGAGGGTCTTTGTAGAGGGCAATTTTATAATCACGCTAATTTGGTCAACGACTCAACGTAGACTATGGCCTCTGTGGATGCTAACGTGGAGGTAATAGAAGGTAGTGGGGGATGTATAAAGAAGGGGAAGAATTTTTGTGAGGCTGAGAAAAAGCAAGTGTGCTTTTCTTTTTTGTACATTTCATGGGATCCAAAGCAAGGGACCGGACAGAAGAGTGGAAATTTTTAAAGACACATCACAGAGATAAGAAATCATATTTCAAGTGAACCCATGACTAACCTTCAAAGTGTGTGGAGATGCTTTGGAAGTAATTCTTCAACAATGCACACTCCACACATGTTTGAAGGATGGACAAAATCCACAAATAAAAATGATAAAAGAATTTCTACTTAAGAATATAAGATTATATAAGAATTTACATCTAAATAAAATTAAAGAATCTATAAATATTAAGAAGTACATGTACATGTAATAGATATCTACAAAGTAAGTGATAAAGCTTCTACTTTTAATTCTTAAGTAGTGTGTGTATGAAATAGATGTCTATAAAGTAAAAAATTAAACTTCTATTTTTAATTCTTTAGTAGATGTTTACAAAGTACAAGATAAAGTTTCTATTTTTAACCCTTTAGTACCATGTTCATGTATTAGATATCTACAATGTAAAAGATAAAGCTTCCACTTTTAACTCTTTAGTACATGTTCATCTATTAGATATCTACACTGTAATAGATAAAGCTTCTACTTTTAACCTTTTAGTATCATGTTTATGTAATAGACATCTACAATTTAGGAGATAATTTTTTTACTTTTAACCCTTTAATATTATGTTCATGTGGAATAAAAGTCAATTCAAAATTTTGCTTCAAAACAAGTATAATAAGAGTACCACAGTGACATTCCCAATGACGTGGCATTTAAATAATGATAGTCAATCCAATTTTAGTGAGTTGTTGGTGGGGAGCATTGGATGGTCACGGCACCACTACATCTAACGAGGCGGCAAGTGCCTCGCCACTTGTTGATGCCGTGGTCCAATTTTGCGTCACTGGTGGCGATGCTCAAATGGTCAGAAATGGGTTGCCTCCCTTACTGGGAACACTTGAAAAATCCTTAATCCCAGTCAGTATGAGTCAAATTTTATCATCCGGAGTAATAATGCATTCATCCCTCCATTTCCGTCGGGAGATCTTACCCCCAACTGAAGATTCGCACGGAGACCGGTAGCTGCCCACATGGACTGTCTGTAGTCTGTCTGGGCCCAGCAGGGTAATTTTTGGGTTCTCCAGGGGTAAATCCAGCTCCCTGGGCCCACTTCGCAGACTGAACTTACTCAAGGCCAGGGCGAACTGACGGCCAGGGAGAACCTTATTGATTGACCCCTTATTAGTTGCCCTGTGTTTTAACCCTGGAAAAAACACTGGAATTTTTTATTTGCCGCCCATCAGAAAATTTGGAAATTTTGAATTCATTTTTTGCAATCAGAAGCCCTAAATTAGTTGACATATACAAAGAAATACAAAATTGATGCGGCACAAAATAGGTGGCAATTTTTACAGTTACCCCTGAATGGGGCAATAAGGGGGTCCATCCTCTCTGGCCGCAAATTGCCTCCCTCATTGCCCCTTTTTTTATCCCCCAAAAAAAAACTGGAATTCTTCTATCTGCCACATATGATAAAATTTGAATTCATATTTGCAATCAGAGGTCCCAAGTTAGCCATGGGAGGTGAAGAAATACAAAAGTGACGCAACACAAAATAGAAAACAATTTTTACACTTCCCTTCTGACAAGGACAATGAGGGGCACCTGGGAGGATTGACCCCGTCATTGCCCCGTGTTTTAACCCTGGAGAAAACACTGGAATTTTTTATTTGCCGCCCATCACAAAATTTGGAAATTTTGAATTCATATTTGCAATCAGAGGCAATGTACGGGGAGTACCAGCCATTTAGTTACGAGCTAGCCGATTGATTTTGAGAATTTCCGAATGGATTTCAAAATCTTCGGAAAAAACCCAATCATTTAAGAGGAAAATCAGAGAATATTCTCTATTTTATAAAAGTCTAGCCGAGAGAATGCTTCAAGCCACCGTTTGGTCTCAGAAAATGTAGGATTTTAGCCGGTTAAGCTAAAAATCTCCCCGGACTGTGATCAGAGGCCCTCCATTAGTTGAGATATGCAAAGAAATACGAAATTGATGCGGCACAAAATAGATGGTAATTTTTACATTTACCCTTGTATGGGATAAAGGGGGTCCATCCCCCTGGCCGCAATGAGGGGCCCTCCACTACTTACTACTACAGATCTAGTAAGATTCTCTTGTTGGATGATATCTTGTCCGATTGAGCTCCCGCACGAGTGGAGTAGTCGGTACAGCTAAGTCCCCCGCCAGGCTGGAGATTCCTACTCCAAAGAAAGCTGTCTGTACGGTAGTCCCACTTGCCCTTCTCATAACATTGCCACTCAATATCCTCCCCCGAGCTGGAGGTAGAATCCCCCAAGATGCCCCGGGGAGAATTCAGTTATAATTTGAGTTTTTTAATTGGCTCTTGGCGAATGTAAGTTTGCTGAGTGCTGGTGGTGAGTTGGCCCAGGCCATCACCCCCCGGGAACTCACAAAGTCAATATACATTCCAGGGAGGTCATAATTTCGCGGAACGGGTGCCTATTTGGTTAGAAACTGTAATTCATTTATCCCTGGGTATTTCTTGACACTAGGGGCTTCTGATTTCCGGGGGAGGGAAAGGGAACATCCCCTGGAAGGTTAACCCCTAAAGGAAAGGACCATTGTCCCTTGGGGGGACAAATTGGATTTTGGGCAGGTACCTATGGGCTGAAATTTTGTCATGATTTTTTGAAACTTTTTTTTGAAGATAGAAAAACTGATGAGCTTTGTGGGAATATAATTTTCTTCACATTCGGTGCCCGGAAACAAAAGTTATGACCAAATAAGCTCAAAACAGGGGATGAGGGGCAATCTGGGTAGCAAAAAAAACTTTGCAAAATTTTGAATTTTTTTTTTTTGGGATTTTTTTTCGTGTAGATTATATTTTTGTCTACATGGGAAGCTTTGATTCATTCCATTTGGACTTATTATGAGAAAGTTATGGACAATCTTGTTTATTGGGTAGGTAGAGCATCTTCTTGAAAAAATAACTTATAGAATTCATTTCTGAATGCAATTCTTACAATTTTTCTGAAAAAAAATTTCTACATAATTTTTTTTTGCTTTCTAGAACAATCTCACCATTGGGATTAGTGCATTTTAATTCCATCTTAAAGATATTAATAACTTAGATTTTCCTTCATTCTCATATCTACTTCTACTTAACAATTTTTTTAAGCATGAATTTTTTTTTATTTTTTATTTTTTATTTTTTTATTTTTTTATTTTTTCCTAGACTCTCAACTCAATTACCCAAAATAGGGATTTAAAGCTCAAAACTTTGTAGTGCAACAAATTTAAGTTACGCCAATTGATCTTTTCATCCAATATCAATTGGTCTTTCTATCCAATACCAATTGGTCTTTCTATCCAATACCAATTGGTCTTTCTATCCAATACCAATTGGTCTTTCCGTCCAATACCAATTGGTCTTTTGTCCAATGAGTGGTCACTTAACGCAAAATGGTCCATGATGGAAATGTTCCAAACAATGGTGAGGAAAATGGTTCTGCACTAGCACCATGTCATGTTAAAAGTTTTGTCATTCTTCTTGTTTACTTCTACATTTGTTTGGCAAACGAGGGCCTTTATAGCAGGCAATATTACACTCACGCCAATTTGGTCAACATCAACTATGGCCTTAGTGGAGGACATAGAAGCTAATGAAAGGTGTTTTAAAAAAGGAGAGAGCTTCAGTAAGGACTTTAACCCCTGAAAGGCCCAAGGCCATTTTTCGGTTTTAAACCACTCAAAACTACCATTTCTACCGCATTCACCAATGAAAATTTAAAAATATATTATTTTTATAATCTAACTATACTAGGACCTTGTACTTTAGTTGTCTAAAATCATGTAGTAAAAATTTTGTGAAGTTTGACCATAAAGATTGAGAAACATTAGAATTAAAAGTTGGAAAAAAAAAATTGAACACTAGCCTACAATTATAGATAGCTTTGACCACTACTTGTAGAATGTTTTTGCTCTATGAACTTTGAATTAAAAAATTTTGTATTAAAAATTTGAGTTGAAAGTCTAAAAAGAAAAATTGGAAAAAAAAATAAATCATTAATAATTCTAAGATGGGATTGAAACACAATAATCCCCAAACTAAGATTTTTTTAACAAGAAAATTTAACCTTACTAAGAAATTTTTTTAGAAAAATTGTGAAGATTGCATTTAGAAATGAATCCTATAAGTTTATTTTTTCAAGAATATGCTTACATTGCTTGAAAAACAAGATTGTTCATAACTTTCACATCATTAATCAAAATGGAGTGAACAGAAGCATGTAGACAAAAACATGATCTATAAGGGAAAAGAATTTAATTTTAGTTTCAATTTTTTATGATTTTTTTCTACTTGCCAAATAAAATTTGGATTTTTGTAGTATAACTTTTAATTTGCTCCCAGGAACTGATTGAAATCAAAAATATTTCCACAAAGCTAATAAGTTTTTCTATCTTATGAATAGTTTCAAAAAGTTTCATTGAAAATTGAGGTTATAGGAACCTACCCAAAACCCATTTTTGTCCCCCAAAGGAACAATGGGCCTTTAGGGATTAAGGAATTGTTGATGCGGAGCATTGGGGCTTGAGTGCACTACCACATTTCACGAGGTGGCAAGTGCCTTGCCACTTCTTCATGCCATGGTCTAATTTTATGGAAATTGAGGCAACCTTCTATATTATCCAAAGGATGTTTTAGCAACTATCATATTCAAAATGCATGCTATCTTGTTTCATTTGTCAAGTTTTAAAAAAATGCAAGCTAGTGCTACATGGACAAATTCTCTTGTAGAATAGTTCATAAGGGAAGATTTTTATTTATTTATTTATTTTGATAGAAATGAAAACACAATTCAATTGCAAAAGTGGAAAGATGCAATGCATGGCTCAATAAGGGCACATAACCTCAATGAACCCCATTTAAGTATAGATGATATACCAAGTTTATCATTGGATGAAGAGAGACATGTTTTTTCCATAGCTTGGAGATCCTTTAGCGTGTATAAAGCCAATAATGCTAGCATGTGAGCATGAAAATGCAAGCATGTAAGCTTTGAGCATATATATAAGTATACATACTACAACCATTGAAGGTGCTTATAATGTAAACACCTATAATATAGGTACCTATATCATAGTTACACTATAATCATGAAATGATTCTATAATATAGCCCCTTATAATATAGGTGTATAGTCTTCTAGACTCATGTGCTCATGCATGCTTCTAGACTCACATAATAGCAATCTTCCATATGAAGCTTCACTTTCAAGCCTTTTTGTTGAAAATCGTTGACCAAAATTCAACCATTCAAGGATTGAGGTTACGACTAGTAATGTAAGTAGAGTCTTGTTTTGAGACATAACATTAGTTGCCACTCACAAGGAATTGCATGTTATTTTTGTAATGATATTCTACTATCACATTATCAACAACAATCCATTTCATATGTTAGTGAAACCTTTGAGGGTCTAATATTATAATATACAAATTAGTGAAATTAGGTTGCTTTAACAATTAGGTTACTTTACTCAAAAATGTTACTTCATGACTCATTGTTTGTCCATGTGGAAGCGCATGTGATTATCTAGAACCGGACCTTGAACTGGTGCACCAACCCATGCCATACACATGGTTCGGGGTTGATGAAAATGATTTCATCTTTTTATAACAACAATAAATATTTATATTGTATAAAATGTCAAGAAATTAGTGAGGAACAACTTTATTTCACTATTGTAGGTTGAGAGCAAATTTGACATAAAATAATTTTAAAAAACTAACCTGGAAGTTTTCAATAATTATTTGTCAAAAGTCCTAAATGTGAAATAAATTAAATGGGCAAAATGTTGTCATTGTCCCAAATTCCAAACAATGTAACATTGCCTATTTAAGCCCTTGGACAACTACTTGGCATTCAACAAAATGATCAACTTTCAACTACGATAGAAGTGCCTATGTATGATAATTTAAGCATTTCATTGTATAGAATATGGAAAATTTGTTGAGAAACTAAGTTCAATTTGTGCAAACATAAGGATGAGGAAGAATACAAATATACCCCCCAATTTTTTTCTAATAATGAATATTCTATTCAATATAAATGTGGATTTTTCAGTTGGACCCATTCCAGATTTACAGACTCACCTACTATAGTTAGCTTTGGCACTTCTCCCTAAGCAAAGAGGGAAGAGAAATGAGTAGATGAGAAGGTACAAACAAAGGATCTTTTTCAATGAATAGTGCATCCACCTATTGTCCACAACAGGTAACCCTGTAAAGCCATCATGGAGTTGTTTAAAATAGATATTTCTACCTTTAGTCTCCTACTCAATAATTTCCAAACTCATGGGGATCATTCATATGGAAATGTGCATTCAATATGGTAAAAATACCTATTTCAAACGACCCCTTGTGTCATGGCTTTTTAGGTTGACTTATTGTAGACAATAGTTGGATGTAGTGTTCACCGAGAAAGATTTTTTGTTGTACCTTCTCGTTTGCTCATCTCTTTCTCTTCCTTATATGAGAAGTGCCAAAGTTGACTAGAATAGGTGAGGCTATGAACCTAGAGTGGGTCCAACTAAAAAATCCACATTTATATTGAATAAAATATTTATTCTTGGAGAAAAAATTTAAGGTGTTTTTTCATTCTTTCTCATCCTCATGTTTGCACACATTGAGCTCAATTTCTCAACAAATTTCCCATATCCTATACAATGAAATGCTTAAGTTATCAGGAAGAGGTACTTCTACCATATTACTTTTAGAAAAATATTCAGTACAAAAACAAAGGACTCCATGAGTTTATGAGCTATTACCATGAGCTTCATGACTTGGTGGTGTTGTAAGCTTCACAAGTTCTTGTCACAAATATAAAAAAAACAAAGCCAAATGAATCTCGAATTCCATTGCCATACGCTGTAATTTACAGTAGTTCCATAGCACAAAGCGGATTTTTTTTTTATAATTAAAAAAAAGAAGCCTAATTTTTTAATTTTTTTAAATGCCAAATGTATTTTCACCATGCATGGCTCACTTTGTGCATCATGTAAGGTAATTTACTTTAAAAGCAACCATATTCTAAATGCAACCCCTAGCCACCAATGAGTGACATGTTGCTTGAAATATCTATTACCATATTGAATGCACATCAATGATGAGTTCAGTAGGCTTAAATGGTCGCTTTAAGAGCAGACTACCTTAATATTTAGCATAGTTTCCTCAGGATACTAAATCCGTTCCACAAAGTGAGACGAGCAAGGTGAAAATGCAAGTTCTCCGAGATGCAGGTAAAATCTTGCCCCCCCTTATTTTGTGCCGTTTTTAGGGTATGCTTCTTACCACCCCTCGCTAATTTGCAAATAGGAATTCAAAATTTGCAAATTTTTTCATGTGTGAAAAATAAAACCATTCCTTGCGTTTTCCCCTTGCTGAGCCCACTTCGTGGGATGGGTTGAAGTAGCATCCTGCGTAGTTTCTGGCTTTCCTCACGAAGTCCAAAGTGTACAGTGTCTGTGTGACTGGTGGCATTATTTTGTCTGTAAGTGCTTTTACTGTTGTCTGTAAGTTACTTTTGGATGTGTCGAGTACTTTCTTAGGCCCTTTCATTTTTTTTTTTAAAACAAACGACACTGCAATGGCTCATTAGCTGTACCTATTTTCAAGGTTTTATCTGCATTGTATTACCACCAGACCCAGGAAAGACCAGAACAAACTGATAGAATACTAAATGTGTCAAGCTCTGGAGAGAAGAGAAGGAGGTGAGTGTGCTTTTTCCTGCAATTTTTTTACTCCATTATCATCGATGTAACAAAAATTGACCATGAATTGCAAAAATCAACACAAGGATGAACAGACAAAGTCTGGGGTCTCTGATGCAGACGGACTCCCCCAATTCTAAAGTAGTTAATGGTTCAAGTCCCCGTGCGCTCATGAATCTCAAAGAACTTGTCTCAATGTCTGGGAAGAACCAGTGGAATTGGGGGAAAAAATGGTTGCAATTCAAAAACATCGGCAAAAAGACGGTGCCAAAACTTGAAAAATTTCTATTTTGAATGAGAAATAGAGAAAATAACTGGACTCTGTACTTGAAAAAATGGTTCAATTTGGGAATTGAAGGAAAATAGTCGGTAAAAGTAAAAAAAAACTTCCCGAATGCTAACTTGTCTGATGTGTATGATTGGAATTAGGCCTTGTTCAGGGCCGGGGACTCAATATTCCGACACTTTACATAGGTCATTTCTATACGAAATTCACCTTTGGAAGTTCTAATGTAAGGTATAAGGTAAAACAGCCCATTGTGGTCAGAATGAGTAGTTTGACGTCATCTTGTTGCTGAAATTTTTCAATTTTTTTCCCACATTAGTACAAATGTAAGAAACAGCAAGTGCAATTGAGTTTATATATATATTTTTTTGACAAAGTATGAATTTGCTAGGAATTCTTGAAGTATTCAGCCCAAAAGAGTTTGTAGACTATCTTAAAACCAACAAAATCTGAATGTGTGATGCTCATCTTACTACCTAATGCACTCAAAATATTTTCTATCATGGAAGTCCTAAAAAAAGTCAATTTTTACAATGAATTTCACACTGAAAAATCAATGAGGTCACTGTTCACTTCATTACCTTATATATTTTGAAGTTGTTCACCTCAGTGTTTCAGACCTGCAACAGTCTTGTCAAGATGTCCTGAGCTTCACACATTCAGCTTATACTTTGCCAATTTTCCACTCAGCAGTCAGCTCCGTTGATTAGCGATGAACCGCCTCTTTGATCGCCTCGTTCGCCCTTGCGAATTGCTGCTATTGGTATTTCTGCGAGAGGTGGTCTTGCGAGCATTTGCAAAATGGAGACTCTGGAGTGGAATCCTCGATTTCTCCAATCCATCTGCTTGGTACTTTCACAAAATTCATCCAATCTGCTTTCATTGCGCAATCTCTGATTGAATACTTTGCTGAACCTGTGTGTTGCTTGGAGTTGTTCTTCTTCTCTTGGAGGTTGTGGAATAGCTTCGCTGTGGGAGCCTCCATTCTTGAAAATGTGATCGTATGGGCAACGTCTTGTGAAGTGTGGTGCTAGACAATGATAGCAGTTCTTTCTTTGACTCAGGATTCCAGCGATGCATGGCGATTCCAGGAGGACACCAAGGCGGCCATCAAAGAGGCGGTTCATCCAAAACGTTCAATCGGGGCGTCGATGGTGTATGAACTGCTGTTTCAGAGGGGAAGTCAAACGAATCAAGCAGTCAAGCGGGTATTTGAGTCACCGTCTCCACAAGCCTGCGGAGAAATGGCCTGAGCGAAATGATTCTCTCTGGGTTAGCTTAGAGACCCCAATGCCAGGTCTGTTAGCTGCGGAAAAGAGAGAGGAAGAGCCTATTCCAGCAGTTACAGTATGGGATGATCTACCTGCTGACATTCATGAAAAGATTCTGCACAGACTAGATTTTAGAGGTCTATCTCGTTTCAAAGCATTGTCAAAATCCTGTAAGAATTACGTTGAGAGTGCGGCCTTCCGTCAGTCGCGGGCAGAAGTTTCTGAAGGCTCATTCACGGCGATCATCTACTACATTAAACATAGAGCGTGGCAATGTAGTGGATACGATTTGCATACCAAGTCGTGGAGAGCGTTGCCATCCCTTTCGTACCTTCCACCTCCAGATGCCGAACTTTTCAAGGAGTATTCGGTATGCGGCCATGGCGGCCTCATGTGTGCTGAAGTTTCAAAGTCGCCCAAGAAAGGAGAATTCGTGGTGTTCAACCCCTTGACAGGAGAGAGAAAAGCTCTGCCACCACTGCTGTTTCCAAGAAACCCAGTGCTCGTTCACATCGTCGTCAACTCTGCACAAAAATCCTACAAAGTGATAGTTGCTGGGAGCTCGACCGCAAGTGATGAGCCTCTGTCTCGAAAAATGGAAATTTTTGATTCAGCCACTCTAGAGTGGAAAGAAACTCCAGACTTACTGGGACCGCCGTTCGGGCTGAACGAGCACCAGACTGGTGTGTGTCTGAACGGAATCCTCTTCTTCATCTCGTTTTTGGCAGGTGACTGCCGCAGGGGTGTGGTAGCATTTGATGTTGCCAAAGGCCAATGGTTGACGAACATGATTTGTCCGATCCCGTTCTCCTCGTCCTCAAACATCTTACAACTTGTCGAGAGTGATGGTAAGCTGTACCTATTCTCTGAGCAAGAGCGAGGTGCGATCGTGGAGCATTGCATCGACGAGATGGAGTTTCCTAACCCTAAAGCAGGAGTAGTGTCGTGTCAGTGGAGAAATGTGGTGCGGGTGAGCAAGTCGGGTGGACGAGGGCTTCTCGTGTACCCTGAGTACATATGTGTCGGATTCGGGGAAGGAAAGCTGTCTATCTTCAATACGCTCAACCGAGATGGTGTGGTGTACGACATGCGAGACGGAAGGCAGTGTGAGGTGTTAGAAAAACCGCCCGCAGATCAAAAGGGTGACAACTTCTTCAGCTTGAATCCGGCATCGTTCACAATTCAACCGAGCTTTGATAGTGATCCGAGTTACGTACCAGCAATATCGCTGAACCGTGACGGCCAATCTAGTGAATTGCCCTGTCAGAATATTACGGATTTTGAGATGTTCCGCAGTAACTGATTTGTATAAACCTGACGAGTTGGTTAATTCGGCTTTAGCAACCAGAATAGTTACAGACGTAAGTAAGTGACGAATTCTAGTAGACGAGAACCAGAGAAAAGAGATCCAATGTGTAATTGCTCATTGAATGATTGTACAGTACATATTGTAAATGAATTGTGAAATAAACTCATAAAGTTCTTACATATGACGACAGTCCCGCTAGAGTGTCTGTCCGTAGCTGAACGTCGAACCTGCTACAAACAATCGAAGGAGACTATGATCGAAACCTTGCTTTGCTTTAGAGCGATGATGATTGGTTAATATGGCGTTTATGGAAATCAAATACACGCTCTGCATCGGACACATGTGAACAGAATCAAGGTGCGAATCATACACTAGGCAAATCCAGTGACTTCATGTTTTCGAACAGCTCTGACAAACAGATATTGAGCACAAAAGTACCTAAGCAGGCTATTGCACAACTTTGAAGAAAACATGGCGACGAGATGAGGAACATGATTCGGATTTGGAAGAATTTTTCCCAGCCGATGATCTCAGCTGCAGAGACACACTATCACTTGTTTAGTAACAATCTCAAGTCATTAGTACCGCTCTGCTCACGACAATTCGTACTCCGTATATTCCATGAAGGTTACATGGAAGTCATGCTTACCATTGGTTTCAACCAATTACATAGAATTTTGACTAATTTAGTAAACATGCATATGAAGGTGCATGCAATCCTGTTCCACATCCCTGTTACCACAAAACCATATAACTAGAAATATCCCTACAAATATGACTCGAAATATCCCTACAAAAATGACTCGAAAGATCGCCGCACTAGAAATAGCCCTCCAGAAACGCACTGGCGTACAATATTCTACACCAGTAAGCACCATATCCAGGATGATGCTTAGTGCACACGCCAGCTCTGGAAGGTCACTTGTAATTCGATCGGCTTCAGTAATCTCCGCCCGGACTCCCACTTCCTCCCAGCAACAAGCAATCTGTGCATTCAACTCTGTCACAGAATCAACATCTGAAGAACAAGCATTAAATATCTTCGGTAATGCCTTTGAGGAGATAGTGCCTCTCTCTTTCCAGTCAACCGTAAATCCAAGTACACTCGCTTCTGCGACAGATTGTGAGCATTAAGACGCAATCTTAACCAGCAAGCTAGGGTTATCTTAATAGAGAGATCCTATTCTGGAGTTGGAAAGCATAAATAACGTTAACTCCCCTGCACATCACAAACTACAAATCCAAATCAATGCTTTACTATTATTAAGCAACATGTATCAAGCAACTGATCGCCGTGAAAGCGCCACTGAAAAACAAAAGTCAAGTGAAGAAAATCAATACTCTTACCCAAATTCTTGCAACCTGTTGACAATATTTTGAAACGAAATAGATCTTCCAACAGTAGTCTTAAGCGAGCATTTTCTGTAGTCAGAAACCTCCGTCCTGCAATTGTTTTCTCCCACTCTCTATACGGAAGAGGCCAATGATCCTAAGCATTAACCTCACCAATGCACTTCTCCTCTCTCTACCATACTCACAAATGCTGATCTCCAATGTCCACGTACTTCTTGCTCTATCTGGACTCATAATTGCGAATAAGGATGATAGTCTACCACAACTTCCTCTGGCCTGGCATTGATTCACTCAAGCAGCATGTTCAATAGCACTCTCTCACTAAGCCTCCTGATCTTAAACACATGCGAACCTCCTCTCGGAATCTATTTCCAAACACATGTTCTCGACCGCCACCGCTCCAGCCTGAGAGAGATTCCAGAGCTGAAAGGTCTATTTCGTTTCAAAGTATTGTCAAAAGTGTCGCAGACAGGAACGCCATAGCCGAAGTTTTGAACGATCTGCAAAGCTGATCCAGGACGGAGGAGGAGACATCACCTTTGGAAGAGAGCGGAAATGCGCGAGAGAAAAGAATGTTACAGACAGAAAGAATGTGCTACCACCAAGCTTGTGAAACGAGTCTCATTCTTTTGACATGTGACTTTCAAGGCCTACTGGTGCATCCACACCACAGAGACATAACTGAAGCCAATTGTTTTCTTTTCAACATGCGGCCAAATTGCACCCTGTCAAAATAAAATCTCTACTTCTTTTTTTTTCTTTGCCAAATTAAAATAGTTTTCATTGGCCAAAACAAATTCCATTTTTATTTAAGACATGGATGATGTCACCAATTTTGGATGAAAAAGGTGCATGAATAGAATTGAAAATGTGGGTTTTTTTGGCTCAATCCTTAATGACCTAAGGAGGTGTACTTTCAAAATGGACCAAAACTACTAAGAACTTGAGCAATTTTTTTGCTCATTTTTTCTTGAGATTGGATAGAATGTAATTGTAGGATCTTGAAGTTCACATTGAGAGTGAGAACGTCTGGAAAAAATTAGATTATTTGAGTGCATGGATTAGTAGATATTTGAGTTTGAAGTTTTATGTGGATTAATGGAAAAACGAGGCAAAGCACTTTGAAAGAGCATATCTTAGTGAGAGTATTTTGAAATGATGCCCTTTTGTGCTTAGTGAAAGACAAGAGAGTTGGAAATGTACACATAAAATTTCACAACATTCCCAACATCTTTCATTCATGGTGAACCTTGCAATGCACAATGATCACCGAAATGATAGAAGTGTTTGTAAGAAAATAAGTATGGGATACTTCAATTGTCTTCTCCTTGGGCTCCTTGGATTTGCCCTTTCTAAGGTGTATTTAACTTTTTGAGGTGGGCAAGAATGACATTGGTTGGCTGACTTTTTAGTCCATGCCCTAACCAAACCCTCCAAAATGAATTGTGAACTACACTACATCACTCAACTTAAACAAATTCTACAAGGTGGAGGTCAACTCAAAATTTAATGAAACTATTGCCATTGGATTTATGACACAACTTGTTTTCTTAGAAAAATATTTGGTTTAAAAAAAATAATTTTTTGAGAACAAACCTCTCCAAAAAGAGGGATAGTGATTAAAAAATGGTTGCTTGGATCATAAGAGGTTAAAAGATGGATGAATGTAGAAATACAATGGGTCACCAAATTACAAGTGACTTCTAACTTGGTACTTTCTAATAAAATAGTTGCTTTAAACCCTTTCACCCCTAAAGTACCAAACTGCATTTTTTGGCAACATAGCAATTTTGGGCACCTCACTATGAATGGAATTTTTATTTTTTACTTTGAAATTGTCACACATGTGCCCAAGAAGAAGATTTAATGTACAAATATTTTTCATAGTTTTTGACTACATAGTTAAAAAGTTATTGTATAATATATGAGTTTTAGCTTTCTACAGGCAACCTAGGCAACTCAAAAAAATCTTAAACAATCATTTTTTTATGAAATAAAAATTTGAAATTGATTTTTTAGATTTATATGTACATGAAAAGCATTGAGTCACTCCATTATGATTAATGAGATGAAAGTTATGAGGAGTTCAAGTTTGCACACAATTATAGATTTTCTACTCAAAAATAAACTTAGAGGTCCTTTATTTAACTCAATTTTCAATGTTTTTGGAAAAAGATAAAATCATAGGATGTAAATTGTTTATTAAAACATTACAACTGTTGAAACTGACATTTTTCAATTCCATAAATAAATTCTTAACAATTTTGTATTTTGGACCATTCTCTATTTCTTTCAACCTACTATTTTTTCCTATATTTTGTATAATTCCAAACGATCCGAAATTTTTAAAGCATGTAGCCAAATTGACTTGAAGAAAGATTCTAAAGAAGCACCACCAATTTGGACATTTTTCATACAAATGTGACCTTGCAAAGTGTAGCTTTCCATTTTTTTGCAAGGCCAAAAAAAGGATTTTTGTCATTTCAAATGCTAATATCTTGCATTCTACATGGTAGAAATTTCTGGAAATTTTCCACATCTTTTCAAACAAGTGTAATACAAGATCCTATGGTTACATGTGTTCAAAAACGGGTTTTTTTCTAAAATTTGGTACTTGTACTAAAAATGGCAATTTTGGGGTGTTTTTGATGAAAACATAGTCAAAAATATTTAGGGGTTAAATCCCATATGATCTAAAATTGGTCATTTAAAGAATGTAATTTTAATACAAATATTATGAAATATTTATAGATTTAGAACTTTGTATAAATTTGGTAGATGTTTGCAAGTTTTGTTTTTAGAAATTGGTGCTTAGCTATTAGTTTGACAAATATATGAGTCAATATAGAGGCACATACATATCCCTTGAAATGTATATGGATTGCATTTTCCAATTGCATTTTAAGAAAATTATATACATGGTTGTAATCATGAAGAGGTCATTAGATAATGGACAAACATTTCACTTAATACCTGCATTTCTTGCAATACACAAAATTTGTTGAAAAATGCATTGTTGGATGTATACCAAATTTAATATACAATAACACTACCAAGCACACATCTATTGTTGGAGTCCCTTTGTCTCTCTACTTTTCTCTCTCTATATATTTTCATATTTCTATAAAGAGAAATGATTTATAAAAAGGTATTCAAAACTCCATTTTTTATGAAATCATTGGGATCTAAAGAATTAAGGTCCATAGAGCACATCATATATTGGCAATATGTATTGGTATGTGAAATTCACATGGTGCATTGAAGTTTAACTTTTTTTCCTATACATTTGTTTACTATTGCATATTGTATTTAAATATGATAATGTAATCGCATACAAACAATAAAAATATGTGCTTAAAGGTGGGACTTGGAATGGCTGAAAGTTAGTCTTCATCTGAATAAAATAACCCCTCTACAATGAAAGACTAAAATTGGTAGCAAGCATTGATAGTGGAATTACTTAGACTCCTTATTAAATCTTAGATGGATTATTTCATCCCTCTAATAATTATGATATCCCCCTAGATATGAATACACCCCTAAAAAAAAATATTGGAATCCTTTAAGATTCTTGTACCATTTTAGAGTTGGACCCATAATCATATTGTGAAGCATAGTTAAATTTTTCTTTTTTGAGGTGAAATCATATACCTTCTACAAATAAATTAATTTGTCAAATTAATTTTTATGAGGAGTTTAAATTATCATGGCATTCTAAAGAGAAAGTGAAGAAAATTAATATCAAACTTGAAATGCACTCCAAAAATTAGGAATTGTTCCCTGTGATGTATGTTATTATTGAAAATTGGTATATTATATTATTATATAAAATAACATCATCATAATTTCATCAACTTTGATTTTTATGTCAATCTAAATTTTAAAATTAAAAAATACCTACAAACATGGGGCTAAAGTATAGTACTTCCTATGGTAATTATTATTTCTAAAATAATTTAGCTCTATACACTCAATATTTGAATTTTTTTATTGTTGTTGGATTATTCATTTAATATCTCATTTATTTTGTGCATTTTTAATGAGAATAATACTCCATAGTTTTAAATTTGAAGCAATAATTTGCTTAAGTTTGGAGGTGTCGAGATACAGAATATTAAATAACAAACATTATATGAAATTAGATATATAGTAGAATTTATAACTTGATGGATAAGAATGTAACCATATTATATTTAAACACATAATAAAGAGCTTTTGCTTTAGAAAAATATTGAACAATTAAATGAGGATAGTGTATCTAGTATATAACAACAATTTCTATCAATTTTACAAGAAAATTTACACTTTCAAAATGTAATTTTTTTTCCAATTCTACGTGCTAGGGGAAGTTGTACTATTTTTGATACCTAAAGAATTTTTGAAGTGGTAGTGTAATTATATTTTTTAAACCTTTTCACTGAAATATGTAAATTAACATTAATATCCATTACATTTGTAGGCACTGATTCATTGTGATATTCTAAAGATTTTTCATTAAAATTCTCTACTTGATATCTTATTTTGTATCAAAGTAAAAATGCTATACCATTCATAAATTAAAATTTTGTATTATATATCTATGCTCATTGATTTTTATTTGTCATACTATGGGATTCATACTAATATTAATGACAATGATTTGGTGCAATTTTGATAAAATTTAATGATTTTTTATTTCTTATATGTATTCAATCTCCGCATATATTGAGAATCTAAAACCCAAAAAAATTGTAGTATGATTTTAGACAACTTTGTTATTTATTATTGTATTTGGTAAAAAGGACTATTCTACATTTGAAAAGGATTGTAAACTTCTTTGAAAGAATTTAGAACCATGTATATGAATTCCATTTACATTATTTAGAAGTACGTAGAATTATAATCAATAGAACTATTGTTGCAAACAAAATATGAGACTAAGGCTTCCAAATATACATTACTATTATTGACAAAAAGCTTCTATATATTTCAATGTCATGATTCTCATAAAGTAATACCTAGCTTCTTATTAATTCAAAAATTCAAAACTAAGAAGATGATGGCATTGTACTTGTAATAGTCATAACCAGGGTCATAACACATACAAAATTTTGTACTTCTTCTATAATTGTGTATTAATTTATGAAAATTTCATGTTACCCAAAAGATTAGAGTTAGTTAGCCCTACCATCCCATCACCATCATTGTGGCAATAACCAAGTTCTATAAAATCGTATAAGCTCTTAGTTGCAGAGACATTAAATGCAATCAATAATATTAAATTGTTTAACTATAATAAAATAGAATTAGCAATATAAACAAGGAGTGAACTACACCAATAGCAAGTTGTAGATTAATTAAGTTTATTATAAAGAAAAGTTTCAACTTAATATCCTATATAATTGTCTTAGATGTTGCTCAGCTTCACCAAGATATCCTTAGAATATCTTGGAGGTGTTTTAGGCTTAGTCCAAGACATTGTCCAACATGTGATTGAAAGGGCTTTGTATATTCTTATTTTTATTTTTAAAAATACAATGGAAAATTATGTGTAAAGATTGTAATCAATAAAAAAAAATTGTAGAAAATGAAGTTAATAGAGTTTGGAAACAAAGTTTTTAAATGTAAAAGATGCACATTCAGTTTAAAAATTAAATCAAAGAAAATTGATAAAAGGGCAAACAATGGAATGTGGAAAACAAAGAATTCTAAACACAACATAGCAACAATGGAATGTGGAGGAAACCAAGTGAACTAGCATAGAATAGAGTTTGTTGTTTCAAATTCTTTGATGAATAATGAACCTGTGTTGGCTCTTTACACTATGTTACAATATTGGGAATTAGCAATGGAAAACAAAAAGTTTTAAAGAGGGAAGATGAAAGGCAAGATGATTAAGGATAAAATTCTCTACTACAAAACTTGCAAAGAATGTTTTGTCATTAATTTTGATAATTCCCACAAAGAATTTTAAACATTTTGGCTTTTCTTAGTTATATGATGACAAACCTTTTGCCATGGTGAAAATTAGTTATACAAATCTACTTTCATGGGGCTTGAGAAAGGAAGGTCCACAATAGTGTAAGGTAAACCAACCTATGATAAGCAATAGATCCATAAAAAACGTCTAAGGAATGACCTGTTAAAATCTTGCACCAACCCTTGAGAGAATTTTTTCAAGAAATGAGATTTGGGCTCCATTAGGATGAATTAGTGGCTACAATCAATGTCTTGGATGATGGTGATGGATTGACTGATGATTACAATTGGAACTTCCACCTTTTGAGTGTAAATTTATTACAAGAAGTGATTTTTTTAGTGATTTCATGTTGTAGCCATGTTAAGAAAATATTGTAAGTGCTTTAGATGAGTAAAATAAGATTTATAGGTGTATTTTTTGTTGACTTTTGAGTAGTCTAAAGACTCTTTTGGGTCAATTAGGCAATACACTTCAAAAATTCTTGAAAAAATTATACTTTGTCAAGAAAAAAAGATCTCAATTACTCTTCCCATTTCACACATTTGTCTTATATGAGTTTTAAAAAATTTAGCAATGCCAATATGGCAAAACAATTATTTTGCTTATCATAGGTTGGTTTAAACAACCCAACCTATAATAAGCAACATTTTGGTTTCTACTAGACCATCCATTTGCATTTGTCATCCATCTATTATGACAATCTAAGCAACTCCTTTATCATCACTTGGAGAGGGGACACATTGTTTGGGTCTTCCATGCTTTACCAATTTTATCCCAAAAAACTTTGAAAAATCACAAAAAAATTCATTTCTTGTTGTAATGTCTTGATTCTACTTGCAAATAGATTATGTCAAACTTCCCAATCTCTAAAAAAAAATTGTGAGTAGAAAAATAGCTTCTCCAAGGTATCTAGAGACCAAATCTACTTGGTAATAGGCATGTTTATCTTAGTTCCAAAAGTAGTGCTTCTTGATTAGTGATTTATGAGTGTTTCTTGATTTGGTGATTCATAAGTACAGTAAACTTGTCAGTCACTGCACATGCAAAATTCAAATCCTTCTCCACATAAATATAAAGACTTGCATGTTTTGAAATTTGGTGTGATTATTAAATGTCCTATTAAGATTCACCTTCAAAAAATATAATGCAAAAAGATTTCTTCCTATAAATTTTATTGCAATTTAAAGATGATGCACTTGAAATCTAGTTAAAAATCTTAACAACCCTTCACCGTAATTATGTGGTCATTTTGCGGTGATACAAATTTTAGTTCCCATCGCAATTGAATTGGTATTTGAATTGTGCAATTATCGGTAAATGGCTATCTTACTCTAGGTGACTTCATTATGTGAATGGCCGCAATGTTAGTCTAAATTCAAAGATTCTTTGGGAAGCATCCTTGAGAAATCAAATAGGGCAATTCATTAAAATGGATGAATTCCAGCCTTTTTCCATCTGTTAGAGTGCTTTTCATTCATTAAATGGACATGAAACATCCCTATTGGTATTCTGGGGTTAGGGATTAGAATGTGCAGTTTTGAATACAAAGGTGTATTAGAAAGTACAGAGAACCTCCAATTGATACAATTTTACTTTCAAATTCTTAAGGTATCGATGGAATTGTAGCATAAAAGTTGTGATGTTTTTTTACCTGGTGGGGGGCAATTTTCATAAATCTTATTCATGCAAAATAGAAAAAAATTGTTACAATTCCACACTTACCTCCATTTTGTTAAAAAAAATGAACTATGCATGCATGTAAGGTCCAAATCCTTTCAATTGCTATTTTTTGAGTTTTACAATTGTGAAGATGGCCATGTGTTTGCTTTTAAAAATTGAGTATATTGATTAAATGACTTTGGGTATGAAAACATCATATACTTACTTTGTGCAAGGAAAATGGTGTGTGCATACAAGCATGTGTTGACCTTGTGTGGGAATAGTGACTACGTGGCATTTGGAGGTGACTTGAATTTCCAATTGTAGCATCTGCTTTCTTAACATGTTCTTCATTCCTGAAAAAATGACATATTTATTCCTTGTGGTTCTTGGGAATAGTTGTTATACTTAGGGAAGGGAGTAATTTTTATGTAACAAAATGTACAATGATTATAGGCTATATTGGTCATCCTTTAGATCCTTGACTTTCATATGTAATCATGTCTAGGTACTTAACCCCTCAAGGCCTATCAACTTCTTTAGAGCATTGAATAGAAATGATTCAATTCTCCTTGAAATGTTTTGGCATATGAATGTGTTTGATTTTTCAACCCTGAAACACCTAAGAAGCCAAAATTTGGCTTTTGGATGACAATCAAAGCTTGGTAGAGGATTTAAAACAATGAGTTTTCATCCTATTTTTTGGGTGGTCTACTTGCTCTTTTTTGTTCTCATGCACAAAGGCAAACTATCCCAAAAATCACCAAGGGGCCTTTCCCATATTTTTTTATGAATTTGAAAGTGTGTATCATGTATCACCTTATAGTGTATTTTGACAACTTCTAGCTACTTGCTTAAGATTTGGATTTTATCAACAAAAAATGATTTTTAAAAAAAAATTCCAATAAAAAATGAAGTCAATCAAATTTTCTTTTAAAAAATTTCTTGATTTATCTATATTTTTAGAAATTAAAAGTGTTAAATGAATTTTGTATAATTTTTTATCATAATTTCTTTGTGAAAAATATAGTAGTTATAAAAATGCTTAAAATAATATAAAATTTAAAAAAAAATTAAGATCTTAGTCACAAACATCGTGTAGTGTGATTGAGATATTCTTTGAGCTCTCACCAAGGAAAATTTGATAGAAAAGTTCAAATGTGATATAATTTTGAGCTTTCAAAAAATCACAAAAATTATAATTTAAAAAATAATTTAAAAACATGGAGTAAAAAATAGATTATTGGAGCTACATTTTTATATTTAAGATTTTAGACATTTAAAATCAAGAAATATATTAAAATTGAGGTTTGACTTTCACTATGTCCCTTACACTCGCAAGGTCCTTTAACCCCTAAATTTCCTTGACTATGATTTCATGGTCAAAAGCACTCCAAAATTGCCATTTCTAATACAAGTCCCAACTTATCAAAAAAAAAATTGAACACATGTAATTGTAGAATCTTGTAGTATGCTAGTTTGAGGAGATATGGAAAAAAATTCAAAAATTTCCACCATGTGGATTAGCATTTGAAGTGACACAAATCCTTTTTTGGCTCTACAAAAAATACAACAACTACACTTCACAAGTTTTTATATGTATGAAGAAATGTCCAAAATGGTAGTCACTCTTTGGGATTCATTCTTCAAGGTAAGTTGGTTACATGCTTGAAAATTTTCAAATGATTTGGAATTGTAAAACATATAGGAAATAAATAGTAAGTGGAAAGATGTAGATAATGATTCAAAATACTAAATTGTCTACAATTTAGTTGTAGAATTGAAAAATACCAATTCCAATGTTATTATTGTTGCAATAAATAATCTACACCCAATGTTTTTATTTTTTTTCAAAAATATTGAAAATTGAGTTGATAAAATTTATTTTAGGGTAGAGAATTTATAATTGCTTGTAAACTAAAACTCTTCATAATTTTCATCTCATTAATCAAAATGGAATGATTCAAAGCTTCCAACATATATATAAATTTAAAAAACCAATTTTAAAATTTTATTTCTTGAAAAAGTGATTTTAAAAAAAAAAATTAATGAAAGTTACATATCATACAATAACTTTTTAACCATGTTGTCAAAAGTTATGAAAATTGTTGTGCCTTAAAGCTACTTTTTGGACACATGTTGTGCGAAAATTTCAAAGAAAAAAAATAAAAATTCTACTTGTAGTGAGCTACCCCAAATCTTTATGTTGCCAAAAATGGTGTTTCGTCCTTTAGGGGTTAAACCTCGAAATCTTCCAATCTACATCCTCAAATTTTTTTGCTATTCATGGCTAAAATATTTTAGTTATATTTTTTAAGAACTGAAATCACATGCCCAACATATGTCCTAAATTTTAAAAAAGATTTGGTATTAATTTCAAATTTCCACAAACTTTGGAAGAAATAATGAAAAAAATAATATCAAATATAAAACATACTCAAAAAATCTTAATATTTTAGAATACAAGTATATTATAGTATAGAACACAATAGCCTAAAGGAACTTTACGCATCAATCTATATTTAGAAATATGGTTAGAAAATTTCTCAACTTTAATCTTTTATGAAATGTCCATTTTTTGGAATTTTTCAAAACTTCAAGGAGGAGTAGAATCTATACTTCAAAAGCTTCATTTTGTTAGTCTTGTTCAAGAAGAAAAGAAATAATTTCACCTACTAGTGTCTATTGCCATTTTTTTTATAGACTACCTTATATAAAAGAAATTTTAACTAATATAACCTGAACTCAACTTGATGATGTTGGTACCATCATGTTTACATGCCCAAAACTCCTTCAAAATACTCATCCCTAAAGCAAGATCAAAATCTTCATCAATTTTTATTTATATTTAACAAAACCAACTATACAATCTTTTGGTTAACTTGTTCAATTATATTGTCTAAAATTTTTTTAAGTGAATATTACCACCAATTGCAAGTTCAATGTGTTTAAACTTCAAAATGTAGGCTTTTCTAATCCTTCCAAAAGGTGAAGTTTTGTCTTTCAACATTTTTAGAAACAAAAATGTATGTCCTATAACTTGTGCAATTTAGTCAATGAGTTGGAACATATGTTGAAAATATATATTCAAATATTTAAACAAAAAAACTTTCATATTTAAATTTTTTTAAATTATAAAGTGGAAGGTGTTTCAAATGAAATATAAAACTAATATGCTAATAATTTTGAAAGAATTTTATAATTGTTAATTAATACCAATGGTGAAGATATTCTAGTAAAAAAATAATATCCCTTATTTCTATTTTCATTTGAGAATTTTCAAAATTAAGAGCAAAAGACAACTTCATATGTTTTTTCCACCTTCATTGCCCCACAAAATAAAAACTTCTCATAACTTTTACCTTGTTATTTGTAATTCAATGGTTCAATTTTTTGGAAGCAAGTATCAATCTATAAAATCTCAAAAAAAATTAACATGTTTATAGAATGTATTTTTCCTGTCCAATTTGACATTGAAATAATTTTATTTTTTTAACTTATAACTTTTGCAATATTTATCAGAATGACATGAAACAAAGCTTCACACACAGATTGTAGTGAGAAACATCCATCCTCAAAAAATTCATGCAAAAATTCCAAATCCCAAAGTCAATAGTGCCTGAATGAGTTCTCTAAAAGCCTAAAGTGGACTTCTTGGTCCTTCAAGGATTAACAATTTTGCACACACAAAATATTTGATGAAAATCATCCATTCTTTAGTATGTAGAAAGCTTGTTTGACTATTGAAAGGATACTCAATGTTTGATGTTCTTCCAAGGTTAAAAAATAAATTCTAAACTTTGCCTTAAAGCTTAAAACAACGAAGTAATGCTCAACTTTTTTCATGGCAAGTTTGGTGGTAACTTAAGCTTAGAAACTCTTGGCACTTCATTTCAGAGCACACCAGTTGACGGCAAGTTTGGTGGTAGAAACTCGTGAGATTCCCTTCAGCAAATGAATCATACTTTTGCGACACTTGTCCAGCAAGTTGTGGTGCAAAGTTCGTGAGGAGCAAGTAAAGTGCACCAACCTTCTTTAACTCCAGCCTCATGTACTTGTGGTGTGCATTTTCCCTCTGAAAATGTACCTCGTGGGTACATAAGGGCGGAATTGAGAAGGTGGCAGTTATGGGTTGGTTCAACTTTAACTTAATCCTTCAAAGACATTGAGGACCCAAAGTGTCAGAATGGTGATGACTGAATTGTTTAAGGTAGGAATACCATAAACGGTTAGTGGTTCTTAAATGGTTACAATGTACTCCAGAGCTACATTTATGTCCTGAATTAACAAGTATATGTATATAACCATTTAAGAACCACTAACCATTTATGGTATTTCTACCTTAATGTAGAAAAAATAATGCACCTATTAGTGTGTCTTGTGCCATTGCCGCAATCAAAACAAATGTAAAAGTAATTTTCTAATTTTTTAGTTCATAAAAACTTCAAACTTCAATAACTTTCTCACCATAGGTTCAAACATAGCGAAACAAAGCTCCTGCATCCCTCCGTGCCAAGAGCTTTTCAACAGTACCAAGAATGCGAGTAGGGGATGCACGGTCCGGGAGATCTCAACATAACAAACAAAACAAAACAAACAACCAAATTTAAGGTATAGATGTAGAAAAAATAATGCACCTACTAGTTCAATAATCAAAGCATTTTAGTAACTATGTTGGTCATGGAGCGTTATTAAAGGGTTAACTTCTAGAAGACCTATAGTATTTCCTTGGCTTAGGGATATGCTCGGAAATGTTGATTCCATCATAGAAAAAATCTGAAAACTTTTTCCAAAAGATTCATGACAACTTCCTTTGTTTTTCGATTGTGAAAAGGAAAACTTATCTTAATTCTCAGTTGTCAAAAATGTCAACTCCAAATCTTTTGGTTATTATAGACATATTTTTCAAAAACAATTGAATTCATTATACAATTTCAATTACAAATACAAAAAAACCCATGTAAAACCTTATAACCTAAAATAAAGTGTCAAGTGTATCAGTATGTCAATTTCTCACTTTGCAAATGAGAAGCTAGCAATAATCAATCAATACAAATCATTCCTAAATGTGTTGGCTTTTGTTCCACACCACTTGATCCAAACTTCTTCAAAATTTATACAATCAATGGTAAAAATTTACCATTGAAGTTCCCTTATGGGCCTCTAAAATTTCAAGGTTAACACTAATTTGCAATGATGATTTAATATGGTTCAACCTTGAAAAGTCTCTTGCACAAGCAATCTTGCTAGTAGGAATTGTTAAAACAATCTATTGTGGTTTTTTCATATGAGGATGCTCCCCAGTATAATTAATGTTTGAAGAATAGATTGTTCAAGCTTCATACATTTTCAAAACCAATGCATGAGATTAGGACCTTGTCTTCAGAACCTTGAAGCTTCAATTTCAATCTAGAGGCATCAAAAATACCCAATCCAGTCTGCAAAAATGTTCCATAATAGTTCAAAGTTGTAATCAAGCAATTCTTTGAAGAATTATCAATGGATCATCAAGGAAGCAAATGGGACTAAAGAACTTGACAGTGTTGAAAATTTACAAATCCAACTACGATAAATTAAATCATAAGTGATTAGCATTATTGACTTACAAAGGACAACTTATAATATTTTTGGCTTTCAAATTGACAACTTTCATTAATTTTTGGTTGTCTCTAAGAATAAAGGTGACTATGAGAAACACTTGTACTATTTTGCATCAAACCTTACTTATTGACTTATTTTCTAGCCATAACTTTTGTCTTTCATCTCCAAGTGACTCAAGATTTATAGATAGGATACTGAAAACTATTATACACCTTACCTAGTTTTTTTTCACTTTTCAAAAATGTTTTACTATCCCAAAATAGCCCTTGATTTTAAATCACACTTGCCAATTTGGATTTTTTTGAACTATTTAGTACCTTCCCAAAAGGATTTGGAGCTAAAAATTGAAGGAGATGGTCTTCTAGTAGACTTATAGTTGTTGTTCTAAAAAATTCTAAAAATAATTAATTTTATGTGGTGTGAAAGTCCACAAAGTGAGTTTCTTTCATCTTGCATTTCAAAACATGTAAAACATTATTTTTGTGGTTCTTTTGGTGGATGAACATTTCTATAGAATTGTTATAAGTGGCAAATTTTTTTATTATTATTCAATTTTTTCTGTTTTTAAATAATTAAAATATCAAAATATCTATATTCTTGAGATTTGGTATTTTTCTAGTTTTTCTATTTAGAAAAAATTTCTATGCTTTTCCTTCAATGGTTACCTTCATCTTAAAGATATACACATTGGCCAATTTTTAAAAAAATGTAATTCTATTTTAAAGTTTTCCAAAAAAAAGCATAAGCATTGTGAAACACAACAAAATCAAAAGGAGTGTTTCTTGCAATTACATACAACTTCCCTATCAAAATGATTACCAAGGGATGACCAAAATATAAGATGACAATCTACATGTTGTCAATTTAATTAACTAAGCCCCATGTTCCCTTTCTTGACCTTAAAAAAACACTGAAACTTATTATTTACTATGGATGAATTTTTTGGAATCTTGAATTTATATATGGAAACAAAGTTCCATAATAGTTAGGTGTAGCTAAGAAATACAAAATCAATTGATTACAAACAAGAGTAAAAATTTCTACATTTATCCTTGAGAAAAACTTTCTAAAACAATAAGAGTTCAATCCTCCCCTCAATCCATTCTAGAACTTGTTCTTTCAAAATCTGCAAATAAAAGAAACTATAGATCCTTGCAAGGGTTAAAGGGCAATTTAGCCCTAAAAGAATGTGGCCCTATCACTAAGATAGACAAAAAAAAATATTAGATTTTTGAATGATTAGGTGCATTCTTCAATTCTATAGGTACTTTGGACACTTTCAGCCCTCAATGGAGTTTCAAGATGAAGCAAGAAATTCTAGTACACCAGATTTCTTGCCAAATACAACTCTAATTTTTGATTGCTTTGAAATTAGAAATTAAAATTTCTACCATTGGAAGCACATTCAAAGTACTTTTAATAGGTACAAAAAACCTCTAATGTTGACATTGGACAATGAGAATAAATTGCTTTAAAAGTACACTAAAAGACAAAAATTAGAAGGGTGTTGATAAATGATGCTTACATGTACAAAATTTGGCCAATTGTACTCTAAAATGTTGTGATGTTGGCCAAATTTTGCATTAGTAAGTGTAATAAGCCAAGACCATTGTAATTTTTGTGTTTTAGCTAGTTTTTGAAGTGGTTTATTTTAATTGCCCAATGTTCACATTTGAGGTTTCTTATACCTATTCAAAAGTAATTCTCTTTAATGAATGTGCAATGTAGAAAGGATATATTGTAGCTTGAGGTCTCCTTCATCAAAAAATAATAAGTTTTTTTAAGCTAAACGGTTCTAGAAATTACCATACTCAAATAACAAGTTTGTCACTTTAGAATGAAATATTTGATTAAAGTCAAAATTAAGCTTTGGCACTTAAAAATATAATTAAAAATAATGCAATATTAAATTCAAAGAATACAAAATGTTTGGCAATTATTTTACATAGGTTAATAACCACCTACTTTGTACGTATAGAGACAAGGAGACAAGAAAACAAGTTGCTTATAAAAGTGGGGTGTTAGGGGATAAAACAATCTATGTGGGATATATAAATTAGGATTGGTAAGGGCTCAATTGCTTATAGTCAAGTCAAAAGGAGGAATTGTGTTCAGAATAGAATTTTAGACTCATTTAAATATAGTAGAATATCTTTTCTTTGAAAAACTTTGAACCAAATTAATGTGAAAAATAAAGATAATTTTCATCTTCCAAAATCCATTTGAGATTTTGACTCTCCAATAAACATTATGGAAAAAGTTTAGAGAGGGGTTGGAAGAGACATTTTGTTTGACATTTTCAAACATCCTTTCTAAAATTTGTCCATAACTTTCTTTTGGAGTCTCAAAATGTTACAAAAAGATTCCTAAAGATGAATTCATTTTTATTTTCCACATTAATCCAGTTCAATTTTTTTGTAAAAAGTTATTCTACTATGCTTAAATGAGGTTTAAAATTCTACTTCAAACACAATTCTTACATTTTGACAGTGAACAATTAAATTTTCATCTTCAAATTATCCCATTATTGATAATGGACAATGGATTTCATTATAAAATTGACCTCTCCACCTTTCATCCTTATTAAATGTCCATGAAGTAATTCCTTCATATTGCCATCAAATTTTATATTGATGGTAGATGGTAAAATGACAAATTGGTATTTGACTCAATGGATTGGTAATAAGTTTTTTTTTTTTGGATAGACCATATTTATATTTATTATTCAATTGTTTAGTCCTAGAATTAGGAAAAAAAATTGACATTATTTTTTAATTAATTTAAGTCAAACTTGCTATTTGAGTATAGTAGTAAGCTATTTTGCCGAATCTAAGGAAAATTAAACATAAAAAAATCAAAATATTGAAATAAATAATTCTACAACTTGATTCCAAAGCATATCCATTAAACTCTAAAGTCCCAAGGCCTTTTTTCTCTCAATAACCACTCAAAATTGCCATTTCTATTGCAAGGTGCAAAACTTTTAAAATTTTCCTTTTTTTTGCATATCTAATCGTAAGATCTTGCACTAGAATAGTATAAGAATGTGCAGTAGAAATTTCAAAAACTTTAACCACATAGATTGTAAGATATTTGTGTTTAAAGTGAAGGAAACAAGTTTTTTGGCACATTCCTTGACAACATTTTTGGGCTTTGAATCTTCTTAATTAAATTTTTTGGCACTACTGAATTCGAAATTAAAATTTTTTATGTTGAAGATTTGAGTTGAGAATTAGAGAAAAAAAATTCAAAAAAACACGCTTGATTTTCATTCCTTGAAAAATTGTTGAGTAAAAGTAGGTCCAAGATTGAATGAAACACTAAATCATTAATAGCTCTAAGATGGAATTGAAACATCATAATCCCAACAGTGATATTGTTCTTGAAAACAAACTTAATCCTATTTAACAATTTTTTTTGAAAAACTGTAAAAATTGCATTAAAAAATGAATCCTAAAAGTTATTTTTTCAAGAAGCTGCTTAGATTGCCCGAAAAACAAGATTGTTCATAACTTTCACATCACTTATCCAAATGGAATGAATCAAAGCTTCACATGTAGACAAAAATAAGATCTATAAGAAAAAAAATTAAATTTTTTTTCAAGTTTTTGTGAATTTCTTTTTTTGCCCAACAAACTGAAAATTATGTTTAAAATGATATAACTTTTGTTCCTGGGCACCGATTGAAATAAAAATTATATTCCCAGAAAACTAATGTCATTTCCTATTTTCAAAGAAAGTTTCAAAAAATCTTGTCAAAAATTGAGGTCAAACGAGCCTGCCCGAAACTCCAAGTGTCCCCCGAGGGGACACTTGGAACTTTAGGGGTTAAATAATACACAATCCAAATTCATTCTTCTAACTAAATAGCAAAGCAAGGACATTATGAAAAATAATGAGTTCATTGAAAGCCATGACTATCACTTTCCTATGCAATAAAGAAAATTATTCAACTTCCAATAGTATTTGAAGGATTGCGGAAAGTTAAAAAATCTATTTAATACTCATAATTTCTTAATAACTTATTGATAAAAAAAATGAATTGCCAAACCAACCCTTCCAATTTTAAATAATTATTCAGCAAAAATATGACAAAGGTGACCTCATGCTCTAATAGTGGAATTCCTCTTGTCTTGTAGTTTTCTTTTTAGATATTGTGCAAGATATACCTCTATTCTTGGAATTAACGAGAGGGTTGGAAAATCTCTAGTTAAGAATGATAGAGCATTTCCATTCTTTCACTTGGGAGAACCTTTGATTTGGTCAACATAGAACCCACCTTTTGAAACCTCCTCCACCACCAACGTTTTTTTTGGCACAATAGATTCTTACATGTCCTCATATTGTTGATGCATTTATGGAAGGATAAGTCTAAACAAGCTGGAAATTTCTAACAAAAACGACAAATTACTAGGAAAAAATTCCCATGCTTGTGTAGACATAGAGGTTCAAAAACCAGATTGGCCTTGTCTAAATGAGAGCATCTTCTTGCATCATGACCGCCCATTTCATTACCAAGCCTAGATCATTCTTCTTGTTTGGCAATATTTTTGTAATACTTTTTGAAAAGTTTGAGAACTATAACAACTCCCACCAATGAGAGTACAATGGAACTTCTAAAAGCCAATAACTTCTCTAAAGTGATATTATTCCTTTGGTCCCCGTTTAGACGTATGGAAGATGTACAAAATAAGTAAAAAAAGAAGAAAAACAATATTCATTGAATTTGGAATCTAGATGTTACTTTGGTGAATGTGACTTCAATCCAAGAGTACTATAAAATTGCAATATACTAAAAAAAATCTTCAAACTGCATTAAAAGTATCACCACCAGTTGCGCTTGTTGACCTCGGCAACACCACTTTTTGCTTGCCATGCTTAGTTTGAGGAAAATAGGTCCACACCATCACTACATCATGTTAAAAGTTGTACCAGTCTTCTTGTTACTTCTACATTTGCTTGGCAACCAAGGGCCTTTATAGTGGACAATATTACACTCATGCCAACTTGGTCAACTTTAACTATGGCTTTTATAGAAGACGTGGAGGCTAATAAGAAGAAAGAGGAGAGCTTAAGCGAGGACTTTAAGGAGTTGGTGGTGTGGAGCATTGGTACTTCAGTGCAATGCCACATCTCACAAGGTAGCAAGTGCCTTGTCATGCCTCATGAGGTGGCAACTGCCTTCCCACACCTAACAAGGTGGCAAGTACCTTATCACGTGCCTCACGAGGTGGTGGCAATTGCCTTGCCACTTCTTCATGTTGTGGTTCAATTTTGCCGAACTGGTGGCGATGCTCTAATCATGCAACCCCTCTCTGAAACAATGACCTCTCTAATTGAATATTCTCCTTTGATTTTGGTGCTATAGTACCTTATCCACATTCCACCATACAAAGCCATGTTGTGATCATGTGGTATCATTGCTCTCTACTTTTCAAGTCTCCATAGAAATGGTAAGGTAGCATACGTGCCTATGCCCCCCAAATCTTTGGAAATTTATAACTAATTCAAAAAAGCTTGGAAAAATACGAAACCACTTGTGTTAGGTTCCACATCTATTTTTCTTTCTCTGGAAAATGATCTAAAACTGTTTCTGTCCATGTCAACCTATGAAAATGGTGGATCAGCCCTTGAATGGTCGCTTTGAAACACACACTACCTGCGTCCTTTGAAACAGCAATGAGTTGCGCCCAACGTGTACTTGGAATCTTATTACTGTTTAGTACCAAGATGTGCTGAAGTCGCCCGTGCACTCAATCAAGGAATAGTCGGTAAGCAGGGGAGAAAGATTTGGGGGAGACGTGAGGTGGTGGCATTCATTTCCTTGGGGTCCGGTTTTTCAATGCGGGTAGGTTGTTTTTGGATGAGGTATCAAATAAGGTAGTAAGGATGGAGCACTTAATGGCGTAAGGGTCTGATCGCACTGAGCAGTAAATAAGAATTTTGTTATTAGTTAAAGGCCCGCCTCGAACAAAGAGAAGGACAGTTCATTAAGCAGCAGGCTCGGAACTAGCCCTGAGGACTAGTCCAGCACTTTCCATCACTCATTCCTTGTCTCCTACAGCAGATATCTGACCTCACTATCGTGTTTCCCACAAGCTTGTGGCAAATAGTGGGGCTTCAATGCACCTCGCCAAAGGGTTTGACTGACCTCTTCACTCCATCTTTGATGGTAGTGACAGTCCCTTCTACCCCATCGTTGAGGAACTGACTTCAAATAACCTCACAAGTAATTTGAACCACAGTTCATCCTTTACTTGTGTCAAATAAATAGAAAAAGAAAATCATCTTCCAACTACACTAAAGTTCCCTTTACTTGTGTGTAGAGAGACAAGTGATAGGCTTTTCAACTTCGTTAAGTTTTGAGTGGAAAGTGTAGCTCACTATATACACATGGGGTGGTAGGAGGTAGAACAAACAATGTGGGATAAGTAGAATTAGAGTGAGCTCAACACTCATAGTTAATTCAAAGTTTATTCTATTATGCCTACTTTTGAATTAACTATGAGTGTTGAGCTTCTACTTACTTTAATTTTACTTATCCCACATTGTTTGTTCTACCTTTTACCACCCCCTGTGTATATAGTGAACTTCTCTTCACCCTCAAATCTCACAATAAGTTAAGAGTGCTTTTGAATCAATGTGAGGTAGTGCATTGAAATTTGAAAGTTAAATTTTTGTAGTTTAAGTTCAAACCGTTTTCATTTAATATCCATTAAGCGCCCTGGCTTGGCGCGTCAGCCATGGGGCAGAGTCCCACTCTCCAAATCCACACGCCAAGCCTACACTTCGCGACCCTACTTGAAGTGCAGCTATGGCGATGCTCTGAACTACTGGTGTTTTCTATGATGAGCGACCTTACTTGAGCACCAGCTCAGCACCCACGCAGGCTCGGCAAATATGCTAATGTTCCAGTGGGAACCCTCCCTCCACTTTTACTTGTTTCTATCCTAATATTGCTGATATAATGACTGGTGAAAACCAGCGTTTTTTTTTACTGTAGAACTTGTGTTCCTGGCAGCATGCCATTGCATTATATTTGGAGGGACGTCAGGGTATTCGTTTCTTTATGTCAGAACTAGCGTTTAAACGCCAGAAAAAAAACACCTAGTGAGAACAGACCCTAAGTGTACCCGGTGGCATCACTTTTTAGGCAAGGTAATGATTCTAAAACATAAATGTATACACGTATATTTATTATTTTAATTTTTTGAAATTTAATGATGACCTTCTAATGATTCCCCTATATTCGCTGCAATTAAGGTTGCAAATATTAAAGCTTGAATAGCAAGTAGACTGTAGATAAATTATTATTTTGGTCAATAAAAATTAGCTATCTACAGTTTATCTACACTTGAGTTTTGAAATGCTTGTCACGTGTAGAAAGTGAGGCCATTGGGTACATTGACGCTATTGGGTGCTCCTACCTTATGCTCTTAAAGCGACCATTTAAGCCTACCTAACTCATCATTGATAGTAATAGATATTTCAAGCAGCATGTCACCCTTTCCTAGATAGGGGTGGCATTGAGAACATGGTCGCTTTCAAAGTAGACTACTTTATTGTCTTTTATGGGGTTAACCTACGCTGAAAGGTTCCTTTTGCTACCCCCCAAAAAAATGTTGGAGACCCCAGCGACAAAGTACTTGTGACACCCAATGAGGTTTCTAATACTTTGACAAACTAGTGACACTACATGTGTACCCGACCAATGGCATTCTCAACATTATAACTCAAATCTCCCCCAAGTTATCTAGGGGCAAACAATATCTCCATTTAGAGGGAGGCAACTGAGCCCACTTAACAATGTTATGTTGGAGGAAAGTGAGAGGAGAGGCTTGAATTTTTCAACCTTGTGAGGGAGATTACAATAGTTGAGAGTTTTTTCTTTGTAATAATTGACATGTCTTTGCACGTGGATTTTTTAAGGTTGATATGATTTTCAATCTGACCGGAAGTAATTCATATTTTCAATTCAATCCTCGATAAATAAAAAATAAAAATAAAAGAGTTCAGGCTATTGCTGTTTCTAGAAAGTCAATTTAATGCGCACAACTCCATAATTTTATTTTGACAAATAACTTTAAAAAAAGTGTTTTTTTTTTTTTTTTTTTTAAAAGAGATTCGAGATTTTGAGTCACATGCTACCAACTACTGTTACTCCCAAACTGTCGGAGCAGTGAGCATCGCATACCACCAAAAAAAACCCGGAGTAACTTATTAAAAACAACCTGTCTGTGCTGTGCAGAAGTGTTGGCATCATTAATTATAGCATTCGTAGTGAGATGCTCACTGACTCACTCCACAGTGAGAGTGCATCTGTGTGCACAAGTTGCTGAAAATGAGATTCCATGTCTATGTAAAGCTTAACCCTTAACCCCTGAGCGCCCAGCCCGTGGATAGTGAAGAGAGGAGCTTGGTGACCTCTTCCCACATAAATTGGCGGTGGTGACTCAATTTTCAGATCCATGGAAATTCACCGTAGAAAATAAGACTTCACTACCTCCTCTACTGATGGAAAGGGTCTGCAGAATTTTTCGCCGTCTGTTTTTGAAATTTATAATGGTCAAAATGAGGTTGACATTTCATAAAGCCAATTCTGAGCGACAGGATCCCGTCGCAGGGGCGCTCAAGGGTTAAACGATGAGACGTGCAAATCATCTGTTTGGTTGGGTACCATGTAAATTGTTGACTTAAAAAAAACAAAAGAGCACTCATTGGGAGACAAGTTTATTATTGTAGAAGACGTTCCCTTTTCCCACAAAATTTGGAAGATGAATAGTTGCACTTCTGTCGTGCATGGAGAGATTCTTCGTCATTCATGCGTGGGAAAAAGTCCCTGGCATCATTTAACCCCTGAGCACCCCAGTGCCTCAAATATGGCCTCTCAAAATTAAAAAATCCCCTTGTTTGACCATTATAACCTATAGCTTTGGCCCTATCTCTACTATCAATCAGTACGGTCAATTTATGTAGATCTCATTTTATGTGATAGTTTGATTGGAATGAATTGAGAAGGGTTTGGGTTTTAGCAAAAACGCTCTGGGCGCTTAGGGGTTAAAGGGTTAAACTTACTTCTCATAATTGAGAAGGTGTGACTACAAGCATTAAGCATTTTAAAGGAAGCACTTGCTCCCCCAGACCACTTGCGGCTTTTTTTTTCTTTTTTTTTCTTTCTCCATGCAGTAAAGGTTCCTTTGCTTGTGTGAAAAAATTAAATTCAAATTCAAAGTAAACATTGTATGAGCAACAAGTAGTAAGTTACATACCAATAGTTTAAAGCCTACTTAAGGTATGTGCACACTTGGACTTAGCAAGCGTTCTTTGTAGCTATGGTGAGGTAGTCTGCTCTAAAAGCAAGCGGCCTCTTCAAATCACCCGTATATTTAGGTCTAAAATGGATAGTAGGTGGTTCTTAAATGAACTTCTCAAGTCATTGAGAGAATCGAGAGAAAAACATTATTTATTGCAAGAACCAATTGTTGGCCTTCATTTAATAAAATCACTTTAGAAGTTGCAAGTGTTTGGATTTTGGAAGACCTAGGGTCACAAATAGGTGCCTACAACATTTTTTTTGAAAATTCATAAGTAATTAAAAAATCATTCAAAAAATATGAAACCACTTTAGTGACGTTCCACATCCATTTCTTTCTCTGAAAAATGATCCAAAAATATTCCTATTCATGAAAACCTTTGAAAAAGGGGGACCACCCGATAAATGGTCGCTTTAAGGCCATACTACCTTAAGTGATTTTTGTGTAGGTGTTTAGACCATCGTTCCTTGTAACTATTGAACCTACGTGGCTGCAGAGCTGGAAAGGGTTTACGAGCAGTGTTTACCAGAGAGAAGTCAAAGACAATTCCTAGCTCTCTGACATTGCAGGCTGTTGTTATTTAAGTTCAAATCTATTGATTTTCTAGATTCTAGAACATAGACGATGGTCCTTCATAATGCACGGAGATTGGGGCAATTATATAACTTTGCCAAAAGGAACTCAACGGTCTATCTCACTTACTTTGAAGACTAATCATGTTTTAAATTGAGGAGTGAGAAGAGAAACTCTTTATATAGATATGGGGTAGTAGGAGGTAATACAAACCATGTGGGATATGTAAATTAGACTTAGTAAAAGCTTAAACACTCATAGTTAAGTTAAAAGTAGGAATCGAGTTCAAAGTAGAATTTCAGACCTCATTTAAGCATAGTAGAATAATTCTTCTCAAAAGAATTTGAAATGAGAAAAGTTGTTAAATCAATTTAAATTTCATCTCCAAAAAATCGTTTAATATTTAATGCCTCCAATCAAAAGTTATGAACAAATTTCAAAAAGGGGTTGGATTAGACATTTTCTTTGATATTTTCAAACATCCTCTTTGAAATTATGTCCATAACTTTTGATTGAAGGATCAAATTTACAAACGGATTTTTGGAGATGAAATTTAAATGTGTTTACCAAATTTACTTAGTTCAATTTTTTTTGAAAAATCCTATTCTACTATGCCTACATGAGGTTTTAAATTCTAATTCACACATAAATCTTACATATTGACAATTAGTAGTCAAGCTCTCATCTTCACATTATCACATATCCTTTGAGGATTCATGATGGAAAATTAATTTCATTATAAAAATGATCTCCCCACCTTCCATTCCCACAAATGTCAATGATGCATTTTCTATATTTTGCCATTTGATTTTTTTCATAGGTAGATGTTCACATGGCATTGGTATTGATACTTGTTTAATTCTCCATAATGGATGGATGGATTTTGTGAATAAAGACTTTGGAGTGGAAAATGTAGTCTCTATGAAGGCAATTGAATGCTATGTACCATGTATAAACCACCAATAACTTAAGATGACCATGGTCCTAATGAATCAACGCCAAACCAACACAAATTTAATATTTCCATAAAACTTGCACCTTTTTGCCTTTGTCAGAAGTATTACAATTTTAGAACCATTGTTATCAAACCCCAAGTGTGTACATACCTTTACTATAACAATGAGAGTGACAAAGAACTCACATCTTGATGTTGTCAATCATTAGTCCCAAATCATTAGATGATCCTGTATCCAATTTTTCTACGCATTGTACATAATGTGTATGTTCTAGAGGTTTAGGGATCCAAGGAGAGATTATCACAATTTTCAAGGGGGAATGGTTTAGGTTGGTTAATAATGTTGTTTGTGGAGTGTTTTTTTGTTTTTTTTGAAAATATTTGGGCAAAATTTTGCACTCTCCGTCCCACTTTAGAATTGCACTAGTGTTTTGAAAGGTTTTGGTAGGTATTGTTTTAAAATAGCATGTATTATAGATCTCTAGTTCCTAGGTCTCCAAATATATGGTACTTCCTCCATCCCAAAATGATCTTTTGGTTGGCCTTAGTCTTTTGTTCCAAAATGATTTTCCTATTGTAACATAAGGAAGAGCCTGCAAAATAAATCCCCCCCATAACGGACAATTGAGTGAACGCTTTTTGTCAATTTAAAGCTATTTTCAGAAATATGGAGTACATGCATGATGGTTCCCTTTTTCTTGTTGGTTTATTGGGTCTATGTGATGTGTCATTGAGCCACTGTAGGAGGATAGAAGGACACTACAAGAACTCAAAAAATAATGGCCAACAATGCTCTTTGAAAATGGGCATAAAATCTCACTTTCATGCTCTACAACTAAAAATTGAAAATTAATTTAAAGTTGGATTTCTTAGGATAATAGGAGAGCATCAAATTCTAATTATAGCTCAAAATGGATTGAATAAATTATTATTTTTAAGCTTAATCCAAAACATTTTGTATAACAAGAAGATCATTTTGGATGGAGGGAGTACGTCACCAAATCTTTGAAAGAACCGTGATGGTAGCCAATGTCTAACGAAATAAAATCTTATTGGTCAAGAACAAAGGTAGAGTTGAGGAAGTTGTGGAAGGAATAATTGGTTTGCATTGACTTACTTTGAATTCTGTTGTTGGATTTGTAGAAAAAATTGTAGAAAGTTAGGGAAGTGGCTAATTTCTCCACCGTATGAAGGAGATCATAGTAATTGAGAATTTTTCTTTGTGGTTGACATGAGTCTCTATGTGGTTCTCAATTCTAATTATAACTCAAAATGGATTGAATAAATTATTATTTTTAAGCTTAATCCAAAACATTTTGTATAACAAGAGGATCATTTTGGTATGGAGGGAGTATGTCACCAAATCTTTGAAAGAGCCGTGATGGTAGCCAATGTCTAACGAAACAAAATCTCATCGGTCAATGACAAAGGTGAAATTGAGGAAGTTGTGGAAGGAATAATTGGGTTGCATTGACTTACTTTGAATTTTGTTATTGGATTTGCGTCAAGTTTTTCAATAGTTTTTGAGTATTTTTTGGATAAGGTATCAAATACTCGAGAGGTAGATTTGGAATTGGATTGAGTTTTGAACTAGTGGTTGAGAATTTCTAACTGTAGACTACATATTAGGAACATGAGTTGAAAAAATTGTAGAAAGTTAGGGGAGTGGCTAATTTTTCAACCGTGTGAGGGAGATCACAGTAATTGAGAATTTTTCTTTGTGGTTGACACGAGTCTCCATGTGGTTCTCAATTCTAATTATAGCTCAAAATGGATTGAATAAATTATTATTTTAAAGCTTAATCCAAAACATTTTGTATAACAAGATCATTTTGGGATGGAAGGAGTACGTCACCAAATCTTTGAAAGAGCTGTGGCGGTAGCCAATGTCTAACGAAACAAAATCTCATTGGTCAATGACAAAAGTGAAATCGAGGAAGTTGTGGAAGGAATAATTGGGTTGCATTGACTTACTTTGAATTTTGTTATTGGATTTGCGTCAAGTTTTTCAATAGTTTTGAGTATTTTTTGGATAAGGTTTCGAATATTCAAGAGGTAGATTTGGAATTGGATTGAGTTTTGAACTAAAGGTTGAGAATTTCTAACTGTAGACTATATATTAGGAACATGAGTTGAAAAAATTGTAGAAAGTTAGGGGAGTGGCTAATTTTTCAACTGTGTGAGGGAGATCACAGTAATTGAGAATTTTTCTTTGTGGTTGACATGAGTCTCCATGTGGTTCTTAATTCTAATTATAGCTCAAAATGGATTTATAAAATTATTTTTTAAAGCTTAATCCAAAATATTTTGTATAACAAGAGGATCATTTGGGATGGAGGATGTATGTCACTAGATCCTTAAAAGAGTCATGGCAATAGCCAATGTCTACCGAAGCGAAATCTTATTGGTCAATAACAAAGGTGGAGTTGTGTTGGATTTGCGTCAAATTTTTCAATAGTTTTTGAGTATTTTGGGGATAAGGTAATGAACATTTGAGAATTATATTTGAAATTGGGTTGAGTTTTCAACTAGTGGTTGAGCTTTTCCAAATGTAGGCCACATATTAGGAACATGAGTTGAAAAAATTGTCAATTTGGAAGAAAGTCAGAGGAGCGGCTAGTTTTTCAACCTTGTAAGGGAGATTGCAGTAATTGAGAGTTTTTCTTTGTAGTTGACATGAATCTCCATATCGTTCTTTGGGTTGAAACGTTTTTAAATCCAAAAGTATCTAATTTTTTCAATCCAATCCTCAATAAAGGAGTTCAAGCTATTGCTTTTACAAGAAAGTCAAGTCATGGTTTACAACTCCATATTTCAATTATTGACAAATCATTGAATAAAGTGGTCATTTTCTTATTTAACCTTCCAATTTTGAATTCAAAGTATGACATTAGAAAGACGATAGTGAAATCATATTTTTAATGGCTCAAGTTAAAAAATATGCTTATATAGTTTGCAAATGCAAATCCTTATATCCTTAAATGCATGAAGCTTGAACATTCCAACTATTCATAATGTTCCATGAACTCAAAAGATTCACCTTAGATTCCAAGAACTTTAATCTTTCTTAGAAGGGTAGTATGAAGTAATGCCAACATTCATTTTGCCTTCAAATTTAAGTACCTATTACAAATGAAGCTTGTTTGGTTTGTGCCTGCTTTATGTCTTTCTGTCTTTTAGAATCATAACTAAGCAATGGTTATGCTCAAAATTTCCATCCGGGGTAACAACCAAATTCAGTGCCAGGGGTCAAGGCGCATCGGTAGGGGCTCAACTCTCAAGTCAAAAATCTCTGTTCACAGTCACAAAACAAAACTAAAAAGGCTTTCACCATTAATAGCCAGCACCTACAGTCAACGTTTCATTTGTTTTGGAGTCACACGCTGCCGATTACTGAACAGTACTTCGAACTGTCTGACCAATGCGAGCCACAAGAAAACATTAAAAAAATAACCTCACTTGAGATGGTAATTATGTAAGGCATTACATAAGAACTTTCTGGTTGCAAGCATCAATTGAAACGTTTCAAAGGATACATCAGCAGCAAGCATAAAAAATTTATAAGCTCACTCACAGTAACAGTGATAGAGTGATCGAGAGTGACATAGAGTGACATAGAGCTCACACACCCTGTTGTCAGCATTCCCAGGGCGTCGGATCCCTGTCTTAGCATTGTATAGAATGTTTCGTTCTAGAGCCTGGCCTCACATGCGCCTATGCACATTGTATTGCCGACTCTTTACCAACACCCTCATGTTAAATTTGCAATTAAGGTAAAGGACCAACTGAGAATGATCGATGCGTCCACATTTGGCTTTGGCATTCGCATTTGCAATCTGTTTGCTGTCTCGCTTGTTTGGTGTGTCTGTTTAGTGGGAATTCCTTGATCTTGCCAAATCGCTTGCAGATGGGGTGAAGGCGCTTCGGAAGAGATTGCAGAGGCCAGTCCTAGGTCAGTATCAGATTATCAGCGCATCGCTGTGTTGCTTCAGCTTTCGGGTGCTCGCAATGGAAGGGGATGAGGTTGGCTCTGGCTATGGCCGTACCGAAGGAAAGTATGCACTTGACATTTGTGTGTGGCGCCCCAGTTTCGAGGATTTTTCGAATCCCAATTTCAGCGACTTCAAGCTCTGTCCGCGTCTTGACGATTATTGCGTGCAGTCCTGGGGGACCGGCCACGGGTCTGCGGACGGCCAGATTCCGCAACGCTGGCACAGTCAGACTCTTGATTCGCGTATGTGCTGCGTTTTAGGTTTGATTTGTCTCTTGGCATATGCACGACGAGTTTGGGTGAAGAGCAGAAATCCTAGCAATCTGCGATTTTCGAATTCTAGGGTTCACTGGAACGTTCTTCCTGCCGACATTCAGAAACGTTTGATCGCGACGCTCCCTTACGAGCGATTACATCAACTAAAAGCCGTGTCCAAGCCCTTCCGCGATTGCATTCAAGAGGAACAATTCCTCTCGTTACAAAGACAATACTACTCTGAGGCTCTCACATTGACAGCTCCCCATTTCTACATCAGAGACGGCGTTTTACAATGTGCAGGATACGATTCGTCTCTCCAGAAATGGCGTCGCCTGCCACCTCTTGACTATCTCCCCGAATATTGTGCTCCCGACCCCGACCTCTTCAAGGAGTACCTTGTTTGCAGCCATCACGGAATACTATGCATGAACGTCTCCAAATCGACAGAGGAGAAGCTGATCGTGTTCAATCCTCTTACAAAGCAATGGAAGCTCCTGCCGTCTCTCAATCATCGCCGAAACCCCGTGCTCATGCACATCCTCGTAGACCCAGAAGCCCAATCGTTTCTGTTGATCGTTGCTGGAAGCTCGAAATCTGGAGATGAGAATCTCTCTCGCATTACGGAGCTTTTTGATTCTCGTACTTGGACATGGAAGCGTACAGGAGACTTTCCTGGCCCTGACTATGCCCTCAACGAGTATCAATCGGGGGTTTACAAAGAGGGTTATCTCTTCTGCGTGGCGTTTCTGGATCAAGACTCCGGGAGAGGGATCTTGCGTTACAATTTGAACCTCGGCATGTGGTTGAAGAATTGGACGTACCCCTTACCGTTTTCCCGCGCTTCCACCATTGTCCAGCTCGTGGAGAACAGGGGAGAGGTCTTTGTGTTCTCAGAGCAGGATAATGGGGAAGGGGGAGTGGAGCATTGTATTGATAGATTGGACTGGATTTGCAGTGAGCATCACGGCAGTGCTGAGCTTAGTGTCGAGCATGGCAGTGAGCTTGGTGATGAGCTCGGTGTTGAGTCCTGGAATCTGAGAAATGTTGTGAGAAATAAAAAGATGGGAGGACGGAGCTTGGAGATTTATCCGGAGTATGTGTGTGTTGGATACTCTGAGCATGAGCTCTGTGTATTCAATGCCATTGATCACTCTGGAGTTCTTTATGATGTGGAGCGTTTTGGGCAGCAGAAAGCTTTGGACGCTCCCACTGGCAAAGGCTTCGGTGGAGAGGGGTTTTACAGCTTGAATCCACTCACGTTTGCAATCCACCCAAGTTTCAAGATGAAACTCTAGAAAACTGTGGATTACTGGAGGAGTGCACCGGCTGATGCACAAATGCTATTCAGATGGTTTCATTTGTGCCTGAATTAAGGAAGAACTTTGGTCTCGTTTTGAAGTTGGTATGAACTAAGTGTGTTTGAACTGGCGAAGTTGGCGCTCCAGCATCCAAAAATATGCAAAAGTCGTACAAGTAGCTAGAAATATTAACTGATTAAGAATGTGCGAGGATATTGAAGCAATCTCCAAATCATGATTGGCTGAGAGGAAGAAAAGACTCCGTGGCGCTGCATCTGAGATTTCTCATTGTATAGCTGTGTGTCGCAACTTTCAACTTTGTGTCTAGTGTTGGTAGCGATTTCCTCCTTCAATTGCTCACAGTCACAGTACATTTGTTTCACTTTAGCGACTATTCTCTGTAGAAGACATTTCTGAGCATCACATATGTAAATACTGTATAAAATCTTTCCATTTCAGTTCCACGTAACGGATATGTACATGTAAAATTTGTGCTTGATGGAGTTTATTGGAATAAATGGGAGCTATTAATACAGTACATTTCTGTCGCTCTGTATCTGTCGCTTCTACTGTAATAATTTAGCCGCCCTTCTCTCGTATTGTCTCTACACAATACATGCAATCACGTCAGATTCTGGCATGCAATATTTGTATTTTCAAACCGATTATTTTTTTATCAATCCATCGATGTATGTCCTTGATCTCGTCTCTCTCCCGATCTCATCTGTCACTCATGCATCGAAACACTAATTCCCTTGTTGGCTTCACAGAATCTTATGCACTGCAAACTTCAAATAAGGGAAACCTCAAAACACGTCATTCCAAAATAAGACTTGCAACGTCTTAACTGATATGTGTTTTGATGGCTCTGATTGGTTGCACTTGTTGTAGCTATTTAAGAGCTCTCTCTACAACTAGTTCTTATAGAAAACACTAGACACTCGATCTTATTTTCTACATTACAAAATCAGAATTTGGATTTCTTGAAGTCCAAGGACATTTAGGTTTCATTGAAATTGAAGTTCACGGCGGTTGCTTGTACTGATCGAAGCCACGGGGCTGGCCGCTAACAAAGTCCTCGATATCTGTTGGAATCCTCCTGAAAACTGGATCGGAGTAAGGCCCACATCACACAGGTCTAAGATTATTACAAAAAGTCACTCTTCTAAGAGAAACCACTCACAAGATATGGAAATAGGTAACAAGCTCGAATCTCCAAGTCATCGTGCAAGAATGGGCCGCTTGCATGCTCGGATCCAACAAGCATATCATTTGGAAGCTGGAAATTCTTTTTTTTTGGGGGGGGGCGCGAAACTGTCAAATATTGTGTATATGCAGAAATTAGTCACACATTCGGTTCATGCAGCTATCATGATGCCGGCAAGAGTATTCTCAGGAAGACTGAAGTTTACATCAGCAGCGAGAAATGCCAATTGCCGTAACAGAAAACATAGTAGAATATTTTCTAATCACATAATAGAAGATATATGATCTAAGTAGCCTTTGCTCCCAACTAAGGCTTGGAAGCATGCTGAGGTGCACTTGCGCGATCGAGGTAAGTTATCATCATTGATGCTAATCGAAGTTGGGCAACACCGCCGGCGATTAGCAAGTAATTCAGATCACTTTTCTCACCAGCCTCCTGTGACAATCATGAGGAGCTTCCCCGCATGGCTCCAGAATCTCCACAGACTGCCATCACAGCAAACGAAGGAAGAAGCACAAGGAAATTGAATTATGGGTAAGCAATGAATGTGCGTTGTCCGGCTATGAGCTAGGTGAAGCCATAGTATATTTCACGCAATTCAGACTGAACAAGTTAAGGAAGGAAGTCACTCCATATTAATATAACGGATATTTCGTTAAAATGTCGGGTATCCCACAAACTTGGCACTTTTAGGTTCACACCGTGCGGTCCCTTGTGGGAAATTGAATGGGAAAACGGCGTATGAATAACGCCATTTTTAACGAAATATCTGTTTATGACGTGCACCTCACATGGAGGTCTCTCGGAAGTCATTCAAGAGAGCGATGCGTTGAAGGTCGATCAACACAATCAGAAACAGAGATCGAGATGGATTCACGAAACGTATTTACCTCTCAAGATACAGGCTGGTTTCAATCAGACAAAGAAGATGAATAAGATAAGTCGATCAATTGGGACTAAGCCCGAGTTTGCACAAAAAGTGATGTTACGATCGAAAGTTTCTTCTGCAATTAATGAATGCAGGCCAGATGGGGAATTTTGCTAAATGGGCAATTTCATTAAAATGGTGAAATTCCACTTTGGCAGTTTTTTTAGGTGAGATGAGGCGGCCTGAAACGTACAATTTTCTTAGATTTTTTAAATCTACATTGTTTCTAGATATCTGACATTTACAAGTATTGTAGATATCACTTTCATACATCACAAAGTTTAAATTCTACGGTTTGTCAACAGTTATCATGTGGTTATTATTGTTTCATGGATTCACATATTAATTACAATTTATCGCATCGTTACAATGCATTATTTGCAACTGCATTGTAACAATGCATTACTTTGCATTGTAACGATGTGATAAATTGTAATTAACGTGTGAACCCATAAAAAAACAATAAACACATGATAACTATTGACAGACCACAGGGTTTAAATTTTGTAAAGTAATTCAGACCATGCAATCTAAAATCTATGACGATTTTAGACTTTCGAAATCTATGCTTGTCCTAGATGCCAATTTTATGGTTCAATGTGAATAGTTTGAAAATGGCATATTGAATACCACCATTTTAATGAAATTTCCCATCTAAAATGTTAGTATTCCATGTGCCATTTCAGCGTCACATTTTAGTGCCAATTGTAAAAGTGCCATCTACGAGAGGTATAGATTTCAAAAATCTAGGACTGGTATAGATTTTTAGATTGTGTGGTTTGAACCGTACAAGTGCCATCTAAAATAATGTAGATTTTAGACAATCTAGAAAAAACTAGATTTCAAGCATACAAGACAGTTGTGCATTTCAAACTACCCGATGTGAACTATAAAAAGTAATGGAATGGCACCATTTTAATAAAATTGTCCATCTACACTAAATAGGGATTTTAAGGGGACTCATACTAATTAATCCACAATACACACTATATAAATATCTCCCTTTTTTGTACATCGCTAGGTACTGAATTGTCTTGGAGCTATACATCGATCACGTTTCAAACATCTACATTTTTCCACAATAAGTCCCTTTAATACTTTGGTCCTTTAGATGCATTGTTTTGGACACTATTGGAAGTGTATATACCATCCACAATGAGAAGCCAATAGTGGATTTGCAGCAAAAAAACGAGGAGTGGTTGCCGTCGAGATTTTGAAAAAGGCCAAGAGGAGATGGACAATTTCATTAAAATGGCAAAATTCTGCTACTTTGGTAGTTTTTACAGTTCAGAGTAGGTAGTTGGAAGTGTACAACTATCCTAGATGTTTAAATTCTATACCAATCTTAAATGTGTGGAATCTACATATGTTCTAGATGTCACTTTTACAATTCAAATGGTGCGATGTGAAATCTATAATGACCATAGATTTCTTAAATTTATAAAAGTCCAAGATTCCTGAAAATTATATCTATCCTAGATGTCACTTTTACAATTCAGAGTGCCGGGCGGTCTGAAAATGGCACATGGAATGCCGCCATTTTAACGAAATTCCTCATCGATACTTTTTCGTCAATATCATGCTGTATCGATTAGTGGAATTCCCGGGCGCCGGGTTCAGACTTTCCGAATCAACAGTTTTTCTCCTCAATCAGATGCCTGCAAAGCAGCAGGAATCCCGCCAGAGCAGATGCAATACTGTAATTTATTCAAAACTGGCACATTTTTCAACCTAAAACCGTATCTATTCAAGACACACTGGAGTTTTAAGGTAGAACTACCCATTACCACCATTTACTCAATTTGGCCACCTACAGGTTTCTCCCATTTCAGTCACTGGCCCATCTTATTACCACAATCTTACTAAGGTAGGTGGCTCTTAAACCAACCCTTTAAGAGCTGATTGCATTTTTGGGACAGCTAAACATCTCAAAACATTTTTCAGTGAATTTCGGTAGGAAGAAAGAGGGAATAGGTATCTAATCCAAGTCGTTTCATATTTTTGGGACCTTCGTGGAATTAGTTACAAATTTTTGAAGTTGAAACGCAGTGGTTTCTAAAACCGACCCCCTTCTGAAATGTACACAGTTAGTACATTTCAGAAGTAAAATGTACCAGATCGGTTTTAGAACCAGGTTGGTTTAAGAGCCACCTACCTTAATCCATGATCATGATGGCAATGCACTGGGAAACAGACACATCAGCCCACGCTTCAACGGTGGTCTGATCATGCTTCAACAATGGTCTGGTCATGCTCCAACAATGGTCTGGTCATGCTTCAACAAGGGTCTACTCATAGTTTTACATTTCAGCTATGAAAAATCACAAAAAATTCAATTCTTGTCAGAATGTCTTCATTTTTTTTGCAATTGACTTCCCTCAAACAATTCAATCTTTGAAAAATGCAAGAGCTCATCAATACCTTCTCCAAAGTACCTAGATAGCAAATCTGTATGGTAATGGGTAGTTCTACCTTATTATCCAACTTGTTGATGCAACATCAATAACTCAATATGGAAAATCAATTCTGTTTCATTTCTATCAAACAATAACACAAAAACACAAAAACACATGGAAAATTAAGGACCTTCTGACGGTATAACTTCATTGAAACAAAATATCATTGCAACTAAGGGGCAAAATAATTCTATACAGCCCATCAGTCAAAAGTGGCTTGGCAGCACAACCAATCAACACAAAACCACCACAGGACGCAGTACGACCGACGCGTTCATCACAAAAGTAAAGTACAGTATTGCTGGTTAGACCGATCTGACAAGCCAGGAAGGCTGGATCAGCCGATCAGGGTTGACACAGTCTAAAGGAGAGGCACCCAATGGCGTCTCTTTCTAGGAAGGGGCGTCATTTTAGAACCTAAATGTAGACAGCCCAAACATGGCCACCTAGAATTGCGATTCAGAATGATGCCCCTTCCTAAAAAGGGACGCCATTGGGTGCAAGGACGCCATTGGGTGCCTCTCCTTTAGGGCCAGTTTATACACGCTTTGGGTCAGATGGAAGGCCGGCCTGATTTGCTTTCAATCCGGCCCTCAATTCGGCCCCAATTTACCACTTCGGCCCTAGATAGTGTAAAGTGGTGAGGTCGGATTTTGAGGCCGGATTGAGGATTCATCACTTTGGCCTCAAGTAATATAAAGTGATGAAGCCGGATTCTAGGGTCGGATTGAGGATTAATGTGCTCTTGTATTTTCTTAAGGCTCAATATAAAAAATATATCACATACATCTTTTCTTTTTTCTTCCTATTTCTTCTATTTCAAAAAAAAAAAAAGTATTTAAAATTTTAAAATTTTTATTCTTTTTCTATTTCAAAAATAGTAGTGAAAGTATTTTAATTTTTTGGAACCTTTTCCTTTCTCTTCCTTTGTTTTTTATTTGAAAAAGAGTTCTTTCACTTTTTTTTAACCTTTTTTTTTCTCTTCACATTAAAATTAGAGTTGATGTTGAAACTAAGGTTGTAGCCTATATAATTTTCATTTATTTCATGAGAATTTATACAATTTCAAGCAATAAATAATGTTTGATCATAAGGGTGTTAATGTGTTATAATTGCAAAAGTGATTTGAAGTTTTTCAAATCCTCTTTTCACCTATCAAATTTAAAAGTTGGTCACCCCAAAAATATGAGGATAAAGGGCCTAACATGCATAACCACAATTAATTTATGGCTTCTCAAAATTTACTCTACAATTTTTTTAAACGAATTGTTAATGTATTTGAGGCTCATTTTTTTTTTAAGATTTTTTCTCTAAAATCTAGTGTATTTGAGGCTCATTTCCAAAAGCCCTCAACACTATGAAAGTCAAGATTGTGATGAACACCTTTGTACAAAATCTTGAATAAAAAATCATAATCAATCATTTTCAAAAATTGGACTTTTATGCTAAAACTAGACTTCAAAAAGATTATATATATATATATATATATATATATATATATATATATATATATATATATAAACTACTAAAAATAATAACTTGGCTAAGTTTTATTAAACTTCAAAGTACTGTTGACACCAAAATTTGATGCCTTAGATATTTAGAAATAAAAACAACTCTACCAAATAAACATTTACCAAATACCAGATAAAAATAAACATCTCATGTTGAGGTAGTTAAGAATCATTGAACCAAATAAACTTTAAAATTTCATATTCAATTAAGAACAATTTTACAAAACATCTTATCAAACAAACAAAACTGTATATATAATATATTATATTATAATAAGTTTATATAGTAAATTATATTAACTATATACACTTCCATCCTAGAGCCCCTAACTCAACCCACTGCTCCAAATTTCAAACTGAAATATTGACAACAGGTAAGCTCCAAAAAATTAGCAATGCAAATTGGTGGGAGTTTCTTGAGCTTACAATTCACCAAAATAGAAAACAAAAGACTTTGCATTAGTAGACGATGAAGATTTGTACTATCCAACGGAGGAACCCAATCTGGACCCAACTCGACCCCAGATGCAAAATCGGACCACCCAAAACCTTGACCCGATTGCTCCCTTGCGACTGGATGGTTTGGCGTCAAAACCATGCCACCAAAGGTGACACATAGGATGAGTTGTAGTTCCATCCGACCCCAAGTATAGAACACTTGGGCCGGATTTGGAGGAATAGAGCAACTCCATTGATTTAAACTTGGAGAGTTCCTGCCGGCCCTCGATTTGGCCCCAAGTATAAACCGGCCCTTTAGTTACCACACACCACACACACAAGAAAAACGTGTTGTACTTGTACTGCAAGTTCCGGGCGAGCAAAGTCACATATACTGTAAGAGTGCGTTGCAGTCGATCCGCTCGTCGTCGATAAATTCTTGCAGCCTGGTTTTGATCGCCTCACAACTACGTTTGCGTCTGCACATCGATGCGTTTCGTCAGTTAGCAGCCCATTCTCGATCTGTTTTGTTTGAGATCGCTCAAGAGAGGAGAGTACGTGACGCACAGACTTTACTTGAAGCGACGGTAGGCCTGAAAGTGTGGTCGATGTGCGTGAGTTTGTAGAAGTGAAACTCGGTGAATCGATTGACGCTGAGTTGGGCTGCATGTGAACTTATGCATGATCCTTTCTTCAAGCATCTGGGGCCGAGTTTGTGTCGTTCGTGAGACGGCCGGCAGATCTTTTCGACCAGCTAACGTTGTGTTGTGTTGATTCTTCGCTTTTCTGCGTTAGCTTCTGGTACCTCTGAGGCCGGCCGGCTTGTGCACGGGGTTCTGGAACTCGCGTCTTATTTACATTTTGTAATCTTGCGGGGGGCATTTATCAGAACAAATGGAAGGCAGTACTGTCGTCACTGATCCGGTGTCCGCACTTGAGGTAAGAATGCCACCACTGGAATGTATAATTGGAATGGACTTTGAAGGGCCGGTTTAGCAACGTCATTAGCTACATGACTAGTTTTGGAACCTGCTTGAGCGATTTATTTCAGAAAAACAAGCTTTTTATGGAACCTGCTTGAGCAAGCTTGCAACGTTTTCTACCTCACATGCTCCAGAACGTTGTTCACTGAATTGGACCACGTTTAATGGGGAACTTTGAACCACATTTGAGTGTTATCAGCAAGCGTTGCTGCAAACCGTTGGTTAAGGGGTTGGGTTCTAGTAGTGTGCTTGCGACTATGAACTTTCGCATTTCAGTTCTCTGCTGCAATTTTGTGTTTTTCAGATTGGAGTGCCCATGCATACATGAATCAACAGATTAATTGTACCGGAAACAGTGGTATGCAAGAATATTGCTAGTATTTTAGCAAGTGCAATGTGTTGGGATTTGTATGGCTGTTGAGTGAAGCGATGACGACTCCGTTTTGCTTTGCAGGACCCAGAGATCACTTCCGCTGTGGAGACGGGGCCTGTACCTGCAGAGCCGACGACCTCCGACGGTAGTGGCGGAGGAGATGGTAGTGCAGCATCTTGTGCATGGTCACTGACGGAAGAGCAACAAGTGCGCAATTTGAAGGAGAATTGGAAAAGGTTTTTAATTTGGATTAATTTTGAGAGCGAAGAACTTCAATGCCGGATGACTGAAATTGACATCCGTATAGACAATAATCCCTGGTTTGCGAAAGCTGTGGGGAAATTACGAGTTGATCCTTGTTTGGATAGCTACGTCGAATTGGAAATTGACGAATGGCTTTCACTAGATCTTGTGTCGGGGTTCAAGATGACATCCTTGGACGCGGCAATCTTGATGGGGGATCTCAAGATGGTTCAAAAGATCTTAGAAACAAGCCCTATTCCAGATAAGCTAATACGCGGATCAATCGTGGATCAAGAGAAGGTTACGTTTGGTTTCTTACTAGCTATTTGTCCCGCGAAGAATCGCATTTTATATACACCTCTTCACTTGGCCGTTGCAGGTGGGGATATCCACATCATCAATGCACTTTTGGAGAAGGGCGCTACTGTCAATGACGAAAATTGGTTGTCTCAAAGGCCTTTAGATTATGCTTGCAAGATTGGAAGTGTAGACATGTTGCTAAGACTTCTGGAAAAGGATGGAGTGAAGAAAGATCCCCTCCATGTAGCTGTGCGACATGAAGACGTCGACTTCATAAAAAAGTTGCCTTCTCCAAATGCCAATGCAGTGGATCGCGACAAAAGGACGGCGTTGCATTATCTTGCAGCATACCCTCGTCGAAATTTTGGATCCGTAACAAGTACTGTGCAATATCTTGTTAAAGACAAGAAACTTGACGTCAAAGCTTTGGATGATTGGGGGTTCTCTGCCTTCTATGTAGCTATTATGTTTTGTAATACAAAATTTGTGATTGCACTTTTGGACTCCTCCAAAGAACAAATTCGATTGAATGAAGCATGCAGTACAAAGCTTGGACCTCCTATCCAAATTGCATTTGAAGGGGGAGAAGAGTACAAGGATATTCAAGCAGCACTCATGGAATGTGATCTCGTTAAAAGCTTCATGGAGATGCTCTATAGAGACCGTCAAGTCTATGTGGATGCTGCAAATGCCATTCTTGTAGGTGCAGCGCTCATTGCGAGTGTCACTTTTGCTTCATGGTTGCAACCACCATTGAATTATACATCTTATTATGGAAATGGATATTCAAGCTCTTCATCTTCCGACCTCAATTATGCAGATGTTGAACACAACAATCCACTTCGTGCGTTTTGGATATTCAATGCCCTTTCCTTCTATTTTGCCATTGCAACCGTTGTTTGTGGCGCTCGAAGTGTGTTACCAAGAAGCCATTTATTTATAAAGGATACTGTGGAAAAGCTTCGTACAAATCTTTTGGTGACTTCGGTCCTCTTGGCGTGTTCAGTGTTGTTTGTAATAATAGCATTTGCAATAGCTGGAACTATCGTATTGATGCCATTGTTGAAGTATCAATGGTATATGATAGTTCCAACATTCATTGGAGGGATGGTATGTATAATTAGTTTAGTTTTTTTGGTCAAAAGTATGCTGGAAAATTCCTCCAATATACATAAGACACGTAAGTATGTCGATATGTTCAAGGATTTGGAGGGGAAAGATTATTTAGAAAGTAACAAACTATTTTTTTATCTAAGTCTTTAGTAGAGACATATAACGCTCACTTCATGTCTAGATTGACCTTATCATTTGAAATTTCATGAGATGAAAGTTACAAGGAGTTTTAGTTTGTAGGTAGTTGTGGAATCTCTCCACTAAAATAAACTTTCGAAGTCCTTTTTTTAACATAGTTTTTAGAACTTTTGAAAAAAAAAAACATTTAGTGTGTAATGTTTATTACAAAACTACAACCACTGGAATTAATTTTTTTTAATTCCATAATAAAATTCTTAAAAATTTAGTATTTTGTATCAATCTCTACTTCTTTCTACTTATTATTTTTTCCTATATGTTGTATACACTACAAGAGAAAGGGGTGTTTTAAGTGATTTTTTGAAAAATAGTCCTAAATATAAGATTATAAGTAATGACCTTTTAGGAGATTTTCAATACAATTTTACTAAAAGAATATGTATTTCTGGTTAATTTTTAATAAAATATCTTTAAAGACCATCACTTATAATCTTATGTCTAGGACTATACTTAAAAACTCACTTAAAACACCCCTTTTTCTTGTAGTGATAATTTCAAATGATAATTTCAAATGATCTCAAAATTTTCAAGTATGTAGCCAACTTGTCTTGAAGAATGGATTTGAAGAATAACCACTATTTTGGACATTTTTTCATATAAATGTTATCTTCTAAAGTTGAAATTTGCCTATTGTAAAAAATCAGTTGAATCTTAGTTTTATGGAAAGCTAACTTGATCATCTTCATCCTCCCAAAAATTCAGATTGATCCAATCTACCATCTGCCCACCATTGCTTCCCAAAATTGGCAAGTTCAAGGGCAATTTTCAAAACCTAATTTTCCTCTATGTTTTCTAATTTAGCCTCCAATCTAATCTACACAATTCTATTTCATTTCACCCATTTCTTCTCAAAAGAGTGAAAACCTACTCGACAAATTGCCTATGATCTTATTCTAATCCCTTGCAATCATTGTTCTAGTGTTTTTTGTTCATTTTTCCCCAAAACTCCCAAAACACATACACCCAAAAAGCATGAGAGAGAGGAGCAAGAGAGAGCTCCAAAACCTAACACTCCTCTAATCCTAAAAATCCAACGGATTAGGTAGCTTAATGACATTCATCTACCACTAAGTTAATGTAAAAACGTCATTTTTCAATAACAAATGCCAAATTGGTGAAAAATGGTACTAAATTGTCATAGGACTCTCTAAATTACTATTTGTTTCATTCTAACTTCATATAGACTTCCTATTTTTGCAATCTCCTCACTATTTTGCAAAATATTTTTAAATATTATAGGAGGCTTTCTTCCTTTGGTTTTCTCTAATTGCTTTTCCTAAGCTTCCACACTAACTTTCTAAAGCTCCAATCACTATCTAATGGAATACTCTCTAATTTGTATTCTAGGTTTATTTACCAATTCTACTACTTATTAATACATGTTCTTGACTATTTTGTTCGTTTTTTCTAAACTAAAGAGTGTAAACCAATATAGTGGTTCATGTAAGATTATAAATAATGACTTTTTTGAAGGATTTTAGTAAAATATATCTAAAAATACATATATTTCTAATAAATTTTTACTAAAAAATCTCTTTCAGGTTATTATTTATAAGCTTACTACTAGGATTGTACTTAAAAATTCACTTAAAACACCCCATCTTGTGATAGTGCACCCAATTGCATAAATTGTCACGATTCAAGATAGTACAATAAATTAGCGACTACAAGACAAAAGAACAAAGTGTGCCTTAATCCTAGAAGGATGAGTTGGTCACCATAGAAAATCATTCTTTTGATACTATGTGAATCATTTGCTTGAAAGAAACCAAAAACACTCACTAAAGGTCACATTATTGTACATGATTGTCCCTTTTCAGTCAAAATCCCAAAGATGAACATTTGCACTTTTGTCTTATATAAAAGAATTCACTTTCATTCATTAGATACTTAGTATCTACAAAAAACTTTTAGGATTTAACTAAGGCCCAAGCTACTTCATCAAGTCAATCCAAACTCATAAACAATCATCTTTGCTAGGCCATAAGTTAGAAAAAAATGGTGCTGATTACAAAGGACAACTTATAATGATTTTGATTGTTATAGTGACAACCTTCATTAATTTTTGGGTGTCATCAAAGACAACTTCCCTCACAAACTACAAGTTTTCATTTTCTTGCCCTAATAGAGTATGAAGATTATTTAGAAGGTGAAAAGGAATCATGGCTCTTTATATGGTCCTAAATTTTTTGTATAGAATAGCCCAATCAATTGCAAAATTTTATTGATTTGATTTCAAAACCAACTACTTTTCAATACTTTTTGGAGGTGAAGTTTTATATCTCAAATTTCTATTAACCCTGGAGCGCTTGGACATCCATTTTTTGGACGATGAACAAATTGAAGTTCTTGTTTCTATCTTGTTCCTACTTGGATGAAAATCATCCTAATTTTTGGTGATACTTTGTTAAGTTGTTGTCTTATCTAATGGTTGGATTTGGTGTTGTTAAAATATAAATTTTTCTAAAATTGCAAATGTAGGAGTGTGTCAAGTGGTCAAATTGCATTGACTTTAGTTCAAAACTAGATTTGCAAAAATGAGGTCATAGATGTAAAGAATACAAAAATTTCAAAAAATCACCATGTGAAGAGAACCTCATTTTGAATTCATTCCAATAAGTTTTGCTCAAAAAATGATAATATCTTGCTTGTAATTGAATTTAGAAGGAATTTTGAAATTTCCCTTTCCAAATTTATAGAAAAATATTGGTGATAGCATTGGTGAATTTAACCGTATAAATGGAATCTAAAATTCAAAATCTAAAATTTTTCCTTTGTATATAACTTCTAAAATATTCTTCCAAATAGCATTTTATAATGATTTTCTTCAAATCATCAATTCTCAACAAGAGTCCAGACATTTAGGGGTTAAAATGATCCTGTAGTATATTTTTTCTAAGACAAAACCAAGGCAATTCCAAAAAGGTTCGTTCAAGGGAAAGCTCAAATTAGCTTAGTGTGTTAGTTAGCTAATGTCACTTTGTAGGTAAATTATGTTGTTAATCTTAATGTATTAGGGTATTTGGTATATTTCATATTCTATTGAGGAATGGGAAAGGAATTCTCTTTCTAATTCCCGTCCAATTATAAATATAAACTTCTAACCACTAAGTCCGTACCAATCTTATCTTAAAATAAAATGTGGAGCTAAAGGTGTAAACTAGGGGAACCTACATCCACAAATTTCATACTTGGAATTCACTGAAGTGTATTACAAATATATTTATTTGCAACCTACATCTCTCAAGATATATATTTGAACTTTGAAAATTCGGTTTAACCGAGAACTCATTAATTGCTTTACACAAATATCATCTCAACATCTAAATTGCTTTAAGCGCTAATGTCTCGATTACTTAAAGTAAATGTAATACATACCCTTTCTAGGGATTGAAACAACCGAGGATATTGCTTTAAGCAAACACATCAACACACATATGCTTTAAGCAATTCTAAAATTTCCCTTAAGGGATGTACAATATTCTTTGTTAAATTATTTAAAGAATTTCAAATTCTTTCCTTTTCAAGACTCCGGTCTTCATTCGATTATGTATCCTTCCATCTTTAGCTTTAAGCTTTCTCCATTTACATCACCATGATATCTTGGAGCTTTTCTTTTTCTTTTTTTTTAATTGTAAAATTAATTCTAAATTATGCTTACTAAATTTTACACAACTACCTATAAATTCTGATGAAAGAATTTAATTACACATTCAAACGTTCAATCATGTACTCATGTCTTCAATTGGAAAACCATTTATTTATCATATGAATAATCATTCAATATTTAGAATGTACATCAATTATTTATAATTGTTCAATGATTTCTAATCACTAGAAATGTAAACTCATGTTCCAATTCAAAATCAATCTCCATCCTTAACTTTGTTTTAAACATCCATGTCCATTTGTGATACTAAGATTTGCCAATCCAAAAATGAAAATGATTACCAATCACTGGTTAATCATTAAATTTCAAAATTCAATCCAATCTCTGGATCACTCAATTCTAAATTGAACCCTGAATTATAAATAATTTTCAATCACTGGAGTTATTAAGTCAATCACTAACTTAATATATTGCTCCTCTTTACTTCAAATCTTGTTTTAACCATTGACACAAAAATTCTCTTAGGAGATAAAATATCCAATAGACAAAATCCACTCAAAATATAATCAGATTCTCTTAAAGAGATATTCCTCTATAAAATGCTCAAGGCAAAGAATACTCACTCATCACTTAAGTGATTATTAAATTATTCAATTTAATTGATTTGGCATTCATAAAATACTCAAAGTAAAATATCATCAAAATTCAACTTCATGCTTGAGCAATAATCACTCCACTTAGGTGAATAATATAACTAAGAATGACACATGAATTTATAAGATAACACGACAATGGAAAGCATTAAAAAAAACGACCTCACGTCCCGAATGCAATATCAAATTAAAGAGAGAGAATAATGAGAGAAGACAAAACTATATATCACAATCCTTCCTCAAATACCCCTTCCAATCTCTTGATAATAACCCATCAAAGTCCATAACCGCTCAAGCCAAAAAGTCTTTTCACACTTTAACTTCAAATATCATCACATTGACATTTAATTACCCAAAACTTAAAACATATAATCCATTTCACACTCAAAAAACAAAATTTAACTAGAAAATAAAATTGTCTTAACTACAGATCCACACACATGCTCTCATATATATTGACAACTAGAATATTGACATGCATAAATTATTCATTTCATGATATAATCACCTCATGCTCAAAATGTTAGTGTAAATAGCTGGTTTTAAGAAATACTTGTACTACTACCGTTATAGCATGTATGAGGTTGTTAATTTTCCATTGCCACAATTTTTGCATCATTACTTCAAATGACTCAAGATCTATACAGATGGCACTCATAACTATACTACATCTTGTGCATTTTTACATATTTCTTTCAAAACTATTTATTATTTGTAAACCACCCTTGTTGGTCGCATGCTTACCAATTTGGTTCATTGTAATACAATTTTTAGTGTAGAAGAATAAATTGGGATTTGAAAGCAACTTTTATGATTACATAAACTACAAAAGAGATTTCTACAACTAGCAAAATCTTTATTTCTTGTAATTGCTTGAAGTGCTCTTTTTTATGTGAGTGAAGGAATCAATAAAATTTAATTTTATCAAAATGCAATTAATATACTAGGAATCTCCTTTAAAGTAGGAAACAATGACCATTTTCTTTAATAACAAAGTTAATTTGTTTCTAATCTCTAAAATTATAAACATTTAAATAAATAAATAACTCTTGGAGAATTTAAATAAATAACTCTTGGAGAATTTCATATTTTCTTTCCATAACTCTTGGAGAATTTTTTACTTAGATATTTGTAAAAACATTATTTTTAATGATGTACTACTACTAATGTTTTATTTTGCTGTTAAATGTTTTCTTCTCAAAGTTCATAATAATGCTTGTAAAAACCCAAATGTAAGAGAATCAACAAGTGTTTGTTGCAATCATTTGGATGTAAAGAAATGGATGTTAATGTTTTGCATTTCATTCATAAATATACCTTGTCTACTTGGAATATTGAATATAATGGGATTTTTGACAAGTGGTTGATTTACCATTTTTCCATGCTTGAAATAGCAATTTTTTATACTCACATTGATGAATTATTTGTACAATTGTGTATATATCTTTAACTTAATCTTTGTAAACACTTCTTAAAAAATGTATTTTGGAAAATAACTTGTGCTCCTTCACATTTGTTGCTCCATTTGCGTTAATTTCGAAAAGGGCTTTAATTTTATCAAAATAATATCATATGAAGAATTGTGCAATATTAGAACATGTCATTAGGAAAGGTCAAGTGTATGACCATTCATCATAATTTGTGTGAAAGTATTACTTCTATTATTAATTGTAACTCATATTTTTTGATTGGTTAATGTTTGATATGCTCCATAATTTTACAGTCATAACAAACAAAAGGATTTAAAATTTTAAAAATATGATTGAAAGTTACTTGTGAAGACTTTCCAAGTTTTCTTGTTTAATAATAAATACATACATACACTTGTATAATGCCAAGTCCTTGATAATGTTTAAAGGTTTTCGAGGGTTTAAATCACTTTGTACATAGAGACCCTTTCATTACCATAGTTATGTCCTTTTAGCTCTACTTGCATCTATTTGTATTGATTTTTTTCATTCTAGTCTTCATCTAATTTGTGATAAACAACACTCTTTTCAAAATTCTTTTCAAAATGAAGTTGACTTTTTTGATAAAAATGCCTACTTCCTCATGTAATAATTTACTTTTTTCAAAAACTTCAAGTAATGCTTTTATATTCACAAAGAATTTCACATAGCCTCCAATTTTTGCTTGACTCTTTGCAAATTTATAGAATTTTAAGTATTATCTTCATTGCTTGAAATACAAAAAATATATATTAATCAATTATAGAATTTTTGTTAGTACTTTAGCCAAGTTGGTTGGTGGTAGTTGCTGTTGTCTCTTCCTATATAGTGCTGATTTCTGATTTGGAAGGTATCCATTGTTGAAGAAGTCCAATGTGTGTCCCAGCTAGTCAAGTTGTGTATTTTCGGTTTTAGTGTGCGCTTATGTTCTGAGTGATTGCTAGTTGAATGTGTGATGGAGATTTTATGTTGTTTATGTCGTAATTGGAAAGTTGAGTGTATAATTGTGAGAGTCTTGAGTGTGATTTATAGTATAGTTGGATGAGATTGAAAAATTTGTAAGATGCCAAATAGGAACTTGATCAAAATCATTGAATGATTCTCTGGACTTATTGAAAATGAGTCAATTAAGAATTTGAGATTAAGTTGGATGTGTGAATTGTTAAATTTGTAAAGTCACTGAACAGATGTGTAATAAAATTTGATGATAATCAATTTGGAAGATGTCAATTGTGTATGTGCTGTGAAAGGCCTACTTGGAATATAACTTGTTGAATGTGTTCAGTTGGATGTTGTTTCCTAATTAGAGAATTACGTTGCAATTTAAAAATTCCCTGAGTGTGGTTAACCTCTAAATGTCTGGAGTCTTTTTTGAAATTCATGATTTGGGAAAAAACATTATAAAGTACAATTTGGAAGAATATTTTGGAAGTGATATACAAAGAAAAGTTGTAGATTTTGAGAATTACATTTCATCCATATGGTTAGATTCACCAATGCTATCACCAATAATTTTTTATAAATTTGGAAAAGGAAATTGAAAAATTCCTTCTAAATTCAATTACAAGCAAAATATTATCATTTTTTGAGTAATACTTGTTGGAATGGATTTGAAATGAGGTTCTCTTCACATGATGATTTTTTGAAATTTTTGTGTTTTTTACATCTATGACTTCATTTTTGCAAATCTACTTTTGAACTAGAGTCAATGCAATTTGATCACTTGATACACTTCCACATTTGTAATTTTAGAAAAAAAATGTACTCTAGTAACACCAAATCCAACCATCAAATAAGACAAGAACTTGATCAAGTATCACCCAAAATTAAGATGACTTTCATCCAAGCAGGAATGAGACAGAAACAAGAATCTGAATCTGTTCATTGTCCAAAAAATTCATCGTCTAGAAAATGGACGTCGGAGCACTTCAGGGTTAATTATGTTGAACCTAATAGGAAAGTTAATGAGTGAATGTTGATGTCATAGAATTATGTGTATGATTTTGTGTTGTTCTAGTTTGTGAATTTTGCATGTGACTGATTGTTTAAGTTTACCTAGTTGGGTTTGTTAAGTTCATTTGTTTTATATGCTTGGTAAAATTTTATGTGCAAAGTGGAATGTGAATGTATTATTTGTGTGCATGTGAGTAGCTTGATTTGTACCAAATTAGATATTATTGAGAATCTAAAGGAATGAGGGATTAACGTGATGTGAGGGATATCAAATTGGAAAGTAGAATTTGAAGATTCAATTGTCATGACTATGGGAATTCAAGTGTATCTTACCTGTTGTTGAAGAAGTCAAATAGGAATTTAATGATAAATTAGCTGAGTGGAATTTAGAAGCTAAATTAACAAGTTGAAAAGGAATGGATTATTATATGTCTCATTTGTAATTACAAATCTAGTTGGAAGTAACGTACACAAATAGGAGAGGCTTGGTTCAATACCGAGTTGGTCCAGGCTGTAAGCAGTTTTTGGGTTACATTACCAAATTGGAAACCTTTTGTGGAGAAGCTGATTAGGAGTCAGCATTGGAAAAGATTCAAGTTAATTTGGAGAAGGAAAAGTAAAAGATAAGGAAAAGAAAGAAAAAATTAAAAGAAAAAATTTGGAAGAAAGCTAAAGAAGTACAAGATTATAGAATTAAGAGTGTAATTTGGGAGATTTTCTTCACCTTTGTGGCCTTTAAGAGTGGAGGGAAAATTTTGGCAATTAGATTTATTGCGTGAGGATATCACATAGCTTAGTTGGAAGTAAATGAATCTTTCTATTTCTTTGGTTGCAATGACCTATTGTCTTACTAGGTGATTATTAGAATCAATCCTATTTTATTTACCTCCCTTGAAATGAACTTTTCACTATGGATTTGGGTAATAATTTCAATTAGGACCCAATCCTATCTACAAATTTCTTTTTGGCCCTACAATAAATTGGGCAGCTATACTTTACAAGGTCACATTTGCATTAAAACATGTCCAAAATGGTGGTACTTCTTTGAATTCATATTACAAGGCAAGTTGGCTACAAACTTGATGGGGGGGGACACTTCCAATTTATTTATTTACAACGTGCAATCAAATGAAGGGTGATTTTAATTTTCTTGGCCTAAATTTTAGACAATTTTTACGAGTAAATTAGCATCACTAACCCCTAAAGGACCATTGTCCTTTCGGGGGACAAATTGAATTTCGGGCAGGTACCTGCAGGCTGAAATTATGTCATGACATTTTGAAACTTTTTTTGAAGATAGAAAAACTGATGAGCTTCATGGGAATATAATTTTTTTTCAATTGATGCCCGGAAACAAAAATTATGCCCAAATAAGCTCAAAACATGGGAGAAGGGGTAGCAAAAAAAATATTTTAAAAATTTGAATTAATTTTTTTTTCTCATAGATTATATTTTTGTCTACATGGGAAGCTTTGATTCATTCAATTTGGACTTCTTATGAGGAAGTTATGGACAATTTTGTTTTTCGGGCAGTTAGAGCATCTTCCTAAAAAATAACTTATAGTGTGTGTTGTACGTCATTGTCCATTGTTGTTAGTTGGAACCAAAATCATTGTACATGAGAGTGCTCAAAGTTTAAAAAGTCCAAAATAATGGACCCTACGTACTATAACATTTGAGTAAATGTACTCCAAGCCGTTGGCAATTGAATATTATAATAAACTGTCCAAATATTTTATGTTGCCATGGTACTTGTGGAGGGAGCTCTATCAATAGAAAGAGCAATATATTGCGCAAGATAATAGTTGACGAGACAAATTGAGGGTCATATAGTTAGATGAATTCAATCTTTTGCACTAAATTTTGTTTGTCTTAGAGGTAGTCACATTGCTTAGCAGTGCTCAACTTCCTAGTGTAGCACTTGGCATCCACTGTAACAATGGTAGCAGGTCGACGGCCATAGATAGAAGTGCAATCAACTGTTATCTTCAACGATCAAGATGCTAGTAGCCAATGGATTCCATTGCAACTAGAGGTTGGGAGTTGGGTGACATTGAAGCCCACGTCAATTGGTCCCTAGGCAAGAGAATGAAGAGATTCTCAGAGGCATGGCAATGAAAGCAATGTAGGTGCATAGAAGGCTAGAATCATGGAATTTTGGTGGAGGCACAATACTGTTCGAGACAAAGTAGTCATGACATTGGACTCCATTTTAATACGGCATGCATATCAACGTTGACAACTTCAGTTGGATCCAGAGATAGGAGCTGCCGAGCCCATGGTATACAACTACTTATACACTTTATACTAGGAAGACTGGGTGCCTTGAATGTCAGTCTGGGATGTCATATTCGTATCACATCATGAGATTGGCGAGGCAGTTCGAAACAAAAAAGCATACAAAGAATTGATGGAAGATGGAATTTTTTATTTGCGAGCAGTGTACGTGCCTCAGTTAAGGCACTAGCTATATGGTAGCCTAGAGATGTTGCCTCTCTTGGAACTATCAGATTTTGAGTGGCCTTGATCTCCCTGACATGTATATTTTGGAGTTATTTCATAGAAAGTTGGCTATAGACATTGTAACTGCAATGAAAGCAAGGACATGTAGCAACGCCGTCCGTGTGCAATGGTTCATGCTTGTGCATGTGATGGTAGATTTATTTACTTGTGCGGATAGCATATGACGGATAGAGTCAATGTACATCTTTAATGATCCATCAGCAAAACTCCTACAGAGCTTGATGGATACTAGATGGGACATGAAATATGCAAAAAGACAAGATGTGTTGAAGTGCGTGGTGAATCACAATAGCATGAGATTTCGGTATCATCTAGGTCGGCAAATGTTGTATCTCAATTTCTAGTATGCGAGATATAAACGTATAGAAGGGTAGATTTGGATTGCCATTGTAATGGAAGTGGTGAGGACAAGAATGGTATTTGGAGACACTATGCTATCAACAATTGAGGTGGGTCAAACATGGCTTGTGTCTCACATCCAAAATGAGATTTTGATCATCTTGTCTAAAGACTCTCTTCTGGAGGAGTATGACCTTGTCATTCAAGGGCCCAACTACCCTGATACCAAGGTACGTGCTAGAGGTGTAATGGTTTTTGCTACTGCAGCATGAGTTATAAGTGGATAGACCAGAGTCAAAGTTAATCACATGTTTTTTTATTTTGCAAATAAATGCTCAATATGAAACAGTGATAGAGATTGTTGAAATGTTGGTTGGCGGTTGTTAATTTAAAATTGTTCCAGTGTCATGTTGTAAATGTGTATATAGTATAAATATATATATACATATTATTTTAATAGATTTGATTGTATAAATATTAAAAAATGGCATCATTCTAATAGTTTCATGGTGACATTTTCTCATTTGGCATGAGTTATTTATATAATAGAGGCAATCACCTTAGCACTTCATTAATTGATGTAGTTTTTCTTTGTTCTTTACTTTGAATTTAAAATGTCGAATTAAAGGATTTTTTTTTAGTCTTAAGATGATGAGCCTCAATCAGAGGCTAAATTTGAACTTTTATTGTCGCAACTACCGAATGAGCCACTTTTGCCACGGGATCTTGCATCGCCATTTAAACATCCAAAAGATGAAGTTGGGCTTTCTCGATTGCCAAAGCAGCCTCATATAGAACAGTGATGGCATGAAAACTTTCAGTGAGATGCTCGTGCGTTGGTAATCTTGTTGCAAATTGAACGTGTTGAACTTAGTAACCGTGAAGTGACATTTAAGAGGTGTTTTGAGGATTTAAACGAAAACCAATACTATTGTATGGTTAAGTCAATTAAGGGGAGTCACGATTACCAACGATGGTTAGAAGGGCCAATCAACCTCTTAACAAAGGTAGATCGTGTCAAATATGTCGCTACAACTATCAAACGTATTCTCAAGTTTTTGCAAATGGAGTGAAGGTTGTCTTGGAGCTCTAGTTTTTTACCTCTAATAGGCATTGGTTTGATATTAGTACTTATATCTATATTTGAAGTATGTTATAGAAATTATTTTGTATGGTTATAGTTGTGAAAGAAAAGAATGAAAGTTATTTACCTTCTAAGTGGATTTTGAAGTGTTTTTTTCTTTAAAATTAAAGATAAAGAAATAGTTGTGGGGCCAAATATAAAGGTCAATAATTGTAAGTTAGCTTTAGGAGCAAGTCAAGGGCTGATGTCTACTTGCTTATGTGGTGGAAAGTTGTTGATAAGGTAGAAAAAAAGATGGACACTATTCATCTTTTCTCTCATTGTAGTTTTGAAAACCCCTGAATGTTTGGGGGCCTATTGTATGTTGTGTACAAAGAAGTTTGAAATAAAATTTGAAGGAGTTGTATATCATGGTGTTTTGTTTTCAAATTGATCTCACTTTCTTGATTTGAAATTAGCATTCAAAAGTTGTGCTTGTTTGAGTAAAGGGAGGTCTGCTACCTCCTATAAAGAGAGCCTGAGACTTTGACTGACCATAAAAGATGGACAAGTCCTTTGCTTGCACTGAAACTTTGAGGGAGTGTAAAAAATGTTGTTAGCTTTTTATGAAGTTATCATTCATTTGATTTAAAGTTTTAATGAATGAGTGGTGAGTGGTGAAGCGAAGAGAGGTCTGCTGCCTTTTTTTTCTCAAGGCTAAAGTTTTGGATGGCCGTAGTAGTTGGATAGAGTGTTAAAATGAGTTGAAATTTGGAGGAGAAGTAGAAAATTGTGTTAAATGTTCAAAAAGCTATCACTCATTTCATTTGGAATGGTGAAGCTTTTGTAATATTAGATCAAAGTTCAGTAAAGGGAATGAAGTTTTAAATAAACATTGACACGCTTTAACAATGAACCCGAGTAGTTTCATTCTACGTTATCATAGCTTGAGTACATTCCAACGTTGATAGTATATATTACTACAATAGTGACCAATAACATTCCGTTCTTGTAGTTCCACTTTAGCTATCTTTCACTGCAAAACTTCACCTTTTGAAAATGCTTTTTTGAAAGCTGGTGTGTTATTACAAGAAGTTTTTCTAGATTGTTGTTAGAGAAGTAAGTACATGAGATTTGTTTTTCATTCAAATGCATATTCACTATGCCTATTGTAATCTTGGATTTAGTTCTTACTATAAGTTGATACGATGAAAAATTTGATATACATTACCCAGACAGTGATAAACATGTACACAAGTGCCTCAACACTCTTTACATGAATTTGGATTGCTTATAGATATTGAATCATTACTTTGATTTATGTAATCCAAACACCATTGGATATAACATGCACATTATTTTGTAGAGTAGAAAGAAATTTCAAAAATGCTTCATATTGCAATTCCAAAGTATATAATTACAATGAAGTGTAATAGTAGGCTAAATAAAAAATTCATAGTTGGAATGCTTAAATTAACAAATACCCTTTGCATGCTAGTTGCCATTAGCAAATCACGCTAAGTAACACAGAATACTATATCTTCGGAGTTTGAAAGAACCAAAAATGCCTTGAGAGCAGTTGGCTAGAGAGTCTATAATCTATAATTACATTCAGTGCAATAGCATATATGTTTGTAAGAGCATCAAAGCACTGAAGAACTAGACAGACAAGGATGTTGGCAAGAGACGATCCATTCTCATTTGCACTCAGAGATTGGCACATCCGTTTGGGGGCTTGTCGATGGAAGAAGTTACTCAATCGTTGTTGTAATAGAATCGGATCGGACCCTATTCCTTGGTGATGTTTGCTCAGTCGTCTTTTCTTCTTCGGAAGCTAGTACTTGGAGGTCGCCTATGGACCTTACATGATCCAATACTGGTAGTACGATGGGATCATCTAGATCAACTTCAAATTCATATCCACCATGGTTGGGTTCCTTTGGTAATACATTCGTTGAGGACCCTATATGACTCAACATTGGCAACATGATGGAATCATCTAGGGCGGCTTCGAACTAAGATGCAACATCAAACTGAGTGAAGATCAAAGCACTTTGGGCAAACAAATTTGTTAGAGTCAATCATCTCTGCCATACGTATGTTGTGAAAGAGACAACCGCATGAATCAAGGATTATAGCTTTTGCTACAAATTCTTTGCAGTAAATGGGGTAAAGTTCGCTTACAAGTGATTTAATCGCCAGTACAAATTGGCCACTTGGGTATGCAAGCATTGAGCGCGCGGGCGCAAAACCAAATTTTGCTACTTTGCCTTTAACCCCTAAAGGACCATTTATCCCCTCAGGGGACAATTTGGGTCCGAATAGATTCCTATTGACTTAATTTGTAGTGAATGTTTTTGAGATTTTTTGAGGTTGTGAATTTTGCCAAGAGCTTTGTGAATATATAATTTTTGTTTCAATCGGTGCTCAGGAGAAAAAATTATGGCACAATAAGCCAAAAACAAAAGTCAACAGGCAGCATAAAAAAATCAGAAAAAGTCAAAATATTTTTTCCTAAAATCTTACATTTTTTTCTACATTTGAAGCTTTGATTCATTCCATTTGGACTAGTTATGAGAAAGTTATGGACAATCTTAAGTTTTTGGGCAATCTAAGTATCTTCTTGAAAAAATAACTTATAGAATTCATTTGTGAATGCAATTTTTACAATTTTCCAAAAAAAGTTTAGATAGGATTAGGTTTGCTTTCTAGAACAATCATAGTTGGGATTATCATATGTCAATTCCATCTTAAAACTATTAATGATTTAGTTTTTCCTTCAATTTTTAATCTACTTCTACTTAACAAATTTTTAATGAGTGAAAATTAAGTGTTTTTTTGTTGAAATTTTTTCTTTAATTCTCAATTCAACTATTCAATATAAAAACTTAGAAAATCAAAATCAATGGTTCAAAAATTTTCAGCCAAAAAGATTCAAAGCTAAAAAATCTAGTCACCCAAGTTGCAAAAAAACTTGTTTTTTTCACTTTGGATGCAAATATCTTACAATCTATGCGGTCAAATTTGATGAAATTTTTACCACATGTTTTCAAACAAGTTAAGTACAAGATTCTATGATTGAATTTTGAAAAAACATATTTTTTGTTTTCTTAGGTGAATGCAATAGAACTGGTAGTTCTAAGTAGTTTTTGTCAAAAAAAAAACCCTTGAGGCTTTAGGAGTTTAGGGCTTTAGGGGGTGAACAGGCCTATTTCTGTGACAGCAAGGTGTGTTGTGGCCCAATCGTGATCTACTAAAGCTTCAGCAAGGGGCCCTACTTCAAGACTGATTAGGGTTGCACATGTCATCATCTATTCTTCCTGCAATTGTGCTAGTTTGTTTGCAAGAGCCCGCACCACTTCAACCTATGCCTTGTACACACTTGGCATCCCTTCACAAAAAAGCCATTTTTGTTCTGAACCTGTAGCGTTGCTCTCCGATTCAAGTTTTGCATACTCTTCATCTGAGCATGCATTGATGACCTCCATCACATCCTTGTGTTTCTTCTTAATCTCTTGAAGCGCCTTTGACGCAAAAGCCTCAGCTACCCTTGCAGCGTCTACTTACTTTTGTGGTGCATGAATAGTTCAGGGCATTGTCCAACGTGTTGGGGTCCTAGTTGCCAAATGTGCCATGATCTCGCATAAACTTTCCATTTGCCGACGCAACGCAACAAGTCCAAGTTTCTTAGGGTTCTTTATAGCGGTGGCAAGGCACTTGGTACAACACCCTTGGGTTTCTGCAACCCAATTTACATCTTTTAACCCCTCACCGCTCAAGGCCTAACCATGTCAAAAAACAAACTTGCTTTTCAAGTGTTATAAGTCTAAATGTGAGTAAGTTATGAAAATCTCAACCGTACAATCTTGTAGTGTGCATGTTGTAGATGGTGTAAATCAAATTTGGAGTCATTTGACCATATAGATTGAAAGATTATAATGATTTAGTGTTGACAAAAGATGCTGAAATTTTCCTAAAAACACATTTGGAGGTGAAATTCGATTTCTACACCTACTCAAATGAAAAAACTTTAAACTACAAAGTGATTTAAAATCAAAAGACAAACACTTTGGTTGAAAAAAAATTCATTCAATTGACTCATTGCGTTTGCAAAATTGTTTTGAAATGTCAAGAAATAGTGAAAAAAGTAGCAAAAAAACACATCTATGGCTGAACCTACCTCTACTAAAATGCTTCTCAGTCAATCATAACTTCTTGGATTGATATGAAATTTTTACCACAAGAACTACACTAGTATGCGCAACTTTTCCAACAAAAATGATTGAAAACAAACCCTTTCTGAAGAAGTTATAAGCCGCCAAAGTTCACTGTAATGCAAAAATGTCTGGATTTTGAACTTCGAATTGCTCCCAAGCATTCAAAACAACTTGGATTGACATGAAAATTTTATCACAATAAGTAGAATTTATGGGGAACAATACCCAACAAATTTTTATTGAAAACTAACATTTGATGAAAAAGATACAAGCCCCCGAAGTTGCAGCCATCTCATTGCAGTGTGGTGAACTCAAATTGAACCTGCAAACTTTGAATGGCTTTCAAAAATTGATTACATCTTGGATAGATCTGAAAATTTTACCACAAAAAATAGACTATTATGCGCAACTTTCCCAACAAGTTTTATTGAATTTGGACATTGGATGCAAAAGTTACAGCACTTTGAAGTTGACTTGCTAGATTGTGTGAGGACACTTTTGGTCCCTTTGGGCAGTGAGGGGTTAAATGCACAAACATCACAAAGGCAGCCTTGAGGAAGCACATAACAAAATAAGCATTGTCAGAGCAGTGGCTATACACTCGGTAGCTGTGCTGGAAAAAAATCTATGCTTGCTCCTTATCTATGCAGTTTATGATCTCATAACAGTTTGGCTGCGTTCTTGGATACACCTTGGAAACCTCATCCACAGTTGGGCCCTGGTCGTATAGCACCTTCTTGTAAAAGAATGCGTCATCATATTTTGCATTGCAGCCTTGAAGCACAAGTGGGTGATTGCAAGAAACACTTGTCTTAGGGTCTGATCACACTGAGCAGTAAATAAGAATTTTGTTATTACTTGAAGGCCCGCCTCGAACAAAGAGAAGGACAGTTCATTAAGCAGCAGGCTCGGAACCAGCCCTGAGGACTAGTCCAGCACTTTCCATCACTCATTCCTTGTCTCCTACAGCAGATATCTGACCTCACTATCGTGTTTCCCACAAGCTTGTGGCAAATAGTGGGGCTTCAATGCGCCTCGCCAAAGGGTTTGACTGACCTCTTCACTCCATCTTTGATGGTAGTGACAGTCCCTTCTACCCCATCGTCGAGGCACTGACCTCAAATAACCTCACAAGTAATTTGAACCACAGTTCATCCTTTACTTGTGTCAAAAAAATAAAATCATCTTCCAACTACAATAAAGTTTCCTTTACTTGTGTGTAGAGAGGCAAGAGATAGGCTTTCAACTTTGTTAAGTTTTGAGTGAAAAGTGTAGCTTACTATATACACATGGGGTGGTAGGAGGTAGAACAAACAATGTGGGATAAGTAGAATTAGAGTGAGCTCAACACTCATAGTTAATTCAAAGTTCATTCTATTATGCCTACTTTTGAATTAACTATGAATGTTAAGCTTCTACTTACTTTAATTTTACTTATCCCACATTGTTTGTTCTACCTTTTACCACCCCATGTGTATATAGTGAACTTCTCTTCATCCTCAAAACTCAAAATAAGTTAAGAGTGCTTCTGAATCAATGTGAGGTAATGCATTGAAATTTGAAAGTTAAATTTTTGTAAATTTAATTTCAAAACCTTCAAACCGTTTTCATTTAATATCCATTAAGCGCCCTGGCTTGGTGCGTCAGCCATGGGGCAGAGTCCCACTCTCAAAATCCACACGCCAAGGCTGCACCTGGCGAGTGCAGCTGTGGCGATGCTCTGAACTACTGACGTTTTCTACGATGAGCGACCTTACCTGAGCACCAGCTCAGCACCCACGCACGCTCGGCAAATATGCTAATGTTCCAGTGGGAACCCTCCCTCCACTTTTACTTGTTTCTATCCTAATATTGCTGATATAATGACTGGTGAGAACAGACCCTTATTTGGGCATCCCCTTGTCTATAGACAAGTGTTTTTTGCTTATAACTTTTGCATTATCGATCTGTTTTCTATGAAATTTGAAATGAAAGTAGATACAATAGTTTTAAACATTGTGTAACATTTTGTATTTAAAAAAAATTATTTTACTATTTTTAAATAGCCCCCGATTGGGTGTCTACCTTGGCCATTTTGAGGATTTTGAATCCTATTTTTGACCCAAAAAATGCAAATGCGAAGCTCAAAAATGCAAATGCGAAGCTCAAAATTGATTTATTAGGACATCTACTAAGTTTACACAATCATGTCAAATATTATTGTAAAATAATAATCTGTCTACCTTCCCACATGTGCTCAAAGTGCACTACCTTTACGCAGTTGTAGAGAATACGATTTTTTTTCCTAAAGATAATTTTTTTTTAAAAAGAACATCTTTAGGTGTCACGATCCAAATGACACTTTACAAATTCCAGCAACTCACTAAGTAACTTCCAACAACTCACTAAGTTTACCACAACCCGCTTACAGCATCACTTAATCACAATCTGACTAACATTGCACATGCCAAGCACACATAGTGTTAGTCCGCATTTCCAACTCATTCTTCAAAGTTTCAATTACCAGGACTACTAGTACACACTTCCTTCGTGACACCGGGCATGTCACTTCCACCTTAATGTGCAAGGCCCCATGGCGACACTATTTATATGGTCCTAACCACCTTTGAGTATCACCCCACTCCATACTAGCCCTTTTTGCATTTGTTACTCATTCACTAAAGGTAATTGGCACTCACAACTCGAGATACATCCAAGGAGGCTTAGCAAAGAGTAGGACTCCACCCAACTGATGCCATGGAACACACATACAAGTATCCGATGGTGCCTTGAAGTGGTGGTGAAGTCACCATCAATAACCATGAGTCACCGAGACTCACCAAGACTCCAAGAGGAAGAAAGGAGGGAAACCAACCCCTCCTATAATACTCTCTATAGTATTCGGCAGATCCCCCCATCGCAAAGTTATGGTCTTTCAAAGATTTGGGTCCATTGGAGGAGGCGTCACGCCTTCACCACGGCTCTTCTTTTGGCCATATCTTTTGACTTAGGCCTTAGAACCTCATAATTCTTGTCATTCTAGGTTCCTTGTGTTCATATGCTACATGACATACTTCCTTATGGGATTCGTTAAAAAACCCTCACACCTAACCCTCAAATGTTCTAGTGCCATTGAGACCTATTCAACTTTAAATGGCTATAATTTTTAGCTCACAATTTTGAATCATGCGTTCTTTGCGCCATTAGAATTGTATTGTCAAGAGCTTTCCAAGAATGTATGACACTATACCTTCAATTTCAAAACCAAGGCGTCATTGTGCCTTGTTTGATCGGAAGTCTCTCAAATCTTCCTTCTTAATCTATTGCAAGACTTAGAAAGTCATCCCCAAGGTTCCCCCTTGTACACTAAGGTTCATTGGGCACCCCAAGAAGATAGGGGCGTGACATCAGGTTAGGAAAAATGAATTTAACTTTATTGAGTTTATTTAATATATTTTTAAAAATATAACTTCAAAGTTTGTATTTTCTTGGTGTTTTCCATTGTGCATTTTTGGTGTATAACTTTTAGAGATAAATTTCTTAGGTTTGAAATTTCAAAGGCATTCTATTTTCAAGGCTTTATAAATTATTCATATTTTATTATATTTTAAAATTTTTATTCCAAAAGTCACAATACTCACCTAAATAGGCCTTTTTGATTCCACTTCTTCTGCAACTTCTTAGACTCTAGCTTCTCCTACACCATGGTGATAAATACCACTTGCTGCCTAGCGACGTAAAAAATTGAGAGAAAAATAGGTACTCAAGAAAACACAAGGGATCGAGGACAAGCGCTAAAAGACAAAAGCAAGGGAAGATCACGACAATTGCTTGAAAGCAACAAGATCGTGACAACTAGGTGAAAGCAATAAGACGCCACTCCCTTTTATGCAAGAGTAAACTAAGAAGCCTAGAGATTACATTGGTAGTGGGATCATGAGGGTTTATATTGACATGGATAGGCTGATTTTGGTGGCCACTAACTAGTGAGTTTAAGCCTTGTGAAACAACTCGAAGTTAATAATGACATAGATACTTTGCTTTCACCAATCAAAAATGCAGTAATTGAGCCTTGTTAGACAACCATCTAATGTTTACAGAGACACTTTGCTTGTACAAGCCAAACATTTAGTAATTAAGGAACATAAAGTAATTTATATATATTGACATGGACACTTTGCTTCAACAAGCCAATAAGTTAGTAATCAATGATGGATGAAAGTCAAAAATGCAGCTATTTAATGGTAGATGAACTGAGCCAAACTATTAACAATACAAAAGACAACGTGTAGATGAAGACTTAGAATAAAATTAATTATAATAACATGTAGTAAAAGTTCGTTCACTGGGAGGCAATTAAATAGGATTACTTCTAATTAACTAATTGTCATTGCAACCTAAATTATAAGAAAAGAATGTTCCTTTACCAACTAAAACTATCATTATTCCTCACTTGGTAACACTAATTCCACAATTTGAACGCTCCACTCTTAATGGCCACGAGGGTTAAGAATTAATTCCCAATTTGTATTCTTTATATCTTCTATCTCCAAGTCTTTAAGCTTCAAGTTTCTTCCAAATCAGATGTGCCAACACCATAGCTTGACAAAGCCTTATCTTCTTAATTAGTCTTTTCAGCTTCCAGGTACTAAATAGGTCTTGTTAGTCTTCTCCATCATGTCAGCATTTCTCCCACCAACTTGGTACTAACTCCTCTATTCCACAAGCTTCAACCTGGGTAACATCTCCAACTAACAACCAAATTTATTTTTATAGAATAGACATTTCTCACAGTCCAACTCGGTTTTGCTTCTTTCAAATTGATAACTTTCCTCACCAACTCGGGATTAATAATTTGATATCATTGTACTCCCAAACTCAGCACCTAATTGGAATTAAACTCACAACACACAGACTTGCTGTGCACCCAAATCGGACTTTTTAAAATACCAATCAAACGATAATCAGACTTCCGACTTGATTATAATCAATTGACTCTCATGTCCTGAACATTCTCCCTAATTGGATAATTGACTCGCTTTTGTAAACAGATACCAATTAAGGTAGGTCGCTCTTAAACCAACCTGGTTCTTAAACTGATCTGGTACATTTTACTTCTGAAATGTACTAATTGCGTACATTTCAGAAGGGGGTCGGTTTTAGAAACCACTGCATTTCAACTTCAAAAATTTGTAACTAATTCCACAAAGGTCCCAAAAATATGAAATGACTTGGATTAGATGCCTATTCTTTTTTTCTTCCTACCAAAATTCACTGAAAATTGTTTTGAGATGTTTAGCTGTCCCAAAAATGCAATCAGCTCTTAAAGGTCGATTTAAGAGCCACCTACCTTAGGAACTGATATTAACCATCTAGACTTGAACTCAAAATTGATTTCCTCCCTTAAAGCACTCACAGATAATTCATACTTCACTCATATTTCTTAATTTCTGAATTGAACCACTCTTCATAACAACCAATTCGGTAAAATTCCCACAAGGCTGAAACTCACATCATTGGAATAAATTGTAACTTAAAATATCCGACTTGGAGTTTCTCACCAATCATACTTCAATCTTTAAGAACACATACACATCATCACAGAAATTCTCAATTAAACAAATATCCCCATTTGGCACAACAGATACCAATACGCTTGAACCATATATTTCATTAAGCCGAATTGGTGAACATATCACCATTACACAATAATATTTCATTCGTTGCTTCACACCATTCCAACTTGGATAGCAAACTTCATGCTTCCAATTAGCTCTATATTCCTTTAGATCACCACCATGACATCATGACATCATCCCAATAGACTAAATCAACTTCACATACACCCTTTTCTACAATGATGTTCTTTAGACACACCAATTTGGAACTTAACCCTTGAGCGCCGAGCCCGTGGATAGTGAAGAGAGGAGCTTGGTGACCTCTTCCCACATAAATTGGCGGTGGTGACTCAATTTTCAGATCCATGGAAATTCACCATAGAAAATAAGACTTCACTACCTCCTCTACTGATGGAAAGGGTCCGCAAAATTTTTTGCCGTCTGTTTTTGAAATTTATAATGGTCAAAATGAAGTTGACATTTCATAAAGCAAATTCTGAGCAACAGGATCCCATTGCAGGGGCGCTCAGGGGTTAAACCTTCTGCTCCACCACTCCAAATATTCCAAATCGGACCTTCACAGTAACCACTGTCATACTTAATTAGCTCATTCAGACATACTCCGAATCTTCACACACAGACTCACCAATTTGGACTTAAGCATTCCATTCCAAACCTTTGTGGCTCTGCCATTAAGGTAAAACAGCCCGTTGTAGTCAAAATTTGGAGTTTGCCCTCATGTCACTGTTGAAATTTTTCAAAAAATTTCCCACATAAAGACAAGTGTGAGAAATAGTGGGAGCAATTGAAATTCTATTTTTCAGACAATGTATGAATTTGTTATGAATTTTTGAATTGATCTATCCAAAAGAGTTAGTAGGCTACCTAATAACCAACAAAAACTATATCAAATATGTTCATCTTAATCACCTAAAGCAATCACAATAATTTTTTAATGTAGAAGGCTTTGAAAGAGTTACATTCTACTATGATTTACACTAAAAAGTTGGGTGCTCCTAATGAGGTCACTAATCACTCTATGGGTGTCAGGTTAAGCATTGATTATGGCTTGAAAAACTATCATGGGATCATTAGGTGTCCACTATAGGTCATCTAACCGCAATGGGATGTTTTATCTTAATTGTAACTTCAGTCTGAGTCTCTCAATTTCCATATAAGAGCATTTGCAATGTTGTCCCGGTATATGGCGTGGTACCTATATAACTAACTTTTGAACAATAAAAAATTTAGAAATTGAAAATTGTCTCATTGGAAGTACATTGGGAAAAACTTGGAGTAGGTTCAAGAAAATTCAAAATTAGACATTGGAAAAGTACTTCAAAAGCAAGATAAAAACTTAAAATTATAAAGGTCTTGGCAAATCATGGTTACCAAAGCAAAATTTGGCAATTTACCCTCTAAATGTGGCCAAATGTATAGGATCAATGGCCAAATTTTGCTTTGGTAATTGTGATTTGCTAAGACCTTTATAATTTCAGATTTTTACCTTACTTTTGAAGTACTTTCCCAATGTCTAATTTTGAATTTTCTTGTACCTTCTCCAAGTTCTTTCCAATGTACTTCCAGTGAGACAATTTTCAAGTTCTAATTATTTATTGTTCAAAAATTAGTTATACAAGTACCATGCCATATATCAAGACAACCTTGGAGATGCCCTAAGGGAAGAGTGGCCCTTTATAAGTTGTTTGTCCTATTTCATGGGTTTCTTATTCACGGAAGAATTTTGTAGAATTTTGAGTGGAAGAGAAAGTGTTGTGCAATCACATAGAAGTGGTGTTGTAATTTTCCAAGCTTTTGGGAATTACTATACTAAAAAGTATATTTAATATTAGCAACACAAATTACGAACCATGACACTAATTATCATTGATCCTACTAAAGTAAGTATCATTAAATCTAATTTCTAACACTAAAAGTATCTATGGTAAATTTGAAATATGAAGAGGTTTACATTTAGTGTTAGAACGTATTAAAAAAATGAATTTGCAAAGGAAAAAATTGAAGACAAGGAAAATTATGGAAGGAGTAGAAAATGTGGAAAACATTTGTAACGAAGGAAGTCTTTGAACATCAAATAAAGAAAAAAAACTCATATTTAGATCAAATGACTTCAACTCAACTCAAACAACTTCAGTCCAGTTCAGTCCATATCAGGTCAATTCAGTTCATACGAGGTCGGAAAGTAGTGCAGAAAGCAGTTGAACAAGCAAGTATAGTTCAATGGAAGGGCCTAGAGTTGGCGGGTTGGAGCAAGCGGGAGATTCAAATGTGGAGGAAGGGCGGGAAGGTGGACTATAGCTCCCCCCCCCAATCCGTCACTTGCAAGATTGGAGGACCGGAAGAGGAAGAAGAGCCCGAGTTTGAATGTAGATGACGCAAGGACTTGCAATGGCGACGAGATGGGTAAGGGAGGGAAACAAAGTTGGAATGCAAGGGAAGGAGACGACAAAAAGGAAGAGAAGCCAAAAGCGGCGCATTCAAGTTTAGCACTACACTAATTCCCCCTAAATGGAGATTTAGTGTTGGATCAGATAGGATAGTAACTACACTAAATGTAATCCATCACTAAATATACTTTTTAGTGTAGTGAATTTTTGAAGAACTTTGTTCTAGGCTCCTATTCATGATTCATAGGCCTCAAAGAAGCCAGCCACACAGAATGTGGAAAAAGCCACATTACTTTTACCAAAAGCAAGCAGTGGAGCAAGTTGAAAGTAACTCACAACATTTGGAAATGCAACCTACAGTACTACCAAACTGAATCCTAATTTTTCATTTCTTAAAACTTGATGTATGTATGTCCACTTATTTTAAAATGGACCTACTGTACCTCTCTTTCCATCCACTAGCAAATCACGAATGAGCACCTCATAACTCTTAAATTGCTCTCTCATTATGAACAATTCATTTACTAGCCAGCACATGTTCATTTCAGAATGTCTGTTTCCTGTCCATTTTAACCCCAAAATGACCCTGCAATTTCCGTCCATTTATGGCAGCACTGGAGAGCCCAGTGAATCTGGAATTTTAGAATAATGGAATTGAGTTCATTGGGAGATGTAGCCGTTCCAATTGGAAGTAGGGTCCATCTGCAAGGTTCTGGAATTTTGTCGGTATCAAATATGATCTAAAAATACGGCAGGTTCAGAACTGCAATACATTGCACAAGTGCCGTCTTGGGCTTTCACCAATGTTCATGTGCACTTTGGTTGCTGTCGATTGCACATGCCTTCACAAATTGAGATGAAACCACTGCAAATTAGTAATTCACAAGATGTCTTGCCATCGCACCAAAAGAAATTGGAAGAAGAATCAATACACTTTCATTGTGACGACTCCAAAGTTCGATGTGCAAAACAGTGCCAATGCATGGGAAAGTGGTACAAACTTTTTTTGAAAAAATAAAAAGCAATAGACATCAATCCAGACGGTGTGTCGAACAACTGCAACCGTAAACATGCAGAACTACTAAAAAAATGAGGCGGATCCAATGGTGCATTTCTAAGAAAATCACATCTGGGTACACCTGAGGGAGTGACCAGGTGAATGGGAGGGTAATGCTGGTGGGAAGAAATCGTGGACAAGCTGAGAAAATGCGGGAAGACACCATGGCAATGGAAGGAACTGCTAGCATCACGTATGGAAGGACTAACTACTTCCCGTGCAATTTGCAGAAACGGTGCACGATTGCTCAAAGAAGCAACTCAGTCCTTCCTCCTCAAGAAACGTCTAATCAGAAGGTAATGCACAAATTCATACACACAATTCCCCAACAAAAAATTTCAAGAATACTCTAGAGCAATCATTTATAAGTACCCACAAACCAATTTGCAGTAAATGCAAAGGAAAATTTCATCAGTACTGATCAAAATAGTGTTTGCCTCCAAGGACAGAGTAAAATGTGCAACACTGCCGCTTAGCACCAAGGCTCATGATGCTCTACAAGACTTCTGTGACTAAAATGAACTGTCAAAACTGAAATGAACTGTCAAAACTGAAATGAAAAGACAAAACTACAGAGATCCAAAATGCACTACAAAGATCTGAGCCATACCAAGTACTGTAAAGTCTCAATGTTGAAATTGCCATCCAAATGGCTCCTGCACTGTTCCACTGAATCAACTGAGGTCACACCTGAAAAGGTGCACTAATGCTCTTCAACGAATCCTGCTATACAATGTCACTTCTAAAAAGAGGCGCAGCTTGAAGAAGGAGAATAGAAAGCACTAAACCCTTGGCGGGAAGGACAATGACAGACTTCATCCCCCAAAAGTCTTTCTCCAAGTCACGCCCCAAAGAATAGTGTATGCTAATTTGCCCCTTGTGAAAGGAAAGACAAGTCAGCTTGTAAATTTAGAGACACATGTGGATTCACAATTTCAAGCTCGACAATCAAGTAGTTGACAATTTTTCAAAATTATATTGTGTTGATTTTGCATTATTCGGCTTTGAAAAATCCTCAAGGACAGATTGTGTCCTGGGGGTTAAAGCTTCTTATAGGGTTGCTTTGAAGGAGAGGGTTATAATAACAACCACCTCCTATGGGATGGCAATCCATTTCCAACCAATTAATTCCTAAAGGACCAAGTCCTTTTTTTTTGCGAAAGAACATTTAAAACTATCATTTTTGTAGCAAAGAGTAAAAAAATTTGAAAACTATTTTTTTTGCACATATAACCATAGGATCTTACACCTGACTAGTATAAGAATGTGTGGAAAAAATTTCAGAAATTTTGACCCCATAGATTGCAAGATATCTGCGTCTAAAATGAAAAAAACAAGTTTTTCAGCTCATTGTGGGATTAGATTATTTGACTTTGAACCTTCTTAACTTTATTTTTTTGCTTTACAAATTTTTGAGCTTTAAAAATTTATGGTGGAGAATTGAGTTGAGAGTATAGGAGAAAAAATACAAAAAATTTAATTTTTATTCTTTAAAAAATTGTTAAGTAAAAGTAGGTACAAAATAGAAGGAAAATGTAAATTTTTAATATCTCTAAGATGGAATTAAAATGAACTTATCCCAATGGTGGGATTATTTAGCAAGAAAAATTAAAAGTTTGTAACTTTTTTTATTGGAAAATTATAAGAATTGCATTCAAAATTGAATTCTACAAGTTATTTTTACGAGAAGATGATCAAATTCACCCAAAAACAAGATTGTCCATAACTTTCTCATAACAAATCCAAACGGAATGAATAAAATCTTTCCATGTAGAAAAATATAGTATATGAGAAAAAAATTTAGCTCAAATTAATATTTTTTGGGGTTGCCTTTTGTCCCCTATTTTGAGCTTATTTGGGCATAACTTTTGTTTCTGGGCACTGATTGAAAAAAAAATTATATCCCCATGAAGCTATTCAGTTTTTCTATCTTCACAAAAAGTTTCAAAAAATTAGGAAAAAATTGGAGACCGCAAGTACTTGCTCAAAATTCCATTTGTTCCTCGAAGGGACAATGGTCCTTTAGGAGTTAAGCATTTGGACATATCTATCGGATGGGTATGTTCAAGGAAAAAAATTCCCTATGCAAGGAAATTGATTTAAAAAAGATTTGAAGTTAGTTTTTTTTACATTTTCTTCATCAAAAATGAAATTATTGTGAATTTTCTCTTGAAGATTTTGTAAGACCTATTCTTGTTATATAGGTCATTCTATTTCCGATCATATGCTAGTTACAAAATTGTTGAAAGTAATAATTGTGGCTTTCAACACACATATTGTGATCATTTTATGCTTTCAATGTACACTTCTTTGACATTTATGTTGTTCCAACTCGTCCAACTCTATGTGAATTGTAATGTAAACCATAATTGATTGAAAATAGAGTAGCTTATACTATGCAAATGGGGAGGTGGTCAAGAATGGGTTGCCTATTCTATAAGCTGAAGTGGAGAATGATGTTGGCCATTGTATGAACATGAGTTACTTACGACAATGCGGGGGGTACTGCACTTTTGGCTAAGGGAGAGAAGGATGGTCATGTGGTTAACTCATAAACATTGAAGCGGACATTTTGTGTCTGATGGATGACAAGGAATTCTCTTGTATATGACAAAAATGCAACTATTCATCCTCGGAATTAGGGGTGGAAAGGGGAAATTTTCTACAATAGTTTGACTCCAAATGAATAATTTTGTTTTTTTTAAACTAGATGATGTCACATGGTTCCAAAAGGGCTGATTTCCACAGGCACCAGCCTAGCGTTTAAGGGTTAAATTTCCAAAGGATGTATGTTGATCCATGGTGATGTCAATTGAACTTGTTAACCCTTAAAAGATGGGTTGGTGATTATGGAAATCATCCCTTTTGTTACCCTTTCATTACAGCGTGAATCTACTTTAAGAAAATCCAAAAGTATCAAAAGTATTTATTGGAAGTCAATATACTTATATATTGTAGATGCATTTCTCTCATATGTAGAAAGATTGTGTATCATCCATTTGACAAAAACATCCACTGCATTGTTTATGGTCTAATCAAGAAATTGAAGGATAGTGGGGGATGGAAAATCTGAAAATCAAAGGATCAAAAATTTCATATCCCCATTAAAAAAAAAATTAGATTCTATTTTCATAGTCTCCAATTTGCTTTACTTTTGATTTGTAAATCCTAAAGTCTTTTCTTGTAAAAAATCACTAAAAACTATCATTTTTTATTGCAAGGAGAATTTTTTTACACCTAATTTTTTTATTATTCTTGTTTGTATGTGTAATCATAGGATTTTGTCCTAAACAAGGTTAAGAATGTGTGGATAAAATTTTAGAAACTTATAATCCACTAGATCGAGTGCATGATATAAAAATTGATGGATACTTTGCTTTTGATTTGATGGATACTTGGCTTTTAAAGTGAAGAAAACAATTTTTTTCAATTGCACGTTGCTTGGCAACATCATAAGACTTTGAATCTTTTTAATTTATAACATTTACACATCAATTTTGAATTTCTAATTCTATATATATTGAAGAATGGATGTGAGAGTCTTAAGTGAATTTTTTTAGAGACCAACAACTTGATTTTCATTTATTTTAAATTCTTAAAAAGAAATATGTACAAGATAGAATGAAAGTCCAAATCATTACACTAAATAGTATATTTAGTGTTAGCAACACTATTTACGAACCATGACACTAAATATCATTAATCCTACTAAAGTAAGTAACATTAAATCTAATTTCTAACACTAAATGTACTTTATGGTAAATCTAAAATCTGAAAAGGTTTACATTTAGTGTTAGAACTCATTGAGTAGAGAAGGCCAGGGAAGGAGATGATAGAAGATGGAGGTGGCGTAGTCAAGTTTAGCACTACACTAATTCCTCCAAAAGTTGAGATTTAGTGTTGCGTGGAGTAGGGTGGTAATTACACTAAATGTAATCCAATACTAAATATACTATTTAGTGTAGTAGCTTTAAGACAAAGTTGAAACACTCTAATTGCAAAGGTGAGATTTTTCTATTTGGAGAGTTGATCTTTGTGGAACTCTTTTTCTCTCTTATGAGCTAATACGATTTCCTCTCTTCAAAAATAGAATTCTCATTAATACTTTAGAATGATAGACTCTAAGATGCTATTGTTACCCTCAACACATATCTCAATTTCATTTGATTTCATAATATAGTGCAAACCTTTGTTGAACTTCTCTCTTTCTCCATAGAGATTCACCATTTTCAAATTGCAGGGTATCATACAAAGAATTTAGAATGCAATGGCTCTTCAAGCTAAAATGGCAATCATCAGTGGGGTAGTTCAGTAGAATGGTGACGCATTGCATGCTACACAATCATGTGAATTGGGTAATTTGATACCAAAGTATTACATACAAAGCCAACCCTCTCCTCCACCTCATGTTTCATTCTGCTCAATTAGGGTTTGGGTTTTAGGCCTTGTTGTCTTCTTCTTTGTTGTTGATCTTGCACACACCAATTGTTTTCTTCAACTTGAACAATGAAGCCATGTGCAGTCATGGCAGTCATAGAACAAAACCACACAAGGCCAATTGAGACTAATTGTTTTGGATACAATATCATTATTCAAGCAATTGTTGCAAGTTAATGACAACAATTGAGGTGCTGAATTGTAATTTTTTTAACTCTCTTGATTTCCATCTGAGCTAAACTGGAGAATGATGTTTAGTTGTGTGGACATGAGTTTGAAATTTTCATGCTTGGATATTGGTGTCCTTGTTAGTGTACAGTACAGTAAAGTTGGGTCCCATAATCTTTTGATTTTTTGGGTCCCAGCAGTTTTAGATGAGATTAGGGGAACTTTGGGAGGCTTTTTTATGCTAAAAAATGACCAGAATTTTGAATTGTCAATTTTGTTGGAATCACACTGAAGTTCCCAATATGAAATGGTAGATAGTGTATGGAAGAAATCCAAATTGTTGTATGTTTTTAAACTCTTCACCTTGCACTTGTTTTGAAAATGAATTGCACTTCATTGCAATTCCAAGGCAGTCTGCAGTTTCAAAATGTGCACAATATTTTGGTCAAACTATTATGTAATATTGTTGCAAATGAGAGAGGATTGTAACTCATTAGTGGATCTGTTATTTGGATACTTTATGTAAAAGTTATGAAACATAGGGTTTAGTTGGGAGATGTTTTGAAATTGCCTCTGTGACAAGGTGCATAGTGAGCAAGAGGATGTACAGTGCAGCAGCTGATGCCTGATGTCTGATGGTGAGTTGCCTCCATTTCCATTTTTGATTTATTTTCTCAAGCTGATACTCAAATTTTGCGAGTCATCATTCTTGAGGATAACAAATTTTTGATCTTATTCTATGGATGAATTCTCTACTTCTAAATTGTTTGCAATATGTTTCCAGTTCTTCTGACTTGGGTTTTCATTGCAGGAGGAGAGAGTGGGAAAGGAGAAAGATCGGGTTCAGACTGGAGGTGGCAACCGCTACCATGTTCTGCTTCTAGATGCTGATCATCACATTGAAACCTTTGGTACAAAATTCTCTCCCTCTGTAAGCATGAGTACGTTACTTCAATGTGATGGTTTCTGAAAAATTTGGATGACAGTGGTGATGACTGGTGATGGCTGACGAGTATATTGCATTGAATTTTTGGCAGTTGAAAATTAAAGCTCTTCCCAAAGCAGTGCCCAGGGTCACGCTGGAGCACACAAGGAAGTGCTATGTGGAGGCCAAGCTTGTGGGTAAGTCTGTGGTCATGGTGGTTGTGAAGGTTCGCATTAAATTCCCCTTCTTGCTGGTTAATTACAGAGGACATACCCAGGCTTATGCTTATGTTTTTGCTAGAAGCACTAATTATGTTCATAAGCATTTATTTGAAATGTATCCAACAGCTGAGTGCTTAAATTCAATTGATTCGAGTCATTTTTCTAGCTTTGGACTTGATCTGGTTTAAATCGTCATTTCCTCATCAACTTATGCTTCCCGTGGCATGACAATACCAGGAGCACACTGAAATGTGTTCTTATTGCATGGCTGATTTTGTAGTCCAATTAAGTGCTTTACAATGCACATTGCCCTAGGCAGATTTCATCAATAATATGTAGTTTATCTCCTCCATCAGATACAGACATACTTCAGTCTGGAGCAGAGGAGCTTGAGTGTATGCTAGGTAGTGTAAGAAGCATGAAGACCAATTTCTTACAGTTAGCAAGTATGGTTTGCAATTTTGTTGAAGCAACCATGGATTTGCTCCCTCAAATCATTGGGAGATACTTCCCTAACTTATATATGAGATGCACTTTTCATTTTGTGTAGCTTGCATGGCTGGCTCATCTCAAAGGTCTTCATCAGCGTTGTGGTCTGAAGTTTTCGATGGTGCAATTTGTGAGCTGCCTGCAGTTGTATCATTATCAGATCTTTTAATGAAAGATTAAATAGTTGATATTTCCTTTGGAGTAAACAAATTTTTTATGATTATTACACTCAGGTAGGAGTATCTAATGGTGATGTCAGAATCAAAATGAGTTACTACCGATGCAAATTACATTGGCACAAAGATGTCAGAATCAAAATGAATAATTAGGCTCTAAGATGTGTCCCAATTACCTTCATTCAAATGCATCAATCCTAGCATGACGAGATGATGTGGAGTTCCAAATTGAATGAGAAGCAAATTCTTGATCTGCCATAACTATTATAGTCTAAATTCATAGTAAAAAAATGATGAGGTGCAAAACATTTTTAACAAGCTTAAACCATTTTCTCTTGAAGGTTGGAATAATCCCTTTCCAGATCTCATGGAATGAATTTTGTTTAATTTGCACAAAGGCATTGAGTGACTTAACAACTATAGAGAGTCATTTGGATGGCTAGGAAGTTGCCTTGCTAGGGTCTCTAACTTTTTATTGGAGCAAAAGGGAACTACCTTCATGCAGGGTTTTTTCATTTAGGTGTGGGTGCTACTTTCTCTCTAGAAAACAAGTGTAAGCAAGTCATGTGGCTTTTTCTAAACTTATTTTGGATTTTTTTTGTGAAGTCATTGGCTTTAGAGTAAATGATTTTGTTTGAATTTAATGGCATAGGTTTTTTTTTGAAATTTATGGGTTGCATGAAGTGGCGATTGCAAATTCTAGCTTGGAGGAATTCGGGCTACTACAAGTGCAAAATTGGATTTCTTTGGGCTGCACCTTTCATGTTATTGCAAAATTCTAAAGACATTTTAACAACAGTATGCAAGCATCCAACACAAAAATAGCGTTTTCATTTAAATGGAAGAAGAAACACATTTTGTGAAAAAAAGCTTCAGAGTAACAACTACAAGTTCAAGAAATTGTTCCTATTGCTCCTAGTCCCGTAAGTATGAAAAGAGGACCTGCAAAACAAACACAAGCATTTTGATGTTTGATTTAGTGCATGTTTGAAAAGTTTTGGATTTCTAAACATTTGTACAACACATGCATCGACCGGATAACTTCCTCAACGACATGCATGACTGTGAGTTGGGAGAGTGACTGGGGGCACTAAGTTCAAGCGGTGAGCACAACAGTGAACTCCAGTTGCGAAAGGAACAAATTTCTCTTTTATTTGTGAAGTGACACTAGTCTTCAAGCCTTGGAAGGAGTTGACACTATCAGTGCCGAAGTACATAAGCTTCTAAGCAATGTTGGACTCTATGACATCCCTACTTGAACTGAGAACTCCCATGATGATAGTGGTGAGTTTGTTCATAGTAGCACCATTCGAATCCATTTTTTGGATTGACAACAGTAGAGAGATGCTGCACCAATTGACCATTACATAACCATGAATCGTAATTTAGCTGCTATTGTTGCACGTATTGGTTTCATCTGTGGACAGGGTCCAATATGCGACACTTGAGACCAAAGACTTGTTTTTTTGTTTGACAAAGTCATACAAATGTTCCGCCATCACCCACTATGATCTGTCAATCCAATGTTCCGCCATCACCCACCATGATCTGTTAATCCAATGTTTGTGAAAAAGCTTAGGGACGTTGAGAAACTCGTAGAGTTCAAATCGAGCCTCAAACTTTGTCATCAACTTGTCTCCTGCTAGTAACTAAAACAAGGTCACAAATTGTACACATTTCTTTTGCAACTCTGCCATGCTATTCCCCTGGATTTGTTCTACCACAGTTAGGGGTCCTCGAGATACATAAAGCAACATCCATTTCTTGTGAATTTCATGCTGGCCGTATTTAGAGACACTATCCCACTTAGATCCACTTGTATAGGCTTCCCTTGCACTACAAGCAAGGCCTACAACGCACCAAGTGCATGACATCATCTTCTGCTAAGACTGCCTTACTCCAGGGCTCCTTTGTTGTCCACTCATTGTAGAACTTCTTGTACAGGTCATAATTTTTTTTAATTTCTTCATTGTGCTTGCATTCGATGGTCCTGCAACTCGTATTGCCTTGACCCTAAGGTCTTTGCTCTTCCTCTTGCTCCCACCATGCGTTGGAGGATTCACAAATTAAAGTATCATCGTCTAAATCGACCATCTCGTCTGCACTCAAGTCTAAGTCCTCCTCTAAATTCCACATTGCTTCCTCTCCGTCTGAGACATGGACAATGACTGGGCACGAGAGAAGGATCTCGGTGTCTATGGATTGGGAGTTCTCCAACTTCGTGTCCAGTAATTGTGTACTAGAGCACCTTGCACCTACGTTGCAAACATTGGCACTTTGTAGCGGCCCATGATTCAGTAAGTTCCAACTTGATGAAAAATAGCTGCACATTGTCTTGGCAGATCTGGCTCTCTTTCTCAACTCTACCTCCAGTGCTTGCTTGAATGCTTGCGCCTTGCACTCAACAACCTTTGTTTCTTGCTGCAATTGTGCCGTCACCTTCATATTGTGTGTCACCTTCACAATGGTTGCAAAACCAATATCCACCGGAGTGGAAGAAGAGTCCGCCATACATGTCTTCTCTACGTACATTACTCGCCAACCACCAACCCCTCAAAGCAAATGAAAATTTCAATGACACCAAAACAAACTCTCAAACCCCAAGTCGTCCAAAGAAAATTGCTCCCAGACCCTAAGTCATCCAAAGCAAAGTGTACCGCAATTCATCCAAACTCCAAAGCACAATGTACCAAATTGATCAAAATTGGAAGAAAGGATATTAAATTGAATCGCAATGCAATTGTTGAATTCCATGCAACATAGTAGCACCTAAAAAATAGAAGTCTGCTTTGTGCAGCCGCCCTCCACGACCCTAGGATGATTCAATGAGAGCCATAACTTCAAAGCAATCATAGGAATGTGGCCGCACTCCACTGAAGTTCGTCATAAATGTGGCGACCCCCACTCTCCCTCAGGAAACAAAGTGGCTATGAATGTTGCAACCTAAATCCCTTGTTGGCTATTTCAAATCCTATGCCATCACAGAGTGGGCTACACTCCAAAACCTAACGTAGTGAATGTGGCGATTACTCAATTGAAGACATTAGACAAGGTGGCCTTCAAGCGCAATAACTTGAGAGAGAAGGTGGCGTTGAGGTTAGAAGTGATTGGACATACTGAGGTACAACGGGCTGCTTCACTATAAAACTAAAAGTAAGAAGATAAGCGGTGCTGGGGACGTGGAGGGGACTTTATCGATTGTTTCACGCAAAAAGTATACCAGGTCTTGAGATCGTGCATGGTTACAAGCGACTTAAGCCTATTTTGGGCTCTTTTTTTCTATAGCATTGGTGTTGGAAAATTATTTTTGGTGCTATTTTGCTCCAAATTGCCAAAAAAAACACTGCCTCCATGTGGTTGACCCCTCAAGGCCCAAGGCCTTTTGGAGTTTAAACACATCCTTGCTTTTTAAGCCTTATAAGTTTACATACCACTAAGGTATGAAAATCTCAACCATAGAATCTTTTAGTGTACATGTTGTAGATGATGTGGATCAAATTTGGAGTGATTTGGAAAAATAGATTGTAACATTATAATAGTATTGAAAAAAGATGCCAAAAAACACATTTGGAGGTGAAATTTGATTTCTAAATCTATTCAAATGAGAAAAATTTAAAATAAAAAGTGCTTCAAAATCAACATACAAACACATTGGTGAAAAATGTCATTCAATTGATTAATTGTGTTTGCAAAATGACCTTGAAATAGCAAAAAGGGTGCAAAAAACACATCTATGACTGAACCTCCTTCTACTAAAATGTTTCTCAATCACTCATAATTTCTTGGATTGATATGAAATTTCATACTCACAAACTAGACTAGAATGCACAACTTTTCCAATTTTTAAAATTAGAACCGTATGAAGAAGAAACAAGCTGTTGAAGTTCATTGTAATCCAAAAATGTCTAGTTTTTGAACTTCAAGTTACTCCTAAACATTCAAAACAACTTGGATTGCCATGAAAACTTGACCACAATAAGTAGGCTTCTAGAGGAATACAATCTAACAAGTCTGATTGAAAACAAACATTGGATGAAGGAGATACAAGCCCTTGAAGTTGTGACCATCAATTGTAGTTTGGTGAACCCAAATTGAACTTGTGAACTTTGATTGGCTTCCAAAAAATCTTTGCATCTTGGATTGATCTGGAAATTTTACTACACAAACTAGACTAGGATGCACAACTTTTTCAACAAGTTTTATTGAATCTAAATATTGGATGCAAAAGTTATAGCACTTTGAATTGGACTTCTTGACTATGTGAGGCTACTTTTGATCCCCTTGGATGTTGAGGGGTTAATAATTATATGTAGCCATTCTTCAAAGTTCTTTATAAGTTTGAACATTCTTAGTGAGGAATTGTACATATTTTTTCAATTCAAAAAACATAATTTCTAATTTCTAATCCTGATTGGTGAACACACTATACAATGAAATTTGACCATTGATCTTATAGTGTTTATAAAAGCAATAGTTTTCAATGTTTAGATATTTCTATCTACATTTGAAAATGAATATGAATATTGGATTTTACAACCAACATTCTTCAATTTTGAAGTAATAGCAAAACAACTCATCTTGAAGGTCAAAAATTTGCATGTGATTTATATCTTTAATGAAAAAAAGCTTTAACCCTAAAATACTAGGGTCATTAAAAGAAAGACCGATTGTATTTGGTAGCATTTTGCAAAAGTGTAGCTACCCTTCTCCATAACTTTTGAATTATGAATCCAATGCTAAAAACAAAAAATCTATTCCTAGGTGTCTTAATTGTAATTATATCCCTCACTTTTCAAAAAATTTAAAATATTATTTTATAATTAAAAGTCAATTTTGTTAGTTTGTCACACTTTTGGATTTAGGGGTTTTGAATACAATTGAGTTGTTTAAATTAATGATTTTTGGCAGAAATTTTTGTGGTACGTTTGTGTAGTAGGTGGACATGATCCTATTTCTTACTAATTAAATAAAGAAAAATAATCCTATTTCTTAGTAATTAAAATGTCAAAGTATGTATTTTCTATGACAGATTCTTGAAGATAGAATTTTGGATAGAAAAGGGATATGCCCAAGTTTTAATTTATAATGAATTGAATATATTATAATAAAAAAACTAAAAATTAGCTAGTTGTGAGAACTTAATGGTAATAAGATTTGACCAAAAAATGAGGTTAAGCTCTTTTTAAAGTTTAAAAGTGTGCACGCATGGGAGGCCTCTTTGCACAAATGTGGAGGACATAGGGTTATGTGCTTTTAAATGTCCTTTGGTAGGATCATGTCCACCTACTACACAAATGTACCACAAAAATTTCAGCCAAAAATCATTAATTTAAACAACGCAATTGTATTCAAAACCCCTAAATCCAAAAGTGTGACAAACTAACAAAATTGACTTTTAATCATAAAATGATATTAAAAAAAAATTGAAAAGTAAGGGATACAATTACAATTAAGACACCTAGGAATAGATTTTATGTTTTTGGCATTGGGTTCATAATTCAAAGTTATGGAGAAGGGTAGTTGCACTTTTGCAATGCTACCAAAAAAAATTGGTCTTTCTTGTTGTAAACCTTTATTATTGTTTTCTCTATTGTTGTTCACAGTACTACACAAGAATGTTGCATAGTTGTCATTTTGGGGAGTGGCTCAAAATCCAAAAATTAGATATTTGATTCATTATTAACCCCTGAAGGTCCAAACACCATTTTTTGGCAACATAGCGATTTTGGGCAGTTCATTATAGATGGAGTTTTTTTGTTTTTATTTGAAATTTTTAGACAACATGTGATTGAGGAGTAGGTTTAAGGTGCAACAATTTTCATAACATTTGACTACATGGTTAAAAAGTTATTGCACCATATGTCATTTTTGTCATTCAACAAGCAGGTTGGACAGCTTATAAAACTTCTTTAAACATCACTCTTTTAAGATATGAAAATTTGAAATTGATTCTCTAGAATTGTATGTACATGGTGGGCTTTAAAACATTATGTTTTTATTAATGATATGAAAGTTTGTGGGTAGGTATGAAGTGTATTGAAACTATATGTACATACAAACTAAGACTACTCGTAACTTTCATCTCATTAATAAAAATGGAATGATCCATTTACATATAATTCTAGAAAATCAATTTCAAATTTTAAAATAAAAAAAAAATGATTTTTGAAGAAGTTAGTTTATGAGCTGAATGGGTTGTCCACCAAATGATGAAAATGACATATCATGCATTAATTTTTTAACCATGTAGTCAAAAGTTATGAAAATTGTTGCACCTTAAAGCTACTCCTTTGACACATGTTGTATGAAAATTTCAAAGAAAAAAATAGAAACTCCATTTGTAGTGAGTTGCCTAAAATCACTATGTTGCCAAAAAATGGTATTTGGACCTTTAGGGGTTAAACACCTTATAATGTGATGCACCTTGCACCCTAACCAAGTTGTCAAAAAAAATGTTCAAAATAGTCCAATTACCATGGATCATCAAGAATTATTTTAATGACAATGTGAAACTTACTTCATTGACATTTGGTAAGAATTAAGGGTGAAGAGGTTGTTTAATAATGAAATCAATAGTCCATCATGAACCCTCAGAAGGTATGAGATAGTTTGAAGATGAAAGCTTGAATGTTCATTGTTAAAACATAGGAATTGTGCTTAAAATAGAATTTCAAACCTCATTTTAGCATAGACTTAGAATATCTTTTTCTAAAATGCTTTGAATTAAAAAAATTGGGGGGGATCAAGCTAAATTATATCTTCAAAAATCTATTTGAGGTTTTGAGACTTCAATTTCCCAACTTTTTTGGTTCAACATTTTTTGAAAAAAAAAAAATTCTACTATGTCAAAATGAAGTTTGGAATTTTATTTTGAATATAATTCCAATGTTTTGACTTAGCTATGAGTAGTTGAATCCCTATCAATCCAATTTACATATCCCTCATGAATTATTTTACCTGTTACTACCTTTCTTATATAAAGAGCTTCTCTTCTCATCTCCAAACTCACCAAATTAAGTGGCTTTTGATTTGAAGCTAGTTGCTAAAATCATTCAAGTTTATTAAGCACCTTGGACCCTAAGTTGATTAATAGTTTCAAATGGATTTAGGGTTGATTATTGAATGCTACTTTTATTGCACTTTGACTATTACATTCTAACTACCTTCACAAAAGTTAGACAAAGTGAACCACTAGTTAGTACAATTCTATAGGGCCAAGCATAACGTGGAAATCCTTAAGAATGTCACTACTTTGCAACCCTTTAGAGGCCTGATTTTTCTCTAATATATTCTAAGTTGATGAATGTTTTAAGACATTCTCATATGTACATATAAAAAAATTCATGGAAAAATGTCCCCTTAGCATATAAAGAAATATATACATATACAACTTTTCTATATAATTCTAAATAAATCTAGTGAACTCAAAATTGGGAGCAATGTTTGATAGGGATCCTCACTACTTTCCTTTGAACTATTTTTAATTGGAGATTCTAAATTACAAGAGGCTTCTTGAAGTTGAAAGTTAGCTAGATTATCCTACAATTCCAAATGATAAAATTTTGAACAAAATTGATTTATGATGCGCAAATGAGATTTGACAATTTTCTATAAACACAATTTATGTATTTGACTTGACTATGAGTAGTTGAGCTTCTACTAGGTCTAATTTACATATCCTACATCAATTGTTGTTCTTACTACTACCCTTGCTCTACAAAAAAACTTCCTTTTTTTCTACATTACAAACATTAAGTCGTGAAGTAAACTATGCAATATACACATTGTTTGCTTGTAGAATTCAAAGTTTAAAATGTTGGATTTTGAACAAGATGGATATCAAACCATGGTTGTCATAATGGACAAGTTACTATTCATTTCTTGTCCTGTAGGATGAGTTACTATTCATCAAATGTACCTCTCAAGTACATTTGATGAATAGTAACTTGTCCTACAGGACAAAAAATGAATAGCAACTTATCCAATATGACAACCATGTGTCAAACCTACCTTTTTTCAATGTAATTAAGTTTCTAGAAAACTAGTGTCAAAACAATGTCAGATGTCCTTGAAAGATAGACACTTTAAAATGGACACTTACAATGAAAGTGATTATAGCACAAGGGAATCCAATAACATTAGGAAGAAATTGAACCCCAAAAGAGGCCGTTTCGTAATGCAAAAATTTGTAATTGAAAGAGCCTTCTCAACTTACTAATTGGGCCAAGAATTGCATGATGAATTCAAAAATTCATCATCATTATCCAATCTATCTTCACGATCTCATAAATTTAAGTGGGAAGAGCCTTCTCAACTCACTAATTGGGCTATGAATTGCACAATGAACTCAAAAATTTGTAATCATTACCCAATCCATCTCCATGATCTTATAAATCTCATGATGGTTTCATCATGAAGAATGAAGCACATGCCAAGTGGTGGTCCTAATGAGGACGTGACCACCTTTATATTTGTTCAATTAGTATAAAAATTAGTAAGAAAATTCAGGGCCTCTTTGTAGGTTCAATTTTTTCCTAATGAAAAAATTAGACTTTAAGTATACAAGAGAGGCCCCAAGATGATTGATGAAAGAAACAAGAGTAAGGTTGAAGTGCCAATTGTCAACAACACCCAACAACCAACTTCTAAGGGGAGTAGTATTTCCAATCAACATTCCAAGAGAAATCCAACCAAAGCTTAGAATGTATTTTTTTGATTTTTTACAAGATTGGGATTATTAAGGTAATGACATATGTCTCGTAGTAGTGAGTAGAAGAAGTGAACAAATTGCAGTTATGAAATGATTGGAATTGGAAGGCTCTAGACTTTGGTTATGGGTGAAATGCACTTTTTGGCTCCCAAAATTCACAATAATTTCAATTTCGGGAATAAAATTCTGAAAATTTTCCTATCTCCATATTTCCTATCTTCTTACATGGGAAAAATTTCCAACACTTGATATTTCTCACCATTTGTTGCAAAATCGCTTAAATGGTTGGTGTGGGTGCTTGATTTGTCACCCGGGACTCCCTTTTTTTTTCAGTTTGTTAGTCTTTCAAGAATGAATTAATATACAAAAAAACATAAAAAGAGTGTAAAGCAAAAATAGGTATGTCACATGCCATTATAATATTTGGTCCTAATTAGCATATTTTCCCCAAAACATAACATAAATCTTGCATGTAAATAGGGTAGAAACCCAAAACTTGCACATATTATAGTATTTAAGTAGAATGGCTCAAAATAGCCAAACCTACCTTGCATGTGAAAAAACATGGCTAACTTGGTCTGAGGGAACCTATGTGAGAATCATAAACTAGTTCTGGAGAGAGGTTTCAATTTCCCCATCATATTGACGAAACAATAGAAAATCCAATTGTTAACCTATAGGTGGAGAAAACTCAAGACGGACCAAAGAAGGGCATCTACGACATTAGTATGGTGCTTATAGACGGAAATCATGCCAGGAGTCCAACAACGAAATCTGTTTGCCAGGATTCTTCTTTGTATAAAAGATTCTTCGTTTATCAAAAGTTAAAGGAGATAGCAGGATTTGACTTTCCTTCTTCAAATGTGCAAATTAAGAATATGAGTTTGCACATCTTTTGTAGAAGTTCATGGGAGTTTCTATGAAAAGTTTCAATTTTTTTTGATAGTCAAAAGATATTCTTCTAAACGATCAATCAGACAATCACCAAATTATACGATGGGAATTTCATGAAAATTACCCAGAGTGCGGTAAAATCCCACTAAACATTAAACTGGCTTATTTTATGCTAATAACAGGATACAATAAGTTTCAAGACATTTTGATAGCCAAAAGACCCGAAACTGGCAAGATCCTCCCCAAACCGACAAATTCGAAGTTTATCATGAAGTTGACTGGTATATCAGGTGCGTACGAAGTTGGAATGAGGCCCAAGTTAGGTCTTTTCTTACTCCCTCATACCTACTTAAGACCCTAGACTAGTTACTTTCTTCAGAAAAGTCAACCTTCAAAAGTTGGATTTTTATCCATTTTGAATTTGTAGTTGGCACTAACTTTTTGTGATTTTTTAGCGGATAAAAAAGGGGTGGGAGATTACTTATGACTAAAAATAGCCTTTTGAAGCCAATGGTGCAATTTGTTTGTGATTTGAAGTCTTTCTTCAAAAGTTAAAGTTTTGAACCAACGTAGAAAGTCAAAATTTGAAGATTAAGATGAAAATCTTAGATGATAAGATTACGGTTTATGAATTGAAGGGAGGTGAGCAACTTTGAAAAAGTATTTAAGGGGGTTCATTCTTCTTTCAAATCACCCCTTACGTTCATTTTCAATCACTCTTGTATGATTTAGATTCATTTAGTTGGATTTTGGCCATTTAGACCATGTTGCCAAATTTTCTTGTTTTTGAAGCATATCAAGCTCCTTTGTTGTTGTTTTTGAAACTCTCTTGAAGGACTTAGGGTTCCTTCAAGCTTAGTTTTCTTGTTGTTGTATTTTTGTTGAAGTTTTGGAAGCTTTGGTTGATGTTTTGTTAGAATTTGGTACTTTGTTGAAGTTTTGAAGTTTATTTTTAATACTTGTATTAATCTTAAAAAGATTTCTCCCCTTACGACTGGCAATGCTGCTTAAGGGAGACCTCTAGTGTCTATTTGGTTTGATTTTTAATACTAACGCACGTATACAAAGTTGTGGCTTTTTTCTTAGTTATATTAACCTTGTACTAACCTTGTACTAGCTTGTTGGTACTAACAAACATTTTATTGTCCGTATTTTTCCTTGTCCCATTTGGAATGGCGAAGCTTTGACTTCGTTTGTTTTGAAAAGTTTATAGATATTAGTTGTTCAAAATGGTGGCGAAGCTTTGGCTTTAGTCCTTAAAACTTTTTATAGCAAATTTTGTATATCTCAAAACAGTGGCAAAGCTTTGACTTTGAATAGTGTGAAATTAGTAAAAATTTAAAGAAATTGCAAGGAACTGTGAAGTTTTTACTTTAAGAGGTGTGAGTTTTTCTTAGAATTTTAGAGTATTTTCAAAGCATGGCAAAGCTTTGATTTCACTCTTTAGAGTTTGTCAAGTCATTAAGATTGATTAGTGGAAGTTTAGCCAAGTTGTTCATTTCTGTGTGATAGTATTTATTTAGAGCCGAGGCTAAGAGTAAAGAGAAGAGTTGACAATATACAACTGAGTTTATAATTATAAAGTAGAGGTTGAGAGGTTTCTAAAAACATAAGATACCAAACAATTCGAGTTGAAACAAGTAAGTTATGAGCGGATGAAGTTTAGTACTTAAGGTGAATGAAGACGTGTTAAGCTCATCCGAATAGAGCAAAAGAGTAGGATTAGGAGATACTAAAAACTAGAGTTTAAATTTGTAATCAAAAGTGAGTTTAAGATTACCATTTAAGAAGAGTTAGTGGATGAAGTTTTTAAATGTCAATTAGTGGTTAAACTTAATCTATGCATAATTTCTACTAAGAAGGTTCAATTTGCAAGTGCCTTGTCAATTTAAAAAGCTGATTTTAGCCTCTAGAAGGAAAAATCTAAAAATAATAATTTGTCAAAAGTTAGACCGAGAGCTAAAACACATAGAAGTAGAAGTAGAGAAGAGAAATTGCCCAAGTAGTAGAAATTAACAATTAGAAGGAGAAGTCGGAACTTTAAACTTAATACTCTTTTTCTCATTAGCTTACAACTACAATTAGAGGAAGAATAGAATAAAGATTTAGCATCTTCTCATAGTTCTCAATTCTTCAAATTTAATTCCTAAAGGACCAAGGCCTTATTTCTGCCAAAAAACACTCAAAACTGTCATTTCTGTAGCAAAGAGTAAAAAAATTTGAAAATTATCTTTTTTGCACATCCAACCGTAGGATCTTATACCTTACTAGTATGGAAATGTGTGGAAAAAATTTCAGAAATTTTGACCACATAGATTAAAAGATATTTACGTTTAAAGTGAAAAAAATAAATTTTTCAGCACCTTGCGGGACTGGATTATTTGACTTTAAAAATTTTTAACTTAAATTTTTTGCACTACAGAGTTTTGAGCTTTAAATCTTTATTGTGTGAAATTGAGTTGAGAGTTTAGGGGAAAAAAAATTTCAAAAAAACCCTTAATTTTCATGCTTAAAAAAATTGTTAAGTAGAAGTAGGTATGAAAAAAAAAGAAACCTAAATTATTAATATCTTTAATACGGAATTAAAATGCATTAATCTCAATTGTGAGATTGTTCTAACAAGTAAACAAAATCATAGAAAAAATTTTCTCCAGAAAAATTGTAAAAATGCATTCAGAAATGAATTCTATAATTATTTTTTCAGGAAGATGCTCTAACTACCCAAAAAACAAGATTGTCCATAACTTTCTGATAATAAGTCCAAATGGAATGAATCAAAGCTTCCCATGTAGACAAAAATATAATCTACAAGAGAAAAAAAATTCAAAATTTCACAAATTTTTTTTTGCTGCCTGGACTGCCCCCCGTCCCCTATTTTGAGCTTATTTGGTCATAACTTTTGATTCCGGGCACCGAATGTGAAAAAAATTATATTCCCACAAAGCTCATCAGTTTTTCTATCTTAAAAAAAAGGTTTCAAAAAATCATGACAAAATTTCAGCCCGTAGGTACCTGCCCAAAATCCAATTTGTCCCCGGAAGGGACAATGGTCCTTTAGGGGTTAAGAGATAGAAGTGTCAAATTCAAATTGCAAGTGAATAGGGGAAGAGTTCCCTTTGGTAGTTGTAGAGTTTCTTTTTGAATTCAAGATTAGGTGGAAATCTTAGGAGTGCAATTGAAACCATTAGAATTTAGATTAGATAATCACAATAATTGATTTGGATAGGAGATAAGAGATTTTCAAAGTCAATTATTATTTTGAAGTTTGAATATTAGCATCTTAAGTCCATCAAATAATGGAGGGGAATAGTGATAGAAGAAAAGTGAGTTGAAAGGGAAAGGGGTAGATAGTTGAAGAGTTCAATTGTATTTTCAAAACCTTTAAGCCATGGGCAAAAATACCTAACGACCTCAAAAGATGGCAAATGACGGGGAATTTGTGGGAATAATGGACCAATTACTTGTGGAGACCCAAACCAAGGTATGACACTAACTTCTTGTATTTCTTTTTTCACCTTCAAAAGAGGTATTTATATGTAGTGGCCGAATTAGAAGTCCAATTTAAGATGTCTAGACCTTAGTATTATCAAAGTTTAAATTTAGAATCTTGTAGAATAGACTTAGAGGTTTCCAGGTTTCAAAAACATATCACACTTTAAGAATAGACCTAAAAAAAAACAAGTTAGTAAAAAAATATACACTTTCAATTTGGCTAAGTTTCATTGATCAATTTTAGAGTAAAAGAGTTAGTATTACATTAAGGAAAGATTCATTGCTTGGAAGATACAATGGACCGACGTTAGGCACCCATAGGAATTAACCATGATTATTAAAACTTGATTGTATACACTGATTTACCAAGGATGGATAAATAAGTACTCTCAGTCAGCTATTGATGCATCCATCTTAGCTTCACCTAATTCCACTTTTGCCTTCCCATGAAAACTAGTGTAGTGGCTCAGGGAACTGTCCCTGAGCCTCCTTTGTTTCGGAGAGATGACCAAAAACATATGAAAATTTGACCAATTTAATAATAGAAAATAGACTTAGTAGCAAAAAGTGGTGGTTTTGGGTGCACTAGGGGCTTTGACTCGTCTTCCACAGAAGAAAAAACGTCTTTTTTCCGTAATCTCCAATGGAAAATTTTAATCATAGAAAAAGTACATTACACAGAGAAGAAAGTGAGACTCATAGAGGAAAATTTAACTTTTCTCTTTGATATTATACCTTTTTTTGTAGGCTTGGACCGTCTTTGTGCGAGATGAAAATAAATTGATTTGGATGATTTTTTATAATTTGAATGAATGAAACAATGGATTTTGGATGAATAAGAAAATAAACCTTTGGATGAAAATGTGATTCATGAATAACAATACAATCAACATTGGATGACTCTCATTGGTAAATGGCATAGATGATATTTGGATGATTTTCTATAGATAAAAATTTTGGATGAACTTTTTGGATGTTTTTCGCAAGTGGCATTTCTAGATGCATATTAGGGGAATTTTTTGAGTGAAATTCTGGATGGATTTTTTTGGATGAAATTTTGGATGGATTTTTTCGGATGAAATTTTGGATGGATTTTTTTGGATGAAATTTTGGATGGATTTTTTTGGATGAAATTTTGGATGGATTTTTTGGATGAAATTTTGGATGGATTTTTTTGGATGAAAATTTGGATGGAATTTTTTGGATGAAATTTTGGATGGATTTTTTTGGATGAAATTTTGGATGGATTTTTTTGGATGAAATTTTGGATGGATTTTTTTGGATGAAAATTTGGATGGATTTTTTTGGATGAAAATTTGGATGGATTTTTTGGATGAAATTCTGGATGGATTTTTTTGGATGAAAATTTGGATGGGTTTTTTTGGATGAAATTCTGGATGATTTTTTTTGGATGATTTTTTGGATGAATTTTTGGATGATTTTTTTTGGATGAAATCATGTGAACGAGATTTTTTGACAGGAGAACAACATTCACGATGAAATCAATGGAGACAGAATGAAATAAAATTATTTTATTATCAAAGCAACGGTACAAATGATAAGCGTTTGAATTGCTAAAGGTTGTCACAGCCCTCAACTTCGCAAGCTCCAAAGTGATGGTTCTCTTCAACCTTCTAATTGCTGTCCTTGAACTTAGCTTGGTAGAAACAAAATCCAGTTGCTAAGATCAAATCAATTTTTGATCCATAATTGAACTCCTATGCACCAGAACTTTGGTTCAAGCATGTGCAAGCCCCTCCTTTGCATGCACAAACCATACCCTTATCAATCAGACAACTGTGTTTATACATGAAATTTTCTATGTTGTAACATTCTCATCCCTCATGTAATGAATAATAAACAAACATGCAATTCAGTGTACCACAACCCATAATACTGCAAGTTAATCTAATGCTGTTTTGAATAAGTTATGTGCTTTACCTGGCACTCCGTGAATTTCTCGATGTTTGGGAGAGAGGGGAATGCATGACGGGGGTCAAAATTTGGTGTCCAGCCAACCAATCACCTAGTACCATCCCTTCAAATATCTGCAAGCTACAACCAACACTTGTCACGCAGCGAACTACGTAGTACGTGTTGAAGAAAAAAAAACACTTCGATCCTCTTCATTTCCAGATCACTTTAAGATACAATAAACTCTGCATACTTAAATTCCCCTTCAAAATTCTCGTCATTTCATACCTAATGAGCTTGATTACTAACAGTTTAAACTCCAACGAACTTTTCAGTTTGGTATCCACCAAAATAAACAACACTTTTGTTGCTCCATGGTATTACTAATTTCTGCAACAAAGGCCTAAAGATTCTCATCAGGTTTTTGTAATATAATTCACTGCAGCCAAATTAATTAAGTACATACTGCCTGCTGACCGATTGAAAGACATACATGTTGTCTACTTACAAGCAATCAATGGAAACCTAGTGTGACAACGACTTGGTCTCATCTCTTCTCTGAAAAATAGTGCTTGCAGAACTGGGCAAATCAAAGTGTCCAAAAATAGGGTAAACACAGTAGCAATTGGAAATTTGATGACTATGGCAGCCATATAGTCATTGTGGTCGAGCCCATGATGAAATACCTAGCTTGTAAGGAACTACTTGTACCTAACCTTAGATGGAGCATTTAAGTATTTTTCTTCCTCTGATGTCCAAGTCAAAATTGTCTATAATCCAAAACACTTCTGCCAAACTTGATTATATGCTTGCAAGGTGCAAATTAACGTTGAAAATAACAAATTTATAGAAATTGAAGTAAGAGTGAGTGCAACTAAGGTTCAAAACAGAAGCAGCATAGGCAACTAGACAGTTAGTTGTTCATTTGAGTCACGGTAGCTAGCTTGTATTTGCCACAAAGTAGGCACACTTTCCCTGCAGGCTGACTACATGGGAGTGGAGTTCGAAGCTTTCATCCCGAGGGCTTAGAAAATATTCCAACATAGAATTATAGGAACCATGGCTAAAAGTTTCAAAAACGTATGCTCCGATGACTTACCCTAACCCTACCTAGCGACTGCCTAACCATTCATTATTAAGTGCCCAATACTTTTCTCATACCATCATAATAAAGGACGATAATGTTCAAACCATGGTCTCAAACTGTAGCAATGCAACAGACTTATACAACCTTGCCATCTAACAACAAACATCTGATACATAATATATCATACCTGAACTAACATCACTTATGTTTGCACAACCGCCAATTTGATGGCAATTACCTTGACGGCAATCTAATTGCAACTTTCAAAATTCCCTTACTCTGCAAGGAAATTGCGATATATATCGTTCTTAGTGCGATAGGAAAGCTCTAAGTTATTCAATATTAGGAAAAAGTTTCCAAGTTAAAGAAAGAGACAAACGGGCAGTCACCATATCATGCCTAGAGGTGCTAACACAAAGCATCAAATCAATTGTAAAAATTCAAATCATGAAATCCAAAGATTTTCTTAAACTTACTTTGTCTCGAAGAACAACCAAGAGAAACTCGATCACTTCAATCATAGTTTCTTGGGAAGAAATAATGATTGATTTCCCGATATTGGAATGTCTTCCACTGAAACTTGAGCGTCAACAGTTGAACTGCCCAAGCCTCCAAGAACTATGATATTATCATCTTCAAAATGCACAATATCAATGTCTATTTTTTCACTAACAACAATAAGATTGTAGATGAGAGAACGACTCCCACATTGCCATTGCCAAAACACAGTTATAGCACTACCAACTCTAAAGATACAAATTACATACTAGTGACAACAATGAGGTACAAGACCAATTCATTGGAAAATCAAAACTCAGTTATTCTTCAAAGCATAGCCCATGAACACATAGTTTTTTCACCACTTGCAATGTTCACCACAATCACACAAAGTTGGAATATATTTTCAAAACTGAGCCAGAATAATACCTATCATGTATTGTAGATTTGTAAGCCTCCAAAAAAACACATTGTTGTATCAACTTTGAGACTAGTATTCATTTCTTTTGTGGCCTGACATCATCCGACCTACGATAAAAAAAGCCTTCACAACTAATCTGAATTAGGAAAAAATTTCCAAGTGAATCAACAGCAGTACCTCTTCAGGAGACTTGGTAAGTTGATGTGTCATTAAAGAAATTAACTTGCTTGCTCCACAACTTTGTGAGAAGGTTTTCGAGTTCTTGATGGCTTTCCTTGCTTAATCATGGCACCAATCCTTTCAACCTCAGGGGCACCGATTGAAACCTCAAGGGCGATAGAAAGAAGCTTGGAGGTGTCAACCGGAACTTCCGAAACATAATTAGTAATTTCCATCAATGGGGCTTGGGCTTGGTCCGCAAGAAATTTGAGATTTCATGCCTTTTGAACTTCTTCTATACTTCTTGATGGTGGACACGTGCCTTACAATATCACTAGTTTTCCATCTCAAAGTCAATCCCTCTTTTGGGAACTCCAATATCTTGATCAAATCTTTTTAGTGCCAGATTTTTGCTTCTCATCACAATATTTTGCAATTTCCTTCTTCAGAGATTTATTCTAGCGTAAAGATGCGCATTTCAATACTTTGTCTACAAAACCATTTGTACCTGGTAGAAACCACTCTACACAATGCAATAATTTTTATGAATTTTCTTGTGTTGTCTATGATACTCTGTGTGACTTTTCAAAAAAGCCTTTCTCCACAAAACATTGTTTCCAACACCGTGTGGTTTTACTCCATAAAATCTATCATATAATGTGATAGGTTTTGTACTTGTGTACTCTGACACATTCCAAAGTTGAACCGTGGTTATCTGCTCCCCAATATCATCATGCTGTGGAATTTCATTTGCATGAACAACTTCAATCACAGACACCATCTGAGAAGCTCTATGTTGGCCACAAGCAGAGCAAAATTTTGATGTAGCTTTGGGAAAACATTCCCCACAATTATCACAAAATCCTATCATGGTGGAACAAGGGTAAAAACATTGAGGACCTCCTTATGCGTAGCCCACGTTGTCCCCTCCAACCTGCCACAATGTTGTAGCAAAAAGAATTCAACAATCAATCATGAGTTGTCGGGCTTAATGTCTCTGTGGAGAAAGCTCTTGGCGTGAACGAACTCCACTCAGTTCACTTAAACTATTTCATGAATTTTTATTCCAAACATCTTCATGCAAAACAATGAAAAATTATATTTCATTAATTAGTATCTTACTAAAGTACTCCGTCCCATGGCATCACATTGGGACTTCCGACTCTCACATGGCCTCTCATTATAATGAACAGTTCAGTATGACCACTTCCTCTTCCGCCTGTTCACACTGGTGGTGTTTGGCTTGCCTTTTTGTAAGTGACAATCCTCACTGATCAAGCTATTTTCTGAATCCATTTTTCCATGAAATAAAAGAGTTCATATCAACTATAATTAAATTGGGTTGTAGAAAATGTTTCTTTTCTTTTTTTTTACATTGTTTAGGACCTTGTAGAGAATGTTCCCATACAACTACATATACCACTACTTACACCCATGCAGTTTACTTGCAGAGATAAGTGGAGGCTGGTGAATTAGTTGATAACTGATTCTTCATGGCTATTTCTTTCTGCATTCATTACTAGCTGTAAGTAAGTTGGAATGTTGCAGCACTTACTGACTGTAGGTAAGCTTAAATTACTAGTCGTATTAAGTTGATGTGCAAAAAAAAAAAAATCTCAATCTTGTTGGCTTGCATGTGTCCTACTTCACTTTAGACTTTGAAAGCACAAACCTCCACTGAAATTCGCTCCTCAAAAACAAAATAAATGAAATAAAAACCCTGGATGGAATGGTATGAATAGATGAAATCCAAAATTGGTCTTTCAGGGTTTAAATTGGGGCTTAGTTTACATTAGCTAATTCTACTCATGGTAGTTAGGAGAGTGTTCACATGCTTAATGAGGAAAGGTAACATAAATTTTTATAGCAATTAAAATCAACAACACGTACTAGAAGATCATCTGACAACCCATTTCCACCAATGAACAGTTGAGTTTCCATTAACAATGACCGACATCAAGAAGAGCAGGTCAGAAGTTTGGCTAATAAGTTAAACTTGGGTTATTCCACATAATGGAATTGAAATGTCATAAACATAATGAGGAATATTCTAAACAATCTAAAAAATTCAAATTCTCGGCTAGAAATGAACAATTCTTTAAGGGAAATTCATCACTGCCAAAGGGGAAAGGAATTTGGATGTAAATTACTTAACGAAGTTGGTTGTAATCATGGACAATAGTGAGTATAATCACATCATTTTTTTTAATTGAGTTTGGATTTTAATGGAATCAACTACAAAGAATTTTGTTCCTGTGGATCTTGAGTCATGTACTGGTGGAATTTCATGATCTGGATTACTACTAAACTTAAACAACCACATACAGGAAAACTCTATATGTACCAACTGGTCAACAAGCATGAGAACCGTCTTCAAAGAGAAGTTTCAACTACAAAAGTTGAAAAGATCTTCGAGACTTGGTCCCAGCAAATTGAGAACTAAGACATTATAGTCTCCTTCTATGCCGAACCATCTGATGTTGGGTATTCCATCTGAACCAAAAGAACAAACCATTTTTAGTTAAATCACGTTCACGTAATCCCAAATGCCTATGATAAAATCAGGGGCATATTGTAGAAATAAAATCCGAACCAACGTGCCAAAAAAATCCAAATTCAATGCCATGTCAGAGTGCCACATCTTGATTTTAGTAAAACAAAGGCTTTCTTTTACATTCATTTGGTTCTACACAAGGTCTAGTTCAAGAGAGCACATTAGGCCAGTATTTAACGAACAAATTGCGATGTCTCTAAATCGTTCAACCTTGGTGCTGGCAAAGCCTTCAATTACAAAAGCAATCTCAGTGTATAACGTTTTGCTTCGTGCTTGCCAATATTTTTTACAGCACTCATCGAGGGCAATCGCTAAACGAACCAAGAATCTATCCTAGACAAAATAACTACAGGCCGAAATCCATCCACATTTGAAATGATAATTCGGTCTTGCCAAGCCTTCCTGCAGAACCCCGGCTCTGTTCCGCCATAGCCAGGAAGTTTTTGTGCGACACTTGAGCTCTACGGCAGCACTGTATTCATTCTTCATGTGACCAATTTCGACATAGATCTGCATCCTATTCTTTCTCTACGTGGTTAGAGACCTCAACACCTCACATAGAGCATTGTAGTGGGTTATTTTGGCGAAATTCAAAATTATTTTTGGTGTATTTGGGTGCTCTTAAACGGCATGTTTCTCTGCTGCGCTCTGAGTGCTCGGATTTTCAAGGACTACTATGGAGAAAATGCATCTGGAATCAAAGGATTTCCACAAAAAACTAAAGACCACTAAACAAACACATAAAACATCTGATGATTGTCAGTTCAAGGCTCCTTACTTCCCCACTGAAGAATCCGGTACAGTTTTGATTCGTCAAGCAGCTGGGATGCTTCGTCTTCATCCTTTACTGCAGAGCAACAAAAAATCAAAGACGACCAAATCCTAGAAAGACACAAAAAGTAAAAAAAGATGAGTGAAGATGATAAACAAGATCCCCATTACACTTCGGAACCACAAATCCACCCTTAACAGGACCACATCGCAACAACCCAATATACCTGTTATACGGTGAAAATGGCTATGTCGGCAATGGCGGGCCTCTTCTCCTGAAATGGCAGCACCGTGGTCAATTCGTCGCCCTACACCTTCCGAAATGTCTGAGTGGTCCACAACGCCAAATTAGACGAGCTTGCTGTGATCAAATTTGCGGCGGAAGTGCGCAAACTGCACAAAGAGCACAATTATCACTGTCAACAAAATCAAAAGTGCCAAACCAAGGAGTATTAAACGACAGTAGAACGCAAACCCTAAAGAACATGACTCTCGTCTTCTTCTGCAAACCCCAACTTCCACAACCACGAGCACAAGATAAAAATGACAACAACACAAAGATAATAGCAAGTAGTCCCAGTGGAGTACCTGGAGTTGCAGAAACAACCCCTCCGCGTACAGTGGCCTTGCACAGGACAGTCATGGACAATAATCTTACAACCGTCCTCTTTGAGCCACTCAAATTCTCTTTTACAATGTAGCATGTAATTGGTAGATTTTGGTATATATAATTACCATGGCATCCTTACATAATCCCACTCAAACACACCAAATTTTAATTTTTGAAAACAAAATCTCCATTATCAATGAGTTTTTAAAAGTCAAATTCCTTGGTTTTACATTAAAAAAAATTTAAGTAATATGTGGTAAATTTTTTAGGTTTGATTATGGATATATGTAGTGAACATCCACACGCACATTTTTCCTTAGGCAAAATTCTCCAAAAGAATTTTATAGTTCCTTTTATAGAGTTTTAAGTGTTGGAGTGACAATATTCAAATGTTGTAAAAATAAATATCTCTTTATTATAGTTAGATTTTCCTATTTACCACTCCTATTGTACTTTTGTATATATATTGAAGTATATTCAAATTAATACTTACAAAGAAGTTCTAATCTTTATCACAAGACTAAAATCTACACAACTATTTGAAGATGTAAAAAAATTGAGCATCTAATGAAAATATAACATAGAGGACAAATACTAAAAGTTAATTAACCCCTAAGGGACCAAGGGTTTTTTTTGCCAAAAAACACTCAAACCTACCATTTCTATAGCAAAGAATTAAAAAATATGAATTTTTTTTTCAAACATCTAACCATAGGATCTTGCACCTAACTAGTATGGGAATGTGTGGAAAAAAGTTCAGATTTTTTGACCGCACGGATTGAAATATATTTGCATTCAAGGTAAAAAAAACAAGTTTTTCAATACATTACAGGACTGGATTTTTTGACTTTGAATCTTCTTCACTTTAATTTTTTTTTCTTAAAAGAATTCAGAGCTTTAAATCTTTGAGATGGGAAATAGAGTTGATAATCTAAAGAAAAAGAAAAAATTCTAAAAAATTTAATTTCCATTCTTAAAGAAATTATTAAGTAGAAGTAAATATAGGATTCACAGAAGAAAATTTAAATTATTAATATGTCCAAGAAGGAATAACAATGCACTAATCCCAATGATGACATTGTTATAGACAAAAAACTAAACTATGTGGACCTTTATTTTTCAGAAATTTTTAAAATTGCATTTAGAAGTAAATTCTACAATTTATTTATTTAAATAAATTGCTCTAATTGACCAAAAAACAAGATTATCCATACCCAAATCCTAAACAAATCAAAATCCAATGAACAACATATAAATTTATGTATGATGTATTTACATAGGGAAATTTTTTTTATTAATAATTTCAAATTAAAAAAAAAAAAATACTTCATATACCCCACTTTATAGTAAGCTCTACTTCATTTACAAATGGCCGATTTGAGCCATTCCAATTTTTATTGCATAATAATAAAAAAATTTAGATTTTTTTTTTGCATAACATACATCTAATTCTTACACAATCCCAATCAAGCATACCAAATTTCAACTTTAGAAGAAAAAAAATTCCATTGTTGATGAATTTTAGAATTCTTTTTTTATGGTTTCACATAATACTTTACTAAAGAAAATTGGTGAAGAATTTTTGGATTTTAATTGTGTACATATGTGAAGAAAAATCCACATGAAAATCTTTCATATTAAAAAAACCCACATTAATTAACAAAATAATAAGCAAGGAAGAATTTAATGTATAGCATCCTTTGACCAAATTTTGGAAAATAGATATCTTCATTATTTTAACTAAATTTTGCTATTTTGCCCACACATTGTAACTTGTATTGTATATTTGAACATGATTGCTTTCCAGTTAATTTAGTTAAAAACTTAAAATAGTAAAGATACCAATTACACAAACTTTGATCAAAGGTCCCTTCACATTGAATTCTTCATAGCTTATAATTTTGTTACTTAACCCATTGAAGTCTATGGTCGATTTGGGAGACTAATGTATTTTTTATATACAATTCTGAAAAAGTGTCATTTTGTGCCCTCTCAGAAGATGTAATCTTAGATGAGATTGAATAAATTAGTTCTATGAAGATAGGTCCTTGAACCACACAAAAAATACAAGTGATTCAATGATTCATATCTTTGTAATTACTCTTCAATGATTGATGTGTTGTAAACACTCTTTGACACTAGTGCTAAATAGGGTTTACAATTGGGCAAAAATTTGAGAATATGGTTGAAAATTGACCAAAAACCTTTCGACAAATCCTTTCACAAATATATAGTGGTCCTTTACATTAAATATGCATTTCTCATTGAAAAATCCACTATGAAAGGTTAGGCCATTTCAAGTTTGGACAAGCACAACTCACTCAATTTTACACACATTCTCCTAAAATTGGTTTTGTTAAAAGCGTATGAATACACTCTAATTGCAATCCTCTCTAATTTTTTAGGAATCAAATGTTCTACGAATTGTAGGAGGCAAAAAGTCTTAAAATTGACCAAAAAGTGGTTGACCAGTCCTTAACCCCTAAAGGACCGAGGACATTTTCTGCCAATAAACACTCAAAATTGCCCCTACTACTACAATCATCCATTTAAACAAAAAAATTATGTTTTTTTAGAATCTAATCGTAGGATCTTGTAGTTAACTTGTTGTAGATCATGTGGTGAAAATTTCATCCAATTTGATTGTATGGATTGAAAGATATTTGCATTCAAAGTTGGACAAAAAGTTTTTTTTCCAAAAAGATGCTTAGATTGCCCAAAAACTTTGATTCTCCATAGCTTTCTCATATTTAGTCCAAATAGGTTGAATCAAAGCTTCACATGTACACATAAATATAATCTTTTAGAAAAAAAAACTTTAAAAAATTATTTTGACTTTCTGTGATTTTTTGGGGCTGCTCGTCAAAATTTGTTTTTCACTTATTATGCCATAACTTTTGCTCCTGGGCACCATTTGAAATTAAAATTATATACCATGGAAGCTCTTGCTGAGACGTTGAACCTCAAAAAATTTCAAAAAAATACTCTGAAAAATGAGACTATGGGAACCTACCCGTACCCAATTTGTCCCCCAAGGGGATTAACGGTCCTTTAGGGAATAATGGGTTAATGGTGTGTTTATTGATGTAAAAGATGTGCATATGGATGTTCTCTACATATCAATACAATTGAAAATCAAAAAATTCTTCACCAATTGTTTTTAATAATACATTATGAAAAACCATAAAAATTGAATTCTAAAATTAATAAAAAATGGAAATGTTTTTTTTCTGAAGTTCAAAATACATTAAGGTAGTTTAGAAAATTTTAGAGGATAAAAGTCAAAGTCTGGTTACAGCTTATTGGAGAGAGGCCTAGCACAAGTATAAAAGGCCCCCCTGAAGGTTGTCATTACCCTCATTCTATTGTCATTCCTTTGTGCAAACTTTGCTCTTTTTTTCTTTATTTTTCTTCTGTGGTGTCACTAGCAGCGCTAGGGCACATAGTGTGGCCAAATTACTTCTTATTTTTTTTGTTTCTGCACTCCAAAGGGCTACAGGGTCCCCTATTTTAGTGTCTTGTATTTTATTTTCTTGATTTTTGAGACTAAATTCCCATTTGTTTTGTCTTGTGAAAGTTTGAAAAAATTAGACCTTCAAAAACTCTATTTTTGTTTGCAATTAATTGAAATACTAACATTTTGTGCTTGATCTAGCAAAATTTAGGTTTTAGTTGCAAATCTTTGGTTAAACATTGTTATGTGTACCTCCTTTAGTGATTAAATGCTCAAATACATTGAAAGTTCAACTATTAACTTTCTAATGTTCGATTGAACACTATCATGTGTACCACCTTTAAAAATTAAACTTCCAAAATACTATTATTTGTCCACTGACATTGTTTTTGCTTGGGGTCACCCCCGCACAACGAAGCTTTGACCTTGGTACTTTTAATTTTGGAATTTAGAATTGTGAGGTTTGGAAGTTCAAGGCAAAAGAGTGCATTCAGGAATCCTCTTTGTTGTGAAAATCCATTTGTTAGAGCCTCATTGTTCTATCAACTTGTCTTTGTGAGTTCATATTTTGTGTTCGAAAGAAATTCTCATGAAAATCCCAAAAAATTAGATTGATTAGCTATAGTTGTTTAAGAGAGAAAATTCTTGAATTCCTATAAAATTAGAATAGCTTCCGTTTTAGAGAATCCTTCTTCAAAGAACTAAACTTGAGTTGTTAGTTTTTATTTCACTAGTACTTGTCAATGTTCTTTTAGCTAATTGATGCTTGTTACTTTAGTGTTCTAATTTCCCAAAAGTTTGAACCAAGATAGCCGGACAGTAGTTGAAGGCAATTGTAACAACTATGGGAACAACTAGGAACATTTCTGGGGTACCACACAACCAGACTACGACACGTAGAGGCAACATATGAACAGCAATATACAAGCAGTTGATCAGACAGGCAACTTACAGAACTTGCAAGTAAGTGCAAACTCAAATCATTTAAACAAAAAGTTGGTTGTAATCTTGTATCAATTTATTGATATAAACAACCAAAGTTGCCATAGAAATTGAAGTAAATGAATTGGCCTCATAATTGTAGGTAAATTTTAATTCCTAATACCGCAATGAACCTCGTTCATAACTATCATACAAGACAATTCCTTGCCAAGTGGTAGGTTGTCCCTGGATATGATATGTTGCAATACTACTTTCAAGTACATGGCCTACTAGCGAATTCCAAGAACATTGAAAGGGTTTTGTCCTACTAGCTTTGTATTCACCTCTCTCTATATTCCTAGTAGAAATCAATGTATTACACATTACATGTCCACAATAACGGTCCTCACTATTGCTTGTCTCCATCTCAGTACTACCATCTTCTCGTAAGTGTTGTGGCAATAAAATTTTTCTAATAACACAAATTTGAACTCTACGTGGTGTACCGGTGTTGCTAGGTCACGCCGGTAGTACATAATGTCATTAACTTGTGGCCATGGAGGACAATATCCAGTACCTCCCAATTGAATCAAATGCATTGGAACCTTCAAATTCGTCATCTCAGATGCAATAATAACATCTGTTCTTCCACGAATAGGTTGTTCCATGAATTTGTGTAGAATTAGGTGTATTGGTCTGCAATCATCTGCTCTTGAAAAAGTTGGTCTCAAATTTAAAATACACATTGAAGAGAAATCCGATAATTGAACAACTGTATTATTGTTGACCTTTGTTATTTGAAATGAAAACAAAAAAAATCATTGTATGTCATACTTTCTGTAGCAGAATATTAATTTTTTGATGGTCTATTATCTTATTGGACTCTAGGTCTCATAGAAATACAAAGTATGAAGAAAAAAATATTATGAACTACAACTACTTGTAATGAACAAAGTTCAAATTTGTGACACATTACCTGTTTGTAGAATCTACCATGAAAGAACAACCTATGATGTTCCAAAAACTCATGGATAAAAAGCATTGTGATCTTCACTTTGTAGGTCCAATGATCTAACTCATTCAGAGAATGTAATTCAGTGCCGTCCTTCCTTGCCAGAACATAATCTCCTACTTCATAGCAAGTTCCACGGAATATCACAAAAGTTACTTTTTCAACATCTTTGTGAAATTGACTAGAGGTATCTTCATTTAGAAGACCCTCTATTGTCCAATATTTGTGCAAATATTCTTCTATACTATTCAATGGTTGATAATCAATGCGTTGTTTTTTGTGACATAATTGCCTTTAGATTCAAGAACATCCTTGCAATGACAAGGTGGCAACAACGCTTTAAGCTTTTCCAACTTCAAGGCCTTCAATCTTGAATGTGCTATAATGATTCCTTTATTGTGGGAAATTGTGATTACAAATAAATGCACTATAATAAAGAAGTAGTTAGATTTATTTACTTGTTTGAAGACCAGGACAAAAATGTATTGTTAGAAGATGTTTATGGATTTCCTCTACTGCTTTTTGTGGAGGATATAAATTATCATTCTCTTTGGAAATACTTTCTCTTGCAATCCTGAATGCAATATGGGCTTCATATTTGCAGTATGTGACTTTAGACAACTTCTGGTTTGTCTTGATACTCTTATATGATGAAACACTTCTTTCAAAACGATAACACCAATACAAGTCATGTGGGCCATGTCTAAGGACATCATCTAATATTTTTCCATTTCCTATGCACAATAAATATAACATTAGATACAGATTATGTCTATATAATAATAATAAACTAGAGTTTATACATGAAAGGATAAAAACAATTGAAAAATAAATAATTATTCTAATCATTGGTGTTACTAATACATTATATTTTGTGATAGATTTGTATGATTTTACATGCGACGTGATGTAAAATTGAACTAGTGGACCATTATATTCTTCCCACTCAATGCGCCATGTTGATAGTAATGTGCGTGCAGTGTTGATGGACTCTTCAGTCCAACCATATGTTCTTGTAGGTGTGAAATATAGTCGAGCAATTTTGAAAAGCATTTGGGCAATTTTGTACAACCTATTCGTGTTGGGAATTTGCACCTTATCAATATAGTACGAGAGGCACCACATAATAAACAATTGGTACTCCTCTGCTTTCTAGAATGCAAGTCTGTTTTCCATACCAGATGGCCATCTTGATCCAAGTTGTTTGGGTTGATAAATTGTAATTTCACGTAATGCCACATCCATTTCTCTAGCCAAACCTTTTTGCACCAAAAGGTCTACAAAGTTTTTGAAAAGATTAAGGGGCAAAATGTACATGGCATCATATACCAAATCAAGACTTAAATCAAAACCATATAAGAAGTACAATCTCCATAGTTTTGAAAATGAAGTAACATTGTGACTTTTTCTTGAACGATTCAAAGCAGTTGAGTTTGCAACATCCTTGGCCTCTACGAGAATGTTTTCAATTGTTCGACGTTCATGTGGGTAATGGATTTTGTATCCATTATTTGGATATATAACTGAGCCACGTTGTCGGGTAGAGAGGCCTTGCCTTGAAAATCGCGGGGATTCTAGCTGCAACTAGATTTGGCCCGGAATAATGAAAGGACCCCAATCAAATACTCCCATCATATATATATACTCACAAATGCCCCATATAATGATATATAGGCCAATTAGAGTAGCATATTTTCATATAACTCCCATAATATGCTATAGAGTGTAAGAAAGTTTCACATGTTTGTAGAAAATGGTAGAAAATACACCAAAACCTCGATAACTTCTCTTAAAAGAGTACCCGACACTAAAATGAGTGCCACAGAAGCTTTACAACTCCAAATCAAGAGTGTGATATTTCTCTGAAAATCTAACAAAAATATCTACAAATCCTGAAAATCTCAAGTAAAACTAAGATACTATCCGAATTCTATAGTCGTTCAAAGTTCACTATTCACAATTCAAAGGCAGCTCCTCACTACTTTGCTTCCAAGTTCATAACTTCCTCATGCTAACTTCAAATTGAGCAAATAATATCTCTATGGGAAGCTAACATCTCAATAAACAATTTCACCACGTATCATGAAAAAATACTTCCTCACCACATAGTTATGAGCCCTCGAAAGTTCAGCTTCCATTCTCCATGGCAAACATCCCTTCCTCACTTCCTCAGGCATAACTTTTGCACAAAAACTCCAAATACATCGAGTGATAGGGTTTTGGAAAGACAAAAGTATGAAGAACAACCTCCCAAAATTTCATAGCCAAAAATCCTCTTGTACAAAATACAATGACTCACTAAAATCACAGTTTTTCCCAAGCAAACCTTGAAGAGGAAGAAGAAGACCTTCCACCTTATCCTCCACCTCACCCTCCATACTTTCCACCTAAGCTAGTGGATTAAACCCCTACAAGTGCCATATGGACCACAATTTATTCGTTGGTCACTTCTTCTCTCCCCAAACCCTATCCTTATCTCCTACGTGGCCTTCTAATCTTCTAGAAGTCAATAGAAAGGTCAAACAAGCTTCACCTTTCCATTTAAACAACTTTAAATACAAACTAAAAAATACCAAATGACTTCAAGTGTAAAAACAAACATTATAAACCCAAATAATTGTTTAATAGAGGTAAAAAATGTTGAATCCAATTCGTATGGATGGATTAGGCTCCCCAAAAAACCCTCTATTTCAATAAGAAGTATTTATTTCTACATAATGTACATATAAACAACACGACAACGTCCTTGTAGTATTTTGCTAGGAAAGTAGCAATGACGACATGCATGATAGCTGGATGATTTAAATCCTCCTACTTTACATTGAGTTGGGTGATCTCCGGTCCAATACATGAGCATAGCTCTCAATATGAGAGGTTTAGCATTTGGTATACTATAATCAATTATTTCTGACGGATAGTTGTACTTAACTGGAAATCCATGAACGAATATGGACTCCAATTCCCTTAAAAAAGGCTCTAAAAACACTGTAAGAACCCCTTCCTCAAATTCTTTTACAATTTGATTAGAGGATGCTGGAATGAATACAACTGGCATTGAACGCATGAGATTCTGCATCCCAACATTAAGCAACTCAATCTCCACTAACCATGAATCTTTATATTTTGTTGTTGCAGGAAGAAATCCATTCTGGTGTGCAACAATCGCAAAGTTTCTTAGATCACCCTATACCTCCAAGAAGCAAATTATTAATTTATGTGATGGTGAAGATTGCAAAAATTAAAATGTCAATTTTAAAATTAAAGGAAATTATATATTGAACAATAGATCATTTTAAAGAAATAGGAAGATGGATTTTCAATCATTATATTTCTAAGTCTTACTTGTGCAAATCAAAGAGCAATTTCAGTGATGTTCCTGCAAGAGCATTTGATTTGATATGTTTGCAATTGTTCATTCAACCCTTCTAGCAATTCCACACATTTTGTTGGAAATGCCTTCAACACACATTGGTATGTTGGACTAGAACAATAAATTGGCAATTCCCACTAAACATGAGGATTCCAGAAATTCTGTAGTTCCCTCATTTTTCTCCCATGCCAAAACTGTGAAATTGAAGGTGGTTTGTAACCAACACTTTTATGTATCAAATCTTTGCGATTCCTCCATATTTCAAGGAATTCATAGCAAGATGTTTTACTTTCACACATTTTAGCAATTCGAGGTCCAAAAGGTAAATAGTTGAATGCCAAGGTTAATTTGCGCAATTTCTGACATGCAGGGCACTTGAGACAACAACATGGACAATTTCTTTTAAGTAGTGCCTTATTTCTCTCATTACATAAACATTTTATAGTTTGTGCTCCGTTGTATATGTCTTCGTCGTTCGGTTCTAAGAAAATGGGTGCATGGAAATTGCCATCCACACTTGTATAGAGTCTGTATCGCACTGGGTTAATCATACCTTCAGTTTTGTAAAAACCCTCCAATTTATCCCACGTTGGAGGATCAAAGTATTCCACGGACCTAGATTCTGCAAATATTCATATGCCAATAGTTTTATCAAAATTTGTAAAATATCCATGTATTTGAATTTATTAACAATACATTCATGTAAATTTTAGTAATTCTATAATTAACAAAATATAAATATATGTATGATATATTTGCATATGCATTATGATATATTATGGAGAATAATGAAATGTGTAATTCTTGACTTTCATTATGGACTAAGAGATAGAAAAATAATTCACCTGCTAAAGCAAATAGTTGTCTCAAGCCCATTCCATCATAGTTTTCAGGATCTTGTTGATTTTCCAAGTTTTTGGCGAATAATTGCTCCAAAATTTTGCCTTGTACAATAATTGGTACGTTGGAATCATCAAGAAATCCTTGAAAGCTTACCACCTTATTTTCAATGGCTTTTGCCAAATCCATGTGTACCGGAATGCGAGGTGGAATTCTGCCATCTATGAATCCAATTCCAGCCCACTTGTCAACAACTTGGAATTCATCAGAAGGTGTTGGAGGTGAATTTGTGTGTTCACTTGATGTGGGATTGTCTTCATCACCTAACATTGGGAATCCCATACTTGCATCTAAAGAAGAAGAAGTTGATGAAGAAGTGGAAGATGATGATGGAACAAGTAATGGAATTGGTGCCTGTTGTGAGGGTCTTGCTACATCTTCTGAAGATGCATCACTATTTGATTGTGATCTTCGTCCGTAGTAAGTAGCTTTTGAAACTTCTTTTCCACCAAGAAGATATTTTTTGGGACCCATACCTAAAGATCATTTGAACAAATTTAAGTTAGGTGTAGACAAGAATATGTCCTATATTTTTTCTTAACTACAATGATATTATTTAAAAAAAATTGAAATAATCCTAAATCTACAAAAAAAGATTCATATCAAATTCAAATTATATTTATTTTGAACAAAAAAAACTAAGTAAAGGTGTATTTCCTCACTTGTTGGTATTTTATTGCTACATTGTTTTGATGTCACCTTGTATTTACAAGAAATAGAAACTAAAACATTCTATCACGTAGATAGTAAAGAGAGAAAAATATATGAGTAATTGAGTATATAAAAATGGAACTTGCACAATTGTCGTTTGTATTCTTATTGCACATATATATACATTAAAAATAAAAGTTTAGGATTTTTCTTTAATATAAGTCGTAAAGAACTAGGAATATAACTTAAAAGATAAATTTATTTTAGTAGTTTACTACAAGAAGTAAATTTAATACCGGAAATTAAATTAGAAAATAATTCTATAATGTTTCTTTTGAAAAATAATGGAAAAGTCAAAATGCATATAGTTGTATTAGCCTTCAAGTATTCAATACAAATAGAGAGTATCTTCTATAGAACAAATGTACTTGACTCAAAATAATGAATATTGAAAATACATAAACTTACAGTGGTTTTTTAATAAAAGTATATTCATTATTTATATTTTTAATACTTGAATGAATGCAACACTGCATAGTAGAAGACAATATTTAATGCATACAATAATGTTTGAAGAATTGCAAAAATAAAAGTATTGGAATTTTATAAGAACAATTTAGAAATAATTGTGAATGCAAAAAATACTTATACTGTTTTGCATCACAACTAATATGCTTCATGCTTTTTTTTTGGCCATAACTTTTACATTTTGTCTTTTAATAGACTCATGATTTATAAGTTAGGTACTCATGACTATTATACAATTTGTCTACTATTTTTTATGGATCCCTTTAGGGAACGTCTACACTCTCCAGCAGGTAAGAACTTCGAGGGAACTTTGTTGGTGCAGGAGAACGTTTCTGCTCAACTCACATCTTATAATTTTTTTAGTTTGGTGTCGGCTAAATTAGCGAATCTTTAGCTCATTTGGTCTGGTGGGTTTTCCTATGTCGCTCTTTGAAAATCTTTGGATTGCGGTTGATAATAAAGTTGAGGATTCAAATTGTGTGCACAAACGCCCATGATGAAGTACATCATTTGTATGCCAAATGTTATGTTGATGTTGTAACTCTAGGGCTATAGTCTTCAAGTAATTCCGTCCTCCCTTGCCTACAGGCTAGTTTCGAGAGGCCTAATGTGTTGACAAATTTCTATTGTCTCAACCTTTAAATTTGAATTTTATTTTGCAAGAGTTACTAGGGAACCGACTCTTTTTATCTTCCTTGTAAGCAGTTTTTGTCAAGTGCGAGCAAGTGACTATGAAATTAGGGGTTGCAGCTTTTAATTTTTGTATGTAGTATGTTTATCACATTCAAAATACATGCTTTTGGCTAAAGTTCTTGTTCATTTGTTTTTTTTTCTAATTTTGAGAACCGCTTCCAGGCTTAGGTTTTTGATCATGTTACACATTTTGATGGTCAACAATATATTCTATACCCTAAATTAGTTTATCATGATGATTTCGAAGGTGCGGTAGCTTAGTCGATTAATCAATGATGATAACAATGTGGATTTTTATAAAACCCTTCAGGGTTTAGGATGTTGATCAAATGTTACTCACTTTGATGATTCTAGTTGACAGGTGTATGCATTTTTTCCTTTTGTTTTCGTACTAATTAACATGCAAATTTCTATTACACTTTTGGACTCAAGATGTCGATCAAATGTTACTCACTCTGATGATTCTAGTTGATAGGTGTATGCATTATTTCCTTCTGTTTTTGTACTAATTAACATGCAAATTTCTATTACACTTTCAGACTCAAGATGTCGATTATGTTACGCAAAATCTACATTGTTAATAGCTCTAAGATGGAATTGAAACACACTAATTTCAACAATGAGATTGTTCTAGCATGAGATCTTAACCTTGTGGAACTTTTGTTTTTAATAATTGTGGAAATTGCATTCAGAAATGAATTGTACAAGTTATTTTTTTAAGAAAGTGCTCTAATTGCCCCCAAAAGAAGATTGTCCATACTTTCACATAATAAATTAAAGTGGAATAAATCAAAGCTTTCCAATTAGATAAAACTATAATATACATCATAATTGAATTTTAAAATTTTTTGTTTTAATTTTTTAAGGTTTTTTTTGTTGCCTGCTGAACTAAAATTTGAGCATTTTGTGTCACATATAACTTCTATTATTGGGCACTATTTGAAATGAAAATTAAATTTTTGGAAAGCTTTTGTAACTTTCCATCTTCACAAAAAAATTCAGAAAATTGGGACACATGTTGAGGCCGTAGGAGTTCGAAATCCATTTTGTCCCTTAAGAGGACAATGAGACTTTAGGGGTCAATGGGTGCCCTTAAATCAAGTTGTTTATTTAGCTTTGTTTGTTTTTGATGATGAGTTCTTGTAAACCTTGTAACTCCTAGTTACATTCTTGATATTGCTAGAAAGCCCTTGGCAAAGAGGGGTGCATGGGCTTGGTGTTGTAACATTCCAAACTATAATATGGAAGTTATTGAATTTTGAAGTTTTTTTGACTTAAAAAATTAGAAAATTACTTTATTTTTATCTAAGAGGTGTAGGGAGGGTTTAGCCATTGCTTTTGACATCCCAGTGGTTGTGGTAATGGCACAAGCACACTAGAGGTGCAAGAGTTTTGTTTCATGGCATTCCAACATATAATAGAAAAAATATAGAATTTTTAAAATTCTTATGCATTAGAAAATTAGAAAATTACTTTTACTAAAATAAATTTGTTTTGTATTAGTGGATATTGAACATGGATTTGTGAAACATGGATAATGAACATTACTTTTACTAACATGGATTTGTTCAACATTAGTATTGATAATTTCATTGCCAACGCTCTGACCCTAATTACATATATACAAATAGAATATAGATGGGAGGGACCTTACCAAAAAAGCTGATTTAAAGAATTCAAGAAGCTATTAGGGAACCTACAAAGCAACACACTCCACAGTCCATACACTAAAGCTAGGATGATGAATTTTATAATTTAAAATTTTTCAATTTAACCTCTAGGTTGTCTATCCCAATCTTGGCCAGCATGGCTGGCCATCAATGACATTTTTATAGCCTCACTGTGAGTTACAACTATGTTGAGTTAACTTAAGTTAAAGTAAGTTAAGGGTTAAGTTACCTTAGCTTAATCACAATGACAATGAATCAATGACATTCAAGACTCTTGGTCGGTTAAGTACATCCACGTCGGCTTTATAAATCCGAGTCAGCAACAACGAAACCCCGGTGGACCCAGGGGCCAATGTTCTGTATGGGTACTTCATGGGTAGAGAAGCCTCTAGAGAAACCTAGCCCAAGCAATATTCTCACACAAAGGTGAAGTACGTGGAGAAATACAAACGAAAACCTGGTTTTCTTTCGTGAGATCATGGAAGACTCAAATTAAGTTCCCTTCCGGAGAATAGGCAATTGGGAACAACAATGGTGATTTGTTCGGATAAATATATAGTGAATGTGCACGTGCTATACATAGTATAATTATGTGCTAAAACTGTACGTGAGTTTATGTTTAACTTTCGCAAAGAAGCATTTCCGTTTCGGAAGTATTGTAGTTCTTACTTGTGATAATTCGGTTCAAGACGATCCACCACAAGCTTAAACTAGTCTTCCACAAAAGAAAAACCCTCTTTGTTTTGTGTTCTCCAATGCTAAATGACGAACACAAATAAAGTAGTTTGGTAATGGAAGAAAGTGGCACTCGAGGGTGATTTTCCAACTTTCTTCCATGAAAACTTCCAACTTTTTTTAGCTTTGGGCAACATTTGAAATGGATGAAAATCATCAATAATGATGATAATTTGAATTCTGAATGGATGAGATTTGTATATTTGGATGAATGATAGGAGTAGATTTGGTTGTTGTACGTGTCATCATGCTATGTTTATCTATCTTTCTGATGACCACTGGAAAGTATATTAGAAAAGATTCTAATTTGGAATTTTTTTTTGGCAGCGCTTATTCCATCTTTGATGAGGATTTTCAAAAACTGCTAGGCACATTGAACACTAATAAGTTGGATAGAGATATTCGAGTTGGTCAATTATAGGAAATGTGTATACAAGGAGATTGTTTCAGTTGTGATTTTCTTTTTGGTTCCATCTAAATTTGTAGAGAATTGTTGAAAAGAAACGTGCATATCAATAATGGAGAAGAATTTAGCTGGCCAAAATTTGTTCTGTTTGTCAAGATCTGTAAGATGCACCTACAGCTAAACAACTTCTTTCCAAGTTGGATGATCTAACGGTACTAGTGATGGGTTCTTCTAAAGATGACATAGAAAACTCAGTGTCCTTTGAACATGAACCTATTGAAGATGATGATTTCTAGGACATAACTGTTTCAAGTGTTTTTTTTCCAGAAAGCTCTATGATTCAATCTATACAACAAGATGATTTCTCTACAGGGTACTCTTCATTTTCTCTCTACTAAATTGATTCATGGGCATATATATGCATGATGGGCACAATGTATGTAGTGTTATCCTTTGTTTAAAAACATTATCAAGGGTTTAGCAAGGTTGCAATGTTTATTGGGAAAGCAGTAAGACCATTGATTTTACATGGATGAAATAGTTAGATTTTTTTCCTAGTTGAAGTGATTGAAGTTATTTTCGGGGATTTTTATGCATTGAATGTAGCTATTTCATGCACAACGTTAGGAGAAATTCCGTGATCTTTGAAGTGTTGGTGAATTTATGCAGACTTATGACAAAAACAATGGAAGAAGTGACAAAAAAATCTGTCACTTGAGATGTTGCTGGCAAGCATATTTGAGTCATGAGCTGCATCGTCCATGGTGGAGTATTGACAATGTAATGAGAAAATCCAATTTAAAGTTTGTACTAAGTGCATTTTGTGTACAATTTAACTAAGTATTGGAGTTTGTGTTACACACTACACATAACCCTTCAAACATTTCTTCTTTGTAGAGTTGTAAAGAAAGTAGTAGCAATGCTTGAGTTTTAAGTGACCTTCACATTACAAGCTCTTATGTTTATACCAGGTGATTATGGATTATACATTTCAGGGAGTTTTTGAATAGTTGATTGTGCTTTTGTGGGGCGATGGATGTATGTTGAAGTTGTGAATGTCATTTGGTGTAATAGTCCTTGTTCTATTTCTATTTGTTATTTAATTAGCTAGGTTGTTTGCAAGAATCTAAAGAAAGAAGGGATTGGATTGGATTGAGTTGAAGAAAGACAACAAATTATGATTTTTTGCAATTGAATTGTAAAGACTCTGAATTGAAATAAAATTTAGAAATAATTGAAATATTTAATAATTATTTGGTGGATTTCATGTAAATTTTTTTCTTAATTGCAAATGCCATGCAGATTTTGAATTCAAGTACAAAGCTTCTTTTTAATTACAAGAACAATTTCCATTGATAGAAGAAACAATACAAAGAATCTAATGTAGGGAATCAATCCTCTGTGAATTTATTTTTTTCAATAATTGCAGACAACAATCAAAAACAAAATACGACCAATGTGATCAACAACTAAGAAGGAGGCGGAGTTTGATTATGCAAATATGTCCATCTTGGGATGAGCTAGTTTCTAGCTCATTGAACGATGGGCATGCTCTCCAAAGGATTTGGTACAAAGTTTGAATCTTGTACCCTGGTCATGCAATTGTATTATTATTACTTAGTATAAGATAATAGTCAATCATTTAAGCAATTTTTAGACAAATCATGTCCAATATGAGGCATATAAATTTTTTTTAAACTTTATACTTCAACTTGTAATTGAAGTAGAATGGGAGGAGTTTGTACTCTTAATTATCTTTATATGCAGTCTCTATTGGTTGGCGTGATTTAAATATCTATCAAAGATTTTTCTCTAGACCTAGTTTAGTCCTTGCAATCAAGTTGTTTTGGGAGGCTTCTTGCAGTCGTGAAGCTCTTGCTCTATTGCTTGGATGAAAGACTTTAAACATAATTTACTGGGATGGATTCGTTACTCTTGTACATTTAACCCCTAAAAGACCATTTGTCCCTTCAGGGGAAAAGTGGGATTTTGGGCAGGTACCTATGGTCTCAATTTTTGTCTTGATTTTTGAATTTATTTTAACATAGGAAAACTGATTAGCTTCATCCTTCATGGGAATATAATTTTTTTTCCAATCAGTGCCCAGGAACAGAAGTTATGCCCAAAACAACACAAACAAGGAAGAAAGGGGGGAGCGGTTGCAGGAAAAAAAAATCTCAAAAATTTGAAATTTTCAAAATTTCTTTTTTTTTCTTACCAATTATATTTTTTTCTACATGGAAAGCTTTTATTCATTCCATTTGGATTTGTTATGAGAAAGTTATGGACAATCTTCTTTTTCAGGCAATTCGAGCATGTTCTTGAAAAAATAACTTGTAGCATTAATTTTTTAATGCAATTTTTCCAATTTAAAAAAAGAAAAAGTTCCACATGGTGTAGTTTGCTTGCTAAAACGATCTCACCATAGGGATTAGTGCATTTTAATTGCACATAAGAAATATTAATAATTTAAAATTTTCTTCTATCTTGTACCTACTTCTACTTAACAATTTTTAAAGAATAAGAATTAAGTTTTTTTGGGTTCTTTTTTGTTATCCTAGATTCTCAACTCAATTTTCCACTATAAAGATTTAAAGTTCAAAACTCTGTGGTGCAAATAATTAAAGTTAAGAAGGTTCAAAGTAAAAAAAACTAGTCCCACAATGTGTTGAAAAACTTGTTTTTTTTACTTTTAACACAATTATCTTGCAATATGTATAGTCAAAAATTCTGAAATTTTTTCCACCCATTCTCATACTAGTGAGGTGTAAGATTCTACAGTAAGATGTGCAAAGAAAATAATTTCAAATTTTTTTACTCTTTGCTAAAGAAATGGTAGTTTTGAGTGTTTTTTTTGGCAAAAGCAAGGCTTTGGTCCTTTTGGAGTTAATATCCTACTAGTTTGCTCTATGCCTTTGCCACAACCATTGGGATGTTAAAAGTGATGGTTGCGCCCTCTTCAATCTCCCCAAGTATAATTAAACATAATTTTTTAACTTCTTAAGTCACAAAGTACTTTGAAAATTAATAACTTTTGTACCCTAGGTCCAAACTTCACGAAACTGAGCTCGTGCATCCCTCCTTGCTGAGGGCTTTTTGATGGTACTAAGAACTCGATCATGAAATGCACAATCCAAGAGATCTCAAAATAAAAGAAATTTTCTAATGTTTCAATTAAAAAGTACTTTGAAAATCAATAACTTTTCCACTGTAGGTCCAAACTTCACCAAACCAAGCTTGTGCACCCCTCCACGCCAAGGGCTTTTCAACAGTACCAAGTTGTCCAAGCACGCAACTGAGAGGCACACGATCCGGGAGATCTCTACTAACAAACAAAACAAACAAACAAAGCAGCCTTTCTTAAAGGAAAAGATATAGCATGACACTGTGAAGATAGCATCTCTAGAGCTCATAATACAATATTTTTGAATTTTTTAAAATTAAATTTCTCTTACTATACATGATTTATTCCATGATGTTCACTACTTTTATTTTCATACTATTTGAAGTATTTTGGTAATTCGTGGAATGTCTTTAAAGAATTTTTGGATAAAGAATGATAAAACTTCATCATCAATTATTGTTGAATTTCAATTAAGTTGGCAACTACTACAAAGTTTTCATGAGGTAATTTACATGTACAAGGCTAAAATGTGTTAAATATATTAGTAAAATATATATTTATTTACAAAAATAGAGAATTGGTCGATTCCTTTTTTTTTCCCAATGCTTCTTAACTTCAAAAATTTATAATTGATTTTATGAAGGTCCTAATAATATGAATTATGAAAGGGCTTGGTACAAATGCCAATTCCATTTCTCTTTTTACAGAGTGGTTCATAAAAAGTCACTTTAAGAATTTTATGTGTTCTATAACTTCACTATTCTATATGAAACACCAACCAAAACAAACAACACATAAACATGTGATACTTTCAAGTTTTATAAAATATTATATTGATTTGTGCCCAAATCATATGGGAGAACTAAAGTATATTATTTCAAGTTGACTTTCAGTCCAAAAACAATATTGTAACATAAATTGGTAGTAGGATCAAAGACTCCTCAGCTATAACCTATAAATGCTACTGCAGATACAAAACATCCAATGAGAGACAAAGAATCTTTCAATGTGGGCCAGAAGTGCAACAATTCATCCTCCATTTTTTGTGTGATAAGAGGAGATCTTCTACAATAGTTTGACGTCCAATGAATACATCTAGATATTTTTAAAATAATAATTCACAAGGTAACCAAAATGGATGATTTACACAAACCATCGTTTAAGGAATAATCCATTAAGGACCTATCAACCACTTTTTAGAATGAATTTGGATATGGACAAAAAAGGACGAATGTGAGGAATTGGGACTTGAATGCATTGGGATAAGAATGACAACAATATGTGCTAGCATGTGGTTCAAGGGTTCAAAAAACTAACAAAATTTAGGTTGAAAATACAAAAATTTGAAATTAGGGTTTAGGATAATTGCCCCAAAATGTATTGTGAAGACCCAAGCATTTATGCCAATTCCATTGGTATGGTCAAATCTTTATAGTGATTTAAAAAAAAAAATTCCACTGATTTGTTTGAACTGTCAAGTGGAAAAAAAACTCTTGACATACATAACAAGAAACCTGGTGGACGGGATGCAACCTTCTGAGACAACGGGAGGAGGGTATGGAACGGATCCTAATGCCTGTAGCACCCAGACCGGTTATGGGGGTCAGGGTGGGTACCGGCGTGGCCTCAATTTCCGTGGTCATACCTCGGGCAGAGAAGCTGGGGTTCGGAGAAGGCTTGAATAAGCTCCCTGTGGTGTATCGAGATCATTTACTCAGAGTTCATCTCCCACGACTGATGCTCGAGCTCCTGGTGTATCGAGATCATTTACTCAGAGTTCATCTCCCACGACTGATGCTCGAGCTCCGCAAGCAGATTAATTCTGTAAGATAAGCTTAATTCACGTCGCCATCGTTCTGAAGATTTCGAATTCGGCAATAGCAAGTGAGTGTAGAAAGCTTCCATCCATGAAGTTCTATATACTATATATCCTGACAGACCAAAGAACACCTGCTTCGCGTGCCCTTGCAGGACCCGAAGCCCCTTTTTTTTAACACCAGTTTACGAACTGTCTGTGCCCTTCAATAACTCCATTATTGGTCTCACTGGACGGACGATCCGCATCTACTGAAACTGGTGGTAAGAGCATTATCAATGGGCCGCTGATCGAACAGAGCTATCACGTTTCACTTGTGTCAAAAAAAAGAGAAGAACAAAAGCTGTCAGACAAACGCTGGTACCCTTGTTCGAAGAGTAAGCCGCATCTACTGAAACTGGTGGTAAGAGCATCATCAATGGGCCGCTGATCGAACAGAGCTATCACGTTTCACTTGTGTCAAAAAAAAGAGAAGAACAAAAGCTGTCAGACAAACGCTGGTACCCTTGTTCGAAGAGTAAGCCGCATCTACTGAAACTGGTGGTAAGAGCATCATCAATGGGCCGCTGATCGAACAGAGCTATCACGTTTCACTTGTGTCAAAACAAAACAAAACAAAACAAAGCTGGCAGACAAACGCCTTGTTCGAAGAGTAAGCCTACAGTAGATATCCGTGGAATCGGTATTGCTGGGTTACCGAATTATCATAGCGAATCTCCCACGTGCAGCACATGCGATTCAGACTTCTCGGAGTCAACAATCTTCCTCCTCGGATGCCTGCAAGGCACCAGGAATCCCGCCAGGACAGTCAGATCCAATACCGTAATTTATTCAAAACTGGCACAACAAGCCAAACAATAGTTCCAGCACGTAGTAATTATCGTCCTTGTCTATAACGCAATACGAAATTATATGGACATACGGACCACGTTAAACTAGGTATGAACCCTGATCCAGTTTATTTTATTCATCGCACGTTGACTTAGCTGCAGTGCAGTGAGCACATTACACATGGACAACTAGCAATACAAAAGTTTTGCAGAATTTTTTTTTGTCATGAACGCGTTCACCTGCACCGCACTGAATGATTGAGCCAGTCTACCAATAAGAGTGCGCTGCAATCGATCCTCTCGTTGATAAATTCTCGCAGCCTGGTTTAATCGCCTCACAACTTCGTTTGAATCTTCACATCGATGCGTCTCATCAACTGGCAGCCCATTCTCGGACCGGGTCTGGTTTGCTTGAGATTGCTCAAGGGAGGAGGGTACGTGACGCACAGATTTTGAAGCGACGCTGGGCCTGAAGGTGTGGTCGATGTGCGTGAGTTTCTTGAAGTGAAACTCGGTGAATCGATTGACACGATCTGGGCTGCAGGCATACAAGCTTATCCACGATCCTTTGTTTCCTTTCTTCAATCCGACCGAGTTTGTGTCGTTCGTGAGACTGGGCGGCAGATCTTTTCGACCAGCGAACGCTGTGTTGTGTTGATTCTTCGCTTTTCTGCTTTAGCTGCTGGTCTGAGGCCGGCTTAATCAGTGCACGGGGTCCTGGAGCTCGCGTCTTATTTACATTTTCTAATCTTGCGGGGGCATTTATATATCAGAGCAAATGGAAGGCATTGTCGTCGCCGATCCGGTGCCCGTGGTTGAGGTAAGAATGACTTCCACCACTGGAATTTGAATGGAATCTGAATGGTTTCGCAACGTTTTTACCTATATTCCTAGTTTTGGTACGAGCTTGAGCAATTTTATTCAGCAAAACATGCTTATTGTGGAACATGGTGGAGCAAAGTTGCACTGTTTTCCAGTAAACATTCTCCAAAACGTTGCTCATTAACCCCTAAACGCCCCAGGTGACCAAAAGTGTCCTCACAGTCCAGAGGTCGAATTCAAAGTGCTGTAAGTTTTGCATCCGATGTCTGAATCTAATAAAACTTGTTGGAAAATTTGCGTACTCTCTACTAGTTTGTGTGGTAAAATTTTCAGATCAATTCGAGATGTACAGATGTTTTGGGAACCAATCGAAGTTCACAGGTTCAATTGGACCATGTTGACTAGAAACGTTGAATGTGAACTTTAGAACCCCATTTGAATGTCATCAACAAGCGTTGCTGCAAACCGCTGGTTAGGTGGTTGGATCCTAGTAGTGTGCCTTCAACTATAAACATCCATTGCCACTTCTCTGCTGCAATTTTACGATTTGCGTGTTGAAGTTTCCATGCATGAACTTCCAAATGGATTGACATATTGTTGTACCGACAACAGTGGTGTGCAAGAATGTTGCTAGTATATATTTTAGCAAGTGCAGTGTGTGTTGGGATTTGTATGGTTGTTGAGTGAAGTGGTGACGACTGCCTTTCCTTTGCAGGAACCCCAGATTCCTTCCGATGCGACAATGGGGCCCGGACTTGCAAAGCCAAGGGCCTCCAACAGAAGAGTTGGAGGAGATGGTAGTGAAGACAAATTGAAAGAGAATTGGATAAGGGCTTTGTATTGGACTGGCTATATTCATGGATCCAATCCAGAAGCTGATCTCTGGTTTGCAAGAGTTGTGGAGAAATTACGAGTTGATCCTTATCTGGAGAGCTGCGAATTAGAAATCGACCAATCTCCTCTCGGGCAATTTCTTTGGGGGGCAAAGATGAATTCCCTGGACTTGGCAATCTTGATGGGGGATCTACAGATGGTTCTAAAGATCATAGAAAGCAGTTCTTTCATTGATAACATAATACACGGACCAGTCCAAGATCTAAGTAGGAACCGAAAGTTCTTGCAGCTTACACCTATTTTCGATGCCGACTCTAAGACTGGCATTTTATATACACCTCTTCATTTGGCCATCGAGGTTGGGGATAGCCACATTGTGGATGCTCTTCTAAAGAAGCGAGCTCATGTCAATGCCCCCAATTGGCAAGGTCAATCGCCTATAGACCTTGCTTGCAAGAAAAGAAATTTTAGCATGTTGAAACAACTTCTGGCATGGGATAGAATAGAAAAGAAAGGTCCCTTTCATATAGCAGTGCGACTTGGAGACACCGACCTCGTGAAAAGACTACCTTTTGGAGATGTCAATGCAATGGACCATCAAAAAACAACACCGCTTCACTTGGCTGTTGAAGGTGGATATAGTGACATTATGGGTGTGCTTCTTGAGAAGGGTGCTAATGTCAATGTCTTAAATGGGGAGGGTCAAACGCCTTTTGATCTTGCTTGCAAGAAGAGAAATGTAGAGATGCTAGAACAACTTCTAGCAAAGGATGATATAGTTGGGAAAAAATCCATCCATGTAGCAGTTCAACATGGAGACATTGAATTCTTGAAAAAACTCTCTTCTATAGATGTCAATGCAACAGACCTTCATGGAAAGACACCGCTACATTACCTTGCAACAAGATCTTTTCCTACAATTGATGCCCCGACAAGTATTGTACAATATCTTGCTCAAGGCAAGAAACTTGACATGAAAGCTTGGGATGATCAGCACCTCTCTGCCTTCTATGTGGCCGTTGTTTGTTGCAATACACAATTTGTAATTGCACTTTTGGATTCCTTTCAAGATCAAATTCGATTGAATGAAGTATGTAACAAAGACCTTGGACCTCCTATCCAAATTGCATTTGAAGGGGGAGATAAATTCAGGGAAATTGAGCGATTACTCATGCAATGTGATCGCGTCAGATACTACATCGAGAGGTTATACAGAGATCGTCAAGTCTACGTGGATGCATCCAATGCCATTCTTGTTGGTGCAGCTCTCATTGCTAGTGTCACATTTGCTTCATGGTTGCAACCGCCATTGAGTTATACATCCTATTCTGGAGAAGGGTATTCAAGCTCTGCTCTTGTCCCTTCAACTTCTGACCTTAATTATGTAGATGTTGAGCACAACATTGCACTACGCGCATTTTGGGTATTCAATGCCCTTTCTTTCTACTTTGCCATTGCAACCGTTGTTTGTGGTGCTCAAAGTGTGATACCAAAGGAAAATTCATTTATCACAAAAACTGTGGAGAAGCTTCACACAAATCTTTGGGTGATTTCCATCCTCTTGGTGTTTTCAGTGCTATTTGTAATAATAGCATTTGCAATAGCTGGAACTATTGTATTGACACCACTAGTCAAATATCGATGGTATATGATAGTTCCGACAATAGTTGGAGGAATTATGTGTATAATTAGTTTAGTTTTCTGGATTATAAATATATTAGAAAATGACTTCAATGCAAATCGTAATAGAAAGAGATCAGATGAAAAAGACAAAGATTTTTTAAGGAATAGAGGATACGTCATATCAGAAGATTATATAGATGGTAAAAGGGCAATTATGTAGCATTATTTGGTCCTAAAGTTTCCTATAGAATAGTCCAATCATTTACAAGATCATAATTTATGATGGAATTTCAAGTATAGCTCTTTTTCAATAATTTTTGAAGGAGAAGTTTCATCTCTCAAAATATTTATTGAAATTATTTACACATGTACTTTCATATATGTTCACAAAGTAATATACACAATTCTTCAATCAAATGTACAATCTTCTCATGCTCAAAATGTTAATGAACTCAGTTGGTTACAAGAAACACTTGTACTACTACTTGTGACATATATGGATTTGTTGATTTTCCATTGCCATAGCTTTTACATTATAACTCTAAATGATCAAGGCTTATAGAGAAGGTACTCAAGACTATTGTACATCTTATGTAATCTTTAATTTTTCTTTACAAAACTATTAAATATTTGCAAACAATCCTTAATAGCGGCACACTTGCAAATTTGGTTTAATGTAATACAATTTCTAGTTTAAAAAAGCAAATTGGGATCTAAAAGCAACTTCATAGGTTATACAAACTACCAAAGAGGTTTATATAAATTTCAAAATTTTTATCTTGCACATGTTCTTGAAATGCTCTTTTTTATGTAAGTAAAGGATATATATAAAATGCAATTATTCTACTAGAAATCTCTTTAAACCCACAAGGACCAAGAGAACACAATGTGTCTTCTTCAAATTTTGAATGGAAATTCTTGGGAGGGTGAAACAATTCTCAATATTTTGTAAAGTAGGATCCTATAGAGTAATATTCAAGTTGCCATACTTTTTGCATTCTTTAATTTTCTAAATTTCAGTTGAAGAAAATTTTAAAATTGAATTTAAGAAATATAACCTAATAGAAAAGGGAGCAAACTTTATTTTTTCCAATGAAAGGAATAGTAGGGATGGAAAAAACCATGTTCTTGAACATTTCTATTCTTTATTGTACATAAAAAAATTGGATTTAGAATATTCTTTTTGCAAATTTGTATTTTTTGCAAATTTAAAAATACAAATTTCAATATGTTGTAACAAAGAACAAAAAATGATTAAAATGATTTCAAAACTTTTGAGTATATTCCAAACAATAGGGTTATAATATCAATTGTTACATTTCAAAAAATTGACACATATATAAACTATTTATAAAAATTTAGAATCCAATTTGACTAGTTTTGGCTTTCTACTCTTTCTCTATGAAAATGTGTACAAATTTGAGATAGTTTATTCTTTCTCATTTTTTAAAATTAAAAAAGAATTATTAATCTTCTTATAAATTTTCTCCCCTAAGAATTGTGTTTCTTACTCGGAAGGGTCACTTAGAGTGTCCATTAAAAACCATGTGCGAACAAAACTTTGGACTCTCTATATACTTTTTGAATTTTAAATAAAATTAAATGAAAAAATATGAATTGATTTTCCAACTTTGAAAGTTTATGTTTTCAATTATTGATATCTTTATTTGTTAATAATAATTAGTTATAAATTTTTGAAGTAGAAAGATACACTGTAGAATTGAAAAATAAGTTTATATCCCTATATTATATAAAAAAAAAATTGTCTAAAAATTGAACAATTTTTTTTTTAAATAACGCTTTAATAAAAGCTCATTTTGAGTTGAATATTGATGCAGTGGTCATCTAAATGTGTTCTCTAAAAACATTTGAGTTAATAAAACATGCCATTGTAGTGCATTTTTAACCTTTTCTAAAATTCAATCCATATTTTATTTGAGTTTGAAATTTGGGGAGTAGAATCCTATAGTCATTAGTAAACAATGCTCAAAATTTGAAGTTAAAATTGTAGTTTATTAAAACCATTTGTTTGCACGTGGTTTGTTGTAGTAGATTTAAGTGCACCCCCCGAGGTTTCTTGCCTATAAAGTTAATCATCCAAATTTTTTATAACCTAAAAATCCAATGGTCAATATTTTACAAATTCAATTCCATGCATACAAGACAAAGTAGTCTTTACTTTTGTATGGTTCAAATTAAAAATTTCAAGCGCATACATGTGCCAAAAAATATCAAAGTAGGAAAATTTATTGAAAACATCCCTTGAGGGGTGAAGTTACAAAATATTGAAAATTTATATATATTATTTTTGAATAGTCCTTTATTTTTTAAAATACAAACATATAAATATGTAATTTCTTAAAATTTTCATTCACTTACTTTGGATGATAATTGTTGAGGAATTTTTGTTTTGACTAGGATTTTTATAAATTATATATTATTTTTAATGATGCACTAATACAAGATGAATAATTTTATTATTAAATGGATTTTTTTGCCAAAATTCATGGTGCTCCTTGTATTAGCCCAAATGCAACAAAATCAACAAGTGTTTCTTGCAATCATTCCCATGCAAAGAAAATGAAAGTCATTTTTTGCATTTTATTCATAAATACACCTTTTCCTCTTGGGATATACAACACAATAGGATTTATCACAAGTGGTTGATTTATCATTTTTTCCATGTTTGAAATAGAATTTTTTTATACTTATCATAATGAAATATCAAACCTCTGTACAAGTACATCTAATTCTTCAACTTTATCATGATAAACACATGTTAGCAAAAGCATCTTGGAAGATAACTTGATTTGTGTTGTTTTCATATTATGACACTCTATCTACATTAAATTTGAAAGAAGGTCTTGCTTTTATTGAAAAATCATAATATGAGAGATTGTTCAATTATAGATTGCGGCATTAGAGAATTTTGATTGAATAACCATTCAACATAATTTGTGCAAAATATTATTTTCATTATTATTTGTAACTTGCATTTCTTGATTGATATATTCCACATTTTTATAGAGAAAATATAATTGAAAATTTTAAAAGATAAATAAAAAGCTTATTTACACAATAGAGTTAATTAAAAAGGAAACCCCAGTTTGAAACATGGGTGTTAGAGGGAGGTATACTTGAGAATAGTAGAAAAAAAACACGAGACCAAACTCTTTTGGACCTTGGTTTTGATGCTCCAAGGAGTTTCATCCTGTGTTTCTTTTTTATCAAACTTTGTTTTTTGGTTCCCCATTGCACATACTTTACAATTAACTCTACTGAAGTCAAAAGTTATAAAGAATTAGAAATTTTTTCAAAGATCTTTAAAATTCTCTTATTTAATAATATATATAAAGGTTGCCAAGAGTAGGAATGGTTTCTAAATTTCCTAAAAAATATGAGATGCGTTAGTGTTATACTAAAAATCTTAAATGTCACCTTCTTTTTAATGCTAAATTGCATTACACACAAGTTAGAATTACTAGTAAACTACAGACCAAAGAAGGGGTGACTTTAAGACTTTTACAATCAATGCATTTCAAATAGATACTTATATGCCAAAGAAGGGCTCTCTTAGAAATTTTAGTTTGATAATTTATACTTTGTCAATTTGTTGCATATATATATTATAAATATGTAAATTCATTAATTTAAATATTTTATTTTTTGAAATCTTAAAGTTTTCTACTTTTCTATTTTGCAAACATTTCAAGAACTAAATTATAAAGTCATGAAATTGTAAGAGAAGAAGATCTAATCTTGTAATGAAGACTTCAACTAGTGATGGCCTAATGGATTTAGATGAAGTTGCAAAATTCAAAGGCTAATTTAGAAGACCTCATGCAAAATGAATGGACTCATGCAAAATCATTGGCAAACTTTTAAATGGCTACTTTTACAAATAAACTATGGCTAAGGGTGGTGGGTCACAGACTACCTCTTTTAATTAGTTGCATATTCTCACACATCTCTCTAACAAACATGATAAAATGAAAAAAAATCATGTGTGGCTTACATTTAGTGTAGCTTCTTTGTTCAAATGCTTTCCGTAGGTTTTTGTCTGGAAGTTGAAAAGTGTTGGACACATGTTGGAGAGGCAAGAAAATGAATAGTTTTGTTTTTTTCGTCTTTCAACTTCTCCTCAACCCCAAAATACTTAATCACTAGAATTCAAATTTACATCATGCACTAAAATCAAAGTACCCTTCTTTTGTATCACAAACAAGAAACACCTCATTCACATTTTTGAAGCCTAACATAGTTTTATATATGCAATTGTGTCATGTGATTTTGAGAAAAATATTCAATGAAAGGACAAGTAGAAGCTTGTTCCAAATTTCCAATGATTCTAAAGGTTAGTAAAATAATACCACTGATAACTTGTCATTCCTCAAATTCTTAACCTTTTAAGTTCCTTTACTATGATTTCACCAAAAATACCTCAAAAATGCCATTTTTAGTATAAGAACCAAATTTTGGAAAGAAAAACATTTTAAAACCCAAGTAACTATAAGATTTTGTAGTATGCTAACTTGAAAATATGTGGAAAAAATTTCAGAAATTTCCACCACGTGGATTGCAAGATAGTAGCATTTGAATTCATAGAAATTCTTTTTTTTGGCCATGTGAAAGCTAAGCAGCTGCCCTTCACAAGCTCACATTTGCATGAAAAAAAGTCCAAAATGGTGGTAACTCTTTGAATTCATTCTTCAAGGCAAATTGGCTACAAGCTTGAAAATTTTCAAATCATTTGGAATTGTACAAAATATAGGGAAAAAATAGTAAGTAGAAAGAAGTAGAGAATGATTCAAAACACAAAACTATTAAGAATTTAGTTATAAAATTGAAAAATGCCAATTCCAATAGTTGGAATGCTGTAACAAACAACCTACATCCTATGATATTATTTTATTTTCAAAAAATATTGAAATTGAGTAAAATAGAGGACTTCAAAGTTTATTTCAAAGTAGAGAATCCATAATTGTCAACAAACAAAAACTCTTCATAACTTTTGACTCATTGATCAAAATGGAATGATTAAAAGCTTTGCATGAATATATTAATCTAGAAAACCAATATCAATTTTTTTTAATATTTTTTAATATTTTTTTTTATCTACCTGAACTTTCCATTTACGAAAAAAAATAACATATTAGGCCATATCTTTTTACTCATATTTCCAAATGTCTTGATTTTTAGTGCACATAAAAGATATTCCTTGTCCCTACCTTTTGTTAAATTTTGGGCCCAAAACATAGAAATCTCTAGTCACACATACCTGTCCAAAATTGCTACATTGCTAAATTTAGCAAGATGGTTATTTAGGAGTTAAGGGTGAAAATTTCTACTCTACTATTGGAATAACAACTAGTCATCTAGACATGAGAAAAATGTGCAATGGTAAACACATTCATCCCCTTCTAAAAAATCAATTCTAATACAGATCTATGGACCTAGTAGTGCACTCTAAAAACACACATTGTTTTCTAAAACCATAAACATCATGTCATACAGCTACTTAAGAATCAATGCACATTCACTTCCTACAAATGAACTATCTGTCCATCTCCAATCTCATTTATTCTTTTGCACTAGAAATTTACTTTCTAGGGCGACCGTGCCTTCTATGGGGCTTGTAACTTTCTTTCTAATGTGGTGCACTAGCAACACATTCAAACCTAGTCCACTTGATTTGTGGTAGAGTTGAATGTTTTTTTTGTCTAATCTAGGGTCATTGTCCTTGTCTGTGGTTCAAATTGGAGAATTGGGGACCATAAAATTGATGTTGTTTTTGAACTATGTTGATTTTGCTACCTTTGATTTTGCAGCATTTGTTGTAAATCAATCCATGGATCCCACTACATTGCGGAAATCAATACAATGACAAAAAATACTTTGGAGATCAATTCCCATTTTAAATTGAGGTATCCTAGTTACAAGTGATCTCACATGTGATGAAGTTAATATCACATGAAATTCAACATGAATTATGAGATTCAATAATAACATGTAGGCAATCATACTATTCCGACGCTTCTATGTCTTAAGGAGTTGATGTAAAGCGACAAAAAAACTTTAAGGAAGTTAACAAGATGCATGAATAGAGAGATAATATTATGTCTTAAAGTTTTAACAAAAGCCAAAGTATGTTTTAGAAACTATGATTGAAAAGCAGTTACCAAACTAGCAGACTTTTGTACTTTTGTTTGGACACTTAAATGGTCAAATAAGTGTTGAGCTCTCATATCAACATAATGACCAACAAAAACGTGATGTATTCCACAAAGAGAATGGAGGTTTTGGCTATGAAGTACCTCAAGGTTGCCATCATTATTGGATTGTATCCCTACGTAATTGTTAGGTCTAGTTAGAACGGAATATGTGTTGTTAGTGCTAAGGTCCAATTCATGAGTACAAAAATCATTATGGAGGCCTAGAGTAGTAGTTGCATAAGAATTCCCCCAAATGGCAATGGTTGCCTACTACTATATCCATGTCAGTATATATACTTGTTAAAATTTAGAAGCCTAGTATTGAATTAGTAGCTACACTTAATTGTATGGACACTTTTGAGGTAGGGCTATCTAATTTGCCTTTCATCTTTTGGAACCAAATTTGAAAACCACCCTCTACATTGGTCTTTGTGTCGTCCCTGTACTTTTGCTACAACAAGGGATGAGTAGAGAACCATTCCATTTCATGTATGCATTCAATTGAAAGTATGTTCCATATGATTGAAGTTTCTTGTCCAAACTCATAAGATTGGAGGTGTGTTGCGAGACTCTAGTGGAAAATGCAACATTTGACTCTAACAAGAATCGATTCCAAATTAAAATCAAGTGAAGCAATGTCTTGGCACATACTTTTTAGCAACATTTGTTGTATGTATGGAAATAAGTGAACTTGAGAGTTCTCAATATGCTTTACTTGTTATCTTCTTTGGAAACATTTGTTCCCGATAATTTTTTTATTTAAGGGAAGGTAGATATTTAATCTTGTGGACCAATGAAGTACCAATACATATGTACACTATTTATATGGTATTGCATATAATACAATAAATATTGACATATATAGTATAGTATACAATGACATATACCATACAATATGTTGCACAATATGCTACATCATATAGTACAATATCTCATTCAATACACTATATAGTATATTGTACAATATACTTCACCGTACATAGTACATTGTATTATACAACATTCATGTCTTCTTTAAATGATATGTGAGTGGTGAAACTCTAAAAATGAGGGGTAGAAGCCAACTACACTAGGTACGATTTTGGCAAAATTTTGTAGTACTTGAAGAGTATATTGTCTATATATTATATAGAATGTACATTGTTTGGTTTAAAACCAATTGTTGATTTGAGGTAATCTATACCATTTATCTCAAGATTTCCTCCACACAAATATGATTTAGTCCAATAATATTAAAGAATGTGTGGTTGAGATCTACGTGAATTTTGAAACGAACAACATAATTTACTACCTAAATGTAATAACAGTACTAACTTTCAAAGTATATAAGTACTTTTTGTCACTAATGGCATGAAGTTTATTTCTCCCCCAAAAATCATATTTTGGGGGATTTGACCATTAGCCATTCTATAATCTATGAGCACGTTGCTTCCTGCACCAAAAGATCATCCAAAACATTTTATTTCCAATCCACTTTTTATTGTAGAAGAAAATACTAAATAAGCTCCTATATCCAACAATAATTACAATTATGCCACATCTATTTGTAGGAATCCGTGGCCCATCAGATAATATATTGAATTATTATAAAACTAAGCAAAGTTAATTGTTAGTTTTTTCTCCACAAAGTACTTTCCATTTTTTTAACAAATTTGATGTACTTTCACTTCTTACAAAAGTACTTTTTACACCTCAAAAAAAATATTTATTTAGTTTGATGGCCACCAAAAACAAGTCTTTACAAGGTTACTCACCTACTTCATCTAAATTCAAATTAAAAAAATATAATTCTTTAATCTTAAAAAATAGTCGAACCTTAGTATGTCTTCCAGACGTACTTTTGAGGGGGGCATAGTCAACTTCTACCATGAGGAACAAGCATATTATACTTCATGGGAGTCTCACCAAGTACAATGATTATGGGATAATATCCTCAACAAAGAATGAAGATGAGAACAAAATGTCCTCAAGAATGAAGATGGTGAATTCATTGGGAAAGTAGTACCTAGGCATTCCTTCATTAAACGTTGTTTAGACATTGTTTAGAAAATTATTTCTTGCCCAAAGTTGCTTTTATTGAGGCAAATATTGCTTCATTCTTGACAACACCACATACATTGCAAATAAACGTTGTACCCCATCCCCTTTATTCTAGTAGTGTTAGAGAATTAATAACATAGAAAAGGTAGCAAGCTTTATCTAATGCACCATTAGGCAAAGTACACTATCTTTCCCACATTCTATTGTTCATGAAAGGATAAAGTATGAATTCACTAATTCACCATGTGGCAAAGTGTGAATTCAACAAAACACTTAACACATAAGGAGACAAATTCCTGAGGACAAATTCTTATCATGGTTGTTTGTCCCGACAAATCGACAACATAACAAACATGATGAACACAACATGAATTTTATTCCTTGTTCATCTAATAAGGTCAAACTTCCTTTTGACTTTTCAATAAAAAATTTGGCTTGTCCATTGGCTACATGGCTACCATGTCGTTTCTACGTGGTACGAGGGCGCATGCAGATTTGGGCGACTTTGGATACAAGGCAAGTGTGCATAGGACAACCTCAAGTGCATTCAGAAGGCAAGTGTCGGTGGATGTGGTGCACAAGGACCCTCACCTATGGTCACCCTACCTACATCCGTAGTTGTCCACCCGCAATCACCAACCCGCGGTCGTGCCACCCGCAATTGTCCATAGTAATATAGTTCGGACTTTCCATATAGGATTGGTTGTTGGGCAAAAAAATTTGAAAATTTGGGCGACCTTGGGTAGGGTGACCGCAAGTCTATCGTATATGACAAACGCTCATCATATACGACAAGTGACGTCAGATAGACAACTCGACACCAAAACCCGAAAATGTGTTCGACAAAACAACCCTAATTCTTGTATCTTCCCACATGCTAAACATTTCCCAAAAGAATGTGATTTTCTTATGTGGTTCTTTGATGAAGGCATTATCCCATAACCATTGTCGTTGGTGAGACTCCCATGAAGTATAATAGGCAAGTTTCTCATTCAATTTTTATAGTATATAATATATAGTATATACTTCAACCATGGTTTTCTACCCAAACAATGTGACAAACATCACAAGACATCCAATAGAGCCCTCAAGATGTTTAAGAGACTAAATATCTAATTGACTTTAAAATAAATCATCAAAAATTTATGATTTTTGACATATTAAAGTTTCATTTCAATAAAGTGTCTCAATTTAATGAATACATATTACATTCTAAATTTAGGTTCATAATTATAGTGAGATTTTAATTTTTTTGAGCTATTGACAATGGATTTACACGATAGCATTGTCATAGATACTAAACATTTGTCTAGTATGACACATGATATTAGATGTCCTATACAACACCAAAACCTAAAAATGTATCCGACAAGACAACTCTGACTTCAACTACACAAGTACTCCTTTTGTCCCAAAATGATCTTTTTGTTTGATTAAATGTTCCGGATTAAGGTCAAAAATCAATATTTTTTAATTATGTCTTGAGTTACAAATGAAGGTTGATGCTCTCATATTGTCCTCCAAATTTGAGTATGAGATTCATTTTCAATTAAAAGCTATAGAGATTTGAAATTTGGTTTTAGGGACCTTTTGGAAGGAACACTATCGGCTGCTCAATTGAATACTTTGTGTATTATTTCTTTTGAGGGTTTCTCTTCCCACTTTGTGACTTGTGATTCCTGGGTTAGTGTTGCCTCATCAATGCATAGACAAAAACAACTACTATTTATTGCATTGATTAGCGCATTGTTGACCAACTCACTTGCCAAATGAAAAAGCACCCAAAATAGGTGAACGTGTTGCCAAATCAACAAGCCTAAAACATAGACAAAACGTACTACAAAATCTAGTAATCAAGAAACTTCACTTTTAGTTGGTCCCTCACTATTGAGTCAAGTATAGAGTTGCTTTGGAACTTCACTAGTGCTTACTTTGGTTGATAATGCAATGCCAAAACAATCGATGATCCACAAAATTCTTTGAGTAATCCGGCATTGGTGCAACATTGTACTCCGTATGACTATAGTACTGAAATTGGATGGACACTAATGAGAAACGGCCACAAGGCCAAAAGCTTTCATTAGAATCTACAATCCTTTACAAATCTAGTGACAAAGCACGGCATCAAGAGAATAATTGGTGAGTCGGGTACTCTTTAATTTTGAAAAGAATGTTGATTGACATGCTTGCATCGATGAGCCTAATATTCTAAACATCATGCCATAGGAATTCAGTGCAATCTTTTGTCTTCTTCTACAACTCAACTATGCGTGGACCTTGCTAGAACTTTTGCAAGTCCTTCCGACTTCAACTAGCCATCTTTCTTTCAAGATTGTTGTGCCGTAACTCACATAAATTTTGGATTCTCATTCACACTATCATGAATGAGTATTTCAATGCTTTTGATTCGTAGTTTCCTCTGTCAAAATTCAACGTTTTGGAATTACTGCCTCCATGTAATCGCATTAAGAGCAAGTGCATGTCAAGCCTCAGAATTGAACTATAGGCCGAGCCATATGATAGCACTAGTTAACTGAAGCAAAAATCCATTAGCGAGCACAAGTGAGCAGGTAGCCAATGGTGAAGGTACAGATTCAAGTGTACTACTTTGCAACCTTCAATTGTTTTACAAATTCAAGTCTTGATTCTCTCTTCAATTCTGCGTTTTCTAGTATTTAAATGAAGCATAACTCTATCAAAGAGAAACATCTCAAGTTGTCAATACTATCTATGATGAATTTTTTTCTATGCGTCTTGATTACATTCTGAAAATTAAATTGGATATGCAATGTAGATTGCAAACATCACTCAGTTTGGAAAAAAAAGGATTCTTCCTTGAACATATTGAACCACTTCAATTCTTCCTCAAAGGTATTGAAATGATTCCAACACCCATGGAAAATTCATTTCATTGTCTTTGTGCATAACTTTCAACCTAACCTAGAAAGTTTTGTCCCTCCATAGTATTTTAATCAATTCATCCATAATTATGTTGCATCCACTTGGCTATATGGTGTTTATTTTGTGAACTTGTTTTCATTAAAAACTATGAGTTCCTTGATATTAGTACAAACAAACACCTCACTAAACATAAACATGTGGAAGAATGGGCAATTTTGTTAAAATGGCGAAATTCCTCTACTTTGGCAGTTTTTACAGTTCAGAGCGGGCGTTCTGAAGTGTACAAACATTATAGATATCTTAAATCTATATCACTCTTAGATGTTTGAAATCTATACACGTATTAGATGTCACTTTTACAATTTAGATCGTGCAATCTGAAATCTATAGTAGTCATAGATTTCTTAAATCTATAAATAACCAAAATTCTTGAAAACTATACCTGTCGTAGATGTCACTTTTACAATTCAGAGCGGGCGGTCTAAAAAATGGCACATGGAATGCCGCCATTTTAACGAAATTCCCCATAAGAGTAGAAACTACAACCTAGTTGTTGCCGTTTTTTAGTTTATAGTGCTTGTTCATGAAACAGAGCAATTTGTCGAAGGGTTTGTTGTAGCTACACATTTAGAATACAATAGGAAATGTTTACAATGCTACAATCATTGGCTGGAAAGGAATTTGGTTATTGAAAATTTAGTGAGGAAAATTACAAGAGTAGAGTATACTTAATCTATGATAGAGATTTTTATTTCAAAGAAATAAATTCATGAAGGGACTAAGCGGTTGTGTGACAAGTTTTTTTTTCATAAATTGAATCAATAAGGTTTAGGCCCAATACTACCACTTCTGGCTAGTGTCCATATTCAATTTGATTAGAATGGTCAAGTTTTCTTACCTTCTTGTTCGTAAATGAAAGGATGTTCCAATGCACCAAAAAATGTGACACTTGTGTATTGTATGCAAAAGTTATGAAGGGTCAATGTTTTAATGCAAAAGTTATGAAGAATCAAATTTTTTGGGTAGATGTTCTATAATTGTTTCTTCACAACTAATTTTAGAGATGTACATAAAGTAATGATGAAATATTTGATATTCAAACAATTTAGAAATTCTTATTCAATTGCATTTGTAAACACATGTAGCATTTTTTTTCTTATTGCACATAGTCAAATTCTATTTTTCTTCTTACCTTCTCAAAAATTTCAAGGCCATTTATTTGAGGAGTCCATATGAGTAGAAAATGTAAAAAACTCTTTAACTAACTTTCAAAAGCCTGGGATGACCACGCATTCACCATTAGTAGTACTACCACTCATCACAAAATTCTTTAAGGGCCGTTTCGCACTTGCTTTTAAATGGGTTGTTATGGTGGGGGTTTTAAGAATGCAATGCAAGCGGTCCACACCAAGCAGCCCCCTTATCTTCTAAGCCAACGTGCATGGTTGTCATATTGAACAAGTTACTATTCATTTCTTGTCCTGTAGGACGAGTTACTATTCATCAAATGTATCTCTTAAGTACATTTGATGAATAATAGTAATTCGTCCTACAAGACAAGAAATGAATAGTAACTTGTCCAATATGACAACCATGTCGACGTGTCTACATGCGTGGCAGTCGCTAGCACCAGTGGTAGAGGACACCGACAGTTACTACGTATTTTATAGAGAGTGTACCGGGCTGCATTTAAAGTAGTAGCAAATCTAACAGAAAATTAGATTTGAAACTGTGTGTTCAGCATTAAGTTAATGGAGCGAGCTCGGGTCAATTAAGGTAAGAGCGTGCATTAAACTTAAATAAAAAGACAAATTAAAACCAGTCCGAGGAAGGCCACGCCATGTCCAACATGCAAGCACATGAAGTGCACAGTGCAAATGAATATTGACGGCCGTCCTCATTTGCCCTTACTCTACAAATTTGAGGCGCTTGGTACAGTTGGTTGTTGAATTCGAACAGTTGCATTCGTGTTGCTCTATGAAGCAATTCAGTAGTGTGTCCAACGACGTCGTGTATGTATACTGGCTTCAGTTTCCACTCTGTATGCAGACTTCTTATGAATTTGCATGGAAGGGAATTGACAAGACAAATTTGACTTTTGTTGCAGATACAACTTGATGGAGGGTCGACGGAATTCGAAGCGAAGAAGCATCCCTGTGACCACGCACCCCGTCTATGAATACTAGAACCCCTGTGTCTGCACATCGGAGGTCTTCAATTCCTGTTCGGGATTGTTTGAATGTCAGGCATACTTGCAATGCTTGATTTCACGTCCATCATGCGATAGTGTCTAACGTCAATGCTGAAACAACCGTTGTCTGCACTGGACAGAAGAAAATCTGAAGAAGACAGCACGCAATGTTCGCATAAAAACTTACCCTGTTGCACGATCTGAAAACTTCGTTTGGCTATGGGCGGAAGCCTCCACCTTCCCTCCTTCTCAAAATTGCTCTCGCAGTACAAAAACGCTACAGTTGCTTGCAAATCTACCGCACTGTACGTGCATTCAAACGGAATGGCGGAAGTAAAAAATCGCTAACAAAACTCCGCTCTAGTGTAATAGCTCATCAACAATTCATGGATGTGTGCAATGTCAATATCTTCACACAGCCGTCTAGTGCGAACGTCACTGTAATTTTAGTGCCCTGTTCTTGAACGCTGCCTCACGCACGCGGCCCTGCTATGACGCTACCTCTGTTCCTGGTAGTCTTCGTATGTTGACTCCCTTATCTTCCCTAAACCGCTCTTTGTTAAGAGTAGGTGCGAAACGGTCCTAAGGTAGATCCAAATGTACTCTATACTATACTCAATAGAGTTTTCCAACAAAAAATCATTACATAAAGTGTGTCTTGCTTACTTGGCTAAATGGAGGGAGTACAGTGATGTCAAATTATGATAATTGCAACAGAGAGAAGTAACGTGAGTTTTTTTAACCACTGAAAGATAAACAATTGGGGTTGGGGGGGTGGATTTTTTTTAAATAAGTGAAACATGATTTCATTGCCAATAAAATTAGAATATAAGCCAAGTAGCCATAAGTGGCCTAACAAAGATAAACTACTTTTAACCCTTCACTGCCCAAGGGGACGGAAAGTGTCCGCAGGGAATTAGTTAGAGCCTTAGCATGCATCGAACAACAAGAGAACTCAAAATCTACTCAAAGGGGGTGGAGCAAGATTTAGTTATGTACACTATCGTAGCAAATTCATTGCTTTTACATGAAAATCTCTAGAATTTCGGCATTTTTAGTTGGAAGTGGTCCAAAATTGGACATGGCAATTGGGATAAAATGACTAGAAGATGCCAGTCACAAGCCATTGGACATTGGATGTATTGTGGAGAAAGAGGATTCCACATTTTGAACTTGTTGGATTCAACATGGGTTTGTGAGGCCTAGTGTGTAGCAATGTTAGCAGAGGTTAGTTTTGATTTTGTCGGTAGCCCCGATTTTGGAAGTTTGTGTATCGAGGAAACGATGGACTCTATCGTCTAGACTTTTAGGATTGTCAAGATTCTTGAGGTGTGTCACGCGCTTAGGTAACCATGTGGAATCATTTTTTGAAATGCTACAACAAAATTTGAGATTTTAGAGTGTAGTTTTGTGAATGAGTGTTTTACCCCCCCTTTGTGCATCTACCATTGCCAATAACATCCTCACTTGTACTTGCCAGTTGATTCGCTGTGTTTTCCAATCACTACAAGTAACCGTGTGTTGTGGCCGCACATTGCAAGCCGAGCCTTCATCTGTATGATACATGAATTGTTGCGTGATTCCAAAAATGCATCTGACAGCACCTGAACCACATATGGTCAAAGTTGTGAGGGCACACATTAAGGATTCTGTTTGCTACAGATGTTGAAGCACAACGGATCAGTCCAAAAAGTTGGAGTTCTGGTGTTTTGTTCAACCATCAGTTGAAAACCTCTGAAAATCTAACCATCAGAATCCCAATCCCAAACAGCCCCTCTCTGAGCAACAAGCGACGATCAGGCTATGTGGTTCAGATTGACCAAATTTCACTTAGGGCCACGCAAGAGGGGCGATTTTGTGTCAGGGTCTAAACCTCTCATTTTTTCCGCGTTCGATTGTGGGTGGTGAGGGGTTAAAGGAGTGTTTTCACATATTGAGTTCATTTACAATCTATGTTTCAATGCCCTTTTCTAATTCATTTTTTGAACCTGAAAGCAAGGGTTTATTTTTAAGGTCACTTCATTACCGCGTAGAAATGGAGGGGGAACTACAACCTGCAATTGTTTTGCCAGTCCAAAAAGCAAATATGACTAAATACAACATCAATCATGTTATGAATTTTTATTGATTCAAAGTACAAATGGAATCTTGAAGAAAGGATCAATCGCAATTGCGGCACGTCGATTTGGATTCAACACTCAAACAATTAGTAGTATTTGGGCAAGGGGTCAAGCATCCATTTCAAATGGAAACAACTTTGCAAATGTTTCCTCTTGTATTCAAAGAAATTCAAGGTGAAAGAAGGAGATTGATATAGCCATTGTCAAAGATATTCAATTGAGGCAATGTAAGAACATTTGGTCTATAGCATTTGCCATGAATGTCTCCAAGTCAATGCTACATCGATGCATAAAAGAAGGCAAGCTCTACCACCATTCAAATGCGTTGAAACCATTCCTCACTAAAGCGAATAAGAAATCTCGACTTCAATATGTGCTATCCATGATCGAACCAACATCCTTGAATATGGAGTCACCATCATTCAAGGATTCATTCGATCATATTCATATTGGTGAGAAATGGTTTTATCTCACCAAAGAAAGTAACAGCTTCTATCTGGTGCCCAATAAAGAAGAGCCACAACGTATTGCTAAAAGTAAGCGCTTTCTTCTCAAGGTGATGTTCCTTACTATTTTTGCTTGCCCTGGCTTTGATTACTTGAGGAATAATTTTTTCAATGGCAAAATTAAAATATATCCTCTTATATTTTAGAAACCTGCCAAAAGATCTAGCAAAAATCGTCCAGTTGGTACAATGGAGACAAAGCCAATTCTAGCAATCACAAAAGAGGTCACAAAACAAATTTTGATAGAGAAAGTATTTCCAGACATTAGGTCGATATGGCCACGATGCTCAGAACTAGGACAAATTGAAGTTTTTGTTCAACAGAACAATGCAAAACCACATTCAAGTCTATATGATCCAATTCTAATTGAAGAGGGTGATAAAGACGGGTTCAAAATCTATTTAGTATGCCAACCACAAAATAGTCCAAATACAAATGTATTAGACTTAAGGTTTTTTCAGGCCATCCAATCACTACAACATCAAAAGGTACCTATTGTGATTGATGAGCTGGTGAGTGCAGTAATTGCTTCATTCAATGAGATGGAAATGACATCTTCCTTTCTCTTCAAAACTGCCTCATTAGTGTAATGAAAATTCACAAGAGGCAACAACTATAAGCTCCCTCACATGGGCAAAACAAGATTAGCAAGATTAGGCCGTCTTCCTATAAATCTACAATGTCCTACTGACATATTACAAGAGACCCTAGATGCTATTCGTGACGTGTAGATCACCATAGAAAAAAAAACTATGGCACAATAAGCTAGAATTTCAATTTGGTGGATAGAAGAAAAAAACCCAAAAACTTGAAAGTAATTTTAAAAAAAATTTGTCTTATAGATTGTAGTTTTATATACATGGGAACCTTTGGTTCATTCCATTTGGATTAGTGATGTGAAAGTTGTGGACAATCTTGGGGGGGCAACCTTAACATTTTCTTGTGAAAAGAACTTGTCAAATTCATTTTGGTGATCAATTTCTACACTTCATATAAAAATTCACAAGGTTAAGATTCTTGCTAGAATAATCTCACTATTAGAATTAATATGTTGAATTTTATATTAGAACTACTAACAATGTAGTTTCCCTTTCTATTTTGAATCTATTTTTTCTTAACAATTTTTTTGAATAAAGGCCTCACAACTTTAGGGAATAACTTATGAAGTCCCAAAATCCTTGTAAGGACTTTTGATATTTTAGTTAGGTTTCTATGACCTCAATTTATGACATTTTTTTGATCATTTTTTAAAGATAGGAAATAAAATTAGCCTTTTGAGAATATAATGTTTATTTCAATCTATGCTTGTAAGCAAAAGTTAAGCCACCCTAAGTCTAAAAAGCAATGTTTAGGGCAGCCCCCTAAAAATCACAAAAAAATGAAATTCTTTGATTAAATTTTTTTCTCAACAAATATATTTTGCCTATATCTAAAGCATGGATTTATTCAATTTGAACTACTAATGAAAAAGTTGTGGACGATTTTTATTTTTGGGCAATGTAAGCATCTTATTGAAAAAATAACTTAAGAAATTGATTTTTGAATGCATTTTTTACCATTTTTAGAAATAATTTTTAAATGGGTTAAATTTTTTAGGAATTATTGTGCTTACTTTATTTTTATATTTAAAAAATGATCAAAAAAACCATTAATAGTTTCTATCTTTAAAAAATTTGCTAAGAATTATTGTGTTTCAATTCCATCTTAGAACTATTAATGGTTTGGTTTTTTACTCAATATTGTGCTTACTTATCCTTTAAAAAGTTTTAACCCCTGAATGCCCAAGGTACCAAATTTTGATATTGACAATACTTTGAAGTTAAATAAAACCTTACTAAAATACTATTTTTAGTTGTTTACATCTTTGAAAAATTCTTTATAAATTCTAGTTTCAGCATCAGAAATCTGATTTTGAAAATGAATGGTTATGATTTTCCTATTCAAGATTTTGTGCTATAGTGTCCATTGCAAATCTTCATTTTCTAGTGTTGAGGGCTCTTGGAAATAAGCCTTCCAAACACTAGATTTGGGAGAGAAGAAATTTTTTAGTAGATTTTACAAAGTTCTAAATGGATTGGGCTTATGCATGTAAAATCCTTTAACCTCACATTTTTTTGGTGATCAATTTTTTAGATTTGGCATGTAAAAAGAGGATTGAAAGGCTTCAAATCACTTTCATAGTTTTGGCACCCTCATGATTTAACATTATAATCTTTCAATCTTTAAGTGATATTGTTGTGTTTTTGTTTTTGTTTTCCATAATCTTTAGCATATGTAGTTTGAATTTATATGATCACAATTTTAAATAATGAATAAACCTTGACAAAATGTTGATTCTTTGTTCAATTGAAAGCAAATTCCAAAAAGCTCAAAAAAGGCCTTGGGCATCCAGAGGTTAAAGAATGAAAATCAAGTGCATTTTTTTGGAATTTTTTTCTCCAACTTTCAACTAAATACTTCAACATGAAAATTTTTAAAATGGAAATTAGTTGTGCAAAGTTTCTAAATGAAGAAGATTGAAAGCAAAAAAATATATTTGAGAAAGGTACAAAAAAATTATTTTTTATTTTTTAAATGCAAATATCTTGCAATGTACACAATTAAAGTTCTAGAAATCTCATTGACATCTTTCTCAAATTGTATAGTGCAATATTTTATAGTTGAATGGGGGAAGCAAACAATTATTAATTCTTTTTTGCAATAGAAATGGAAATTTTGAGTGCATTTAGATGAAAAGAGGGACTTGGGACTTTTAAGAACTAAACATATTTTTTAATACAACAATCAATAATATTGTAATGAGAATTTATAGTACTCCACTAAAAATATACTCATGCAATTAAAAAACAAATTGGAAAAACAAATTTTATATTGTGTCATTCAATCTTAGATAGTCATTCAAATATATCATAGCATTGTTGCACAAAGGTTTGGCATTCCTTTAAGTGCGACTTTTTTTGTTGGAGGTGGCAAACCCTATCAAAAGAAGGTTATTTATTGATTGGATTACATCTATGAATTCAACAAAAAAATCATCAAGAGTCTTTTAGTTTTCCAAGGATTGTTAATGAGGTTCACATTTCAAATTTTTTAAAAATATACTAGCGGTTGGCGCTTGCTATGCTACACATTCACCATTAGAATTTCATTAAAAAATTTATGTATTAGATAGAATGGAGAGCAAGAATTTCAATAAAATTTCAAATAAAAATTACTAAAATCTTCATATAATTTTTTAAATAAATAAACATATATTGAAATAAACAATAGAAATTTAATGAATGATGAATGAAATACATGCAATGATGAATATGGTAAAAGATACATATACATTAGAATGCATTAAAAATTTGACTCAATTGTTACAAACAATGGCAACCCAAATAGAAGAATTTAAAGGAAAACTTGTAAATCTCAAAAGCTTCGTGAACAATTTAATTGTTGTGAAATCCAAAATCAGTTCAATCTAATAAATTTCTCAAATCATTTGGTAGTAGCAATAGGAAATTGAAATCAGAAGCTCAAAACTTACAAAAGCACAAAATCATAGAAATGCAAAAGAAGTATAAAGCCAAGAAAAGCAATGGAATTGCTACCTTTATAATATCACCATATTGATCTTCTTTAATATCACCTCAATTGCAGCAATTATATTATTTCTATAATATTACCCTTTGTAAAAAGTGATATTACAAAGGCGATTGTGAATTGCTACTCTATTTCAGTAATATCACATTGTGTAAAAATATGATTTCTATGTATGCATGATCAGAAATATTTTTATAACATAATTAAAATAATTATTTTAAAGACTTATCGAAATCATTATCATACATTCTATTCAAATATATCAAAAAAATTCTAATATGTGATACAATAATTGTGTAGCATAGCAAGCATGAGCCCCTAGTATTATTGGTAGCATTTGTGATATTATAGAGGGAGTTATGATTTTAGTAGTATGATGAATAAAGTCGAAGCCATTTGGTGGCCTTGTAGTTCTTTAGGAGTTAAGTAGCTTTTTTTAGAGTAAGTGGTTTTCATTTTAGTTAAATACTCCTATAGGTCTATATTAAAATTGAGTTAATTACATTGACAAGGAGTCCAACATCTTGAAAGTAAATTGTAAATCACATAAGTTATATTGCAAATAGATTTTCCAACTCAAAAAGATTCAAAAATATTTTGGATGTGTTTTTGCATTTTGGTATCTTGGTTTTAGCACATGAAAGGGCTCTTGAAAATGTTTAAGACAAAACAAGGGCTATAGACCACAAGTGCAAAAGAAATATTTTTTTATATGTAATAGTGTAATAAATATAAATTTTCTTACAATACATCTCAAAATGATTAAAATAACACAACTATAAGGTGTACATGTATCAAGAGTGTAGAATGCACTCTCAAACATTTTCATACATTCGTTCCTAAAACATACACCTCTTGAAAATCAAAGCATAGGATTGGTTTCAAAAACATTTGGAACTAGTAAAGAATACCTTTGAAATTCTTAACCCCTAAAGTCCTATTGTCCCTACAAGGGACAAAATGGATTTCGGGTAGGCTCCTATGATCTCAAGTTTTACTAAAACTTTTTGAAACTTTCTCATAAGATAGAAAAACTTAAGAGATTTTTGGGAATATAATTTTTATTTCAGTTGGTACCCAGGAGCAAAAGTGATGCCACAATAACCTCAAAATGGGGGAGACCAGGCAGCCAAAAAAATCCACAAAAAATTGAAATAATTTTTTTAATATTTTAACTAAATTAACTTTTAAATTTAATTTTTAATATCTGAGAAACATACAAAGTACATAGTATAACTATATTAAAAGAATATGAGATCCCTACTATAGAAATCTAATTGAATAGAAGACAATTTAAGGCAAAAACACCTAAAATCGCACTTGTTCCTATTCTTTGTTCCTAGACTCACCCAATTATGTCCCTAAACTTTGGTGAATGTGTCCTCCACATGCTTAACATTGATTGGCCAACACATTTGAAGGACATATATTTGACTATGATTTGCTAACATATGATTTTTGCAAGGTTCAATTTTGGAGGCACCTATGGAACAGTTTCAATGGTCTAAGTAGGCAATACTTTGAAAAATCATAGAAATTACACAATGTCTGAAAAATCTAATTTTTTTAATATCCATGATTTTCACTTGCATATACTACAAAAATATTATTTAAAAAAATATGCCTCCAACTATGCTAAATTGTTAAAAGTAACAATTTTGGGTGTTTCTACCTTAGTGTGGAGAAGTAGGAACTATACTCAAAAGCTAATGTGTTTGTTTTTTGGTGTATTTATAGTAACTATTGTCCAATGATTCAATTCGGTTTTCTTGGTAGCAATGACAATGTGCACCCAAAATACAAGCAAGTCTAACAAATCATAAATTTTTTTCCATCCATCATTTATTTTTTCCATCAATGATGTATTCAAAATTTAATTGTCATCATTAAATCTATATATTGTAAGCAAAACTTTATTGAAATTATTTAGTTTTAGAATATGTCATAGAAGAATGAAAATCAAGCGCATTTTTCAAAAAATAGTTAAGACTTATACAAGAAATTGACCTAACTAGATTCTTGACTAGATTTCATTATTATTGACCATGTTTTTAGAGTACATCCTCTTCTTCCCCTTCCTATGTTTAGAATTTATTTGACCCTTGATACCAAGCATAAAAAGTGTCAAAATGGATGACTTTACTACTAATTGTAGAAACAAATAATAATCAGAGCATATTGATGATTCATTGTTTTTGGAAGGCCACATCCTTTAATTAATGATGAACTTAGGAACAACGGTGTGGATTGAAAGTGTTCAATTGATTACTCTTGGAGGGTTTTGGTCTTACATATGGGGACATCTAGATTGGTGGAAAAGCTTTTCGTCAACCTAATAACCACTAAATATCCAAGGCCTTTTTAGAGCTTCTAGTAATTTGCTCAAAATTGAACCAAAAGGCAACATTTTGATAAGTTGTATCAATTTGTTTGAATTGTAACTGTACAAATTCAAATTAGACATGATAGAAACCACATAGAGAAAAGAAAACATAAAAGTACCACTAATGGATTGAAAGATTATAATGTAATGTTTGATCATGAATGTGAAAACTACAAAAAGGATTTGAAGTCTTTCAATCCTCTTTTCGCATGTTAGATCTAAAAAGTTTGTCACCAATAAATATGTGGTTAAAGGGCCTAACATGTGTAACCCCAATCAATTTATGGCTTCTCGAAATCTATTGTACAATTTTTATAGATGAATTTCTAAATAATGTAATTTCTTCTCCAAGATCTAGTATATTTGAGGCCCATTTTCAAGAGCCCTGAACACTATGGTAATTCAAGATTGCAATGGACACCCTTGCACAAAATCTTGAATAGAAAAATCATAACCTAGTGTTTTCAAAATCGGATTTTTGACACTAAAACTAGAATTCAAAAAGAATTTTTTAGAAATATAAACTATTAGAAATAGCAACTTGTTTAGGTTTTATTTAACCTCAAAGTATAGTTGACATCAAAATTTAATGCCTTGGGCATTTAAGGGTTAAATGCAATTGTGTTTTTACACATGAAAATTTTGCACATGAAAAGATTTCATAATACAACACCCAACCAACCACATGGTTGCAATATTTTATTTTGACTTTAACACAAATGGAATGGAATTTTTTTTTTCTAACACATGGACAAATTCACAGGGAATGGTACTCAAGACCAGAGAACTCAGTCGTCAAGTTTTCAAAATTTTGGACTCAAACTATGAAGATTTCTATGGAGAAGGAAGTGAACGTGGCCGGCAACTCTCCTCATTTAGTCATCCCCTGCAAAAGAAGAAGAAACAACAAGCAAAGGGACAAATTCCAAAGCCACCAGTCTTCGGGAAGCAATGAATATTTTAAGTATTTTGGGCAGTCGAGTGTGCAAGGTTGGCAGAGGCGCCTTACTGGCAATTCCTGGGCAAATTTTTACCTGCCGATGTCATTGGCTACAATACATTCATCCACACGGTGGATATGGCGACTTAGTTTTGGGGGCACTTTTCTACTATTTCAATTCTATTAGCAAGGCTTCTTATTTTCTTGTTGTTGCTGTGGCGAGTTTAGAGAAATTCAATATCATTTGTAGATTAAATTGCAAACTAATTAACCCTGTAAGGATGGGCGGGTCTCTACAGAATTCATGATTTTCTAAAATTGTGGGAATCAATTGCTTAAAAAAATAGAAAAGTATTCATTGGAAGTCAAACTACTGTAGAAGATGTTTCTTTTTCTCAACAAAACTCCGAGGATGATTGTCCTTTATAGAAGAATTCTCTGTCATCCATCGAACATTAAGTGTCCATGGCAGTGTTACAAGGTTAAAGCGAAGACCTGCAAAGTGCAAATGGAGGCTAAACTATCTGCAACCTCATGATTGGCAACCCCATGCAAGCTGCAGTCACAAAGAGGAACAAACAATCAAACAAAACCTTGGAAGCATGAACTAAGAGCATCCCCACCCATTTTGCAAAACAAATGACTTCTTAAGAGGGACTTGTAAAAGTGCCCTACCTGTCTTCAAATTGCAAATTAAATGAATGACTTCTTACGAGGGAGGGCTTGCAAGCCAAGGGGAGCTTGCATATTGGGGTCATTTTGCAAGCCACCCACCAACTTGCACACACACTCTTATGAGGGACCCAAAATATGTAGCACTTTGGCAACAAGAAGGAAGGCAACAAGAGGGAGTGGCAAAAAACTGGACGGGGGACCCGAGGTGAAAATGGCGATGGGAATGGGGCCGGGGCAATTGATAAGGCACCCGCAGCCACCTCGGAGGTCATCATCAGGCAAACCCTAAATAAAAATTCTCATTTTTTTCATTGTAAATTCGCCAGTGGGTTTTTCCAGGTAATTTGTCGACAATTTGTTAGTGGCAATACATGGAGCTGAGAGCAGCTATATAGCATGATGTTTATGTTTTCTTTGTGAAACAATTAAAATTTACCCTCCTTTGAAATATTCAACCCACGGTGTTTGGTGATTTATAATGCCTTGGCATTTGCAGGATGTTCAACGCAGCGCACAAAGACCTAGCATGCTGGATTTAGCAGGGGAAAAACACTTTATTTTTAATTTTTTACACATGATAAAATTTGCAAATTTCGAATTCATATTTGCAATGAGAGACCTCAGATTAGTTAGGAGGGTTTAGAACATATACTAGACATGTTTTGAAATAGGGGGCTCTTTTTTTTTACTTTTGCCTCCAATAACCCAAAATTATCCTATTGAGCCCACTTTGGATTTAGTATCCTGCCACTATTTATTAATGGCACGGAACCACTACCCGTACTATGGTAGAGGTATACATTCCTAACTAGAGCCCCATGAACAATCACTAGGGTGTGTTAAATTTGGAGAGGTTGGACTCATTTATGTTTTATATTTTAACCCCTCACCGCCTAAGGCCTAACCATGTCAAAAAACAACCTTACTTTTTAAGTGTTATAAGTCTAAATGTGAATAAGTTATGAAAATCTCAACCGTACAATCTTGTAGTGTGCATGTTTTAGATGGTGTAAATCAAATTTGGGGTCATTTGACTATATAGATTGAAAGATTATAATGTTTTAGTGTTGACAAAAGATACTGAAATTTTCCTAAAAACACATTTGGAGGTGAAATTTGATTTCTAAACCTACTCAAATGAAAAAACTTTAAACAACAAAGTGATTTAAATTCAAAAGAAAAATACTTTGGTGGGAAAAAATCATTCAATTGACTCATTGTGTTTGCAAAATTGTTTTGAAATGTCAAAAGACAGTGAAAAAAGTAGCAAAAAAACTCATCTATGGCTAAACCTACCTCTACTAAAATGCTTCTCAGTCAATCATAACTTCTTGGATTAATATGAAATTTTTACCACAAAAACTAGACTAGTATGCGCAACTTTTCCAACAAAAATGATTGAAAACAAACCCTGTCTGAAGAAGTTATAAGCCGCCGAAGTTCACTGTAATGCAAAAATGTTTGGATTTTGAACTTCGAATTGCTCCCAAGAATTCAAAACAACTTGGATTGACATGAAAATTTTATCACAATAAGTAGAATTTATGGGGAACAAAACCCAACAAATTTTATTGAAAACTAACATTTGATGAAAAAGATAAAAGCCCCCGAAGTTGCAAAAATCTCATTGCAGTGTGGTGAACTCAAATTGAACCTGCAAACTTTGAATGGCTTTCAAATACTCATTACATCTTGGATAGATCTGAAAATTTTACCACAAAAAATAGACTATTATGCACAACTTTTCCAACAAGTTATATTTAATTTGAAGATTGGATGCAAAAGTTACAGCACTTTGAAGTTGACTGCTAGACTGTGTCAAGACACTTTTGGTCCCCTTGGGCAGTGAGGGGTTAAAGGTTACAAGAAGCTTCATTGTTTGATTGGTTGTCACAAGAATTATAGCGTGCCATATTTTTTGTGTTACTATAAGTAGTCTCTAGTCTATTAGTAAGTAGTTTTGGTTGACTCTAAGCATTGGCCATAGGTTGACAAGAACTTTGGCTTTTCAAAAATCATAGAATTTTTACTTTCAATGCATAAATTATCAAACTTTTTGTAATCCCCATCATTCATGTCACTGCACCTTGTGCAATATATACTTCACCTTCCATTGCTCCTCATTATGTCCCAAACTCTTTAATTTGATCAATTATGGATGACTTCACTATAGAATTTAGTCCTTTGACTACACTTTGTAGGAATAGTACTAACAACATTAAATTTGTAGAGTCCAAAGTTGGAATTCAATGCAAGATTCAACGTTTTGTTAGCCCTTAGTGTCCAAGCCTTTTCAAGTGTTTTTTTTTTCTATAAAAAAAAAAAGCATGGCCTTATAGTTATTCCTAATGAAGTAAACTCTTTTTTCCTTATAAAATTTAACAATACAAATGTTTAAAGAGATTATTTATTAGTATGTATTTCAATTTTGAGTGTGAAATTGCATAGGAGTTGCGAGATTATAGTAAGAAAATATAATTATCCTATTTTTAGTATGTTGACCCTCCCCACAATGTTTGAAAAATTTGCATATAAGAGTTTAGGGGATTGAAGGTGACATAAACAACTAAAAATTGTGTTATCACACTAAAATGCACTTTCAAAAACCTTAAGTTGAAATGAAGAGTATCAAACTCATTATACCATCCACCTTGCAATTGTTGAAATGTAATTTCTTTTTATAAGTAGAAATCACAAATAACTCCAAATCAACACTTGCAAGTTTAAATTTTATAATGGTGAAAATCATGAAAACACTTACTCTTTCTATCAAAACCATCACTACAAGAGAAAAGGATGTTTTAAGTATAGTCCCAAGAATGTAGTCTTATAACTTATGACCTTTTAGGAATATACTCCTAAAACTATATTTAAAACATACCTTCCTCTTGTAGTGCATTTTCAAAGCAAATAGATTTGTACAATTTTTTAGATCTAAAATCAAGTGAAATTGGCAAACTTTGCTCAAAGCCAAGAAATAAAGTAAAATTGACAAACTGTACTCTTCACATTCAATAGTTAACCTTCAATCCTATCTAATTTTTTTTATTAGAATGGTCAAAGGAATTTAACTATTCACATCAAAATGAGCCTGAAATTTTGGAGTGACCATATATAATTGGTTAGGCAATTAGGGGTCAAACAACATTCTAGAACAAATTCTTGCAAAGCATTGCATTTTTACCAAGGCTTATGCATTTTTATTTATTTTTATTTTAAAAAAATGAAACAAAATTTCATTGCTAAGGAGGAAGAAAATACAAGTTTGCCAACCATGTATAGCCTAGTCAGGGAGAGACTGACTAAAACCAATAGACAACCACCCAATCCAATTAGACAATAGGCCCAACTTCCACAAGACAAAATGTTTGTTCAAAGTATGTAAGAATTCTAGTGGGTAGCTTGCTACCAAGCCATTTTGGGTTGGATGTTCATGAAATTTGGCCTGTTTGGTGAAAAAAGAATTTAAAAAAAAAAAAATGGATGTAGTTATATTGTCTTAAACTTTTGGGTTAGCTCAAAAAATTGGGGATCTTTTAGAATTTTTTTGCAAAAAAGCTCATCAACTTTTGAAATTTAGCATGTATAGGAGTCAAACTTAAGGTTAAACTATATTAGCTATGTTGCAAAGGTTTAAAATTTAAAAAAAAAATACATTTTCTTCTAGCTTCAAGTCATATTATCTTGCATTTAGTGAAGTCAAAAATTTTGAAATTTTTTCCACATATTTTCCAAATTTTTATCTCTAACTTTTTGTTGTTTGAATTTCAAATAAAACATTTCTTCATTGCATATGAAATAACCAAAAAATGACTAGTATATTGCCAATTCACTTAATTTCTTTGCAATGTAGGGTGGTTTAGAATAAACTATATTCTACATTTGCTTCTAAATTTTTTCATAAATGAACCCAATATCATATCCTTATGAATGGTCCAAATCTTCATTTTGGGTAGAACAAAGATTTTACTTCAAAAGGGCTTGAAGTTTGCTAATTCTATTTTGTAAGAATGAATTTTTTTTCTCACTTCAAACATTATAATCTTTCAATTTGTGGCGTCAAAAGGGCTGAAATTTTGTCCACATTATGGTAAAATATTTTACTTCAGTTTGTATAGTTGAAGTATCAAATAAAGTTTTAATTTTCACTTTTGAATTACACACCAAAAAACCATAGTTTTTGACAATGTCTCGTATATGTCATAATTTGTCAAAATTCTAAATAACAATCAAGCAACCATGTTTGTAGCATCTATTGTAGCCCTCCTAATACCCAAGTGCCTTGAACTGAGGTTTTTAAAATTTATACGAGAATTTACAGCGGATGGTCACTTGCATCCCCAACAATATAGCTCACCAAAATATACTTCCAACCAATTACAAATCATAAAACTTACAAAAGCAAAAAGTAAGCTATCATTTATCATGACAACTTGCAAATTCCAAGAGAAAATATGGCTTGTAGAGAGATTAGACCCATTCAAATATCACTTATTTGAAAGGAAAAAAATAAAGGTAGAAGCTAACACATATTGAAATTGATTGCTTATTATTCTAAAATTAAGGGGGTGGAGATATTTGGAGGGCTACATGAGATGCTCCACACTTAATTATTTAATTTCAGTGAATATGTTGTGTACAATCAACGGATTGCTATTAAATATGACTAGGTCATTTGCAAAAAAAAGTTTCTAAAAATTTATAATAGAACTTTACAAACACACTCATTTTTTAGAAATAATCAAACACAACAACTACATTATTTTACTTTGCTTCCCAAGCCACATAAGATTTGTGTTTACATTTTGTGAAATCAAACTCATTATATACATGTGGAGTAGTAGTAGGTGAAACAACCCATGTGGAATATATAAATTTAAATTAGTAGGAGCTGTCAAATTGCTTATAGTTAAATCAAAAGCAAGAATTGTGTTTGAAGTAGAATTTCAAACCTTGTTTATGTGTAGAAAATAATTGTTTTCACAAAACTTTAAATTAAAAGAAGTTATTAAATCAAACCAAATTTCATATCCAAAAATCTATTAGAGATTTTGAGCCTCCAATCAAAACTTATGAACAAATTTTAGAGAGGGGTTAGAAGGGACATTCTCTTTGACATTATTCAAACTCCTCTTAGAATTTTGTCCGTAACTTTTGATTAAAATATCAAATTGATTTTTGAATTTGAAATTTAGATTGATTTACCAACTTTTTTAGGTTCAAAGGTTTTTGAAAAAATTTATTCTACTATGAGCAAATGAAGCTTGAAATTCTACATCAAACATAATTTTTACATGACAATGAACGGTCAAGCTCTCATTTTCAAATACCCTTTGAGGATACATGGTGGACAATTGATTTCAATATAAAAATGACATCCCCTAAACCTACATTTCCACAAATGTAATTGAAAAAAAATCCTACATTGGGCCATAATGTAAGAGCAGCAAGCATCAAAAATTTCTAAGCCCACTTACAGTGACAGTGATAGAGAGTGACATAGAGTGACATAGAGCTCGTTGTCAGCATCCCCAGGACATCGGATCCCTGTATCCGACTTTCTTAGCATTGTATAGAATGTTTCGTTCTAGAGCCTGGCCTCAGCAACCTCACATGCGTCCTATGCACAATGTATTGCCGACTCTTTACCAACACCCTCACGTTAAATTTGCAATGAAGGTAAAGGATCAACTGAAAATGATCGATGCATCCACATTTGGCTTTGGCATTCGCATTTGCAGTCTGTTTGCCGTCTCTGTTGTTTGATGTGTCTGTTTAGTGGGAATTCCTTGAACTTGCCAAATCGCTTGCAGATTGGGTGTGCGCTTCGGAAGAGATTGCAGAGGTCAGTCCCAGGTCAGTATCCGATTATCAGCGCATCGTTGTGTTGCTTCAGCTTTTGGGTGCTCGCCATGGAAGGGGACGAGGATGGCTCTGGCTGTGGCCGTACCGGACAGTATGCACTTGGCATCTGTGTGCGGTGCCCCAGTTTCGACCCCTTTCGAGGATTTTTTCTATTTACAATTTCAGCGATTTCAAGCTCTGTCCATGTCTTGATCGTGTTCAATCCTCTTACAAAGCAATGGAAGCTCCTGCCGTCTCTCAATCATCGCCGAAACCCCGTGCTCATGCACATCCTCGTAGACCCAGAAGCCCAATCGTTTCTGTTGATCGTTGCTGGAAGCTCGAAATCTGGAGATGAGAATCTCTCTCGCATTACGGAGCTTTTTGATTCTCCTACTTGGACATGGAAGCGTACAGGAGACTTTCCTGGCCCTGACTATGCCCTCAACGAGTATCAATCGGGGGTTTACAAAGAGGGTTATCTCTTCTGCGTGGCGTTTCTGGATCAAGACTCCGGGAGAGGGATCTTGCGTTACAATTTGAACCTCGGCATGTGGTTGAAGAATTGGACGTACCCCTTACCGTTTTCCCGCGCTTCCACCATTGTCCAGCTCGTGGAGAACAGGGGAGAGGTCTTTGTGTTCTCGGAGCAGGATAATGGGGAAGGGGGAGTGGAGCATTGTATTGATAGATTGGACTGGATTTTCAGTGGGCATCACGGCAGTGATGAGCTTAGTGTCGAGCATGGCAGTGAGCTTGGTGATGAGCTCGGTGTTGAGTCCTGGAATCTGAGAAATGTTGTGAGAAATAAAAAGATGGGAGGACGGAGCTTGAAGATTTATCCGGAGTATGTGTGTTCTTTATGATGTGGAGCGTTTTGGGCAGCAGAAAGCTTTGGAGGCTCCCACTGGCAATGGCTTCGGTGGAGAGGGGTTTTACAGCTTGAATCCACTCACGTTTGCAATCCACCCAAGTTTCAAGATGAAACTCTAGAAAACTGTGGATTACTCGAGGATTGCACCGGCTGATGCACAAATGGTATTCAGATGGTTTCATTTGTGCGTGAAATAAGGAAGAACTTTGGTCTCGTTTTGAAGTTGGTATGGACTAAGTGTGTTTGAACTGGCGAAGTTGGCGCTCCAGCATCCAACAATATGTAAAAGTCGTACAAGTAGCTAGAAATATTAACTGATTAAGAATGTGCGAGGATATTGAAGCAATCTCCAAATCATGATTGGCTGAGAGGAAGAAAAGACTCCGTGGCGCTGCATCTGAGATTTCTCAGTGTATAGCTGTGTGTCGCAACTTTCAACTGTGTGTCTAGTGTTGGTAGCGATTTGCTCCTTCAATTGCTCAGTCACAGTACATTTGTTTCACTTTAGCCGACTATTTTCTATAGAAAACATTTCTGAGCATCACATATGTAAATACTGTATAAAATCTTTCCATTTCAGTTCCACGTAACGGATATGTACATGTAAAATTTGTGCTTGATGGAGTTTATTGGAATACATATTAATGGCTTTAATGCAGTATATTTCTGTCGCTTCTGTATCTGTCGCTTCTACTGTAAAAATTTAGCCGCCCTTCTCTCGTATTGTCTCTACACAATACATGCAATCACGTCAGATTCTGGCATGCAATATTTGTATTTTCAAACCGATTATTTTTTTATCAATCCATCGATGTATGTCCTTGATCTCGTCTCTCTCCCGATCTCATCTGTTTCTTGTGCATCGAAACACTAATTCCCTTGTTGGCTATTCATGGCCGGCCGAAGAATTTTAGTTTTGTGAACCCTCAAGCGCGTGGTGCTCAGTGATGATGAATAAGGTAGTTTGCTCTCAAAGCGACTATTGAATAGCTGATTGCCTTTTCGGGGAAGCTATTTTTAGCAAATTTTCGTAGGAAGAAGAAATGGAGTTGGCATGAGTTGGCATGTAGTTGAAGTTGTTTCATATTTTTTGAACCTTTGTGGAATCGATTATGAATTTTTGAAGTTAATGCAATGGTCACTAAATTCGACCACCTCTTGAAATGGACACTACTAGTACATTAAAGAAAACAAAATATACCTCTATGTCATGATTGTTCTTATAGCTCAATCACTTTAAAGTAGGCTATGTTAGGCATGTGGAAGTGGATTTACCTCATTAATAATGAAAGGTTCACTTATTTTTATGATAAAGTTAAAAAAATATATACCTTCATATTATAGGCTACAATAGATGTAAAGAATTGTTTTTTGAACATAATTGTAGGATTATCCTAACATGGTTACAATGATGCTAAAGTGTTTACAACCATTAAATTCAAGACACAAGTGATTAGAAATTAATACATGGGATTTTTGGTCTTAAATAAGACACAAGTGATTGGAATTTGACAATAATTTTTTTTCCTTTTCATATTTATATCAAGAATCTTCATTTGATGTAAAAAAATATCTACAATTATCTTTATTTGATCTTTATAGAGATCTTCATTTGATCAAAATACCCAACAATATGTTTTGAAAGTTTATTTGAAAAGTTGATGGATAGTGAAGGACACCATGTCTATTCTAGACTATGCCAAATTTCTTATCAAAAGTCTCATATATTAATATTCTATTCACTTTTTTTATTTGCTTGATGATGTTTAATTCAATTGACAAAATGCAATGATGCTAGCATGTTCTAAAAAGGTGAGCTTATAAGCCTTGGGTCTAGATGTAAATAGGTACTTTATAATTATTGAAGGTGCTTATTACATATGTACCTATAACATAAGTACTCCATAACTATGAAAGATGCTTATAACATAAGTACCTCTAATATAAGTACTTATAATATAAATATCTTATAATCATAAAAGGTGCTTACACTAGAAGAAAATGAGGGGTTTTACAACTATACTATACAACTGGATTTTTTAGTTGTATAGGACATTTGTGACTAGTTTACGATTAGTGATAATTTTGAGACCTCTAGTTGTAGTGAACACCCTAAAATCTAAAAAATAGGTATATCAATTGCAAAAGTCATGCCTCATTTGTGATTCATCTGCAACTTGTTTGCAACTTGTATATTTATAAATTTTAAACTATTAATCTTATTGATTTGTAGATTGCAAAATTTCAAAACTACCTTTTTCTAGATTTAGAATTTCAGATTTATCTATTTTTATATTTTGGATTTTAGATCTAATTTTTTTCTAGTTTTTAAAATTTGAGATGTACCTTCTTCCTGGATTTCAAAAATTCAAATATTGGCATTTAATACATTTCATTGGTTTAGAAAACCTTACAATTTTATAGATTTTAAATTTTTTGGGATTTTAAATATTTTTCTATTTTTATGGATTGTAGAAATTTACAAATTGTAAAAATCTATACTTTATAGAAATTTAGAAATTGTAAGTATCTTAGAATTAAATCAATGAAATTTATTGCACAACTTCCCAGTCTTATATGTTCAACTTAATGGTACTTTGTACAATTGATATGGGACAATTGATATAAGACAAATGAGAATAAACTTTGGAAGCAATTAGGAAACAATTAAAAAACAACTAGTGTATGACTTAAAAGCGACTAGAAAATGATTAGCTTCACTACTAAAAAATTCATTTTTTTTTTTTGTTGATTTGATCGTATTCATTTGGTTCACCTTTTTATTGATTTCTATCCAAATCAACAAATTACTTTCCAAATCAACAGAAAAGTGAATCAAATCTATGCAACCAAATCAACAAAAAAACTAAATTTTCTAGTATTGTAGGAAATGACTAAAAAACAACTAGTGTATGACTAGAAAGCGACTTAGGAATGACAAGTAAGCGACTAGGAAACAACTATAGTCATTTTACAATTGCAATATTTTCCTAGTTGTTTTGTAGTCGTTTTTTGCAACTATAGATTAACTACTTTGTGACTAAATAATATATCAATGGAGTAAAACAACAACATAAAACAATTATTTTAGATTTGATGCTAATAGAGAGGTCTTACAATCATAGAAGAGTTGTATAGGACACCAGTTGTATACAAACCAATTGTGCCAAACATGTTTTTTTTCTTGTGTTATAATATACACTTATAATATAAATATCATATAACCATGGAAGGTATCTATAATATAGAGTTTAGGCTCATAGATTCACAAACTAGTAGAAAATGAACAACCAAAACAATTGGAAATTGCTGTCTGCATCTATTATTTTGGTCGTATTGTACTGGTTGAAATTCCACTCAAATTTGTTGATCTATTTTGTTGTTTTGCTCAAATCTGAAAAAAAAAATTTAAGAAAAAAAAAATTCAAAATTTTAAAATAAGTTCTTAATGAAATTTTTTTATTTCTATCCAGAATTTTTTTAAACTGCCTCCCAAATTAATTTCTTTTGTTTACCCAAATTTTTGAGCAATCAAAAAAAATTCCAAATCTTCCCCCCTCCACACAAACAGGGCCTACTAGACACCTTGCTATGCAAGGAGCTGTCGTTACCAAGGTTTTATCCTCAAACCTCATAGATGAGATTCATTGACTTTACTAATGCACCATTTAAGATTCATATATATATATATATATATATATATATATATATATATATATATATATATATATATATATATATATATATATATATATAAAGTACAATTTAACTAGTTGTTCTAATTTTTTTGGTTTACCTTGTAAAATCAATAAACTTTGCAGGTCATTTTGGCATAGTAAAATAATTTTTTTTAAACTTTGAATTAAGAAAAGTTGTATAGTCAAGCTAACTTTCATCTCTAAAAATCTAAAGAGAATGTTTGAAAATGTCCCCAAAAATCTCCTATTCAACCCCCCTCTTAACTTTGCCTATAACTTTTGATTGGAGGCTCAAAATTTCAAACGGATTTTTGAAGATGAAAGTTAGCTTGATTATAAAACTTTTATTAGTTCAAAGTTTTAAGAAAAAAGTTATTTTACTATGCAAAAATTACCACCAAAGTCTACTGAATTTTAAAAACAATGAATAGTAAATAATTAAATTAAGAAAAACATATCCATAATATAATATCCTCCACAAAATCTTGCAATACCACTATAAAATCTAATAAAAAGATTTGTACTTTGAAGACCATTTTTTCCTTCATACTTTAACCCTCAACCCTCAACCCTCAACCCTCAATTACAGTTTGTAGGTTATATAGTTTTTCAAAGGCTATGGTAAATAAATCCCCTTTGAAAAAATATTTGATATTAGGAGGGTGCTTTGTCCCTTGTAAATATCTTATAGCATGTTATTGTCCTATATGTTGTAATAAACAAGGGCTTTTACATATATATATATATATATATATATATATATATATATATATATATATATATATATATATATATGGTGGATTTTGGTTTTTTACTTATACCCCACTAATGTTTAGTTACCTAATTATTAGGGTAAAGGAATTTTTTAAGGACTTGGATGGTATTTTTATTCACCATTCAAGATTTGATAGTCCCTCTTTCCTAGTCCTCTAAAATCCTTTCTTTCTTTCCTTCCTCTTAGATCATATGTCCATATATATTTTCTTTCCATTTTGATTGGAACCAATTTGTGTGGTTTTTCCATTATTGGATACTATACTTGCAATTTAAACTAACTTTGATGTGAGATTAGGGCAATGTACTATAGTTAATTTGGTTTTGGTGGTCCTAATTTCACTTAGAGGATGTAAATTTGTTTTTACCATTGATTAAACAGTGTAGGTCTTAGAGATTAAATCAACTAATCCCACATAAATAATAGTCAAGTAGTGACATGGTGGTGCCATCACATGTCTACGCCATTCAAAGTCTATGAATAGGGGCTATTATTCCAACTCCACTTGCACAAGGGTTCTTTGAAATTGAAATTGGTTCTTTAGATTTACATATATAAGTGGACTCTACACCTACCCACAAACTAAAATTTCTCTTATGTGATGGTACAGATTAGACACTTGGACCTTTTTTCATTTTTGGTGGGCCTTATGGAACATGGGAATTTGACTTGACCTTTTTCTTGGTTGCCAAGGCTTGTTCCAATGATTTAAGTTAGGGTTTCTTGGAGTTCAAGGTGTTCTCCCTTGGTTCCCTACATTTTCTTCTATGGTTCCGAATGAATTTTTTCTTAGTTGCCAAGGTAGGATTGGATACCTGGACCTTTTTTTAATTTTTAGTGGGCCTTATAGAACATGGGGATTTGACTTGACCTTTTTCTTGACTGTCAAGACTTGTTCCAATGATCTACATTAGGGTTTTTTAAAATTCAAGGTGTTCTCCCTTGGTTCCCTACATTTTCTTCCATGGTTCCCAATGAATTTTTTCTTGGTTCCCAAGGCAGGAAATTAGTATAAAGGCTTAGTTGTAACCATTGCCTCAGCATATTACACCTTCCTATTGCAGTTATTAGGTTGGTTACTACAAAGTTTTGGGGTAAAGACTATGTGTGTGAGGAGGGATGGCATCTTCACAGGTTTTTTAACTTTCAGCTTGTTAGACTATGTTTATTGGTCATTTTCTTGTTTGAATTATTAAGTTGAGGGGTGGTTTTTCTACTATGATTGCTATAACACACTGTTGTGAACTATAGACACCTTGCATACGCAATTCTAACCTACTATGTGTTTGTTGAATTGTATGGATGTAGGTGAGGTTCACAACTTCTTTAGTAATTTTACCTTGACAACTTATTCCAATACCTTGACTATTATTTTATGGGATACTAAAATCATGTTGTATGCTGGTTTTAGTTATTAGCTTGATTTTTTAGGCTTTAAGTTACTTGACTTTTTGGAAATTTCTTCCTTATAAGGATTTTGTTATAATCTTTATTTAATTTAATAAGAATTATTTTTTTTAGAAATGTAGAAGACAATATGTTGGCTTTATTATTATTTTTATCTAAGTTATGCCAATTCAATTGGAAGTTATTAGTACTATTGAGTCTATAATTTCCTTGGAAAATTTCTAGAACCTTATTGATTTATTTTTACTTATGGAAGTACCAATGTTATCAATTTAGGTTGAAAATGTATAGACTATATATTTTTCTTTTAAGATTTTAAGAGCCTTGGTGATTTGATAGCTTTACTTTGGGTCATTTGGAAGTACCTATCTTATCAAGTACAATTTAGGAATTATTAGTCATGTCTAATCTATGACTTTCTTGATTTAATATTTTGGGTCAATTGATTTGATGGTCTTACTTAGAAATGACCTATCACATTAATCATCATATGGAAATTATTAGTACTATGATGTCTATGATTTCCTTGTAAAATTTTAGTACCTTATTGATTGATTAGTTTGACTTGGAAAAAGAACCTATATGATCAATTAAGGTTGAAAAATTATTAGTCTGTGATTTCTTAAAAACTATTAGAGGCTTGAGTGTGTTGATAGTTGAAAGTTTTTATCCTATCATTAATACTTTGGAATCATTAGTTTTGTTTAAATAATGACTACTTTGTCTCTATTAAACTCTAATGGCTTTACTTGGACAATACCAATTTGAAAATTATTAGTACTACTATGTCTAATTTCTTTTGGTATTTTTAGAGCCTTAATGATTGGATGGTTTAAATATTTATAAAAATAGCCATTCTATCAATTCTTTGAAAATCATTAACATGTGATTTCTTTGAGAGACTTTTTAGAGCCTCTATGTAATACTTTGTAATATCTATTAATTGAAAATCATTACTTGTGATTTTTCTATGATTTCCTTGATTAACTTATAGCTCTATTGATCTAGAGGGTTAACTTGAGAAATCCCTATATTATCAATTATAATTTGGAACATAATTTGAATTATAATTTGATAATTTGGAATATCATTAGGACTAATATGTCTATGATTTCTTTGGGATATTTGTTGATTTAGAGGTTTTATCTCATCAACAATAGTTTGGAAATTATTTACTTATGAGTTTTTTTTTAAAAAATATCCATGATTTGATGGATTTAAAAAAAAACTTTCTTATTTAGAAATCAATAGTTATGTTTATTCTATGATTTCTTTATAGATTGATTGATATGATAGGCTTAAAACTTGGCAGATGCCTTTCTTTTCAATCATTAATAGGAAATTATTAGTCATGGTTTGAAAATTTATAGGAAGAGCACTGTATAGGGATGTCCCTTCTATCCACCCAGGTTTCATAAAAGTTGTTGGAAAATTGTAGCATTGAAGTTTAGTTTTGTAGGTTAAATTTTTAATTTTTCTACAATGTTTAGATTTATTGGCAAGCATTTTATTAGAAGTTACTTTGGCTAAATATCAAATTTAATTTTTTTTATTTGTAGTTCAAAACTCAAAATTTTAATAGTTTTATTCTAAATTTAATTAGAATTTGAATAATTTAAAATATAGAGTTTAACTTTTTAATAATTTTAATTTCTATAATTCAATAACTTCAATTTAAATAGTTGATTTTAAACTTAGAACCATATATTTAAAGTTGAATAGTATAAAATTTTATACTTAGACTAGCGGTTGGCGCTTTGCTACGCATTAAATATACTATTTTCATCAATTTCTTATGTGATAAAATGTAGATTAATAAAGTATGTATAATATTTAAATAAAAATATTAACATCTTCATATAATATTCTTTGGAAATACATATATTGTACAATAAAAAGTAATTAAAGAAAATCTTTATATCATAATTTTCACAAAAAAATCTTTGCAAAAATTAAAAAATTGAAATAAAAAAATTTAATCAAGTAAAAAATGCAAATAGAATCTTCACATTTGAATATGTAGAGCAATAGTTTCAATTTCAAGAAAATCTTCAATTAATAAATTATTAACCTTTATATATATATATATATATATATATATATATATATATATATATATATATATATATATACAATAAAATGAGAACAATTTTAGTATTTTTCAAATCAAAATCTTTAAAATTAAAGAACATGCAAAATTTTCATCTATTAAAATGTAGAATAACAATAACGATTCCAATTTCAATAAAAGATTCAAATAACAAATTATAAAAATCTTCATAATCATTTGAATATATTACAATCTAGAATTATATATATATATATATATATATATATATATATATATATATATATATATATATATATATCCAAGTTAAATTTTATACATTAGAATCTTTGCATATTTGCATATTTTCAAAGAAAAGTGATAAATTTTATAAATAGATTGTATCCAAAGATACAATGTAATATCCTTCCATAGGCTATAAAAGAATGTAGCAAAATGGCTACAAATATCATCCTACCATATTTATTGATATGGTAGGCTGTCTCAATTGAGACAATGAAATAATGATAAACACTCAAAAAATGCAGTTGGATGGAAGGGGGTGTCGCTGAAGAGAGCATGATTCCTAAATATGCAGAGTTTGAAACAAATTCTTAACTTTTCCATCCACTTGATTCAGGTGTAGTTATATGTAAGAATCTCCATGACAATGTCATGCAAAAACCTCATGATAAACCACATTTTTTACTGTTCCTACGGCATTTAAATTGTCATTGGCAACTTTAATGTTTGCAAGATGTCTACCACGAGATATAGCTACGTATAATTGACTATGACTAAATACTTCATTTCGAACATAAATGCCGACTTGGTCATATGATTGGCCCTATGATTTATTAATTGTCATAGCAAAAACTCCAGTAATAAGAAATTGTCTCCAACAAAGTGTAAATGATAAGCAGCTATCGTTACAATGATATGTGATTCTTGGAATCAACATTTCTTGACTACGATGGCGCCTTTTCACAATTTCACACAATAATATAGTGAGAGACACTTGCAAAATACGCAAGCGACTATCATTGCATAAACTCTTTGTCGGATTCAAATTCTTTAGCAACATAACATATTGACCACATTTTAAATTTAATTGGTGAGGAGGCAAACCGTTAAGTTGCAATGAATTAAAAAACTTTACCAGATAATGATGGGCATGCTCATCATTTTTATGTACAAAATCAACACTAAAATATTGATGTACATCATCAAGCATGCGATCGGTGATTTTTCAATTGATTTCTTAAACATCATCATTTCTTACAACCAAAATGACACACTCAAAGAAATCAACTGGATGATCAAAAATGGCATCAATGAGATCATCTAAAGAGTTTTCAACTGCAACCATTCCTAACGATAAATCCACTTTTGAATCAATTTTGCCCCTACCAATATCTAACAAAAATCATTGAAAGTCTGGTTGATTTTGCAAATGCATATTTGTATTCAAATGAAAATGTTGCATTAATGAAAACAAATATGAACGTTGCAAGCAAGCCTCAACAGTTTGTTAGCGGCTTCCACGTACAACTACAGACAAAGTTTGCTGAAATTCACCACCATATAAAACTACAAGTCCACCGTTTGAACAATCTAAACCCTGAATATCTTGCAGAGATCTATCTATAACTTCTATCATAAATTAATGCTCAACACAAGCTTCATCAAATACAATCAATTACACTTCATGCAAATTTTGAGCTATCGACGATTGGGCATTAATATTATAAGTTAAGGCTTCATGCAATTGTAATGAAATGGCAAGAGAAGAATGTGCCGTTTGTCCTTTACGCAAGTGGCTATTTCACTTGTTGTCATTGCCATACATTTAACATCATGACCACGAAAATAACCTAATATGGTATTGTACACAAAATTCTTGCTAGTCCCACCAGGCCCATTCATGAAAAAAAACTTATTTGAAAGATAGGGTTCTAAAATGGCAGAAGTTACTACATTGAAAACAATGCATTGCTCTTTGTTGAGTCTATCCACATCTTTCTTTATAAAATGAATGTTTTAATTATTTGAATCATTATTGTCATTAGCATCACCACCAACATCAACAATATTTGAATAATCAAACTCATTCAAATCTTGAATGTCAAAAAATCTACAATACGTTTATTTAAAGATGACAAATACTCATTAATAAATTAAATGACTTTAAAATAGCAATTTGAATCATCATGTCAATCATTAGACAATATTAAGATACTTCTTAAGTAAGTTAAGAGGATTCAACGGTTGTTCAAACATAAAACATATTGCAAACAACTGCCGAATTTGTTTAGGCATGGTAATGAAAGATGCTTCTTGAAGACAATTGTCCCATTCAGTATTATCTTGCAAAAACCCTCTTGCAATACAAGCGGCTTTAAATGATGAATGAATTATATCTTGAAAAGAAAATAGGTCATCAAATGAAATTGGTGCCTCAACATGAGTCAACAACAAACGCAATAAAATAATTCGGTATCTACAAGAACCATACTTACCCTACCAAAAACTTTTACTTTGCGTTGTCTTCTTTTCTACATGTTCTTTTTCACATTTTACTTATAGTAAGTGGAAGATCCATGTATCGAAGAAGCATATGATTGCTTTGATTGCTAGAAGCAATTAAGACACGAATGCGGCGATTGAGCTTAAAATTTTTTATAAGTTTGATCTCAATATTTTGATCAATCACCAATTGCAAAGATGTACCTTCGTAAAAAGTGACATATTATTGGTTGGGAAGATGAACCGGTAAACAACAAATACTATGACTCTTATTGTTGATTTTGAAACTAAAGAGTTTTCAATATGCTTCTTGAGCAGCCACATAGTGGCCCTTTAAGAAGTCCTTAATTTCATCTACTACTTCAGCAGTTTCTACCACGCCACAATCTAAACCTTTAAAAATATACTTGTGAAGGTATTTGACAGTTTTTACTGAATTGCAAACCTCCACATTAATATAGCAGTTAAAATAGCCTATCAAATATGGGTCGTATGGTACAATCCATCAATTGTCTAAACGGATAATTTGACCTCACGTGCATTTTTCAATATACCTACCATGATTTCAACGATAGTACAAAATATAACCGTCACCATCAACCTCAGTGATATTTCAAGTTTGTATAGGATAGTTCTTTGAATATGTACTGTTTTCTATATAAGGACAATTGGGATTGTTCAAACCACATAGACTGTGCATCATGTGTTTTGCAACCACTGCATAAAATAATGGTTGTTTGTTCACATTTGAAGTTTTAGCATATACAAGTGTATCTATAATGTTACAATCATTGACATTATCTTTCAACCAAAGAAGAATGTGAGTATAAGGAAGACCACGCTTTTGAAACTCAATAGTGAAACAAAAAACAATCATCTTTTCCAATACATTTTTTTTAATGATTTCTTTCATCATGATTTTTAACTTGAACTCAAAAACACGTGCAACTACATTTGGATGATCCAAAGGAGTTTAACTTGGACCAAGCTCATCTATATCTCAAGCCAAGTTGAATTGCACATCATTGCAATAAACAAATTTGGTTTCCCTAAGACTCTAACTAAAATCATACTATCCTAAAAAAGATTTTGCATATATTTAGAAGAACCAATAAATGTTGCAGGTAAAACAATGTGACGTCTAATGCATGCTTCATTGTTTTTTTGCAAAGCATCTACAATTCCTCGATAACATTCAACACGAAGTTCTGCTTGGTGTTATCTAATAAAAAAAAAATTTCATATTCTACATGCAAATATTGACCTATTACATATTGTTGGAATAATCTTCCAGCTCTATATAGTACATTAGACTCAGGTCGCTTTTAAAGCATATATTGAACAAATGACTTTAAAGTTATTTCAGTATTTGCTTTAAAAGTAGGTAACTACATGTATTGCGTTTAAGGAAATAACAATGGATAAGACAATGTATCATAAGAAGGATGGATTTCTTTAATCCTTTGTAATCCTCCACTACGTTGGTGAAGAATAATATCACGTTCAGATTCCATGAGTTGTTCATCGAGAACAACAGCAACAATCTCAAGACCGCCGAGTCAGTTGTATCTTCGATGATGTTTTCCAACGAGAGCCTCACTGGATATACGAAGTCCCACATTGTGTCCTCCTAAAAGGACATCACGTGAAGATTTGAAATCATAAACTAATGCATTAACTAATTCTAAAACTTCTTGGATGGTGTTTACGGTGTTACGATTAAGATCATCAAAGATTTCTATTCGACGATTTGTTTGCAAATCATCATCCAAAAAATAAATTTGTGCAAATTTTGCACTATAATTTATTTCATACTATAAATTTCCAATATAGTGGCATAACTCTCCATTCACACAAAATGTGTATATCCCTCATCCTTCAACTTGTCCAGATTGAAATTTACTACGTATACTTGTGAAGGCAAAAGCTTGATTATATTTTTTAATGAATTTTAAAAATCTTTGAGACTCTGAAGTATTGCCCATAAAAAGTTCATGGAGCATTGGATGGACAATGGGATGTTTAACATGTTTACTGAAAATTTTACCATTATAACAACAAATAGTAACCTTTTCCTTTCTAAAAGAAAATGCCAAACACTTTTGACATTGGATGCACATGGATTCAATGTCATCGACATTAACATCCACGAAGTCATTAATTGTAGCTAAAGCTTGAACCATAGTCTATGATTAATAACAATCATAAATTTAAATTAAGATAAAAATATTCTAAACCCTCCAATTATAAAAATAAGATTTTAAAATATTTTTAGCGTACAAAAAGTTGAAGACTTACTTATAGAACTTGTGCTTCAAAAATTTGCACCTTTTGAATATTCTTTACTATACTCCAAGTGCTTCCACTCCAAATTTTCACTACATATAAAAAACACAAACACATTAGGTCAAATTCATATATTGACATTAAGAGGAAATCAGGTCAAAGTGTTGACATTAAAAAAAAATTAGGTGAATTTGTTGACATTAAGATGAAACATAGATAAAATTGTCCAAAAATGCTTCAATTGCTCCTATTAGACTCTAAATAGATCAAACTTTGTAAATTCAATTAGATTAGAGCTCAAATTGTTCATATTAAGTCACATTGTAAACATTAAGGTGAAATTAAATCAAATTGTTTCAAAAAATTGCTCCAATTTCTCCTACTAAACTCTATTTAATTCAAACTCTTAAAATTCATTTGAGTTGAAGATCAAATTACACTCAAATTGTTCAAATGATACTTAAATTGATCACATTAGGTTAAATTGTTGACATTAAAGTGAAATTAGGTCAAATGGCTTTAAGAAGCTCCAATTGCTTCAATTTGTCTCTAATTATGTCAATCTCTTGAAATAAAGTTAATTGAAGCTCAATTTATACTCAATTTGTTCAAATGAAGCTCAAATTGCTCACAGTAGGTCAAATTAGGTCAAATTGCTCACATTAAGCTCAAATTAGGTCAAATTGCTCTAAAAATGCTCTAATTGCTTCAATTTGGCTTTAATTACGTCAATCTCTTTAAATTAAGTTAATTGAAATTCAAATTATACTTAATTTATTCAAATGAAGCTCAAATTGCTCACATTAAGTCAAATTAGGTCAAATTGCTCTAAGAATGCTTTAATTGCTTCAATTTGGCTTTAATTACATCAATCTCTTGAAATTAAGTTAATTGAAGTTCAAATTACACTTAATTTGTTCAAATGAAGTTCAAATTGCTCACATTAAATCAAATTAGGTCAAATTAATTGCTTACATTAGCTCAAATTAGGTCAAATTAATCGCTTACATCAGCTCAAAATAGGTCAAATTGTTTAAAAATGCTCCAATTGCTGCAATTTGGCTTTAATTACATTAATATTTTTAAATTAAATTAAATTAAAGCTCAAATTACACTCAAATTGTTCAAATGAAGTAAAAATTATTTACATTAGGTCAAATTGCTCCAAGAATGCTCCAATTCCTCCAATTTGGCTTTAATTACATCAATCTCTTGAAATTAGATTAGATTGAATCTCAAATTACACTCAAATTGTTCAAATGAAACTCAATGTTCAAATTATCATTCTATATTTGAATTCAAATTTGCTTAAAACAAATGTAAAAAAAATACCTTAGAAATATTGTTGAGCTCAAGAACACCACCACTTGATAAATTTCTTCACTCACAAACAATGGTGATCAAAATTGAAGAATTGAAATGTAAATTTGTCAAATTGCAAAGACTTTGTAAATACTTTGTTGTAGAATCCAAAATTACTTCAATCTAACAAAGCTTCAAATCATTTAGTAGTAAGAAAAGAACATTAGAATTGAGAACATTCAAAGCTTCAACATTCAAATCATAAAATTGTAAAAGTAAAATGAAGTGTGAAGCCAAGAAATATGAAACCTTTGTACCTCTGTAATATCACCATACCTCTATAATATCACATTTTAACACTATATGATATATATATGACTAAGCATTCTCAAGACATGTTCCTTATAGAATACTTTCACATTCCCAACAAGTATATATTATATGCCCATCAAATATAAGGACAAAATATGACTAATAGTCATATTTGCAGTCATATTTTTTCCCAAATTTTTGGCATTCAAAATGGTGACTACAAGTAGTCACTAGTCATCCTTAGTCATATTTTCCTCGTCATAAAATGCACATTTTGTTGTAGTGTGTTGATTTGAGTATTGTGGGCTGTGAAATTTTGTCACATGGCGTTAGCCAAAATATGACTCATTATAGTCATATTCCACAATAATAAAAAAATATGACTACACAGAGTCATGTGCTACATCAACCAAAATGTGACTCATCGTAGTCATATTTTACATCAGCTAAAATATGACTCATTGTAGTTATATTCCACATCAGCAAAAAATATGATTCCATTCAATCACATGCTACATAGGATTTTTTTTTCTTACTCGGGCACCTTAAGAAAAAATCAAATTGTAGAGGTGGTCAACATATACGCTATGTAGGCAATACAATAAATTATACCAAAAACCAAATGACTGAAAATGTGACTCAAAAAAAATGTGACTAGTTGGTAATAACTAAACCCAATCATATTTTGAATCATCTATAATGATTTATGTCTTAGTCACATTTTCCAATATTATGATTGACTATATTTATATTTTGCAGTCATAAAATACACATTTTGTTGTAGTGACAAAATGAAAATCTCATCTCAATAGAAACTTGTTGATTGTTGCAATTATTGTCCAATAGTACCCAAAACAAAAAATAATTGTTGATTTTCTATTAAATTAGTCGTAATTTTCTACTAGTGATACTAGCAACCATAAGATATTCAAAATGTATGGCATCATTTCTATAAATTATCTACATGATAAAAAAAGTTAATTATATATTTTTATTTAATTCAAAAGCATCAACCTCTGAAAAATTATATAAATGATAATTTTTATTTTTTGAGTTTAAAATTTAGTGTGATTGGTTGATTGTAAAAACTACTTGTTTTTTTGTCTTCTTGGCCTTAAATGGGTGTTTTTTTGCTCATAATTTTTGTGTCATATTGTTGTATGCCAATTAGATATGAAATTTGAAAATGAAGGTATATGTAGTAGTTATAGACATTAAATAAAAAAAATTCACTTTTAAAAAATTAGTTTATTATTTTCAAACAATCCCCAATGGTCGAATTAGAAATCTATTTTTACAATTTGAAGGTTAATAGTATTATCATACTACTAAAATCATAAGTCCCTCTGTAATATCACAAATGCTACCATTAATACTAGGGGCTTGTGCTTGCTATGCTACGCATTTATTGTATTACATATTAGTAAAAATTTGATATATTTGAATAGAATGCATGATAGTGATTTCAATAAATCTTTAAAATAATTATTTTTAATATTTTGTAAAAATATTTTCAATCATGCATACATAGAAATCATATTTTCACACAATGTGATATTATTGAAATAGAGTAGCGGTTTGCAATCACCTCTGTAATATCACTTTTTACAAAGGGTGATATTATAGAAATAATATAGTTGTTGCAATTCAGGTGATATTAAAGAGGATCCATAGGATGATATTATAGAGGTAGCAAATCCATTGCTTTTCTTGGCTTTACACTTCTTTGCACTTCTATGATTTTGTGTTTTTGTGAGCTTTGAGCTTTCATGATTTCAATTTTCTATTGCTACTACCAAATGATTTTGAGAAATTTATTTAATTGAAGCGATTTTGGATTCCACAACAATTAAGTTGTTCACAAAGTTTTTGAGATTTATAAGTTTTTCTTTTTAGTTCTTCAATTTGGGTTGCTTCATCATTGCATGTATTTCATTCATCATTCATTAAATTTCTATTGTTTATTTCAGTATATGCTTATTTATAAAAATATATATATGAAGATTTTAGTAATTTTTATCTGTGAAATTCTTGCTCTGCATTCTATCTAATACATAAAAATTCAGATGAAATCCTAATGGTGAATGCCTAGCATAGCAAGTGCCAACCACTAGTTTTTGATCTGAAAATTTGAAGTTTTACCCAAAAATTGAGGAAATTGGTTATGTACTAACATTGCACACAATAACAAAGAGGGTTTTTGGAAATTCCCTTTCAAAAGAATTTGGTGCAATTCAAATGTACTAAAGTGTAGAAAAAAGTTTAATTCATTTATATATTTTTTTTTAAATTTTAAAATGAAAGTATTTGTAATCCATTTTTTCCTATTTTTTGGTTCTCTAGCTCAATAGTAGTGCATAGTATTGCACTAATTTTTTAAAGTTCATTTTAGATTAATTTTTTATGATTTTTCATTTATTTTCTGTTTCTTAAATGTTTTTAAATTTAAATTTAATAAAATTTTAATTCATTTTCATGACTTAAACTACATTGCTCCTACACATTGCTCATAGTATTCATAGCAGTAGTACTTGTAGTACTCATAGTAATGTTTTGGAGAAGGCTATTAGAAATGTATAGCAACCAAAAAATAGTCTCTTGGAAGCTTAGGAGTTAAAGTCATCATAATTTTAAATTCTTTACTAGGTGCTCCAATTCTAAACACAAATGAAGTAAAGAAATAGGGGACAAAATTGATGATTCTTGAAATGAGAACTCACCTAATTTCAAACTCATTCCACAAAATTCATAGAACATAAATAGGCATTGAATTTGTAGTACAATAATTTAAATGATGAAATAAAAAATTATAATGATGTACTGAAAACATCAAATCTTCATTACAAAAGGAAAATAATTACATATCACACCAAATCAATAACAATGATAATGAAAACAGAGCACTAAAATTATAAAAATTACAATATGATTATAAACATATGGTGTTTGCCTATATACAACAATGGTTCTTGGAGTTGATTTCTTTAGTTTACAATTTGCATATACATATATTTATAATCAAAATGTAATAAGAATTGTGACAAATTTGACATGCCACAAATTAATATATATGTCATTTTAGTACAGTTAAAATTATTATCTTATGTATATATGTTAATTCTATGAACAATTTTAAAAAATAGGTGTTAAAAAATCATATACATGTTTCTATAATTGAGTTTATTGAATCAATTATATTGGTTAATCAAGAAGAATCTAGTAACTAACTAGCAATGTCATAGACTTTATGGTACATTGTAACCTTTAATTACTTGATGCCTTCTTTTCACCTACATCCATTACCCAATTATGTTTTTTTGCCACTAGATGTATGTTTTTCATAATCCCAATTTTTTGAAATCACCATAGACACCTTCAAACTTATCATTCTTGACACTACTATCCAAAACAACTATTTTTTTTGCTAAAAACAATTATCTAAAACAAATGCCCAATGGTCATGTCTAAGTGTGTGAAGAGTTTTTGAACCACCACCATGACTGTATGTAAACTAGTCTTTTTTTACAGTAAACATAACCATAAGATTGAAGTATTGTAGGGCTCTTTTTTGTATACCCTCTCAAATATTGTGTCACCCTAGTTCCTTTATTTTACAATCATCTTCATCATTTGTAGATGGATCATTAGAAAAAAATTGGAATCTCTAGAGGGTCGAGACATGTAACCATATGTACAAATACAGGAAATTAAAAAATTGAAAAAGATTGAAAGAATTGAAATTTGACATAGCACACAAGGCAATTATGATTTTGAAAATCTTTTAAACTCTTTTTTTATTTATTTTTTATTATCACTTTTTGTTGTATTTGCACATTTGGCCAACAAAAAAAGTGTCCTTTAGAGATTGGAGATTTTCTTTGATGTTTAAGTCATTCATACATATAAAAAATTTAAGACTACAATGAAGCCTTAGATTGGAATGAGAATTGTGGCACACTTGAAGGGGACCTTAGCCAAGATTGTGCCTAAAATCAAGATTCATCGTACAAGCATGACATAATTTTATTATACAAAATAATATTCAAATGATGCAACATTGCAACACAATAATGGAGACAAAAACTAATCAAGAAGGGTGTAGCCTTGAGACAACAAATTGACATCCATGGTTGAGGACTTTAGTAGACATTAAATGATTTTTGGGGCCAAAATAAGACAGGGAGTTCTTGGGAGTTCCAAGAGAGTGAGGAACAATTGAAACTTTGTCATATTAGCAATTTGATATGATTACAACTACACCATGTCAAATAATGTTATTTAATTAGTTATTTGATAATTATATTAAGTATTATTATTATTAAATAATTATTTAATTATTTAATATTTTGCACAAGTTCACGACTTGGAGAATAGCTAGGCTTGAAATGGTCCTCCCTTGCCTTCAAATCTCATCAAATGGAACTCCAAACTCCCACAAAGAAATAATAAAAGTTATAAAATTGCATAAATAGAGTACAAAAGACCATGATTGGAAACATGGGAATAAACCAAAAGTCAAGGGAGATCTTGAATGACATGAGAGAAAGAAACAAGTGGTAGATAATTTTAACCCCTAAAGGACCATTGTCCCTTCGGAGGACAATTTGGATTTCAGGCAGGTACCTACGGGCTGAAATTTTGTCATGATTTTTTGAAACTTTTTTTTGAAGATAGAAAATCTGATGAGCTTTGTGGGAATATAATTTTTTTCACACTTGGTGCCCGGAAACAAAAGTTATGACCAAATAAGCTCAAAATAGGGGACGGGGGGCCGGTCCGGGCAGCAAAAAAAAATTTGCAAAATTTTGAATTTTGAATTTTTGTATTTTTTTTCTTATATATTTTAATTTTTGTCTGCATGGGAAGCTTCAATTCATTCCATTTGGACTTATTATGAGAAAGTTATGGACAATCTTGTTTATTGGGCAGTTAGAGCATCTTCCTGAAAAAATAACTTATAGAATTCATTTCTGAATGCAATTTTTACAATTTTCTGAAAAAGAAAATTTACATGATTTTGTTTGCTTGCTAAAACAATCTCACCATTGGGATTAGTGCATTTTAATTCCATCTTAAATATATTAATAATTTAGATTTTCCTTCATTCTCATACCTACTTCTACTTAACAATTTTTTTAAGCATGAAAATTAATTAATTAATTAATTAATTTTTTTCTCCCCTAGACTCTCAACTCAATTTCCCACAATAAGGTTTAATGCTCAAAACTCTGTAGTGCAAAAAATTTAAGTTAAAAAATTTCAAAGTCAAATAATCCAGTCCCACAAGGTGCTGAAAAAATTGTTTTTTTTCACTTTAAACGCAAATATCTTTTAATCTATGTGGTCAAAATTTCTGAAATTTTTTCCACACATTTTCATACTAGTAAGGTATAAGATCCTACGGTTGGATGTGTAGAAAAAATAATTTTCAAATTTTTATTCTCTTTGCTACAGAAATGGCAGTTTTGAGTGTTTTTTTGGCAGAAATAAGGCCTTGGTCCTTCAGGGGTTAAAATGGACTTATAAATCCTAAAATCAAGGAGAGAAGAGAAAAGAAGGGACTTGATCTCCACAACCAGAAAACCAAGTTGAGAATTGCTCCATATGAACCACTTGGGCCCAATTACATGGAACTCGACGCTATAGACTATGTCAGTGCAAGGGCCAAGGCGTATCGGTAGGGGCTCAACTCTCAAGTCAAAAATCTCTGTTCATAGCCTCAAAACAAAACTAAGGTAGGAGGAGCCTCAAAACAAAACTAAGGTATGAGCAGCCATTAAGAACTGCCCAGGTGCTCTCATTTGTTCTGGAGTCACACGCTGCCGATTACTGAACAGTACTTCGAACTGTCTGACCAATGCAAGCCTCAAGAAAACATTAAAAAAATAACCTCACTGGAGAGCATTTGATGATTGATGCACAAAGTACATTACATAAGAACTTTCTGGTTGCAAGCATCAATTGAAACGTTTCAAAGGGTAGGCTACAGTAGATTTGAGCAGCAAGCATCAAAAATTTCTAAGCCTACTTACAGTGACATAGAGCTCACACACCCTGTTGTCAGCATCCCCAGGACATCGGATCCCTGTATCCGACTTTGTTAGCATTGTATAAAACGTTTCGTTCTAGAGCCTGGCCTCAGCAACCTCACATGCGGCCGACTCTTTACCAATACCCTCATGTTAAATTTGCAATTAAGGTAAAGGATCAACTGAAAATGATCGATGCATCCACATTTGGCATTCGCATTTGCAGTCTGTTTGCTGTCTCTGTTGTTTGATGTGTCTGTTTAGTGGGAATTCCTTGATCTTGCCAAATCGCTTGCAGATTGGGTGTGGGCGCTTCGGAAGAGATTGCAGAGGTCAGTCCCAGGTCAGTATCCGATTATCAGCGCATCGTTGTGTTGCTCGCCATGGAAGGGGACGAGGATGGCTCTGGCTGTGGCCGTACCGGACAGTATGCACTTGGCATCTGTGTGCGGTGCCCCAATTTCGACCCCAGTTTAGAGGATTTTTTCTATTTACAATTTCAGCGACTTCAAGCTCTGTCCTCGCCTTGACGAGTATTGCGGGCCAGTGGCTGCGAGCCAGTGGTTAAGCACTATCGAGGCGACTTCTGTAGAAAAAAGTCCCTGATTATAGAGCATAATCCCTGGTAATAGTGCCTGACACTGTTACGACGCCTGACACTCGTAACAGTGCCAAGGCACTATTATCCCGCGTGCTTAACGCAGCGGGATGCCCTTACACGCGGGCCTCCCATCGTGTGAGGGCCCCACCCCTAAGCTTGGGCTACCGCCCTCGCCTACGACGGGAGGCCCGCGTGTGAGGGCCTCCCACTATACGTGGGAGACCGGCCACGGGTCTGCGGACGGCCAGATTCCGCAACGCTACACCTTCGATTCGCGTATGTGCTGCGTTTTAGGTTTGATTTTTTTCTTGGCATATGCACGACGAGTGTGGGTGAAGAGCAGAAATCCTAGCAATCTGCGAATTTCGTTCTTCCTACCGACATTCAGAAACGTTTTCAAGCTCTGTCCGCGTCTTGATCGTGTTCAATCCTCTTACAAAGCAATGGAAGCTCCTGCCGTCTCTCAATCATCGCCGAAACCCCGTGCTCATGCACATCCTCGTAGACCCAGAAGCCCAATCGTTTCTGTTGATCGTTGCTGGAAGCTCGAAATCTGGAGATGAGGATCTCTCTCGCATTACGGAGCTTTTTGATTCTCGTACTTGGACATGGAAGCGTACAGGAGACCTTCCTGGCCCTGACTATGCCCTCAACGAGTATCAATCGGGGGTTTACAAAGAAGGTTATCTCTTCTGTGTGGCGTTTCTGGATCAAGACTCCGGGAGAGGGATCTTGCGTTACAATTTGGAGCTCGGCATGTGGTTGAAGAACTGGACGTACCCCTTACCGTTTTCCCGCGCTTCCACCATTGTCCAGCTCGTGGAGAACAGAGGACTGGATTTTGTATTCTCGGAGTTTGTGTATGTGTGTGTGTAAAGCTTCATGTGCAAATATATTTGCCGCTCTCCCTGTGGGTCCACTTAGAAAACGCGCCTCTCGGGCTCTCTCTGTCTCACTTTGTCTCTGTGCCTCTCTTCTCTCAACGCACCCTGACATACTGCTCTCAAAACAGACCTGCAGATGCTCCACTGATCCATCCACACGAAGTTCATTTCTTGGTCCTCGATCGACATCGATATCGATGGCTCTCGCCCCCGATCCAGTGGCTGAAGGTGCCGCCCTTGGAGCCGACGGCCCCCCTGGCATTCATCCGCAATTCCAACTACATCCGCAGGAAGTGCTCGCCCTCGGCCTCATTCGGAACCATCCGGCGGCGGCTCCTCTGGCTGAAAATCCGCTATTGGATTCTCATTGTGGATGGTAAGCATGCAGTAGTATCCAAATGCATGCATCTAGCTAACTTGCATTCATTAATTGCAGAAGACACTTTCGATCGTACCATCACATTTTTGCAAACTCAGGCTTCGCCTCAATTGGTCGAATTATTTAAAATTATTACATACTTCCTTCTTCTTTGTCCAGATGACTGAAACCAGCCTGTATCTTAGGAGGTATACTTTTGTGAAATAATCTCGTTCTCTGTTTCTGGTCGTATTGTTGAAATCTATCTATCTTCCATGCATCGATCTCTTGGATGACTTCGATCAACTACGGGAGACCGGCCTGTGAAGTGCTCTTCAATGATAATATAGAGTGACTTCCTTCCTTCTTGTTCACGTGATATTACGGCTTACATTGATTACTTACTTTTAGTTCATTTTCCATGTGCTTCTTCCTTCGTATGTTGTAATGGCAGTCTATGGAGATGCTGGAACCATGCGTGGAAGCTCCTCATGATCGTCACAGGTGGCCAGTGAGAAAAGTGATCTGAATCAATTGCTACTAGATAGCAGGCGGCGTTGGCTTCGATAAGCACCAAGTGCATGAAGATGATGATAACTTACCTCGATCGCACAAGTGCACCTCAGCATACTTCCAAGCCTTAGTTGGGAGCAAATTAAAGGTTACTTAGAATCATATAATATTATAACTATATTCTTCGATGTGATTAGAAAATACTGTACTATGTTTACTGTTACAGCAATAATTAGGCGTTTCTCTCTGCTGACATAAACTTAATTCAGTCTTCCTGTGAATTCTCTTGCCGGCACCATGGTAGCTGCATGAACCGTGTGACACTGACTAATTTCTGCATATTATATAAACAGTATTTGATTGTTTCCAAAAAAAAGTTTGCAGTTTCCAAAAAAAAAGTTTCCAGTTTCTAAATGATGTGCTTGTTGAATCCGAGCGTGCAAGCGCCCCCATTCTTGCACGTTGGCTTGGAGATTAATTCGAGCTTGTTACCCATTTCCAATTTTCTAGAGGATTCCAACAGAGATCGAGGACTTTATTGGCGGCCAGTCCCATGGCCTCCATCAGGAGAAGCAACCGCCATGAACTTCAATTTCGTAAGACTGGCAGTAATCCAATACAGAACGTGCGTTCTGCAACATAAATCCATAACTGTCCTAGATTTGAGACCGTTATGGACAAACACGTCACAATCTTTTGGCCTCGGAGTCCCCCCAATTTCACGAAATTGAGTATGATGAAAGTTCTTCATCCTATCGTCAATTTCGTCAAATTGGCGCATGCAACCCAGGGCAATCCGAATAGTGACATTCAAGTGTACAATGCTCTGAGGAATCGTATAGATCTGAGCTAACCTTCCTGAATTCTGTCTGGGAAAGGGCCCAAATCGCGAATTTTCTCCACCATTGCGAATTTTTCACTTCATTCGATCTTTCTCCAAATCACAATTGGTGGAATATTGTCTCTTGGATGGGGTAGTAGTTGTGCAGAGCCTGCCCACAATCGCAACACTGCATCCATCCTTATACGTTGTATACGCTGGCTACCAAGATTAATTCTTCAGTCTCTACGACTCCGCTGACTCCTCAAGAAGCATTGCAGCTCGTGGACCCTGTTGTGCAAGCCGGCCATTGTTGGTCTCATTGAGGTGAGAACCAGACGCTCGTTTTCCTCAATTATCTCCCCACGCCAGACGTAAAGGAGAAAAACTGTTGAGCAAGTGCAAGAAAAAGCACTTAAACAAGGAGTCATGGGGCGAGTTTTTCTTGAACCCTGGACTTACGAAGATCCAACTTTGAAGCTAAACCCATTTCCGACCCTTCAAGCTCCATGCCTGGCCCAAGTTTTTCACTAGGTTTGGGACAAGTCTGAAGAGCGCCTTCAGATTGAATATAATGAATATTCCTCTGTTTTGATTTGCGAGGGGTTGTGACAATTGGGGGAAGGGACCTTTCAGTGATAAATCTGCCGCCTCTGAGATGCATTCACGCCATGCTCACCTTGTTTCCCGACAACTCTCCTGATAGCTATGACAGCCGGGTCTCTTATAAGGAAATCAACATTGAAATCACAAGCAATCACAACGCCCTCCTTGAGGAATCTATGATCGAACTGAGGGCGAAGTTTCCTGCCATCAATCTCTACTACAAGGACCTCCACAGTGCTCACAGATGCCCGGCGGAGTTAGCCATGCCCTGTAATTAACTAGAGGATTTTTATTCCGATGTAATTAATTTTGGCATGTGTTTAGAAAGCCAAAATTGTGACTCTTCAATGCCAAAGCTCTAAAAAGTAAGTCTGGTGCCAATTTCTTGAAGCTTTGCCATTGTAGAGAATATGGTGATTATTGCAGCATTTGAAAAGATGCCTATAATTGTGTTTTGAATTCCTTTTTTATACTAATTAATTGGGTTTCTAATTCTATGTAAGGTAGAACTACCTAATACCACCATCCACCCAATTTCGCCACTTTCAAGATCCTCCCAATTGCGTTAGTAAACCATCTATTGCCACTATCTTTACAACCCTTTATCATGATGGCAATGCACTTGGGGAGTGAACACATCAACCCACGCTTTAATAAGGGTTTGCTCATGCTTTAACAAGACAATTTATCATTTTTTCTTTGAAAAATCATAGAAAATTCACTTCTTGTTGGAATGTCTTCATTCTTTTTACAATTGACTTCTCTCAAATTTTCCAATGTGTGAAATACATGGGAGATGACAAATTGCTTCTCTGAAGTACCTACATAGTAAATCTATGTAGTAATGGGTAGTTCTATCTTATTCACAAATTTTATTGAGCCTTTAAAGGCGTGCCGAGGAGTGGATGCCGGGGGTGGGTTACTACAACTTCAATTCAAAGGTGACATGTGGCAATATAGGAGTTGTTGGCCTTCAATTTGTAAACTTCACAAACAATTATTGGCTCTAGCTACTAAAGCCAAAAATTTGTGAAACCCATGGTTGTCATATTGGACAAGTTACTATTCATTTCTTGTCCTGTAGGACGAGTTACTATTCATCAAATGTACCTCTCAAGTACATTTGATGAATAGTAACTCATCCTACAAGACGAAAAATGAATAGTAACTTGTCCAGTATGTCAACCATGGTGAAACTCAACCTTGAAAAATAAAAAATATTGAAATTATTTTGGCAAGTACCTTACATACATTTGAACAGTAAAATTAATATAAATCTTTTTATAAAATTGGAATGGGATTGTATACACAATCTTTTTATAAAAGCGGGGTAGTAGGAGGTAAAACAACCCATGTAGAATATGTAAATTAAGATTAGTAGAAGCTCAACTATCCATAGCTAGTTAAGTCAAAAGTATAAATTGTGTTCAATATAGAATTTTAGACCTCATTTTGGCATAGTAGAATAACTTTTTTCAATAAACTTTTAATTAAGAAAATTTGTTAAATAAAATTGAATTCATCTCCAAAAATTTGTTTGAGATTTGGAGCCTTCAATCAAAATTTAGGGACAAATTTTAGAAATGGGTTGGGAGGGACATTTTCTTGGATGTTTTCAAACATCTTCTCTAAATTTTATCCCTAACTTTTTATTGGACTCTCCAAATCTCAAACAAATTTTTGGAGATGAAATTCACCTTCAATTACCAATTTTTCTGAGTTCAAAGTTTCTTGGAAGAAGTTATTCCACTATGCCAAAATGAGGTTTGGAGTTCTACATTGAACACAATTTTTGCGTTTTGATAATGAGTAATCAAGTTGTCATCTTCAAGTTGTCCCATATCCTTGGAAGATTTATAATGAAAAGTGAATTTCATTGTAGAAACAAACTCTCCACCTATTGATTTGAAATGATGCGCTAGCAACAAATTGTATTGAAATTTTATCCAAGATTTGGACTTTCTTTAAAATTAATCTTCTTTGGATTTGGCAAGGTGATTTTTAAAAATTTCAAAATCATTCAGATTTTGAAATTTTGATTATTTTTCATGGAGTGTGACCTCTAGCTATACAAGTGTATTCCCCCAATGACAACTAAAGAAGTATGAGCTATGTGTGGACTGCATCTAGTTAATCATGTGTAAATTGCATCTAGTTAAGAAACTCTTAGGGCCTCCTTACATACTCACCCGGTGGGCAAGTATAGAGCTAATTCAAGCAAGAAGACAAAAGTGGCTTCACTGATTGTCAAGCGGAAAAGGAGGAGCTAAAGTTTCACTAATACCGGTGGACAACCTCATTGATGGAGATTAGTGAATCTAATACATGTGAATTTTTTTATTGATTCCTTCTCCACCCACTAGGTTTACATGAAAGTGCAATGTTTATTTTTCCCTTTAGCACTTGCTATGCAATTCCATCGATGACTGATACATGTAAGGAGGCCCTTACAGCAAATCCAAACCTGAACATCTGTAAAGAAAAATTTAGTTTCTTCTCACAAAGAAGAATTATCTTTTAACACAATCATGCAGTTTGCAAATGCCAGGTGGGAATGGACCCTAACACATTTAACAACTGAAGGCTGTGGCTACTGAATTTCTGAGTGGCAATTACATCACCTGCGCTTGGCTCCCCTGATTTTACTTTCTGGGATGCACGATCGAGACTGAAGCATCCATCCACAATTCACAGTTCCCATGTCAATGGTTCAAACTCTCAAAGGCAGAGTTTCCAGCAGTTCCAAATAGATGCAAAATTTGAATGTTTTAACCCCTAAAGGAACCAGGGGTTTTCAGGGAGATATTGCCCAAAACTGTGTTCTTTTCTTATGTTATGCAAAAATGAAAATTGAAATTCTTTTTTGAACTTTAACGAAACTTTAACTGTACAAAACTGAAGCTAAGTATTTTACCAAAATGTGGAGAAAATTTCAGCCCATTTCACCAAGCAGATTAAAAGATTATAACATTTGAGGTGAGAAAAAAGAGTTTTTTTTTCATTCCTGCAAAACAGGGTCAGCAAACTTCGGTCCCTTTTGGAGTAAAATTTTTGCTCTACACAAACATGAGAATTTTGACCTTTCATAAGTATACAATATTAGTTTCACTCATGAAGAAATTTTAAAGCAAATATGGAGTCTAAATTATTCTAAATCACCCTGCAATGCAAGGAGGTTAAGTGAATTTGCAATACACTAGTCATACTATATGTATGATGATTTCTTGTGCAATGAGGAAATTTATTATTTGAAATCAAAACAATGAAAACCTAGAGACAACCATTTGGAATATGTAGAAAAAATTTCAAGAATTTTGACTTCACTAATTGCAAGATAACAAGAACCGAAGTAAGAAAAAACGTTTTTTCTTGAAACCACCTCTATATAGCTAACAAAGTTTGACTCCTCTTAGAATGTGGTTTGACAACTAAATTAATTTCTTAAAACAGTTGTATGCTTTATTTTATTAATTACATAAATGCCAAATCTCAAAAGTTGATGATCTCTTTTCCAAAATATTTTCCAAAGATTTCCAAATTGCCCAAGCTACCAAAAAATTTTAGGGCAACATAACTTTTGATCTAGGCACCCAATCAAAAAAGAAATTAGTTTTTCACAAAGGAGGCACATGTTTACACATTGTGTCCAAATTTCATGAGCATCCAACCAAAAATGACTTCATAGGACCTACCCAAGATTTATTGCTATTAAATTGAATGGATACTTAGTCCTTTAGAAGTTAATGACCAGAAATAACAACTTCAGTCCCTGATAATGCCTAAAATACTTATATAGTAGCCAATGCATTTCTAATCACCACCCATTTCCAATGTATAGGTTGCTCTCTTTCCATGAAGTTGTGGAGCAGTAGTTGTGGTACATTATGATTGGCTGCAAGGCTATCAATATTACAACCAACCTTTAGTCAATTTTGCAATCAATCTATGGTTAAAAATAAAAGGTCTATATTACCATTATAGGTTGAAGAGAACCATCCACTAAAAAATTCATAGTAATTACGTTTTGTGTAATACAATTTTGAAAAAAAACCCAATCCTTCCAAATTCTATAATTTTTGGACATGGAGAAAATTATACACTCAAAAAACCTACACTCCAAATGTGTGTAATTGCTTAACCCCAAAAGGACCGAGGCCTTTTCTTTACCAAAAAACACTCAAAACTGCCATTTCTATTGCAAAGAGTAAAAAAAACTTGAAAATTGTTTTTTCTGCACATCTATCCATAGGATCATACACCTAACTAGTATGAAAACGTGTGAGAAAAGTTTCAAAAATTTTGACTACATGGATTGCAAGATATTTGCATTTAAAGTGAAATAAATAATTTTTTCAGTACATTGCAAGATTGAATTTTTTGACTTTGAACCTTCTTAACTTAAATTTTTGCTCTACAAAATTTTGAGCTTTAAACCTTTATGGTGGGGCATTGAATTGAAGGTTTAGGGAAAAGAAGAATTTCAGAAAAACTTAATTTTCACTTTAAAAAAAATTGTTAAGTAGAAGTAGGTATGAGATAGAAGGAAAATCTAAATTATTAATATCTCTAAGGTGAAATTAAAATGCACTAATTCCAATGGTGAGATTTTTTTAGGAAGCCAAATAAACCATGTAGAATTTATTTTTAAATTATAAAAATTGCATTAAAAAATGAATCCTACAAGTTATTTTTTCAAGAAAATGCTTAAATTGCCTAAAAAATAAGATTGTCCATAACTTTCTCATAATAGATCCAAATGGAATGAATCAAAGCTTCCATTTAAAAATATATATAATCTATGGGGAAAGAAATTCCAAAAAAAATTCAAATTTTTGAATTTTGTTTTTACTGTCTCCTCTCCCCTCCTTTCCCTCTTCCACTATTTTAAGCATAACTTTGTTCTTGGGCATTGATTGAAAAAAACCATTATATTCCCACAAAGACAATAAATTTTTCTATCTTCAAAAAAAATTCAAAAAATCAAGACAAAAAATGTGACCATAGGTACCTACCCCAAGTCCCACTTGTCCCCCGAAGGGACATATGGTCTTTTAGGGGTTAAGTGGTTGGAAATGGATTCACTATCCTAACTTACAAGTGACTTTTGCAACATGCAAACAATAGCTTCTAGTGCACATAATGTGCTTGAGTCTAAGATGCTTTATTTTGAGTTGAGAGCAGCTATATAGCATGATGTTTATGTTTTCTTTGTGAAACAATTAAAACTTACCTCCCTTTGAAATATTCAACCCATGATGTTTGGTGATTTATAATGCCTTGGCATTTGCAAGACGCTAAACCCAGTCCACAAAGTGGACCTAGCAAGTTGGATTTATCAGGAGAAAAGCGCTTCATTTTTTATTTTTTACACATGATAAAATTTGTAAATTTTGAATTCTGAGAGACCCCAAATTAGTTAAAAGGGTTTAGAACATACACTATATATGGTTTGAAATAGGGGACTTTTTTATACTTTTGCCCCGATAACCCAAAATTATCCTACTTAGTTCATTTTAGATTTAGTCTCTTGCCACTGTTTATTGACGACACAAAACCACTACCAGTACTATGGTAGAGGTACCCATTCCTAACCAGAGCCCCATGAACAATCAATAGTATGTGTTAAATTTGGAGAGGTTGGTACTCATTTATATTTTATATTTTAAAGGTTACAAGAAGCTTCCTTGTTTGATTGGCTATTACAAGAATTATAGCATGCCGTATTTTCTATGCCACTGTAAGTAGCCTCTAGTCTGTTAGTGAGCAGTTTTGGATGACTCTAAACATTGGCCATAGGTTGATAAGAACTTTGGCCTTTCAAAAATCATAGTAATTTCACTTTTAGTGCAAAAATTAACAAACTTTTTGCAATCCCCATCATTCATGTCATTGCACCTTGTGCAATATTTACTTCACCTTCTAGTGCTCCTCATCATGTCCCAAACTCCTTAATTTGATCAATTATGGGTGCCTTCACTATAGAATTTAGTCCTTCGACTACACTTTGTAGGAATAGTGCTAACAATATTAAATTTTTGGAGTCCAAAGTTGGAATTCAACGTTCTATTAATCCCTTAGTGCCCAAGTCTTTTCAAGTGAATTTTTTATTTATAAAAAAGAGCATGGCCTTATAGTTATTTCTAATGAAGAAAACTCTTTTTTCTTTTAAAATTTAACAGTACAAACAATTAAAGAACTTATTTATTAGTGTGTATTCTAATTTTGAGTGTGAAATTGCATAGAAGTTGCAAGATTATAGTAAGAAAAATGTAATTATCCTATTTTTAGTATGTTGTCCCTCCCCACATTGTTTGAAAAATTTGCATATAAGAGTTTTGGGGGATTGGAGGTGACATGAACAACTAAAATTGTATTATCACACTAAAATGCACTTTCAAAAACCTTAAGTTGAAATGAAGAGTTATCAAACTCAGTATACCATCCACCTTGCAATTGTTGAAATGTAATTTCTTTTGATAAGTAGAAATCACAAATAACTCCAAATCAACATTTGTAAGATTAAATTTATAATGGTGAAAATCATGAAAATACTTTACTCTTTCTAAGTATCGGAACCATCACTACAAGAGAAAGGAGTGTTTTAGATATAGTCCCAAGAATGTAGTCCTATAACTTATGACCTTTTAGGAGATTTATAGTAAAATTTTATTAAGAACACGTGTATTTCTAGTAATCATATTAAAATTCTTCCAAAAAATCATAAATGATAGGAATTTACTCCTAAAACTATATTTAAAACACACCTTTCTCTTGTAGTGCATTTTCAAAGCAAATAGATATGTACAATTTTTTAGATCTAAAATCAAGTGAAATTGGCAAACTTTGCTCAAAGCCAAGAAATGAAGTAAAATTGGCAAAATTTACTCTTCACTAATGATACATATATGCATTCAAGGGCCTCTCAAAAATCAAACATTTATCTTTTTCAATAAAAAGTGAAATTTTCCAATAGTTAACCTTCAATACTATCCATAAATTTTATTAGAATGGTCAAAGGAATTTAACTACTCACATCAAAATGAGTCTGAAATTTTGGAGCAACTATATATGATTGGTTAGGCAATTAGGTGTCAAACAACATTCTGGAACAAATTCTTGCAAATCATTGCATTTTTACTAAGGCTTAAGCATTTTTATTTATTTTTATTTAAAAAAAATGAAACAAAATTTCATTGCCAAGGAGAAAGAAAATACACTGAGTCTATCAACTATGTGTGGCCTAGCAGGGGAGCAACTGACTAAAATCAATAGACAACCACCCAACCCAATTAGACAATAGGCCTAACTCCCACAAGACAAAATGTCTGTTTAAAGTACGCAAGAAATCTAGGGTAGCTTGCTACCAAGTCATTTTGGGTTGGATGTTCATGGAAACTATGGCATGCATGCAATTTTCCAAAAAGTAAAAAAATTTTAATTGTCAAATTACATTCTAGGAGGAGTCAAAATTGAGGTCAAACTATATTAGCTATGTTGCAAAGGTGTTAAAAAAAAAGGATTTTCTTCTAACTTCAAGTCTTATTATCTTGCAATCAGTGAAGTCAAAATTCTTGAAATTTTTTCCACATATTTTTCAATTTTTTATTTAACTTTTTGTTGTTTGAATTTCAAATAAAACATTTCTTCATTACATAAGAAATCATCAAAAAATGACTAGTATATTGCCAATTCACTTAATTTCTTTGCAATGTAGGGTGATTTAGAATAAACTAGACTCTACATTTGCTTTTAAATTTTTTCATAAATGAACCCAATACCATAACCTTATGAATGGTCCAAATCTTCATTTTGGATAGAATACTTTACTTTAGTTTTGTATGGTTGAAGTATCAAATAAAGTTTTAATTTTGACTTTTGAATTACACACCCAAAAAACATAGTTTTTGACAATGTCTCATGTATGTCAAAATTTGTCAAAATTCTAAATAACAATCAAGCAATTATGTTTGTAGCATAAGAGCATCTATTGTAGCCCTCCTAATATCCAGGTGTCTTGAATTGAAATTTTTCTAATTTATAGGGGATGGTCACTTGTGTCCTCAACAATACAACTCACCAAAATATACTTCCAACCAATTACAAATCTCAAAACTTGCAAAAGCAAAAAGTAAGCTATCATTTATTGTGACAACTTGCAAATTCCAAGAAAAAATATGGCTTGTAGAGGGGCTAAATCCGTTCAAATATCACTTATTTGAAAGGAAAAAAGTAAAGGTAGAGGCTAACACATATTGAAATTGATCAGTTATCATCCCCAAACTACAGGGGATATTTGGAGGGCTACATGACATGCTCCACGTTTAATTATTTAATTCCAGTGAACGTGAGGGGTGGGGATATTTGGAGGGCTACATGACATGTTCCACGTTTAATTATTTAATTCAAGTGAACATGTTGTGTACAATCAATGGATTGCTATTAAACATGACTAGGTCATTAGCAAAAAAAAGTTCTAAAATTTATAATAGAACTTTACAAACACATTCATTTCTTAGAAATAATAAAAAATAACAACTACATTATTGCACTTTGCTTCCCAAGCCACACAAGATTTGTGTTGACATTTGTGAAATCAAACTCATTATATACATGTGGAGTAGTAGTAGGTGAAACAACCCATGTGGGATATATAAATTAGAATTAGTAGGAGCTCTTGAATTGCTTATACTTAAATCAAAAGCAAGAATTGTGTTTGAAGTAGAATTTCAAACCTCATTTATTTGTCGAAAAATAATTTTTTTTTAAAAACTTTAAATTAAAAGAAGTTATTAAATCAAGTCAAATTTCATATCCAAAAATCTATTAGAGATTTTGAGCCTCCAATCAAAACTTATGGACAAATTTTAGAGAGGGGTTGGAAGAGACATTCTCTTTGACATTATTCAAACATCCTCTTAGAATTTTGTTCATAAATTTTGATTAAAATATCAATAATATTTTTGAATTTGAAATTTAGATTGATTTACCAACTTCTTAAAGTTCAAATTTCAAGAAAAAAAGTTATTCTACTATGAGCAAATGAAGCCTAAAATTCTACAGCAAATATAATTTTTACATTTTGACAATGAGTGGTTAAGCTCTCATTTTCAAATAACCTTTGAGGATCCATAGTAGACAATCGATTTCAATATAAAAATGACATCCCCTAAACCTACATTCCCACAAATGTCATTGAAGAAAATGCTACATTGGGCCATAATGTAAAGATACATTTGTGCAGCAAGCATCAAAAATTTCTAACCCCACTTACAGTAATAGTGATAGAGAATGACATAGAGCTCACACACCGTGTTGTCAACATTCCCAGGATGTTGGATCCCTGTATCTAACTTTCTTAGAGCATCCCCACCAAGGGGGTCCCGTATCCCTATTTGGATGAATTTCATCTGGATAGGGAAGAACCCCCCACCAACATGCTCCATCTCCAACTTTTTGGGGAGGGGGGTTCCCAATCCTGTAAATGGAGGTTTGTTTATAGAACTGGGTTTAGGTAAACCCTATCCCCATTTTAGTATAAAGTACCTCTAGAAATTACTCAGAGGTACCCCACCAGAAAGTCTCCCAATCTCCCATCAAGCTGGGTAAGTCCGGGTGAAATTAGAAGGATTTAGGGAAGGACTGGTGGGGGGCAGCTTCCCTATCCCTCTCCGTTTGGATGACATCCATGTTTGGAGATAGGGATAGGGAAGTAGCTGGTGGGCATGCTCTAGAATGTTTCGTTCTAGAACCTGACCTCAGCAACCTCACATGCGCCTATGCACAATGTATTGCCGACTCTTTACCAACACCCTCATGTTAAATTTGCAATTAAGGTAAAGGACCAACTGAAAATGATGGATGCATCGCATTTGCAGTCTGTTTGCTGTCTCTGTTGTTTGGTGTCTGCTTAGTGGGAATTCCTTGATCTTGCCAGATCTTGCCAAATCGCTTGCAGATGGGGTGAGGGCGCTTCGGAAGAGATTGCAGAGGCCAGTCCCAGGTCAGTATCCGATTATCAGCGCATCGTTGTGTTGCTTCAGCTTTCGGGTGCTCGCAATGGAAGGCGACGAGGATGGCTCTGGCCATGGCCGTACCGAAGGAAAGTATGCACTTGGCATTTGTGTGTGGCGTTCCCAGTTTCGAGGTTTTTTCGAATCCCAATTTCAGCCACTTCAAGCTCTGTCCGCGTCTTGACGAGTATTGCGTGCAGTCCTGGGAGCCGGCCACGGGTCTGCGGACGGCCAGATTCCGCAACGCTGGCACAGTTACACCTTTGATTCGCGTATGTGCTGCGTTTTAGGTTTGATTTGTCTCTTGGCATATGCACGACGAGTTTGGGTGAAGAGCAGAAATCCTAGCAATCTGCGATTTTCGAATTCTAGGGTTCACTGGAACGTTTTTCCTACCGACATTCAGAAACGTTTGATCGCGACGCTCCCTTACGAGCGATTACATCAACTAAAAGCCGTGTCCAAGCCCTTCCGCGATTGCATTCAAGAGGAACAATTCCTCTCGTTACAAAGACAATACTACTCTGAGGCTCTCACATTGACAGCTCCCCATTTCTACATCAGAGACGGCGTTTTACAATGTGCAGGATACGATTCGTCTCTCCAGAAATGGCGTCGCCTGCCACCTCTTGACTATCTCCCCGAGTATTGTGCTCCCGACCCCGACCTCTTCAAGGAGTATCTTGTTTGCAGGCATCACGGAATACTATGCATGAACGTCTCCAAATCGACCAAGGAGAAGCTGATCGTGTTCAATCCTCTTCCAAAGCAATGGAAGCTCCTGCCGTCTCTCAATCATCGCCGAAACCCCGTGCTCATGCACATCCTCGTAGACCCAGAAGCCCAATCGTTTCTGTTGATCGTTGCTGGAAGCTCGAAATCTGGAGATGAGAATCTCTCTCGCATTACGGAGCTTTTTGATTCTCGTACTTGGACATGGAAGCGTACAGGAGACTTTCCTGGCCCTGACTATGCCCTCAACGAGTATCAATCGGGGGTTTACAAAGAGGGTTATCTCTTCTGGGTGGCGTTTCTGGATCAAGACTCCGGGAGAGGGATCTTGCATACAATTTGGAGCTCGGCATGTGGTTGAAGAACTGGACGTACCCCTTACCGTTTTCCCGCGCTTCCACCATTGTCCAGCTCGTGGAGAACAGGGGAGAGGTCTTTGTGTTCTCGGAGCAGGATAATGGGGAAGGGGGAGTGGAGCATTGTATTGATAGATTGGACTGGATGTTCAGTGAGCATCACGGCAGTGATGAGCTTAGTGTCGAGCATGGCAGTGAGCTTGGTGATGAGCTCGGTGTTGAGCTCGGTGTTGAGTCATCTCCAAGCTCGGTGTTGAGAAATAAAAAGATGGGAGGACGGAGCTTGGAGATTTATCCGGAGTATGTGTGTGTTGGATACTCTGAGCATGAGCTCTGTGTTTTCAATGCCATTGATCACTCTGGAGTTCTTTATGATGTGGAGCGTTTTGGGCAGCAGAAAGCCTTGGACGCTCCCACTGGCAATGGCTTCGGTGGGGAGGGGTTTTACAGCTTGAATCCACTCACCTTTGCAATCCACCCAAGTTTCAAGATGAAACTCTAGAAAGCTCAGGATTACTCGAGGATTGCACCGGCTGATGCACAAATGGTATTCAGATGGTTTCATTTGTGCGTGAAATAAGGAAGAACTTTGGTCTCGTTTTGAAGTTGGTATGAACTAAGTGTTTGAACTGGCGAAGTTGGCGCTCAAGCATCCAACAATATGCAAAAGTCGTGCAAGTAGCTATAAATATTAAATGAATAAGAATGTGCGAAGATATTGAAGCAATCTCCAAATCATGGTTGGCTGAGAGGAAGAAAAGACTCCGTGGCGCTGCATCTGAGATTTCTCATTGTATAGCTTTGTGGCGCAACTTTCAACTGTGTGTCTAGTGTTGGTAGCGATTTCCTCCTTCAATTGCTCAGTCACAGTACTTTAGCCGACTATTCTGTGTAGAAGACATTTCTGAGCATCACATATGTAAATACTGTATAAAATCTTTCCATTTCAGTTCCACGTAACGGATATGTACATGTAAAATTTGTGCTTGATGGAGTTTATTGGAATAAATGGGAGCTATTAATACAGTATATTTCTATCGCTTCTGTATCTGTCAGTTCTACTGTAATAATTTAGCCGCCCTTCTCTCTTATTGTCTCTACAATACATGCAATCACGTCAGATTCTGGCATGCAATGTTTGTATTTTCAAACCGATTATTTTTTTATCAATCCATCGATGTATGTCCTTGATCTCGTCTCTCTCCCGATCTCATCTGTCTCTCGTGCATCGAAACACTAATTCCCTTGTTGGCTTCATAGAATCTTATGCACTGCAACTTCAAATAAAGGAAACCTCAAAACACGTCATTCCAAAACAGGACTTGCAACGTCTTAACTGATGTGTATGTGTTTTGATGGCTCTGATTGGTTGCACTTGTAGCTATTTAGGAGCTCTCTCTACAACAAGTTCCTGTAGAAAACACTAGACACTTGATCTTATTTTCTACATTACAAAATCAGAATTTGGATTTCTTGAAGTCCAAGGACATTTAGGTTTCATTGAAATTGAAGTTCACGGCGGTTGCTTCTACTGATCGAAGCCACGGGGCTGGCCGCTAACAAAGTCCTCGATATCTGTTGGAATCCTCCTGAAAAGTGGATCGGAGTAAGGCCCACATCACACAGATCTAAGATTATTACAAAAAGTCACTCTTCTAAGAGAAACCGCTCACAAGATATGGAAATAGGTAACAAGCTCGAATCTCCAAGTCATCATGCAAGAATGGGCTGCTTGCATGCTCGGATCCAACAAGCATATCATTTGGAAGCTGGAATTTTTTGAAACTGTCAAATATTGTATATATGCAGAAATTAGTCACACGTTCGGTTCATGTAGCTATCATGATGCCGGCAAGAGTATTCTCAGGAAGACTGAAGTTTACGTCAGCAACGAGAAATGCCAATTGCTGTAACCGAAAACATCAGCGTCATTTTTTCTGGCGATTTGTCGCTGCTGTCAGACGATTTTAGCCTATCTGAACTAATCCCTCCATAAATGCGCCACTAGTGTGAGGGCATGCAAGCCTCTACTGTTCTTAAAAAAAACCTGGAAAACATAGTAGAATATTTTCTAATCACATAATAGAAAATATATGATCTAAGTATCCTTTGCTCCCAACTAAGGCCTGGAAGCATGCTGAGGTGCACTTGCGCGATCGAGGTAAGTTATCATCATTGGTGCTGCCAACGCCGCCTGCTATCATCATTGATGCTAATCGAAGTCAGGCAACAGCGCCTGCTAGTAGCAAGTAATTCAGATCACTTTACTCAGCAGCCTCCTGTGACAATCATGAGGAGCTTCCCCGCATGCCTCCAGAATCTCCACAGACTGCCATCACAGCAAACGAAGGAAGAAGCACATGGAAATTGAATTATGGGTAAGCAATGAATGTGCGTTGCCCGGCCATGAGCTAAGTGAAGCCATAGTATATTTCACGTGATTCAGACTGAACAAGTTAAGGAAGGAAGTCACTCCATATTAATATAACGGATATTTCGTTAAAATGTCGGGTATCCCACAAACTTGGCACTTTTAGGTTCACACCGTGCGGTCCCTTGTGGGAAATTGAATGGGAAAACGGCGTATGAATAACGCCATTTTTAACGAAATATCTGTTTATGACGTGCACCTCACATGGAGGTCTCTCGGAAGAGCGATGCATTGAAGGTCGATCAACACAATCAGAAACAGAGATCGAGATGGATTCACAAAATGTATACATGGCAATTTCGTTAAAATGGCAAAATTCTGGCAGTTTTTGCAGTTCAGAACGGGCACTCTGAAATGTACAAACATCGTAGATGTCCTAAATCTATAGATGTTTTAAAATCTATATTTGTGCTAGATGTCATTTTTGCAATTCAAAACGGGCAGTCTGAAATCTATAGTAATCTTAGATTTCTTAAATTTATGAAAGTCTGAGATTCCTAAAAACTATATCTATCCTAGATATCACTTTTAGAATTCAAAGTGGTCAATCTGAAAATGACACATAGAATGTTGCTATTTTAACAAAATTCTCCATATACCTCTTAAGATACAGGATGATATAGTTCAAACCACACAATCTAAAATCTACAATAGTAAACAGTCTTAGACTTTTGAGATCTATACTTGTCATTCCCCATCTAAAATGTCAATACTCCATGTGCCATTTCCGTGCCAATTGTAAAAGTGCCATCTACGTGAAGTATAGATTTCAGAAATCTAAGACTATTATAGATTTCAAACTGGATGGTTTAAACCATAAAAATGCCATCTAAAATGATGTAGATTTTAGACACCTATAAAAGAACTAGATTGTAAGCATATAGGACAAGTGTACATTTCAAACCCCCTGGTGTGAATTGCAAAAACTATCAAAGTAATGGAATGGCATCGTCTTAATAAAATTGTCCATCTATAGTGAATAGGGTTTTTAAGGGGACCCATACTAATTAATTGACAATACACAATTACACACTATGCAAATATCTCCCTTTCCTGTACATCAATAGTTACTGAAGTGTCTCGAGACTCTACATCCTGTTTCAAACATCTACAATTTTCCACAATAAGTCCCTTTAATTTTTTAGTCCCAAGATGCATTGTTTTGGACACTACTGCAAGCGTACGTACCATCCACAATGAGAATCCAATACTGGATTTGCAGCAAGAGGAGGAGCGGCCGCCGCCGGGGGATCCTGGAAAAGGCCGAGGGCGACCACTTCCTGCGGATGCAGTTGGAATTGCGGATGAATGCCAGGGGGGCCGTCGGCTCCAAGTGCAGCACCTGGATCGGGGGCGAGAGCCATCGATATCGACGTCGATCGATCGAGAACCAAGAAACGAACTTCGTGTGGATCGATCAGTGGAGCATCTGCAGGTCTGATTTAATTTGAGAGCTAGCAGTCATAGGGCGTTGAGAGAGAGAGAGAGAGAGAGGGACAGAGCAGCTGATTTGAACTATTGAAGACAACGAAATATAGATGAAACAATCCCAGATCCTCCTCTTGCTGCAAATCCACTACAGTATTGGATTCTCTAAGTTAAAACCTAGTAAGTCTCCCTATTCTGTAAGTGGTTATTTTGCACGTCGAAACTGCTCCGAGCTAATGGGGCGGGGATCTCCAATTCCAAATATGAACTCAAAATTTCCTTCCTAGCAAATTTCAGCGTTTTTTCTCAGGGACCAGATGCTTGCTAGTTGCTACTCATATGTATCCTTTGAACTTCTTGTGAGAAGAAAGTGGAAGCTCTCTATGTATATACTCGTGTAATATAATTATGTCTTAATTTTTCCCAACTTGTACACCTGTAATGTGGAGAGAGAGTGAGTGAGAATCAACGAATGCTATACTGTCATGGACAGACAGGTTATTTTTAATGTGTTTTTTTTGTGACATGCGATGCTCAGACAGTTTTGAAGTACTGTACAGTAGTCCGTAGTGTGACTCAAAATCTCCAAAATCCAAATGATTCGTTGACTGCGAGGAGATCTGGGCGAGGATTCATGGTCGGTCGAAGAATTTTTAGTTTTGTCTCGAGGCCTGTGAACCCTCGCAGGACGTTAAATCGTGCCAACAAAAGTTGGGCCCTGCTGAGGTGGATTTAACCCGGGGAAAATGCAGGAATTTTTTATTTGCCACAAATGATTTTTTTTGCAACTTCTGAATTCTTATTTGCAATCAGAGACCCCAAATTAGCTGGTCTACAATATACCCTAGACATGGCTCAAAATAGGGGGATTTTTTTTACTTTTATTCCTAGAACACAAAGTTTACCTTGCCGGCCCACCTAAGTTGGCATGATTTAACGTCCTGCGTGAACCCTCAAGCACGTGGTGCTCAGAGATGATGATAAGGTAGTTTGCTCTCAAAGCCACTATTTAAAAGTTGATTGCCTTTTTTGGGAAGCTATTTTAGTAGGAAGAAAAAATGGAGTTGGCATGTAATTGAAGTCGTTTCATATTTTTTGAGCTTTTGTGGAATTACTGAATTAGTTACGAATTTTTGAAGTTGAAAAGCAATGGTCACTAAATTTGACCACCTCTTGAAATGCACACTATTGGTACATTGAAGAAAGTAAAATGTACCTCTATGTCATGATCACTCTTATAGCAATATCACTTTTAGAGGAAGCTATACTAGGCACATGAAAGTGGATTTATCTTGTAACACAAGGTCCACTTATTTTTATGATAAAGCTAAAAAAGATTGTAGGCTATAATAGATGTAAAGATTTGTTTTCTTAACATCTTTGTAGGATTATCCTAACATGATGACGATGATGTTAGAGTGTTTACAACCACAAGATTCAAAATACAAGTGATTGGAAATTAATACATGGGACTTTTGGTCTAGAATAAGATCCAAGTGATTGGAATTTGACAATAATTTTTTTTATCTTTTTTATATTGACATCAAGAATCATCATTTGACGTAAAAAATATCTACAATGATCTTTATTTGATCTTTATAGAAATCTTGATTTGATCAAAATATCCAACAATACGTTTTGAAAGTTTATTTATTTGAAAAGTTAATGGATAGTAAAGGACACCATGTCTATTATAGGTTATGCCAAATTTCAACCCAAAGTTCCATGTATTAATTTCTATTGACCTTTTCTATTTATTTGACAAAGTTTGATTCAATAGACAAAATGCAAAGACACTAGTATGTGAACTTAAAAAGATGAGCTTACAAGATATGGGCCTAGGTTTAAGTAGGTACTTTACAACTATTGAAGGTGCTTATAATATACGTGCCTATAACATAAGTACTCCATAGCCATAAAATGTGTTTATAAAATAGGTACTTTTAATATAGGCACTTATAATATAAATATCTTATATTCTTATAATCATAGAGGGTGCTTATAATATAGACACCTATAATATAAGAGGCTAGGCTCATGGGCTCAAGATCCTAAACTCATATACTAGCAACCGCAAGACATTCAAAATGTATGACATCATTTCTATAAACTATTTATATGACAATTTTTTAAAATTATATATATTTAATTGATTCATAAGCATCAACCTTTGAAATATTATATAAATGATAATTTTTACTTTGAAAGTTTAAAATTTAGCTTGATTGAGTGATTGCAAAAATCACTTGTTTCTTTTTTGTCTTCTTGGCCTCATATAGGTGGTTTTTTTCTCATAACTTTTGTGTTATATTGTTGTATGTCAATTAAATATGAAATTTGAAATGAAGACACATGTGGTAGTTGTAAACATTGAATAAATTTTTTCTACTTTTAAATTAGTTTATTATTTTCAAACAATCCCCAATTGAATATCTATTTTTATAATTTGGAGGTTTATAATACTATTTTTTATCCTAAAATTTGAATTTTGAGCCAAAAAATGAGGAAATTAATCATGTACTAACATTGTACACAATAACAAAGAGGATTTTTGAAAATTTCCTTTCAAAAGAATTTGGTGCAATTCAAATGTACTAAAGTGTAGAATTTTTTTAAATTCATTTATATGATTTTTTAAAATTTTAAAAATCAAAATATTAATATCCCCGTTTTTTCTAATTTTTGGTTTTCTAGCTCTATAGTCATCCACAATAATAGTAGTGCATAGTATTGCATTGATTTTTTTAATTCATTTTAGATTAATTTTTCATGATTTATAATTTATTATAGAAATTATTTGATGTTTCTAAAATGTTCTTAAAGTTAAATTTAATAATATTTTTATTCATTTTCATGACTTAAGCTACATTGCTCCTATACAATACTCATAGTATTCATAGCAGTAGCACTTGTTGTACTCATAGTAATATTTTGGAGAAGACTATTAAGGTGAAGGCACCCATAACCAATCAAATAAACAATTATTGACATGATTTGGAGTAGTGCAAGGCAAAGTACATATTTTCATAGTTGCATTGATAGGAATGACGAGGATTGCAAAATTTTTAGTAATTTGATTGCTTGAACTGAAATTACTATGAATTTTGGGAGGCTAAAAGTGCTTTGGACCCATAGCCAATGTCTAAACTTTTTTAATTATGATCATTCAAGAATTACTTTCCTATTTATTGCTTCTTACTTTTTTGCTCACTACTTTGGGACATGTGTCATGAACTTAATAGCCAAACCTTGAAAAGAAAAAAAAATACATTCCAAGTTTCATTTGGAAATTTGTTCCAACCTTGGTTGGAAATACTGCACCCTATTGATTGTTGATGGGGCATTGGTTAGAAATGGATGCCTCTACTTTAAAAATGGATAGCAACCCCCAAAATAGTCTCTTGGAAGTTTAGGAGTTAAAGTCATCATAACTTTAATCCTTTAGTAAGTTCTCCAATCCTAAACACAAATGAGGTAATGAAATAGGGGTCAAAATTGATGATTCTTGAAATGAGAGCTCATCTAATTTCAAACTCATTCCACTAAATTCATAGAACATAAATAGACATTGAATCTATAATACAATAGTTTGAATGATAAAATAAAAAATCATAATGATGTACTGAAAACATCAAACCTTCATTGCAAAAGGAAAATAATTACGTATCGCACCAAATCAATACCAATGACAATGAATTTTATGAAAAACATAGCCCTAAAACTAGAAAAATTACAATATGATTATAAACATATGATGTTTGTCTATATACAATGATGGCTCTTGAGGCTGGTCTCTTTAGCTCACAATTTACACGTACATAATGCCATAAGAATTGTGACATATTTGACATGTCACAATTTATACATGTTGTTCTAACATAGTTAAAATTATTATATATATATATATATATATATATATATATATATATATATATATATATATATATATATATATATATATATATATATATATATATATATATTTCATACTAAATATTAGAAATCATATATGCACAAATATGGATTTTACTGAATTTACTCTGGGCGCTCAGGGGTTAATAGACATTAGATGATTTTTGGAGCCATAACAAGACAATGAGTTTTGGGGAGTTCCAAGACAACGAGGAACAATGGGAATTAGCAATCTGATGCAGCCACATCATGTCAGATGATATTATTTAATTATTTATTTGATAATTATTAAAAAAATTCTCAAGTCTCAAAACAAAACTGAAAAGGCTTTGACCATTAATAGCCAGCACCTTGCCCGTGCTCCTAGCTGGTTGATTTTGAGAATTTCCGAATGGATTTCAAAATCTTCAAAAAAAACCCGATCATATAAGAGGAAAATCAAAGAATATTCTCTATTTTATAAAGGTCTAGCCGAGAGAATGCTTCAAGCAACCATTTGGTCTCAGAAAATGTAGGATTTTAGCTGGTTAAGCTAAAAATCTCCTCGGACTGTGCAGTCAACGTCTCATTTGAATTTTTGGAGTCACCCGCTGCCAACTACTGTACAGTACTTTGAAACTGTCTGACCAATGCCAGCCACAAGAGCAGGACACTGAATCATGCCCATGAAATGGGCCCAAGGGTAATTTCGGGTTTTCTGGGGTGAAAGTAAAAACATGCCCCTTATTTTGAGTCGTGTCCAAGGTATGATGTTTCAGACCTCTCCTCGCTAATTTGGGGTCTCGATTGCAAATATAAATTCAAAATTTTCTTAAAAAAAAATTTATCTGAAAAATCAAATCCAAACCGTTGGACCAATTCGTAGGCAAGGTTTAACGCCCCTGGCAGCATTAACAAAAAACTTATTGTAGATGGTAATTATAGCATTTGTTGATCCTTGTCACATTGAGGATGCACAAAGTACATTACATAAGAACTTTCTGGTTGCAAGCATCAATAAGGTAGAACCACCCATTACTAACCACAGCCCCATCAACGATCAATAGTGGTCTGAAATTCTAAAGAGGCTGGGGACTAATTTTCAAACATGAGTTTTTGATTTTCTCCCATCAATTCCTCCATTCTTTTCATGATACATCTGCTTGGTTTGAAGTACCAAAGTGAACAAGAAGTAGTCTCATAAATGAGCGATTTTGGAATAGTCTACACATTAGACATGGGGCTAGACCAACTTTTGCCTTCTAAAATTCATAATAATTTCAATTCAAGTGATAAAATTACCAAATTTTGGCAAACCCCCTCATATCTACCTCTGCACCTGTGGATATATTTCCTTTACCTTCCTGTACTCCACATAATTATGTCCATAATTGCTTATTTGGTTGGTTATGGGTGGTTCTACCTTACAAACATTTCAAAGGATCACTAGAAGAAACCCGCGTTTAACTTGACATCTTGATGTTACATTGGACATAATTTTTGACATAAAAACATGAAATTGTAACATGATGCACAAAAAAATCCGTCAAGTTAAACGCGGGTTTCTTCTAGTGGATATAGTTGAGCAGCAAACATCACAAATTTCTAAGCTCACTCACAGTAACAGTGAGAGTGACTAAAAGTCGTGTCCAAGCCCTTCCGCGATTGCATTCAACAAGAATGATTCCTCTCGTTACAAAGACAATACTACTTTGAGGCTCTCACATTCACAGCTCCCCATTTCTACATCAGAGACGGCGTTTTACAATGTGTAGGATACAATTTGAACACACCCCAAACTCCGAGAATACACATGGGATATGAAAGTTACATATCACATAATAACTTTTTAACCATGTAGTCAAAAGTTATGAAAATTGCTGGGCCTTAAAATTACTCCTTAGGCACATGTTGTTTGAGAATTTCAAAGAAAAGAACAAAACATTCCATTCATAGTGAGTTGCCCAAAATCATTATGTTGCCAAAAAACACAGTTTAATCTTTAAAGGATGGACCTATGACCATTGATTTCAAGCTTCATTGTTCATGGGGCACTTTGCTGCCATTTTGCAACTTGATATGTATGAAAAATTTTGTATTTGTTTTTTAAAGATGAAATTACATGTCTTCATTACTTTACAAAACTTTTGGATTTATTTTTTGTGAAAAAATGATTTTTTGAGAATTTTTGAAGAAAAAGTGAAGAAAATTCACATCAAATAGAAAATTAGTTCAAAAATTCTGAAAATTTCACCATGTGTATATATTACAATGAAGAACATCATAGTGTGAACTCAAGTTCCATGTTGTTCTATAATTAAAATTCAATAGACATTGAAAATACATGCAAAGTTCAAATTGCAATAAAATATTCAATATTAGGAATTTTTTTCAAAATTCAAATTTCAGTAGAAACTAGAGTAGATGACCTTCATTTTGTTAATTGGGATCAAACTCAAGAAATTTTGTTTTTGTGGAGAAATTTCAGATTTAGAGCACAGAGCAATAATTTTCCAAAATACACTAAAATAGCATATTTTGTGATCCGTTTTTCTTACTAACTTCTCATTTATGTGAAGACAAACAATAGCAAGATTGCAAATTCAATTAGATACTTTCCATAGCCCAACATGAAAGGCCAATAAGAAAATTATGGATGAAAAAATGCTTTCAAACTCTTTCTAGTACATTAGATTTTCATCCAAATGCTATAGAGTGGCACCTGAAGCTTTCTAGGTTAAGGCTTTAGGAGTTAAAGATTGAAGATCCCCCTCACTTTGTCCCACATTTTCAACTAGCTTAGGTATTGAGGAAAATTTAGATGGATGAAAAAGGCATCCTTTTACAGACCAGGCCAAATTGCACCAATTGAAAATAAATCTCTACTTTATGGCAAGATTAAAATCTAGTCATTTGTAGCTTGGAATTTTTTATATTTCTATTTGAAAATGTGGATGAATTTGTCAAATTTAGATGAAAAAGTGCAGGAATATGATGGAAATGAGTTTTTTGGGCTATGAAGATGGATGAATGTATGTAGGGCTTTAGTAAATTTTAAGTGATTGTGATTCCAACACTTTCCTTAAAAGTAAAAAGAAATTCTTGCTCTCCTTCAAATGAACTTCAGTATGTTTAGGGCTTAGAATTTTTAACACGAAAAGGTGTTTGGGTTAGGTAGTCAGTGTCCATACCCTGACTCTGGTCGACGGTGTTTCATCCACGAGCAAGACTATTCGTTCGTAACCACACAATATTCATCTAAGAAGGGAAGAATTACCCGAATTTTCATCCAGGGACTGAGCGGGCTGGTTACATAAAGACTTCCGGGGTAGCCTAAACGCCGTCTTCTTGCTGCGTGCGGCATTTCTTCAGCCAGGCAGCGACATACACTAGCCAAGCAGCCATACAGACTTCTGGGGTAGGACGTCAGCTTATAAAGCTAAGCAGGCGATCTCCGACTTCATTCAATGCTCACAGTATCCTGATAGAAATCAGCATAACCGGTTGTTGACTTTTCAACACTAATGTGGCACCATCCATTGGCAAGCCATCACCATTGCTTGGTTACAAGTTGTAACTTATAACCTCCTTTCCTTTCAACTTGCTTTCTGCACCCTTGGATCATGAAGATCAAAAGTTGTGATTGAAAAATGTACAACCGGTTATGTATGATAAGCTATTTGCCGCTAGCGCGGTCCATCGGTTATCTTATACTTAAATTGTGATGATGTGCGTGCGACATTGGCTAAAACCATGGAAAACATGCATTGACATTACTCAATTTAGGTGGTGTGTTGGGTAACTATCGGTGTATCGAGTGTTTTATTGCACCGTAAGTTGTAAACATTTGCATTTAGTTGGAGTCTCATCGCGATTGCCGCATTCTTTGTGGTCGGAGAGTCTGTGGCTGCGGACAAGGAGGTTTTTTAATTGAGTGATTGTGGGAGAAGATCGCTCGTGAGCTTGTTACGCCTCGCCCTCTCTTTGTGCGCATGCTCTCGTCGCGTCCCCTTATTTCAGCTAGCGCGAGCACGCGGGTACGTGCGCAGCTGCGTACTCGGTCCGACTCATCTCAACAAATACATCATCTCTTGATTTGAATTCATGATAGTTGTGGTGGTGCCTCTTGCTTTGGCGACGCAACGCTGTTGGTATCCCATTTTTTGTTGCCTACTTTTCTTGTTTTCCATGGTTTCCGGAAACGCGCGAGAGTAGGTTTCGAATCCACTATATACAAGCTTAATTTATGTGAAACCTTCCCCCCTTAGTGTAGCGTCGGCTTGCTTTTTGAATAGCAAGCTGTTTTATACAATGTTATGTTCCGGTGAGTCTGGGCGAATCCGCCTTCTCGGTACTACTGTCCCACGAGCAGTCCACTTGTTAGCAGGCGACTGGTCGACGGTCCGCAAATTATATCGTCTTCAGTAGTTCAACTCAGCTGCTCTGTCTCTTTCCCTCTCAAAACGCTCCCTGACTGCTCTCAAATCAGACCTGCGTGCAGATGCTCCACTGATCGGTCGACACAAAGTTCATTTTTTGGTTCTCGATCGGCATCGATAGCGATGGCTCTCGCCCCCGATCCAGTGGCTGCACATGACGCACTTGGAGCGGACGGGCCCCCTGCCATTCATCTACAATTTCAACTGCATCCGCAGGAAGTGCTCGCCCTCGCCCTCTTTCGGGACCCCCCGGCGGCGGCTGCTCCTTCTCTTGCTGCAAATCCACTATTTGATTCTCATTGTGGCTGGTACGCATGCAGTAGTGTCTAGATGTATCTAGCTAGCTTGCATTAAGTTATTGTACGCTTATCGCCGGGCAACGCACATTCATCGCTTACCCTTAATTCATTTTCCAAGTGCTTCTTCATTCGTGTGATGTGATGGCAGTCTGTGGAGATGCTGGAACCATGCGTGGAAGCTCCTCGTGATCGTCACATGTGGCCACTGAGAAATGTGATTCACGAGCAGGCGGTGTTGGCTTCGATAAGCATCACCGATGATAACTTACCTCGATCGCAGGAGTGCACCTCAGCATGTTTCCAAACCGTATTTGGGAGCAAAGGTTACTTAGAATCATATATATTCTACGATGCGATTAGAAAATATTCTATTCTGTTTTCTGTTACAGCAATAGGCATTTCACGCATGGTTCCAGCATGGTTCAGTCTTCCTGTGAATTCTCTATGCGGCACCATGATAGCTGCATGAACCGACTGCACGTCTAGTTTCTGCATATATATACAGTATAATTTGATAGTTTCAAAAAAAAAATTCCAGTTTCCAAATGATATGCTTGTTGGATCCGAGCATTAATGCATCTTGAAGTTCGGTACTTTCTTGCAGTGCGCCATTTTGCAATGTCGTGATTGAAGCAGTATTCGTATACCTAGACCTCTTCCATCCGATCCATCGATCTCATGTTGATTGTCGTCGTTAATTCCAGTGTTGCAAGGGTATGTCCAAGTCTCAGCAACTTCTGCAAATTATAGACATCATGGCAGGTGGTGGACATCGATTGGATATCTCAGTCTGAATGAACCGCAATGAACTGCAATCTAAGAGATATCTCAAGTATTGTGAGATACATGCAGTTTCGTAAAGGTCTAAAATCTAGGACAAATATGAATTTATGTTGTGAAAGGTGCCAATTGTGCCATAGTATTGTATTGGAATACCGCCTTCCCTAACTTGCGGGAGTATTTTATTTATTTTTGAAACATATGGCCTTCAAGGGCCGCAGCTGGACTGACACCACATAACAACTAAGGCAACCTGGCATGGAAGGGAGAGACTTTTTTATAACCCTTTCGTTGGAGGTCTTTACGGCATGCCTCTGACATGAAGGCAATAGTGTTCAAAAACATGACTCACAGTAGGTCGTGAAAATCGTGTCACAAACTCACAATGCATGCCACTGTACTACTGTAGAATGAATAGGATACCAACACAAAAAACAGACGGCCGGATTGACTGAATACTTGGTCACTGTGTTGCGATCCTTCAACTACTAACTGCTCTCAATGAATTATAATTGCATTGGAGTCAATACGTACGTAATCTTCTAGCTTCTTGTGATGACGTTTTAGCACTTCTGTACATATCATAAGTTATGTAGTCAGCATCAACGGAATTTCTGTCCCGCTTATTCATGGTCCATGTAGTCGAAGCAGTGACCACGAGAGAGGATGAGCCTGCACAAAACAACGATGACAGAAATAGCGGCAGGAATCACTGCGACTTCTCAGACAAAATCCTGGACTCCATCAATTATCAAATCTTGTTTCAAGTGAAGCAGTAACCAAGTTGTTCAAAGCCCACATAGAGGATCGATGACGGACATAATTGTTGCCGAGAGAACCAGCAGCCCCGATCGAGAGGCACTGCTCACAGGGCTACACTTCTACAAATCATCGGGCTTTGAATAACTTGGATACTGCTTTCACTTGAAACAAGGTTTTGTAATCGAGTTTTGCCAGGATGTAAAAGTTCATCCAAAAGACTCTAAGATTGTGCTTACTCCCAAATTTTCTATTTTGTAATTAATTTCTAGAAAACAAGGGCCCCTTGGTGAGAAATACGTATCCTTGGGAATTACACGGTGCAGGGGGTAATTTTCTGGGGTTTTGAATTAGCCCGCGGTTTTAACCCAAGATTCTCAAAAAACTGGTAGATCTGAGGGAAGCGGGAATGCGTCTAACGCGCAAGGTTTGTTTTGTTTTGTTAACTTCTTCGAGGTTTTGGGAGGCAAGCGACAACCATTTTGCAGAGGCGGACAACGACTCGGCGATCTCCGTCGCCATCGTCGATGCTTTCTTCTGCAGTGGCGTCAGCAATCGAAATTGTTATGGACGAGCTCACGAACCCCATTTCTCACTCTTAGGTTTAATCCACGCGGCCAATTTGAGTCCTTTCATTTGGAAATCCTAACTGCCACTTTCTTTTGCTAACCTTTTGCAAAGGGACGACACTATCAGTCTGTCAGTTGGCGGCGTTGAATTTCCAGGGTTCTCGCCCTCTCTGTGACGACCGAGGCTAATTGCAAGGCTTTCCTGGATGTGAGTTTTCTTTCAACCATTCTATTAATGAGTGATGACTGGTTTCCTATCTCGTGTGCGGAGGTTTTACTACTGGATGTGAAATGTTAGTGTTTGTCGAATCCTTGGAGCTTCTTGCGGCTTAGATGTGGTCTCAACTTGTCTCTTTGTATGAGTGAAAGGGTTAAAACTGTTTAATATTAATACCTGGGATATTAAAAAAATTCTCTATGATGTAGTTCGAATGTTTGCTACAGTCGATAATAATGTGGCAAGCGTGCAGTAAATACTTGAATTATGTCAGTTTAGAGAGGGTTGTGATAAAGAGGGTTCACTGTTGCTGGATTCGAGGTGGGAAGCTAATTGCGATTTCGATAGGGTTTCAACGTTTGTCTGTGCTTGTTTATTTGTATGAGTGAAGCTAGGCGGTCGAAAATTTCCCTTATAAGGGGAGCTAGATCTCTTGCAAACCATTTTCTAGTATTTACGATTTTGAGAAGCAAGGGGGCATGGTTTTCCCAGGTCGTTGACCCTGGAGTGTCCAAACTTGTTTTTGAATCACTTGCAGAATCTCGTGGATTACTGTCTTTAAAGTTAGAGAGCGTGATGGTAGGATGATCTCTCTGCAAATCACCCATTCCAAAAGCATCCCCTAAACCAATTAAACACAGGAAGCGACAGACGTATTGAAAGTTTCAGTATAAAGAGGTTGCACATTTCCAGAGTGGGAACGCCAACTTCCGATAAATCATAACTAATTGCACAAGATGTATCCAGTTTTTTTCATATTCATAGTGCGTCGTTCTCTACTACATTTTACTTTTGGACCAAGTTACTGCTCTTACAATTGCAAGGACAATTTTAGATCATTTTTAATCCTAATTAGATGGGCATCAGGGTAGTCTGTAGAACCGGCGACGTAGGCGCCATCGTCGGAAGAATGGCCGGGCGACCCTTTGATACCTGTGTACAGCAAGGGGTGAATGAAAAAAGTTGCTCCCTACTTTGAGTGTTAATTTTGTATTTCTTCACCTCTTGGTAGCGAATTTGGGGCCTCTGATTGCGAATACGAATTCAAATTTTATCATGGGTGGCAAATAAAAAATTCCTGTGGGTTAACCGCGGGGCAAAAAGGGGGTCACCCTGTCTTCCTTCCGACAAACGGCGACGTGAGGTCGCCGCTGCTATAGGTGTCCCGAACGGTTGTGTCAGTTGTACGTGTGCGTGCCCAAGGAGGTCTATATTTTGGGTGGTTGATTATCAGTTCAATTTGGCTCACCTGTGAGTTGCTTGGCGCTGCAGACTCTGGAAGAAGACGGGGTGCGCCTGAACTGGCTTTCACCGAAAAGGAAGACATGTTAACCTCCCTCACGACCGAACTCGACGGTCTGTTCCCGAAATCTACATGGCTTTGCAGTAGCAAATGCTGGACATGACGCAAGCCTTGGTTGAGAGAGACGACCTCATATATGGCATTGCTCCAGTGTGGCTTCTTCGACGTACAATCGGATCTTGCCATTGTTCCTTCCCAATACCACTGGTAGATGCAGCAGCCCTAGCTCCTAAATAAAACAGATCCGGCATGCATGTTGGAATTGACTGCGTTCAATTCGAGATTAAAGTATTAGGCAAGGCCGAAAGCGTAGCTCCCCATCGAAATCAGTTCGATCGGAACCCAGCTCATGAACATTTCATCAATTCAACCTGACTGGAGAGCCATAGTAAAATGTTCCTTCTCGTCGCGAACTAATTGGTCGATCTCCGCTTCCGAGACTCTGTGTGAATTGATTAAATCTTTCAGCAATGGTGCAATCAAGGTTTGGTGCATGATGAAAGCTAACTCCACTGGTTAACGTAATTAGTCGAACAGTGGAAGCTGATTCTAAAAATTTGTTAACATTTCTACATAATATATCAAAAAATTGAAAGTAAAAGACTATAAGAGCATATAGTTGCAGTAAATATGTAGCACAACCTTTGAAGTTGGAATATGAACCCAAAAAATTTAGCGTAATTCAAATATGCAAAGAAGATGTACAATTCTTTTTTTCAAAAATTGATAGCATTGTACATTACTTGTAGAAAATGAAATTACAAGCTATAAATTGACTTCACAACTCAAAGATGAACTTCTAAGCATTCAAGATGACTATCACCATGGGCAATTTTGTTAAAATGATGAAATTCCACTACTTTGGGAGGTTTTAGAGTTCAGAGCAAGTGGTCTGAAGTGTACAAACATCCTAGATGTTTGAAATCTATATTTTTTTTAGATGTTTGAAATCTACATAAGTGTTAAAAGTTACTTTTACAATTTTGATTGTACAATTTGAATCTATAATAGTCCTAGATTTCTTAAATCTATAAAGTCCACAAATTCTGAAAATTATATCCATCCTAAATGTCACTTTTACAATTTAGAGTAGGTAGTTTGAAAATGACTCATGGAATATCGCCATTTTAATGAAATTTTCCATCACTATATAACCACCTTTTGCTTTATAAACATTAGCAGCTCTTTGAGGCGTAGAACATAACAACTTCCTAACATCAACCTCAATACTATACTAATTTTCTTCTATCTTCTCCCATAAATTGCTTTGTTAGTGGGTTTCCTCTCAAACTTTTGCATGCAATGATCTACTTCATTCCAAAGGTGTTCTATAGGATTGAAGTCAGGGGATTGTGGATGCCAACTAACTTTAAACTTCTATACAAGCAATCAATTTACAACATAATTTGCAGTATGTTTAGCGTCATTGTCATGCTGAAAAATGACACTATCTTCCTCTAAACCTTTGCATTTGTGTAGTCTCCATAAGTTTTGTCTCCAAAATCTCTTGATACAGATATCTATTCATTTTTTTTCAATCAAATGAAGCTTTTCAACTCTTTCCCAATTCATACAACTCCAAATCAATATACTAGTCCTTTAATCATTTAACCTCCTTACAATGTCATGATTGTCGCACTCATTAAGAATTCAAGATTTACCAAGTGAAGCTTTGTCTCTCAAACTCCTTTTTTTAACCAAATCTTCATACTATGTCACTACAAGTGCTTTGAGGAATGTCCAAAACTATTGAAATTTCACTATAAGAGTTGCTTTACTCGTGCATCTCAAGAATTGTCTTTCTCTTAGTTTCACATCTCCTAAGAGCCATAGTGAGTCACTTGGAGCCACTTTAAAATGTTGAAATTTTTTTAGCACAAAAAAACTTCAAAACAACACTTGCATCGATAAAATAGTAGTGTGCACAACTTGTGTGCAAATTAAGTTGTACACAACATTTCAAGATATTTCATAATGTAGATCTTCCAAGTGGCTAATTTTCAAGGAAATGATGATAATTATATGCTATGTGATTTTCTTCATAAATGCAATCAAAAAATCTTTAACAACTTCACTTTACAACCACTGCTTGAACTATTTTGGGAATACACCTTTTTGTCCAAATACTTCTACTGGCCATTGCAATTAATCCACCTCCAGAAAATCATTCATTCTTTCTCTTCAAAAGATGGAAGATAAAAACGACCTCCCGTTCCTCACTTACATCGAACAGAAACAAAATGATCACAGAAAATTTAACGGCTTGTCTCTCAGAGTCCAAGGAACAACAAAATTGCAAAACAAGTGTTCACTTCTCATGAATATCGATTGTTAGATTTTGTCAAATTAGCGGTATTCCAGTACTTTGGCAGAACTTAGAACACAAATCCATGCAATTCCTAGATTTTAGACCTTCTAGTACACTCACCACTCAGCACTTCGTGATTAACGTGGTCCCTCCCCCAGCCTGACTGCGCGCCTCCGCCCTCCAGCAATCACAAGAACTTCAAAGACAGCGAACGAGCGTTTTACAAGAACCTGGGGTGCAGACAGAGACAGGCGGATTTCGCATACAACTTCAGCACTTATCTCGCGATCACAGGGGGGCTCATATTCAGTTCCCGGTGTTAAATTTCCCGGTGAGTCCCACTTTCACAGGGAACTTGGGATTTCGTTCACTACTGTTTTAGTACCATTCACTACCCAGTGAACTGGCCCAAGTTCCTTGTGTTTCCCGGGTGTTTTTCCGGTGTTCCCAGTGTACACACAGGGAAAAGTGGGACTCACTGGGAATTTTAACACCGGGAACTGAACATGAGTTTCCTATGGATCAACGAGAACGAAATCCGTGAGTGCGGAGCAAGGTGTCACCATCATCCAAGTACAAAAACTCCATTTCATAGAGCAGCTCTGCATTTCACAGCTTGGGTACGGACTTTGAATCGGCAACTTCGTTAAATTGAAGATTCAGGTACCAAAAATTGTTCGTGGCCCAAATCTATACAAACCTCCCACAAACTAGGACAGGTACGGACTTGTGCGTTTTAAAAGAGCCAGAGTTGTGGAAATACGCCAATTTAACGAAATTGACGCTTTCAGGCTCTATTCCATACTCAAGCTGTGAAATCACTCGACTTATGATCCCAATCCAGGCAAATTCACAAGGAGCTCCTAGAATATTCCCTTAATACAAAATGGGAACCGAGGGTCAATTTCCATGGTACACAAGAGAGAAAGGGAATTACCGTTTTCTTGTGATCTTCCTTACTGACAAGTGGGAGAGTATTTCCTTTATCCACCTCCCCATTTCTCTCCCCCTCATTTGTCAGTGATATTGTGGGAATCACACTGGGATTCCAGCATAAATGGCCTACACCTGCACCCCCCCCAAAACAAGCTCCGATGCCAAAGTCAGGATTCACAAAGTTTTAAACAGCAATGCAATTTAGGGTGGTCATGCAGTGTTCACTTACACGAAGGCTAAGTGGTTATGAAATTGCATTTCTTCCAAGTTCAATCCATTGTAATTCCATAGTTCATATGCAAGGGTGGGAAGGAAACTTACCCCAAAAAGCAGTACGTTCCCTCAGCACCCCAGCACCGAGATCTTCACAAACACTGATGATCACAAACACCGAGATCTTCACAAACATCAATTATCCACTCAACCGAGTTCCCGTGTAGCCTCTTTGTCACCTTGAATGTAAGCACCTGTTTCACCAACATGTGCTAAGAGCAACTGTATTTTCCACCAACCAATGCCACAAACCTTTTCGAGCGAGGTCCCAATGGACATAAGAGGCAAAGTTCAACGGTTCCAACCAACTCATCACGCTCTACAGGAATCCCTCCATTGGCAATAGAGTCCCTTCCTGAACTTCTAGCAAAAGTAACTTCAAGAACAATGCCATATGAAAACGGATCTCCCTGCTTCCAACCTTGCTTCTTAACAAGCATGAGGTTGTTGATTTCAAGGAATGGGGGAGCACAACCAGGCTGTCCAACCTCTAGCAAGTGGGTTCTAGGAGCAACATCTTCAAGCTCATAAGCCACCACATACTGTTGCTGGGGCATTGGCAATTGCATAAACTTGTACAAAAGTTGTCGCACTGGTCTCAGAGATGTTTCCTTGGGTCGAGGATTCAGAATTTGCATCCCTGAAGTGCAATGAACTAAAGGCATGTTTGAACGGTGGTCTTCCATCCACTGCTCAAAATATGAAGCTGCAAAAAAGACTTGCATTTTTCCATGCAACTCGTGAATGTAAAAGGCCAGAATCTTTGCTTTCCATGTCCAAGAGTGGTCTGCAGACTCCATACTGCTCAAGTCTAGTTGAACCAAGACAAGATCACCCACCCGATACTCTATGCCGTGTATCAACACGAAACTAAGTTTGTACAAATCAAAGGTGAAAAAGCTCACATTTACGTTGGTTAGCACTTCCATCTTCTCCAAAATTCTTCCAAATAGAGAGCCATTGGAGGGGTAGCTTGCATCACAATGGGGCATTTGGGACCAACGCAAATCCCTTTCTCTTCAATCAGACTTTTGCATGCATATGGTTCCAATTTAGGAAGCATCTTGGACAAATTCAGTGCCGTCTTCTGAGAGTGTACTACAATGGCCCGGTCTTGATGCAAATCAGCACACTCTAAAGCAATCCCCATCTCCGGAGTATTCACTTGCTGTGATTTGAAAAGAAACTTATGCACCTCGTTCGTAACTCTCTTGCTAGGCCGCAAGCCATCCTTGTCAAGTTTGATGTAGGAAAATGTCTTGGTAAAGAATTGGTGGCTAAAGTAGTGAAGATAGGACACTTCATTTGCCTTCTGGTTGGTAGGGATAGCCATGTAATTCGATACTTCTCTCTCAAACCCATAGCACTATAAGATGTCATAGCATCCATAACGCACAACATCACAAATGATAATAAAATTAGTCAATTTGTCTTTATTGAAGAACTAAATTCATACATTAAATCTCGAAGTCGTTTGGAATTACCAGCAATATGCTCCAGCGGTGATGAATTTGGTCCAACGCTCTCTTCAATTCTTACTGGACAAGCTGATAGAAGGCTACATGCTGTTTCCATTGCAATCTTCGTCCATCCATATTTTCGAGCATGAGAATGGAACAATTGACAGATCTCAATCAATACCATCCCCACTCCACCCAAAACTGTATCTCCCTTCAGATCAAGATGGTCAAGTATGTAAGGCAAATACCACATGACAAACATCTGGTACTCCTTTGCCTTGTAGTATCCCAATGATTTGAGCTTCCTTGGCCAACATCCCCCAAGCCCTTTTGGCTTGTGCTGAGTTGCAATGGCAAGAGCTCATCCATCCGGCCCACTGCAGTCATGCTCCCAACCAACAATGCAACATATTTCTTGAATATGTTGAGAGAAAGCGTATGCATTACGTCATGCACAAGGTCTAGAGAGACATCAAACCCGTACAAATGATGCAACCTCCACATGATAGAATACCCTGATATGCCTCCTTTCCTCTCTACTTCCAATCTTTCTGGCCCTGGATGCAATTCTCGCCACTCGCTGCTAACTTACTCTCACAACTTCTTGGAGGATGAGAGTAGCGAGCTTCTTTTTGAGTGTCACAATACATCAAGCTTGCTCGAGAGCTTGCCGTATTCCTTCGAGACTCGAGAGACACTTTGTGGCGCCTACAACCTCCATAACCTCCATCACTGAGATTGACAATTTTGCATTGAGCTTTCAAATCACCCGCATACATCATTAGCATAGCCCGCAAGGTAACTGATCCATCACTGCATCCAAGTTCAAGATGCTCACTAATGAGATGTGGAGGATAAGCATAAGCCACAGGAAATCCTTTGATGTACATATCTTCCAGATCTTGGATGAATGGTTCTAAAAAGGCATTAAGAACACTTCCATCTCCATGTTTAATAATCTTACTAGAACTGGCTGGTATGAAAAGAATTGGAATAGGTCCCAATGATGATAATATTAAGTGACAATATTAATTGTCTTAATAATAATTGTCTTAATATTAAGTGACAATTCCAATTACCTGAGTCGATAAATTGGCACGATTCCGGCGCCAACATTGTGACATATCTCTACATACATGGAGGTCTAATCCTAGGATTGCTTTGGATTCATGTTTCAGAGCGCGTTCTGACCAGTGCCGGCCATAGTATTGGAATACCGCGAATTTCATCTTTCAGGTGTTTCTGTCTCGATCAAACACCAGCAGATGTAAGTCTGAGGTTCTGTAACTGAATTCACACAACCACCACTGGTCTGAACGTCAACTTGTGAAACTGGTGGTATTCTGCGTCGACATAGCAATCGATTCATTGTGGGTACTAGCTGGTCCCATGCCAGTAGAATCGAAATTGAGGCAGACAATACCCACTCTACTAAGGACCTCCAGTACGTCTGCAACCTTAATTAAGCTATCGATATCGGAGTATGTAGCTTTACCGATTCAGACAGACATATCAGGCGTTTCCGAATGAATGGACTTCCAAGGCATCACTTATACCTGTCATGCGTCAGATATTGGTACCCGAGGCTTGTACAGACAGGTTTATAAATTAATTATTAATTAAAATGGAAACTTCATTTTGAGTGCACTGTAAATTGGTGGTATAATTTTCCTTTCAAAGTAAACTCGCTACGATAGCTCAAGATTCAAGCCTGAATTGTCCATCTAGCTTTGCCGTTTAAACCCCATATTAAATTTACCAAGTCAATTAAATTCCCCGTCGTGCTCCTGAAGGTAAGGTTCCTTGTGGGCCAATCATGGAATTGTATAGTGGGAAGCCTCTGGTCGAGGACATTCCGCTCTCTGATGGCCTTGCCTCGCGGGCGAAAGCTGGAGCTCTACGGCCATCACCGAGTGGAGCGGCCGAGATCGTAGGCTTCCCACTGCGTTAAGCAATGGAGGGAACCCACTGAAACCACTGAAATAACCTCGCGAGTCAGTCGCGACTCAACTCTGAGCTTGGTCTGCAGTCGGTGAGTCTCCATGAGTCGTGTCGTAACTTTGTTGTTTGTCTCTTTGCTTGTTTTCCGCCAGTCCACCTGTGCCTGGCCGGGCCCTGTACCGTGTACTCTTTCTTCGCAATGGAAATTTCAGTTAATTTATGTTAAAAAAACAAAAACACTGAAATTTGTTTCAATTTGTTTCAATAGAAAATAATTTCCTGCTTGAAAAAATACAAAATTTATGCAGCACAAAATAGGGGGTAGTTTTGACATTTACCCTTGGATGGGGCAATAAGGGGGTCAATCCTCCCTAACCTGGGAACCAATGTTTGGGATATTTTTTGAGTTCTATTAGTTATTTTCCTTCAATTCCCATATTGAACTTTCTTCAAGTATTGAATTTAATTATTTTCTCTATTTTTTACTCAGAGTAAAAAAAAAATAGATTTTTTTACTACTTTTTTGACAATGTTTTCAAATTGCAACCGGATTTTTTCAAAATTCCAAAAAGCTAACTTCAATGAACTAGACATTGATTTTTTTAGCATTGATGGATTTTATGATTTGACAAGTAGCTACACTATAAGAGGGTTTTTACTCTAAAGCATGGACTTGCTTTTTGACCAAAGTAGCCATTCAAATTTTTTCAAGGTAGTTTTTGGTAAATGCTAAGCATGTTCCATGTTGGTCTAAAATCAAAAATTAACATTTAAATTCATTTTTTGAATCCAATCACTTATTGGAGTTACGCATCGTGGCATGTTCTACTAGTATTAATTGAGTGACTTTATTATAGGAAGAATTGCTTTAGCCCCCCTTGGAATGGTTAATTTCTTTTATTGTGGTTGTTGAAAGTGCATGTTAAATTCTTACTCATAAGGTTATAATGAAAAGTGAAAAGAGATTCCCAATTATTTTGTCAAGTGATGCTCAAGGTCTATAGAAATATTAAAAGATTTAAAAATATAAAAAATTCAATGAATCTTTACTATTTGTGACTTTTTCTTGCATGATTGATTCTATAAAAAGCTACTAGTGTTAAATTTTTTTTTTCAAACAAATCTTTGATTATATATGATCCTAAAGCAAATGATTTAGGAATTTTTTGAAAACCTTTTGATGGTCAGTAGTCAAATACATTTATAAACTACAATTTTATTTGGAATTGCTTTGGTGATCCTAAACAAGTAAGATTGCTCAAGATCCAAAAAGACATTGATCTTTTAATATCATTGTTCAATTATTATAACAATTCTTGATTTGTCATTAGAGAAAAAAGTAGCCTTCTCGAGGGCCACTCCAGAGTAAGTATTTTATTTTGGTTACTGAATTTTTTTCCTATTGTTGCTCACCTTGAATCACAATGTCAAATGGCTATCAATGGTTCAAAAGCCAAGGACAAAGTGTTCTAAAATCAAGATTTATGGTATACTAATGCATCTTAACCCTTATTTTTAAGGGCCTTGTCAAATTTAGTTGAATTTAGTTAAATTTAGTCACATTAAGTAGCTTTTGAAGCTAGTTGCCCTAGGCTTTGGCAACTAGCTTCAAATGCCACTTAATTTGGCTAAATCTAACTAAATTCATACACTTTGCTAATTTGACTTAATTTGGCTACCTGTACTTTTCTACCCCTTGCCAATGTATTTTAAATATTGTTTAGAATTTGTCAAAATGAAAATCCAACTTCATTTTGCTGAAATTCACACACTCTAACTACACACTTGCGACGTATTCTATAGACTTTTTAGACCTCAAAAAATAGACTAGATTGTCACTCTATGGCGGCCCATCTAAAGGGTCATATTTTCTTTAATGTATTTCTATACGTCTAACAAAATTTTGTGGATTTACAAAAAAAATCTTTAAAGAATATAGAACTAATTCGTAACTTCATCTTCCAACCAATCTTGATGATGAATGTAATCTACCTAATTCATTTTGATTGTGTATAAATTGCTAGCTTAGTAATTTGATGCATCATTTTGCCGTCATCTATCTTTCATTTATGGCAATTTTAGATCATTTTCTAAAAATATAGTCCAATTTTCAATTTTGACTTTTAATTTTAAAACATTCATTGACTTTTGAAAATTTTCAATTCCAATTTTAAACTTTCAATCTCAAAGTTGCATAGGAAAAACTTATTTTTTCTTAAACACTCCAACACATCAATAACAATTTGAATCAATTCTATTGATTCAAGTTTCTCAGAAATGGATTAATAACAATATTTTGAGAAGTATTTTGATATTGATTTGAAAGCAAAATCAATACCTAATTTATTTTCAAAATACATTCTTAAATGTATTTGAATCTACTCAAGTAGCTCAAGAACTAAGAAAAATTTGGATGGATGGAAAATGCTTCTATTAGAGATAGAAGATGCTCTATACTATTATAATTAGAAGAGTTGAAGAAAATTTAGATGAATAAAAAATGCACCATTCAAAGATTGAGGATACTCTATATTTTGTATTGCATTTTCAACTAGCTCAAGTACTAAGGAAAATTTGGATGAATGAAAAATTGCATCATTTATAGACCACGGGTACTCTTCACCAATCCTTTGGAGGTGGAGCACCATGAGGTCAAATTGCACCAATTGAATTTTCTACTTTTTGCTAGATAAAAGTAGTCTCTTTTTGCCTAAGAATTTTCAATTCTGTTGAAAATATGAATGAATTTGCTATATTTTGATAGAAAAGTGTATGAATAGAGTAGAAATGAGTTTTTTGGTTGTAGAAATGGATGAATGTAGATATAGATTGTGCTTCATCAAATTTTAAGTGATTGTCATTTTGACACTTTTTTAACCTTTAAAGGATGCAGCCCCCTATGATCCAAGGTAGGTGCCAAAATGTTTGGATTTTTGAACAAATAGGTGCATTATTTGTTTGTACAATGGGCAGTAAGCTTCATCTATTGGCCACTTTTAAGTCTCAATGTTGGTTAAGTGTTAAAAACAAAAACAAAAATTCTTTCCTTCCCTACAAATGAACTTTAGAATGTTAGGGTTTAAAATTTTTAACACAAAAAGGTGTCTAGTTTAATTTAGACCAATTTTGGCCCCAATTCTATCTGTTCAAACATCCAAATTTGCCTAGAAAATATCCTAATTCCTTCAAGGTTCTCATAAAATTAGTGAATTAATGCTAAAATAGGTAATGTGTCAATCCTTGATTGGTGGGAACTTAAGTGCTAATAAATACGTGGAAGGGTGGTTATGGGGTGTCTATGACTCCACTCTATACGTGGTTTTGTAATTTTAGGGCAGACCACTTCAAAAATTCATAGAAATTACAATTTAAATTGGAAAATTATAATTCTACTTAGGTCCCATCCATGAAACAAACGCAAACACCTCTGAAAAATATGTGCCCCTCTTGGAATTGCCCTCGAGATAAGGTACCTACACCTAAAATCACACAAATATTCAAATAAGCAATTGAGCATGGTTTTCATTATTATATTGGAATTTTTTTTGTGGGATTTTATTGATAGTGAAAAGGGGATTCTATAGATTCTCTTAGAATGCATTTTTTGAACACCATATGAACAAACTACAAGTTTTCAAACTGTTGAAAGTAGGTGTTCGTAAAAGCGATTATAGATTCTCATAAATAGTGTGAATACATTTTAACCCTTCAACAACAAACTGGTCACTATAGAAATCATCTGAAATCATCTGTTTGGGTACCGTGTGAATTGTTGGCTTAAAAAAATGCAAAAGCATTCATTGAAAGACAAAGCTACTATAGAAGACGTTCTCTTTTCCCACAAAATTTGGAGGATGAATAGTTGCACTTCTGTCCTATATGAAGAGATCATGTGTCATCCATCGGACGCAAATTGACAGACTTGATGTTTAAGGGTTAAGCAAGAATCAATAGTGTGTGATTTTAGGAAGCATGTGATTTTAGGTGTAGTTGCCTTATTCATATTGCAAATTGAGGTGCGTGTAAAGGTGCTAAGAGGCTTGTCTTCCCTTGGTAGGGCCCACCAGCTCAAAATACGGGCACTGTTCGGTGGGGACCACAGGCTCGTCACTTACATACCCTAAACGCCGTCTTCTTGCTGCGTACGGCATTTCTCAAGCCAGGCAATACTACCAGACACGGTACAGACGTCATACAGACTTCGGGGGTAGGACGTCAGCTAATAAAGCTAAGCAGGCGATCTCCGGCTTCATTCTCAATGCTCACAGTTTCCTGATACAAATCAACTTAGCTTGTGATCTGATGTGCTTGCGACATTGGCTAAAAACATGCATTGACATTACTCATTTTAGGTGGTGCATTGGTGTAACTATCGGTGTATCGAGTGTTTCATTGCACCGTAAGTTGTGAATATTTGCATTTAGTTGGAGTCTCATCGCGATTGCCGCATTCTTTGTGGTCGGAGAGTCTGTGGCTGCGGACAAGGAGGTTTTTTAATTGAGTGATTGAGGGAGAAATATTGCTCGCGAGCTTGCTCCTGCCATGGCGCCCGGTTCAATTTCGTCCATCCAATCGGATGCTCGAAAGTGCCTCAGGTAATATACTAGCTCATGGTTTCTTTGACGAAATGAAATATACGTTTCAATTTGCTTCCTACTGGGCAGAAATGATGGAATGCGTCTTGAAGTTCGGTACTTTCTTGCAATGCGCCGTTCTGCAATGCGTCGTAAATTCGTAGTTTCAAGCAGTAAGTTCGTAGTTTCTTTTCATTGTAGTGTCGAAAGGAAAGAATTGCAAGCGACATTGCTTTAATAGCGTCGGGATCATCCGTAGATGTCAAGTTTGGTGCGAAATTCAGTGGGGAACGGGTGCACCTAAACCCTAATACGTTTGTAGAGGCCAGCCAATTTCACTTGCTGATTTTGTGATGATTATGTATTCGTATTTGCTACATTGTTCTCGGTTAGTTTCTACTGTGTTTGGCAGGCTTCTGAGAAGCACTGCTCCTTCCTTCCTCTCTTCTGTCGGATCCATCGATCTCATGTTGACTGTCGTTGTCAATTCCAGTGTTGCAAGGGCATGTCCAAGTCAAACAACATCTGCAAATTATAAACATAATAAGAGCTGATGGACATCAAATAGGTGTCTCAATCTGAACGAACCGCAATGAACCGCAATCTAACATTTCTCTGTAGATTTCCCTGCCGACTCCAGAATTGTAGTTTCATAAAGGTCTAAAATCTAGGACAGTTATGAATTTATGTTGTGAAAGGTGCCAATGGTGCCATAGAATTGTATTGGAATACCGCCTTCGCTACCTCGCGGGAGGGATTTTTTCATAACCCTTTCGTTGGAGGTCTTTATGGCACGACAACCTCTGACACGAGGGCAACAGTGCTCGAAATCATGACTTACAGTAGGTCGTGAATATCGTGTCCCGAACTCCCGATGCATGTCACTGTCCTACTGTAGAATGAATAGGATACCATCTCAGGAAACAGGCGTCTGGATTGACTACATATTTGGTCACTGTGTTCCGATCCTTCAACTACTAACTGCTCTCAATTGATTTCAATTGGATTGGAGTGAAAACGTGCGTATTCTACTTCTTGTGATGACATTTAGCACCTCTGTACATAGCACATGATTTACAGCATCAACTGAATTTCTATCTCGTTGATTCCTGGGTACATATCCAGCATAATGAACTACTGATTAACTGCTTGTGTCGGGTGTAATGATTCCTCCAGGCGCCAGGTTACCAGCTGTGCTGTGCCAGAGAGAAAACCATGGTCCGTGGATGAGACCATAGTCGAAGCAGTGACCAGGAGAGAGGATGGGCATGCACAAAAGAATGATGACAAGAAAAGCGGCAGGAATCTGTGCGATTTCTCAGATGAAATCCTGGACTCCATCCTGGCAAAACTCGATTACCAAACCTTGTTTCAAGTGAAAGCAGTATCCAAGTTGTTCAAAGCCCGCGTTGAGGATGACGGATATAATTGTTGCCGAGAGAGCCAGCAGACCCGAGAGGCACTGCTCACAGGACTGCACTTCTACGTTCGCAATGATAATGTTTGGCGATGCGCTGGCTTTGACTTGGATACCCAAACTTGGATGAAGTTACCGCCGTTTGCAATGCTCCCAAAATTGGACACCAACTTGTTCAAAGATCATTCCATTTGTGGAGCTGGTGGCCTCTTGTGTGTCTATGTCTCTGCAGTCCAGTCCTCTCTGGCATGTCAGGAGATCCCGGAGAAGATGGTAGTCCTTAATCCTCTGACCGGAAGGTGGAGGGAGCTCCCGCCTCTGAACCATCCCCGGAATCCTGTGCTACTGCAGATGGTGGTCGCTTCAACGGGAGATTCTTTCCAGGTTATCGTTGCCGGGAGTGCGAGGATCGGTGACGAGCATCTCTCGAAAATCACCGAAGTGTTTGATTCTCGCACCTCCGTGTGGACTGTGACCGAGGACGTTCCTGGGCCTCCCTTTGCCTTGAACGAGCATCAGAATGGCGCCTACATGAACGGGCTTCTGTATTGCATCGCGTTTTTGGATGGCGACCGTGGGCGAGGCCTCCTGGCGTACAGTGTGGATGAGGGGAAATGGTTACCTCATCTGGCATGCCCTTTGCCGACTGCATCCAACTTGAACATTATGCAAGTGTCCAATATCAACGGAGAGATTGTGGTGTTCTCGGAGATTGAGCACAATCCTCATAATCCGCGTCGGACTGTTGAGCATCGCATTGACATACTTCAGAACGCAATGCACCCCCATTCAGGCGCAGGTGAAGGTCCAACGGAGAAGTGGAGGAACGTGCTGACGGAGGCGAAAGTTGGCAGCAGTCAGGCCGGGCTTCAGATGTACCCGGAGTACACCTGCTTACCGTTTGGTGCGGGTAGGCTTTGCCTTTTCAACGGCATTGCACACACGGGCGTCATTTACGATATGAGAAGTGGAAATCGCACCGGGGATTTGAGTGCGCCAAGTTGGGATGGAAGTGGAAAAATGAATTTCTACAGCTTCAACTCCCCAGCATTCCTTTTTGAGCCTAGTTTCAGAGGCAATCTGAAACTGGAACTTACAAACGGTTCGGCCGGCAGAGTATGTTTGTAGTGTTTTTTTCCATCAGACCCGAACACTGGACTTCGTGACCTTACCAGTGTCTGGAAGAGTTTTTTTTCGGAGTTGATGCTTTCCTGTCGTTCCAGACGATGACCACTTTTCCTCCGATCAACCTCGCTGCATCAATTGTTTGCGAAGTTTTGAAGTGTGGAAATGTTGTACAAAATGTATAGACGTAGAAACTGATCAATAAACGAACAGTTGTTTGTAAATGAAAGGATTTGCAAAGTTGGCAATTTACGGACTCCATTGCTCAGTGTCGGTTATCTGAAATACTGAAGAATTATCAATGCTAGCTTGCATGAGGGAAGCGCTAGCTCCCCATCCAGTTCGATCGGACCCCAGCTCATGAACATCTTATCAATTCAACCTGACTGGGGAGTCGGAATAAAAAGTCTGTAAGCATTCTCGTCTCAAACTAATTGGTCGATCCCCGCGTCCGAGACTCTGCGTGGATTGATTAAATCTTTCAATAATGTTGCCAGCAGAGTTCGGTACATGATGTGACCTAACTAGTTAATCCACCCATGGGGAATTTCGTTAAAATGGCGGCATTCCATGTGCCATTTTCAGACCGCCCGCTCTGAATTGTAAACATGACAGTTACGACAGGTATAGTTTTCAGGAATCTTGAACTTTAATAGATTTAATAAATCTATTACTACTGTGAATTTCAGACTGTATGATTTGAATTGTAAAAGTGACATCTAGCATCGGTGTAGATTTCATACATCGAAGAATGATATAGTTTTCAGGCATCTAATACGTTTATACACATCAGACCACCCGCTCTGAACTGTAAAAACTGTCAAAGTAGTGGAATTTCGCCATTTTAACAAAATTGCCCATTAAACTTTTTATTCAACTCCCCAATGTTTATGAGTTGGGTTCCGATCGAACTGGATTTCGATGGGGAGCTACGCATTCGGCCTTGCCTGATACTTTAATCTCGAGTTGAATTATAATTAACGCAGTCAATTCCAACATGCATGCTGGATCTGCTTTACTTAGGAGTTAGGGCTGCTGGCATCTACCCCCAGGGTGGTAACTCCTGTATAATATGCAAGGGGACCATGTATAATATGAAGGGAGAAGAGCGAAATAGCTAAGTACTTTAATAATGTTATCAATAACGTTAAATGAAGTTTTAATAAAGCTTTTGCAATGAGGAACTAGGGTTGAGATTTCTAATAGATTTCAATACCTTGTCTAGGAAAGTCCAATTTTAGTAGTACTTGTTCCACGTTTTGTTTCATAAGGAACATTAGAATCTTGAAAGTAAGATCTATTCTATCAAATTCTAAATCTACCAACTACTTATTAATGATAGAGTTTCAAGCACTTTTGATGCATAGTTAGTTTTGCAAGAATGACAAATCATCAAAGTTTGCAATGTCCATGCTTGTATTTATGATACTATTACTTTCTATTTCAAATTTGTGAGGGTAATTGTGAGTTCTTATGTATTCACTCTTGGTAAATAGGCGATTACAATCAGGTTTTTTATGTTTAGGGTTGGTTTCTATCCTAATGGATGCCTAACTTTGATCCATTGTGCCTTTTAAGCAATGAATCTTTTTTTAAGTTCCTAAATTGTATAAATTCACCAAGAAATCCCCTAACCTATCTTTATTGTGAATCCTAAATCAACTAACCTTGGTTCCTTGAACTACTATGGTTTTCTATTAAGAGTGGTTATAGTCTAAAATTATTTCCTTTAGGTTGTAGCTCAGATCATCTCATTTAAAAAAACAGAAGACTCATAAAATTAGAATGTTCTTATGGTCAGATAAAGTTTAGCCTTTAAAAGGCCACCCAAACTTCATCCACCTCTTTAGACCTCTTCCCTATTTCAAATAATCTTGAGTTTTGAACCCTAACCTTCAATCGCTAGCTTCTATTTAAGTTCCAAGTTTGAACTTGGATAGATGGTTTTCAACTAACTTCATCCATTTTGTGACTTTGACTTCATCCATTCCTTAACCTAAACTTCACCCATTCCTTGACTTAAACTTCATCCTTCAATCATTAGAAGAAAAACGTGTCTGGTACAATCGGATACTATGCAACTAGTATCCTATATAACTATCTTGCAACTATAAGACCTCTCTATTAGCACCAAATCTAAAGTAATTGTTTTATGTTGTTGTTTTACTCCATTGGTACATTATTTTAGTTGCAAAGTAGTCAATCTATAGTTGCAAAAAATGACTAGGAAACAACTAGGAAAAGATTGCAATTGTAAAATGACCATAGTTGTTTCTTAGTCAGTTTCTAGTTGTTTCTAAGTCGCTTTCTAATCATATACTAGTTGTTTCTTAGTTATTTCTTATAATACTAAAAATTTAACTTTTTTTATTGATTTGGTTGCATAGATTTGATTCACTTTTCTGTTGATTTAGAGAGTAATTTGTTGATTTGAATAGAAATCAATAAAAAAATGAACCAATTGAATGCGACCAAGTCAACAAAAAAACAGAATTTTTTAGTAGTAAAGCTAGTCATTTTTTAGTCACTTTTAAATCGTATACTAATTGTTTCTTAGTTGTTTTCTAGTTGTTTCTTAGTTGCTTTCAAAGTTCATTCTCATTTGTCTTATATCAATTATCCCATATCAATTGTAAAGAGTACCATTAGGTTGGACATATGGAGAATTTTCTTAAAATGGTGAATATTCCTTGACTTTGGCATTTTCAGGGTTCAGACTGTGCTAGTTTGAACTCTATCAGTGTTGTAGATTTTAGAAATCTACACCTCTTCTAGATATCTAAAATATAGACCTTTTCTAAATTTTTTAGATTGCTTGGTTTGAAAAAATTTTCTTTCCTAGATTTTGATATTTAGGAAAAACATGGATTTCAAAAATCTAGGACACTATTAGATTTCAGACCATCCAATCTAAACTTAGAACTATGAAAATGGCATAGAGAATATTGCCATTTTAATGAAATTCTCCATACATATAAGACTTGTAAATTGTTGTAGTCTTATGCAATGAATTTTGTTGATTTAATTGTAAGATTTTTACAATTTCTAAATTTTTATGATTTATAGATTTCTATAGAGTATAGATTTCTACAATCTGTAGAAATAAAAAATACTTAAAATCCAAAAAAAATTTAAATCTATAAGATTGTAAGGTTTTCTAAATCAATGAAATCTATTAAATACCAATATTTGAATTTTTGAAATCCAAGAAGAACATAGATCTGAAATTTAAAATCTATAAAAAAGTTAGATCTGAAATCCAAAAATCTATAAAAAAAATAGATCTGAAATTCTAAAATCTGGAAAAAGATAGTTCTAAAATTTTGCAATCTACAAATCATTGCGATTAGCCCCTCAACGCCCCTACCATTTTGTTCTTGGCAAAAGTTTTCTAGACCACTTATTAGAATGCAGAGCACAATGTTCGATGTAAGAAGTTGTTTGCACATTCACCGTTGAAATTGTTGCTAATCTTCGGGAGGAGCTCATTGATCAAATTTCTTAGGAAATCCACCGCTTGGATTGGGAGTTTATAAAGTTTGATCTACAGCAAGTACAATTGGGAAAATGACCATTTTATAGTAGCACTGGCCTTCTAGTCCACGAATGAGCACCTTCTATTTACTAGATTCACACCAAATTTTAGAGCATATAAGATAGCAAAGTCATAAATATTTCTACAAAATCTCAACACAATTGAACATTCACAGTAGAATTTAGAGTCTCTGAAATGACAATCACTCCACGGAATTCTGAGTAGAGCTTCTCTAAGGGCACCTATACGACTCATGCTGTACAGGTAACGTGACTAGCCGTGCAAATGTCAACTGGTTCACCTAGCTTGGCAGTTGGTCATGTGGCCAACTGAAACAAATACACGAGGTGCCAAAGATGGCTGAAGCCAATCCCTTCAAGCCCTACCTTGAATTTCTCAGAGGTAATGGCAAGTGAAATCAAATGTGATAGCCATTGTATGAACTAAAACATTGCAAATTCCCCCCCTTCCTAAAAAAAAGGACATAAAAATAAAACTCAAATGTGGTTACAAATGCTTCATACTGTTTAGCCCAATAGAGCTACAATTGGTTCAACCAAAATACCAAATGTCCGGAGTCCTACCAAGCTCAAGCCCTCGAAACATAGCTAATGTTCTTCCGATTGTTAACAAAAACAACAACCGTAAACCCTGCTACCACCCCTACACAACAATCTACAACCGCTAATAAAATGAATAGAAGAACTGCATCGAGTCGCAGGGTACAATGATCCTCTTCCTCTTCAAGGAACATCCAACTTCTGCACGCTCCGAGTTCATCCACCTACCAACTTTGTGAGGATCAAAACTGCTACCACCCAAACACAATACATGATTAGAATCAATGCGCCAATTGCATTGTACACTTCTTCAACGTATGAATAAGAGCAAAACAAGGCTCATCGCATAGCCAAACGGGTTCACTGAGTGGACCACAATCTATACAAACTTGTCACTGCTTTCTCTTGCAATGTTTACAACAATGAGGCCACCAAAAAAGGCTCCAAAAATACCATTCAAAATTTTTGGCTAAAAATGCCAAAGAAAATTAAGATAACTTGAACTTAACAAACCCAAATACATCAAATGGGGGGTTGTATGAAGAAGAAGATGGGTGACCTTTTATACTCTTTTGGGGCACCTCTTTTTTTTTTTTTTTCCTATGAAACCCTATCAATTAGGATTTTCATCCTAATCTCTTAGATTTTAATTCTTGTCTTCTAGGATTTTTACTTTCTACGTTGGTCAAAATTTTAACTTTTGGAGATTAACTTCAAAACACAAAGAGATTGTGCCATTGGCTTCAAAAATTCATTTTTAGTTTCATGTAACCTCTACCTCTTTTCCCTTTGCCAAAAGATCAAGGAAAACTAGCGTCAACTTGAGATAATGAAAAGGATAAAAATTTAACTTTTGAAGGTTACCTTTTCTGACAAAGGTGACTAGCTAGGGTTATCTGAAAGGCTCAAGGAAGTAAGAAAAGACCCTTTGTTGACTTTATTCCGACTTCATATGCTCGTAGGACGCCAGTCAACTCCACGAAAATTTTGCCATGTTGTAAATTCAGAGGAATCTTGTCGGTACGGATACTTTCCGCTATCAAAATGTTTTGAAACTTGTTGGGGTGAGTTATTACTATAAAAGAACCTATTCTAGTTTTTAGTGAGACTTTACTACAACTTGGATAATTTCTAAGAACTTTTCATTGTTGATTTAGTAGTTGATTGTTCAGAAAGGGTATCTTTGCAAGTTAAAAAATTTCTAAACTTTTTTTGGAACTTCTCATGAAAATTTACAAAGCATGTGCAATATTACATTCTTATTTTTCACATTTTTTATAAAAAGAAATAAAATCCTACTTCTTCTTTAAAGCATTGGTAACCCAAGAATCTTTCACATACAAGAAAATCTTGATGAATCAATGTCACTTTTGATTCCCAAGCATGATTATGAACCTAGATAATCCTTTTCTAGCCATAGAATTTTCCATTGGTCCATCTTTGAGGTGGTAACTCTTGTAGGCTAACAATTGGATTTCTACTATTTCATCAATGTAATGGGGAAACTCAATTAAACCTATCTTTGGGAATGTACCTAAGGATCTCATTGGACTTCCCTCATACCAATTTAGCCATGGTAGATCACTTGCACTAGTGGTTTAAGCCTTTTGGGACTATATCACTCAAACTTTCTAATTCCTACCAATCTCTGGTTTCTAACCTATGTATAGGTAGATATTTGAGGTATTTTAGGTATAAAATTCTATTTTAAACCTATAGACACATTTTTGTTTTTGTTTTTGTTATTTTTCAAAGTAAAAGACTAATGGTCCAGCGAGTTAGCTTTAAAAGCTGTTTTGAGTAAGAACTAAGTCAAATAGACATGGTAATGTGGAAAGGACCATTATACAACCGGAAGAGTAGGAAACAGTTAAGACTAATAAACAGGCTGTAACCGCAGGTTGGTTAAGGGCCAAGAACTATAAGACTAATTGTCAGGAGCATTTTGCTCTCTCTCTCAAGCATATGCAGTGATTGCCACCTTGTCAATTTGTACTTGTGCATTCCTTCAATAATATAGTCTATTCGTCATATTTTCTTTGTTGTCTAATTGTCGATTAACTAGGGATTGGTTTCGGCATTGTGTTGTTTCATTTGGAGCAGTTGCCAGTGATTGGCTTTGTTTCCTTGTTCTTTTGTTTCTTTTGTGTGACTAATTGTCGTGAGCTGTTATCTTGTCAAATCGTCTTTGTGTTTGTGAATGCAGTGAGTCATTAGTGAAGGAGACAAGTAGACAGTTAGCGAGTATTGAACTTGTCCAATTGTCTCTATGGTTGTCTGTGAGAAGTGGTGTAATCAGAGAGGAAGTTGAATTGTCAAGCCAGTGAGTGTAGTTGTTCTTGTTTATTTTGTTTAAGTGTAATGCGGTGTGTGTGTAATGTCAAGTTGTCTTTGTTATTTTGATGCAGAGGATAACTGCATGTGTATGTCAAATAGACGTTTAAGCCAGTGATTGGCAGTGTAGTTGAGAGAGCAGGTCAATTAGCCAATGATTGGAATTGTTCTTTAAACTTAGTTATAAGTCTAATAATCTTGCTGGGAGAGCAAGGCTGATTTTAGATTGTGTGTAGTGATTTCTTCAGAACCTAGGTATTGGCAAGTTTGCTTGACGGGTAGTCAAGTGGTCCAGCAGAGAGAGCTGTGTTAGTTGTGGATGTTAATTGATTGTTATTGAGGAAGAAGGATGCCATATCTTGAAAGTATAATTTTGTGAGACAAATAGACGGGTAGTCTTAGCCAATGATTGGCGTAAGGAGATATGTTTGATGACTACTTGTCTGTGAGAGAAAGTAGATCAAAATCACCAGTGATTGGTGTTATTTTAAAGTGAGAGTTCATTAAGAGTGGGTGGAAGACGAATAGTCTTTGAAGTGTTATAATTAAAATGAGCAACCAGGGAGTGGTTGGTGAGAGGTCAAATTGACAATTTGTGTAGGTGGATGGAGCTTGTGTAATCAGCCGTGTATGGGCTGATGTATGAAGTTAAATAGATAATTAAAATTGCGAGAAGTTAACCAGTGATTGGTGAAGCGGTTATTTAAAATTATTAAATCTAATAGTTCAGCGGATGTAGCTGAGGCTCAGTTTAAAATTGAGGTTGAGAGAAGTTGGAAGTCTAATTGTCTAGTTTGAGATTACAGTGATCGATTTTGTATTGTAGGTCCAGGTAGTTAGTGAGAACATGTCCAATTATCTTTGAGAGAAAGTGTATTGGATGTTGTTATAGTCTAATTGTCATTGTTGATCCGAGAGAATTAAGTAAAGTTTATTGGAATAATTATTGACAAATTGTTATATGTTTTAACTTGTGGTGATGTCGTTATCAACCTTGGACAAATTGACTTACAGAGAAGGAGTATCATGTTGATGAAATACAAGACAAGTAATCTGTCCTTGTTGTTTTCTTGGTTGTTGGTTGTTGAGATGTCAAGTAGTCCAATTGAGATATTTGCAAATTCATAGAACATTTGTATAAGTTAAGATTAGTAGTTGGAAGTTAGAGCAGAAATATCAATTGACAGTTAGATTTTATAGGAGCCATTGCGTTTGACAAATTGACATTACTGATAGATTGGAAAGAGATCCAATTAGTGAAATATTGATATCAATTGTAGTTATAGAAAGACCAATTGACCATAGACAGTGAATGTAATAGACTGTGAGAGTCTATGCTGTGGGGAAATGGACCAATTGTCTTGTTAAAGCGGATGGAGTTAAAGCGGGAGAAAGATACAAGATAAGTCTAATTGTCTAGAGCGCATTACAGATAAGATTCATTACCTTTGCATACTCCGCATACTAGGACCAATTGACAATTACAATTACAAACTTGTGATTTTGCATCTTGCATAAGTAGTAATTAGCGGTAGCTAATTAGCCTACTGGACTAATTGACCAACTGCCAAATAATTTAATTGAGGAATAATTAAAGATGGCATATCTATATATTATATGTGGCTATTTGATTAGGTCGATAGAATGCATTACAAGGCATGAGACTATTTGACCCACCTCGATTATTTGACACACCCAGTCTATTTGACATTAGCACACTAGAATAAGACTGCACAACATATTATGGAGTCTGCATTCATTGGATTTTGGGACGGAATACTAGTATTGGCTAATGTACCCCCTTGCACATTCACATTCACATTTAATTTAATTTAATCTTTAGAATACTAAATTGAGTGAATTCCTACAATGAAAGTGACCTTAGAAACAATACAATAGACTATTTGACCATTCCCAAACGAAAGAACCACCCTTAGGGAATTCCTTGGGGTTTTGATCCAAGCCAATTCCTATGCTACAAGACCAAAAGCAATATTGACATGTAACATACCTATTTTAATCCTACATTATTTTTTAGGCTTTTTGTTTATAATGGTAACTTAAATTGCAAAATTTGAAAAAACAAACAAACTTTGAATTGCAAGTGGCAAATTGGGGGCTCATAGTAATCAATGAATTTAATTCTTGCAACACACAAGCAACTTTAATGCTAATTGATTGAATGCTTCATTAAAATAGTTAGGTCATTTAGGTGGTCAATGGTGATGAATGCTAATACACAAATCATAATGCATGAATAGTTGAATGTAGTGAATGCAATAATGACACTACAATGGAAAGAAATTACAAATACTACTTTAATCACAACATTGCAAAATGGCGCACTCCAAGCATAGAACAGGAAGATATTCATACTAATCAGTATTAATCCTTCATTTAATCATGGCTTCCGGCTCATGTACTAATACAACCAGCCCAAGCCTAATACCATAAATTGAAATCAACCCATAGCCTTCAAATTGTAAAGCCATTCAGTTTAAATCCTTTCAATTTTAAAGAAACCGGTTATAAACTGTACAACAATAATTTCAATCAGCTAGAAATACTAAATTTTTAGTGTAATGTTGGTTTGAAATTAAATTGTTTATCCTTAGCATGATTCGAACCTGGTAACCCAGCAACCATTTAGTGGCTAAGGATTCACCCTTTCAACATATCAAATCCTAATAAAAATAAAAGGAAATGGTATGTTGGAGGGGTTTCCTATCTACACAAACATTCAAATATATAGAAAAAACATCTAGTCATTAGGCTGATCTATACCTTCATCATCTTCAATAGCATTGTTTGCAAGATATCAACTAGGGTTAGAAAACAAATATCAAAATTTTCTGGAGTTTTTCCACAAAGCAATAGCTTCCACCAAGAAAACATCAACATCATTTGTTGGACCTTTAAGTGCAATACGCATTATAGACTCCAAACTCCTTGTTTGCAATCTATTACGAAATTTTGTTTTTATACAATTTTGGACACTAAAAGCTCTTTCACATTGTACTGTGCTAACACATTGGATACGTGCAATATCAGCAATGGCAAGTAAATTAGAATACTTCAGCTGTAAGGTGAGATTCCAACTCACCATTGTCCACAAGTCCCTAAATGGCTTGTCTTGCCACTCTATAGTGGCTTGCAATTTGAATGCTAAAAACTCTCTCCTTACAACTGAAGCATCAATCATGGCTAGAAATACTTTTGATCCAATAGCACGATCAACACCAAAATGAGACAAGATCGTCTCCAACTCTATCACACCCCAAGATCTCAAACCCACTTGCCTCACATGCATGTTAGATGGACTTAAAATTTTGAAGCATCCAATCACACCATTATCTCCAAAACGAGTGTCCAATGCATCAATCACAACTTCAACAAAGACTTTTGAAATGACAAAGCTTCTTCAAGATCTGCCCCTATTCTATCCCGTATCATTTCCACACTATGAAATCTTCCACCTCTAATTTCTGAAGACAATCTCTTCAAGTAACCACCATGAGGATCAAAATCAGGAAGTATGTGAAACCCTGTTTCTTCATTAAAAGTGGAGGCATTCAGATCAGCAGTTTTATTGACAAACAACATGTGCAATTGAGCAATTTCTGTAGTAATGATAGAACCAACAGCAGAGACATCCACAAATTTGTACTGAAACACTCGACTCAACATAGAAAGAGAGTGTAAAATATCAGCAAGGAAATAAAGACAATATATAAATTTAAAATTCCGTAATTTTGTATACAAAGACAATGCAACATCGTCAACACATCCATCTTCATTGAGACTACGGAAATAAGTAAGCATTGATTCCAAAGAGTCACACAAAGTTGTAATTGCGTGCCAACGAGAAAGCCAACGTACCTTTTGATATCGTTTCATTGATTTCTCTGAGTCATTTAACTCCCTCTGAAGATTTTGTAATGCAGCGTTTCTCTTTGATGAAACCTTGAAAAACTTAGCTACACCATTTACCACACTCAGCATCAATCTTCTTGGACATATCTCTGCATTGTGGTTTCTTTGCCGCATCAAGAGCTGCAAGGTTAGTTCGATGAGCCACATAGTGAACAGAAGTAAGGAAGGGATTAACCTTCTCTTCCAATCGCGTTGCCACTCCATTCTTGCGTCCCAACATTGTGGCAGCACCATCAGATCCAAATTGCACACATTTATCTGTGTCTAATCTCCACTCTTTCAAACTTGTTAGTAAGGTCTCAAAAATTAAAGCAGCATCTTTTTTGCCATCAGTTATGTGCAATAAGCCAAGGAACACACAAACAATATCACCATCTTCAACAAATGTAGCAAAAACAACCAAATGACCAGTAAACTGAAATATCTGTACTTTCATCAATCATGAGTCCAAAATATTTTATATCACGAATTCTATGCAAATTTTTTTTCTGAATTACAGATGAGATGCAAAAGACAAAATCAGAACATGACTTTTCATCATGATACATTGTTTCAGTGATACAAACTTTAACAGAAATCAATAAGCGGTACAAATCAAGAAATCTTGCAAAAGGAATGAAAGATGTACCCATGTAATGGGCAACCCTAAATAATGCCAACAAAGCTTCATCAGAAGTTGTTGTAGCCTTTTTGATAACTTCAGCCATCTTCTTGCAGCCATTGTGAAAAGCCCATGATAATCTCTTATGCTCCTCACTTCGTGCATGATCTTGAAAAGCAGAAATCTTCACATTCACTGAACCAGTCTTTGCAAAAACTCCCTTTCCTCTCTTTTCACGACACACTTTGCAAAAAACTCGTCCAATGTTAGAATTGAATTCAATCCAATCAAAATCAGTATAATATGAATCTTTCCAAGCTCTATTAGCAGCCTCTACAGGATCAGCAAGTTTACTAGACCCTTCACTTCCCCTTTTTCCATTTGAAGATGAACCACTTCCTCCAACAACCTGCCTCTTGTCATTTTCAGAGAGCACTTCTTGAAATGATGATCTGAAGTATTCTTTCTGCAAGGTCCTTTGGCGCTTTGCCATTATCACCTTCATAACAATAAAAATATAATGATCAGCCCCCTAAACCCTAAATATAGTTATAAAAATAAAGTAGAAACAAATGAAACCAAAGAAATCATCTAAATCTTAGACCTCCAAGAACATTTATGAAATGAATTGAAAACAAATGAAACTCTCTAAACTATGCAGTCATTCATTTTAACATTCTTGCATGTCCAAAACAATCCTAAATTCTAAAAATCTTAAATTTATATAAGGATTCACTCCTTCCATTCAAAATTCAGTATTAAAATCAAGTAGAACTCTAACCCTAAGAACATGCAATTAATATTTCTATCTATTCTAAAATCAACCTCTTACACAAAATTGTCCAAAAATTAAATTCAGCCCTCACATCCACCCCAAAAGTAATCCCTAAAAAAATTAGACATCCACAATATAAAATCAGCCTATCCATGTACCTTAAAATCAATTTGTAATCAATCACAAGCCCCTACAATTTCCTATCAGCCCTCCCATCTATCCTAGAATAAATTTATACTTCAACAAATGCTTTCATAACCTATTATCAGCACCCCCTAAAACCTGAAATGAGGTCCTTACCAAACATAACCTTTTTTAGAATGCAATCAACCCTTTGAACCTCCCAAAACCAACCCAAAATGAAGCACAAGGTTTCAAATAATGTAATCAACCCTAAATCAACTCCTAATGAAGTGTAAGTTTCCAAATTTGAAATGATGCAATTAACCTTTAAGCACTATAAACTAACTCCAAATGCAACAAATAATTGGAAAATGACATTGATTGATGGAATGAAGCAAATATCAATGAAGAAATCTCTCATGAGATTAATCAATCTTCAAAACATACAAAAAACATAAAGAAATTAAAGAAAGTTGAAAGTTGGAATCAAGAATCCAATACTCACTGAATGAAATGATTGCAGAGGCGGAGGTTAGGTCGCGAGGCGAAGGTGAATGAGCGGAGGTACCACGACAAAGAAGCGGAGGCCCTGTGGCGAAAGAACGAAGGCACAATACGCGGCGAAGGAGCGGAAGTGGAGCATGGCAGGCAGCGAAAGAGCGGGAGCAAAGCACGGCAAACGCGAAGGAGTGGGAGCGGAGCTGCGGAGGTACGACAGGTAGCAAAGGAGCGGTCAAGTAGAAGAATGGAGACGCAAACGGCCGAAGACCAAAGAGCGGGAGTGGAGGCGTACTTAGAGAGACGTTGAGGAACTTGAGGGAGTTTTTTTTGACAAATGAGAGATTATTTTCGACCCCTCTCAATTCTCAACTTGACTTACACGCCTAAGAACCAGCCCACCCAAATCATACACAGCCGAGAACCGGCCATACCCTTGGGCCAACAAATCAAAATCCGCCTTTCTAATATTTTGAGCAACTAAAAATCCGGAACTCTAAGATCATAACAGTTAAAATCCTATTTAAATGATTTTTCATCGATTCTCTGGCCTGTAGTTAAGTATTTCAATCAGCTTTTTCAAAAAATCAATCAGCTTAGTTTACACTAGCTGCCGGTTCTTCCCATTCATTGACTCCAAGAAAGTATAGGCAATTTTGTTGAAATGGTAGTTTAGAGGACCAGAGAAGGCATAAAATTTGTTGAAACGCAACTTTTAAGGGTGACAAAATGCATATTTGACTCATGATTTTATTGCTTGTGGGATGGAATAGGGTCATGTAGGAGTTTAATATGGCATAAATAGGTGCCGCATAGACATGGAATTGGCTTCTGATGGAAATTGGGTGTTGTTTTTAGAATGTTATTGCAAGAGTGGATGTCAAGAAACTTAACAATTGAATATGAAGAGTAGTGGTTCCTAGCAATATGAAGAATAGTAAAACCAATTCATCAAATCCTCTTCCATGGCTGGGAAGCTTAGAGGTTATGATCAAGGAATGTCACGTGAGGAATGTACAATGAAAGACTCAAGTATTTTTGCCTGTAGTATATAGAAAAGTGGTAGAGACAGTGAAGTATGTTTTCTTTTGACAATTTTCCGGTCGTAGGTACAAAAGTCTTGGGCCCAGCTCCATGCACTTAGAGCAAGACGGCACTAAAGGGCAAAAAGTGGGCAACAACATTTACAAAATTAGCTAAAATTTGCTCCATCGCTACTTAGAAGTTTGCGTAGCCAAATGTACGTGGAAGCAAAATCTTTGGAAAAATTAGATTTTTGACAAGATTGCAATAGACAATAGAATTTGATAGCCAACTTGCAACTTCCTCCACATTGTAATTAGAATCTACTTAGTTGGTTTTTTTATTATAGTACTTCCAAGAATCCTCTACAACTTGCAAAATCCTTTTGTTTTACTTCCAAGGTAGTTTAATATTATTCACTCCCAAGGTAGTTTAATATTATTCACTCCCAAGGTAGTTTAATATTATTCACTCCCAAGGTAGTTTAATATTATTCACTCCCAAGGTAGTTTAATATTATTCACTCCCAAGGTAGTTGTGATGTGATATTTAGTGATAAACACTAAATAATGTAATATTCTTTATCCAATATGTGAATGATTGATGTAGTCATGGTTGCATTGCTGTAACAATTAATAAAACAATGGGGAGGAAAAAGAGTTCATTGAATTCAACATGCATACATGCCAATGAAAACATGATTTGTGTTCAAAAAACAAAGATTTTATTGAATATGAAAACTTCTTCTCCATAAAGGAAGGATGAAAGGGATGAAGAAGGGAAGGTGCCATTCTAAAAGTGTACTAACCTCTACCTTATTTGGCAAATGCATGCATGGCGGCCAATAACCAATAGCTTTCTATACGCCAACCAATAGGATCGGCAGATTTCTAGTTTGCATTTTTGGATTGCACTTTCCGAACTATATCCACACAAGTGTAGGGAGTCTTCAATTTGATCAACACTAGCAAGTGTTTATAATTTGTCAAGCACATCATTGAGAAAACTTTGTATGGCATTGTGAAGTCCATGATCAAATGTTGGTCAATAGCAATGCGAACCACTGTTAGCATTGCTTTTCTACCAAACAAATTGTCCTTTATCTGATTATGTTATAACAAAAATTAACAAAAAAGTGTTGATGTCGTTTGTATCCTTGGTCGTATTGTCTTGGATAGTACTTAACAAAAAATTGTTGTTCATTTTGTTATGATGGTCAAATAAAAAAAATAAAAATATTAATTCATTTATAAATTTGCTCAACGAATGACTGCCACTTGGCAAGCCAAAAATCGACCCAATACAAATCGCCACATAGGCAAAAATGACACATAGATAGGACTATAAATTAAACTTTATAATTTATCAAGAAAAAAGACAACCAATTTCTCATAATTTGAAGATTGGTGATAGAAGAGAAGAAAAGAAAAGACAAACTCTTTATACAAATGGGGTGGTAGAAGGTAGAACAAATCATATAGGATATGTGAATTAAGAGTATGAGTGATTCACATATCCCATATGGTTTGTTTAACTTTTTATTACCTCATTTGTATAAAGAGCTTGTCTTCTCCTCTTTTATATCACCAACGATGCCTCTCTTTTATTACCAACAAGTGAGAGGCATGTCCTTTTAACAAAAAAGTGTTAACTTTTTTGGTGATTTGAATGTTATACTATCTGAACCAATAAAAATTCAATGACCATTTTATTAGCTTGTACCAAGTCAACAAAAATTGTTAAAATGGTTAATATAGTACCCTAGTCAATAAAAAATTGTTAAATATTTTTTGCTTAGACACCATTTTTTAGTAGTGTAGGTGTAGCATTCACAGAGCTCCCTTATGCAATGTATATAAGTATGCGTATTGCTACTAATACCTTCCTCCCATCATTTATTCAATGGTACACTATACAAACAATCATCATCTATCGCCAATCTTCGCTACATCCTTACATTTATGAGAGTTAGAACTAAAAACAGTTAACTTTGTAGATATGGGGATTGGTACAAAGAGAGTTTCTATCTTAGTACTTGTTCACTAAATACAAGATAAGCTGTCAAGTGAAAGTAGATTCATTCATATCCAACAATATACAACCATCTTAAAATACTCCATTTCTTTTTGTGATGAATGTATAATGGTGGATATAAACAGTCTACTCCCACTTGATGACTTGTATTGTACATAGCTAACAAGTGCAAAGATACAATACTCTTTATACCAATATCCATTCCAAGTTCCAAAAATAGTAGATTGTGTCCAATCATGCCTACAAAAGCGCAAGGATGTGGTGGAGAATAGATGGTAGTCACTCCCATTATGATACCTTGAATAATATATCGTGGAGGTATGTGTCCATGCCTATGCCTTTCCTTTGTCATGTAAGGTAGCCCTGTGAATGTTACAGGCACTGTATTATATAGCGTACTCCCAATTATTTGTGTCACATGTCAATAAAATTTGAAGAAGAAGCTAACTTCCTCTATGAATATTCTTAATCTGGGCTACCATTGTTCCTACTTTTTTTTATACACAAGCAACAAGCTCAACAACAATCCATTCAATACAGAGATAGAGTCAGAATTAGTTAGTACTACAATTGACAAACATTTATCCAAAGTTCTCATAGTACTCTATAAGGATCTTGCAATGACATGCTTAACAATAGATGCCTATTGGCATTGGAGAAATGGTGATGCATAGATGCTTCTTTTTATTTGCAATAGCCCTAAAGTTACAATTTAAAAAGGGGCACATTTTCTACAACGATGCTAATGACATTGTACTATAGGGAAGAATGCTATGTTGAGAGCACCAATGTTGTGTAGTGACGAGGGACTAAAGCTATTTATAACAATGTGGATATCTATATTTCTATATTCAATGTGGGGATGCACTCGATTGTATTGCAAAGAAAAATGATGAAATGAAAATGTTTCTACAATCCAATATTCATGTACAATTCTATATTTCAACTACATTCTATATCCAAGTCATCCGTGAGTCATCCCAAGTCTAGAATAACGTTAGTGTATTAGGCAAATCTAAGAAACAACAAATAGCAGTTCAAATGTGAAAGGCAAAAGCTTTGTGCAACCTTCCATCATAACCTCCACAAATAAGATGTTCAATGTGCAAAATGTGAGGAAGAGGACGTTGACTTAGAAGCATTTGTTGAGGCAAACGTAGACAAAAGTCCCATCCTAAATTACAAGGGCATTGATCATAATGGATGGTTTAGGAAGGCACTGCTCGCAAGACACATAGACGGCTTTAATTTCACTGAAGTGATAATCATCAATGCCAATCCTAATACATGCATTGATGGACAGAGCAAGTTGGGGAAGGATGACATGGAGATTGTTGTGTTAGAAGTATACAACAGGGACCCCAACATCAGAGACATGTGTTTGTAGTAGCTTATGCGACAGGTGTTTTATCACAATAAAATGGATACATCAATATTTACAATCACACTCGTAAATGGCAAGCTATTGAAAAAGAACTATAAGGAAATAAAAAAAACAGTGGGCGTACGACGGTATCACTATAACAAAAGAGCACAAGTTGTCGTGTTGCTAGACAAAAAGACAAAGAGGATATTACATGAATCTGTTGCAAAGGTCTTCACGCAGCTCTACTACAACAAAGAGTGTACTTATAAGTTTCCTTCTTCTATCATTCATGTATTTCATACGAAAATGCACCTATAAACATTTCAAGTAAGGTTTAACAAGAATTTGGATGTTTATAGGATCATGCGCAAAGCTATCCTAAGGGGAAAGCAACTTGTCACTGAAGAAGGCATAGATATCTGTCCACATGCATAGAGGATTCAAAACATCATTCTCCGCATGTTCTAGATATACAAGGCCAAGGCCAACATTAAAGGTGCTCTACACAGCAACTTCAATCAAACAAAGAGAAGAACTCCTACTGTTTAGGGCATCAAGACTTTGTACTCATGACTAGAGGCAATGGACAACCATATGTGTCATTTATCTTACACCTTGCCTACCGGTGAAAAATTGTGCGTCAAAGTTCTTCCTATCGGTATCAAATAAAGGCAATTACTAGCCATCATAAATGAGGTAAAGCTTGCACATTGTATGCAACATCACTTGTGGCATTGATATTATAAGGACATGGATAAATTGCATTACCCATAAGAGTTGACAAAAGTCCATCAATTATATCTAATAAAGTGCTTATTTAGTGTGAAGACTGAATGGTCATGTGCTTTCCATTGTTTGCAAGCTAATGCAAAACTTGGGTTGTCACCACTTTTGTAATCATGCTTCAGTAAAATTCGAATGAAATATTTTATTGAATATGTTGTCAAAGGAAGAAGAGATTCTTTTGCAAGATGTAGCATTTCAGCATTTGCGACAACTTGAAGCAACTACGGGCTTTTTTCATTCCTCGAATGGAGGACTATCAACAAATTCATAAGCATTTTGAGAAGTACATGTTTCTATAGGAAGCTCATCGGCATGCCTACTACCATAGTAGATGGTTGTCCAAGTTATAACCTATGCAACTTTTATCTATTACGCACGTCAAAATGGATCATTTGAAAACAACGTGTTTTGCATTAGTAAGAAAAATGAAGGTTCTAGATGATTCATGACCCATGAAAGTATTGGAGATTTTTGCACATGGACACAAGGATGGTAAATACACACATTACAATTTGGATGTGTATCTAAGCGACAACAACTTCATGGTGGAGTCCATTGCCAAATTGTTGTGAGATTTGGAAGCTTTCCTACCACAAAGCCTTTACAATCTTTGTCTACAAAAGTTGACAATACCACGGGGGGTGCACTACAAAGGAAGTTCATGGGTGAAGAGCAACCAAACCCTAACTACCCATTTCTACTTTTCCTAATTACTTTCTAATAAACTATAATTTCAACCTACAATTTTGAGCTCTGTTTAACAATGTCTATAGGTTTCTATTGCCAAAAATTTCAATCCTAAATAACATGTGATACATTATCTAAAATTGTATGTTTTTCAACTAAAATATTTATAGAGATCACATGAAGATGACTATTGTATCAATATTTAGCCAAAATAAACTTTTAGTAGAAAGCTATTTTATAGAATTTTTTTTTCATTTTTCAAATTTTTTTTTCTTATATAATATAGGGATGTGAAAGTTATTTTTAGCTTTACAGTGTATCTTTTTTCTTCTAAAATTTGTAACTAATTATTATTAACATAAAAAAATACCAATAATTCAAAACATAAACTTTCAAAGTAGGAAAATCTATTCATATATTTTTTTTAGAAATAAAATAAAATTTTAGGATAGAATATAAGGGGTCCAAAATTTGATCACTCCTCACCCATGAACTTCCTTTGTAGTGCACCCCCCGGGGACAATACAGAGTTGTATCAAACATTACTGTAAAGTAGCGAGATTTGTGTTCAACAACTTGATTCTTTAAGAGGCGTTCTTGATTTGCCACATATGACCCTCCAAAAGATGACAAACAAAGCTAAGATTTTACATGGACTTAATTGATACATCCAACACTAGGACATATCCAAAGAAAATGGAAAGGCAAAGTATAAGGCCCACATGTTAAACTTAATGACATATTGGACCTGCATGAAAAATGCCCTGTTTTATGAAGTCAAAAAAGATCCTCCACAATCTAATGAATTGAAACAAGGATTTTGGTCTGAGACTTGACAATCTAAGGATCTTATAATAGATTTCATGCAAGACAGAAGGATGCGAGAGGAACTCAAGGTAGAAGATCTTTACATCAGTACTTTGGAGGAGAGGCCTCTATTATCATACAACATAGTTACTAATGTTTGTGAGGGATTCTACCTCTTTGTAAGGCCAAGATTGGATTGTTCTGAGCTTGTATGGCTTAGGAGGATAGTGAAGAATCCACAATTTGATCCCACAACAACCTACTTTCATGAAGTGTTGGTAAAGTGGTACACCCCATGTGGCATGTGGAACATCAAAGGACATGCAATAGTTGTGTGCAAAGTGAGATACAAAGCCTAATTTCAAATGGAAGATTGACTGAAGAGTTGACAAGGTCGGCTATGTTTCCACAGATAGCATTACAGCATCGTGAAAATTGAAGAAGAATGTCAAGAATAGCTTCATTATCCCTTGTATACAAGTGCAATTTGTAGTGAATCATTTAAGTCGAATTGCTAAGGAAAAACAACAAGGCTCATGATTATAAAATCGCCAAAGAGGGTTGTTTCAAAAATCATATTCGATGCTTGCGATGCTCCCTTGTATTGTGGAAGGCAAATCTCCACATATTATGTAACAAGTTGTGATAGTTTTTCTAGTCCAATGACATTGCTTTTGAACTGTGACAGTTTTTTGGTAAACTATGGACATCATGGGTTGCATGCTCCTCAATATTTGTACACAACCTTCATTTTGTTCAATCTAAAAGACAATTTTTTTCCTTTCATTTCTCATCCATTCCAAAGGAGAAGTATGTGTTCTATCCAAAAGGTGGAAGATAAAAAGGACCTCCCGTCCCTCATTTGCTTAATTTCATCAATTGAAAACAAAATGATCACAGAAAATGCAGCATCTCGTCTGTTCAAGGAACAGCAAAATTGCAAAACAAGCCTTCACTTTTCGTCAATATCGGTCGTTAGATTTCGTTAAATTAGCGGTATTCCAGTACTTCGGCAAAACTCAGAACACAAATCCATGCATTTCCTAGATTTAGACCTCCATGTACAGATACGTCACAATTTAGGGTCCCGGAATCGTGCCAATATAATTAATGAAATTGGCCATTTTCAGTTGGTTCCCTTGTCTTCTGCCCCACTCGATCAACGGTCCCTCCCCCAGCCTGACTCCTCGAACAGCGATCACAAGAACTTCAAAGACAGAATGAGTGTTTCACTAGTTAGAGTCTGGGGTCCAGACAGACAGACAGGCGGATTTCGCATACAACTTCAGCACTTATCTCGCGATCAACTAGAACGAAGTCCGTGAGTGCGGAGCAAGGTGTGCGCACCATCATCCGATTGCAAAAACTCCATTTCGTAGTGCAACTCTACATTTTACAGCTTGAGTACGGAATTTGAATCGGCAATTTCAATTCGTTAAATTGACGATTCAGGCACCAAAAATTGTTCGTGGCCCAAATCTGCACAAACCTCCAAAAAACTAGGACAGGTACAGCTTGTAAGAGCCTGAGTTGTGGAAATACGTCAATTTAACGAACTTTACGTTTTCAGGCTCTACTCCAAGCTGTGATTTCGTAGTGTAACTCTACATTTTACGCTACAGAGTTGAGTTTATGGAAGTTGCACTTAACTTCTCAGTCTGGTGTAATCACTCGACTCATGATCCCAATCCAGGCAAATAATTAAGTGACAACTCCAATTACCTGAGGACTTCGATAAATTGGCACAATTTCGGCGCCAAAATTGTGACATATCTCGACATACATGGAGGTCTAAATCCTAGGATTGCTAGGGATTCGTGTTTCAGAGCGCGTTCTTTACGGTGTCGGCCAAAGTATTAGAACACCTCGAATTTCGTGTTTCAGGTGTTTCTGTCTCATATCAGACAAGCAGCAGCAGATGTGAGTCTGAGGTTCTGCAACTGAATTCACACAACCACCACTGGTCTGAACGTCAACTTAGCTACGTGAAACTGGTGGTATTATGTGTCGACATTGCAATCAATTCATTGTGGGCACAAGCTGGTCCCATGCCAGCAGGATCAAAATTGAGGCAGACAATACCCACTCTATTAAGCACCTCGATCCAGTACGTCTGCAATCTTAAGCTATCGATGAGTACGTGGCTTTACCGACTCAGACATATATATCATGCGTTTTCGACTGAACGGACTGAAGGTATCCGAAGCTCGTACAGACAGGTTCATAAATTAATGATTTAAAATGGAAACTTCATTTTGAGTGCACTGTTGACATTGGTGGTAAGGTAAACCAGCCCATTGTGGTCAGAATGAGGAGTTTGGCATCATCTTGATGCTGAAATTTTTCGATTTTTTCCTCACATTACTACAAGTGTGAGAAACAACATGTGCAATGAATTTTTTTTTTTTTTGACAAAGTATGAATTCGCCAGGAAGTTCTGAAGCATTTAGCTCAAAAGAGTCTGTAGACTACCTTAAGACCAACAAAATCTGAATCTGTAATGCTCAACTCAGTGCCTAATGCAGTCAGAATATTTTCTATTACAGAAGGCCAAAAAAGTCAATTTTTACAATGGACTTCACATTGAAAACTCAAAAGTTCCTAATGAGGTTCACTCCATTGCTGTCATGTAAGACATGCATCCCACATCTTGAAAAAAAACCACAATGCGTCATTTCTTAGGCGACTGCAACGGGGTCATTTGACCACAATGGGCTGCCTTACCTTATTTCCTTTCAAATTTCCTTCCTTCAACAGCTCAAGATGCAAGTCTAAATTTTCCATCTAGCCTTTCTATTTTAAGCTGAGAGAGCATATATGATTGATAGGCACGTGCGGGTGAGGGCCATGCGGTAACCGTCGGAGCCACATCAGTTACGTTTTGTCGCAGTGGAATTCATTGTGCTTGTGTCTGTAGAAAAACGCAAAGAATAATTCTACTGTGTGGAGGGAAAAAATTAATGTGGGAACCGTTGTTTCAGATATTTATTGGGTTTTACCCAGCTATATTATAAATAGAAATTTTATAGATTTTTTCACTGTTTTTTTTTTTTCCAATGTTTCAAATTGCAAATGGGTTTTTTCCAATTCCAAAGCCTAACTTTGAAGTAGCTATTGATTTTTCTTGAACATTCATATGTGTTGGTCTAGAGCTAATATGTATTTGAATTCAATTATTTAGTAGAGTTAGGCATCATGGCATGATCTACTAGTGTTAATTGAATGATTTTGTTGTAGGAAGAATTACTTTGGTACCCTTTGGAATGATTAATGTTTTAATTCATCCCATACCCCATAAATAAACAAAAACAAGAGATATATACTAGTTAAGAAGATTCAAAGTCAAATAATCTAGTCAAAGAAGGTGCAAATTTTTTTTTCTTCACTTTAAAGTTTAAACATTTAAATCTTGTAATCTTTATATGAAGTCAAAGTTTCTAAAATTTCTTTCATACATTTTTATATTAGTATGGAGCAAAATGCTTGAATTAAATATACAAAATAGATAATTTTTTAAAGTTACTACATTTTGCAATAGAAATGGCAGATTTGAATGTTTTTTGGATGAAAATAAGGTCTTAAGAATTTAGGGCCAGTTAAAGACAAGTGTGTTTTGGGTCACTGCAAGAAATACTTGTCTTTTTTTGTCCCCTTAGCCTTGGATAGGTGTTTTTTTGCTCATAATTTTTGCATCTTATGTTTATATTCTATAAAATTTGAAATGAAGGTACATGTATTACTTATTGGCATTTAATAATTTTTGTCTAATTTTTTTGAATTATATTTCTATTTAAAAAATTTCCTCAATGGAATGTCTACCTAGACCATTGGGAGGAGGTAGTACTATTTTTGAACCTTCTAAATATCCCAAAGGAGTCACTAGACCTCCCCACCAACTTAGAATGCATTCATTGTGATCATTTTCCTCTTCTAAATTGGTTGCAATAATTTCCTAAAATTCATAATATTCATTGCATGAAAAAAGTCGTTTTTTGTCATGGTTATGCACCCAAAAGATAGAACTTCTTGTATATGGTAGTCTTTGGTTCACTCCATGATTGCCAATCAAAGCATTTATTGTAGTCACTACTACACTCAACAATAAAGTTCAACATTTACTACCAAATAATTCATTAAAGTTGAAAATGTGTTTTGCCAAATGCCTAAGAATAGAAAGATTCATTTTTTCCATACAATTTTAAGAAAATAATGTCTTCAAAATTTTGTCATCTATTTTTAGATCTATCTCACATTCATCTTAATAGCTAAGTATGGTGTTCATTTTAGCCCAAATGTGAATCAAGAATATTTGCTTTAAGTTGAAGGCACGATTATTACAACCCAATCCAAAGCTATCCTTGAAATGTTCAATCAAAGTCTTTGGAATGGACTCATCTACATTACCAAATTACCATACCAAGATTAATTTTTGTCCTTGAACATTTAAATTTTTTTGAAAAATAAATAAAGGAAGACTTTTTAGAATAATTTGATTCTATCTTACAATGTTGAGGGTTGAATTGAGGCTAATTATTGATATTATTCAATTCTTTTTTTATAGACAATTTATTTATGCAATTACAAGCAGTTCAAAATGAATTTATTATGTGACTATTTGAGAAATTTACATACATAATAGATAGTCCTATAAGACAATGTACCCACTAGGTTAATTTTAAGAACATGATTTTTATAAAGTCCTTGTGAAAACCATCAAAGAAGCCAAATGTTAAATGAAACTTTTATACAAAGAAATTGTATAATGATCTAGCAATAGGTCTATCTATAAAGATTACTCTAATATTTCATTAGATTTTCAAATATACATAATTATTATGTACTTCTAGGGTATAAATTTGAAAATACAAGATGGAAAATAAAAGTTGAATTTTAGAACATCTCTAAGATCACTATGAAAGGTTCTTGGGAAACACTTTGAACAAAATTATTTGGAAAAAGAGACACTCATATACTTTTCAACAACTAATTTTAGAATAAAATTACATTGCAATGCAAGCATTATTAGACAATTTCTATGTATTTAGTCTAGTTCAAGGACAAACATTAGAAGGGGTTTGAGGGTTTTGGAGGGCCATATCAAGCTTGTTATCGAAGATGGGAATATTTTTAAAATTAAAAAACTAATATTTTTTAAAAATATTAAAATATTAATTAATTAATTAATATTATCTACCATGGCATGGTCGCGGCTACGTCAAGATTGTTGATTTGGCGAAGTTCTCACAATTCCCTGGAGTTTAGGAACTCATGAAAACTCGTAGTCTTTTTTTGCCCTAAAGAAGCACTAATCAACATGAAAAGATAATGTCCTATGGAGTTCGAATTGTGGTCCAAAAGTATACATATGGAGGGGCTTTGAGATAGTGTAGCATGGTGTAAACAACAAGGCTTCTCAAAGACCTTTGATTGAGCTTTAGTAAGGCCTTAAAAGTGATGTAGCATACATGACAATGCTTCCAAAAAACCCTTGCTTGAGCTTAGATCATAAGAGTGGCATGGCGTAAATGTCAAGGCTTTAAAAAGACCATTGATTTGAATAGATTGGCTACTATAAAAATTGAAGTCTATTTTTAGCATAATAGAGGAAATGCTCTATTTGTAAGTTTTTGTATGTTGATATTTGATATAAAGAAGAAGTGAAGTGTAAGCTAGGACGAGAAAAAAATACTATTTACTTGAGTTTCACAAATAAACAAGTATGACTAAAAAAGATATCAAGTTATAGTCATGGTTGTTATATTGGACAAGTTACTATTCATTTCTTGTTCTGTAGGACGAGTTACTATTCATCAAATGTACCTCTCAAGTACATTTGATGAATAGTAACTCGTCCTACAAGACGAAAAATGAATAGTAACTTGTCCAGTATGACAACCATGGTTATAGTATCATTAGGAAAAATTTAGGCCTCAAAGAGGTTGTGAGGTTTGTACCCTTGTGGTGCAATTATAAAAAAAATTATTATTTTTTTTTGAATTTGATATGTTATTACTATTGACACATTAGTGTCATGTCAGATTGTCTATTTTTAATATTTTTTAATATTTCTGTATTTTTCTGTATTTGCATTGTCAAGAGCCAAAAATAAAAAACTAATAGCCTTTTCAAGTTTGAATTTTTTTTAATGATTGTAGTAACTTAAACAATGGCAATCATTTAGGCAATTACTAGTCTTTAAGTCATTAAAAATATGTCCTAGTCATTACATCATAAATAAAAAGTAAAAAAACTAAATCTTAAATTCAACTCGTTCAAATGATAAAGTTTTAGAAAAAGTGATAAAGGATTTCTTGGGCACATTAGTACTTCACTCCTTCTTTGAATTGCTAATTCAATGACATACTTTTTGTGGTGAGAAATTTCTAAAATTTCTTTCATAGTCATTTTCTATTTTATTTCATTTAAAAAATGGGATTGCATAAGAATTTTCCATCAATCATGTAGTAGTTGGTGTAGTATTGCAAAAGAAGGTTCTAATCATGCCATAAAAGTAGGTGATCTCATCTTCATCTATATTGAACATTGACCTTGAGGTTGTTGAAAGTGCATATTAAATGCTAGTTTATAACAAAAAGTGAAAAGAAATTCCCAATGTTTTTGTCATGTAGTGCTCAAAGTCTATAGAAATATTAAAAGATTTAAAAAAAATAAGAATTCAATGAGTCTCTGTAATGAGTGACTTTTTCTTGCACTATTAGAAGCTATTAATGTTAAATTTTTTTATTCAAACAATCTTTGATTATATATGATTGTGAATTAAATAATTTAGGAGTTTTTTGAAAACCTTTCAATACTCAATAGTCAAAGACATTCATAAATTGCGATTTTTTGTAGAAATACTTTAGTGATTCCAAACAAGTAACATTGCACAAGATCCAATCTTTTGGTATTTTTGTTCAATTTTTATAACAACTCTTGATTTGTATCTCTATATGTCTAACAACATTTTGTAGATTCATGAGGTTATCTTCAAAGAACATGGAAACTAATTAGTAACTTTATCTTACAACCAATTTTGATGATAGATGCAATTTATCTTATTTTATTTTAATTGTGTACAAACTACTAATTTAGTGATTTGATGCATAATTTTATTGACATCTATCTTTCATTTATGGTAATTTAGTTCATTTTCTTAAATATAGTCTAATTTAAATGTTTAGGCCAAAGCTAAATGAAATTTCAATTTATAGGGACCACTTCAGAACATTGAGGGTTCAAATTTTGATTTTTAATTTTAAAACATTCCTTGGCTTTTGAAAAATTTTAATTCTACTTTTAAGCTTTCAATCCCAAAGTAGCCATAGGAAAACCTTAGTTTTTCCTAAACACCCCAACAAATCAATAATAATTTGAATAAATTCTATTGATTCAAAGTTTCTCAAAAGTGTATAACAACTTCTTGAAAAATAATTTGGTATTGATTTGAAAGCAAAATCAATACCTCAATTATTTTTCAAAATTCATTCTTGAAATCTTGAATGTATTCAAATCTACCTAACTAGCTTAAGAATTGAGGAAAATTTGGATGAAAGAAAAATGCACCATGTAAAAATTGAAGATACTCCACACTTTGTTTGACATTTTTAACTATCTCAAATATTGAAGAAAATTTGCATGCATGAAAAAATTCATCTTTTATAACTACAAGCATTTTTTATAAACCACATGTAAATTTCCATTTCTATTGAAATGTAGATGAAATTCCAAATTTTGAACAAATCCAAATGGAATGAATCTAAGCTTTCCATGTAGAAAAAAAATATAATCTACAAGAATTTTTTTTTTTTAATTTCGAACTTTGAAATTATTTTATGTTGCCCCCTCTCCCTTATTTTGAGCATATGTGGGCATAATTTTTGTTCCCAGGCATTGATTGAAAAAAAATTATATTTCCATGAAGCTAATAAATTTTTCTATCTTCAAAAAAAGTTTCAAAAAGTCATGACAAAAATTCAGCCCATAGGTACCTCTCAAAATCTCATTTGTCTCCAAAAGAGACAATGGTCCTTTTGGAATTAAGGGTTAAAACTTGGTGAAGCACTATCTATTTGTCTATCTACATTCATCCATCTTTAGAGCAAAAAAACCTCGTTTCTATTCTATCCTTATACTTTTCTATTATAAAAAAGTTATGGACAATCTTGTTTTTTGGGCAATTAGAACATTTTCTCAAAAAAATAACTTCTAGGATTCATTTTTGAATGTAATTTTTACAATTATAAAAAATTCTAGATGGTTTAGTTTGCTTCCTAGAAAAATCTCACTATTGGGATTGGTGCATTTTAATTCTACTTTAGAGATATTAATAATTTAAACTTTCCTTCTATCTCATACCTACTTCTATTTAATAAATTTTTAAAGAATAAAAATTAAGTTTTTTTTGAATGTTTTTTCCTGGACTCTCAACTCAATTCCCCAACATAAAGATTTGAAGATCAAAACTTTTTAGTGCAAAAAAATTTAATTTAAGAAGGTTCAAAGTCAAATAATCTAGTCCTACAATGTACTAAAAAAACTTGTTTTCTCACTTTAAATGCAAATATCTTCCAATTTGTGTAGTCAAAATTTCTGAAATTTTTCCCACACATTCTCATACTAGTTAGGTGTAAGATGCTATGGTTAGATATACAAAAAAAATAACTTTCAAATTATTTTACTCTTTACTATAGAAATGGTAGTTTTGAGTGTTTTTTTGGCAGAAAAATGACCTTGACCCTTCAGAGGTTAAAGTGTGCAAGTGTGCAACTTGCCATGAGTAGGGTAGTCACCAAAATGTTTGAATTATAGACCAACTGGTACATTCTTTGTTTCTATACACAGGGAACTTGGGTTAGTTCACTGGCTAGTGAATGGTACAAATACTATGGTGAAATTGGGGTGAATACTTACTAAATAAGGATGTTGACCTTGACTTACTAAATAAGGAAAGTATTCACCATGAATTCACAACTGTTTTAGTACCATTCACTACCCAGTGAACCGGCCCAAGTTCCCTGTGATAGTGAACAAATCATCCATTGGCTACTTTTTAGCCTTAGGGTCCTATAAAAATTAAATGATTCCCATCCTAGCACGTTTCTAAAAAACAAAACACCTTTGTTTTCTTACAAATGAACTTAAAGAATGTTCAAGGCTTAAAATTATTAAAACAAAAAAGTGTTTGGGGTTTAGATAGGGCCCACTAGCAAAAAATGTAGATGCTATTCATTGGGACCTAGAGCTTTGTCATTTGTTCATGGTTCATCATTTGTCTATAGGTAAAAGTACTTATTTTTGATAACTTAAGCATTTTAGCCTATACAATATGGGAAATTTGTTGAGAAACTAACCTCAATGTGTGCAAACATAAAGATGAGGAAGACTGAAAAAAAAAAGATGAGGAAGAATGAATTTTTTTTTAAAAATCCCAAGAATGAATATTTTATATAATAAAAATGTGGATTTTTCATTTAAATCCACACCTATTCCAGTTAGCTTTGACAATTCAGAAGAGGAGAGAGAAGCGTGATCGAGAAGGTAGGTACTTCTACCACTAAAACGTCGTTGCGTACGGAAGAGTTTAGGGTAACAGACATGTTACCGGTTACAGACTTTCGCGGCACTGTCAGCCAGTTTATAAAGCTCAGCAGCCATCTCCGCAACCTCATCCAATGCCCACAGTTTATACCAACTTACTGGAGCTTGTGAATTGTGATCTGAAGTGCGTGCGACATTGGCTAAAAAGCTTTGACATTGCTCATTTTAGGTGATGTATTCGTGTAGCTATCGGTGTATCGAGTGTTTCATCGCACCGTTGTGAACATTTGCAAAAAATTGCAGTCTCATTGTGATCAATTTCTTTCTGGTCGGAGAGTCTGCGACTGCGGACAAGAAGATTTTTCAATTGAGTTACTGTGGGAGAATTATCGCTTGTGAGCGATGGCGCTCGGTTCAGTGCCGTCCATCATCCAATCGGATGCTCGAAAGTGCCTCAGGTAACACACTAACTCATGGTTTCTTTGATGAAATGAAAAATACGTCTCAGTTTGTTTCCTACTGGGCAGAAGTGATGGAATGCATCTTGAAGTTCAATCGGTTCTTTCTTGCCATGTGCCGTTTTGCAATGTCGTGATTGAAGCAGTAAATTTGTAGTTTATTTTCATTGTAATGTCGAAAGGAAGGAATTGCAAGCGGCATTGTATTATTCGCGTCGGGATCATCCGTAAATGTCAAGGTTGGTTCGAAATTCAGTGGGGAACGGGTGTACCTAAACCCTAATTACTGATTTTGTGATGATCATATATTCATATTTGCTACATTGTTCTTGGTTAGTTTCCACTGAAATTGGCAGGCTTCTGACAAGCGCTGTTCCTTCCTTTCTTTCTTGTGAAAGGTGCCAATGGTGCCATAGAATTGTATTGGACTACCGCCTCGCAGGAGGGATATTTTCATAACCCTTTCGTTGGTCTTTCTGGCGGACAATGTGGTCTCTGACACGAAGGCAACAGTGTTCGAAAACAGGACTCACAGTAGGTTGAAAATCGTGTCACAAACTTGCGATGCATGTCACTGTACTAGCTACTGTAGAATGAATAGGGTGACAACACAGAAAACACACACCCGGATTGACTGTATACTTGGTCACTCTGTTCCGACCCTTCAACTACTAACTGCCCTCGGTTGATTTCAATTCTTGGATCGGAGTGAACGCGTGCGTATTCTTCTTCTTGCTATGACCTTTTAGCACTTCTGTACATAGCATAAGTTCTAAGCGACAACTGATTTTCTGTCTCGTTGATTCCTGGGTAAATTATCCAACATGATAAACTCCTGATTATCTGCTTTGCCGGGTGTAGTGATTCCTGGGTACATATCCAACATCATGAACAACTGATTAACTACTATGTGTCGCGTGTAGTGATTCCTCCAGGCGCCAGGCTACCAGCTGTGTTGTGCCAGAGAGAAAACCATGGTCCGTGGATGAGACCTTAGTCGAAGCGGTGACCAGGAGAGAGGATGGGCATGCACAAAAGAATGATGACAGAAATAGCAGCAGGAATCTGTGCGATTTCTCACACGAAATCCTGGACTCCATCCTGACAAAACTCGATTACCAAACCTTGTTTCAAGTGAAAGCAGTATCCAAGTTGTTCAAAGCCCGCGTTGAGGATGACGGATATAATTGCTGCCGAGAGAGCCAGCAGACCCGAGAGGCACTGCTCACAGGACTGCACTTCTACGTTCGCAATGATAATGTTTGGCGATGCGCTGGCTATGACTTGGATACCCAAACTTGGATGAAGTTACCGCCGTTTGCAATGCTCCCAAGATTGGACACCAACTTGTTCAAAGATCATTCCATTTGTGGGGCTGGTGGCCTCCTGTGTGTCTATGTCTCTGCAGTCCAATCCTCCTCTCTGGCATGTCAGGAGATCCCAGAGAAGATGGTAGTCCTTAATCCCCTGACCGGAAGGTGGAGGGAGCTCCCGCCTCTGAACCATCCCCGGAATCCTGTGCTGCTGCAGATGGTGGTCGCTTCAACGGGAGATTCTTTCCAGGTTATCGTTGCCGGGAGTGCGAGGACCGGTGACGAGCATCTCTCGAAAATCACCGAAGTGTTTGATTCCCGCACCTCCATGTGGACTGTGACCGAGGACGTTCCTGGGCCTCCCTTTGCCTTGAATGAGCATCAGAATGGCGCCTACATGAACGGGCTTCTGTATTGCGTCGCGTTTTTGGATGGCGACCTTGGCCGTGGCCTCCTGGCGTACAGTGTGGATGAGGGGAAATGGTTACCTCATCTGGCATGCCCTTTGCCGACTGCATCCAACTTGAACATTATGCAAGTGTCCAATATCGACGGAGAGATTGTGGTGTTCTCGGAGATTGAGCACAATCCTCATAATCCGCGTCGGACTGTTGAGCATCGCATTGACATACTTCAGAACGCAATGCACCCCCATTCAGGTGAAGGTGAAGGTCCAACGGAGAAGTGGAGGAACGTGATGGCAGAGACGAAAGTTGGCAGTCAGTCGGGGCTTCAGATCTACCCGGAGTACACCTGCTTACCGTTTGGTGCGGGTAGGTTTTGCATTTTCAACAGTATTGAACATACGGGCGTCATTTACGATATGAGAAGTGGAAATCGCACCGGGGATTTGAGTGCGCCAAGTTGGGATGGAAGTGGAGAAATGAATTTCTACAGCTTCAACCCCCCAGCATTCCTTTTTGAGCCTAGTTTCAGAGGCAATCTGAAACTGAAACTTACAAACGGTTCTGCCGGCAGGGTATGTTTGTAGTGTCTTTTACCATGATCAGACCGGAAAACTGGACTTCGTTACCTTACCAGTGTCAGGAAGATTTTTTTTTTCGGAGTTGATGCGTTCCTGCCATTCTAGACGATGACCAGTTTTCCTCCGATCAGCCTCGGCTGCATCAATTGTTTTTGCGGAGCTTGAAAGTGTGGAATTGCTGAACAAAATGTATAGACGTAGAAACTGATCAATAAACGAAAGGTTGTTTGTAAATGAGAAGATTTGCAACTTAGTTGGCCCTTGACCCCGTTACTCAGTGTCGGTATCTGAAATTACTGAGGAGTTAATCAATACTAGCTTGCATGGGGAAAGGCCAAAAGCGCTAACTCCCCATCCAGTTCGATTGGACCCCAGCTCATGAACATTTCATCAATTCAACCTGACTGGGGAGTCGGAATAAGAAGTCTGTAATCATTCTCGTCTCGAACTGATTGGTCGATCTCCGCGTCAGAGACTCTGCGTGAATTGATTAAGTCTTTCAATAATGTTGCCAGCAGACTAACCTTCGGTACATGATGTAACCTAACTAGTTAATCCACCTCTGGATAATCACTCTCGACATCGCAAAACGAGAAGTATGTGTTCTGTCCAAAAGGTGGAAGATAAAAAGGACCTCCCGTCCCTCATTTGCTTAATTTCATCAATCGAAAACAAAATGATCACAGAAAATTCAGCATCTCGTCTTTTGGTGTCCAAGGAACAGCAAAATTGCAAAACAAGCCTTCACTTTTCGTCAATATCGTTAGATTTCGTTCACTCAGAACAGAAATCCATGTGATTCCTAGATTTTAGACCTTCATGTACAGATACGTCACAATTTAGGGCGCCGGAATCGTGACAAATTTAACTAACAAAATTGGCCATTTTCAGTTGACTCCCTATTGTTCTCACCACTGAGCACTTGGTCAACGCACGTGGTCCCTCCCAGCCTGACTCCTCGCCTCGGACAGCGATCGCAAGAACTTCAAAGACAGAAAATGGGGAATTTCGTTAAAATGGCGGCATTCCATGTGCCATTTTCAGACGGCCCGCTCTGAATTGAAAAAATGGCATCTAGTACAGGTATAGTTTTCAGAAATCTCAAAATTTTATAGATCTAAAATATATGCCAAATATAGATTTCAGACTGCACAATTTGAATTGTAAAAGTGACATCTATCATATATGTAGATTTCACACATCTAATCATTTAGTAGATTTTAGACATCTAGGACCTTTGTACACTTCAGACTGCCCGCTCTGGACTGTAGAAACTGCCAAAGTAGCCGAATTTCACCGTTTTAACGAAATTGTCCATAGAATGAGTGTTTCACAAGAGTCTGGGGTCCAGACAGACAGACGGATTTCGCATACAACTTCAGCACTTATCTCATGATAAACTAGAACGAAGTCCGGTGAGTGCGGAGGAAGGCGTGCACACCACCATCCAATTGCAAAAGCTCCATTTCATAGTGCAACTCTACATTACACAGCTCGAGTAAGGAATTTGAATCGGAAACTTCTTTAAATTCAGGCGCCAAAAATTGTGGCCCTTATGTATGTACCTACAAACCTCTAGAAAGAGCCTGCTCAGACTTGTGCGTTCTGAAAGAGCCTGAGTTGTGGAACTACGCCAATTTAACGAAATTCACATTTTCAGGATGTATACGTTCTCAAGCTGTGATTTTGCTCAGTTGCGCTACAGAGTTGGGTTACTTTATGGAAGTTGCGCTTCTCTGGTACCATCACTCGACTCATGATCCCAATCCAGGCAATTGAAGTGGCAGCTCCAATTACCTGAGTGGATCATCTAATATTCAAGCTTCAATCGATATAGATCAGGATAGTCAATTTCATTAAAATGGCACGATTCCGGCGCCAAAATTGTGACATATCTCTAAATACATGGAGGTCTAAAGTGTATGAAATTATATTCCAGAACGCTTTCTGGAAGGACTGTTGTCAAAGTACTGGAATACCCCCAGTTTCATGTTTCACATGTTTCTGTCTAGAACAGCAGCAGATGTACCGAGTTTTGTTCACGAATGAATTTACGCAACCACCACGGGTCTGAACCGTGGTCTGAACGTCAACTTCGTGAAACTGGTGGTATTCCAATACTTAGTCACTATTCAGAACGTGTCCTGAATCATAAATCCATACCAGTCTTATACTTCAGACCTCCATGTAGAGATATTTCACTTTTTTTACGCCAGAATCGCTCCAATTTCTTGTGAATTTGATGATTCCGACACACGCTCCCAATGCCCAATTCCTCCAGGCTAGGCCGATCAGTCTGCACACACATTTATCAACCTGCGTCGACATTGCAATCAATTCATGGTGGGCTCAAGCTGGTCCCATGCCAGCAGAGGCAGACCGTACCCAGTCTGCTGAGGCCCGATATCGGAGTACATAGCTTTACCGATTAATGCAGACACACATATCATGCGTTTTCGAATGAATCACGCACCTGCCATGCTTCAGATGCTGGCACCGAGGCTTGCTCATGTACAGAAGGATTCATAAATTAAAATGGCAAATTCAATTTTGCACTGTACATTGGTGGGATTTCCTTTCAAATTAAACTCGCCACATCGACAGCTCGATCAAGAATCAAGTTTGAATTAGTTGTCCAGCTCGCAGACAACTCCTTGGCATTTTAAACTCAAAATTAATATGCCAAGTCAACTAAATTCCCTTTTGTGCAGCCGATCGTGCTCCTGAAGATAAGGTTCTTGTGGGACAATCATCGAATTTAATCGATCGTCGACGGACTCCTCAGCTGATCGAGGAGTGACAGCCACGTTCGGGCGGAGTCGCGCGCACGGGCCATGTGCTTGCTGACTGTCCGAGCCACACTTAAGGTCCAAATGCGCCACTGATTCAATACCGCCATCATCACTTTGTGGAATGTACATCTCCAAAAGTCAGTGTCTACCTATGTGGAAGAAATGATTTTAGAACTTCTTAGAAAATCTTTGCCCCTTTGTAACTTTTGCATACGGTATTTAAATGATGCTTTCTTTGGTGGGCTGGAACCTCTTTTCACTTGCCAACAAAGAGGATATGTGCAATTGGTGCTCATTTAGGGAAATACAGCCATTAATTGTGAACAAGTTATTCTTCAAAATATAGTTGTAATAGACAAAAAACTTATTTCTAAATTGTTAGCTTAGTTGGAGGTTTATTAGACAACATTTTTTGTCAATGTATTTGAACAATGTTGTGCAATTGCGGCATTCACTTCTACATCATCATGTCTACTCAACATTTCCACCACTATATGCCATCCTATATGGCATTTTCAACTATGGCAATTGAAATGTAGTTGCACCAAAAAATGACTACAAATGCACATCAAATTTTCTATGGATAGGGTGATATGGTAGTTGTATTGGATGTCAATGAAGTTTAATTTTAAATTTTAAAATTTAGAATTTTTTTATCTTTTTATCTTTGTCATAATTCATTTCTTAGTCAATATTCAGCTCAATCCTCAATAACAATTGAGTTGTAACGTACATTGGCATTTTGACTTTCAAGTTCAATAGTTGTTTTTTCAATCGGAAAAGTAGGATGAACTCATTCCAAGGTCATTTGTTATACATTGAGTGATTGAAATGCAACTTTTGTACAACAATTTAACAACTAGCCAACTAGGTAACAACTACATACACCTTCAACAATGATTGGAAAACAACTAAAACAACTCAAAAGCGAGAATGACATTATACGGCTCCAACATTTTTGGAAACCCTTTCCACATAATTGAGAATTCAAGAAAGAATTACAATGACCATTGCATCTATAGCTCATACATAGAGTTGGACACAAATTCACAAATGTTCATTTAGATGCCTAACATTTTGCAAATTGCCCATACAAAGGCACAAATTCCTTCAAACTTCTTTAAAACCTACTGTTGGTTTTTGTGACTTTCAACACATTAATGCATTACAAACCAAAGTCTATTTAATTATCTAATGTTGTAATTACTAGCACCAAGTGTTTCACAAGTTTTCAACAATACAAACTAAAAGGATTCTAAACAAGAATGGTATCACAAAAGAGGATGTAGAATGCAAGTACTATCTTGTGATAACAAGAAGCAAAAACAACCATAGTAAAGAAATCACATCATGCTATGAGGGAGAATACAAGCATATCTTAGAAAAACAAGAAGTAATGATAGTAAAGGGCAAGAACAAGAGTATAAGGAAGCATAAATAAGAGGCAATATTAATGAAGAGATGGCTAAGGATTTCTCTAACTTTGATAGTGAATCCTAAAATTTTGATCATCAATCTAAAATCCAAAGTTGTTGCTACTGCATTACAATGTCTACTATGACTACTTAATGAATATTGTACAATTGCTCTACAACTACAACAATATATTACACAAGAATATTAAAATGCTACTACATTAGTTGTTTTGAAGTGGAACTATAGTCAATCTGTAGTTGTTGTGGTGTCTTTTTCAATTGATGATCAACATGATGGAATCTGCCTTAGGTTCTAAAGTTGTTTGTAGTTTAAATTGTTTTTTAGTTGAATTTAGTTTTATAATTACAAATCAACATTGTGGATTCCACATAGTGCAAACTTATCTACAACAACTATGATGTATATTGGATGGAGAATATATAATTCACATTAATTCCCAATTTAAACTTTGTTACACTCATGTAATCCTTCACTTAGTTCTACAATTGCTTTGTGACCCAAACAATGACTAGATAAGATTTGGTACTAATAACAATGGCTATTGTCACAAGACAATTGTATAAAACATTTAGTTGTTGTTTAACCCTTAAACGCTGAACATGCGTTGTAGGTAGAAAAGGTATGTTCTAGAAAATATTAGGTATCTAGTCTCAATTAAATTTGGATCAAGGCATAAAAAATCCAATAGTTAATTGGAAAAATTGCATTGTATAGTGAATACACTCCATATATAGATAGATGTATTTCAATGATCATATGAAACATATAAAATATAATGTACCATGGAAGTATAAAACATATGAATCATTTTTTTACTTGTATATGCCCATACAATAATTTGAATGATATATATACTTGTATATACCTTGTAAAATACTTCAAGTCATATGTATTTAGCCATGTATATTTATATATATTTTGTATATACTTGTAGAATGATTGCAATTTAATTAGAATTTTTGTAGTATATAGTTTCTAGTTTTGAAGTAATAGTTTCAATATTTTAGCCTATTGGATGTGAATAGAAGTGCTAATTTAGTGTTATTGTTAGCCTAGTTGGACTTATGTTTGGAAAAATGGAGAGTGAGGTATTAAAGTAGTCGAATAGGATTGTCACGTGAAGTAGGATTTCAAGATTTGTATGTTTCTAAGTATAAAGTTGGGAATTAGAATAATGATGAAGGAGTGGTATTTAGTCTCCTTCACAGTTTGGATTATCACCCACTGTAAAAAATGAATGAGCGAGTCTTAGCCTAAGGGTTGTGTATCTATATTTTTTATGGTGATTAATGTGCAAAGTTTTCATGCTAAATGGTGTTGTGTATTTTAGTTGATTGTTATCATTGTAGTTTGGTGTGAATGATTGTTTAAGGATTGAGAATGAAAATTTGTGTATAAAGATAATTGAAGAATATTGTGAGATTTTTTGGTTCTAATTCAAGTCTATTGTTGATTTTTTGAATGTATCTATGTGTAATCCAATTGGATGTGTTATTGCATATATTCCCGAGTTGTTGCCAGATTCAAATTTCCTTGTGTTTGGGTAGTGCTATTCAAATTGGAAAACAAACCTATTAGCTTATTGATCTTGCTTGACAATCTCCCTAGGATTGAACTTATTATACTAAAAGGATAATTTCCAATTAGGTCATTATTTACCTTCAATAATACTTGTTAACTTGTATTATTATGCATAATATGATGTTACAAAAGCCAAATAAAATACTATAAGCTTGAATGGAAGTTGTAATGTTGTATAAATCAAGTACAAGCCACATGAAACACTTTGAAAGTAGACTCAAAACTCAAATGAGTGTCAAAGTTGGCTCAAAACTCCAAACAAAGAGTGTGATAACTTTTTAGAAAACTAATATAAATGTCTATAATCCCTAAAAATTTCAAGTTTAAATCTCCTTTTGTCCAACTTTTTTGGCCGTTCAAAGCCTCTTCTCTTCAATTCAAGTACAGCTCAATATCATCGCCCTTCTAAGCCCATAACTCTTTCTTCCTAACTTCAAATCAAGAGTTCTAAATCTCTATAAAAAGATAATTTATTCATACATAACTGAACCAAATTTCAAATCCAAAAGTATTAAAATCACATTTATACAAGCCCTCAAAGTAGTTGTACTCAAAAACTAGTTGATAGTTGACCTTTTCACTCCATCAAGCATAATTTTTTCATCCAAGTTCCAAATAGTATGAGTCATAAATATTTGGATTCAAAGTATTAAAAATAAAAATCTCAAAATTCCATTTAAAAATTCATAATATATACTACTAATATAAGGCTCTTCAAACACACAATACTCTCCAAACTAACTATGAAGGAGGAGTAAGAAAATCCCAACTCCTTATCTTTCCTCCAAAAGTCACATCAATTCATGCCTAAGCCATATGGGCCTCTTTTTCTAATTGGATATTCCTTTTGATCCTTCTACAATCCTATCTACTTAGTCACAAATCATTTAAAATCATCAAAAAGGAAAATTATCTCCAACCTTAATTTTATCTTTCAACTTCACATACTCAAATTAAAATTTGAAAATACTTCTAAATATGAAGTAAAGAAACTAAAGCTTGTCAGTTGTCTATTAACTCGTCTATTAAAGGTGAAAAAGAGAGTTTCAAAAAGAATATCACTCTATGTACAAAACTTGAGGATGCATCTGATAATGGTTGTAATGTAGTATGTACAATCAGCCTTAATCTTAAAGTCCCAAGGCCTCTTTTCCATCAAAAAAACATTAAAAATTGCCATATCTATAGCAATGAATTTTTTTTTGCATATCTAATAGTAAAATTTTGTACTAGATTAGTGTAAATATGTGACAGCATGGATTGCAAGATATTTGTGTTTAAAGTGAAGGAAACAAATTTTTTTGCACCTTATTCAACTACATTATATGGCTTTAAACTTTCATAACTTATAATTTATGCTCTACTAATTTTGAATTTATAGTTTTACATGATAAAAATTTGAGATGAAATTCTAAAAAGATATTAAAAAAATACACATGTAATTTTCATTCATTAAAAAATTATTAAGCAAAAGTAGGTTCAAGATTGAACAAAAATCTAAACTATTAATAGCTCTAAGATAGAATTAAAAAAACACTAATCTAAATGGTGAGATTATCTTGTAAGAGATCTTAACCTTATAAAACTTTTCTTAATGTGAAAATTGAGGTAAGAAATGAATTCTATAAGTTATTTTTTTCAAAAAGATGCTTTAATTGACCAAAAAACAAGATTGTCCATAACTTTCTCACAACAAATCCAAATAGAATAAAAAAGTTTTTTATGTATATAAAAATACAATATATACAAAAAATAATAATAGTATTTTACTTTAATGTTTTTAAAGGGGGTTTTTTGCCCTCCAAATAGAAAAAGGACTTTTTGTTCCATAATTTTTGCTCCCAAGCTCCGATTGAAATAAAAATTAGATTTTTGGGAAGCTAATGTATTTTTTTACCTTCACTAAAAGTTTAAAAAAAATCCAACAAATATTGAAACCATAGGAGCCTGTCCAAAATCTATTTTGTCCCCTAAGTGGATAATGGAACTTTAGGAGTTAATTGAAGGATTAACTAGCTTCTCTAAGTCTCTAACCATTGTTGGTTTATACGACATTCTTTATAACTTTGAGAGATGTCATCTTTCACTATAAAATTAATATCAAAATTAATATCAAAATTAATTCAAATAATATATAAACACATTTTTACATAATGCTCACATTTACAATGCAACAATATTTTTGGCAATTCAATACAAATGGAATTTTTATATTTTTTCTTCAAAATTTCACACAACATGTGCCCAAGGAATATCTTTAAGACACAAAAATTTCATAATTTTTGACTAATAGTTAACTCTTAAAGATTTTTGACTATGTTTCTACCCAAAATGCTCCAAATCTACTATTTCTATTACAAGTACTAAATTTTAATAAAATATCATTTTGGACACATGTAACTATAGGATCTTGTAGTACATTGGTTTTAGAAGATGTGGATGAAATTTAAAATTTCCACCATGTAGATTGCAAGATATGAGCATTTGAAGTAATATAAATATTTCTTTGGGCTATACGATAAAACTTGTAGTTGTACTTTACAAGGTTGCATTTGTATGAAAAAATCTCTAAATGGTGGTGCTTCCTTGGATTCATTTTCAAGGCAAGTTGGCTACATGCTTATAGTATGATATGTAGTTTTCAAAAATTGGCAAGCGACTTGGGTAGTAAAAAAATAAAAATTTGAAATTGATTTTTTAGATTTTTATATAGATTGGAAGCCTTGAATCACTCCATTTTGATAAATGAGATGAAATTTATGAAGAATTTAAGTTTGTAGGTAGTTTGCAGATCGTTATGGAATCTTTTTTTATTAGCAATTAAGTATGTAGCCAACTTACTTTGAAAAATGAATTCCAAAAAGCACCACCATTTTGGACCTTGTGAAGTACAATTGCCTATTTATTGTAGGGCCCCCAAAAGGATATTTGTCACTTCAAACACTAATATGTCTTACAATCTATATGATGGAAATTTCTAAAAAAGTTCCACATCTTTTAAAACTAGTGTATTACAAGATCCTACAGTTACATGTGTACAAAAATGATATTTTTCTAGATATGATAGTTTTGGAGTGTTTTGATGAAAAGATAGTCCAAAACATTTAGGGTTTAATGAGTTTTGGAGTGTTTTGATGAAAAGATAGTCCAAAACATTTAGGGTTTAATGAGTTGTGGCAAAGAAATTTTATTCTTCTAGCAAAATAGACACAAGTAAAAGGTATATGGATATATTAGTATCCATAAATTGTAGTATTTTAGAAAAATAAGAATAATTTATTATAAATTTTTGAAGACAAGCATTTTTTAACTCCTAAAGTCCCATTGTTCCTTCTAAGTAGAAATTAAAGTTTTGGCAGATTCTTATAATCTCAAATTTTGATGTGATTTTTGAATTTTTTTTAGAACAGAATTTTTTCCAAAATATAATTTTATTTCAATTGGTACTCAAGAGTAAGGTTATGCTACATTAAGCATAAGCAACTAAACTTGGACAACAATTAAAAAACAAAAAGACTTTAAATAAATGTCTTAAAATTTTGTTTCTTATAGGTTATATTTTTGTCTATATGAAAACATTTTATTCATTTCATTTGAATTAGTGATGTGAAAGTTATGGACCATCTTGTTTATAGGCAATCATTGCATCTTCTTGAAAATAAAATGTTAGTATTGTTTTTAAACTCAATTTTCACAATTATCAAAAGAAGTTCTACAAGGTTTATTTATTTGCTAGAATAACCTTACCTTCAAGATTATTGTGTTTCAATTCCATCCTCAAGCTATCAAAAAGATATAGATTTTTCTTCAATCTTATACCTATTTCTACTTAACAATTTTTTTAAGAATGGAAAGGAATTTTTTTGAATTCTATCACTTGAGGATGTAAACTCAATTCTTCAACATACTTTTTTTTAATTCAAAAGAATTAGTTCAAAAACTTTAAATTAAGAAGATTCAAAATCAAATAATCTAGTTACGGAAGGTGTAGGACAAATTGTTTTTCTTACTTTAAAGTTAAAACGCTAAAATCTTGCAATCTATGAGGTCAAAGTTTTTGAAATTTCTTAAATACATTCTTATGCATACTAGTATGGTGCAAAATTCTATGATTAGTTATGCAAAATAGACAAATTTTTAAAGTTATTGCTCTTTGCAATAGAAATGGCAAATTAGAGTGATTTGTGATGAAAATAAGGCCGCCTTGAGACTTTAGGGAATTAGGGGTTAAAGACAAGAGTGTTGTTCAAATACACCAAAGGAGTCACTAGACCTCCCCAAATCAATATAAAATGCATTTATTGTGGTCATTTTATTCTTCTAAATTGGTTGGATATTTTTCTAAAATGGACACTTTTCATTGCATAAAAAAAGTCATTTACCAAAAGGTGAAACTTTTTGTATACAATGGTATATAACTCACTCCATGATTGTCAATCAAAGCATTTATTGTGGTCATTAGTGTACCCAGTGGTTGGTTCAACATTTCCTACTGAATAATTATTAAATGTTCTCACATGTAATTTAGCAAATGCTTAAATTAGCAAATTTTTTTTATTTTTATAAAATTAAAAAAAATTCAATTATTTTTACATCTATTTTTAGATCCAATTTTTTGTTGGATTTAACTACAAAGTATGATATTCACATTATTTTAACCTAAATGTTAATTAGTCAAGAATATTTATTAAATTTAAGGTATGATTGTTATGGCCCAATCCCAACCGAAACTTATATGAATAGACAAGTAATCAAAAATGGATAATTTTTAGTTTGTTTTGTGAATTGTTTTCTAATATTTTAAAAATAAGAATGTCAAAAGTACCTATTTTTTTGAGATTTGCACATTTAAGGCCATATTCGTTATATTGAGACTTTTGGTAGTCTCATTTTTATCCTCGACTCGAAGATAAATCATAATAACTGTTCAATTTTAAGACTATTTGGTAAGTTGAGATTTCAATGTATTAATATATATAAAAACTTCCCAAAGGTTGCAGGCTCATCTTATCCTCGACTCGAGGATAAATCACTATAACTGTTTTAGGGTTGTAGTCTCAAAATCTGCAGATTGTCTCATTTTAACAAATAAGGCCATATTTCTAGTTCTCCTACTCAAAGAATTTTTCTACACTTTTCCTTCTTGAGATATCATCTTCTTCAAGGTGTATACATTGGCCTTGTTTTTTTTATTTTTAAAAAAATTATTTTTTTAATTTTAAAATACTCCCCTCAAAAACATGAGAATTGTAAAAATACTACAAAATCAACTAGTATTTCTTGCAATCACCCATTTACACACATGGTAGATGATTCCACACCACTAGGTTAATTTTTTACATTAGGATTCCTTGTGAAAATGATCAAATAAGACAAATGTCAAGAAAAACTCTTAATATACAAAATACTTGTTTAATTATAGTATCAATAAGTCTATCTATAAAAATCACTCTAATATTTAGTTAAATTTTCAAATATACATAATTACATACTTCTAGGATATGAATTTTAAAAACACAAGTGGAAAAATAGAAGTTGAATTTTAGAATACCTCTAAAATCACTATGAAAGGTTTCTTAGAAAACTCTTTGAACAACACTATTTAGAAAAAGAGATACTTATATACTTTTCAACAACCATCCTTGAAAATAAGATTACTCTACTTAATTAGTCAAGGTTTGAAATAAAGACTTTTCAAGCCATTTGTATTGTGGGAAGTTGTGTTTGATTAGGCCACAGTGTGTCACCCACATGGCAAGATAGATGAGTGAATCAAACAAAGCAAGGAACATTAATCTATACCTTAAATTAGGTTATTTTTTGTTTAGTATGCTATTTAAAAATCTGAAATGATCCACTAGCTACATTCTTGGTACTACTAAAAAGCTTTCAATTAGAAGAGTGCACAAACTTTGTTTTGAGGCATTTGGACCTACAGTGTAAAAGTTTTGAATTTCAAAGTTTTTATAAACTTAAAAATTGAATTAAATTATCTTTTATTTTGGAAAAACCATAACTTTCACATCGCATGTCCAAACGCCACAAAACAAAACCCTTGCACTCCTTTGTGAATAAAGTCTTTTTATAGGAATATCAAGAACGCAACTTTTCACATTGCATCAAAGTCCTTCCACTACTTCATGCAAAAAAGATACTGAATTTAAAGTTTTTATAAATTAAAAAATTAGAATTTTTTTTGCTTTAATTTGGTTGTGGAAATGACACAAGTACATTAGTCAATATAAAAGAGACAATGTCTAATGAAAAAACTTACAATATCATTGGAGTTCAGATTGCAGTCCAATAGTATATGATTGGTGGGGCTTTGAGAGTGGCGTGGCGTATATGGCAAGGCTTCTAAAAGACCCTTGAGATTGACGTGGCTGTAAATGACGAGGCTTCCTAAAGATCCTTAAGAGTCATGTGGCATAAACAACAAGGCTTCCAAAAGACCCTTGATTGAGGGTTAAATCGTGGGCCAAAAGTACAAATATGGTGCAGCCTTGAGAGCTGCATGTTGTAAACAACAAGACTTTCCAAAGATCCATTGATTGAGCTCATATTGTGGGCCAAAAACATGAATATGGCAGGGCCTTGAGAATGTGTAAACCACCATATTGGTTCATTTTTAAGATAATGGAAAATATAAAAACTATATATGAGTTTTAAATTCAAAAGTGTTAGTATTCTAGATTTAACTACAACCACTAGTTAGGAAGCTTTTAGCTCTCATCAAAGGAAAAATTAGGTGAAAAATATAAAAATAAGGTGAAAACAAAAATCTAAATCTAAATTGAAAATTACTAAAAAATGATAAACATAAAAAGTATAAAAAAATGTTAGTGAACTTATAACTACTAGGAAAACAAGCTACGGCGAGGTTAGAACAAACAATTTTGTGCAAGGTGGTCTCAGCCGCAACCATGGAGGACGACCAACTATGGCGAGTTGTTGCACGTAGCTAGAGCAATGGATTCAAGCGAAACTAGGAAAAAAGATGTGCCTTCAAGTCAACTTTCAAGATAGACTAATTTCACTCAATTTGGAGCGGAATCAAAGCATTGGTGGAGGTTTTAGTGAAGAGGTGTCTGCTGACCCTAGCAAGAGGTCAAACTTGAGTTTTTTGTGAATGTTCTCTTCAATTTTCATGGTGAAATTGCAATTTTTATTGCACATGGGTATGAAAAGTTTTTTTTTGTACCAATGGTCAATTGAAACGCTTGATGATGATTGAAAATTGTATGAAAGCTCAATGGTTAAGATTTAGTGGAAGTTGGAGGTTTGTGGGAGTATAGTGTGCTGGAATTGATAATTAGGGGGCCCTTTTAGACCTCTAGGGGCAGTTTTGAATGCAATTTTGACTTAGGAAGCTCCCTTAAATCATGTGGAGGTTAGATGAGGTGATTTAAGTAAGTTTAGGGCTTGTTTTTACAGGTTTAGAAGGGCTAGTCCTCTTTCATTTGGGGTCAATTTACAAAAAAATAGAAGTTCTAACAAAAACCTAAAAAAGTTCATTGCTTGGAAGGCAAAGTAGTTAGGGTTCCATGCACTCCTCCTTAGCCCAACTTTAGGGGTGGGATTTGCCTCACAGTGAATTGCACTCACAGAATGATGTGGCATAACCAACAAGGCTTTGAGAAAACCTAGATTGGACACTTTGGCAATTGACAATTTCTATTAGTATATTGGAGGGAATTTTCTAAGCTTTGCACGTTGATACAACCAAAAGAAATAAGTGAAGTGTAAGCTAGGACAAGAAAACATCACTATTTGTTTATGTGTCACAAACAGACATGCATGTCCTAAAAACATATTAAACTATAGTATATTGTAGTAGTTTAAGCAATGGTAATTATTTAGGCAATTATTAGTCTACAAATCATTCATGATGGAATTAGTGGACCTAATTCATTTTAATTGTATATATATCTAACTAATTTAGAGATTTGATACATAATTATATAGTCATTTATCTTTCATTTATAGCAACTTCAGGTCATTTTCTACAAAAATAGTCTAGTTTCAATGGTTACGCTAAGGCTAGATGGAATGTCAATTTATAGGAATCAATACAAAATTTGAATGGATGAAAATTGCATTTTCTAGAGACCATGGGCACTCTACACTCTCTTTGTAAATGAACTTTGGAATGTTTTAGACTTAGACATTTTAACAATTAAAAGGTGTCTAGTTGAGGTGTACAAAATAGAGACACTATATACTAGGAGTGTAGGATGTATGTGTAGATTTGTCTAGGCAGTGTAGGACTTAAGTGAGCCAATCCATTTCCAAACATTTAAAGCAATTGTGCATATCTAGAGCATGAGTTTCTTGAATTGGAAAATTTTCCTATGCATAGAAATAAAGTTTGGAAGGATTCCATATTTTTTCAATTTATTTTTGCTTAAAACATAACTATTATGAATTTATTAGTTCAAGGTTCTTTTTGACCCACATCAGTCATATAGGTCTTCCTAATTTTAACCAGAGGTTGGTTTCAAAATCAACAAGAGGTTGGTTGCAATATTGAGAGACTTGTAATCAATCATAATACGCCACAACTGCATTAAGAATTGTGTTGTGACTAATCATAAAAGTAAAAGTATCTATTCCTTTTAATTTAAGCATTTCACCATGTATGAGGAGGAAAATTTGTTGAGAAACTAAGTCCAATCTAGGAAAACTTAAAGATGAGGATGAATGCAAGAAATAAATGATTTTTTCCCCCAAGAATAAATATTTTATTCAAAATAAATGTGAATTTTTTATTGGGATTCATTCTAGTTTTATAAACTCACTATTGTAGTTAGCTTTGGCATTTCTCCCCAAACAAAGAAGGAAGAAAAATGAATGGACAAGAAGGTGCAAACAAATAATCTTTCTCAATAGAAAAAGTAGGAGGTCCATAAATCACCCATTTAAGAGCTAAAACTAAATTTGGGGGAGGTGAATCTTCTTGAAATATTTTTTGTAAATTTTTCTTGAAAGAGAAGTGGAATTGGCATCTAACCTATGTCGTTTCATATTTTATGAAGCTCTGTGGAATTAGTTATGAAATTTTGAAGTTGAAATGGCATAAGGCTCTAAAATTGTCCACTTCCTAAAATATACACTTTTGTACATTGCTGAAGGCTATGAAAAAACAACATGTACAAATAGTGTACATTTGTGGAACTGGACAATTTTAGAGCTTGTGTACTTTTAGAACCTCCTACCCAACATTTTTAATTTGAACAATTTTTTGCTAAAAAGTGATGATTTTCTTTTGGTAGGGAATCTTGGGCAAAATGTTCTTACTTTTCAATGGATGGAATCTCCAATTTGCTACCACATATCATTCTTTTTTGGATGCATGTATATTATTTTGGATGAATAAATGAAATCTCATCTATAGAATGTAAGTTGCATCCACTTCCATGGATGTAATAGCTTCATCCATCTAGTGATTATTGCTTTGTGCATTGCCTAAAATAAATGAAATAAAAAACCTTACTCCTACCTTAGTGCATCCAAATATTGTCCACATTAAGGTAGGTACACCCAAATGTGCCACTGACCTTAAACCACCGTCTATACTATATGTATAGTGGGGTACCAATCAAAATGTCGTTTTCGAATTCGTAGTGAGAAAAATTTCAGTACTGCCAACTTTGAAAGCCTCCTGAGAGCTCAAAAATTGGTATTTTACCACGAAATTTTTACCATAGCATTGTCTTTAAGTTAATTATATGTATGACAAATTTCAAGGCCAGAAAATTCACCAAAAAAAAGTTATTCAAAATCTACCAACATTGGTAGCTGTGGAAATTGTTTCACTTTGCCAACTTTGCCAGCCTCCCAAAGATTGAATTTTTTTTTTTGCCATGAAATTCTTGGAAAAAAAACCTCTTTATGTTAATAACATATGATAAAAATTCCAATTCCAAAAGATTAATACAAAAAATATATTAACAATCTACCAACATGTGTCATTTTGAGAAACAATTGTGAAAACCGTTTCACTACTTCAACTTTGACACCCTTCCAAGGGCTAAAAAATTGCTTATTTACTATGAAATTTTTTCCAAAGAGTGATTTCTATGTTAATAACATTTGTGACAAGTTTCAAAGCCAAAAAAGTTATACAAAAAAAAATATTCAAAATCTACCAACATGTGTAGTTGTGAAAAACCATTTCACTACTTTCAACTTTGACACCTTCCTAAGGACTTCAATTTTACTTATTTACCATAAATTTTTTTTCACAAGATCCCCTCTATGCTAATAACATGTGTGCCAAATTTGAAATATTTACACAAAAAAAGAAACCCACAATCTACCAACATGTGTAGTTGTGGGAAACCATTTCATTGCTACCAACTTTGACATCCTTCCAACAGTTGAGAAATTGTCTATTTACCATGAAACTTTTGGCACAACATGCTCTTTATGTTAACAACATTCATGCCAAATTTCAAGGTCAAAAAATTTATACAAAAATAAATATTTACAATCTACCAACGTGTGTAGTTATGAAATACATTTTATTAAAGACATTGAAATTGTTGAAGTATGTTAGACACTCATGCTTCTAGATTGAAATTCTCCAAATGATGCAATCTCTAATCATAAATGCTTCTCAGTAAAATCAAGGATAGCCAAATCTAGTTGTATGTACTTGTCACATCTCAAAGAATGCACTTGTTTAAAAATTAGAGACCATACATGCATGAAGAAGCTTTTTCCTCTCAATAAGAATGCTTGCATTTACAATAGAGCATTATAGGAGGTGGGATGAGGAATGTGGAATGATGAGAGAAGCAAGTAATGGGTGATTATTTTCTAAGCAGAGGATTGAAACTTTGTGAACATGAGTGATTGAGTGCATGAAAGATGAGTTAACTGAGCAAGTCTAGGCTATGTGATAACTAAGTGGATGAGGCATGGGATGAGTGACTGAGGATACATGGAGGTATGTGAGATTTTCTTTAAGAGTGAGTGAGGTTATAACCTACATGTGGTGACTGGTGAGGTCTGGTGAATGAGTGAAGGATGTGAGGCTGAATGATGGTGAGTGATTGTAGGTATGTGAGTTTTTTTTATAACTAAGTGAGGTTATGCATGTGGTGAATATGGTTGGATCATGGTGAGTGATTGAGGGTATGTGAGATTTGTTTCTAATGACTGAGTGAGGTTATATATGTGCTCAGTGAGTGAGGCTGGATCATAGTAATTAAGTGAAGGCTAGATCATGGTCACTGAGTGATGGCTATTTCAGATGAAACTCGTGCTCATATAGTAGGTTTGAGTGAGGCATGGAAGACAAGAGTTGACATTGCAGCTATTGTTGGAATCCATGTTAGAACAGTTCAGAGGGTACTGAAGAAATTTTGAGAAGATGGAACCTATAAGTGCAAACCTTGTGGTGGAAGTCATGCTAAAAAGTTTAGTGATAGAGATGTCTGTGCTATTATACGTGTCTCAAAAACTCATCGTCGCTCGACACTCTCTGAGATCACTAATATATGTTCTACACAAGTGTTTAGATCGACTATTCGAAGGGCTTTACATGAGAATGGCATTTTCAATCAAATTGCAGTTAAAAAACATTTCTTGACACCTCGTCACATGTCTCAACGATTGGCATTTGTTCAAAAGTATTGTGGGTAGAGTGTAAAAAAATGGGAGAGAGTTGTTTGGACAGATGAGTCTACCTTTGAAGTTGGAAAAAATTATAGACAAGTTCATGTTTGGAGAAATGCATATGAGCACTATTCATCAAGTTGTATAGTTCCAATTTTTAAGAGTGGGAGAATTTCTTTGATGATTTGGGGTGCATTTGTTGGAGGGCAAAAGTCACAACTTGTTTTTATGCTCAAAGATAGACGTTCTGCTAAGGATTTTGTTGAAGTGGTTTACAATGGCAAGTTGCTTCATTTTATGAGTAGAGTGCCACAGGGATTGCTCATAGAAGATGGCGCACCTGTCCATCATAGCAAACTATGTGAAGAATGGAGACAAACACACATTTTGGAGAAGCTCGATTGGCCTGCAAATTCTCCCGATCTCAATCCAATTGAGAACCTTTGGAAGATTTTGAAAGATGCTGTGCAACATGGCCCAATATGTCCAAAACATTTAGATGACTTGAAGGTAGTTATTGAAAGAGAGTGGAGGTTAATCAATGGTACAAAGCTCCTTCAACTATGTCATTCTATACCCTCTAGGTTACAAGCAGTGATTGAGGCAAATGGAGGACATACATGTTGGTAGATTGTAAATATTTATTTTTGTATAAATTTTTTGACCTTGAAATTTGGCATGAATGTTGTTAAAATAAAGAGCATGTTGTGCCAAAAGTTTCATGGTAAATAGACAATTTCTCAACTGTTGGGAGGGTGTCAAAGTTGGTAGCAATGAAATGGTTTCCCACAACTACACATGTTGGTAGATTGTGGATTTCTTTTTTTGTGTAAATCTTTCAAATTTGGCACATATGTTATTAGCATAGAGGGGATCTTGTGCAAAAAAATTCATGGTACATAAGTAAAATTGAAGCCCTTAAGAAGGTGTCAAAGTTAGAAGTAGTGTGAAATGGTTTTCCACAGCTACACATGTTGGTAGATTTTGAATATTTTTTTTTGTATAATTTTTTTGGCTTTGAAACTTGCCACAAATGTTATTAACATAGAAATCACTCTTTGGAAAAAATTTCATAGTAAATAAGCAATTTTTTAGCCCTTGGGAGGGTGTCAAAGTTGAAGTAGTGAAACGGTTTTCACAATTGTTTCTCAAAACGACACATGTTGGTAGATTGTTAATATCTTTTTTTGTATTAATCTTTTGTCACTTGCCAACAAGAACATATGAAAATTTGACCAGTCTAATAATAGGAAATAGGCTCAATAGCAAAAAGTGGTGGTTTTGGGTGTACCTACCTTAGGTCAACCTAAAAAGCCATGAGAGGGGGCTGTCCCAAATAGATAATTCTACTACACTCATCTCTGCTTGCACGGAAAGAGAGCACCCTAGACTGGCCTAGAGTGCCCAAATGCGGAGCGATCAGGAAAACCTGTAATAAAACATTCCTTTACAAAAACATTCCTTGGCTGACACGAGCACTGGCAGTGGTCGTTCTTTTGTCTGTACCCTAGCCCCGTTGTCGTGTCACGTGCGGGGTCTTCGACGGAGTGTCAGACAATGTACCGGTATACAGACATTCCCAGCAGAGTCATGAGTGGTAGTTCACCCTGAGTTCAATTCTCTGAGTACAAAGTATGTTGAGAAGCCATCTGCCGAACTTCATTCAGTCAGTGCCGTTCTTTTGCTCTGCACACTTCCCTGATTTCTACTTGTTAGCATGTGAGGTGCGTGCGACATTGCCTACAAACATGACAGAACTCCTTTTAAGTTGGGTACCAGCAGAGTGTGTTTGCCCCGTTGTGAACATTTGCATTCTTTCTGGAGAGCCTGCGGTTTGCGGACAAGAAGGTTTGTAAATCGAGTAATTGTGGGAGAAATATCGCTCGCGAGCTTGCTCCTGCGATGGCGCCCATTTCAGTTCCGTCCTTCATCAAATCGGATGCTCGAAAGTGCCTCAGGTAACACTCTCTTGGTTCGTGGATGAAATGAAAACTACATCTCAGTTTGTTTCCGACAGGACAAAAGTGATGGAATATGAAGTTTGGAAGCCGCATTGCTTGAATTGCGTCGGGATTAGCCACAGATCTCAAGGTTGGTTCGAAATCCAGTGGGGAACGGATGCACCTAAACCCTAATACGTTTGTAGAGGCCGGCCAATTTCACTTGCTGATGTTGTGATGGTCATGTATTCGTAGTTGCTGCATTGTTCTTGGTTAGTTTCTACTGTGTCTGGCAGGCTTCTGAGAAGCGCTGTTCCTTCCTCTCTTCCATCCGATCCACATTCTTCGATCTGTCGTCGTTAATTCCAGTGTTGCAAGGGTATGTCCAAGTCTCAGCAACATCTGCAAATTATAAACATAATGAGAGTTGGTGGACATCAATTGCATCTCTTAAATCTAAACGAACAGCAATGAAACGCAATCTAACATTTCTCTGTAACTTTTCCCTGCCGACTCCAAAAATGTAGTTTCATCAAGGTCTCAAATCAAGGACAGATATGAATTTATGTTGTGAAAGGTGCCAACAGTGCCATAGAATTGTATTGGAATACCGCCCTCTCTACCTCCCGGGAGGGATTTTATCATAACCCTTTCGCTCGCGGTGTCCATGGCGGACAACGTGGTCTCTGACACGAGGGCAACAGTGCTTGAAATCATGACTTACAGTAGGTCGGATTGACTGTATACGTGGTCACTCTGTTCCGACCCTTCAACTACTAACTGCTCTCGGATGATTTCAAATCGAGGATCGGAGTGAATGTGTACGTATTCTACTTCTTGTGATGACCTTTCGCACCTCTGTACATAGCACATGATTCAACTGAATTTCTATCTCGTTGATTCCTGGGTACACATTAAACATAATGAACTACTGATTAACTGCTTGTGTCGGGTGTAGTGATTCCTCCAGGCGCCAGGCTACCAGCTGTGTTGTGCCAGAGAGAAAACCATGGTCCGTGGATGAGACTTCAGTCGAAGCAGTGACCAGGAGAGAGGATGGGCATGCACACAAGAATGATGACAGGAAAAGCGGCAGGAATCTGTGCGATTTCTCACACGAAATCCTGGACTCCATCCTGACAAAACTCGATTACCAAACCTTGTTTCAAGTGAAAGCAGTATCCAAGTTGTTCAAAGCCCGCATTGAGGATGACGGATATAGTTGTTGCCGAGAGAGCCAGCACACCCGAGAGGCACTGCTCACAGGACTGCACTTCTACGTTCGCAATGATAATGTTTGGCGATGCGCTGGCTATGACTTGGACACCCAAACTTGGATGAAGTTACCGCCGTTTGCAATGCTCCCAAGATTGGACACCAACTTGTTCAAAGATCATTCCATTTGTGGAGCTGGTGGCCTCCTGTGTGTCTATGTCTCTGCAGTCCAGTCCTCCTGTCTGGCATGTCAGGAGATCCCGGAGAAGATGGTAGTCCTTAATCCCCTGACCGGAAGGTGGAGGGAGCTCCCGCCTCTGAACCATCCCCGGAATCCTGTGCTGCTGCAGATGGTGGTCGCTTCAACGGGAGATTCTTTCCAGGTTATCGTTGCCGGGAGTGCGAGGACCGGTGACGAGCATCTCTCGAAAATCACCGAAGTGTTTGATTCTCGCACCTCCGTGTGGACTGTGACCGAGGACGTTCCTGGGCCTCCCTTTGCCTTGAACGAGCATCAGAATGGCGCCTACATGAACGGGCTTCTGTATTGCATCGCGTTTTTGGATGGCGACCGTGGGCGTGGCCTCCTGGCGTACAGTGTGGATGAGGGGAAATGGTTACCTCATCTAGCATGCCCTTTGCCGACTGCATCCAACTTGAACATTATGCAAGTGTCCAATATCGACGGAGAGATTGTGGTGTTCTCGGAGATTGAGCACAATCCTCATAATCCGCGTCGGACTGTTGAGCATCGCACTGACATACTTCAGAACGCAATGTACCCCCATTCAGGCGCAGGTGAAGGTCCAACGGAGAAGTGGAGGAACGTGATGACGGAGGCGAAAGTTGGCAGCAGTCAGGCCGGGCTTCAGATGTACCCGGAGTACACCTGCTTACCGTTTGGTGCGGGTAGGTTTTGCATTTTCAACAGCATTGCACACACGGGCGTCATTTACGATATGAGAAGTGGAAATCGCACCGGGGATTTGAGTGCGCCAACTTGGGATGGAAGTGGAGAAATGAATTTCTACAGCTTCAACCCCCCAGCATTCCTTTTTGAGCCTAGTTTCAGAGGCAGTCTGAAACTGGAACTTACAAACGGTTCTGCCGACAGAGTATGTTTGTAGTGTTTTTTTCCATCAGACCCGAACACTGGACTTCGTGACCTTACCAGTGTCAAGGAAGATTTTTTTTTTCCGGAGTTGATGCTTTCCTGTCGTTCTAGACGATGACCAGTTTTCCTCGGGGTGCAGCAATTGTTTTGCGGAGCTTGAAAGTGTGGAATTGCTGTACAAAATGTATAGACGTAGAAAGTGATCAATAAACGAAAGATGGGGAATTTCATTAAAATGGCGATATTCCATGTGCCATTTTCAGTGTGCCATTCCCACAGTTCAGACCGGGCGGTCTGAAATCTATTACTGTACTAGATTTCAGACCGCCTGGTCTGAACTGTGGGATGTTAAAGTCAAAGAATATTTGCCATATTAATGAAATTCCCCATAAAGATGAAAGATGTAACCTAACTAGTTAATCCACCTCTATAGAAAATCACTCTCGAGAAGTCAACCTCTCTCGCAAAACAAGAGGTATGTGTTCTCTCCAAAATGTGGAAGATAAAAACGACCTATCTTCCCTGACTTACTTACATAAATAAAAAACAAAATGATCACAGGAAACTCAACATCTCGTCTCTCGGTGTCCAAGGCACAGCAAAATTACAAAACACAGCTTCACTTCTCGTCAATGTCAGTCGTTAGATTTCGTTAAATTAGCTGTATTCCAAGGTGAGTCCGGTCCAAGGCGTGCACATCATCCAATTGCCAAAACTCCATTTTCTCATAGTTCAACTACGGGGAATTTCGTTAAAATGGCGGTATTCCGTGTGCCATTTTTAGACCGCCCGGTCTGAACCGCAAAAATTTTCAAAATAACGGAATTTCGCCATTCTAACGAAACTGCCCATAACTCTACAGTTCGCAGCTTGAGTACGGAATTTGAATGTCCCGTATGTATGTACCGACATAAACCTCGAAAAAGACCTTGTACAGACTTGTGCGTTCTGAAAGAGCCTGAGTTGTGGAACTACGCCAATTTAACGAAAATTCACGTCTTCAGGCTCTTTTCCGTACTCAAGCTGTGATTTTGCAGAGTTGCTCTACAGAATGTTTGGGTTTATGAAGCTGGGCCTCTCTGGTACCATCAGATCCCAATCCCGGCAATTGCAGTGGCAGCTCCAATTACCTGAGTGCATCATCTAATATTCATTAGAGAAATTTTGGACTCTGCATAGGGCCGTTGGGGTGTGACAAACCAGTGTATTACTAGAGCCCTACAGGTACCTTACAATGCTGCAGAAAGTACAGCATCTCTGATGTTATAAGATATTCATTTTGTGTGAATATTTTACTGTCAAAGTGAATATCATGAAAGACGTTAGGACTCCAGTAATGAGGGTGTGGTAGAAGACTGTTTACATAAACAAACCCGTAGGAATATAGGATGATTAATTGGTAATTTCAGTGAAATCATGCAAAACATAGTGGATTTTCAAGCCAATTGCCAAAAAAATTGAAGCACTCTTATGATTTCCAACTTGCTTCAAAAGCCTCAAACCTTTGATTTGTGTGTTTGAAGATGAGAAGAAAAGCCTCTTATATACACATGGGGTGGTAGGAGGTAGAACTATCCATGTGAGATATGTAATTTAGAATTTGTAACTTCTCTACTGCTCATTGTTAAGTTTCAAGTAGGAATTGTGTTGAAAACCATAATTTCAGACCTCATTTAGGCATAGTAGAATTGTTTTTTTCCAAAAAATTTGAACTAAACAAAGTTGGAAAACTAAGCTAGTTTTCATCTTCAAAAATCCGTTTGAGATTTAAAGACTTCAATAAAAAGTTATGGACAAAATTCGGAGTAGGTATTTAGAAATGGCAAAGAAAATATTCCTTTCAAGTTTTAACCCCTTTTAGAATTTTGTCCATAACTTTTTATGGGAGGCTTTAAACCTCAAACGGATTTTGGAGATGAAAATTAGATTAATTCTCCAACTTTGCTAAGTTCAAAGTTTTTTCAAAAAATCATTCTACTGTGCCTAAATGGAGTCTGAAATTCTAGTTTTTAACACAATTCCTGCATTTGACAATGAGTGATCTCTCTTCTAAATATCCCATATCCTTTGAAGACTCACTATGAACTTGATTTCTCTATAAAAATAACCTCTTCACACTTCCTCATTCACCGATTGTCAATGAGTTAAATCTATCTTGATACTATAAAAAGAATTTGATGATAGATATCCTTGGAATATTTCCGACATTTGCGTTTCTTTTCATAACTTGGTTAGAAAACAAGGTATGCAATAATTAGGATTAAGGTGCATTACAATATCTGAACCTGATGTACTTGGGTTTCGAACGACTGACAGTCATCAGGCATCCAGACTTCAAGTGATCGACTGTAGGGGAAAAACCAATCATGAAGCAAAGTGAAATGTAATCATAGGGTCCTTTCAGCTGCTTTGGAGCCGCCCTCCAGAGAGCTCATAATTTCTCTAATGCAAGCTTCAATCGATATAAGGTAGTATGGCCTTAAAGCGACCATTTATCAGCTGGTCCCCCTTTTTCAAAGGTTTCCATGCATAGAAATATTTTTTGGATCATTTTTCAGAGAAAGAAAAATGGATGTAGAACGTTACACAAGTGGTTTCATATTTTTTGAATCATTTTTGAATTACTTATGAATTTTCAAAAAAAATTGTTGTAGGCAACTATTTGTGACCCTAAGTCTTCAAAAATCTGACCACTTGCAACTTCTAAAGTGATTTTAGTAAATGAAGGCCAACAATTGGCTCTTGCAATAAATAGTGCTTTTCTCTTGATTCTCTCAATGGCTTGAGAGGTCCATTTGAGGACCACCTACTATCTATTTCAAACCTAAATATAGGGGCAATTTGAAGAGGCTGCTTACTTTTAGCGTAGACTACCTTAGATCAAGATAGTCAATTTCATTAAAATTGCACAATTCCGGTGTGAAAATGGTGATATTTCTGTAAAATGGCTGTATTGCATTTCCATGTTTAGACAATGTGGTCTGAAATCTATACCTATCCTTATGAAATGAATGGAAAAATGACTTATGGAATACCACCATCTCAAACAAAATTCCCTATATGTCTAAATACATGGATGTCTAAAGTATAGGATTGGTATGAAAATACGTTGAACCAGAATGCGTTGTGGAAGGCATCAATATACTGGAATACCGCTAATTTCATGTTTCAGTACTGTTTCTTTCGAGAACAGTGGCGACTGAATTCACACAACCACCACTGGTCTGAACATCAACTTCGTGAAACTGGTGGTGTTCCAATACTTTGACACTATTCAGAACGTGTTCTGAATGATAAATCCATATCAGTTTCATTTAGAATTACTTGTAGAGATACATCACAGTTTTTTAGGCCAGAATCGCTTGAATTTCCTATGAAATTCAATACTAGAAGTTGTGTGTGTGTGTGTGGTGCTGGGGGTGCAACGTTTCTACGGCCACGTTTGCAGCGCATACGTGAGAAAAAGCAACTTCTGGCAATAAGGTAGGAGGTCTATAAATGGAGCACCTAATGGCTAGAATTGGATGGCTAGAATTGGATTTGGGGGAGGTGAAATATATTGAAAAATATTTTTGTGTAGATTTTCCTTGAAAGACAAGTGGAATTAACATCTAACCCAAGTCGTTTCATATTTTTTGGAGCTTTGTAGAATTAGTTATAAAATTTTGAAGTTGAAATAGCATAGGGCTTTAAAATGGCTCACCTCCTAAAATGTGCACTGTCTGTACATTGCTGAAAGCTATGAAAAAACAACATATACAAATAGTGTGCATTTAAGGAGGTGAGCCATTTTAGAGCCTGATCCATTTTAGAACCTCCTTATTGGATGGCAAATGTAGAGAACCTGTTTCTGGAAATTGGACATATTAAGGTAAATTGACTTTGGAATTTGTAGTGGATTTGCAACAGGAAATGCAATCTTCAAATCTGGCAAAGTCAATCTCTCATTGTGAAAAAATTGACCTAAGGGTCTGTTCACACCGGTCATTATGTCAACAAAATTAGCATAGGAGCAGGTAAAAGTGGAGGGGGAGTTCCCACCAGAGCATTAGCAAATTTACCAAACCTGTGTAGGTGCTCAGCAGGTACTCAGATACGATTGCTGTAATGAACACTTCTGCTACACATTATTGAATACAATTTTCTGAAGGAAGTACTTCTCATCCTATAGGAATAGAAGGCTGTCAAAGTATTGAGCTGGTGTGCAACGCAGGTCGCTGTTTCTTACATTTATGGCAGTGATTATTATATTTAGTGTTGTACAATAAGTATAGCGAGCACTTCTGACCTTTATTATTATATACAGTGCTATGGAGTAAGTACTTTGGAAGCTACCAAAAATACTGATATCCAACATGTATTGTGAATTTCACGTAATGGGGTAGTAGCGATTCCATAAAGACATTGTCGTCATTATTATTTTGTTGTTAGTAAAATGAACCGCTTATGAAATGTTCGTGGTCCAGCCGCCAGTATGGTACTCTAAAAAGCAACAGTCATGAAGAGGACCGCAAATGTGGGATATAAAAGAGTAAGGCGACATTTGAGCTGCATCACAGGATACTAGATTGATGATTTTTGCTAAAGTAGGAGCACCGTCTGAATGTGCAATAGTTAAATCTCGAAGCTCACTAGACTTCAAATCCCGACTACACGATCAGAACTATTGTACCGGGTAAAGCATGAGGATGGGGATGTTCTCATGAGCTTATTTTTTGCCCTCTCCTTCTGTAAAAAAAATCAGTTAGTTGATGAGTTGGTAGCATTGTATAAAGGACAGAGCCACCCATCGAATTCACCTTCATCTGTTACAGTTTCAACGTCAACAATGATTTCGTTCATTTTCATCCATTTCTGATAGCTCCGGAAAGTCAACGTCTCTGTTTGTGTGTCTGCCATGAATCATGTCGTTGGGAATCTGACGACGAAGAGAACTCCTAGCAAATTCACTAGTCACGTCAACAGGCCGTCTGAGTCTACTCTTCTCAGTATCGGAGACAGAAACTGCGAGTGCAATCGTAATGTTGGGAGGCCATTGTCAAGAACTAGTTTAAGTATAGAAGACGTAATGAGCATCATGGAATTTGATATTCACATGCTGCACAGTTCTATAACGTAACTATTTATGTGTACCACTACTGATGCATGAAAACGTGTTCTCACCGTTTGGTGCTTTCTCAGGCCTGCAAGTACCCACCGCCACTCTCCATGGACACCGAAGCGACTCCAACTCAACAAACTAGTCCGCCGTGCCCCCAACCTACTGCTGCCACAGGTATGTTGCTCCGTTCTTTCTTAGTGCGTGTTATCCGTGCATGAGGTCGTCCTCTGTTTGTCTCCCATTTCATAGATGACGCCACAAAATACTACAAACATTGGATTCTAGTCTTAATTCAAATATGTGAAACCCACTAGAATTCCTCTGCAATGAAAATGAGTAAATGAAAGGCTTTCAAGTTGTACAGTTGAGTTGGTTACAGGAATTAAACTACCTCATGTCCACATGTACGTTGCATATTCTACGTTAGCATTACAGGTATTCAACAAGCATACTGTTATCCTTGTTGCATCTCTTGAATATGCAGTCCATTGTGACGGTTTAGTATCACATTCTACAAACAAATAATGACAGTCATCACCTTCTTTAAGGTAAATGATGTATAGGGATTATACTAACTTCAGCACTGTGGTGATGGAGTCGTTTCCTCTACCTTCGTCAGTAGTGACTCAGAGCTTCTCGTTCATCAATGTTTCGTAGACAATCAACAGACCTGCACATGCCGCTCAGCAATAGAGTTACTGTGAACTTGGATGAAGTCAGTTCTTAATATGCCCTGAAGTGCTAGAATATGCCGTTCCGCTAGCCACTTAGCAGTTCGCTTAGTTCTAGTATGGAGGCACGAAGTTCGTCACGTACCCTCAAGTCCGCAAGAATGACGATCCTCTACCTGTACCGCAGGCAATTCAGCATCCTCGTCTGCCGTCCGCAGGTATGCCAGAAGTGCTGATAGAAGAAGTCCTTCAGCAGGTCATCGAGGCCCACTGTAGACTACAGGTGGATCTAGTCATGCCAAATGCGCAAGGAAGGACAAAGGATCCAACTGGAGTCCCCAAGAAGTAATTCTCCTAATTCGAGCTAAACAAGAGCAACACTTGGAAGAACTAGATGCTACAGATGCTCGAGAGATGATGCTATCTGACAATGTGAAGTGGTCTCACGTCTCGCAGCAAGTCATGCTGGGTGGGTGTTCCCCGTGCGTGAGAGACGGTCCAGCACGCAGAACGAAATGGAACCAATTGTTGCCTAAGTACAAGAAAATTGTGGACTTCAATAGTTGTTCAAGGCGAAACATTCCCGAGTATTGGGATATGAGTGCTCACCAGCGAAAAGCAAAGAGTCTTCCCCGACAATTCAATCGGGAGTTCTTCAATGCGATCCATAAATGGTACCATTGTCGTCCAACGATAAATCCTCTTCATGTCCGCGACTTACTCTATCCTTTAGATGGGAATTACGTTACACCTGCACAAGAAGCTAACCATGACACCACAAAGGAGTTCAGTGCACCAGGAGTTCGCGGTTTATAAGTGCTAGTTATCCTATCTGCTGCTCCCAGCACAACCGGGAGCTCCAACCGTGGATTACATGAGCGAGACTTACCAGCACCGTCTCCAAGAACAGCAGCAGCAGCAGCAGTAGTTCGCAATGTCGTTGGCAAGACGACCTTCACGGGAGTTCCAGCAGGCGTTGTACTGCAGTTGGTTAGTTATTCAAACACCACTGCTACCGCTAGCCAAAGACAACCCAGTAACACTATCGTGCGAAGGAAAACCACATCTGGCCATACCGTAATAGTTGAAGCTGCAAAAGCAACCGGAGCCGTAATGACATTGTAGATGTAAGCAATAGCAGATGCCACCTTAGCTGTTGAACGCACAAAACTTGATATCCATCTACGACAATTTGAAGAGCAAATGAGTTATCAACGAGAGACAGACAAGCGGCTGCATGAATCAACAAACACTACTCATGACAATGCTCGCTTGGCTGTATAGCGATAGACGGAAATGGTCAGATGCTTGGCACAGCTCACTCAAGTACTCGGAACAAGCCTTTCTGCTAGTGAGTACAATAAACGCAAGAACAAAGATGAAGAAATCGTACCCGGCGATGACAAACGCGCACACACTGTAGGGCAGGCGCCTGGTCCAATCGATGTACTTCCGACTTCATCCGACCACATAGGGGCTGTTCACGTGCAAGCGGCGACGGAGGACGCATGCCCTACGAACTTGGACGGCAGCATTAGGAGATCCGTTCCCAAGTACTAGACTGTTTATAGTTGTTCTGAGAGGCAGCTGGCATGACATCGACTCCGACCCTGCCTTCTTTAATACTAAAAAGATCACGATCTCGTGCTTGGAGTTCGCCCATGAGTCTGAAGTGAAAGCAGTTTGTACAGACATTACAGGTGACCGACATAGTGAGCACTTGCAGTGCACTAGCACTTACGTAGTACTACACTATAACTAATAAGATGCGGTTACTACAAAGACCTCTGCAATATCGTATTTACTTTGTAGACTCTCATCGGACGGGTGAATACTCACAATTAGCAACCAACTGCGCCATTCACTATGTAAGATTGCCTTACCTTCTCGTGCCTTGTGCAATACTTGTGAATGAAAACTGCTACCTTTGCACAAGAGGATTTGAACTCTGTAGTCCGCCTTCCTACACTTCATTGTCATAGACTGCTAGTCATCGGTCCTTCTAAAAACGTTGTCCCAGGATCTGTCCTTCCAGGATGCAGCGCACCTGTACCTGAAGTTCATCGTGACCATGATAACCGCATGCAACACAAAGGGAAAAAAGATGACAAGGAAGCTCCTGAACTGCCTACTAAGAAAAAGATGATAGTAAGGGTCATGTAGCTGGAGCATACTCCTCTGATTGACTCAATAGCTCACCGTCCAGTCTGCATGAAAACAACTCGACGGAATACCCACCTGAACATACATGAAATTTCTCACAGTTTCCGCTGATATGTATCTCACACTCAACCTAGCAACCCTTTCCGTCACTAGTTACCCCACACACAAAATAAAGGCGTACATGTATATTCATGCACAACTAAAGGAAATACAGCAAACAAAGTTTGAATCCTGGAGGATATGAACTCTGCAGCCGATCGAGACTGAACGGGAGTTGACACTCACAACCATTACTGTTCGTTGCTCTTGAACTCGCAAACTCCTGCACGTTGAGAAGAACGCCGACAATGAAGAATTTGCTATCTTTAGAAACTGCTGAGGACTGACCTGAGAAGCGCTGCGGGAAGACCCAGTACACCAATCTAATAAAACTACACAATATATTTCATATTCAGAAACCTCCAAAAGTAAATTCTGTGAAAGCAGAAACAATAAAAGCATATAGAAAATATCCTTACAAGGCAGACTGAAAGCGAAGCACGTATATTTCGATATAAAGAAACGCCAAGTTCTCTCTCTGTAAGAGACGAAGTAGCCTCCCTCTTCGAAGTTACTAGTGACCTGCACGACCTCTAGCAGTCAAGTAAACACCTAATTGTTGACGTTTCTTCTAAGCAGTAGTGGAGGCAACATTGTCAGAGTTGGCAGCTGTAGTGCTGGAAACTGCTTCGCCTTGGCGTTCAGACTCCCTGACGAAGTCCTCTTTGCGAAGACCCTCTTCTTCTAGAATGCAAAGGAAGTCTTCCACTTCATCATGAGATTGTCGGAGGAGCACGTTGTACAAAATAGTACAGCAAACTACAACATCTAGCAAAAAAGACAAGTGCAATTCAGACTTGCCTAACAGCTCACGAAAGCATTGTTTTAGAATTCCAAAGGCGTTTTCAACAATTGATCGACCTTTCCGAAATTTCATGTTGAGCAATGTCTCAGGAACGGACAAGTGCGAGCCTTCTTTGTAGGGGACTACGATCCATGGCAGTAGTGGGTATCCCAAATCAACGATCAAGTAAGGGCTGAAGTCGTCTATGCATGGAACACTGCTAAAGAGGTTCCCATGTGTAGACAAATTAAACAGAGAAGACCTTTTGAGCATACGGCTGTTGTTCGTTGAGCCAGGCATGCCTACATATAAATCCAGAAAACGTTTTTCACTGTCCACCACAGCTTGGCAGTTCATGCTATATCCTCCCGTCTTGAAGTAGAAGTAGTCTGTTGAGCCCTGCGCCGGTTTTGCAATGGACAACTGCACACCATCAATAGCCCCAACAACTGCAGATAATGAACAGAGCTCTTTGAATTTTCGTTGGGTCTCACTCATGCGCTCACCCATTGGCCATGATATTTCTTGATGCAGACAATCATTTATGCCTTGGATAACTTGCCTCAAAATAATTGAGACATTGCTTCTTCCAATGGCGAACATCTCATTGCAAACTGTGAGATTAGCACCATGTGCTAACTTGAAGAGGGTGCACACTATACGCACGAGCACCAGCACAGCCTGACGGTAGTTCGTATTCTGCTTCTGCACACGTGGCCGAAGAACCTCCGCCAAAGCAAAAACTACTGGTTTCGTCATCTTGAACATAGAAACCCACCGTCTACTATCGTACTGCTCAACAAAGAACCTTGAGAACCATGTCGTTGACCGTGGTTTCACCCAATACTCCACCTCGTTATGGTACACATTTAATGCTGCATATAGTCTGAAATTGAGGAGTGCATTTGTCATGGAACTCAATCTGTCACGAGCATTGTTGCTGTCACTGTTTAGAACAGTTGGCGCGCAAGAGCTCCTGCATTCCATCACCTTGCTGTACTTCCTGTGGAACAAGGCGGTCGTTGTCGGCATTCAGAAGCAGAAGCAGCAGCCAAGTTGTATAACTCAATGTACATCCTCCAAAGTCCCACGAATCCATCGCTACGGCCTAGTCGAATATGATTATCCTTCAAATCAGTACAGAAGCAACATAAGGTAAGAAAATCCAAATAGTGTGAGGCAATACGTACTAGGATACCTACGATTGCAATGCACTGTTCCAGCGTCTTCTACTCACACTAAGGAAGGCTCCCTTCCGCTTGTCAATCGCTAGAGCAGGCTTCTGCTCTGCGGTACGTCGCCCGCACTTTGATCGGGTGGCTGAGGTCGACCTCAAATCAGCGCCGTGCACATGTATTCGCTGAACGCTACTAACCCTAATGGACCGAAGTGAGCAAATCCATCCCCGACGGACCACCGCTGCGGGTCCAACAGAACAGTTGACCGCTTCCGACTTTGAGCAACGGACACCGCTAGCACAAGTCTACAAGGCCCATCGGTAATTTCAACCTTTGCGCGCTCTGAGGACACCCTTCTTTGTACGTCATGTTCCTGTTGAACGTTACAAAGATTCTGACATGTCTGGACACATTGTTCAGGCTAGCCCCATTACCAGTCCGGAGGCTGGGGCCGAGGCTGCTGCTCTAATAACAGTCCTTGTTTTTGTTCCAGAAGGCCCATTACCTAATGAAAACATTCCTATCTACAACTCGGTGCGAAAAGACCCTAAGTCAGAATACTGAACAAGATAATATTTGGATCAATTCTTGATTTAGGCTTCATTAGTGGCAAGCATCTGATGTAGGATGCAAGCTTCGTTTGTGAAAGTTTGGGCTAGGAGTTTCTTGAAGAAATTAAGTTAAAAATAACCAAAGACATGAAACCAGTACATCCCCAAAATGAAATCTAATAAATCAAGAAAATTGGAATTAGGGTTTACACAATCAATTTAGCATTATAATTTTCTATGAAATAAAACATGAAATTCAGCTTTTACATCAAATAATACTTCTTAAAGGAAAAAAAAATTAATTTCAAAATTTTAAGGGTACTGAAATATTGGAAATATATACATCAATATTTGTTAATAGTAAAATTATAGGGAATAATATGAATTTTTGCTTCATATCCTATAATGTCATATGTAATTGAAATTGTTCAATATAGAATAGAATTCAAATGACAAATGAATTTAGTGAACTAATGAAAATAAAAAAATAAAAAATAAATTATAAAGTACATAAATAAAACTTTGTTATAATAACTAAACAACTAAGTACTATGGATATTTCATGATTTAGCATATCTAATTTCTATTTTTTTGTAATAGTTTGAATTTAGTTTGTGGTAGGGTGTTCTTAAGAGGGATTTCCCAATCGAACAATTTGAGAGAGTATACTAAATTTATTTTGAATCATAAAATGAAATTATAAAATAAATTAAATTACTTACAATGGAGTTATTTTACACATGAAATCAATAATAAGAAGTTAACAATTAATTCAACATGATATTAGCAACCTATGTCTTGAATGTAACACTATAAGCGTTTTGTTCCAACAAGTGAATTTAAGATTCATGTTAATACATAGAGCTTTCTAAAAAACGTCCATCTAAAATGTAATAGGTACTAATATGAAATCATCAAATGCTAACTACAAATAATGAAATAGAATTTTTCAATTCATTGTTTGTAACAATAAAAAATTTAAAATATACCTACCTACTTGTACATATGTGTATTTAGGATAAATTACAGAAATATTCATAATACATTTATAATATACCAAACCAAGCTCAACTAAAATTGATTACTAATTTTCAAATTATAATTTAAGTTTTTTTAAAGTCAAATATGGTATTTTGTATGACTTGCACATGCACTATAACATGAAATAAAGATTTTTGAATTAAATAAATCTTGTTACGTATACAAAAGAATTTCACATTATAGAAAACCTTATAATCTTACATTTTTAAAATAGAATTAATTTAGAAATGTATATATTAGTAACCATTTTTTATTCTTAAATTTTACCAAAAAGTATGAAGTTGTATTTAATATTCTACAATATTGTGCACAATTCCAGTTATTAAATAAAAAATACTATGAAAATAATATAATAATTTTATTTAGGATAATAAATTAAAAATAAATAAATAAACTCAAAATATTTTTTAAAAAACCCTGTAAGTGCTAATGCAACTAACAAGTCATTTGTTGAGAAATTAGTAGTTGAATCAATTAGCAACCTCTATGTTGCATAAAACCAAAAGTTTAAGTACAAAGAGTTCCAAAATAATTAGGTTTGAAAAAACAAATAATTACAAATATAAAATTATAAATTGATAATTAAAGTACATGAAAAATAACCTTCTATATTATAATTTATAATAGTTTAATATTTATAATATACATATACATATTTACGTAGGGATTTAGGATTTAGGGTACAAATACTCATAGTAATGAAAATTGTACACATACTATAAAAGATCATCTCTAATTAATTTTCACCAATAAGATCATTTACAAATACAATATATTTAGGGGTGAAAATAATTTTAGAGTGTAATTATGACTCCTACATGGAAAGGAAGCATACATAGTTGAGAATTCCATTTGGTAAAGAACATTAACAAGTACACTATGTACTAATGCTCTACAACCAAAATTAATTCGCACTATTTTTTGCAATACTACTAATGCATAATGACTTTAAATAGGACATTGAAAACATGCATTTCCAAGCAAATAGACTATATTGAATAAAACAAACTTTACATTGTTGTAATACTATTATAAAACTAAAGCTAACATTGTATATAGGACCCAACTATTGGAATTAATATTAATTAATTTAGTTATTTACATTAAAAATAGAAAATTCCATTTATTTATAGAAGAAACACTTTGAATAAAAGGGAAAGAAACAAGGGATTTTATTAGAAAAATAAAACCAAAAAATCCTCAGTCTCCACCTTCTAATTTTGAATTTGATAAGTTTTCTTCTACTATCAAATGTTCTCTAATATATCTTTCAAACCTTTCTCTTGGATACAATTTTCACATTTGAGGTGACTCCTCAACATGGACATCAAAATCAATGCTATCAACATCATTTTGTTCAAATTGGCTAAATGTTTCCACTAAATCTTCTTTACATTCAAATTCACCTTTTCTACCATTGCCATTAGTGAAATCATATTCTTCCTCATCAATAAATTCTATAAATACAATGCCACCCCGGTTTCTCATTTGCTTAAATTGAATTGCTTGTACACTTGTATTATTCTCCTTACTTTCTATTGCTTCATTTTCTTCATCTTTGATACCAAACTAGTTTGTTTCCTTGGTATATAGGACTTCTTTTTTACTCGGCTTCATATTTAACAACAATATGCCAACCTCTATTAAGCCTATCTTCAATGAAAAACACTTGGTCTACATCTAGAGGATAAACAAAAGATTCATATCCAGGTAAGTTAGAGGGCATGTAATTCCATGTATGTACTTGGGTGAATTTACATTCATCTGCAAGAACTCTCAGGTTTCCATGAGCTATTGCTTGGCTATCTTACCGATCTCCATTCAATAATACTACTGTGAAAGATGTCAATTTCGGTTTAACTATATTGTGGATTCTGCCATAATATTTGATCATGCAAGGTTCTCCATTGGCATCCAAGTCATAGAATGAACATACTATGCTTGTACACATGGAGAGGCATTAGGGATAATGTACATTTTGTCTTATAAAAAATTCAAAAATTCAATAAAACATGACAATGATTTTTTTTTTATAATACTTTGATGATATTCAAAGTTAATCAACCTTCTATTTATAACAACACCATGAAGTTTCTAACTGAATCTTGGATCTTCTTTATGTTGTCTCTAGTAGCAATTCATAAATACTTCTCTATTGCCCACATACTTGACTTTGGGATGTGGACCAAGTGCAATATTATACTCACAATTTGATGCAGGGCAACCCAAATTGATTTCACTTCTTATATGATTCAGGGTCCATTCACCAAAGTCCTCTTTGTTGTTTGGAACTTCTAGAGCATAATTTATTCTCCAATTTGACTTGCACGGGGTGTTTTTCAACACAAAGTAGTGGAATTGTTCCAAAAAAAAACTCCCCACTAGATCTTTATTAAGACAATGCATTTTGTGGGCTTTTGGCAATACTGTCTCCAATAAAGAATTTTTTTTAACCTTCCACAATTGGGATGCATTTGGTGCCAATCAAGTTGTATATTTAGTTGTATAGTACATTGCCTCTGTTAGAATATATCCTTCAACCATTGAACCCTCTAGCCAAGCCTTTTGCCTAACCAATTCTTTAAGTCTTTCATATATTGTTCCAAAAAGTATATCCAATGAAATGACACATACCCACACAATTCCACTTCTTCCACCAAGTGCCATATTAAGTGTACTTGAATGTCAAAAAAGCTAGGAGGCTGATTTCATTCCATGTCATAAATATTAAAAATTCAATTAAATAAAAGACTTCAAAGTTTATCTTAGAGTAGAAATTCCATAACTACATGCAAACTACATGCAAACTTGAACACCTTATAACTTTCATCTCATTAATTAAAATGGAATGGTTCAAAGCTTTCCATTTTAAAATAAATCTAGAGAACCAATTTAAAACTTTTATTTTTTTTTAAAAGTGATTTTTAAAGAAGTTTTTTTGGTTGCCTAGGCTAACTGCCGAGCAATGAAAAATATATATCATCCAACAACTTTTTAATCAAGTTGTCAAAAGTTATGAAAATTGTTGGGCCTTAAAGCTACTCCTTAAGCACATATTTTATGAAAATTTCAAAGGAAAAAAAAACTCTATTTGTAATGAGTTGCTCCAAATTGCTATATTGCTATATTGCTAAAAAAAATACAATTTAGGACTTTGAGGATTAATTAATTGGATGGTCTATTGAAAGAAGGATCACTTTGTTGTCCTTGTGAAATGGATAGTTTTAAAATTCTTTCCACCCTTACACATATAGACAAAACTAAGAGATATATGGATATATTAGTTGAAACTATAATATTCTAGCAAAATATGAATTTTTGAAGGCAAGCGTCTTTTAACCCCTAAAGTCCCATTCTTTCCTCTAGATAGAAATTCAAGTTTGGGTATTCGAAATTCTTATGATCTAAATTTTTGGCTTGATTTTTTGAATGTTTTAAGATAGAAAAATATATTTCTTTTTTGGTATGTGGGAGTAAAGGTATGTCACAATAACCATAAAATGACTAAGCTTTGGACAACAATAAAGAAAACAAAAAATTAAAATTAAAATTTTAAATTTTTTTTCTAATAGATTTTATTTTTTCCTACATAAAAACATTTAATTCATACCATTTGGATTAGTGATGTGAAAGTTATTGACCATCTTATTTTATGAGCATCTTCTTGCAAGTAAGATGTATTTCATTTGTTTTTTTCTTCAATTTTCTTAATTATCAAAAGAAGAAGTTCCACCTAAGGTTTTGTTTGTTTTCTAGAATAATCTTACCTTCAAAATTATTGTGTTTGATTCCAATTAAAGATGTAGATTTTCCTTCAATCTTGTACCTACTTCTATTTAACAATTTTTTTTAAGAATGACAATCCAAGGTTTTTTTTTTTTAAAATTCCTTCAATATGGTCAACTCAATTCTTCAACATAAAATTTTCTTACATCAAAAACTTTAGTTCAAAAACTTTAAATTAAAAAAAATTAATATCAAATAATCTAGTTAGACAAGGTACAAAAAAAATTATTTTCTTCATTATAAAGTTTAAATCCTAAACCCAAAAGGTATAACTTCTTATGTATAGTGGTATCTAACTCACTCCATAATTGTCAATTAAAGCATTTATTGTGGCAACTACTATACCTAGTGGTCAAATTCAACATGACAACATTTGTTTTCATAACATTAATTAGAGTTGGCAAATGTAATTTAGTATATATCTAAAAATAGATAAAATAATTTATTTTCTATACAATTTGAAAAAATAATATTCCAATTATTTTGGCTTCTATTTTTAGATCTATTTTTTATTGGCATTGACTACTAGATATGTTATTCATCCTATTTTAACCTAAATGTTAATTAGTCAAGAATATTTGTTTTAAGTTGATGGCATGATTCTTATGGCCCAACCCCAACTAAAGCTTATATAAATGGATAAGACTTTGGAATGGGTTCATCCATATTACCTTTAACTCCTAAAGTTCTTGCATGTTCAAAGGTCAAAAACTAATTAATAAATACTAGTCTCCAAAACAAGGCTAAAACGTTCATCCATACTTATTTTTTAACAAATCCAACCACAAAATCTTTTAGTTAACTTGTTAGAGTACACTCTCTTAAAGTTTCAAAATTGAAAACCTTACCAATTGCAAAATCATGATGCTTGAATTTTAGAAAGAAGTATTTCCAATTCTTCCCAAATAGTTAGATTTCATCTTTCAAAAAATTTACCCAAAAATGTGTAGTTCCTACAACTTGCAACTCTCCATAATATGGTAAAGAAATAAATTGGAAATACATATAAAAATTTTCAAACAAAAAATATTTCACATGCATTCTTGATTTAGAGCTTTCCATATATAAATCTAGAAAACCAATTTCAAAATTTTGTTTTTAAAAAAAGTAATTTTTTGAACTACCCGAGTAGAAAAAAAACTACACGTCATAGAGAGAAAACTACATATCATACAATAACTTTTTAACAATTTAGTCAAAATTACAAAAAAAATTGTGCTTTAAAGTTATTCCTCAACCACATTGTGTGAAAATTTTAAAATAAAAAATGAAAATTCCATTCTTATTGAGTTGCCCAAGTTTTCTATGCTACCCCCAAACAATGTTTGTTTCTTTATGGATTAATAAATCACCATGGCATGATTAATTTTTGTCTTTGAACATTTATTAAAATTTGAAAAATAGATAATAGAATGCTTCTTGGAATATTTAATCTTATCTTGCAATGTTGAGGCTATATAATAATGTTCATTTTTTTCCATAGAACCAATTATGTCATACAAATAGCTCATAATGAATCCACTATGTGAGAAATTTGGGTGTTTGCAAGAAACACTAGTCCTTTTTTATGTCACATTTAGTGTGATAGAATTGTCATCCACTATAACTTTTTGAAGCATGAACTTGATTAACTTCAATTTATTTTTATTGGGGACGGATATTTCTATTGTAATCATTTTTTTTAATTAGAAATTTAAAAAATCATCTTATATTTAAAATTCTATTTTGTAAAATTAGACACACTTTTAGGTTTGGGGGTTTGGGGCTCCATTGAGTATCCAAAATTCATGATCTAAAGTTGAAATTTTTGTGGTTTATTTGCATAGTAGGCAAATATGTTTAGATTATTAGATTATTTTTATACCTTCCATATTCAAGCAGGTAGAACTCCTTAGCACATGCCCTTTTGAACATTGAACATGGTTCAAGCTCATTCTTTTGGTGAAATCTCATCACCATCCTAAAAATTGAACAATTTTTAATTTGTTTGCAAATGATTTTTTCTAATTTTTATAAATTAAAAAGTAGAGGTACTTATTTTCTTGAGATTTTGTACTTTTCTTGTTCTATTACTTAAAGAATTTTTCTATTCTTTCCTTTTTGGAGTACCATTTTCTTAAAAGTATATACATTGGCCATATTTTTAGAATTTTATAAAAAAATTTAATTTTAAAGTACTCCAAAAAAAACATGAAAACACTACCAAATTAGAGAGTGCTTCTTGATATTATTCATATCGACATATAGTAGATGGTTCTACACCACTAGATTAATTTTTCACAATAGGATTCTTTTATAAGATCCTTGTGAAAATGATCAAATGAAGACAAAAATTGAAGATAATTTTTACACAAAGTAATTGTGTAATTATAGCATCAATTAGTTACTTTAATATTTCATTAAAGATCACTCTATATTTCATTAAATTTTCAAACATACATAATTATATACTTTTAGGAAATGAATTTGAAAATAGAAGGTGGAAAAATAGAAGTTGAGGGCAATGGTCGGCTTGGGGTATCACTTATTGGACACACTAATTACCTTATTTTTGTTTAAAACGTCCAAAGTTTGACTAATTTGTTCATTTTGATCAAGTAAGACGATCCTAAATATTTAAAAAGAAATTCCTACACCTCAATGGGATCAAGATGTGTATTTCTAATAAGTTTTTTTTGTTTAAAACTTTAATTTTTGAATCTTTTCATCAAAGTGAGAAAAAATGTTGAATTTTGAGATTTGCAGGCATCATAGTGCAAAATTTATTAATTTTTTGTTAATAAATTAAATAATTTTATGTATTGAACCACTTAATGTAAGTCATATTCAAAAATGATATTAAAATAAAATTATTTGATATTCCAAATGCTTCTTTTGGAGGATTCTAGGTGCATTGGACAAAACTTACTTTTTTAATTAAAAAATTCATTGATCGTGATGGATTTTTTTCTTGATACATTACAAGTGTAGGTAGCTAAAACCACATTTTTTGAAATTTCACTTTAATATAATTAAAAGATGAAGTTGTTTGATACACTGCAATGGACTAACATTGTAGTTCAGACAACTTTTTTGGGTACCCCAATCAGACCATTGCCCTTGAAGTTTAGAAATATTTCTAAGATTAATATGAAAGGTTTTTTAAAAAACACTTCAAAGAATGCTAGTCAAGGTCCACTTTGAACTCTTATACTTTTCAACAACCACTCTTCAAGAATAAGATTATATTGTATTGCAACCATTGTTAGCTAATCTTTAGTTAGCCAAGGTCCATGACAAAGAGTTTTTGAGACTTATATTGTAGGTAGTTGTGTCTTGATTAGGCCACAACGTGTCACCTATATGGCAAGGCTCATAAGTGAATCAAGAGAGGGTGGACTAATCAATTTGAAAAGACAACATCCACTCAAAAAGCTTAAAATTGTCCACTCAAAAATTGTGGTTTAAGAGCATAGAAATGGTGGGCCTTGAGAGTCGCGTGGTATGAACGGCAAGGCTTCCAAAAGACCCTTGATTGAGCTTAAATCGTGGGCCAAAAGTACAAATATGGTGGAGCCTTCAGAGTGGCATGGTGTGGCGTAAACGACAACGTAGGGCCTTGAGAGTAGCGTGGCGTGGCATAAACGCCAAAGATTGAACTTAAATCATGGGCCAAAAGCATAGATTTGTTAGGGCCTCCAGAACAATGCGACGTGGCGTAAACGGCAAGGCTTTCCAAAGATCCATTGATTGAGCTTAGATCACGGGCCAAAAGCATAGATTTGTTAGGGCCTCCAGAAGAGCGCAACGTGGCATAAACGGCAAGGCTTCCAAAAGACCCATTAATTGAGCTTAGATCGTGGGCCAAAAGCATAGACATGGTAGGGCCTCAAGAGCAAAATGGCGTAGCATAAACGGCAAGGCTTTCAAAAAACCTTAGTTCTCCTAAAACCTCCAACACATCAAAGGTAAAACAACCCATTGTGGTTAGATGACCCCATTGTGGACACCTAGGAAATGACCCCATCATGGTTTTTTTCAATATGATATTTTGGCCACAGTGCATGTCTTACATGACACTAATAGAGTGGTTAGTAACCTCATTAGGAACTTTCAACTTTTTAGTGTGAATTCATTGTAAGAATTGACTTCTTAGGCCTTTCATGTTAGAAAATATAGTGACTTTAGGTGAACAAGATGAGCATTGTGGATTCAGATTTTGTTGGTTTTGGGGTAGTCTACAGACACTTTTGAGCCATGATGCACTGAACACTTCAAAAATTCATGGCAAATTTCTACTTTATCAAAAGAAATATAATTTCAATTCCTCTCACTGTTTCTCACACTTCTCTGTAAAATTGAAAAATTTCAACAACCGCATGAGACCAGACTCCTAACTCTGACCACAATGGACTGTATGAATTCATTGATTCAAAGTTTCATTAAGAATATCGATAACAATCTGTTGAGAAATAATTTGGTATTGATTTGAAAGCACCGGCGTCCCAAACATTACGCTTAGTCATTGTCTGTACCATACTTGTCTGGTTCCGTCGGGGTTTCCCAAGCAAAGAGTGCCAGAGAACAGACATTCACAGGTAGAGTCACTATATAAAGTTGAGCAGCCCTCTGCTTCAGTGCTCACTCTTGCATTGTTGTGAAAATTTGCGCAATTTGCTCAATTCCACTAGTTTGGTATCTCGAGATACTTAGTGTTGCTGTGCACGCGACGTTGGCTAAATTTCTTTTCACGTTTTGTGATCGGCAAAGATTGTTTGCACCGTTGTACGTGAACATTTGCAAGTGCATTTTCATCGCGATCGCATTCTTTCTGGAGAGTCTGCGGTTGCGGACAAGAAGATTTTTATATTACGTACTTCTGCGAGAAATATCGCTCGCGAGCTTGCTCCTGCGATGGCGCCCGGCTCAGTGCCGCCCTTCATCCAATCAGATGCTCGAAAGTGCCTCAGGTAACATACTCATGGTTTCTTTGATGAAATGAAAAATATGCCTCAATTTGTTTACTAAAAAAGAGAAGTGACGGAATGCATCTTGCACTTCGGTACTTTCTTGCCATGTGCCGTCTTGCATTGTCGCAACTGAAGCAGTAAATTCGTAGTTTCTTTCCATCGTAGTGTTGTAGAACAGAAAGGAATTGCAAGCGGCATTGCTTTAATTGCATCGGGATCGTCCGCAGATCTCAAGGTTGGTTCGAAATTCAGTGGGGAACGGGTGTACTTAAACCCTAATACGTTTGTAGAGGCCAGCCAATTTCACTTGCTGATGTTGTGATGGTCATGTACTCGTATTTGCTACATTGTTTTCGGTTAGTTTCTACTGTGTTTGGCAGGCTTCTGAGAAGCGCTGTTCCTTCCTTCCTCTCTTCCATCTGATCCATCGATCTCATGTTGACTTTTGTCGTTAATTCTATTGTTGCAAGGGTATGTCCAAGTCTCAGCAACATCTGCAAATTATAAACATAATGAGAGCCGATGGACATCAATTGCATCTCTCAATCTGAACGAACCGCAAATGAACCGTAATCTAAGATTTCTCTGCAGATTTCCCTCTTGACCCCCCAAATTGTAACTTATATGCAGTTAAATAAAGGTCTAAAATCTAGGACAGATATAAATTTATGTTCTGAAAGGTGCCAATGGCGCCATAGAATTGTGTTGGAGTACCGCCTTCTCTACCTCGCGGGAGGGGTTTTTTCATTATCCTTTCGTTGGAGATCTTTATGGCAAGACAACGTGGCCTCTGACACGAGAGCAACAGTGTTCGAAAACAGGACTCACAGTTGGTCGTGAGTATCGTGTTACGAACTCACGATGCATGTCACTGTACTAGCTACTGTAGAATGAATAGGGTAACAATCCAGAAAACACACGCCCGGATTCACTGTAAACGTGGTCACTCTGTTCCGACCCTTCAACTACTAACTGCTCTCGATTGATTTCAATTCAGGATCGGAGTGAATGCGTGCGTATTCTTCTTCTTGTGATAACCTTTTAGCACTTCCGTACATAGCATAAGTTCTACAGCATGAACTGAATTTGTATCTCGTTGATTCCTGGGTACACATCCAACATAATGAACTACTGATTAACTGCTTGTGTCGGGTGTAGTGATTCCTCCAGGCGCCAAATTACCAGTTGTGTTGTGCCAGACAGAAAACCATGGTCCGTGGATGAGACTTCAGTCGAAGCAGTGACCAGGAGAGAGGATGGACATGCACACAAGAATGATGACAGTAAAAGCGGCAGGAATATCTGCGACTTCTCACACAAAATCCTGGACTCCATCCTGACAAAACTCGATTACCAAACCTCGTTTCAAGTGAAAGCAGTATCCAAGTTGTTCAAAGCCCGCATTGAGGATGACGGATATAGTTGTTGCCGAGAGAGCCAGCACACCCGAGAGGCACTGCTCACAGGACTGCACTTCTACGTTCGCAATGATAATGTTTGGCGATGCGCTGGCTATGACTTGGATACCCAAACTTGGATGAAGTTACCGCCGTTTGCAATGCTCCCAAGATTGGACACCAACTTGTTCGAACATCATTCCATTTGTGGAGCTGGTGGCCTCCTGTGTGTCTATGTCTCTGCAGTCCAGTCCTCCTGTCCGGCATGTCAGGCGATCCCAGAGAAGATGGTAGTCCTTAATCCCCTGACCTGAAGGTGGAGGGAGCTCCCGCCTCTGAACCATCCCCGGAATCCTGTGCTGCTGCAGATGGTGGTCGCTTCAACGGGAGATTCTTTCCAGGTTATCGTTGCCGGGAGTGCGAGGACCGGTGACGAGCATCTCTCGAAAATCACCGAAGTGTTTGATTCTCGCACCTCCATGTGGACTGTGACCGAGGACGTTCCTGGGCCTCCCTTTGCCTTGAACGAGCATCAGAATGGCGCCTACATGAACGGGCTTCTGTATTGCATCGCGTTTTTGGATGGCGACCGTGGGCGTGGCCTCCTGGCGTACAGTGTGGATGAGGGGAAATGGTTACCTCATCTGGCATACCCTTTGCCGACTGCATCCAACTTGAACATTATGCAAGTGGTCAATATCGACGGAGAGATTGTGGTGTTCTCGGAGATTGAGCACAATCCTTATAATCCGCGTAGGACTGTTGAGCATCGCATTGACATACTTCAGAACGCAATGTACCCCCATTCAGGCGCAGGTGAAGGTCCAACGGAGAAGTGGAGGAACGTGATGACAGAGACGAAAGTTGGCAGCAGTCAGTCGGGGCTTCAGATCTACCCGGAGTACACCTGCTTACCGTTTGGTGCGGGTAGGCTTTGCATTTTCAACGGCATTGCACACACGGGCGTCATTTACGATATGAGAAGTGGAAATCGCACCGGGGATTTGAGTGCGCCAACTTGGGATGGACGTGAAGAAATGAATTTCTACAGCTTCAACCCCCCAGCATTCCTTTTTGACCCTAGTTTCAGAGGCAATCTGAAACTGGAACTTACAAACGGTTCTGCCGACAGAGTATGTTTGTAGTGTTTTTTTCCATCAGACACGAACACTGGACTTCGTGACCTTACCAGTGTGAGGAAGATTTTTTTTTCGGAGTTGATGCTTTCCTGTCGGTCCAGACGATGACCACTTTTCCTCCGATCAACCTCGCTGCATCAATTGTTTGCGAAGTTTTGAAGTGTGGAAATGTTGTACAAAATGTATAGACGTAGAAACTGATCAATAAACGAACAGTTGTTTGTAAATGAGAAGATTTGCAAAGTTGGCAATTGACGCACTTGTTTACGCAGAGTTATCTGAAATTACTGAATAATGAATCAATGCTAGCTGGTTTCATCTATCAGTTCTACAATTTAGAAGGTCTCACCGTTCACGAATTTGTGAAATGCTTGACTGAAGATATGTTCTGTCCACCTGAATGATCCAGTTTGTACTCATTCAGTTTCAACATCAATTCTGTTAAATTGGGGATATTCCATGCGTCATTTTGATATTTCCATTTGTTCACCAGGCTGGGACATACTCAATTCTATACGATGCAAATTAATTTCATCAACAAGATTGAGCACCACTCCCCCCTTCCCCTCATTTCCTTTTCTTCCTTGATGATCCATCACGCCATTAATTTGAATTGCTTTGTATTAATGGAATTGATGTTTTTTTACAACTTATGAAAGGTGCTTAAGACAATGAGAATGATGGTGGAGAAAACTAATGAATTTGGTTTAAGTACATCAGAGTATGGAAGTTTCCATATGAGCATTTAGAGTAATAAAGAGCAGTAAGAGTCAATTATTTGAAAGTTGTGCAGACATCCCATTGACCAAGCACAAATCCTTCAATGTGCACTAATTGATGCTTTGGAAGAATTTGCAATTGAAGTGAACTATGCTTGGTATATATTCCAAGGATGAAACTTGCTTGATCATTGGCATACTTAATATACTATTATTCAAAATTTTGATCATCAGTTTGCTACCTTCTTATAAAGGAGCATGGAAACAAGCACAAAATAACACTAAAATTGAATATTTTATTGACACTTTCAACTACGTAGTATAATCGCTGCTAGTTGTAATTATGATGAATACAATTAATGTTATTAAACATAAATTATTATATACGATCTTGTTGATAATTGAGATAGGATTTCTATATATAGAGACTTCCTACTTGAATATGCAATATTTGAACACCATATGAATAAGTTATGAATTTTCAAAGTAAGTGTACCAGAATCTATCACTAAGCTCTCATTAACTCTCATGTTTTGATTATGTGCATCTTTTTTCATAAAATATTTAAGTATTTTTATATTTATTGGTCCAAATGTAATTGTTGCATTTGGGGTAGTGCAAATTATAAGTGTACATCTCTTATTGTCCTAGCATTAAACATATGTACTTCCTATGTGCACTTAGGCTTGTGGCTATAAAAATTGAATTACATTTTCTATCCTAAACCTACTCTAAAGAAACTATTTGATTTACTCATAGTATAATAAAATATAAAATTTTATAAGAAATATATATTTCATATCAATTAAATTAATCAAAAATTAAACTTTATAAGATATTTATAAAATTATAATTTCATAGTTAGTGTTAGTTATGTTAGTTATAAAATTTAGAAACTTAGACATTTTATGATTTTAAATTTCAAACAATGAACAAAATTCTAAACTAGTTGTCATTGATAATAATTTAAAGAGCATTGGCATCCAACTATTGGAACAACTCTAACTCATCCATCTAAGCAAAAACACATAGAAATAGGGTATTTAACATAGCCTTGATCAAACTTCATGCCTCTTAAACAACCCAAACTTGATCACTTTTTTCACTTCATCCCTAAGTCACCTCTTTTGTTGTATATGTAAACTAGAAAAATAAAAAAATTGCACACAAATTAAACACTATATGAAAATAATCTATTTATAATATCTACAAGAATAAAACCTGTTTGAACATTCATAAACCACATTTTTGTCTCTTGTGAGCTTACAAGGATACTTTTAATCCTCAAAGGATTGTAGAGGGTATAATATAAGTAGAACACATAGCCATCTTGCAACTTCTTAGAGGTACTTGGAGAGGTGCAATAATGATCATAATTGGAAGTACCACGTGTCATTGGACTTGAATCAACATAAATACAAACTTTTGTCACTATTATATATTTCAGTTCTTGGACAAATAAGGTAGAAGGACCCAATCAGCTATGGACCTCCTACCTTTGTATCCCACAAGTCAAACATGGACCAAAAGGTGTCTAATAGGACAACTTACCCTAGCTAGTCCAAAGTGAACAACGTTCTTGATCATATTTGAATCTTGAAAACAATATTCAAGTAGTCAAGCATGTTACAAAAATTTGTGTGCACATAAGAAAACATTACTTAGTTTGCTAAAAAAATGTTGGTAAGCCTATCAAATTCTAATAGTAATTTAGTATTATATGAAAAATCAATCTAACTAGCTTCTTGATTCATTAGGAAAAATTTCAGACCTCAAAGAGGCTGCAAATTTTATACCCCTACAATGCATTTATTAAAAAAAATATGATGTGTCACTATTGGTGCCACATCATCACCACATCAGCTTCATATTAGAATGAATATTTTAAAACTATTATTTATTTTTTAAATGTTTTTTTCCACATTTAAAAAATAATAATTTAAAAAAAAAAAATCTGTATTTGCATTGCTGGGGTGCCAAAAATCAAAAGTTAGCAGCCCTCTGTAGGGTTCATATTTTTTCTAATGAGTTGGTGGAAATTAATGCAATGTAGTGGTATACAAAGTGTCTGTTCTAATCTGCAATAAATTGGAAAAAACAGGAATCATTGTGAAAAATTTGAGCAAGCATAGCCAACTTGAACATTATGCAAGTGGAAAATGTCAATGGAGAGGATGTCATGTTTTCGGAGATTGAGTATGTTCAATCCTTGATAATCCGCATAAGACTGTTGAGCATTGCATTGACATAAGGTAAACCAGCCTATTGTGAGTTCAGCCACATGCTGTTGCTGAAATTTTCCAAATTTTTTCCTACATATAGGCAAGTGTGAGAAATAGTGAGAGCAATTGAAATTGTATTTTTTTCAACAAAGTATGAGCTTGTTATGAATTTTTGAAGTATTCAGCCCAAAAGAGTCTGTAGACCAACAAAATCTGATTCCACTATGCTCATGTCATTCACCCAAAGCAGTTATGAATATTTTCTAAAAAGGAAGGACTAAAAAGTCATTTTTCACATTGAATTCCCTTTGAAAAGTTGAAGCCTCCTAATGAGGTCACTAATCAATCCATGACTGTCATTTCTTACATGCATTAAGGCCAAAATTTCACATAATGAAAAAGAGCACTCCCTAGTTGACCACAATGGGCTCGTTTACCTTATTTCGGAATGCAATGCACCCCAATTCAGGTGAAGGTACAACCAAAAAAGTAGAGGAATGTGTTATTTAAAACAAAAACAAAAAAATAGCATGTAAATTAACTTGAACTTTCTAAATTCATAGATTTACAAATTTTAATTTTTCAAATCATTATTTTCAAATTTAGAAAATCTACAAGAACAAAACTTGTTTGAACATTCATAAACCAAGTTTTTAGCCCTCGTGAGCTTTGAAGGGTATTTTAACCCTTAAAAGATTGTTAGTGGAGGGACGCAATTATGGTACCATATATGACTCTAAAATACAAATTATATATAAAATATAGTAGGACATATACAATTAAATTGAAAATTACATGATTGACATATTTCATTTAGATGTCATTTTAGCCCTATACTTTATCATGTTCAAATACAACACAATATAAGTAAAATGTGTGGCCATTTTGCAACTTTTAAGACATATAGGAGGTACAATAATGATTCAAATTGGGAATACTAAGGCAAGAGGTTCTAAAAGCATGCAAGCTCTAAAATTGTCCACCTCCTCAAATGTACACTATTTGCACCTATTGCTTTTTCATAGCCTACTAATAATATGCATTTGAGGAGGTGGTCAATTATAAAGCCCTATGCCATTTCAACTTCAAATTTTCATAATTAATTCCACAAAGCTTTAAAAAATATGAAATGACTTGGGTTAGAAGCCAATTTCACTTTTCTCTTAAAGAAAATTAACTAAAAAAATACTTCAAGAATCTTCATATCTCCAAAATTCAATTTCAGCTCTTAAATGGGGGTTTGTAGACCTTATGTGTCATTGGACTCGGACCAATATGAATACAAACTATTGTTAATGATGCATATTTCAATTCTTTCACAAATAAGGTAAAAGGACTTGGTCAAATTATAGACCTTTTATCTTACACCCAAAAATACCATGTTGCAATCCAAATTAGACTTTTATCCTCTAAATGCTTGAGACATGAAATTTTGGTGTCAACAATACTTTGAAGCTAAATAAAACCTAACCATTTTGTTATTCTTAATAGTTTATAATTTTGATAAATTCTTCTTGAAGTTTAGTTTTAGCATTAAAAATTAATTTTGAAAATGATTCATTATGATTTTTTTATTCAAGATTTTGTGCAAGGGTGTCCATTGCAACCTTGACTTTTTGTAGTGTTGAGAGCTTTTAGAAATGAGCCTCAAATACACTAAACCTTGGGAAAAAATCACATTAATCCCTAAAGGACCAAGGCCTTAATTCTACCAAAACACACACTCAAAACTGCCATTTATGTAGCAAAGAGTAAAAAAATTTGAAAAATTATTTTTTTGAACATCCAACCATAGGATCTTATACCTTAGTATGAGAATATGTGGAAAAAATTTCAGAAATTTTGACCACATAACTAAAAGATATTTGCATTTAAAGTACAAAAAAATAATTTTTCAGCACCTTGCAGGACTGGATTATTTGACTTTGAACTTTTTTAACTTAAATGTTTGTCACTACAAAGTTTTGAGCTTTAAATCCTTATTTTGGGAAATTGGATTGAGAATGTAGGGAATTTTTTTTAAAAAAAAACTTAATTTTCATGCTTAAAAAATTGTTAAGTAGAAGTAGATACAAGAAAGAAGGAAAATCTAAATTATTAATATTTTAAAGATGGAATTAAAATGCACTAATCCCAATGGTGAGATTGTTTTTTTTTCACCATTGGGATTAGTGCATTTCTAAATTATTAATATCTTTAAGATGGAATTAAAATGCACTAATCCCAATGGCAAGCAAACAAAATCATGTGAAAGTTTTTTTTCAGAAAAATTGTAAAAATTGCATTTAAAAATGAATTCTATGAGTTATTTTTTCAAGAAGATGCTCTAACTACCCCCAAAACAAGATTGTCCATAACTTCCTCATAAAAAGTCCAAATTGAATGAATCAAAACTTCCCAGGTAGAAAAAAAATATAATCTATGAGAATTTTTTTATAAAAGAATTCAAATTTTTAAAAAAATGCTGCCCCCTCTCCCTTGTTTTGAGCTTATTTGGGCATAATTTTCATTCCTAGGCATCAATTGAAAAAAATGATATTCCCATGAAGTTCATCAATTTTTCTACCTTCAAAAAAAGTTTTAAAAAATCATGACAAAATTTCAGCCCGTAGGTACCAATTTGTTCCCAAAGGGACAATGGTCCTTTAGGGGTTAAAAATTCATTTAAAAAAAATTGTAAAGTAGATTTTGAGAAGCCATAAATTGGTTGGGGTTATGCATGTTAGGCACTTCAACCTCATATTTTTTAGGTGATCAATATTTAGATTTGACATGCAAAAAGAGAGTTGAAAAATTTTCATAGTTTTAACACCTTCATGATCAAACATTATAATCTTTCAATTCATAAGTGATATTGTTGGGTTTTCTTTTCCTTAGTGATCTCTAATATGTCTAGTTTGAATTTGTATGGTTACAAGTCAAAAAAATATACAACTTATCAAAATGTTGACTTTTGTTCAATTTAAAGCAAATTCTTCGGATCTCAAAACAGCCCTTGGGCATTTACGGGTTAAAGGTTCTCGCATTGCGTACCGTATCCAAATACCGGCCCCGGCTCATATGTGACTTCACGGATCAGGGTTTAGGGTTTAACATTCCCTCCTCGATGTTCCTCTGTGCTTCGCTGATTCGATCCATGCTTCAACTAATCCACACATTACCTCCAGGATCAATCACTTTACACACATCTTAAGACAAATGCCTCTCTTCCTACAATTGCATTGTTTTAAGGTTTGAGTGTGTCGCAATTTTCTATGATTTGAATGAGCACGTCGCAAGGATTGTAAGGGGCGAGCGTGAGGATTTGAGCTTGTTTGCTCCATCATGGTGTGCGAAGAGGAGGTGGAGGAAGCGGTATCGTTTCTAAGGAGGAGGTTGTGTGCTGCCTCTTGGGACAAGGCAGCCATGCCGTTCATTCTTCCGGACGTGGAGAAGAATTGCAGGTTTGTGGTTGAGTTTTAGGGCAATGTGATAGTTTTGCCGGTGCTTTGTGAATGGATGGTGGATGGTGGATGGCTTAGTTCTTTTTCTTGGAAATGTGTTTTCGCATTGATGCATTTAAGTCTGGAGCCTATAAAGGTTGATCAGTGAATACAATTTTAAGCTCTATACTTCTAGTCCCGGTATTCGATGAAGTGTTGAAACATAATTGCTGGACATTTTCTTCACCTGCATTTCTCTTGCAGCTGAACACTCTTGTTATTTTCTTAATTACCTCTTTGGGGTTATGTTTCCTATATTCCTGTTTTTCTGTTTTTGTTTGTCTCCGACATAGTATCGGGTAATTTCATTTTAGAGAAATTGTGTCCAATTTTCATTAATGCAGAAAACGCATTTATACTTGTTGTCGAATTTTGTAAAGGTGTAGCTGAACATTCTAAGAAGTTGTTACCTTGCAATTTAGGGTTTAGGGGCTGAAGTTCAATAGTGAACCGTTTCATTGTGAAGAAGACCGTGCTAGAAACCTCTTTGATGTGTTGCAAGACCGTTGAATGGTAGCAGGACATTGGATTTGACTCTTTTGTAATCGCGTCGATTCTGACTGGCATACCTGGCATACCTCAGTGATCAGTTGAGGATTGCAGTTTCAGAAGTGGAGATTTGAGACTGAGTGATGGCTTGTTCTCTGGATTCCATGCAGGGATTTGGAAGCTTGTCTGATCGGAACTATTGAGAATGGATCGAACAACTCCGTGTTACTACTCGGTCCTCGTGGCAGTGGCAAAACTATGGTAATTCCACTGCTCATTCATCAATTGCAGGGTCTGTCAAACTGAATTTTTGAGATTGTTTATTTTTAATTTGTTGCTAGACAGACTGATGATTCTTTTGAGCTCTTGGTTTTTGCTTGGGCCAGGTTACCGAGCGAGTGTTGGCAGAACTTCAACTGAAATTTCCCGAAAGAGTCTCAGTGGTAAGGCCCTAAAATTTGTCGCACCTGCGCTATAACCCTTAGGATAAGTTGGCACTGGTGAATCAATAATCGAGTTCACAATAGTCCTCAAATATTTCTGTTGCTATCTTCAATTTGGTTTTGTTAGAAGCCTAATGTTAACATTGATTTGTGCAGGTTAGACTCCATGGGCTCCTACATGCTGATGATAGGTGTGCCTTGAAGGTGAGTCCGCTTTGTCTACCCGGTTGCCTAGTTTTCATCGCTTTATCTCGACATGTATAAGTGAGATGATGTGGACTTCAGGATATACCTTCGCGTAAACTCTCTCTGGCCGTCAATAATTTTGGCTTTAGCTCCATTATGAGAGTTTGCATGGTGACGAATCCATGTTCTGAAATTTGTGCTATTCAGTCGATTAACCTTGTCCCGTCCACCTCTTGATTGACTAATGCCTTGATGATCTCCCGACATTTTCTAATTTCTAGCAACCAATTTTTTATGATATTTTCTCTTGTATACAATTACAAGGATATTTTGCTGGACCTTCTTCGCGTGGTTGCTGTCCAGAAAATGTGGGAATAGGCAGCACATACAAATGCGAGTGAGTCTTCGATAATTGAATCTGTCCTCTGTTCCAGTGCAGGCAATCTCGGAGCAACTGTGCATGGAGCATCATCTTGTATTTTCTAAAACGGTAAGGCCTACAGACGCGGTTTCGCAAGTATGTCTCTCAGGATACTGACATTCCTGTTCTCACTGTGTGCTTTCATGCGATTGTACATGTTTCATTATCGATGATAATTACTATAGGAACTTACTTGTTGAGTTGTGTGGATCAGGCAGCGTTTGATGACAACTTGAAATTCTTGATCATCATGCTTAAGTGAGAACACCTACTCCTAATGTTGTTTCCTCGTCACTACTATTGAGGTTTGTGTCTGGAAAGGTAGCATGAAACGGAAGGTTCACTTGGTTAGGGGAACTGTATCGATATACACTCTCCAGGAGTGTTCTAATCAAGGATGGAGACAGTCAATTGAGGATGATAAGTCTTGTTTGTTGGGTTGCAAATACCTGCTCCAGCTCAATTTTCTTCTTGCTAAGTTTTCTCTTTCTAAAATATTAATCATGAGTGAGTCATTACCAAATAGCTGTGGCAATTTCTTATGCGACCCAATACCATGGCCGTCGTTCCTTGTGTTACAGGGAGTCTGCGCTATCACATAAATCAGTTGTCTTTATACTTGAGGAGTTCGATCTCTTTGCTCAGGTGATTGCCTATTTTTTCTCTTAATCGTAAGATCAGAAGTATTCTTGTAGTTGAGATAGTGATCCTAGAGAGGGGTATGAGTGACTGCAAAACTTGATTTCTGTGTATCTGACACCTGTCGTGGGTCTCAGAGGCCGAAACAGAGACTTCTCTACAATCTCCTGGATGCTATGCAGTCAACCTCGACACAGGCTGCTGTTGTAGGATTAAGTTGCCGTCTGGTAAGTGCAATCCCGCATTTATTAAAAGCATCGTTGTTCTCTGGATATTATGTGAACTTGTAAATGTACCATTTAGGTTCTTACGTGAGGGTTGATACGATTTACTTAAACGTGGGATGCTGGTCTAGGATGCAGACGAGCTCCTTGAAAAGAGGGTGAGGTCACGCTTCTCTAATCGCAAGCTGCTCTTTCCTCCCCCGTCACAAGAAGATGCGTGTCGGTAAATTACTGCTCTATTTTGAAGCTCATGTATCTGTTTCAAAATTGGAGATTGTCCTTTACAGCTTAAGTATGCTCAAGTTTGTATGCGCGACTTGTAAATTTAGGAATTCTTATGTGTTGATTTGTTACTTATTTCTGGGCGGCCTAAGTGGCATCCCTCCAAGTATCATGAAAAGGTGTGTCTTTACCAGCAGGTCCCCATGTGGGCTGTGCTTATTCCGAAGTAAGCTGGCACAAAGTGTCTGGATATGACTTGAAATGCGGTATGTGTTGCTCTCACAATTAGAGCATCGATGTGATGCACGTATCTGAGTGTAGAAATTTTGCTGTGTAGGTTGCTTCATGATGTATTAATGTTGCCTACCGATGGGTCTCTTGGTGACTCCACTTTTGTCACAAGGTGGAACGAGAACACTACAGTATCCTTCTTTCAATACGTCCCTGCTCAGGCCTTTTTACTCACTCCTCAATGGCCTGTTTGCGCTCCTCTCCTGACAAGGTGGTCTGCATTCACTATGCAAATTTGTTCATACTCTTCTGTATTTTATTTGCGCTGTATGTTTCTTTGGCCTGTATTTTTCATAACACCGACACAGAAAGTATTAGAGGCAAGCATGCAAGACGTCATCTCCCACCACATCCACTTAGATCCTAGTCCTCACCGTATCCTGGACCTTGCGTAAGTAATACTTTTCACCACTGTCTACTTATTGTTTGTGTGCATTTTGGTAGTCGGACTATATACGTGTTGTCTCGATTCTTAGTCTATTTTGAAATGGGCTGTGTGAAGTTTGATGATTACTCTGATATGCGGGACAATTTTGAATATATTGTAGAAATGATTTTTAGTGGATTTAGGAGTGGTGGATTTTCAGCATACTTTGTAGGTGATGGGTTTCTCATTTAGTTTACACATCTGACATTTTGCAGACTCAGAGCAATTTTCAATCTTGATCAAGGGAAAGGACTACTTACTGTTGCTGATTTCAGGGCTGCCAACTCGTCCGTTCACCCTCAATTCAAGCGTGAAGCTTTACAAGGTTCAGTTTTACAGTATCATTGTGACCGTTTTTATTGTGATTTCAAAACCCAAATACTAATTCAGTACTTTCATTGAATAGGTTTATCAGTTCTGGAGCTGTACCTGCTCGTATGCATGAAGCGATTGGAAAGCAAGGAACAGGAGACTTATAATTTCACTATCATTTTTCATGGTAATACTTAATCCATTGTTCGGGAACCGGAGGAACTTAAATATTCTCCTTGTTCTTAAACTTGTCCGTCCTGAGGCTTTTATGTTTTAATGAATAGTTTGCTGTTCCAAATGCCTTCTAATTTTGTTTTAAGATCACTATACTGTGGTATTTGTTGTTTTTGATCTGGGATAGTATCGGACTGTCATTGTACTTATCTCAAATATGATATGGATATTGCAGAATACCAGTACCTGCAAGAAACTCATAAAACCAGTGACCATTATTCTCGTGAAATTGCCTTACGGGTAACATTCTTATCCATACTCTCACTACCCACCTCGAAAAGATGATGGCGCTCTAGCTATATAACTTGATCGCACCTTTTTTTTGCTTTGAATATGATTACTTTGCTAATGAAGTTGCAGTGGACCTGTGTAGGCTTTTGAGCATTTATTGGAGAGAGAACTGATCGTCTATTCGGACTTTCGAGGTCGCAGTGATGCCATTGAATTCCGACCTGTGCAACTTCAGATTGACAACCTTGAGCTTCAAGAAGGCCTCAACACCAATCCCATTTGCCCAGTAAGATCAATATACCAATTGCCCGGGTGTGAATGTTTCCAGAGCATGCTTTCTTTGCGTAATTTGTTCATATGTGTTCCAAAGAACTCTGGTTGAATTTGAAATACATAACATTTGATTCTCTACGGGATTTCGTGCTAATGAGAATCTCTTATTATTTGTGCAGGTTATCCTCAGGCAGTGGTTTGAGCACACGACCTTCAAGTAGCGTTGAAAAATAATGATTTAACGTTTACCATCATCTCCAACTGCTTGTTGTGAAACCTTTAATTCTTTGAATTATCAGATGCCGGTAGAGGTGCAAACTCTTTGATGGTCTTTTACAAAATGTATACTACTGCTCTGACAAGCGTTTGTGCCTAGTAAACCGGATTGTTGCCCCTAAGCTTCGTAAACAAGATATACCCCCACATCTCTATAGCTTCGTCAATGGGCTGCAGCAACTGTATTACTGTTGCAGAACGTTTTTGCACATTTTGCTGTTACGATTCAGTAGCAATTGATGATGCTCTCCAGCAGGTTTAGCTGGAGAGCGGATGCATATGATGAGGTGTTTCAAGTCATATTAGAAGTGTCTGTTTGCAGTAATTTCTTAATTTTGTTGCACTAAGGTGGGTACCCCCAATACCGCCACTAATTGCTACTGTGCCTAATTAATTATTATTATTATTATTATACTGTTCAAAATTTCATATTTCCTTGTTGGCAAGTGAAAGCAAGTGAAAGGAGGTTCCAATGCACCAAAGAACTCAACATTTGGATATTGTATGCAAAAGTTTTTGAGGAACAAAGTTTGTTTCTAGTACACTTAGGTACATAATTGATTTTGGAGATGTGGATTGAGTAGAGATGGTAGTTTAGGGTTAGTGGCACATTTTGGGGGTGCTCATTGTACTACATTTTCACATCTAAGTTCTAAATCCTAAAATAATAAAATCATTTTAAGATATTGTTAAATTTATAGGATCTCCTTGAGATTATCTATGCCACTTAATAGCATAAGGCATTGTTTCCAATTCCTTCAAGCCTATTATTCATCACTAGGGCCTCCAAGCCTATTTTCTTTGATAAGTTTTAAATGTCAAATGAATTTAAATCAATATTGTTGAAATGAAATTCATTCTATCATACTACTAAAATCATAACTCCTTCTATAATATCGCAAATGCTACCATTAATACTAGGGGCTCGTGCTTGCTATGCTACACATTCATTGTATCACATATTAGTAAAAATTTAATATATTTAAATAAAATGCATGATAATGATTTCGATAAGTCTTTAAAATAATTATTTTAAATATTTTATAAAAATATTTTCAATCATGCATACATAGAAATCATATTTTCACACAATGTGATATTATAGAAATAGAGTAGTAGTTTGCAATCACTTCTATTATATCACTTTTTACAAAGGATGATATTATAGAAATAATATAGTTGTTGCAATTCAGATGTTATTAAAGAGGATCCATAGGATGATATTATAGAGGTAGCAAATCCATTGCTTCTCTTGGCTTTACACTTCTTTGCACTTCTATGATTTTGTGCTTTTGTGAGCTTTGAGCTTTCATGATTTCAATTTTCTATTGCTACTACCAAATGATTTTGAGAAATTTATTCAATTGAAGAGATTTTGGATTCCAGAACAATTAAGTTGTTCATAAATTTTTTGAGATTTGTAAGTTTTTCTTTTCAATTCTTCAATTTGGGTTGCCATTTTTTGTAACAATGGAGTCAAATTTCTAATGCATTCTAATGTTTGTGTATCTTTTATAGTATTTACCATTGCATATGTTTCATCATATGTATTATAGTATTATAGTATTTATCAATGCATATGTTACCATTGCATATGTTTCATCATTCAATAAATTTCTATTGTACATTTTAATATATGCTTACTTATAAAAAAAAATTATACAAAGATTTTAGTCATTTTTATTTGAAGATTTATTGAAATTTTTGTTTTGCATTCTATCTAATATCTAAAAATTCTTATAAAATTCTAATAATGAATGCATAGCATAGCAAGTGCCAACCACTAGTGTTTATAATAAAAGAATACTTTTCATTTTATGATTGCCAAATAAGATTGGCCCCTCTAGTAGTTGGCCCGTTTGATTTTTTTTCTACTAGAGAATCAAAATTTAAGACACATTTCCATAGTAGAAATCAATTATATAATGCCTAATTTTAAATTGATGAAGATATTATTTTGTGCTTCAAAGAATCAAAGGCTTATTTTTGCAAGGCATTCCTTTGCTGTAATGAATAGCAATTTTGGAAAAGGACATCCAATCAATGAAAAAAATAAGATTCGTAGAAGGGAAGGTGTTCTAGGATTTCTACTTAATGATATAGTTAGGAAATTCCAAATCAATTTAAAATATGTCTTTGCAAAACTTCATAATTTTAAAATTGAGTAAAAACGAAATAGACTTTCTCTATGAACAATTTGAAAAGTGTTGAACTAATTCTCAAAAACATTGTAGGTAGATAAATAAAAAATATTTAAAATTTCAAAAAATAATAATAAATACATATAACATTTACACCATGTTTAAAAATAGTATTAGAAAATATTGTTAAATTGTTTGAACAATATTGTTAAAAGACATTCCATTTAAGATTAAAACACCCCAAATAACAAAATGATGATTATGTTTTGTAATAATGTTGGTCTCCTAGAGGAAAATCTTCCCTAGGTTGTTTCATAATCTTCTTATACACAAACAATAATCTATGAAATTATAAAGTTGAAAGCATGGGGTACCCACTCATACCTTTAGACTCCCCATTAATGGCCACCATTGAAACAATAAATGCTAACCTTCAACTTTCTTTGGTTGCTTCAAAGAACTCTTCAAATCCCATTGGTTGTTTTTGAGAGTTTGTGGTGGTATTGGATGAATGAAGATAGCATTCAAGGCCCAAATATGGGTGGTGCAAAACAAACGATGGCACTTTCGGATGAATATATTTTATTATATTTTAATATTAATTTGACTTTTGATAGATTAATGTCAAAAGCACATTTAAGGGACAAAATCTATGTACATTGACGTGTCCTTATTAATAAAGGGAAAAAATTATCATCAATTCAAAATTAATATCACCATAAAATTTTATTTTTGTGAAAATTGATACAAAAAAATAATATCCTACGTTTGGATCAGATTTGTCAAAAAATAAATATAAATATAAATAAATAGGGCATGAAATGAAATTTTCAAAAATTATAACATAGTATATATGAATATTGTAGAAAATATTAATGAAAATAATATGAAATCTGAAAAAGTTGAACTTACGGTCCCACAAAATTTAGGAAAAGTTGAACTAGTGGTAGTGTAGTGTAGTTAAGTTATAGTGCCTTGCACTACAGTTCATAAATAATTCAAAATAAAGTCAACGAAAATAAATTCTAAAAGCTGATAACGAAGTGGATATTGGGCAAAAAAAAATGTTTCGTATGGGGTCTTACGAACCTGACCCCAACGTACTCTATGTCAACCTACACTACTTCAAAATAGTGTGACGTCGATAAAAGTTAGTCTCACATGCTCGCCATCAGTCCAATTTTGGATCCCCAGCAAGTCGGCATGGACTCCCCGTTCCTAGAGACCCGTCTCCCACTAAGACAGTCCCACAGGGCAACACGTGTCCCTCCCTCAGCTGCCCATCTGGTACCCTCCCATTCGTCCAACTCCCCTGCACTCGTCCCACCACGACATGTGGCCCCGCCCTGTCTCCTTTTACAGTATGAACAAGCCCCTTCCTTTCCAATTGTCGATCCACCGATCTCCTACTCCAGTAGCCTTCATCATTTCTTCTAGATCTTGTGCTTCGTTTGTAGTAACCTTATATGTGACTTCGCTTTGAGTGGTACATATTGGTAGAGTGTTTTGGTACGTCAAGGTCGGCGGGATTCTGAGCTGTGTTAGTAGCAAGTGTGCGAGCTTTTGCTGACGATTTGAAGTACGTTCAAGATGGCGGAAACGTTGCCTGCTGGGGACAAGATCAAGGATTATGACTCAAGAGTGGACCCTGACGCGTCTCCCGAAGCCGCAAAGGTAATTAGTAGCCATGCAGTACTCTTGTTTCTTTCGTTGCCCATCTTTCTTGAATGAGTTCTGCATGCAGCGCTTGTGTTAGTGGAGTTGCAGACATATTTCATCGTCTTCTCTTTGCGAAAAAGCTTAACAAAGCATGCATTTCAAAATGTAATACTGAGGTAGAGCATACTTAGGATTGTGAGGTGCATAGGGTTTGGAATATTTTGAGGAATGTGTCAATACCCTGATTTCGTTAAACCGCTGAAAGTTTCTTACCCAACATGCGTCTCAGGATGATTGTGATACCAAGGTAGAGGATATAGTACTTGCGTCACTTTAGCGTCTAACCCAATACATTGGCCAAGTCAAGCTTACACCCAACATGCTAATTGACGTCCAACCAAAGCATATAGATGAATACCTCTTTCTAACACGGTTTCAATATCCCCTACCTGAACCACACTCCCGAAAATCACTCGTACGTTCACTATGATGGTATATCCGTGTGTATTCTACTCATGTTTCAAAGTTGCTTTAAAATTTCCCTTTCTTCCAACAATGTGACCCTAACCTTTGAGCTCTTTGCACAGGCGGCAGCCGAGAAGCGAAAGAAGGAGCACAGCTTGCTGGGCTACTTCTCCCTCGTCCAAATCCACGTTATAACCCTAATCTTCACCCTCTCTTCCAGCGGCTTAGTCCCCTTAGAAGATATCGCCTTCGTTATCCTCACCACCATCTATATGATCTTCATGAACTCCACGGTCTTCAAGCCCACCACGAAAGGCTCTCCCCCGAACGTCATGGCCGGGAACAACTGGGTTCAAAAATACGCCCTCTTCACTGCTGGAGTCGGTCTCATCCTGCCCTCGGGATACGTCCTGGGAGGCTTCGTGCACGGAGACCAACAAGCTCTCAAAGCTGCTGCACCGCACTTGTTTCTTCTCGGGTGCCAGATCTTATCAGAGAATGTGGCATTCCGGAAGGACGGCGTGTCTCTGCCAATTCGTGCTCTTGTGCCCATTTTTTACAACGTGAGGCGGTTGTTTACCATTATTGCGTGGGTGAAGGTGGACATGAAGAAAGGGAGTGAGAACTTGGGGATGCATGGAAATGAAAGCGGACCATTCTCACCACACCAGTGGATCATGTTTGGGAGGTACTTGGCCATTTTGAATCTGGTTGTGTGGTCGGCGAATTTGTTCGTGTTCTTGGTGCCGGTGTTTCTGCCGAGGACTATGAAGACCTATTACGAGATGGAGATGGGGGCGAAGGAGAGTAGGGCGAAGGATTCGCAGGTGCAGAAGGAGGTGAGCACTGATTTTTAGATTAGTGCAGTAAGTTGGATTATTAGTGCAAATGAATTTGCAATTGATCGGGTTTCGTCTCAAGGCAATTGTAAAGTTTAGGACGAGAATACCAGGAGGCAAAGGCAAAGGCGTGGTAGTCTTGAACCTATTCTCATTTTGAGATGGGAGTTGTGTATATAATGTGAGCTGTTTTGGTGATTCATGTTCATTTTCACAAATTGTTGAAGATATACTTTTTTAATTATTGAATACTTTTTTAATGGCACTGACTTTGGGGACAACTAGGCTACTGAATGCAGTCTCACATGTGTTCACAACGTGAGATTTGGAATTTTTTGCAATTTAGATGTGTATACACCATAACAGATTTCAAGGAACGCGTAATCAAAGAAGTATCATTTAAGGTACACGCAAAACCGCCACTTTTTTGCTACTGAGCCTATTTTCTATTATTAGACTCTCAAATTCTCAAATTTTCACATGTTCTTGTTGGCAAGTGAAAGGAGGTTCCAATGCAACACAGAACATGGCATTTGGATGTTGTATGCAAAAGTTATTAAGGAACAAAGTTTGATTCTAAAAGCGTTTCTTCCACATAGGTATAGAACTGATTTTGGAAATCTACATATAATATAGATGGCGGCTTAAGGTCAGTGACACATTTGGGTGTACCTACCTTATATGAATCCATTTCAAGGAATGCAGTGACACATTTGGGTGTACCTACCTTATATGAATCCATTTCAAGGAATGCAGTGACACATTTGGGTGTACCTACCTTATATGAATCCATTTCAAGGAATGCGTAAGTATATCTTCAACAATTTGTGAAAATGAACATGAATCATTTATATGAATCCTGTAAGGTATGGGAGAAAGAATCCAAAAATTAGGGTAAAATATCTGTGGTTAATCTCGATCAACAGTAACGCATGAAGAATTTCATATCTTCAGTCATTTCATGTGAGCATTGCTTGAATGTAACCTACCATATGCTTTAGAAAACTCCCTCACTTCACCTTTTAAGTACCAGGGAATCACAAACTCGATTCAGGAGTGAGAAAAGTAGAAGTAACCTCATAATCTGAGAGGAATTGGAAATAAGTTATGAAATGGTGGGCATTGAGTTTTTTAATTTTGAAAATACAATAATTGCATACAATAGTTATGTGTTTACACATGGGTATGTTTGCCAATCTCTATACCACTATGTAAGTTTCCATCAATCAAGAAATTTCAATCAATGAAGAAAGAAGTACAACTAAACTTTGAGTGGATTTTGAGCAGAAGATCCTATTCACGTTCATGTTGAGTGCTTCTTGTAGTAAGCATGTATTTTCACACATTAAACATGTATTTTTTTAATATTGATTGCTTTGTATGAATCATGATTGCTTTGTATAGATTTCTATTGAATTCAAAGGTTGTTGACGTGAGTCTTATATGAGTTTTGACAATATGTACAACATTGTTGACATTGACTTACAAAAAATGCATAAATATAGGCCTGTCTTTTGTCCCCTTTAAGTAGAACCATCACCTCAATATTCATCTAGAACTAAAGTACTAAATTTGAAGACTCGATGACTTGACTACCTTGTTATTACCATCCTAGATTTTGAGGCAAGCCCATGTTGAAGTAAGTTCGAATTTTGATCATTATAAATGTACATGACTATCATTTAAAGAATTCCTTCAATATGTTATTCAACAATTCTATTTAAGGAGAATGTAGTAATAAATACCAACACAACAATTGTATTCTCCAAGTTAGTTGAAATAAATCGCATCAAGCCCTAATTTAGTATTTTTTGACAATTCTTAACATGTGTCTTCTTAGCTATTGAAGGGTGTAGAATATTCCACACCATATCGTCTTAAAGATGAAATAGTGAGGAATATTTCACACCATTTCATCCAAGGGAAGACAATCCTTCTCATTGCTACTTAATGTTATGATAGAATTTTTTTTGTATAATCATTGTTTATCATTCATTCTTCAATTTGGTATAGTTACTTTTTCACTCTTGTTCATCGATCCTCAATAATCCAACATTTGCGGTAAAGATTTTGTCTATATTCTCACTTTGACCAAAACAACTTTGGTACTTAATTGGTTAAGTGTCTTGATTTCCCTACAAAAGGAGTTGTTTGTGGTGCATATTTCTTTGATAACTTCTAGCCTCTCAACTACAACCATTGTCAATTGAATCTCCAAAGGCATGCCTTAATAAAATAACTACATCTAAATACATTCAAATATCCAATTTAGCTTTGTTCCTATTATGAAATTGCCTAATTTATTGTTGGATCTAGTTGCAAGGCTAAATCAAACCTTACAAATTCTTTCCTAAATTGTACTACCTCTATTCATGAGATTCTAAGGTTGGCACATTTAGTTTCACCTATTTTAGATAGTTTGAAAATTTATAGTTTATTCATATGGAACCCCCAAAATGAAAACTAAAGAAGGAGTCAAAATTAGGTACAATTACCTTAATGATATCTTTTTATGTCCAATTGAAATTAAGGCATTGTATTCTTCTTTTTACTTATAATAATCAATAATCAATGGTGTATCTCTTACTGTTCTTGTCCAATTACATTCCTATTGTTTAAATGTTTGATGTACAAGGGTTCACAGAATGTGAAGAAGAGGAAGTCGACTTGGAAGCATTTGTCAAGGCAAACATAGACAATAGTCCCATCCTAGATTACGAGGGTATTGATCCCGATGGATGGTTTGGGGAGGCACTGCTCACAAGACATGCGGATAGCTCCGATTTTGCCAAAGTAGTAATCATCAATGCCAACCCTAACTCATGTATTGATGGGCAGATCAAGTTGGAGAAGGATGACGTAGGTATTGTTGTACTGGAAGTATACAACGGAGACCCCAACATTAGAGACATGTGCTTGCAGTGGCCTATGTAGTAGGTGTTTTATCACGATGAAAATGGATATGTCAATATTTACAATCACGCTTGTAAATGACAGGTTATTAGTAAAGAGATGGAGGAAAATTGGAAAAGAGAGCATACAACACTATCGCTATTACAAGAGAATATGAGTTGCCATATTGCTAGACAAAAGGACGAAGATGGTATCGCATGAATCTGTCGCAAAGGTCTTTACGCAACTCTAGTATGATAAAGAGTATACTTGTAAGTTTCCTCCTTCTATCATTCGTGTACTTTGTACAGAAATGTACTTGCAAACATTTCAAGTGAAGTCTAACAAAAATTTGGATGTCCATAGGAAAATGCATAAAGTTGTCCTGAGGGAGAGGCAACTTGTCACCATGGAAGGCATAGACATATGCCCATGTGCATGGAAGATTCTTCACAACATCCCTCTCCATACATTCGAGAGATTAAGGTCAAGGTCAAGGCTAGTGTTAGAGGTGCTTCACATGGTAATTTCAATTGAATGAAAAGAAGGACTGCCAATATTTAGGGCATTGAGACATTGTGCTCATTACTAGAAACAACAGCCAACCCCATTTGTCTTGTATCTTGCCCACCGGTGAAAAAGTTTGCATCAAAGTTCTTGTCGGTATCGAATGGAGGCAATTATTAGCCACCACGAATGAGATGAGGCTTGTACATGCATGCACCATCACCTGTAACATTGATATTACAAGGACATGGTTGGACTATCCCGTTGCCCATAAGAGTTCACAAAAGTACATCAATATCCAACAAAGTGCTTGTTTAGTTTAAAGATTGAGTGGCCATGTACTTTCCATTGTTTGCAAACTAATGCAGAACTCAGGCTGTCATCACTCTTGCAATCATGCTTCAATAAAATTCAAATGAAATATTTTTTCGAGTACATTGTCAAAAAAAAGGAGATTTCTTCACAAGATGTAGCATTTGTAACAACTTGAAGCCACTACAAGCTTCTTTTGTTCCTAAATCAACAGACTATTAATGAATTTAAAAGCATTTTGAGAAATACCTATTTCTATAGGAGCTTGTCGACATGCCTACTACCTATAGTAGATGGTTGTCCAAATTACAGCCTATGCAATTCCCTACATGGATTTATGAAGTTGTCCTTAAAAGTATTAGGAATTTTTATAAATGGACATAATGATGACAAATACGCACATTACAATTTGGATATGTATCCAAGTGACAACAACTTCACAGTAGAGGCCATCACCAAATTGTTGTGAGATTTGGAAGCTCCCCTGTGAAGTCTTCACAATCTTTGTTCACAAGAGTCGACAATATAGAGTTGTATCAGACGTTATTGCAGAGTAGTGAGATCTATATTGATTCTTTGGGAGGCATTCTTCTACAACCAATTAAGGCTCAACCATTGCCACCGGTGCTACATGTTCAAATAGACAACTCTTAGAGGAAAAACAAAAATAAGTATGTCTTTTGTTTTCGGTCCCTGTTGGTAGTAAGGCAGATTGTAGAAAAAATGGTCATATCCTTCATGATAGTGGAGTACACCCATGACAACATAGATGCATTATTTGGGCGATAGAGCATGCAACTCCACAAAAAGGCCATCCCCACCTTATTGTCACTAATGCAGTCATATGTGGAAATGGAACAAGGTCCATTCATTCCCCACCTAATAGAAGAAGTGCCCGATTTCAAGGCCAATGTCAAACCTTATATTGGAATGCATAAGAAACAAATTCTTCATGGACAACAACAGCTAGCTGATCATGCAATACAAACTAGTGTATACAGACATTCTGTAGTTGCCTAAAGAGGGGTTGAAGCTATGGAAGGAAAATATCAACTACAAACCTATATTTTCCTAAGGTGATCCACCATGAAATTGCTAGAGAAGGCTATTCCAAAAATTATATTCAATGTTTGCGATGCTCTATTATATTGTGGAAGATGGACCTTCACATATTATGCAACATGTTGTAATATTTTTTTTTTAATCTGATGATATTATTTTGGATTGTATAGTTTTTTGGTAGACTATGGGCATCATAGATTGCAAGCTCCTTGATACTTGTACGCAACCTCCATTTTATTCAATCTAAAAGACAAGTTTTTTTCCTTCCATTTCTCATCCATTCCAATGGGCCATATTTTGGATATAGAATTTGCTAACCACACACTCACAAACAATGCAAATCTAAACAATCACCCGAACTTCTGCCCATTATGACAATGAACACAAATATGCTCTTCCCCTCTCCATTTCAATGGACAACAATACCCATGTCAAGCACCATCAATTCCATGATAATTTCACATTCTACCCATTATTCTCCCAAGACTTTCACTAATGACATCTATAGTCATCGTCTTTCCCACAGTCGTACATAGAAATCCATCCACATATATGCAAGGGGCCCATTTGCCACCCACCACCATCACATCCAACCAACTACATAGCACAATGCAAAACCACCTCACAGGTCCTTCATGTCAAAATGACACATGGAATACTGCCATTTTAATGAAATTGTCTATGAGTTCAAATGACTAATTGGAAATTAAAATTTTGATGGATCACACAATACACTATCTAATTTTACATATAGGGTACTGTCTGAGGAAGGCAGTGAATGATGGAAAGGGCCGATGAGGAAGGAGGCTCTTTCATCACGCAATGTCCAACGACAAGAAGCTTTGCATAGTGTAAGCTATGGAAAGAAAATTGGAATGAAATACATGCTGAATATGAACAATTGGGATGAAAAATGCATAATGCCTCATTATGTGCAATCAGGCATTACATCTTGATTACGACACTAAATTTGTCCTAAAAATGAACATGACATTTTTTCCCCATGGTTTTCCATGCTAAGAGAGGCTCTACCCTTGTAGCATTTAAAATGTAGAACAAAAAAATTGGAATAGCTAGTGTTGTCTTTTTATTTTTTAATTCTTTGAAATGGCTCAATTTTTGAAAACAATAGCTATTCAAACTTCCTCAGAATAACTTTTATTGATGCTTAGATTCCTTTCCTTTGGTTTAGAATCAATAATTTTCTCTATGCATAAGGAGACATGGCTTATGTAGATAAGGCTATCCTTGCCTCTTGGTCCCCCCTACCATAGGGCCTTACTCTCAGATAGGCCAAAGTAGGCCAAAACTTTAAAGTAACAAGTTCATTGGTTTAAGATTTAGATGAGGTTTTTGTGACTTAGGTGCCATTTCTCTCTAAGGGCCGTGTATCACTCTAGAGCTTTCAAAATTATCCGAGCTTTGCAAACATATAGGATCCACAAACAATTGGTTCTGGAAAGAGCTAGAAGTTGGTTCTAGATATTGATCAAAGTTGGTGCTAGGAGATCGATCAAAGTTGGTGTTGGAAGATTGAAGTTAGTGTTGTTGCTTGAAGTTGGTGCTAGGAATAGAAGTTAGAAATTTTCAATTTAGAGCTCTAATCAAAATCCTAACAAAGCATGAAGCCTTCATTGTGATCTAATTTAAGCCTTGATTGTAATTTGATTCAAGCCCTCAACATGATCTAATACAAGTCCTTGCATCATCTAATTCAAGCCTCGTTGTAATCTAATTCAAGCCTTCATTGAGATCTGATTCAAGCCTTTCATCATTTGATTCAAGCCTTGTTGTATTTTGATTCAAGCCCTTACATCATCTGATTCAAGCCTCGTTGTGATTTGATTCAAGCCCTTGTCATCATCTGATTCAAGCCTTGTTGTGATTTGATTCATAAATGAAGTCCTTGTTATGAATGATTTATCAATTCATTAGGTTGCTAGATTTCTTCTTTGAGAATATAGGTATACATATTCAATTTGGCAAGTAGTTGTTTCAAAGTCAGAGGAATACTCTCTATTCCTATTAAAATTGGTAGTTTTTTCAATTCAAATTTTTGTTCTAGTTTCTAAACAAAGAATGATTTGGCAATTGGATAATGGTCAATTAGATCTATCTTGTGTTAATCATGTTTATTGTTGTGTTAAATGTGCTTCTATTTGTATTGTCGTAGATATTCTAATGATGCTTTTCATGTTGCAAATTTTTCAAGCTAGTTTTGAGAGAGAGCTTCAACTACTTTCCATTTTCATTTGACATTCCATCCATTGTGGTTGCAAAAGTGCCCTACCAAGAGTAACATGAATTAGATTCATTTCCATATTGAGCACAAAAATTCCAAGCAAATTCCAAGCTTTCATAGACTTGGCTAGCTACTCAAATATTGACTATATACATCATTTGTTTTCTGAGCATGGGCAAGTGAAAGACTTGCAACGACTTCATTGTGTAAGGTAAGAGGTCCATGAATTGCTCACCTAAGACCTGGAATTGAATTTTGGAGAGGTGAAGTTTCTTGAAATATTTTTTTAGTAAATTTTCCTTGAAAGATAAGTGGAATTGACATGTAATCTAAGTCGTTTCAAATTTTTTGGAGCTTTGTGGAATTAGTTATGAAATTTTGAAGTTGAAATGGCATAAGACGCTAAAATTGCCTACCTCCTAAAATGTACCTTTTGTACATTGTTGAAGGCTATGAAAATGCAACATGTACAAATAGTATACATTTGAGGAGGTGGGCAGTTTTAGAGCTTGTGCTCCTTTATAACCTCCTACTTTAAATCTAGAAGTATAAGTTTGTAGTAGTCATTGAGACCTTAGCTAGCTAGGATAATGGGGTGATTAATAAGTACTAAGCTCTAGATGATCTTTTGCAACATGTTGAAGGTAAAGTATTCAAACTACCTAGTTTTTTTGGTATCTCTTTGTTGTTTTATCAAATACGTTAAATCTATTGGCTAGCATGTTAGACATTTGATTTCAAGTGGAAGTCGTTGGATTGGTATTTTAAATATTTCCATGTATTGGAGAATATTTCAAAATTATAATTAAAATTAGATTTATCTTTGAGTTCATTCTAAACAAGGGTACTCACCATGTTTTGGTTAAAAAAGAATGAATCTAATGAATATTGCAATGAATTGGTAACTATTGCTTTGTTGTGTATTGGTAGATTTATCATATATTTGAACTATTGTTCACCTTTAAGGATCATATTCGTTAGATTGAGACTTTTGTAGATTTTGAGATAGAATTTTAGATATAACTAGCGGTTGGCGCTTGCTATGCTACGCATTCACCATTAGAATTTCATTAGAATTTTTATGTATTAGATAGAAAGCAGAGCAAGAATTTCAATAAATCTTCCAATAAAAATTACTAAAATCTTCATATAATTTTTTTAATAAATAAGCATATACTGAAATAAACAATAGAAATTTAATGAATGATGAATGAAATACATGCAATGATGAATATGGTAAAAGATACAGATACATTAGAATGCATTAGAAATTTGACTCAATTATTACAAACAATGGCAACCCAAATAGAAGAATTTGAAGGAAAACATGTAAATCTCAAAAGCTTCATGAACAATTTAATTGTTGTGAAATCCAAAATCGGTTCAATCTAATAAATTTCTCAAATCATTTGGTAGTAGTAATAGGAAATTGAAATTAGAAGCTCAAAGCTCACAAAAGCGCAAAATCATAGAAATGCAAAAGAAGTATAAAGCCAAGAAAAGCAATGGAATTGCTACCTTTATAATATCACCATATTGATCCTCTTTAATTATTTCACAACAATTAAATTACAGAGGGACTTATGATTTTAGTAGTATGACTAGCAGTTGGTGCTTGCTATGCTACACATTCACCATTAGAATTTCATTAGAAATTTTTATGTATTAGATAGAATAAAGAGCAAGAATTTCAATAAATCTTCAGATAAAAATTACTAAAATCCATGCAATGATGAATACGATAAAAGATACACATACATTAGAATGCATTAGAAAGATAAAAGATACACATACATTAGAATGCATTAGAAATTTGACTCAATTGTTACAAACAATGGCAACCCAAATTGAAAAATTGAAAAGAAATACTTATAAATCTCAAAAACTTTATGAACAACTTGATTGTTGTGAAATCCAAAATAGCTTCAATTAAATAAATTTTTCAAAATCATTTGGTAGTAGTAATAGAAAATTGAAATCATGAAAGCTCAAAGCTCACAAAAGCACACAAAATCATAGAAGTGCAAAGAAGTAAAAAGCCAAGAGAAGTAGTGGAATTGCTACCTCTATAATATCACCCTATGGATCCTCTTTAATATCACCTTAATTGCAACAACTATATTATTTCTATAATATCACCCTTTGTAAAAAGTGATATTACAAAAGTGATTGCAAACTACTACTCTATTTCTATAATATCACATTGTGTGAAAATACGATTTCTATGTATGCATGATTGAAAATATTTTTACAAAATATTTAAAATGATTATTTTAAAGATTTATTGAAATCATTATCATACATTCTATTCAAATATATCAAAATTTTACTAATATGTGATACAATGAATGCGTAGCATAGCAAGCACGAGCCCTTAGTATTAATGGTAGCATTTGTGATATTATAGAGGGAGTTATGATTTTAGTAGTATGATATATTCATTTACAAAAATAACAATTGAAACCAAGAATAAATAATGCTCAATTAGTGATTCTAAAATAAAAATTTAAAAGTTAGTGTTGTTATCTATTTATAAAAAAATACTAATAAATAAATAAAGCGATTTATCTTTGAATTGAAGATAAAAATGAGACTGCAAAAAGTCTCAATATAATGAATATGGCCTTGGATATATTTATTTAAGATTATGTATGGTGATAGATGGGGTCTATTTGTCATTGTATTTGGGTTTAGATATTCAAATTCTTTGTGCTTATAATTTGTTGTAATCATTTTCCACTACTTTTAAAAATTACATTAATGCACTAAATGTTCAATTTTTATAGACAAGATTAATGCACTAAATGTTAAATTTTTAATAGACTAGATTATTGCACTAAGTGTTAAATTTTTAGAGACAAGATTAATGTATTAAAGACTAGAAATGTATAACCCTTATGTTTGTTTGATTTTTGTAGGACTATTTGCCTTCAGGTTAGCATATTACAAATACATTAATTACTTTGAAGGCCCAGCACTATTGCAACTACAAAAAATTAGCGCTATAAAATATTTCTCTATTATTCTCTATATTGTTGAAGAATTCATGTACTTGGAGTTTTGAACAAGGTAACACATAGCAATACTATTTTGAAATGTCCTTGGTTGTTGATGTATTTGATTATAGAGATCAATATTGCGAACTCAACAATTTTTCATATTTGAATTATTGAAAAGTAGTCAATGATCATTATTCAAATTTGAAATAAAACTCTTTTGTAATTCAAATTTCAAGATGTATGGAATCCTCGATGGAATCTCAAATTTTTTGGAGACGGTCCTCAAGTCTCAAAGACTTTGTGAAGACCTTGTTATGAGAGGTGCATTCTGTACCTTCAATATTGCCTCCACAATATTCTTCTCCACTTGAATGTCCTACTTCTATAAAATGTGGTGGGTGTGACAAAACTTCTAGTAGTACATTGAATGCGTTACAATCAACATAGATTAAGGCTATTTTGAATCAATTCAAATAAGATGATTATAAATACATTTTTTTATGGAATTATCCACCAAAACCAAAGTGGAATATGCGGCTCGGCTTAGATGACTATTTATTGAAGCCTTTGAGTATTTGACATTAGGAACGGGAGTGGGACATTTCTATATGCTCAGAACACTATTCAACTTGCCAAAAACAAGGTTGTTTGAGATTCAAAGAATTTTCTTTACCAAGGCATGTTCATGACTTGCAATATGATTGTTATTCACATCCATAGTTTACATTTGTGCAACCAAAAAATGGATGTGGTGCAACGTTTTCTATCATGGATGAAGATGTTGTTTTAAAAACAATATCATTCCTTATGAGGCATTTTTACAATGTCATGTGCAAATATTTCAAACAAGTGCTTGGACTACTTTAATTCAATCAATGTATGATTTAACAACAAATCATGCAGAAATTAATGATTTTATAGCCAAGGTTAAAAAATCTTGAATATTTTACTTTATATTAAAATCCTTGGCATGGAAAGGACACATTGATTATTACAATGGGGTAGTAAAGGGTCATTTTTACACTACATGAAAAGAAACTTTTCGAGATTTTCCTATGTTTTTTCAATATTGCAACTAATTCAATGGGGCATTAGGTCCCTCAAGGAAAATTGCAACATCCATATTTGAAGCCATAACTTGAGCCATAACAAGTCAACAAAAAAAGTTTTTTCAACGATTTGAAGGTGGTTTAATAGGGTTACATTTGGCAGCAGATCATCATTATAATATTCTTGCTAGAATTCAAATTGATGATCCTACAACAAGTCAAATATTTGCACCCATAGATGGACTATTTATTGTTATGAATAAACATCAAATTATTACTCACCGGTGGACTAATTCTACAACTAATGAAGAACGTATAGACCTTGCCAAAGAATTGAAGTTGCGATACTCTAGGCAATTGCAAAATATTGATCCTGTTATATATTTGGATAAATGTTGTGATTATTGTAAATGGTTTAGAGATGTGTTTCTACAAAGTTGTATTTTACTTGATAATTTTCATTTGATTACTTGATATCAAGATAATTTAAATGCAATTGACAAATCTCAACATTCTTTATTCACAAATAATGTATCCAAGATCATCATTGGACATGGAAGTCAAATGCAAGAAGGCTCTATCATTTATGTAGAACTTTCATCTTTTATTGAAAGTTTTCAAGAATTTGAATCACACTTACCAACATCTTCACATATTATTGGAGAGTCATTGAAAAGATGTCATGAGACATATAAGAAATACTTTTTGAATTGTTTGAATCCTCATGTAGAGCTTCCACATGAAATATTGGATCGTTTTTTCAGTGGCTCTTCATGGAATGAAAACTTTTGGCAATACCTTTGAGCTTCATTTCTAGAGTCATGTGGGATTTTATTTAGTGATGCATTCACTATTGCATTTATATGTGGGTAGAATTTTCGTGGAGAAGTACAATTCAATGATAAATTGGCATATTTACCTATCTCAACAATGCACATTATTTTGACACAAGACTTAGCCCTACATTCTATTATAGGTCTAATTTGTCTTCTACTAATGGAGTGTGTACCATGTTTTGCTCGTTGCCATTATCACTATGTGATTGTGATAATGAGTTTGCCATCACAAATTCCTATTCTAACTCATTGCCAATGTTGCCAACATTGCCACATGTTTTGTCTAACCAAAATAAAGGGTTTAGTGTTGGCATTACATCATTGGTTGATTATGCTATTTGGAATAGCAATACATTTGATCTAATTGCAGAGCAAGTGGTTAATGCTATACAACAAGTTCATGATGGAAATTTAAACTTGAATAGCCATGACATTGATACAAATGAAAATAATATTATTTCTAGAATGGTTTGAAAAAATATTGGCAACCCATTGAAGAGACAAAGGATTGTAGATGTTCATGTTCATGGTTTAGCATCAAATCACAAGAAAAGGTCAAGTTCTTTTAAGACACTTGACAATCACAGATTTAGTGCCTTTGATAGCCTTGCACTATGGAATTCAGACATGGGCCTATTGCCTATGTTTAATCCTTTAGAGCGGCAAATTCTGCAGTTTATTTCTATGCATTGTTTTACAGAAGAACCACTTTCTCACTTGAAAGATTTTCCACTCCAAGGTTTCAATTATAATGCACTCTTTCGAGTTTGGAATATATGCATTTCTACCATTCGACAAAGTGATTTCTCTTTCAAGGCCTATTTGCGCCCTAAACCATTGCAAAGTTTAAAACAACAATTACTTGATATGGTAGCAATGGTACAATTCTAGACTACATTTCAAACTACAGTATGAACTTCAAGTATTATTAGCACCCTTTATACATCACTAGTAGAAAACGTAGGAATTGCAATAGAATTTTGTTGTTTTGGTCTCGTTGTTTTGGTCATTGAACAACAAATTTTTGTTGAAATTAATAGATTTCTATTAATTTCAACAGAAATCTGTTGTTCAGTGACCAAAACAATGAGACCGAAACAACAGAATTCTGTTGAAATTCTTGCATTTTCTACTAGTGACATCAACTTCATATCTTAGACAAGAAGCACAAGTTATGTAGGATGTTGGTGCATTACATGTCATTTATGAAGAAGAAACTATACACATCCTTGATATTACTAGTATTTCTTCTGTGGCAACTATTCTACCTTCAACTTCACAATACTCTACATTATTGCCAAATAAAGTACTATTGGCTATGGTAAAAGACAAATAAATTGTATCAAAGTTAGTTTGTTGGAAAGTTTCTATAATGCCCCAATGGAATGCTTTAGCATCCAAGGAGATTTGGGGATTTTACAAATCTTTACATGAACAACTTAAAAGATGGTATAAGTATTTGCAAGCTCAATTTTCAATCCTACTGTTTTTTAATTCTGATGTTGTAGGTGATATTTATCCAAATATCACTAAAGAGGTGGAGATGCAAGTTGAACTTCAAATCATAACAAATTTACCAACATCATTGCTTTTGGTTGATTCAAATTTTTTACAAGTACCAAGATCAAAATCTATATATGAGCCTCTTCTCTGTAGTCAACTTCCAAGTCTTGGAGACATTGACTCGGCAATTGTACCATCTGTAGCAAAAGGCTCTCTATATTTTGAAAAAGAGACTCAGTTGTTTTCATATTTATTGCATTATCAAAATGAAAAAAAACATATCAAACCAAACAATTGTAGTACAGTTTATTGGAAAAAGTTTGCAACATGATGGAAATATTATTGTTGAGTAGAAAATTGCCTTGGAAATTCTAATTTCTTTATCCAAGATCAATTTCAATTGAAACAAAAAAGAAAGATAAAGACAAAAGAGGAAAACAAAAAATGTAGTACATATTATATGCACTCATGTTAGAATTTAATTGTAGTTCAATTAATATATAGATTTATCCTACACGTAAAATTATGATGATTTAAAAAATTTAGTTGTCATATTGATGCTTTTTACAAGACACTAGTTTTCATTTATATATGTTCTTACTTGAACACATGTTTTTTTAGAAATAAAATGACAACTTCTATTGCAATCATTTTATATTTCCTTCACTTTACTATATGATTTCATTTATTATTTAGAATTTATAATCAATTTATCATTATTTTTTCCTTTAATAATGCTAAATTATTTAATATTTAATATTTATTTGTAAATAATTTAATAAATATAAAATATAAAATAATATCATTTACCATTAAATTAAAAAATATATATAGTGTATTGAATATTATTTTAGAATATTAAAATTTTAATTTAGAGAATATCAAATTAATTTATCAATTGACTTCTTTTAAAATTCTTCTTAAATAAAGAGATTTTTTGTTATTATTATTTTTTTAAATTTAAGATCAATGTAATTTCTTAAAGTTTGACTTATAAACACTTGTATGGTGTGGTGCACTTATCTAAATGTTTTCCATAATTTACCCATGTATTTTTTAAATTATTAATATCTAGAATAATTTATCCATAATTTAATTTAATTTAATTTATAGAAATTCAATTCAATTCAAAAACTTATAACTTTTACACTTAAGAACCAAAAGTGCAAAAACAACTTTGTTGCATTTCTACTCATTGAGAGTTTTTTGGCGATGTAAAAAATGACATCAAAAACTACTATACTCCATTTTCCAAAATTTGATTCAAGCTATGATCTTAAAAATTGCTCACAAATCCATCATATATTCAAAAGCAATGATATGACTTTAGTACAATTCTCATGCTCTCCAATGGTATAAAGAAAATGACTAGTGAATGCACAACTCGGGCAACATTACATAGAAAACAAATTAGAAAAAATATTACCATTGTATTTTCTTTTTTACTATTATTCAATTTTTATTTTGCATGCATAAGTAAATATAAAGGGTGTAAAGCCTCTAAACTCTTCATTGATAATGAATCAACAGGTCAAACTCTTTTCTTTAACCCATAAAGGATTTTGACTATGTTTTCACCAAAAATGCTCCAAAATTGCCATCTCTAGTACAAGTACCAAACTTTTGAAAAAAAACCATTTTTGGACACATCTAACCATAGGATCTTATAATAATTTGGTTTGAGAAGATGTGAAATTTAAAAAAAAAATTTCACCATGTAAATTGCAAGATATTAACGTTTGAGGTAGCAAAAAAACAGGCAATTACACTTCACAAGGTGAGATCATTATGCAAAATGTCCAAAATGGTGGTTACTCTTTGGATTTATTCTTCAAGTAAAGTTGGCTATATGCTTGAAAAATTTCAAATCATTTGGAATTGTACAACATATAAGAAAAAAATAGAAAGTAGAAAGAAGTAGAGAATGATTCAAAATATTAAATTGTTAACAATTTATTTTTGGAATTGAAAAATGTCAATTCCAATGTCCGTAATGTTGTAATAAACCATCTATGCCTAATGTTTTTATTTTTTTCCAAAAATATTGAAAATTGAGTTAAAGAAAGGACTTCAAAGTTTATTTAGAGTATAGATTCTATAACTACCCACAAACCACCCACATCTAAAATTCCTCATAACTTTCATCTCATTAATCAAAATAAAATGATTCAAAGCTTTTCATGTATAAATAAATCCAAAAAAACAATTTCTATTTTTAATTTTTTTAAAAGTGATTTTTAAAGAAGTTTTTTTGTTGCTCGGACTACCCACCGAATGTTGAAAATTACATATACAATAACTTTTTAACCATGTAGTCAAAAGTTTTGAAAATTGTTGGGCTTCAAAGCTACTCCTCGGGCACATGTTGTATGAAAATTTCAACAACAACAACAACAAATTCCATTTGTAGTGAGCTGCTCAAAATCATTATGTTGCCAAAAATCGCCGTTTGGTCCTTTAAGGGTTAAAATATTGTTGTTAAAGTTTTGATTTTAAATGATTGAAAAGCTCAATTCTTCTTCTTCTCATTTTCTTTTTTTCTTCTCCTTTTTTCCTTTTTTCTCCTCCCTCCCCTTTTTTCCCTTTTTATCTTAGAGTAAGTCCCGCGGCCCCCCGCCACCCTCTTTGCCGTAGACTTTAACCAATGTTGACGTTGAGTGACTATCAATTCATCTCATGTCTGCACGTTCAGTCTGCATGCCATTTTCTGCAATCTCATGTCGACGCTACCAGGTTTGACAGAAACCATGAAACAAAGGAAGAAAGTTGCACGAATTGAGGAGAACTAGATTAATATTTCACAATATATTCTTTCTGACCAGTACAAATGTAGAATTGTTTCCAAAAAATTAATTGTAATGTAATGTAATGTGCCTCGTTCTGACAATGCCGTGATGAAAGAGAGACTGATGCCTGCTCACGTATACTGCAAGTGTTGCAAGTACTTGTTGCCGACTGACTATTCACTAGTGCAAAAGGGTGGTTGAAATGACATGTTGAAATGACATTTTTTGAAAAATGTCATTTCCACCATGTTTAGGAGAAATGTCATTTCAACCACCCATGTTGAAATGACATTTTTGACATTTTGGTAGATTTTAGAAGAAGAATTGATTCCATTATGTATGTTTCAATCAAGAATGAAATTAATGTCATTTCAACCAATAAATTTGGTAGATTTTAGAAGAAAACATTATCCCATAACAATTGCCATGGGGAAGATAAGTAGTAGAAATAAATAGTGAGTAGAGTTTAATTTTGAGGCTACATTTTTTCTTCTAAACTACGAATGTGAAGAAATTTACTTATGTCCAAAGCAGAGAGATTTAGTGGAGAAATCTACATTTCTGTAGGTTTGTAAAATCTACATTTTAAAGATTCAAAATCTAAAATCTACATTTTTATAAGATTTGAAAATCTAAAATCTAAATTTTGTAAGATTTGAAAATCTAAAATCTAAATTTTGTAAGATTTCAAAAACTAAAATCTACATAAGGATAAGATTTCAAAAAGTAAAATCTTCAATTTGGATAGATATTGAAATCTAAAACCTCTTTTTAAATATGATTTCAAAGAGCTAAAATGTACACCATCAGTATGTTTAAATGACATTTTCAAAATGTCATTTAAACCTACATGTTGATATGACATCAAAAAAATGACATTTTAAATGACATTTTGATGTCATTTCAACCACCCTTTTGCACTAGTGATTGGGAAGGACAAACAACTTATTGATTGACTTGGTTAAGACTCAACAGCATGCCCAATGCAACCCTGTAAGTGTAATTGACTTCTAAAGTACGGAGTATACCAATGGCGAAGAGTCTCGATTTCAAAACTTGCAGAAAATGTACACCACTGATTTGCTCTGCGGTTGCATTAAGTCTCTGACTTGTAGAAAACAATGTCCAAATTAATGTCCAAATCTAAGTAACAAAACATGTCCACACAACACAACTGTAATTTAAAAATGTCCAAATCAAAGTGTCAAAACACCTTAGCATGTTGATTGCTAGACTTTGTCAATGAAGATTACACATTAGTAGCTTTTCTACCAACCTGCCGATGTTTTCACATGTACTACATTGCAAAGATTAGTGGTTAAAATCTTCAGCATGAATTTAGACACACCTTTGGACTAGTATCACTTTGCTAATGACACTCTTACCACCAAATGTCACATAGTGATAATCCCTTGCTGCGGATTCATTTATCTGACACCCACGTTACAATTACACTAAGTCTCCAGCCTACCAAGGCAGTTGGTCAGAGGTTCCAAAAATGGCGGCTCCTCCAGAATACCAATTGACACACTGTTTTCACTTTTCACCGCCCAGCCGCCCACCCAGGAAATTGAAAGAGTCGCACGCGCTTCCTGGGTTATTGGAATAAAAAAAGAGGATAATAATTTTTAACTTACGTTCTTAAGTTGTCTGTCTCTATTTAATTTCTCATTACTGTTACTTGGCAGACATAGATACCAATTCAAGCATCCATTCTATTGCTAACTTATATTCTTGAATGTCTCCTCCTGAGAGACCATCATTTAGTTATCTGCTACTGTTGTCATCGACTAGTCTGTTAGATCGTCTGGCTGCCTTGGAAAGCTGCACTTGTATCATCAATTTCAAACTGCTCATCCGTTGCCTTCAGTTCTTATTACATACCCACAGGTAAGGTGTTTGGTTTGTAGTTGACAGTAATTTATAGCCAAGGAGAAATGTTTTGAAAATGATGTGAGGAAAAAAAGAAGGTTGTGTGATCGGACAACTGATGTGCTAGCTGGAGATGTGGGCTGTGTAATTAATAATCATCTGTTGGCTTGAGGTTTTATAGAAGAACTGTAGCCTTTTATATAAGACCATCGCAAAATATGAAGACTGGGTTGGGGGTAGTTCTAATAACTAAATCACATGGACTGACGCAAACTGATGCGAACTGATCGTAATGATCTTAATGATCGTTCGTTGCTTTTCTGATGTTCTCTTCGAACAGCAACTTCAACATGCACTAGCTGCAATCTTCAACCTTCACATCAAGCTAGTTGCGATTTACAGAATTTGAGTGACCTTCAAGTACCTCCTAAACAGCAATCTTTCACCATGGGCTCACGACAGGAGAGTAATCTTGGTTATGTAAGTACTGAACTCAATTCACACTGGCTAATCTTCATTAAAAACATCTTCACTTCGCTTTGGCTTTCAGTGAAACAAAGTTGTTTCAAGAACTTCAAGATAGCATTATAGCTCATAATGAATGGAGAGTTTCTCAGTGTGGTCAAACGGATCACATGGTCTCCTTATAATGAATAGAAATCTTCTTTATGAATCACTGTCACCACAAGGAGACCTCTCCATGAATTATGACAAAGGTTCTTTTGTTCTTAAATAGATTCTAAAAGAGACTAATTTTTTTACTCGATAACTTTGGAGTTTGGTGACTTCTATACCCCAGTTTGATTAGTTCGTTTATTTGGTTCATTATCAAACTACTGTTTGTAATTATGATGGTGATCAGATTTTTCCTTGAATTAATGTTCAATGTCACAGATTATGGGTGATGGAGATCCATCAGATGGCCTGCGCAACAGACCCGAGCTCCCAAATGAAAAGGTACAACATGATCATCAAATCTAATAATTGTGCCAATGTCGAAATGAAACAGTGAAGTTGGCGCCATTCTGGGCACCAAAAATTACGACATTCATCTACACAAGGCTTTAGAAACTATGACTGATCAATACAGATTTTCTGATTTACGTCCCAAGTTGCTTGCCCTGTCTTGAACTGGCATAGTTAATTCAACTACCTCCACTCTCCAGCAGTCTTCATTCACTTTGTTCTCGATCAGGATTAGAGTTCTTCTTCCTATGCGGTTTGAATTTTAAACAAAAAAAGATAATAGGAAGGAAGGATCGTGGCAGACACATATATGCTTGGACGCAATCAGAAATTAAACAAGTTTCTATTGCAAAGAGTAAAAATTACAAGATTGCAAGACCGTCCCGCTTGTACTAATTTTTCTGTTGTTCATCTTGGCCACAGCTCAAAGTAAGGCTTCAGCTCACGAAGTCTATATCAGATTCGGCTTTGTCAAGCTTGAAATCTGACCTTAGCAACGACGGGATGGGTAATTGAATATTTCTTGACACAGTACTGTACAGTACTTAGTGTTAAGTTAATAGGCTTTAATGCCCTCATTTCGAATTGTTCAATATGATGTTCATGTTCAAGTTACTACCCAGATGTTGTAAATTTAGTGTTAGTGAGATATTCAAAAAGTTACTCAGTTTCACATTTGCTTGAGCATTTGCAGCTATTAAATTAACATTTCTAAGACAATATTAATTTGAAATTAATTTTAACATTATGTGAATATAGAGCCAATGTTGTATTAGATAATTAGCGTTAACTTCGCATTCATTAACAACTTTAAGACCCTATTTGTTAAAATGAGACAATCTAAATTGTGTATTATTTTTGACTTTACATTTAGATGATGATAAGTGTTTGATATTAAATTTTTTTGGTGAACAGAGGCTTTAATATGTTAATACATTTATAAACCTTTGATTTTATAAAGGTTGATACATTCATAAATTTTTGATTTGTTAAAATAGAGGTCTCAAATAATAAGGCTAAAATCTCAAAATGTCCATTTTGTCTCAATTTAATGAATATGGTTATCTTTGTAAATCTAGTGGAGATCATTTGAGATGGAATATATATATTCTGCATCAGGTGATAAACATATTAGTCTGCACGCCCATCTGAGGTTTGTCAGTGGTCTCAAGATCAAATTTTATTTCTAAAATAGAAGTCTGGGTTCTGTGCAGAGGTTCAAGTAGATGCCAAGTTTAACAACGCCATAGTTGTTAGCGGATTCCCTCCTGAACTTGGGTATGATGAAAAGAATGTTCTGAAGAAGGTCAAGACCCACGACGATGGTGCCTACATAATTTCACCCAAGAAAACTGGGAAATAAGCTGCTAGCATAAATTTCCTGTAGTCTAGAACTGAGGTGTTTGATGATGAAGGTTCTCTTCAGACGCAGTAAGGTAGTCGGTCCATAAGTCGACCATCTAAGCACTGGAATTGAATTTTGGGCAGGTGAAACTTCTCAAAATATTTTCCAGTAAATTTTCCTTGAAAGACAAGAGGAATTGGCATCTAACCTAAATTGTTTCATATTTTTTGAATTTTTTTTTTTATTTAGTTATGAATTTTCAAACGAGAAGTGTCGTAAGTCCGTATTTATGATCCTAGGTCTTTCATAAAGTGTTCACTGCAACTTCTAGAGAGAAATGGGAAAAGCAAGGAGAATGATTGGCTCTTGCAATAATGAATAGTATTTTTCTCAATTTTCCAATGACTATGGAGGTCAATTTCAGAACCACCTCCAATCCATTCCAATGCCATTTATAGGGGCGGCTCTAAATGCACGATCGGAGTACGAGCATCCTACCTTACATAACAGTAATTTTGAGAAGTTTCTTCAACATCTCGATTCTTTTTGCACAGAATCTTCAGGTCAAGTTTGAATTGAAAGCTTTGCATATCCACGTTACTGTCGAATAATTTCGCCGACTACCGTAAGTGCCAACTACATTTAAGTTAATTGGCACTCACTGTTAAATATCTGTCGGCAAACCGATGGTCTCTCCTCAAACACTGTCGCTAAAGTTCACGGTAAAATTATGTGTACAAAGGAATTGAATCAAGCATGTTTGAGCGATAGTTGGGTCTGTGGTTGACGAAGGGAAAATAATTGCCAATCTGAGTTCCAATTTGAGTCCGAATTCCATTCGTGGTGTGTCTTAGTGTATCCTATTCTATCATCACTTGACATTAACTAAGGAATTCTTCAAAAACTGCATAGATGTACATTTACATTTTGGATTTCTCCTTGATCTGCTCGGTAGAAAGAAGAAGCTGAGTGTGCTTTTGATCTCGATAGATTGATTGGTTAATGTTACGATTGAAAATTTTCATTCAATTGGGGTGTCCACGCTGACCTGCAAGAGAAGGCAATGCCTGATCGGAAGGCTTTCCAAACCTTTATGAGAGTATAGTAATTAATTTGGGGAAGAAGGATCGATCAAGATGTGCCCAGTTCAAATCGATTTGAAATCTGCGAACTTCGAGCTGTGTTTGAAATCTTTGAAATCTGCAATAAAGAATGGATTTGAATTCGCAGATGAGGAATTGCAAGGACTGGTAATCCTTAGATGGGGAATTTCGTTAAAATGGCGGCATTCCATGTGCCATTTTCAGACCGCCCGCTCTGAATCGTAAAAGTGACATCTAGGACAGGTATAGTTTTCAAGAATCTTAGACTTTTATAGATTTAAGAAATATATGACTACTATAGATTTCAGACCGCACGATCTGAATTGTAAAAGTAACATCTAGCACAGGTATAGATTTCAAACATCTAAGAATAGTATAGATTTAAGATATCTATGATGTTTGTACACTTCAGAATGCCCGCTCTGAACTGTATAAACTGCCAAAGTAAAGGAATTTCGCCATTTTAACGAAATTGCCCATTTAGGAGATCAAAGGTGATGGAGTGTGTCAAAGGACCCATCAGTTCTAATTATTGCTCTTCTGGGGTATAAAGATTTTTGTTGGTAAAGAGAAATCTCAAGCTTGAATTTTCAAGTGTTTTGAATGGGTGTTCAGCTTTCTCGCTTTTGAATGCCATTCAGGTCACATGTGACTGTATTTTCATGCTTGGAGCGAAGTTACTTGTCATTTGCCACTAATTTTGCTGTAAATCAAAGTCACTGTAAGGGATTTGTGAGCGGATTTGTGAGTGGACTTCAGGGGATTAAGTGATTCTTGACCTCTAACAGTGGTATTAGTATACAATTTTTTTATAGCGTTCCAGTGCTTGTAATTAAGTTAGTACATGGTAGACATTTCTTTTGGAGAAGCTGGTTACGGAGAAGGTAATTGCAAAGCAGGCCAAGTAATAAAAAATAATCACCATTTAGGCCCTACCAAGCTGTGGGTGGTGACGTTGGTATTGATCTGCTATTATTCTTAAAGACTTAGCTGACTTTGCAATTACCAGACATAATGTCAATGTAGGAGAGTTGAGCTGTTTGACTTCTTTGATTGCTTAACCAATGAAAACATGCCACGGTGGCGAAAGTCTTGAGCATTTAGATTATGTTAGGTGAATTTGCAGTCACTAAGTTGCTACCGGTTGGTAGTAGTACAGCTTTCTCTCAGATTTCTATATGACTTCTCTCCGACAAACCAATGAAATTTTTACTTCATACCCACCCAGTTGAAAATTTGCACAAGGCAAGCAGTGGCCATTATCATTCTTAATCTGCCTCCTTTTATCCAATTGGAACATGCCTTTGTGGGAAAAACTCTTCTGCATTGAGATTATGTTTAAGCATTTACACTGTCGAACATGCGGCTGGGCACAATTTCTTGTGAGAACCTCCAGTTTGCAAAGACCCTTTTTTCCTGATATTCATTGTGTCTGCCAATCCGGCTCAGTTGGTTGTGTACGCAACAGTGATCTCTTTTTATATTTTGATAGATTTCTAAAGTTAGTTCATGACGATAATTAGAGTATTTGTTTACGCTTGGAACATGCTTCAAAATCCCACCATGGAATCTATCATAGTCACTTAACAGAATTATGTCCTCAGTCACTTAACAGAATCTGAATTGGAGCCTGTTCAATGAAATTCGACTCGACTACACTCAAGTCAAATCGTAAGGTAGTCTGCTCTTAAAGCAACCATTTAAGAGCTGGTCCCCTTTGGGGAGCTAAAACTCCTCGAAACAATTTTCAGTAAACTTTTGTAGGAAGAAAAATGGAACTTGCATCTAACCCAAGTTGTTTCTTATTTTTTGGACCTTCATGGAATTAGTTATAAGTTTGTGAAGTTGAAATGTAGGGATCACTTGAAGCAACCACCTTCTGAAATGTACACTTTTTGTACATTGAAGAAAGCAAAATGTATCTCCATGTCGTGATTGTTAGTAGAGCATGGGTGCTTTTAGAGCAACTACCTCATATGAATATGTCCAACCTAGGACATTGTCTTCTCTCCTAGCTTGGAGAATCATTCACTTCTTAAGAGCTACTACTTCCGTCTCCAAATGATCTTCTTGTTGAACAAAATGTTTCAAATTCAAGCTAAAAATAACATATAAAAAACCAATTTTGCACTATGAGTAGAGTTTGGTGCACTTCTAGCATTCTAAAAACTTTAAATTTCGGAGCCCTTTTCAAAGTGTAGTTTTGGGATATTGAAAAGTAGATTTTGGGGGGTGTTTTCAAAGAACACCACTAGTCAATTAATTGTTGAGTGTGAGACTATCATTTTGTAGGCCCAAAACTACGTGTGGCCCTTTGTTCTGCTTACTAGAGCTTCATCCCCTTCAATTAGGTAATATTCAAAGAAATGCAAAAAATAAGAATGAACAATGTTAATTGACCCCTTTAGTCATTTCATTTGTGTTTTGATTGATGATTGCATGGATGAAGGAGGAACTACAACTTGGAGTTGTTTTTTTGGTTCCACCTAGCAATCAAAAACCAAATTTGACCAATTTGCAACGTCACAAAGTACAACATCAAGATTACTTTGGGGGAAAAAATTAAAGTCAATAAGAAGATCATTTTGGGATGGAGTGAATATGCAAGAGAAAAATATGGAAGAGAAAGGGAATTCAATCAAAATATGGAACTTATCCCCTAAATGCCCATTCAAGGATTGTTTTGAGCTTCTTGGAATTCGCTCTAAATTGAACAAAAAATTGACATTTTGATAAGTTTTATTAATTTTTTTAGAATTGTAACTGTATAAATTCAAAATAGACTTAGTAGAGATCACATGGAAAAAAATCACAACAATATCACTTACAGATTGAAAGATTATAATATTTGATCATAAAGGTGTTCAAACTCAAGGTACTATAATTAAAATCCTCAAGCATGGAAACAAGTCCTATATTTTTAACCCCTAAAAGTAAAAACTATAATTTCTTCACAACATAGTGATTTTAGGTAGCTCACTATGAATGGAATTTTTATTTAATTTGCTGAAATTTTCACACAACATGTATCCAAGGATTAGCTTCAAGGCTCAACAATTTTTATGACTTTTGACTACATGGGTAAAAAGTTATTGAGCAATATGTCATTTTCATACAACTTGGGCAATTCAAAAAAATTATTTAAAATTACTTTTAAAAAAATTGAAAACTTGAAATTGGTTCTTTAGATTTATATATAAGTGGGAAGCTTTGAATCATTCTATTTCAATTAATGAGATGAAGGTTACAAGAAGTTTTAGTTTGCATGTAAATATGGAGTCTTTGAAAATCATAACCTTCATCTCATTAATTGAAATAGAATTATTCAAATATTTCCACTTATACATAAATCTAAAGAACCAATTTCAAGTTTTCATTTCTTTTAAAAGTAATTTTTAAATAAATTTTTTGAACTACCACCATGAGTCCAAAAAGCAACTCAAAGGGTAGACCCCAAAAAATCACAAAAATTTAAATTTTTAAAATTAAATTTTTTTTCTTCAAAGATTATATTTTTTTCTACATTTGAAACTTTGATTCATTCCATTTAGACTAGTAATGAGAAAGTTATGGACAATCTTAGTTTTCAAGCAATCTAAGCATCTTTTTGAAAAAATAACTTACAAACTTCATTTTTGTATGCAACTTTGACAATTTTTCAAAAAAATTTGTTAGGCAAGGTTATGTGTGCTTGATAGAACAATCTCACTGTTGGAATTATTGTATTTCAATTCCATCTTAGAGCTACTAACGATTTAGTTATCCCTTCAATCTTGAATCTACTTCTATTTAATAATTTTTTAATGAATGCAAATTAAGTGTTTTTTTGTTGAATTTTTTTTCCAGATTCTCAACTCAATTCTTCAACATAAAAAATTAGAAAATCAAAACTAGCACTACAAAAACTTTAAAATAAGAAGATTAAAAAATCTAGCCAATCAAAGTGTAAGAAAAAATTGTTTTCTTCACTTTGAACACAAATATCTTGCAATCTATATGGTCAAAGTTTCTGAAATTTTTTCTAAACATTCTTATACTAGTGTAGTACAAGATCTTGTGGTTAGATATGTAAAAAGAACAATATTTAAAGTTTTTTGCTCTTTGCAATAGAAATGGCAGTTTTGAGTAGGTTTTGATGGAAAAAAGGCCTTGGGACTTTAGGGATTAAAGAAGTTTTTTGAGCTACTCAGATTGCCTGCCAAGCAATGAAAATGGCATATTATGTAATAGTTTTTTCACTATGTAGTCAAAAGTTATGAAAATTGTCAAGCCTTGAAGTAACTCCTTGGAAAAATATTGTGTGAAGATTTTAGTAAAACATAGTAAAAATTCCATTCATAGTGAGCTGCCCAAAATCACTATGTTGCCAAAAAACGGAGTTTAGTGCTTTAAGGGTGAAAACAAAACGAGTGAAAAAATCGGCTTGTTGTAAAGACCATTTTATTGTTAAATTTCAAAAACTAACAATGAGAAAAATAATTGAAAAATGATTGAAATCTAAGCACAACATGTATATTCCAGTGGTTATTGCTAGCTACAGACAAGGAAGAGGTAAAAAACACATGCCTCCACCTCATTGGCTAGGGTTCCATATAATTCCATGACTCTTTGATTCTTTATTCCTAGAGTCCTAAACCACCCACGCTTTGGAAATTTTTGTAAATTCAATAGTAAATCTTTTTCTAAATCTAAAAACATTGCTTCATAGCTAATTTTATTTTTTTGAGAATGAGCCCAAGAACAAGTGATTTTTCACTTTCCTAAGTCTAAAAAAAAGTCCATTTAAAAAATAGATCGACCATATTATGGGCAATGAAAATTTTGAGGCTTAATTTGAAGTTTTCTAGCTATTTTTCACCATTTCAATACTACTTGTGTTCCAAGGGCATGGTGTAGGGCCCATTACTTGGGTGCAAATGGCTGCCAAATAGCCAAATAAACCCCTACTAATTTGAGTCTCATTTTCAAGAGCCCTCAACATTGAAAAAAACAAGCTTTGCAATGGACACCCTTGCACAAAATCCTAAATAGAAAAAACAAATGATTTCATTCATTTTTGAAATCTAATTTTTGAACCTAAAACTAGAATTCAAAAAAGAAAATTTCAAACATATATTAAACTACTAAAATTAGTAATTTGGTTAGGTTTTATTCAACTTAAAAGTGTTGGTGATAGTGCGACACCAAAATTGAATACCTTGAGCATTTCTAACGAGGTTATCAAAAGAAGGCATAATAATCTATAATAGAAGATAATACAAGACTTTAGGACCCCATGAATCTCAAATTATTCAGGCTGAGTGGTAATGTAATAAGGTAAACCAACCCACTATGGTCAGAATGAGGAGTTTGGCATCATCTTGTTGCTGAAATTTTTCAATTTTTTTCCCACATTAGTACAAGTGTGAGAAACAACAAGTGCAATTGAAATTAATTTTTTTTTGACAAAGTATGAATTTGCTAGGAATTTTTGAAGCATTGAGCCCAAAAGAGTCTGTAGACTACCTTAAGACCAACAAAATCTGAATCTTTAATGCTCATCTCACTGCCTAATGCAATCAAAATATTTTCTATTATAGAAGGCCAAAAAAGTCAATTTTTACAATGGAATTCACATTGAAAACTCAGAAGTTCCTAATGAGGTCAGTGTTCACTCCATTGTTGTCATGTAAGACATGCATTGTTGCACACATCCCACATCGTGAAAAAACCCCACAATGGATCATTTCTTAGGCGACCGCAATGGGTTGTCTTGCCTTAAACTAGAGTACCTTTGAAGTTTCGTGTTGTGGATGAAAGTCAGGGTTTTCATAGTGGAAGGACGTCCAATTCGCCCATCCGTCCGATTTGCCCATTTGTCCGATTCGTCCGTCCGATTTGTCCGACAGGGCGTGGACGTTGTACTCAGGGCGCGGATGGGATCGTTAGGGCGTGGACGGGATCGTCAAGGTGCAAAACTCTCAAAATTAAAGTCGTCCGGACCGTTTGTCCGTCCGGTCCGGTGTGCCCGTCCAGTTCGCCTGTCCGTTCGGTCCGATTCACTCGTTATGACAACCCTGATGAAAGTCACGTTACTTAGATTTATCAAAGTCTCCAAAGACGTCATCCAAAGTGACAACAGTAAAGACCACATTCCATGGCCAACTAGTGTGCCCTGTATAGTTGCCACAACCAAAATATAAAAACTATTTTCAAATTGATAAAGCTTTGAAATTCAATAACTTTCACACCGAAGATTTGAGCATCACAAGACATAGCCTGTAAACCCCTCCTTGCAAAGAGCTTCCCAACGGTACCAAACACACTACCGGGGATATATTAGCCTATCTTAATGGATGGATACTTAAACTACCGACACCATGTTTTTAAGTGATATATTAGTCCATGCTTCCCGGAAAGTTGAAACTAAGTGATCGTCCAGTTTGAATTAGCATTAAAAAATTCCATTTGTATTAATTCTCGATCAAAGAAAACGTGAATTCAGTTAAATTGGCCGGTCAATTCCATTCTATACAACAGTTTGACATTTTTATTAGCTTGCTGTGCCAGTTCAGATATGCAAATTAACACCCAAAGTGCATTTCATGCACAACATTTTAGATTAGAGATACGATTATAGAGAAAAAATTATATGCAAATTGAATTTCTTCCATTGTGCATTAATTTCCAAGCTTGAATTTCCCTTCTCCCGTCTCCCTAAATCATTTCATTTCCTTCTTTGATTTGACGGCAAGTTAATGGAATTGACTTCAACAATTCTGGTCCGCCTTTCAGACTCAGTCTGATTGATCTCCTGTCTGCGAGGAGAAGCATCCATGTCTTGGGGTGGCGGCTGCAGACTCACAGATTAATTAAGTATATAAATTGAGCACGTCAATCTTCAATCGAGTTGACCTCTGGAATTCAATGTCAACAGTCACGGAGGCGCACTGTTTCACTTCGACCGTTGAAAAACTGGGAGTGGAGAGGCTCCTTCCTGGCATGCACTTCAATCGGGACTTCGACTCTTGCATTGGTCCACGCCACTTTTTTCACTTACGTGATCATCTATCTCATGACTATCAACTCTCGTGATTTCAGGCATGAATTCAAGCTGTCTGTCTGTCTGTCCAAACGTTGAAGTACTCCAAGTGAACGCTCTCCATCGATTCATATTGGCGTTTAATTAGATACTCTAACTCCTAACAGGAAACAGCGGCCCGCAATCGCAAAAAAAGGGTCGACTGCTTGCAGACATTTCATTAATTAATCCTTTCAAGCAAATGTTCTCTTTCCAAATTTTAATGTGAAAAATTCCGTACTCAGACAATCCGAACCCCCGAAGAAGAAGATGTGTGAAAAATGACCACCTGCAAATGACCACCGTCCAATGTCTGCGAAACTTGAAGTCGAAGTCGAAGTCGAAGTCGCACGCGCTTCCTGAAAAAAAAATGTGTCTGATAGTGCTTCTACAATCTACACGCTGTAGATTTGTCTGCTGATTTTTTTTTCTTTTGATAAGTTTTAACAATTTATTTTTGGAATTGTAACCATCCAAATTCAAACTAGACTTGTTAGGGATCCCATGGGAAAAGAAAACAACCGATATTTCGTTAAAATGGTGGTATTTCATAAATTTGTCACTTTCACGTTTAGATCGTGCAATCTAAAATCTATATTGGTCTTATAAATGAATGAAAAAATGACGTATGGAATATTGGCATTTTAACTAAAGTTCCTACAGACACAATAATATCACTTATGGATTGAAAGATTATAATATTTGATCATGAATGATGGTATTAAAATTGTGAAAAAGATTTAAAATCTTTTAATCCTCTTTTTATATGTCAAATCTAAAAAATTGGTCACCAAAACAATTGAGGTTAAAGGACATAACATGCATAATGGCCCCAATCAATTTATAAGCTTCTCAAAATCTAGTATTCTACAATCTTTTTTATATGAATTTCTAATGTGATTTTTTCCCCAAGATTTAGTATATTTGGGTTCATTTTTAAGAGGCTTGACTCAACACTAAACGAAACAAGATTTTTAGTGAACACCCTTATTTAAAATCTTAAATAGAGAAATGAATCATAATAATTATTAGATTGTTTATTTTGTTTTGTTTGATACGTTGAGATCTAAGAACTATGAAGCATTCAACAACCATTAGAGAAAATATAAGCCCATTGTCGGACTACTCTAGTAGAGGCAAAGGGGTTTTTGAAATGAATTTAACTTGTACTTTTCAACTAAATGGGACACTATTCCCCTATTTTTGCAAATTCTGCATGTTAGAGATTGGAAATATGCAATTGGAAAATTTTGATTGTACTTGTTGTTTCAAATTCTTTAAAAGTGGATTATTTTAAGAAGCTGTCAAGAAGTTGAAGCAACATGCAAGCAAGTTTAAATTTGATTATTCCAACCATTCTTTTAATAAAGTTTATTGAAAGAATGGATGCAGTAAACAATTGAGATATGTTTGTACAATATATTAAATGTTCAAAATTTGTTGAAATTCACACACTCTGACTGCACACATGTAACTTATTCTATAGGCTTTTTAGACTTCAAAGAATGGATTGGATTGTCACTCTGTGGTGGCCCAACCAAGGGGTGCCTTTTTTTTAATGGTTCTTGATACCATTAGAAAGCTTTTTATAAAAGGGTACATGGACTTTGTTTTTAGGCATTTGAATCTATGGTATGAAAGTTATGGAATTTCAAAATTTTCATGAATTCAAAAATTATTTTAAATTTTCATTTATTTTGAAAAATCCATAATTTTAATATGGAATGTCCAAACGCCACAAAACAAAACCCTTGCGCTTCTTTGTGCACAAAGCTTTCTATTCATATCAAGAACATAACTTCTCACATTGAAACAATACCCTTGCACTTCATGGTTGTCATACTGGACAAGTTATTATTCATTTTCCGTCCTATAGGACAAATTACTATTCATCAAATGTACATGACAGGTACATTTGATGAATAGTAATTCGTCCTACAGGACAAGAAATAAATAGTAACTTGTTTAGTATGACAACCATGACCCTTGAGCTTCTTCATGCACAAAGCTTTCTATTCATATCAAGAACATAACTTCTCACATTGAAACAAAGCCCTTACATTCCTTGGTGCATAAAATATATTGAATTTCCAAGTTTTTACAAACTAAAAAAATAGAAAATCATTTTTACTTTTATTTTGGTTGTGGCAACGCACAAGGCACACTTACTAGTACACTACTAAAAATGAGTAATTTCGTTAGGTTTATTTAACTTAAAAGTGTTGCCAACACCAAAATTTGGTGCCTTAGGCATTTCTAAAGGAGTTATCCAAAGAAGTTGTAATAAATTAATAATTTATAATACAAGATAAGACAAGACTTCTGGGACCCCAGGTACTAAATCTAAGATTATTCATGTTGTTTAGCAATGTTGCCCTCAAATTCTTCATGTATTCATTTGGTGGTATTCCAAATGAACATGTACTGCACAGGTACATTAGGCGAAATTGGTAACAGGGCGGGTGGTAATATAATAAGCTGGAGTACCTCTGAAGTTTCTTGTTATGGATGAAACCCACTTTACTTAAGGTAGTCGGTCCATACACCGAGCATCTAAGGACTGAAACTGAATTTTGGCCAGGTGAAACTTCTCAAAGTATTTTTCACTAAATTTTCCTTGAAAGAAAAGAGGAATTGACATGTAACCCAAGTTGTTTCATATTTTTTGGATCATTTTTGAATTAGTTATGAATTTTCAAATGAGATGTGGTATAGGTCCCTATTTATGTCCCTAGGGCTTCCATGAACTGTTCACTTGCGACTTCTGAAGATAAATGGGAAAGCAAAGAGTATGATTGGCTCTTGTCATTAACAATGCTTTTTTCTTTCCATTCATTCAAGGACTACAAAGGTCCATTTAAGAACCACTTCATATCCATGTGTATGGCCAGTTCTTAAGGCCCGCTCATATTTCGAGCCTCCTACCTTACCTTAGATTTATCAGAAGTCTCCGAAGACATCATCAAAAGTCATAACAGACACTGAAGACCACATTCCGTGGCCACTAATTAAACTACCGACACCAAGTTTTTAAGGGATATATTAGTCCATGCTTCCCGGAATGTTTAAGCTAAGTGATGAATCAGCATTAATAAATTCAATTTGTATTCTCAATGAAGGCAAATGTTAATTCAGTTAAATTGGCGGTATTCCTTACACCAGTTTGCCATTTTTATTAGCTTGCTGTGCCAGTTATGATATGCAAATTAATGCGCAAAGTGCATTAATTTCATCCACAACAGTAACTACTTAGCTGCAATTTTAGAGACATAAGCAAATTGAATTTCTTCCATTCTGCATTTCCAAGCTCGGATTTCCAACCCCATCGATCCTTCTCCCGTCTCCCTTGATCATTTCATTTCTTTCTTTTATTTCACAAGGGCCCGCGACTCTGGTCCGCCTTTCAGACTCAGTCTGATTGATCTCCTGTCTGCGAGGAGAAGCATCCATGTCTTGGGGTGGCGGCTGCAGACTCACAGATTAATTAAGTATATAAATTGAACTCTTGGTGCAAGTCAATCTTCAAGCAAATTGACTTCTGGAATTCAATGCCAACAAACACTGAGGCACACTGTTAACTTCGAGCGTTGAAAAACTGGGACTGGGGAGGGTCCTTCCTGGCATGCACTGCGATCCAGCCTATCTCTTGGTCCACGCCACTTTTCCACTTACGTGATCATCTATCTCATGACTATCGATCAACTCTCGTGATTTCAGGCATGAATTGAAGATGTCTGTCTGTCTGCGGGTCTGTCCGTCTGTCCAAACGTAGAAGTACTCCAAGTGAACGCCCTTCATCGATTCACGTTTGTGTTTAGATCTGAGATTACTCTATCGTATTCAAACAGGAAACAGCGGAAACAGGTCTGCATGCAGTCGCAAAAAAAAAGGTTCTCGATCTGTTTGCAGACATTTCATAATTAATTAATCCATCCTTTCCGTGAGAATCAAGGGAATGTTCTCTTTGAACCAGACTTTAATCAGTGTGAAAATTCCGGGCTCAGACAATCCGACCCCCCGAAGAAGAAGATGATGTGTGAAAAATGACCACCGTCCAATGTCTGCGAAACTTGAGATTGAAGTGTCGAAGTCGAAGTCACCCGCGCTTCCTGAAGAAAATATCAGTGATAATGTTTCTACACGCACACTGTAAATTTGTCTGCTGATTTTTTTTTCCTTTTAATTTGTCTGTGAATGAAGCCATTTCTACACGGTTGTATTGTATCCACCTTGCAGACATTGAGCCCAATATATACAGGACATTGTGTATGTCTCGATCGCCAGAAATCACAAGCATCAGTTATCTGCAACTGTTGCACATAACTAGCCTGCTTCTGTTGGATTGCATACACGTTTCCCTTCGAAAGTTGGACATCAAACTGGCTCATCTGATCCATAGCCTTACAGGTATGAGGTCGTTTTTGAGTTGCGAATGGAACTTCATGGATGCAAATTCTGTGTCGTATTGTTGATGCAAATTCATAGAAGAAGTATATATAGTTCAGATGTTAAGAGTGTCCTGAATGGAGAGTTTGTTGGGGTTACTTAGTAGTTTCATTAACCACGTGGATGTTATGATAGTGTTGAATTTGTCATTGAAGGAAAAGCAGTTTTGGTCTTAGACGAGGTAGCATGTTTTTCCTTCAATGGTTACATGTTACATGGTTGCAGAGTACATGTGTTGTGTGTTGGAGTAATTCTATTAACTACATGGATGCGGCTTACTCAACTTACTGTTGATACAATTTTATGTTTTACACTGTAATGATCTTTTGTTGATGTTTGGTGTACATCTTTCAACAGTTGCTTCAACTATACAACTACGCTGCAATCTTCCACTTGAGATTTGGAGATCAACTCTTGTTGCAAGCCATTGAATTCCCAATCACCAAGGAACTCTTTCACCATGGCCAACCGACGTAATCATCTCCATGACGTAATCACTTAATCATCCAGGACCCTTTCATTTCGGCCGCATGATATAAGCTGTCTATGTCTGCATTTTCTATGTGCGCATAGGTTTTGGCTATGGCAAATTTGTCTCCCTATTTTGTGATCATGTAGGTCCTCACGTACTCCCAACGGTGATTGAAATCCTTGCCTGTCACACGTGTTGAAAGTGCACAGAGTAACAGAGAGCAAATTAAACCCACATAAAAGTTCTTGTCCTCATTGCGATGAAAAGTCCATCAATGTCGTGTTTGAATTTGAAGACTTTGTTTTCAGAAACGTTGCATCTTGTATTGATTTCCAATTCTACATTGAATACAGACTTTTAGGATGACTCCAGTGGATGAGACACTATTCAACAAATCAGAGCTCCCGAGTCATAAGGTATACACCTTGACCTCAAAATTATGGTTATGAAATCCTTGGCAATGAAATTTCGTTTCATTTGTTTCAAAATAAAAATAAAAATACTAATTATGACAGTTTGAGTGGGTGCAAGTGTGCTAGAATCCATGTATGGACTTCTACTGATCATGGTTACTTTTTTTTATTGTACATCTTGAAACAGATCACAGTAAAGATACTCCTGAAATCGGTTTCATTGGTTCTCAAGGACTTGAATAGACAGCTCAAGACTGATAACATGGGTAAGTATTGTTTGTTCAAAGTTGATCCTCTTGAACCCACTCAAATAATTACACCTAAAATTGTCTTAATAAGCCAACATTTGAGCATGGTTCTTACTATTAAATGACCAAGTTCTTGTTGAGTCTTGTTGAGAGTCAGAAGTAGATTCTAGAATCTCGTAGAATACAGTTTTTGGACACCGAATGAATAAACTTTGAATTTTTGAAGAAATGTAAAGAAGTGTACCCCAAGTCGACCCTAGTCTCTCAAGAATACCAACTATACATTTTTAGGCAAGAATATGTAGGGATGGATATTAGAAACAGTGAGGTCACGATTAGGGTACAACCACCATATTAGTTTCTTTGACTCATTCACTTGAATTCACTTGACAATGCCTGAACTCTCTTTTCCACCTTGCAATCTTGTATCAAATCTTGTGTCAAATTTATTTGTGGACAGGTTGATACTTTTCATTGCCAAAGTGGTTTCACTGAATGTAACAGTGAGTTGTTGCCTGTTCATGTGCAGAGGCTTCTCGAGATGGTAACAACAAGAACGCCATCGTTGTGCAAGGGATTCCATACGAAAATTACGGTGAGCAGGAAGTTCTGAGGACCGTCCAAAAATTCGATAGGGGAGCAAGTATCATTCGATGAAGGCGGGGTCATAAGCTGCTTGCATCAATTTCCAGTGCAGTACAGAAATTTTGATATTTCTGAAGTTTCATGGCTTAAATTTCTTGTGTAGATATTGGCGAACCCTCTGCAGAATATAGTAGTTCATGGCCGGATGACCAATCGATGTACAGTAGAGTTCAGGCAGACACAGTGTGCAGGCCCCTAATTTGATAGCTATACATACATCATGATACTAAAGCGTAAAGAGTTTGCAACTTACAAAGTGTGGGTCATCTGATGGTTTATGTAGTAAAGTTGTTGCATTAAATTACATGTGTTGAAAAATCTTGCTCAGCATTTTCAATGCAGTCACCAGTTTTTTCTTCAGGCTCTATATTTTTCACCGGCCGTGATTGTGCACCATATCAACCATCCAATGTTTAAATTCTGCAGAACCATCAGCATGACCGCAGTGGACCAATCTCATATTCGTTAAATGGCAGATTTCCGTGTAAGTTGGCACAGTTTCGGTCGCCAAGTGAAAGGTCTTCTAATTTTAGAGCTCTGGTGACCTGAGAGTCCTAATTTACAGAGCTATGGATACTTGAATTCCACACTTTTGCTGCTCTGAATATGAAATAAATTCAAAAACACCACCATACATGGTAAACGGAATTCGGATTAGATCCAGCACCAGGCTGAAATCATGTTCAGAGTACAAATCTCTTAAACTGTGCCTATAAATTCTAATAAGAATCAAGAGATATTCATCGTCCAAATCATGGCAGTTGTTGGACCGAGGGTCGGTCAATATTCAAGACTTGATGAATTCGTCTTTTAACTCAATAACAAAACAGGAAAAATCGTCATTTTAAATAGCAATCTCACAGGACACACGATTCATGAGGGTCTGTGGGCTCCAAGCTAGTGGCCCTTGTTACAATAAGAAATTCTGAGCATGCACTGATGAAATCAGTCTTGACATTGATCTCCTTGAGGAAAGCATTCACTGATGATATATGTGTGCAAGACCATTGAACTGATTTAGGTCACTGATTAAGTGCAATTTGCCGTGCAAACACAGAATGTAAGTAACCATGTTTTCTGGAAGACGTGAGGCTTACAAGTCTGGGAGCTGCAGCGAGACTTCACTTTCGCGTAAAGCCGACAAAGAAAAGTGTCATGTTTGTGACGTGTTGCAAGTGCAGCAGGTGAAAGTAGTATCAAATTAAGGGAGAATTGTGTGGACACTTGTAATCTTATACAGTCGTTGCTCGATCATCGTCAATAAAGAGCTGCGTCATCGGATTTAGTCTCTTTCCAAAGATCGCCTGAATGTTGGCAACTTCAACTTCTCACACATGCCAATTGTATCTCAATCGTCTTTTCAGAGCAACCAGTGGACGCGAAAGAAACGTATCTCTTCGAACCATGAGCTTCTAGATATAGAATCTCTTGATTTGAACAGGTGTGGCTTCAGTGGAATTGAGGTTGGAGTTACATGGTTGGAGCTTTGCCTGGAATTGTCTTTGGAATGGTGGAATGAACACGTAGGGACCAACCGCAATATTAGGGTTTGATTGAGAGCGAGAAGGGGAGCCTTACAATTTTCGGCACACTTGAGAGTTTTGTGACGATCCTGAGAGTGCAGATTATTGGATTGGAGCATTTTGAAATGGAGGGTTGAATGCACAGGGACCCAGTGCAGTATTAGGGTTTGATTGAGAGCGAGAAGGGGAGGCTTACAATTGTCGGCACACTTGAGAGGTTTGAGACGATCCTGAGAGTGCAAATTGTGGATTGTAGCCTTTGGGGAATGGAGGAATGAATGTGCAGAGACCCACTGCAATATTAGGGTTTGATTTAGAGCGAGAAGAGGAGCTTTACAAATCTCGGCACACTTGAGGGTTCTATGACGATCCTGAGAGTGCAAATTGTCGTATAGATCCATTTTCCTTTGAAAAAATGTGGGGCAATTAACAAGAGGATGGCAGATTTTGATAGTCTTTTGTGGAGCACACTTCCTCCTGACTTATGGGAGAGAGTCCTTGCCTGTTTGCCCGAAAGAGCATTGTGCAAGTTCCGCACTGTTTGCAAGAAGTGGTGCTCATTACCTGCCAATTCTAGTTTTCACGACCTTCGTCTTGCACTGCATCCCAAAGAGTCCACCATTCTTGTCTCAAATGGCAACAAGGTCGTTTCAATTTATGACAGAGCTGAAAATAAGTGGACGGTGATTGATGTCTTGGTCCTTCGGGTTGCTTTTTCCCTCATTGGTGTGAAGAATTACAAGATTGAAGCTGCCAGGGGAAGCTTGTTGGCGGTCTGGTCAGCTTCTAAGAATGAGAAAGTGAAGGCTGTGGTGATCTGTAACCCTATTGCGAAAACATGGCGACACCTGCCTCCCATGGTGATCCATATGGGGATTCGCACGGTTGTACACATGGAAGTCAACATGAAAACAGGTGCATTCCGAATCTTTGTGCTTGGTTTCGAGGACCATACAGCCACGGAGCCTCTGTTCCAGATTTACGACTCATTGTCGGATAGTTGGCGTCTCTGTAGCTATCCTTCTAGTATGTTTCAATCCAGCCGTCCGCTTTCAGGTCTGCTGTACAATGGGGCTTTTTATGCCCTGTTTTATGATATTGTGGCGCAGAACCACATCCTCATGGCCTACAAAATGGCCGAAGATGTGTGGATAGATGTCCATGTTCACTTCCCAAGGTTTTTTGTCACGGGTGAGCTCTTAACTGCGAACACACAGCTCTATTTAGTTACTCCGTGCAAAGAAGCTGGCGGAATGCCTGCTAGGTATGTGTTGAACATTGATGTGTCAGAGATTCGGATTCCCACAGGGGAATGTAATCGGGTGGCGCAGCTCCCAATGTCCGTGTTCAACCTCTTGTTCGGAAGCTCTCATAGGGTTTCTTTGGATTCTTGGGTCACCATGGTCCTTGATCAGTCCATTTGCTTTATATCACATCTAGGTTTTGGAGTAGTGCATGACGAAATTGCAGATAAGTGGCAGCCGATGACGCCCTGTAGCATTGGTAAAGGAGGTCAATTGTTTGGTTCTCCATTTGTGATGGACGTTTGCATGCCTATGTAACTTCCTGCGTTAGTGGTGAAATCCGTTTCGCAGTTGTAAACAATTCAACCCAAAAATTGAAAATCTTCTGACATATTTGAAGATTATTGCTCTTACAATGTGTGCATTGTGTCAGTATCTTGACATTGTGTAGTTCAAGTAATTCTCACACTTTGAATATTTGATGATGTGAAGATGCGTTCTGATATTGCTCATTGGATTTTGGAGGAATTACCAGAGTTTGTCTTTGTGTGCAAATAATTTTAGGGTTATTGAATATGCAGAGGTGAACAATGATTGTCGTCGGCTTAAACAGCTATAGTGGTTTTGTTGAGCACGAGTGAACTGGATTTTTATCATGCCAATGCAATTTTAAGGGCTGAGCATTGACATAAAAGTGACAAATGTTATACACTCCATTTTAAGCCAAACTACATTTGGAGTTGACATCTTTTTCTCTCGTCTGGCTGTGCACTGATCATACTCAATTTTGGTTCCACATGCTCGGGAACAATTGAATGGATTTGGTACATCAATGCATAAATCTTTGGTGACGTATCATAGCTCCACTAGTGAAGGAACACCACAAGCATCTCATATGCTTGTCAACAAGTGAAGGAAAGCGTCCATTGAGGTTGTAGATCCAATAGATGATTTGCTCAAAACTTTCGTTTGAATGGCAAGTTGATTGTCAAAGGGCAGAGAAGCTGAATTTTGCTCGGTTCACTGTGTCAAAAAAGAAAAAAATAAGGCAGGGATACTTGTGCTGTATACTTAGGCATTCTGTAATAGTTGCACCTCTTCACCCAGCTCCTACCTTCTCACTTAAACCTTAAAAGGGCTTAAGTCCTTTTTTTAATTGCGACGAATTGCCGAAGCATTTTTGGAGCCTTACATACGTTTCAGGATTTACATACCGTGTGAGGCCTCCCCTTCAATGGCTTCCCTGACTTCTGTATCCTTACTGAGTTTTTATCTTAAAATTACCTTTAAATTGTACCCACACTCTTTGCTTTCACAAAATCGCTATACCCTTATTTCAAGCAGAAGCAATGTGGTTGAATTCCAAGAAAGTTGACATTGGGCGATTCATCAAAGTGCCTCTCAACAAGGTATCATCATGCTTATGTTAAGTAGCATTTGGTATCAAATTGTAAAGAGAAACTTGAAGAGCTCTAAATTCCTTCTTCCTGGGAAAATGAAAGTAAGAAACTTATAATGGGCACCGAGTAGTTACACTATTGAGAGATTTTGAAAAGTTTTTGATACGGAGAGATATATGTATAGCCATATAGCCTTGTATCCATGAATGACTTTACTGCAAAAGGAAATAGTTCGGCCAAATCATCGATGCTTACTGCAGTAGGTTTGTGTACCTACATAGGTCTGCAATCTCCACTGCATTGCTCTGCCTTGACTATTGTCAAACCTTACATTTTCTGAAGTTTGTTGGATCGTTGTAAACATGGCGAATGGGAATTCATCCCAAAGTGACGGTATTCATAAATATGGGCCTTTTGAATTGTGGTTTCTTTTGAACGCAAGATTTGTTTTTGACCACGCAGAATCTGCACCATGCTGCTTTTTCCAAGGAACTGATTGATTAGCTATGTCGGAAACGACCCTAAGTAGCATAAACAATGTGTGTGGGGAATACTACTCGAGGGGAGCCCAGACCAGCAACTCGACACACCAGGTCACTTGTTTTTCTGACTCTGACGTTATGGTTCCGTTGCACACATTGTGTTGTCAAGGACAAACTTAGAGAGAGTCTGTTGATTCGGGGGAAATTACTACGAAGACAAGTTTTTTCTGTGTTTGCTCTAACCTGGACGTGCACTCCGTTGCAAGGAGGTTGTGTTTGTGGAGGTACTGATTGTCTTCGTCTTCTTTCGGTTTCCTCTTCCGTGTTTCAGCGGCATGCTGAGCTTTGTGAGCTTTGTTGTGCAGAAATCGTACAAGTCGGAGAGGCTAGCAAAACACCAACACCATTATGGTAACAAAGGTGAGCATCGATTCCAGCTTTTATAATTTCAAATTCGTCAAGGATCAGTTCGTATGTATATTTCGTCATATTTGAAGACGATCCCCAGGTGCTTGATGTCATGGAATCGCAGTTTGTATGTATTTGAATCTCCTTGTTGTCACAGAGGGTCTTGAATGAATATTTGTATGTATTCTTGTCTCATTTTCCCCTGTCCTTTCTTCTGTGTGCATGACTTTTCTGTGTGACTTGGTGGAAGTTTGCAACCCTAAAATTGTTCAGCGCACATGATGTTTTTCCCCAGAAAATGAAGGCAACCGGAAAACCTTGCTGGCCATCACAGTGGAGATTGAGGATGGATACAGTGGCCACATTCAGATGAAGGAAGGCGATTCAGCGGAGGGAGTGGCGACAACATTCTGCCGTAACTATGCCCTTCCTGATGAGCTTGTGGCACCACTCACAGAGCACATCCTCAACAATATCATCAACATCAGGTGTGTTTCATGAGGCCCTGCTCTCCACTTGAAACTCTCGAAACCTGGGGCACGCTTGATCCAAAACAAAATGTACCCATTACATTTGGAGCATTTCCAAACTTCAAGAGGACTCCAATTTTTAGGTCGCATGGGCACAGAATAGGTGAATGATTAGCTGCAGCATTTAGGGTTTGGAAACCCTAAACCCTAGTTTTTGGAGCATATATCTAGACTAGTTTTTGGAGCATTGTGCTGTTGAATGTCACAATGCTGGCGCTCTGAATTGATCATGCCAATAATCTGAAGTCTCCATTCATCACACAGGAAGATAGAGGTTCCATTCACCACACAGGGGAACTTGGAACCTTGCCCTACAACAATCTAGAAACTTGCACCATCTAAAAGTTTGCACATTCATTTTGAGATGAACTGAAAATCAATTGCAAAAAATGAAATTTCAATACACAAATTATTTTCACACTTAACACAAAGCAAAGCTCTCTTCTATGGAGTCTCAATGTACTGTATGGTTAATGGAGTCTCTACCTTACATCGAAATTGCGTTCTTATCTATTTAACTTGGCATGGACGAACAGCAAGAAAGACAAGAATATTGTCTTCTGCACTACAGAAGAGCGTGAGGCTTATGAAGCTAGACTTGACCAAGGAACTTTAGGTACATTTCCTGATGAGAATGATTCTTATGAGAAGAAATCAAGTGGAGAAACTGGAGGCCACTATCAAGTTTCAGAGTATGCAACGCCAGGGATCCCATGTCACCAAAATTCTTATTCTGAGCATGTTTTAACGCCAAGGACTATAATGAAGACGAGGACCATGCTTGCCCAGCGGCTTTCATGTCCCAGGCATACAAGCAGAGCCACTTGTACAACCGGACTTCCCATTTGTACAAGCAGATGTCCCACTCATTCAAGCAGATCGAAATCGTTGAGGATCGAAAACATGAAGCGCAGAAAGCGGCGTTCCTCTGAAATCGCGGTAATCAATTCTTCTGTGTGCCTAACTGTACTGACAAATCTCTGGTTCCTTTGAGGGACAGTCTAGCATAATCCCTCAAGGATCAAGGATTCATGGTTATAAATTGATCAATTCAATTGATGATGATGTGCAAAATATTATTGAGATTGGGCAAAACTTAAGATCGCCAGAAGCAGTGAAGAACATTGCTCAATAGTTGAACAAAATTGGATAAAAGAAGCTCTCCACATGACCTGCTTGAAGAAGAAGAGATTCATTTGGGGCTTCTTGGTCCTTTTGGGGGAGAAAATACTTGGTTCTTGTTTTTGATTCTTGATTTTTCTGTTTGGAAATGATGTTGGAAAGAATGATGATATGTTCTTTGTCACATCTTAAGCAAACATTTGGAACGTTGATTGACAACAGAAGGTGGGTTGCTTGCGACTGTATTGTGACTTCTTGAACCGCAAGGCGGGTTTCAAAGAAATGTGGCGACAGAGCTTGAAGAAATATGACGAAAAGATTGATAGGTCAAGAATCAAAAGTCCCAAGGTTACTTCAGAATGCCAGACCCATTGCCCACTCATGATTCACTCTGCAATGCTTGATGTAGACCTAATTTTGTTCTCTTGACATGATTCTTATGGCGAATTGCAAATTTTTATCCGGTTTTACATTCGACAAGGTATATGCTGAACAGTAAAGTAGTGTTTAGAAGCAACTTCTCTTGTTGAAGTGGTCTTTGTAGTCACAATCGTCATTGTGTGTGGAATTTGCCGCAGTTTTGGGACTCATACGTTCACAAGATTTGATAGCTTGTTTCCCTTCTAACAAATTCTTTAAATAGGAATGTTATTCTTGTTGAAGAATTGATTTGTGTGTTTATCAGAAATCATGGAGGGTATACAGAAAGCGGTCGGAGATTGCTAAAAGGTACAGAAATTATGGTGAGCTACTGTACAGGGAAGGACTCCTTATGAAGGAGAAACTCCTGAAGCAAATCGAGTGGAAGAAGAGGGATGATGCAGAAAGGGAGATGGATGGCTTCACTGGAAGACCGAGGATCAGGTACTTCACTGCTAGATGACAATGGATGCTTAATTATTTTGAATCTAAATCGCTAGTTTAGGTGGTTGGGTCCGTGTGCCTGAGCTTTGCATCGACTGTTACAGTATAAGTCGATTCTTGAAGTCGATGACTCTCTCCTGAGGAATTCAAAATAGTCCATAGATCCATTTTTCCAAAGTGCAATTATGCAATTTCACATTTTGAGTATAGAATTTCGGGCTCTATTCCATACTCAAGCTGTGAAATTGCATAGTTGTACTCTGGAATGGTGCCTCTGAACTTTTTGGATTTCTCTGATGTCTGGTACCTGATGGTCGCTTAATGGTAGACGATTATGTTTTGAACAATGATACCAAACTTTGCAGTTATTGCGAATAGCTGTTTTTTCAGTGGATTACGTCCTCATGTGATGTACTGCTAGTGTCAGGCATGTGTCTCCTTAGGGTTATTCTAAATGGCGCAAGAACTGGAAGATTGTGTTTCATGAACTCTGGCGCATTTTCTTTCGTGAAAGTCTGAAGTTGCTGATTTTGAAGTCGTGCATATGAAGCGAGAGATCGAGGCGTTTGCAGCGGAAAGGAGATGTCTGGAACAACCTTGCCTCTGAGAAATTCAGTTGCGAACAGATCCGGACTGAGGTATTAATTTCCGCTTATTCGAAATCATAGCAGAACGACCTCATGTGCTTGGTGTCTCTCCGTATACCATCTGGTTGTATGAGCTAGTTTCATTATTCAATATTATCACAGGGAGATTATCTCTGGTTCCTGGATTGACATTTCCAGTTAACAGGTTGCCAATAAGGAAATTTTGTGCCACTAATTTTCCCATTTGTCTGCTTTTTCCTGTTTGCCGATGAAATTTACCTCACTCCCCTCGTTCCTAGTCCAAAATCCTCCGAAAAATCATATGGGAAACTTCTGATATAGAGTACCCGTAAGGGAAACGAGGATACCTGAGATTTGGTCTAGGCCATAGAATAAATCTCGTGGTTATTGAACTCTCGACTAATCTGAACTGTGTAAAGTCTGATGATAAGAAACGATCACGACCTTCAAGATTACTATTCAACTTTCTGAATCTCCGTACTACCGTTAAATATTCCAAAATGGTTCATCCATATTCAATTTGAACAGAAATTGGTTTTTCCAAAATGGTTCGAATTTCATGTCTTTGGTTGATCCAGGTGATGGAAGCTCGAATGGCTGAGTGCACGTTTATGCCAAACATCAACCCCCCTGCAAACGAAACAACGAACTGCTCGATTTCACGGTTTGAACAACTCTTCTTCGATTCTGTGAGTCGCCGTCGGCGCCAGCGACAATACGCGGATTGGTATCCAGAAGGGTGAGTGAGGATTGTAGTTTTCATACTTGGAATCTTGAATATGTAAGGAAAAATTAATGACGAATGACATAAGTCACGTATTACAAGTGCTGAACTTTAGAAATACACCAATGCTCCAACACATAAAGGAATTTTGCTCTTTGCAAGAGAATCATCGAATTTTCATGGTAGTACATTCTTAAGCATTCTGTGGATTAGTTCGCAGGTTGACCTTCCAACCTGTTACCAACAGAAGATGTGATGGTGCAGAGAAGGAGACTCGAGTATCAGTGTTTGATCGGTTGTCACATCTGAGTCCTCAGAAACTGCAAGAGAAGAAGGCAATGGAGAAGAGTGGTGACGAATGCTGCAGTGCTCCAATTGATAAAACTACCGGTCGCGAGTTCTTCAAACCTCAAACTGGACGAAAACCACAGACTGCTGTAAGCGTTTCCTGATCCAGAGCTTCAGTTGATCAATGTCTGAATTCAAAATGTTAGAGACATTCACTTTGGGTTGTTGAGGGGACGATGCCATGATAGTTTTGAAGATAAGTATGTTCCGACAGATGCTTCAATTCTCTGGTGGTCGCCCCGCTTTTGTATTCGTTACTCATCAAAGAGTTTTGAGAGCCAGGATTTGGGAATAATTTGCAGAGGAATCCCAAGAATTTGCCCATCGGAGCGTTTCTGCACGAGATGCAAGGGGCACGCGTTTGCAAGAAAGAGGCCATGGTAGAAAAGGAGGAGCAGATTGTAAGAGACCTAGCCAAGTGTACGTATGTTACCCCGAAATCCAGGAAGTATTTGACACTTTTGAAGCGGCGTGCCTTCAAGCAAATGTTTGATGCTCTTGATACCGACAAGGTAGGAATCCATCGCTGTTGCCTTAATGCTTCTTCCGTCACAAATTAACAAGTGAGGGTTGAAGCATTTCTCATGTTCCTGAATAGTCAGTTCATTCCATGCAGTTGGGATATGTCGCTCCCTGCACAGCTATAATAAAAGAAGTTGATGCTCGGATGAAGTTGGCTGTGAGATGAGAGTTTGCATTAAATGAATTGGTCCATTATTTCTGAAAACTTCTGAATCCAGAAGTCTATGTTACGTTTCCTTTGGAAATGACAATCATAGCATATTCGTTAAAGCGTTTATTGGGATTTCAGGATTCAGAGTTCAGGGTTTGGGGAACCGAATGTGTTAAAGCGTCAAAATTGTGATATTCAAGAGCAAAGAGCACAAAAAAAAATAGGACTGTCAAAGATCTGAGGTTCCAGTCGGGAGTGTAGAAATATATGAATTTCTTTAAATTTCGCCATAGTAATCAATACGATGATATTGATCACCATTACATTTCGCAACGAACAACAAATTCCAGCAAGAGCAGTACTGAAATCGCCTTGTCCCAATTTCAGGATGGGTGTATTCAGCTGTGTAAGATCGACGCGAGGAGAGTGAGCTTCGATGCAGCTCAAGACATTGAGACGCTCATCAAAATGGGCAAAGGCAATGAACGCTTAAATTTCGAGGCCTTCCATACACTCATGCATGAGGTTGAGGTACGTGGGCGCAATATGCAGGGTACATACTTTTTGTTTGAATGTGATATTGAGCATCATTGTAAGCACCCTTTGATAATTTTACCATCTGTATCCTCTGACTTCAATCTTCTTCCTGTGCAGGAAAAATGCCATAAGGGCTCTACAGTGCGTGGTAATCTTAGGCACGTCAGTCATATCGACAACAGTAATATCACTTTCGAACCGAAGATTGATGGCTTATCCAATTGTCTCGCAGGAAGGAGACGGAACTACTCGTAAGATCTCTCCTCGTTCAGGACATAGCGTGAGTGTATCTCTACAAATGACTGGATTCTGACAAATGATTAGAGGCGTCAGTTAGCAAATGTTGACAGAAATATGATGAAAAGTAGCGAGGTGGAATGTGCACTCTCAGCAAAGTGAAATTAATGTCTTGTTAGGTAGGACTTTGAGAGGTAATGAATCGTTGCTATGCAGGAATAGTTCTAACCCCTGGAATTGTGATGGAGAAATGTGGTAAAATGCTTCGCCTGAGTTCAGGCCTCATTATTTAGGCTTCTGGCTAGTTGATTCACAATGCCAGCTCGTAGAATCCTCAGCATTTCTTTAAGCATGGCTTGAAGTTGCTTCTATAGAACGAACAAGCCATGCATACAAGATGCTGACTGGGATTTTTTTGTGCCTAATACGTTCAGCACAAGTGATCAGTGGTACGACATAATACTTCGAGACGCACAAAAGAGGCAACAGAAGGTTGATGCTCTGCGGAAGGAGAGGCAGAAAATTGAGATGCAGGAGTGTACATTTGCACCGGAGTTTCTTACCAAACCCAGTAGGAGAAGCAAAGTAACTTCACTTGTCCCAATGTGATTTCATCATTAGCTCAGAGTTGCTAAATATTCAAATTTGACAATGCAGCATTCACTATTTTGTATCTATGCATTTGAGGGGGGTAGAAGTTTCGATAAATTTAGACACATTTGTGCACACTGGTAGTCTTTACACAGGAGACAGGATTGGGTCCCAACAGTATTATTTAGTGTCCTCTACCTTGATCGTTGAATTGCTGACTCGTCGAATTTCCTTAGTCTCTGCAGGGTAAAATATGCAGGCTGTCCAGAAGCACACACCCGCCTGTTCCATGCTCTGGTCCTCCCATCCTAGAGAAGGTAGCAGAGGAGATGCATAGCTTTGTTTTCCCGAACGATGCAAATTGCGTTTGCAAAGAGTCGGATGGTAAGGCAGAAGGTGATGCAGATGATGGAACTGATGGTACGCCAGATGATGGAGCATATGTTAAGCCAGGTGATGGAGCGGATGATGGGCCAGATGACAAGGTGGATGACCAAGGATCAGGTATTATTCAGCTCTTGAAATACTACTCTCTCAAACACTCTTAAGGTATGTTAAGGTATTGAGAGCATGCTAGCGAGGGGCTAAAGAATGAATTTAGGCATACCTTTGAATTCGTTTCACTTCGCTATCACTCCAAATATCAAGTGTGGGTATACCTTTAGTTTCATTTTCATCACATCAGTTAGAATGGCGTCATATAAAAAACAGGCACTTTTCCAGATGCTCATCTGGAACCTCAGATCTATATCTATCCTAGTTTTCTAGAGCTCTGTGCATTTGAAGTTCTAAATATGTGAGCAATATCCCCCAGTTTATGTTCATGGGTCCCAGTAGGTGAGCCATTTCTGCAGAGAGAGGACAACGTTAATCCTTTTGTTATGGAGAGTACGGGTTTTTTTTGCTGAACCCTAAACCCTGCAGTCATATCCCATCTTGCCAGATTCTACCCTGCTCCCTTCCTTTGGCCTATTTACCATGACACAACCTAGCCAACCACGAGAACATCCTAGCCAACCATGGAAACAGCCTGACTATTTGGATGCCCAAGGATTTGAACCTTTGTCTCTGAGCAATCCGCAGCAGGCAAATATGTGCCAGCAGCCAAAAAAGGTCAAAGAAAATCTTCGATCTCTATCGAAGAAGAGACTGCTGGCAATTATGTGCCAGCAACAGGCGGCACTTGTAGAACACTTCAGAGTGCATGAGCAGATATGTAACTCAAAACATTCTGAGACGGACCCAAAGTAACCCATTGCCCAGATAAGGTTACCTAATGGACACTTCTCAGAAGGAAGGGCATGTAAGGTAACTGCACCCAATTACCTACTAAACCTGACCCTCACAAATTCTCGCCTAAAATGGAAAATTCATGAGTCAGAGCCTAAGATTGATTTTGGGTACAATCATTTTCAGCAGTTTTGAAATTTCACCATTGATTCACGGGGTGTTCTATGAATGCATGCTAAGAGATTCATGGAGTCCACTTTTAACTTCCAACATGACCTAACAAAAACACAAAGAATGCAATTATAGAAACCATGCTCAAATGTTTATTTGGGCAATTTTAGGGGTAGTTACCTTCACCCTGGAAACCCTATCACCAAGGTAGCCAAAAATTATTTTTAGGTGCATTCTTTGATCCCTAAAAGTCATGCATCAAATTCAAAAATTATTGGATTAGGTGCATTCTTCGTTCCTTGAAAGTCATGCATAGAATACATTTAGTCCTCTACGTCCTCACTGGGTCAATCATGAAGACAATTGGAAGCAGTGTTTTATCTTTCCTTTTTGTGATACTTGGTGATATCTATATGAAAACTAGGTGATACCTGGGTAAAATTTGGCAACTAGTCTTAAAATACAGCAATAATGTGGCTAGAGTCACCCCAGAAATAAAAATTTCCTTTACAAAAAATAGCCAACATCATTTGACTGTAGCCAAATGGCAAAAAAAAACGTGCATAAAAAAAAAAATGATTGGAAGACAAGTCCCCCACCCCAGCCATGACTTCTGTTGGGCATTGGAAGTCATCTGCAGACCAACTACATTGAATCAAAAGGAAATAAATATCTTATATTTGTAAAAATAACTGAATGGAAAGCTAAAACAAGTATAAGGGCACCCGCGCTTGGGAAAACTATTTGATGAGAAGCAATGGCTAGATGCTCTCAATATTGGCACTGTGAATGAAAGGTGAACATCACATGAACTATGCTTTCTTTAGTGAATTGTGAATCTCATTGTGAAGGGAATTGGTTTGGGTTGCTTGAACAATTGATAGATTCAGGATCTGTGTTTGACGAACCTCGGCGGCGGCGGCCTCTGGAGGAGATGAGGCCCAATTACAATGAAGCCAATGACTTTGTTGACGACGCCTCGTGTTTTCGTCTCAAGACCAACTTGCCGTCACCCTATGCCGACCCCCGGTGTGTTTCCTCAAACACGGAGCCTCTTCACTTTCAGCTCCTGCAAATTCATGCTCCATAGAAAATTACAGCTTATGAAATGCTAGGTTTAATTTCTGAGCATTTCTAGTGTTTATTTTGTTTATAGCAAATCGATGTCACTGGACATGCTTCAAGGCGAGAGGCCTCTGACTTCTTAGATAAATCTCGGATAAGTTTACAAACTAGTGCAAAACTGAGTGAATTCATGGATTCTTGGAAACAGCATTCTTGTAGAGGGACCCAGGTTCAACAATTCGTGTCATGTTAACACTGGCCATGTAGGTTAAAAAAAAAAGGCCACATTAGGAAATTGTTTCGTGTTGATTTTGAATGTGCTGCTACACTATAATCCTAGTGCTATGGTCATCTCAATTGCATGCATCTTCAAGAAGATCAACGTTAGGACAAATCTTACCTGTACAAACGAGATCCACAAGATACTATCTCCCCATATATATTTCAAGGAAAATGCACGATTTGCATGGTTATAATTATCACGAAACTGCCAAATGTATTATCTGCCCCCTTCTCATTCTCAATCAAACACAAGGATTGCACGAGGTCTTTGAGTGTACAATCGACCATTCCAAGAAAGATTCCCGGCAAAACTCCTTAGGAATTACTCAACCTCATTTCCAACGTTCATTTAACGATACACTGTTCAAATCAAGATTTCATATCAACGCTCACGGTTCCAAGAGTTGCGCAGTTGCACCCTTCACCAATTGCTCTGAAAAGGCGATGGGGACGCAATTCAACTTCTGGCATTGCAATCACAGCAGAATGTAAGGTAAGGTTACAGCCGTGCCCAATATTGACAACGAAAACCTAAATCAATTCAAGAGTCTTGCACATCCGATCCTCGTCTAAATCTCCATACTATAGAGTGAGGCATACTGCTCGTTCCAACTGTGGTAAGAAATCGGCATGCAAAAAAATTCACATGTTCGCCCACCTTCCTTCAGCGTAAGGTCGAGGCATACATGCTAACTGATCGTTCAAACTGTTCAAGCTCTGACATATTCACAAAGCTGCATCGTCTCTGCTCTCCCGTCAATTCAATACGGAGGTCATTCGTGAGCTGCCTTGCGGTATGATGAGAACTATGGAGCTCTGCACTTAGTTTTGTCAGTACAAAAATCCACACGAGGTGTGGGAAACTGGTCATACGCCACTACTCATCATCTTCATCACTATCACCGCCAATAGAAATGGGACCATCTCTATCTGGCAATGCATAAGAACCAGACAAATAAAATGGATCGACTAAAGCATCCAGAATGCGACGCTCTAGGTCTTTCTCTTCAATCCACAAGGAGCTTTGCTGCCGAACTGTTTCTTTCTCTTTCTGGACCAGACGAAGAAATTTCTTCTCCCTGAACTGCCGTCTCGCTGCCTTAGCTTTCCTCTCTTCCTCCTGAAACCGGAAATTAACAATATCAAGAGGAATTTTCGCAGCTTCAAGTCAGTGAGCAATACACAACCTCGATAAGTTTACACAATAAGAAAATATGACACAAGCAAAGTACATAAGTCCTCCAAGCGTACTCACAGAACACAACCAGAACAGAAAAAACTTACCAGAAATCGGAATGACACCGTCTTATTCTGTTCTCCGATTCTAGTTCAGAAATAATTTGAACGGTTCTACAGATTTTCAATCCTTGTGTGTGTACTTACAGCTTAGGAACAGAGTTTTTATTAACAGAGTAAACCCTAAACCCTACATCCTCAGAAAAGCAATTATAAAATGGAATTAACACTCCATGTCTGGTAACCCTGAGTGGGATAAATAAACCGAGCACTCCATGTCTGGGAACCCTGAATGGGGTAAATCAAATAATTGACATGTTTCCTGGCTCAAAGCCCAATCTTCTACAAATGTTATCAGCAATACAAATGTGTATCTAATGCAGCGATCAAATGCGTAGAACAAAAATGGACAAAGAATGATAAAGGTACTCAAGACCCTACGAACGTTATTAGCACTAAAAATTAGGGCTACTGGAAACGGAATGAGACCACTTTATTCCGTTCTTTGAGTTCTAATTCAGTAATATCTTGAAAATTTCTTAACATTTTCATCTTTGTATGTGTCCTTGCAGTTTAAGAGCAGAGTCTTTCCAAACAGGATCCAAAAACATGCAATCAAAGAACATTCAGAAACGCAATTTCAGACGGATCATTTTCTCCTAAAATAGATTTCTCGAAGCACTGCTATAAATACGAATCTTCATAAAACCATCACACCAGCCTCCTCAGTGAATGTACAGAAAACAATGTAGAGAGAACGATAACGCCACTCACAAGTCTAGCCCGGAGGGATTTGCTCTCCTCAACTACTTCCAAAGCTCGAATCTCCGATCTCTCTTTCTTCATCACCAACCGCCTCTCCTTCTCCACAAGAATCCTCTCCCGCATAATCAATTCCACCTGCTGCTTCTCCTTCCGTTTTCTCTCCTCCTCGGCCGCGAACTTCTTCCGCAACTCCGACATCTGCTTCTCGTACTCGCGTCTCATCAGGGCCAAATCCTTGCCGACCACTTTCACTTTCCTCCCTCCATCGGATGATACTTCAGGCGATCCCGTTGCATCGGCCACCTCCGTGCTCAACAATCTCGAAATGGCTCCGGAATGAGGTTGGACTAGAATCCTTCGAATACATTGCACCCTCGAGGCTGCCATTGAGGAGGCTTCCCTTTTAGAAAAAAATGTGTTCACTAAAATTTAAACCTCATGAATTGCAACGGCGGCGAGAAGCGCTCGCTTCGGCAATGCCCTCTCCGATAGCTCAGGCTCCATCAGCGAAACGAACAGGGCGACCTCCAAAACCATGAGAGAGGAAATTTAGGGTTTAGGGGTATGGGGTTATCTACTCTTTGGGGAGGATGGGATCTACGCGAGAGGTACATGTCTCTTAAGACACCGAGCGTGAAAAATATTGCAACTTTTTAACGTATGTACAGATGAACTTTACCTAAATGCCCAAGGTCTTTTTTGAGCTTCTAGGAATTTGTTCTAAATTGAACATAAAGCCAACATTTCAATAAGCTGTATCAATTCTTTTTGAATTGCAACTATACAAATTCAAACTAGGCATGTTAGAGATTACATAGGAAAAGAAAATACAACAATATCACTTATGGATTGAAAGATTATAATGTTTGATCATGATGGTGTTGAAATTGCGAAAGTGATTTGAAGTTTTTCAATCCTCTTTTCACATGTCAAATCTGAAAAGCTGGTCACCAAAAAAATATGAGGATTAAGGGCCTAACATGCACAACCCCAATTAATTTATGGCTTCTCAAAATTACTCTACAATTTTTTTAAATGAATTTCTAATGTGGTTCTTTTCCAAGATCTAACGTATTCGAGGCTCATTTCCAAGAGCCCTCAACACTATGGAAAGTCAAGATTGTAATGAACATCCTTGCACAAAATCTTGAATAGAAAAATCATAATCGATCGTTTTCAAAATCAAATTTTTGATGCTAAAATTAAACTTCAAAAATAATTTTTTGAAGATATAAACTATTAAAAATAGCAACTTGGTTAGATTTTATTTTAACTTCAAAGTATTGTTGACACTAAAATTTGGTGCCTCGGACATTTAGGGGGTTAAGGTATTTGATAATGTATACTATAAACCAAAGTGATTTCAATTACATGAATAAATTTATCCTATAAATACAAAAAAAATTCAATCTATGATTATTTAATAATCTCTAAATGTCCAATCAATCATTTAATGGTTATTGTTCAACTTTAGGGGCTTTCTAGATTCAAAAATTTTGAAATTTCATGTTTTTCTCATGTAATTCATGAAGTTAGCTTTCCATACCAAAATAAACTTCTAACTTGATTAGGAACTCTACATTAGGTGCATTTTCAAAGTCAAACACTCAAATAAATACTCACAACAAATTGTCTTTGGAAGAAAAAACTTGTCAATCAAAGGCCATCTTAAAAATAACAATTCAATGGGAGTGCAAGTGGGCAAGACATTGATAATTTGAAGCATATAGTGAATGGGGCACAATCAAATGAATTTTTTGTTTTCCCAATGTACCTCATTTGATTGCAAGGCTCTGAAAATAATTTTTCATTGCTCCAATCCTTGTGAAAATTGGCATCATCTTAAATATTCATATTTAGATTTGGTCAAAAATCGCAAATTCTTCACTTGTGAAAACTTAAGAAATATAACCCCAAAGTCATTTTGCCTTAGTAAAAACACTAGGAGGGGGGACAAAAAACAAACTTTGATTGAAAAAATCTCAAAATCCATACAATCAAAGTCTTTGAAAATTGGAAGAGGGATTGATTTAATAGTGGTGAACAATATCATATGGTTAAATATTTCAAAAGAAGATTCTAAAAAATATTACACTTTCCTTTTTAGAAATGGCAATTTAGGAATAATTTGGAGGGAAGAGCCCCCTTGAGCATTTAGGAGTTAACTTGAGTATAGAAGAATATTTTTAGTATGTACAAAATAACTTTTAAATATAAGAGTATAAAATTTGGCATGAATGAGAGCAGTTCTGACTATTACGTGTTGATTTTTGGCAAGTCTTTAAGCTCACTTTTTGCTACAAAAATTATAACAATGACACTTTCAAGAAAATAATACAGGCTTTTGTATTGCTAGATATCACAAAGTCTCATGTAATAAAATATAAGATTGAAAGTTTAATATAATTTAAATAGATAAATTGAACTCATAATTTGTGCTTGTCAAAATGACAATAGTACAAGTCCTTTGGAGGCTAATACTTATTTGTTGATGCTTGATATGAGTTTAAGATAGTACTAAAGCTAGTGGTTGAGTTTTACATTCCCTATTGAATAATTAAAGTTGGCAAATGTGATTTGGCACATGTACAAAATAAAAAGACTTCATTTTTCTATAAACTGTTTTTTTAAAAGATTGTATTCTAATAAATTTGGCACCTAAAAATTTTAGAATGATTATTATGTTTTATTAAACTTCACCATTGGAAATGGTATTGCACAAATTTTGGTTTGGGCATCCCAAATCTAAACTTGAAATGAATGCCCTTCATACATATTTGACCTAATAAAATTCTTAAAATAAATATGAAAATTGTATTGGATAAAAATGAATTTTTAAGAGTATTTTTAGTGTTGGCATACATCCAACCAACCTTACTTCCTAAAAGTAATTAAATATCCAACAAAGATCTACCAATCTAGTTTTTCATTTATAATATCTATACAATTCATGTACTATTTATTAGATAGAGTATCATTTTTATTTTCTTGAAAATCAATGTGCTTTATCTTATATTTTCCTTTTTCTATTCATCTTTCTTTTTCTATTTCAACACTCTTAATTCATTGATTATAATTAGTTTTAGTGTTGATTCAATAGTTCTAATTTTTTTTAATTAAGTGATAGATACATGCTACAAATTCATTGATCAATTTCAAATGAAACTAAATTAACATTGTAGTTATTTTGCATTCATATATATCATTTAAAAAAAATAGCATCGAAATGAATATAAATTTAGCAAAATTTTAATGTATATGAATACAATGTATACTATAATTTTATACATACTACAATGCCAACTAGTGTAACCCTATGTCGTTGACCTAGTTTAATTAAGATCCAAATCTATCTCAAAAATAAATAAATAAACTATAGCTCTGATATTGTAAATCCAAACACCATAAGACAAAGTCAATGCATCTCTCTTCATAGAGACTTTCCTAACAGTACCAAGAACGCAACCAAGTGATACATAATTTAAGAAATCCACAATTTAGGATAATTTAAGATTCAAAATAACTCAAAAATCCATAACTTTCACATTGTATGTCCAAACTTCACAAAACAAAGTCTATGCACCCCTCCTTACAAAGAGATTTCTAATGGTATTATGAATGCAACTGGGGTTTGTATTGTTCTAGAGATCTCACCGTAATAAACAAAACAAATATAGCACCTAGATATAGTAAAAATCAAACTAATTTAATGTATAAAAGTAATCTTAAAATTTCCAATTTAGAGAAGGCACATATATGTAAATTTTATAAACTTGTGCATTTAAGAAATATTTTTTGGCACCCTATAAGTAATGACCTTAAAATGAAAATATTCTAAAATATTCTAAAATATGAACTTTAATGATTTTATAATATTTCTAAAAAATATACGAATTTCATGTCTTTATAATTTCTATCTGCTGAAAAGATGCAACCCCTCTTGCCCTTGCCCCCCCCTCTCATTTTTTATTTTTAAGAACTTCAGATCGTAGACCTTCTCATAGAAAAAAATTATATCAATCTCCAAGCCATCAATTTGGGATATGAATACATATACAAAAAACAGGTATGGATACAAACATAAAAGACTAATATAATATGGAAAATAGATATGGATATAATTATGGATACGAGTATGAGTACGATTACAAAAGACATATACATATACATAGTAAAATCCCATATCAATTGCACAACCTCATGTCAAGCCAAAATTACAAATTAGGGGTGGGGGGAATGTTTAGGAGTTAAATTGGAATTTTGGTTGGGTTGGGTTGGAGAATTAAAAAATATATTTAAATTGGGTTAGAATAGGTGGGTTGGGGAATTAAAAAAAATCAATTTGAGTGGGAGGTGAAGTAAATCTCTACTTCACTATCCACTCAAAAGACATAGTACACAATATAGTACTAAAGTAGCCTTGTGATGTTGGCTAAAAGTAAAAGATAATGCCCCCCTAGCGTTCCCAAAGTGAAAGAGAATTTCATTTTATTTCTAACTAAAAAATAACTCAAAATTCCATAACTTTCACACCATAGGTCCAAACACCACGAAACATGAAGTTTATACACCCCTACTCACAAAAAATTCCAATGAAACCAAAAATGCAACCAGCTAATGCACAATTCAAAAGATACATAATTTAGTATAATTTAGCATAGTTTAAAATCCAAAAATAACTTGAAATCCATAACTTTCACACAAGTTCAATCACCACAAAACAAAATCCATGCACCTATCATTACAAAGAACTTTCTAGAAATACCAAAAATACAATTGAGTGATACATGGTCCAAAAGATCCATAATTTAACTTAATTCAAAATTCATAAATAAATCTAAACTTCCATACTATATGCCCAAATGCCACAAAATAAAGTCCATGTACTTCTCCTTCCTTACAAAGAGCTTTCCAATGCTACTAAGAACATGACCCCAATAGATGCTATCATAATGTGGTCCGTTTAGTAGTTGAAATGACATCTTTATTTATTAGAAAAAATGTGTTTAGTATTTCTAATTGTTTAGTATTAAAAGATTGGTGTTAGAAGCTTGATGTTAGTAGTTTGGAATTAAAAGTTTGGTGTTAAAAGTTTGGTGTTAGATATTTGATGTTAGTAGCTTGGTATTAAAAGCTTGATGTTAGTAACCTGGTGTTGAGTTTGTGTTAGTTAGCTTGGTAGAAGACGGTTGATGATTCGTTGGTTAGTAATTGATACTTGGGTTAGTAGGGTTAGGATTAACCGTCTTAAGGTTTGAGGTTGCTACTTGAGGAAAGGATTGTTCTCTTGTCTCTTCTCTTGTTTTGGGTGTGTAGAGGTGTGTAGGAGGTACTTTGAGTGCTAGTTGTATATTTGTTGTGATTTTATGTTGAAAGGAGCATTGGTTTGAGGGATTTTTGTGTTGCGTTTTGGTTAAGTGATGAATGGATACAAAATTTTGGATCTTAGTTTTTGAGTACTTGATATACTATGATGCCAAGTTTCAAATCTAAATCTATTATGAAGAAAATATCATGAGGCTTTGAAGTGGAGGTATTTGGATTCAAAGGTAGCCAAGAAGAGCATTTTTGAGGAGTTAATTCTTATTGTGATCTTGTGCAATGGAAACAAAACTTTGAGGATATCTTTTTTATCTTATCTTCTGACTTTCATCAAAATTTTAGTCTCAATGGACTTTAGATCTAGGAGTTGTACGTCAAAATACAACCGGGTTGAGAAAACAATGAAGGATTAAGAAGTCAGTAGTAGAAAAATGTTCACCAAAGTTGTAAAATATCTTAGAATGGAATGAAATTTGGTGAGTAAATATTTTGTTAGTTGATATATATTGTGAAAAAATTTCAAGTTTTTTGAAACTATTGTTCAAAATTTATGCTAAATCAAAATTAGCTATGGCAATTTCTAGGGTATAGTGGGAAGGATAGAAAGTTAGTAGTGGGAAAATGTTCACCAAAGTTGAAAGGTACCTTAGAATATGATGAAATTTGGTAAATTAATAGTTGGATAGTTGATCTACATTGTGGCAAAGTTTCAAGTTATTTGGAGCTACTATACAAAAATTATACTAAACCAAAGTTAAATATAACAATTTTAGGGTACAGTAGAAATTGTAAGATAGGGATTTGGGAAAAAGGAAGTTTTAGGGTAGATTTATCTTTATTTGGGGTGTTTAAGGGTATTAGACACTACTTACAAAGCATTTCCACAACAAAAAAACGTGTTATTTTGAACCTAATAGCAAAACTTTGTAACAACGCATAGTTCCAAAGATCTCACTATAATAAACAAAACAAATAAACAACCTAATTTAACTTATAGACTAGTGTACCCTTTGTAGTTGCTATAGCAGATAAAAATTACTTTTTTTAATTCATAAAAACTTCAAAACTTCGAAACTTCATAAAAACTTTCACACATATATGGTCCAAATGCCAATCCAAATAGAAAGCTTTGTGTATGAAGAAGTGCAAGGGCTTTGTTTTGTAGCATTTGGACATATGGTGTCAAATTTATGGTTTTTCCAAAAATAAAAAATATTGTACTTTACTAGCAGCTTTGGCACTTAAGTGCCTAATCTTTAGTTAAGTCCAAAAATAAGATTTGGCAAGATTAAAAATAAATTTATACTATTTAGGCACCCATTCAAAATTGAACTAAACATAGGCATTTGGCTAGGTTTGGATACTCTATTTAATGTTTTAATAAAGAAAAAGGTTATCAATTCATAAAATGCATAAAATACTAAAACAAGATTGCTTTAAATGGCTAGCATGTCCTTCTTTAAATTGCAATTTCCGAATATTAGGCTAGACAAGGAGATAATTTCTTTAAAAATTAGGCAAGAATTATTCTAATTATTTTATTGCCAAATCTGCTAGGAAGGTACGGTAGTTTAATTCAAATTTTTGAATTTGTAAAATTTTTGAAATTCAATAACTTTCACATTATAAATCCAAACGCCATGAAACAAAGTCCTTGCACCCTTTCTCATAAAGAACTTTCTAATAGTTCCAAGAACACCGCCACATGCCTCACAATTTATTAGATCTTAGTATATCAAATAAACAAAACAAACAATCTTATTTAAGGTATAGAATAGTATGCCCTTGTACTATTACCACAAACAAAATAAAAATAAAAACAATTCTTAAATTTTAAAACAACTTCAAAGTTCATAACTTTCACATTGAATAGAATGCAAGGATTTTGTTGCAGTGTGAGAATTTCCATTATGACAGGGCAATTGAATGCAATTTGAAAGTTATGATTTTCCAGAATAAAAGATAATTTAAATCAATTTTTGAATTCCTAAAAACTTTGAAATTCCATAACTTTCATAAACATAGGTTCAAAATCCACAAAACAAAGTTTGTGCACCCCTCTTTGCAATTGAAAGAGCTTTCCAACGATACTAAGAATGTCGTCAAACACCTCATGGTTTCATAAATCTCAACAAATAAAACAAAACAAACAATCTAGCTTAAATTGACTGAACATTGATACAATGACTTTTAGTAAGGCACTATTGTGTCCTATGCTGTTGCCACAACCAAAATAAAAGTAAAAATAATATTTTAATTTTATATTTCATTAAAGCTTTGAAATTCAATAAATTTCACACTATAGTGTGAGAGGTTGCATTCTGAGAACAAATGGAAGCTCAACGCATAAAGGAATGCAAGGACTTTGTTTTGTGGCATTTGGACACGCAATGTGAATTTTTTGTTTTTATTGAAATAAAAAATAATTTAATTCAATAATTTTCACATTGTAAGTTCAAATGCCACGAAATAAAGTCTTTGCACCTTTCCTCATAAATAGCTTTCCAATGGTTCTAAGAACGCCACAAGATACAATCTCTTAGATATCACTATATCAAAAAATCCTTAAAGATAATTTAATTAAATTTTTTAAATTTTTAAATTTTTTAAAATCCATATCTTTTACATTGTATGTCCAAATGCCACAAAACTAGGACGAATAGAATGTTTTATGCACAAAGGAGGCCAATGGCTTTGTTTCCTAGTGTTTGGACGTGCAACATGAAAATTATAATTTTCCAAAGTTAAAGATAATTTGAATCAAATTTTATATTCATAAAAACTTTAAAATTCCATAACTTTCACATTGTAGGTCCAAACACCACAAAATAAAGTTTGTGCACACTTCCTTGCCAAGAGCTTTTCAACAATACCAAAAATGCCATAGGATGATTCATGGTTTTTAAGATCTCAACGTATCAAACAAAACAAAACAAACTAACTAATTCAAGGTATAGACTAGAGTGCCCTACATTGTTGCCACTTTTAAAAGAAAAGTAAATATTTTTTTAAAAATTAAATTTTAAAAAACTTCAAAATTCAATATTTTTCACAGTGTAGGTCCAAACGCCATGAAACAAAACCCATGCACCCCTCCTTGCTAAGGGCTTTCCAACGTTATCAAGAATGTGACTGGAGACTCACAGTTGAGAAGATCTCAATGTAATAAACAAAACAAACAAAGAACCTATCTTAATGGATGGATTGAACATTGGTACAATGACTTTTAGTACCTATGAATTACACAAGGTATAATGATACAATCATTGTACCTTATGTACCTATCAATTAATTGAAAAAACATTGGAAGTATTGATAATCAATGAATACAACTTTTATGATACTTATATATATATATATATATATATATATATATATATATATATATATATATATTTCTACCATGTTTATCATCTTCATTTTGGAGTAAATGCATTATTTTATAGATTTTGTGAATACGCACCTTGCTAACCCTTGAAAAGATGCAAATGCTTGTGCCCACCTGCCCCCCACTACCTTACTTATGAAAAATCTTGCACCATTGATTTGAAATTGAATGAAATTGAACCCCATCTTTGTGGCATTGATTAAAAATTAAGAATTCTGTTCATCTGAAATCCCTAGCCGTTGATGTGTTCTAAAAACCTTGAAACTCTCCTTGTCACCATCGATTTTCAAAAAAATGACACCATTGATCAAGGTGGCACTGAATCTAGGCTACTGAGAGAAAAACTAGGATTCAAAGCTCATGTGTATTGTTGGGCGTTTGTGTTTGTAGCACACCGGATTTCAAAGCTTGCATTGACACAACATTGTTCTTCAAGCTGTGAGTAGAGGTTTCACTTTAAGGGTTTTAGCATGCAAATTGGAAGTCACATAGCATCGAAAAGCCAATAAGGTAGGAGGCTCAAATTGCAAGCAGGCATTTAGAATCGTCCTATAGAATTGTCATAAATAGTGCAGAGAGTTTCAAAAATGGATCACAGTTTGTTCAATGCATTTTTTGCTTATTAATTGTGTTATGAAATCACTTTGAGTAAAATATACATTCATGTAAGGCAAAAATAAATCAAAGCATGAAGTGAATCATTCTCTAAAAGCCATAATTACAAGTCTGAAGTGCTCCATTCAGAGGCTGATTTTGATTGAAGATTGGTTCAGTTTATGAACACTAATAGTTTATAAGTAAAAAAATTACAGTTTAATTTGTCAACCAACTGTTTCTCTTTTCTCTTTCTACCAAAAATATGTGAAAAATGTTACATTCTACTGATTTTCCTACAGAGGGCCATTATCCCTTACATGGTTGGTTTATGAGCCTCTTACCTTACCATTCAGAACAATGTGAATTTGAAGAAGGCCATGTTACAATTGGAGAAAGACTAGGAAAATCCAATGTATTACCTTGGCTTTCACTTTTGATGTCATGGTCATTGGAAGGTTAGTAATCTACTCTTCATTTTCTTGTTGGATTCAATGGATTGTTGGATGGTCCTAGAAATTTTGGAAGCACCAACTGCTTTGGCAACACTGAAAATCTTGGCTATTACATTCTTCTTTAAGCAATGGGATTTTTTTTATGATATGACGCATTTTAGGGTTACTGTTCATTAGTTTTTTGTTGTTAGTGTTTGAAGATGGTAGTGTGTTTGATGTGCTACTGTTGGCAATGGGAAACCAAAAGATAAGATGAAAGGATGTGTGGATTTTCAATCCTAGGGTGCAACATTGCATGGGCAACCAATTCTGAGTTTGCTTGGGAAAATCTGGCAGGCTTTGACTCCATTGTAATGAAGCATGTGACAATAAGAAGTCAAGCTTCCTGGAATTGTGTAGAAATATAAGTTGGATAGGATTTTAAAACTTTTTGGGCGCATATTTGTAACTTTTTGGTATGTGTTTGTATGACTTTGTGATGTTTAATTACCAATTCGGTTGTTTTTGTATGTATTTTGAGCCGAGTTGGGAGGCTTTTGGAGTAGATTTATAAGGTGTCAAATCCAATTTGGATGTACAGTGTCATAACAATGGAAGTTTAAGTGAGACAATTTGGGTTTTGGGTGAGGTTCTGATCAAAATCCAATTTGAGTAAGACTTATGTCAGTGGTCAGTGGTTAGTGGTGACTGAACCAATTGGGAATTAAAGCCTGGTTGAGTAAGTTTCCAAGTGGGAGTTAGGTGGAGTAAGTCCAAATAGGAGGATAAAGTGTACTGCATCCAAGTTGGAGGCTGACTGTGTATGAAGTGTGCGGTTCCAATTAGGTGGTTTTATTTTGCGGTTGGTGGGTCGTCAAGCGGTTTAGGAACTGCCATTTTGGTTTCTATTTAGTCATCTTTCCCAATTAGGATTGCACCTAGTGTTGAGAGAGTCCGCTGCGCATCCCAGCCAAGTTGTGCTGTGTATTTTTTTTTTGTGTTTGAGTGCATGTGTGTGTGATGTTGTGCCAAGTCAAGTGTGGCTTGTGTGTGTTTCCCAGTTGGGAATTGTGTCTGTGATCCAAGGTTGGATCGTGTCTGTGTGAGTCCTATTCGGGATTTGCAGATGGAGATTATCCTGGTGTTTCTCGTGGAGAGAAGAGGATGAAGATCTGAGTGAAGATTTGCAATGAAGCTGTGAAGTTAGAGTTTATGCCAAATGGGAATTTTATAGTTGTCGGAGCTTTAAAGTTGTTATGCGAACGTGACTATTTCCCAATTTGGAGTTATACTGAGGAGACAGTGTGGAAGCAATCGGTAGTGAACACAAAGATCGAGTGAAAAAATTAGCCCAAGTGTAGGAAGTGATCTAGCTTGTGGAAGATGAAGTGAGTGAAAGGACTGTAAAATTGTAGAATTTCAAAGTCCTGATTGGAGAGATTTTGAGAAAAACTTATATGTTAACGGTGATGTGTCACCAACTCGGATTTAATTGAAATGAATTCATATCCAGTTGGTGTGTTGTGATGTCGTTGTAGTTGATGAGAATTGCATGGCTGTATAATTTGGAAGTATGTGATGGAGTTCGAATTGGTATGAATGCAAGTCCAAATTGTGTATGAAACGATATATGTGTGTTTGTATGGATTCCGATTTGGTCTGTGAGTCCAAGTTTGTCATGTTAAGCTTCCAAGTCGGAAAGTTGTATGACAATGTGGTGTGATTCAATTTTATGCGAAGTATGAGTCCAATTTGGTAATTGGAGTATATGCAATTAATATGAGAGGAAGTGATATCTCATGAGTGAATTAAGTGAGAGAAAAGTAACAAAAAAGGAAAGTAAGAAAATTCCCGAGTTGGGTAGAAAGTGTAAATTCTGTCAAAATGAGAATTTCGAGAGATCAAATTGTGAGATTAGGATGAAGCCGGAAGGAAAATCTGTTAGAAGGGAATTGGTTGCTGGCAAAGAAGCAGACAATGATGTGAAGAAGAGAACGCTGTACAGCCCAAGTTGGAGACAAGCCTGGTGGTTGGTGGCTGTGGGTGATGGCAAAGTACGAAGTTGGTGAAAAAGATCAAGGCCGAGTTGGAGTGAAAGACGATCAAAGAGAAAAGATGCTCAGTCCAATTTGGGAAGATAAGTGTGATTATTAATTAAATTAAAAATTAAACATGAGAAGAAATTAGTTTATTATAGATAATTTAGGAATAGTGTCTATGCTTGGTGTTGTTTTGGGTTAATTAAAGACAATTAGAAACAATCCTATTTAATAACCTCCTTTGGAACGAACATAACTATTAGTTGGATAAATCCAAATAGGTCCCAACGCAATCTACAAATTGGTTTCACAGCAATTGTGGTTTTGGTCGAGGTTGGTGTTTTTGTTGTGTGTGGAATGGTTAGAGTTCTATGCATTTAAGGTAGAACTACCCATTACCATACATATTTGCTATCTAGGTACTTTGGAGAAGGTATTTATGAGTTTTCATATTTTTTAGAAATTGAATTGTACGAGAGAAGTCAATTGTCAAAAAAATGAAGACATCCTGACAAGAATTGAATTTTTTGTGATTTTTCAAAGTTGAAATGTAAAATTGTGAGTAGATCCTTGTCGAAGCATGATTAGACCATTGTTGAAGTGTAGGTTGTGTCTACTCCCTAGTGCATTGCCATCATGATAATGGATTAGTAAGATTGTAGTAATAGCTAGATGGGGCTAGTGATGGAAATGGGAGGAAGCCTGTAGGTGGTGGAATTGGGTAAGTTAGTAATCCATGAGTTCAGTGCATACCACTTTTTTTATAACACTCATCAAAGACTTGGAATGTGGGTGATCTTTGTTTTCTCTATCATCAATGCTTTGTAATTCACTTATATATGTATTTTTGAATGTGTTTCTCTTCATTTGCGTACAATTTCAAGAATCCAAAAGCAAGGACAAAGAATGAGATAGAGACAATGACATTGAAGATAAGGTTGTTGAAGTGATTAGGATTTAGGGTTCCAACCAGGGCTTTTTTTTTGGCTTTCTGGTGCCAGATTGCACCAGAAAAAAAAATCTGGCTAAAAAAGGTTATAAAAAATGCCCCCAAAATTGGATGAAATCGCCAGACAACTTTGAAATTAAAGAATATATTAGATGAAATTGCCTAATTGTGGATGAAAACCGTACTATACATCCAATAAGTGGATGAATGTTGCAATTTGGAGCACCACTATATCATTTTATATCGCCACTATGGCACTTCTTCAAAAATGAAAAAAAAAGCCCTGGTTCCAACATGGTAGTGTATAGAGATTAGATTAGAAAAGTTGTGAAGATTTTAGCATTGAAATGCTTATAGTTTTGCAATGAAAATTTTGAACATTTTTTTATAAAAACTTTATAACCAATGGAAAAATGAGATATATAACCCTTCCAAATATTTTATAAAATCCTTATAATTGATGGGAAAGTGACATGTATACCCCTCTATTATTCATATGTGATTTTTAAGAAAAACAATAGCTTTGCAACTATACACCCAAAAGAGGTAGTAATTGCCTACTTCACCATGCCCAAAATCATGTTATAGGGAGTTTTTGACCATTGCATTATCTTACAACATAAATGGTACAATATAAATTGTAAAAATAAGAAAGCTAAATTTGTTTATAGCCCTGTGTTTATTTGTAAAACACCTTCAATGACCCACATAATTGGATTTATAGTTTGTTTAACATTTATATGTCTCTTAAAATTATGTGTGTGATTTCTTGAAATAACTTAGTCACTTGTAGTATATATATCATAGTATCTCATCGAACATCCTAGGAGGCCATAGAAATAGGATTTGGATATTTACAAATTTACAATTGAATTTGACTAAGGTGCATCAAATTTTTGGATGTAGGCATCAATACAAGTCAATACAAAGAGAGTTTGACTATGGAGTCTTGAAATGTAGTGCTTGTACAGCTTCCATGATGATTTTACCTTATCGAAGTTCAAAAAATAAAATAAATATTGTATAATGGAATAAAATCATTAATCGATTCATATGTGCATATTAGGGCATCTTCAACACATACAACTAATTGACATAGGAAATCAAATACTTTTGGAATGATTGATATAGAAGTAGAGCTTAAGATTGCTATAATTGAAAAGTGTGTCAAAATTACGCACAATACACATGAATATCTAGATTTGAACTTTGAAAAAACAACAAAGATCCCATTAGAAATGAAGTTTAAAGACAAAAACTATAGAGGAATTGGAAAATCATACAAAAGAAAGGAAAAAACATAAAAATGACATAACAAATTCTCTTGGATGCTACATCTGTAATTTTCCTTCTTATCTATAAAAAAATTTATTTGGTTTATTTCTAATGAGGTCTATTCCAAATTTTTAGTCATACAAAGTCCAAATCTAAATAATATTTTATTTATTTTTTATGATTTTTTTGATGAACTTCCAATGATAATAATCTTAAGTTCTAATTAATTCCACATCAATCAAAATTTAGTATTTCAATTGCTAGATTGTTTTGTTGTGTGCATTTAGGCAAAGGGTCCATGACTTGCCCATTTTAGAGCTAATAATTATTGTGGGGAGGTTGGCCTTCTTGAAATATTTTTCAATAAATTTCCTTTAAAAAAATTGGTATCTAAGGGTGATTGCAAGAAACACTTGTACTATTTTCTGTCACATGTTGCGGGCTGAGTTGTTTTTTGGCCATAACTTTTGTGTTTTAACTTCGAATGACTTAAGATTTACAAGGAAGGTACTCATGACTATCCTACAACTTCCTTTATTTTTTGGTAATTTTCAAAAATAATTTACTATCCAAAAATAGGCCCGAAATAAATGTCACACATGCCAATTTGGAGGGTTTTAGTACTTTTGAGTAGCTTTTTCATATACCCTACATCAAGAAAATTATATGGAGTTCTTCCTTACATATAAATACAACTTTTCACCAAAGGGTTTTTAAAAATAATTAATTTTGTGTGGTGTGGAAGTCTATGAAGAGAGCTTCCTTCTGCTTGCATTTTGAAACATATGAAATATTATTTTTGTAAGTTTTTTGGTGAATGACCATCTTCATAAAGTTCTTTAAAATGGACACTTTTTATTTTTTGTCTTTACTTATTTTTACTATTTTTAACTAATTTTTGAATCAAAGGTCCTATTTTTTTTAGATTTGGCACTTTTCAAGTTCTCCTACTTAGAGAATTTTCCTACACATTTCCTTTGGTGAAAACCTTCATTTTAGAGTTATATACATAAATCATATTTTTAAGATTTAAAAAAAATTAGTTTTCTGATTTTAAAGTACTCCTAAAGATTTCATGAGTACTATGAAAAACGCAACAAATAGTACAAGTGTTTCTTGCAATCACCCCTAACCCAAGTTGTTATATATTTTCTTGGAGCTTTGTGGAATTAGTTATGAATTTTTGAAGTTGAAATGCATTGGTCACTAAAACATCCACCTCTTGAAATTTACACTATTTGTACATTGTTGGTGCAATGAGAAAGCTAAATATACCATTCTATTAAAGAATGCCTTTAGAGTCCAAGCACATTATGAACCTCCTAATTTACTTATACTAAGAGTTGCCAGTGGTCATTTTGCAATCTCTCTATGTTTTGGGAAACAACTCATTTAATTTGTTGTGCCCCTATTTATTGTTGGCGTTTCATTGGAAAGTGTGTAATGGCTCACATACTCGTAGTTTTACATCTAATAGGGTAGAAACATTTGTTACCATTTATTTAAGTTGATGTGTATAGATGGAGTGAAAATCACAATTAGGTTTTATTCTTGCCTTGTTGTCATACCTTTCAGTTTTCTTTTTTCTTTCCATTTGACTTCAATAGTGTAAAGAGAATAAACAAATTGACTCATTTCCATTTGTAAGTCTAATAGTGTTGTAGATATTGTTTTAAAATGGAACCGTTGGAACTTGAGGTTTAGAAAGAGTCGAATGGACAAGATATGGAAGTAGTCGAATAGCTATAGTAGCCCCCAGTGAAAAGTCATCTTCACCAAGTTTTGGGACTATAAGTCTAAAGGTCTAATTGCTAGTTTTCTCAGTTCTTACCTTGCTGTAAGACTCCTCGTGTACTTTGTGCGTCTACTTGCAATTCAAGCTTACAGCATTTTTAATTGTAATTGTCTATTTGTCTGCACTTGGGTGCGTGCAGTCGGGTGAGATTATTGGACGGGTAGTCCATTTGGTTGTTGGCCTCTTGTGTGTGAGACTGGACAGGTGGTCCAGTTGATGACTTGTGTACAGTCAAATTGCCTGCGGTAATTGTGTGTAAAGGAGTGAGTGCAATCAATTTGATGAAAGTATGAGTTTATATGCACAGTGTGGTGCGGTCTAGTGGACAGTGTGAGGTTTGTGGGAAGCATTGGAGCGATTGTCTAATTGATTGTATTTAATTTTGTTGTGCTCATTGCAATCTAAGTCTGTGAATTGAGATTATGTTTTACTGCTGAGAGATTCAGCCTGTATGTGCACCTTCTGCGTGGTTGTAAATGTCGACTTGTTTATATATGTAAATGTGAGCTTGTGAAGTAGCCAAGTTTGTAGAGTCTAATTGACTGAATTCTATTTCAAGATTGTACCTCTGTGTATGTCGAATTGATGGGATATTGTAGGTGAAATCAGAGAGAATTGAAGTCGGGAATTGTTTGAATGTAAGACAGTAATTGTTGAGTGAAGGAATTACTGTCTACTTGACTGGATTTTAGTCCGTCTATTATACTTGTTGCGAACTGAGTTTGTGTTTGAAGTTTCTGATCAATTGTCGGGAGATACAGCTTGTTGGTATGAGTAACTTCCGAGTGAAAATTAAGTCAAATTGCCTTGCTGGTCAAATGGATTCAGGGAGAGAGAGCTGTGAGATAAAGTAATTTTCATTAAAAGGAGAGATTAATCAATAAATCTTCCACCATGCTGAGGGAGCGCTGGTCGAATTGACGCTGCATCGGAAACATCTTGCTGTTTGGTAGGTGAGGAAACAAGAGCAATTCGAAGACAAGGGAATCAGACAAGAATCTTTTGTGTGTCGATTTGTATAGATTGAAGGAACCCTCTGTAATGTTGTCTGTGAATTGACTTGGAAATTAATTAAGGATAAGTCTGTGAACGAGTTATCAAATTACTTGCAATAGAAATCGAGTCCAATTGACTTCAAGACTGAAAATATCTGTTTGTAGTATGTCGAATTGGCAATGCGGAACTGAGTGTAGAACATATCAAAATGTTCAATTGAAAAGATGGTCAAGAATTAATTCTGCAATTGGAAGAATTCAGCTTAAGGAATTTCACAGAGAGGGATCTGTTTGTGAGAAGATAATTTTCTAGATGAGTCAAGTTGACAAATTGGAAACAAAGTTGTAAGTCTAATTTGCAAACTGGTGTAAGAAAGTCAATTTGTGATAGTCCTGTCTTACATGTTAAAAATAAATGGGTCCAATTGACTGAGCCGTTGCCAATCTTGATTTGGTTAGGTCTAATTGATGTATGTCCATTTGCTTGCATATGGATGCACAAGGCTGGTAATTAAATTTTGAATAAAGAAAGTGTCTTGGAAATTAATACGTTCAAAGTCCAGTTGATGCATTTTGTCTGTGTGGAAGGGTGTATTAAGTCAATTGGACCACATAAGAAATTGTCAGTTGAGTAACTAATTGAAATTAGTTTTGAAAGAAATCACCAAAATTATCTAATTTGTGATGCTGTGTACGTCAAATTGCCTTGGATATTTTAATTGTAATTTCATGAAAAAAAAATTAAATGAATGCATTATCCATGTTGTGAAGTGTTAAATTTGATATGTCAAATACATGTATGTGTTACTTATCGAATTTAATTAAAATCCAATTGTCATACATCTCTAAGTAGATTTATCGTTCCAATTGACATTTTGAATGTCATTTGAATTATAAAAAGGTTGCGTAAGTTTGCCCAATTAAATCCATTTACAACTAAGCAGTTGGAGTAAGATAATTGACCACATCAAATTATACATTAAAACAAGTCTATTAGAATTGCATTTGGATTTCACAAATCCAAATTGGCAAATAGAATCCAAGTTATTCATATAGAATCTTAAGTTGTAAGATGTGGTTTGTTATTAGGAGACAAGTCTAATTGCATAGCCAACCATTATTGGTCAAATAGACATTGTAGATAGAAGTTGGTGGCAAGTCAACTTAGTCATTGTAATTGAATGCATGGTATGGTCATAGGTCTATTAGACATCATGGTTGGTGTAAGTTAGTCTTGGTGCCTATTTGACCCTACAAGTAAAGTAAAGTAAAGATAAAATTGCCCATTGGAAAAGCTAAAGCTAAAGGGAAAAGCTTGAAGATTAAAATTCCAAATTGATTAGGAAAGTTTGCATTTTCTTCATACCTTGCATATGAAGAAGTGTAATCAAAAAATGTAGATTTGAATTGAGCATAATGATTTGGCAATTAGACTAGTAAATATAATATAGATTAAATACAAGGGCATACAAGAAGTACATATATGAATTAAGCCATTATACTTAAAAGTTTATTTGTATTTCAAAATACGCACTGTAAGTGGCTAGAGCATGCATAACAAATTGATGATACCCGGCAAATTGACCAAGATATTTGACCCAGCCACACACTAGGCAGGACTGGGACGCATACATTGAATCTATAATAAACATTATATTTTGGGATTGAGAAAATTGATCTTAGTAATTATCCTTGGGGTTTTTTTGTTAAAAAGAGATGTAAAAACGTTAAAAAAGTATTCCTAAGAACGAAACAAAGTGACCTTAGTCACGCATACGTTAACTACTTGACCTTTCTTTAGGAAATGACCCCCCTATACTAGTTTTCCCTAGGTTTTGTGAATGGACAAAATCTACATTACACTTGTAGACAAATAAAAAGCAATAATATTAAAAAAGTTTAAAACTAAAGTTGGATAGATTATATATTTTCTATGAATTTTCAAAGTCATGATTGGAAGAAACTTCAAAATGTTCAATAGGTGCAGTCCCATATTAAAAGCACCTCAAACAAGACCTCAAATCATTCACTAAAGCTTGTTACTTTTACAACTATGAAGTTCCATTTGTAAAGTAGGAGCTATTTGAAATGAATGATTTGAGGTCATACTAGTAATACTTCAATGGACACCTATTTGACAAGAATGGAGGGACAAATTGTGAAAGGCATTACTTTGTTACCTTAGCTTGTATCAATAACCCATTTACCAATCCACTATGACCATCTTAGGGAAGCCAACTTCTTTCTGACCATCCATCCATTTTTGCTAGTTAAGCTACTTTGTTTCCAATCAATTGTAGTTTAGGTGACAACTCACTCAAGACAAATATAGGGGAGGTGTACATTGAAAAACATACAATGATTAAGAGGTCCATTGGAAGCCACAATTATCACCTACATTAAAGCATGGTTGATTTTATAATCAACCTATGGTTGAAAATACAATTTCTTCTATTAAGACAACACGTTTGTTTTATTTTGTTTGTTTGTCACATTGAGATCTTCCGGACCATGTGTCCTCCGGTCGCGTGCTTGGTACCGTCGGAAAGCCCTCGGCGAGGAGGGGTGCATCGGCTTGGTTTCGTGGTGTTTGGATGTATGGTGTGAAAGTTATGCATTTTTGAGTGATTTTTTATTCTCAAAAATTAGAAAATTACTTTTACTTATATTTTGGTCACAATCTTGGTACCGTGGGAAAGCTCTTGGCAAGGAGGGGTGCATGGGCTTTGTTTTGTGGCATTCTGACTCACAATGAGAAAGTTATGCATTTTTTAATTGTTTTTGGTTCTAAAAAGTTAGAAAGTTACTTTTACTTTTGTTTTGATTGTGGCAATAGCATAGGGCACACTAGTAATCTATATTACAAGAATAAGTTGAACAAAATCTTCACAAAAAAATTCATGGTAATTTTATTTTTGAAGAAAAAAATATAAAAAAATATGAAATCCTTCTTAAATCTATTTTTGTAAATAAAGAATTTTTTTTCAGTCATCATACCCATACAACAAATATGCCAAATTGATTAACCCTTAAACATTAACGAGGACATTTGACATCCCTTCCCTAACAGGACATAAATGCAACTACTCATACTCAAAATTTTGTTGTGAAAAGCAAGAAGTCTTCTACAATAGTTTGACTTCCAATGAATGTTTTTATAGTTTTTTAAGTGAATGATTGACACGATAACCAAAGGGAGTCACCAGTCCGTCCTTGAAGGGTTAAGTGATCAGAAAGGGGTCGTCTACCTTCTTTTTGTTGTGTTGTGTGATGCCACATTTCTCGCAACATTCAGTAGCATGCACTGTCCTTGCCTAATTTCTACAGTAAGCTTAGCTTACATGGTGTGGAGCATGAAGAAAAGGCAGTGAGTGGGCATGAAGGCCACTGGAATACTGGATGTTAAGCTCTGATGGTCTGCAACTCTGCATGATGGGATACGTTGCACGTCTACAATAACTTTGTGTGCTAGTGCAATAACTTGCATGCTAGCTAGTGCCTGTGTGCAGACACATGTTAGGTACAGGATGTGAGAGATATTGAACTCACCTGCCAGGGATGAGACAAAGAATAGGTACGTGAATAACTTAAACTCCAACAACCCAGAGTCCAACATTTAATCCCAGCTCCCACCTGAGCACTTACCTTAAGTTATTGCATAAGGGTGCGGGTCCAACGAAAATTTTGACCTTGGAAGCTTATTATTTACTGCTGATAGAGGATTAAATTTGGCAGTTTTGAAACCTGAAGTTTATTCGAAGAAAACAACAAGAACAAATGGTGGGAAGCCAAGGACAAAGCCTTGGAGATGAAGAGCAATGGGAACCAACAACCAACCCAAAAGGAAAAAGCTACACAACGGATCCACAATTGGGTTTCCTCTACAAGTGCCAAGTGATAACCCTATCTTCGCAAGAGCCGAAGAATGGGGTTTGGAGCCAAATGTAGTCAAATTTATGGAAAAACTAAAGTTGACAAACTTGAATTCATATTTGAACTTTAAGACTTTGAATTTGTTGACAGAGGTTTGAGGAATAGGCTCCCCCCATTCCAAAATGATTGTCTGCAATTTTGCTGAGATTTTTTAAAGCTTGATCATATTGTGAAAAACTTAATTAAGAAAGGTCCCAAATTTTAAATCATTGAAATTAGTGAAGAACAATGCATGTGTTCATTGCAACCTTAATCAAATTAGCCACAAGGAAGTCTCCATATGACCTATTCAAAACAACCTTAAAAAACATGTCATTCAAAGTGAACAATCTTTTTAAGATGGAGGGAGTACAAAATTATCCAATTAAGGTAGAAAGAAAAAATTTCTACATTTATCTAGCAAGATGAAAATTTGGGAATTCAGTCTTTACTAGCAGTAAATGCTAGCCAAGTGCTACTATAAAATGAAGGCACCCATTACCAACCACCACCCCATCAACAATTAATAAATTTTAGGTGTTTGAAATTCAAGAGAAAATGGGGCTAATTTCCAAGCATTAGTTTTTTTATTTTCGACCATCAATTCCTCCATTCCTGTCACAACACATATCTTTGGAGTGTTTGGAGTGCCAAAATAAATAAAAAATAGTCTTTTACACGAGTAGTTTTGGAATAGTCTAGACATTGGATATAGGTCTAGACCAACTCTTGGCTTTCAAAATTCATGTTAACTTTAACTCATGCGATGAAATTATATTACCAAAAAATTTGCAATCCCCATCATTTCTATCAATGCACCTCCAAAAGTATTTGTTTTGCTTTGCACTACTTTAGATCATGTCTAGAATTGCTTATTTGACTAGTTATGGATACCTCTACCGTAGTAGTAATGTAGAAGAAGCTTTAGTGTGTACATATGATATGTATATATAAAATATTGGATTAGATTTCAAAATTCTAAAATGAATATGTTGAATAGTTTAGTATGATTTGAGACCTATAAATTTGAAAAAAAACTAAAATTAGACTTGACAAATGTCATTCTTTGAAATGAAATTTTAGTAAATTAAATTCATTTTTTAAAGTGAAAATAAAGTTTAATACAAAACACGTACTACTAGTATGGAATGCTTGGAATACAAAGGATTAAAACCCAAAAATAAGTATCCATTGTATCTAAGTGGTGCCAAAAATAGCTATATTTGGAATCAACCTTCCTTTCACAAAACAAAGGTTGTTCATTTTAGACAAGAATATATAAAGATGAGTTTATTAAAAAATCATAATTAGGCAAGGCTACCTTTACATAGATGTTCCTAAATTAGCTTTTTTTAAAGGGATTATTTCCATTCATATGGTAAAATTCTCAAGAGAGTAATAAGATTCTAAAAGTTTCTCTTCTATGATTTGGAAGTGAGATGTTATAAAAAATTTAGTTTTTAAAATTTGTATCTTGAAGTCAATCTAAAGAGTTGTTTTGAACTATGGTACAATTAGTTTTTGAAGTTAGTACACATTGTCACTCTTTAAACTATATAAATATTTGTGGAATGGAATTATGAAAATATATATTATACAAATGCTAATAATTTAAGAAAACTTGAATGAATGAAATTTGCAGTTTTGGTGCATGTAGTAGTGTGTAAATGGATGTAGACCTCATTATGTTGATTACATAATAAAAGGTTAAAAAATCTAAGAAACAACTTCATCAAATTTGTCACTTTCATATCTATACAAATTGAAACAATTTATTTATAAAACTTACGCAAATGTAACTTTTATTAAATGATAAATACATGACAATGAACTTTATGTAACTGGATTCAATACAACAAAGTTAGTTTACATCGTTGATAGTTGCTCTTGATGAACAACAACAAATTTATAGAAAAAATTATAATATTTATACAATTTTTAATCCATTCTTGGGATAAATAGTTGTTCCTTTTCACTTTGAAAAAAAATGTTACACTTCAAATACTTATAATTAGTTGAAACAAAAGTTTAAAACTAGAAAGAATACTATGATAATGACTTTTGTTTTTCATCACTCATCCTCAAAAGCCTTATAAAACATTCCATGTTTAAAAGATAAACTATAATTTTTATGTTTTGTTCTATTGCCTTTTTAATTTTAGTGTAAATGTGTAAAGTTTTCGTTCATATTAATCCTTCCAAACTGACAATCCATCTTAGCTAAAGATTAATAGTGTACTAACTAATGATTTTTGAATATAATAAGCTTGAAGACCTCATTTTTTTCAATTTTTGATTGTTACCTTACTTTTTTTTGCTTCTAAATGAAAATTTTGAATTCAAACCTTGACTCAAACTTTGATTCAAACTTTGAATCTCAATTCTATTTAAAAAAATTCAGTCATCTAATTTTAGAACATAAAAAAAAAAAAGATAGTTTTGATAGGAGGAGTTCAACAAATCACAAAATACAATGACTTTTCTAGATGAACTCACAAGAAGGTAGCAGCTTTTAGGAAGAGAAGTCCCAAGCCTACAGTATATACAAATCGATAGGATCTTGACCATGGGAATCCCCCGTTACACATTCCCAGCAACCTGACTTTTTCCTTACTCGACACGTGTGCCAATCATACCCCAACAAACTTGCTCACACTCTCGGCTCTTCATTACCTAGGGTACAAGAGTCACCAGAAAAAAACACTAAACAAAAGGACTGGCTCCACGAAGGCAGCAGCAGAGAAGGTGCAGAATTATTGGTGGGGCCAGAAACCCGAATTTCCTAGAAAGAAAGCCGAAGGAGCAGTTCACAACGAAAGGACCAAGGGAGTGTCCGTCGCCAGAACTCACTGATGGGACAAGTAAGTTATCGACGACCAGGCCCGATGCGATCGCCATTGCGATTGCGACGGCGATAGGCTGAATGAGAGCCTCCGCGTCGCCAGCATTCTTTTGGTGGCAATTTCAGCGAATTTGGTGCAGAATCGTGCAAGAACTCGGAGGTGGAGGCAGGGTTTGGTGAGGGGATGGCGTTACAACAGAGGACACTGGACGGTCGTTTGTGATGTGGGATGGTATGGACGCTGGCCGTGGGGAGGGAAGAGCCTCGGTATGGTGAGACGAGTGGCCGCGGGGTTTGCTTGGAAGGCAGAAGCGGAATTGGTGATGTTTCTGGTAGCTTGTGTGTGTTGATTTTTTGATGAGAGAGGACGCGGAGTCGGTTCAGCGGAGGTGTATGAGGGGGAGGAGTAGGAAAAATGACAAGTGCCATCGAGGCCCGGCATCGGTTGGACAAAACGTTATCGTCTTCTGCTTTGTCCGATACGGCTATTCTCAATAATCTTGTTCGCAAGCAGCTGCTCAAAACGAGTGCAGGTTATTTGGCAGGACATTCTTTTTTTCTTTTTCTTTTTTCCTTTTTTCTGCTGCTGTCGGCGTGATGTTGCGATCCTAATCTAGACTAGTTGAACATGACGGTGCTGGTAGCTTGCAATCGTGAAGCCTCTGTTTCGTGTTTCTTTTGTTTCTTGTCAGCATTACTAGATTGAGGTAAGGGGGTGAACGGTGGAGAATTTGCGTCATAGAAACTCGTCGTCACCGACTCGAGAGTGAATTTTTGGCAGTATGTTCTGGAGAATTTTTTTATTTTTTATTTTTTTTGATTGCCTTATCTTTCTGGCCTATTTAATTAGAAGTGTAACTTTCAATTGCTGGAAATATTGCTGTCACGGGCAAAGACACAATGGCTGCGTCTCATCTTGTTCTTACTACTTTTTAATCATATGCACGTAAGAGAGCAAATCGAATGTGTGAGCAGATCCAAGGGGAACTGTCTGTTTAGACAAGCTTCTGGGATTCCATATTCTAGATGATTGTCTCTGGTAGGATTTGAGTCGGTCTGGTGGTTTTCTTGGAAACTTTAATGGTGATCATCGAATGTTTGCACCGCAAGCATCCTCCTGTCTGTTTTTTCTTGTATACATCGACTGAATAGTTTTAAACTTGCTACATTGATTCAAACAGGGAAGTTAATAACTGATGAAGTTGTGGAAAGAAAGAGCAACCAGCTGCTGAAATTGTTGGATGACTTGAGGAGTGCTAAAGGAGAGAGGACGACGAAAGTTGTAGACGGAGAATGGAAGGTGAAGTCTCTCTGCCACCAGTCTCATTCTCGACACTTTTAGATGTCTACTGGCAGTTTGCTAGAGTCGCATATATTGGCGGACATGTTAATATTTGAGCCAATATTTGGAGGGATTCTTTAGATTTTTAGGTCCACATTTATCGAGATTCGCACTTTCAGTCTGCTGACATGATGGAGAACATCTTTGAATCTAACTCTAATCTACCGATTTGTACGAGCTCACTTCATTCTATCTTGACGGTCTGCATAGGGCTCTGTTGTGGCCTCTCCCTCCCGTGATCACTCCTCTTTTTCAATAGCTGTGCTTGTGTCCTGCTTTACTGCTCAGATGTGATTTATTTCGATATCTTGTAGTGCTGTCGTCTCTTCTGAATGGAATGTCGGACAAGTCCATATCCGAATGATCCTAACGATGACCTTAGTCAATCGGTTATGTACATTCTAATTTTTAACTTGCTGCTATGTCATTGCGTAGGTCAAGCAAGATACTCCACGGTTCCGGGTTATGTATCGAGAAGGGCCAGAAGGCGCTCCATACCACTCTCTATGCTTGGACGGCATAATTGATGGCCCTCTTTCACACGGTAATCACATTTTGGTTTGGAGACTACAGCCTCTTGTTTTACCTCGATCACTTTGCTCAAGGTTCTAAGGTATTCATGTTATTTCATTGAGTTTCTTGATCTCTATTTCAGAGTTAACAGTGCTACTTCCATCGTCGTTGGTGTTGCAGCTTTGTGCGTTGGATGCGAGGTGCCAATGTATAAAGAATGGTAAGGTTTGCGCAAGTGTGCTTATTCTGTGGTTGAAGTGTTTTCACTGTGAAACTATTTGACGACACTGAGTGCATGCTTAATACATTTTGCGGACCGTTTAAGGTAGATCAGCATGAATATTTTAGAAGTCGCTGACTGTTGGCCAGCAGTCAAGGACATTCGCATGACAAGCATGTTGGAGATGTTCTTTTTGTTCATATTTAGGTTGAGTACTTGCGCTGTTCAGTTCAGTTTTAATGATGGAAGGGTAACATACACGTTGAAGAATTGACGCAGAGATTCTTGCAGGTGGCCACTGTTTCACGCACCTACATTCAAGATCGTGGAGTCAAGGTGGCTTGAAAGAGACACAGTTAGTGGAGACTACTCTGTGCTGAGGTATAAGCTTGAATGCTAAATTATCAATATTAAATATTTCTCTTTCTAGTTTACAGAATTTGCAAATGCTTGTAAAGTTCCCAGTTGCATTCGTTGGGCGTTGTTCTATATTTTGAACGTGGGCTTGCCACGAAGCGAAAAATAGTGACGCATTTCACAAAATTACTTGTTTTCTGCTAAGGTGCTCTTGCAGTGGGTTGCTTGCTTACCGGCAATGTTCGAGCTGTTATTTGCTATCCTTCGTATTGTTCTAATTACAAATTTGGTGGGTGGCTACTTAATGAAGGTTCAAAGTACCATGGCCCTTTGCTATGCGCGAGGTGATTTTATCAGCATTTGAACTGGAGTACTTTGATGAAGGCCTCGTCGCTGTACTATATAACACGGTAAGATTTAGTAACATATTTTGCCCAAGTTGTTGTTGCTCTCAGAATACTTACACTTCTTCACAAATCCGTTTAGAATTTCACAGATTAGCTCGATTTTGAGATGTGTACACTGTTTGAGCTGAGCAGCTTTATTTGCTTCTAGTGTTTCTTGTTTCTGAGTGCGCTGATTAATGCAGGCGCCAGAAGTGCCAGATGTGAAGGTCGACGGAATTAGGAGTGATCAAATACCGGCATTGCAATCAAATGCAGTCCGCATGGATCTTAATGGTGGATTTGTACTTCAGAAAATTGGACACAACTGCAGTTTCTTTCGGTATATTTCATTTTGCATCTAACTGAACTCTGCTTGGGATGGACGAGTAGTGTTACAGACGGTTACAAAATTCTCAGATCATGATTTTTTCTGGTTTAGACAGTTATCACTCGTCAGTGAACTCGAAATGAACTTGTTAGATACTGAGTGATACAGTACAGTAATGAAGCTTAAGTGAAGAGCTCAGCAAGTAAAGTCAAGTGCCTCATTAAACAGATAGTGTATGGGAGCATCATTTTGACGGATGGGATTCGGGCGCTTATGAGTCAATGTTTTATTATTCATATTGTTTCTTTGGACGAATCCCTTGACTTTACAAGCAAAAAGTTTATTCCCGGGTGATTGGACTGTGTACAGGACTGTTGTGGATCTGGATATGAAGCTAGATCTTGTCCCTCCGTGGCTAATCAACTTTATGGCAAGGCAGCTTGCTGGCCATGGTTATAAGCTCTATCAGAAGGTGTGACGCCCCTATCCACTTCACCAATTTGCTAGTCAATTTTTCTAATCACGAAATAATGGTAAAAAATGTACTTATATTTATATCATAGAAGTCGGAAGATATCTAAAGAAATCTCAGTCATTCTCAATTGATGCTAGAGATATGGTACGTTAATGACTGCTGGGTTGATTTCGTTTGTAGATCATGCGTCCTGCGGATATCCTAGGACTGTTCTGACACTACAATGTTTGCACTTCTTAATAGTCTTCTGTGTTTTACTAGTCATTTAAACCTGAGGAAGGAACCGATTACATACGTTGTGAAATACTCTTTACTTGAATTTAGTTGTTGTTTCTTTGCGATGCATCTAGTCACTGAAGAGAACTGAAAATTGGCGTGTGCACGAATCCTGTTGCAGTTGAAAAATGTCTTATGCCTAGTTGTTTCTGTGTCCGTCAGGCGGTTACGGGAGTGAAAGGAAGCAAACTGGAGAAACTTGCCAATTCCGACCCTATGTATAAGCGGCTCCAAGTTCTTGATGATGCTTCGTTAAATACGTACGAGCCTACTCCAGTGGCCATGTCACCATCAAAGAAAGATATATCAGCAGGATTATATAAAGGCATGTACGAGCAAGAAGCAATTGACTCTCTGGAATCTGCCTTTAAGTCACAATCTGACGATGATTTGTCCAAGGGCCCCAAGAGGACTTCAGAGGATGTTTTTTTGGAAGAAAAGCAAGACACCGGTGCACCACTGAGCAGTCCCCATTCTCATATTGAGCCAATCTTAAATGGTTTGTCTAATGGTAAGCACGATTCAAATACCGGCGGGGCTGCACCCACTGCTGAAACAAATGATATACAAGTCGCCACTGCGTCAGTCGAGCTGCAAGAGCAGTTGAGTCCGATCTCCGAAGATGGACCTACGGACCCCGAGGTTATCTGGGCTCTTGAAATCCTCGAGAAATTTATAGCGCACTTTAATAGCCAAAAGGCCACTGCTCAAACTAGTGAAAATAGGGATACTGCTGGTGTAAATAATGATACTGCGGACAGTTCAGAATTTGTCTGCTCGACAGCAAAAGGGAAGGAAGTTCAAGTGAAGCATTCGCTGATTACAGTCGATGTCGATACAGCTAAGAGGGCTGGGTCTGACAAGATCATCGTGGATCAACAAATCATTCCACTCCCTCGTTCACATCAAGGAGGATTCCGTTTTTTTAGGTTTAGGAAAAGGCGTAAGGACAAGGAGAAAAAATCTACCAAGAGGCATGACCAATCTCCGGAAATGAATCTCAAACCAGGTTCATGAGATTTAGATCAGGTGAGACTTTCACTCGAATTTGCGGTCATAATTCTTACTATTGTACTTCAGCATTGGTAGATTCTAATAAGCAGATTCTACACTGTATAAAACTCTCCGGTGTCTTTTGAGAGTATTTGATCTACATATACTCGAAGTATATATATCTCAAGTCACGTAATATCTATGAATGACCACAGGTAGGGATTCATCGTTCCGCTAGACACAACGTCATGTGGATCAAGTTTTGCAGTAAATGCTGACATTACTCGAAAGTGCACTTAGTTCTAGATTAATAGCTTGTTACAATACAATTTTAGTTCATTAGCTGAATGTGTCTTATCAGAGTCACATTCCAGATAGATGACGAGCCCGTTGCAAGATACAATGTATTTGAGGTCCTATGATGAATGTGGCGCACATAGGAATAGATCATAATTTATTTTGAATTGCATAAGTTCTTAAGTTTGCTAAAGTTTATAAATAGTTTTGACTTTTTGTTGTTATTTGCATGCAAGGGAATGTAGATAAGGAATCGAGACCAAGTATTACCTTGAGACAATGATATATGCTGCAGCTTGTTTGATTGGAGCCAGTAAGATATGTTCCAAGTGATTCAAATTTACAGTTTCTATTCACATCAAATTTTTTATTTTAGTCCAAGGTTTGGGGTTTCGTCAAATCTCAAAACTTGTAGAGAGGAATTCAAATTATAGTGAATGAAATTTAGTACCGTAGTGGCCTAAACCAATTTTGATCTTAAAGAAGAGATACGGTATTGGAGGAGAATGATTGGAATCATTGTTCTGTTGCTTCCGGATTGTTTAAGTTAGGATTAGGTTAAGGTGTTTTTAACTTACATTGTGTACTTGTTATGTCCATTTTGGTGACAAATGTGTTGTAGCTTCAAAGCAATATGGTTAGTTGAATTCAGTTTGTTTGTTGAATTACATAATTTATAAGTATTGAGTTATTGTCAAAAAGTAGTGGAGCTTTGATACAACTTGTTTCAAAGACAACTTGAATTCAGATCTTCCGCTTAGTCTTAAGTGTAGCATGCTGCAACCAAATATGTTTTCTTCAGAACTCGATTTGGATTTGGATTTGTGATTGAGTTTTTTGCAACAATCGTTGTGGATACAATGTGGATGCAAGCTCCCTTGCTACAAGGTTGTTGGGACATCATCAAGATTTCACAAAAAAGAAAGAGGTACATTATGATGAAAAAGTATTCAATAATTTTTTTTTACAAGAATAGTTGGTAATAAAAACAATTGTATGCGTTAGTTTAGTTTCGATGAATGAAGATTTTATTGGTATTCATAACAATTATGTTTAGAGGGGTATTGGATATTTTACAACTTTAGAAGTGTTCGAACATTGTATACTACATTTGAAATCCATACCTCAAGACAGGATGTTTTGTTTTGTTTGTTTGTTTGTTTGTCATGTGCATTTCCTAGTTGTGTACTTGGTATCGTCGGAAAGCCCGCGGTGAGGAGGGGTGCACCGGCTTGGTTTTGTGGCGTTTGAATGTACAGTGTGAAAGTTATTCATTTTTGAGTTATTTTTTGTTCTAAAAAATTAGAAAATTATATTTTGGTCACAATCTTGGTATAATCGGAAAGTTCTCGATGAGGAGGGGTGCATGAGCTTTGTTTTGTAGGTTTCGACTCATGGTGAGAAAGTTATGCATTTTTGAATTGTTTTTGGTTAAAAAAAAATTAGAAAATAAGTTTTACTTTTGTTTTGACTATGACAACGAAAGTTATGCATTTTTGAATTGTTTTTGGTTCAAAAAAATTAGAAAATAAATTTTACTTTTGTTTTGACTATGGCAATGGTACATGGTATATTAGTAAACATTATGAAAGCCTCCCATAAATCTCATGTAGTAGAAAGCCTCCCATAAATTTCATGTAGTAAATATAATGTAGAATTCATATACATTCAATTGTTGAGAAATATTATATAGTTAGCCAAAGTCAATTTTTTTTATAGAAAATTGAATATTTCAATATGTGTGAGAGTAATCTCTTCTATTAAGACAGGTGATTTGTTTTGTTTTGTTTGTTTGTTTTGTTTTGTTTTGTTTGTCACGTTGAGATCTCCTGGACCGTGCGTCCCCCGGTCACGTGCTTAGTACCGTCGGAAAGCCCTTGGCGAGGAGGGGTGCATCGGCTTGGTTTCGTGGCATTCCGACGTATGGTGTGAAAGTTGTGCATTTTTGAGTTATTTTTGGTTCTAAAAAATAAAAAAATTACTTTTTCTCATATTTTGGTCGCGATTTTGGTACCGTTGGAAAGCCCTTGGCGAGGAGGGGTGCACCGGCTTGGCTTCGTAGCGTTTCGACTCACAGTATGAAAGTCATGGATTTTTGAGTTGTTTTTTATTTTTTTAAATTAAAAAATTACTTTTACTTTTGTTTTGATTGTGGCAACGCCACAAGGCACTCTAGTATGAATCTATAGTATCTCTTCTATTAAGACAGGTGGTTTGTTTTATTTTGTTTTGTTTTGTTTGTCACGTTGAGATCTCCCGGACCGTGCGTCCCTCGGTCGCGTGCTTGGTACTGTCGGAAAGCCCTCGGCGAGGAGGGGTGCACCGGCTTGGTTTCGCGGCGTTCGGATGTACGGTGTGGAAGTTGTGCATTTTCGAGTTATTTTTGGTTCTAAAAAATTACCTTTACTTATAGTTTGGTCACGATCTTGGTACCGTCGGAAAGCCCTTAGCGAGGAGGGGTGCACGAGCTTTGTTTCATGGCATTCCGACTCACAGTGAAAAAGTTATGGATTTTGAGTTGTTTTTGGTTCTAAAAAAATTATAAAATTACTTTTTCTTCTGTTTTGATTGTGGCAACGCCACAGGGCACTCTAGTCTATACATTAAGACAAGTGGTTTGTTTTGTTTGTTTGTTTTGTTTATTTTGTTTGTCACGTTGAGATCTCCCAGATTGTGCGTCCCCTAGTCGCATATTTGATACCGTCAGAAAGCCCTTAGTGAGGAGGGGTGCATCGGCTTGGTTTTGTAGCCTTCGGACATATGGTATGAAAGTTATGCATTTTCGAGTTGTTTTTGGTTCTAAAAATTTAGAAAATCACTTTTACTTTTGTTTTGGTCACAATCTTGGTACCGTTGGAAAGGAAGACATGGGCTTGGTTTTGTGGCATTTTGACTCACAGTAGAAAAGTTATGGATTTTTGAGTTATTTTTTGTTCTAAAAAAATTAGAAAATTAGTTTTATTTTTGTTTTGACTATGGCAACAGCACAAGGCACACTATACCTTAAATTTGACTACACTATACCTTAAATTTGACTGTTTGTTTTGTTTTGTTTTATTTTGTTTTGTCATGTTGAGATCTCTCAGACTATGCATCCCTCAGTCACGTGCTTGGTACCATTGGAAAGCCCTCAGCGAGGAGGGGTGCACCGGCTTAGTTTCATGGCATTCGGATGTACGATATGAAAGTTATTGAATTTTGAAGTTTTTATGAACTAAAAAATTAGAAAAATACTTTTACTTTTGTTTTGATTGCAACGGCACAAGTCATACTAGTATAAAAATATAATTATTTGAGATTTTAAAAAATTAATCTTTTATATTTTTGCTATAGTGTTTTTAAATTTTTTAAATTTTATTATATTTTTATCTTATAGAAATAGTATTTTTTAATATTCACTCCATTATAAAATATGTCTAAGACTTCTAAATCCTTATTTTAATTTTAACAATATGCTATGTGATGTTGTCACAACTATCTATAATAGCCACAAAAGTAATGGCTAATCTTTTAATAAATCTCTTTTCATGCCCATTTTTTTTATTTTTTAAAATTATCTATAGCATCAATATTTTATATTATATGTGATCAATTTTTTCTTAAAAATTTCTTTCAAAATAATTTAGTAAACTAGTAATAGTAAATGTAAAAATAAATTATTCACAAATAAAATTTAAAAATAAATAATATTAAAATTAATATTGACTCGATGTCAATATTAATATTAATATTGACTCATAATAGTCAAAGTATTCTATACCTTGTAAACCTATATCAAAGCCTAACCACTAAAATCAAAATCCTAGATTGCCAATATGAATCTAAAACTGAAATCAAAACAACTAAAATGAAAACCCTAGGATTTGTACCAAACCCCTATAATTTTGGTAATTGGGCTCCCAATTGGACTTTAGAGTCTGTTTCATAGTGATCACCAAACTAGGCCCAAATTAAAAGGTTGAACAATTGGGAATCAAGATTTAGGTCTATTCAACCCCACCCCTAGTGTTAAGTGGCTCTTAGTCTAAGGGCTTTTATGATTGCAACTTAATATATCTAATTAAATTAGTGGCACTTCAATTGTCAAAATAAGCATTTTAGTGTCTTCTACAATGGCTAGATTATGAAAATTTATACAATTGAATCAAATCATTAAATTGTAGTTGAAGGATGTTGCAAGTAGAATTTCAATTATTTATCATTCAAAAATATTTAATAGATTTTCAAAAGCAACGTGGAGCAAGCTCATACAATTGATCATACTCTCCCTAGGAAATAAGACAATGGAAACCTTCAAGTAACAAAAAGTAATGCATCAATAGCAACATCCTTCAATAACCACTTTGATCACCTACTTGAGTGTTAATCGAATGTAGATTATGGGCGATTTTAGGGGTGAGCAAGACATTTTCTAGTCTTGGGTTGAACATGGAAAAAATATCAAACTATGATGCATTTTAGAAATCTAACCCTATCAATGGAGTTGGCGTGAATGCTTGGGACTTTGCAATAAATGCATGACAAATTCTACATTGATTTCCATTTTGATTTGAACGTTTTCAACTAGTATTTCACCTATTTTTTCAACTCCAAAACCACATGCTAGCACAAAGTGTCTTGATTCTTGTCAATGCACTTAGTTTCCAAATTCCTCACACCCGTCCCCTTTTGTACATATCCAAATTCATTCTAAAACTCTAGCTACCAATGAAAAGTGTCAATTTCACCCAAAAAGTAGTCGAGCAGTCCTCAATGGGTTAAATGGGAAATTGACAATTTCACAAATAGATTTGGTTTGCAATTAGGTTAAAATTAAAATTTTATTACAAATACCTAGAATTTTAAGGTATTACTACCATACAACAATATTGTTTCATTTTATCCCTTAAAAATAAAATATTCATTTTTTAACAACATATGTATCCAAACTCAACATGCATAATTTTTTTAATCCATCCAAATGTTTTTAAATTCTCCTATTTTTGAAAAAACAACTTTACAAATATTATATCGATTAGAATCCACAAGACAATATATTTCACTTACAACTAATCTATTTTCTAATTTAAAACATGCCCCTTAAAACAATTGATTTGTCATGTAAATAAAGATCTTAGCATACAATAGATCGAGTGTCATAACCAACATAAAATATGCAATCAAAACTAAACATGAATGCATAACAAACACACCCTCAAATGTCAAGTCAAAGAGCTCTCTCCACCTAAACATTGTTATAATTTGATGTGGAATGGTCCCAATGTCATTTTACGTGCCACAATAAATATAAACCAATTAAAAATGTTATCATGACACTTAATTCACTAATATGACACTTAAATTTAAGACTATGGATTTAAAATGTGGCATCCTTATCTCCTTAGATAACCAAATTCTACCCAATTTACCTTGAGTATTAGTACATTAAAAAAACAAAATTGCAAGTTCTCAATGCACACATTGATTTTGTGTGAACAAAAGGTGCATAAGGTAGGGACATGTAAGAATGCCAATTTTTCTATTGTGCATATTTTTTATTATTAGAATATTCAACAACAATGATATTTTAATTGCCCGGAGGTGTGCTTAGTTCTACTACAACATACCACATGCAAACAAGTGGTTTCTAATAAACTATAATTTTAACTTCAAATTTTGAGAATTGTTTACTAATGACTATAGGATTCTACTCCCAAAATTTCAAACTCAAATAAAATATAGAATGATTTCTAGAAGAGGTTAAAAATGCACTAAAATGGCATGTTTTTCTAACTCAAATATTTTTAAAGAATGTTTTTTTAGATGACCATTACATCAATATATTCAATTCAAAATGAGCTTTCAATAGAGAGTTATTTTTAGGAATTTTTTGTTCTTTTTTTAGACAATTTTTTCTTATATAATATAGTGGCATGAAAGTTATTTTTCAATTCTACAGTGTATCTTTTTACTTCAAAAATTTGTAACTAATTATTATTAACAAATAAAAATATCAATAATTCAAAACATAAACTTTCAAAGTTGAAAATTTTATTCATATTTTTTTTTTTGCAATTTTAACACCTTCATGATCAAACATTATAATCTTTCAATCCATTAGTGATATTATTGTGTTTTCATTTTATTTAAAATTCAAGAAGTATATGGGGGGTCCAAAGTTTTATTCACACACTAACATCAAAAAAGGGGGAGTGCATCCCTTGAGTTTAATTGACAAATGAAAGGAGATTTCAATGCGTTATTTAAAAAAGTTATGAGGGATCAAAGTTTTCTTTAGTAGATGTTTTAAAATTGTTTTTTCAACTATACCTACATATTGATGTAGGAGATGTGCAATTTAAGAAGATCTATTCAAGTAGCACTATTGGGCAACAAGTATATTTGGGTGTCTCTACCTTAAATATACTAGTTGTAGAATTTGCCTTAATTTTGTTTTCAAATATTCTTTAGTAAATACCTTAAAAAGGTTTGGGATAATTAGGTCTAAAACAAAATTAGAGCATCCCACCTTTCTTTGAAAAAAACATTAGTGCTAGCCATTGGAAAAAACATAAGATAAACAATTTCATTTTCCTAAAATGCAGATTTAAAATCAAAGTTTCAAACAAATAGTACATTTTCTAAAATAAATTTTAAAATTTCTAAAAAATCTCTTTCAAATAAAGTATACAAAATAACCAAGCTATACCTTAGATGTGTTTGTTTGTTTTGTTTGTTATGGTGAGATTTCTAAAACTATGCATCCCTAGGGTGGTGTTTTTGATACCGTTGGAAAGCTCTTTGCGAGGAGGTGTGCATAGACTTTGATTGGTGGCATTCCAACTCACAATCGAAAAGATATTGAATTTCAAAAAATCTATGAACTATTAAAAAGCAACTATATCATGAAAAAATGATCAATCCAAAATAGAGAAATGCAGATATTCACTGTTATTTTTTTTGGCTCAAACCTCTTCTCTGAAACTGCCTTGACCGAAGTTGAGTGGCAATAATACGATAAATGATAAGCTCCTTTTGGGTTGTTCTACTTTTGTCCCTTCTCATGCTTTTCTCGAAAAGCTCCGGGGTGGGTGCGTGCTTGTGGGTTTGTATATCATACACAACACCAGCTCCACTTATGGCACTGAAGGACAACGACACAATTGCACAGTACTTGATGTACCACTGCAATGATATCTTACTGCAAACGTGCCAATCAGATTCTCCATTCACAGCCATGATTTTTTTAAAAAGAAAATTCTATGAACTTTTGTTTCCATGTGAGTGCTTCATAACCGAAATGAAATTTTTGTTGAATTTCCTATTTAGGTTGTTATTCCTTCAGCTCTCTCCTTCAGATGCCAAGCTCATTGTTGGGTCAGACACAGCAATTCACGGGGCCAGTACTTGTCCTCGTTGTTGAAATGCCTGCAGTGTGGACAAGTCTTGGGCGGTGGCAGGGCAGGGCAGGGGAACAAGTGTTGAATAGAATTGGAGAAAGAAGTTGCACTGAACTTGACCAATAAGTTAGAACTAATCTAAGGTGCACAACCCCCAAAACACCACTCAGTTTTGTTACTGTGCCTAGTCACTATCATTAGAATGGTGTAATTTTCATTCGTTTTCTTCTTGGCCAGTGAAAGGAGGTTCCAACGCACCAAAGAGCACAGCATTTGGATACCATATGCAAAAGTTATGAAGGGTCAAAACTTTTTAAGGTAGAGGTTCTGAAATCGTTTCTTCCAGACAGGTAGTTGTACACATTGGTTTCGGAGACGTACAGAGAGTGATGATGGTGGTTTGGGGTCAGTGACACATCTGGGGTGGGGTGCCCACCTCAGACTGAACTGCGGTGCCTAATTTTATATATGAAAAATTTCAAGCTTCTCTCCTGTCAAATACTGTGAGCAGTAACTTAGCAAAGAAATGAGATTCTTGCCCAAGAATTAGGGTTGCCACAGAATTTATTTCCATGACAGAAACTCAGGCTCCCTCTTCTTCTTGTAAGTTATGTGGAGCCAGCGTCAATCAAGAGTCGGTGGATGGGGTCAAGAGCTTGAATCCGGGATGTTATGGAAGGGCCGACCTGCATCTGTCATGACCTGTTCATGAGAGTGATGAAACCCAAAAGAAAGTTTTGAAAAGAGGATGACTTGCATGGGAAGGCTCACTCCATTCCAAAGCATTGCAAGAGTCCACCATTGTTGTTGTGTTGTGACTGAGAACTATTCATGAGCAGGAGACAGAAATTTTAAGGAATCGAGGTCAACAACAGGGGTGCCATGTTGCTATGCAACGCTGTTTGTTGTCGGCTGTTTGTTTTGGGGAAAAAAAACAGATTTGGCTTTGCTCAAAGTTAGCTGGTGGAATTCAGGGGAAAAAACCCAATTGCAATTTGAAAACATCTTTAAAAAGACTCTGCGTAGAGTAAAAATAGAGAAAATGACTAGACTTGGTACTTGGAAAACTAGTTTGATATGGGAACTAGTTAAAAGGAAATTGTTGAGAAAATTGAGAAAATATCCCTAATAATGGTTCTTTATGTCCCCAAAGAAGAAGGTGAGATGCTCACACACCATTCTATTATTTTTCCAATTACGTTCTCTATCTGAAACTAAACAACATTTTAGCTTACAAATCTTAAACAAGCATGTATGTATATGTGTGTGTTTATATATAGGGGGGATATGCAATTGGAAAAGGGCAATATAATGGAGAGACATGGCTCATTGCAAAATGGATGATTATCTAGTGCCTTATGGTGAATCTCCTTACATTATTGTCGAAATTCTCACAAACATTCTTATTTACTAAATATGTTTTCATGACAGGTTTTCAATTGCACCAAATTGAACATTTCATTCTTTTCTTGAAAAAATTTAATTCTTATTCCTTGGCAATAGGCTATGTTTTTATTTTTTGCAAGAACTGCTCATTTGATTTACTCAAGATAAACAATGTTACATGAAGGAATGTCAATAGAACACTTTTGTCAAGCATGTAAAATATCGACATTACTACTTTTCAGAAATTACTCAACATGTTTTTACTAATAGCATAATTTGGCACATTCAAAAGAACTAACTAATATTATAATAGATGAAAAAATAAGTCAAGAAAAGAAAAGAAACCGATAATAACATTCTTGAAACTTTCTTGAAAACTACATTTTTGGCTACCCAAACTTATAATCAAACATCATTTTTGAAAATGTCTAAAGAAGAAATACAGTTCATACTTTTCTTGTATAAATCAGCTATATTCATGCTTTTCTCCTACATTTAGTACTCTATTAAATATTACAAACAAAACAGATACATCCATTGAAATTTCAAGAATCTTTGACACAGTGCACAACACATACAATTGTATAAAAACAAAACAAAACAAAGCAACTAGAAGATGAATTTTCTACAAGGAAATTATATGATATGCAATGCCAATTTCATAGCACAATAGTATTTATCAAAGTATGACATGAAGTTTCTTGCAAGTGAAGAGGTATCTCAACATTATGGTAGGATTCAATTGCTTCAACAAGAAATTTAATGTTATTTAGAAAGTTTCAAAGAAAAAAGCTGAAATTGTATGTCATTAGATATGCCTCAAATACAAACAAAAGGGTGCTATGTGGTATAGACATCCTCAAATTTGTACCTTCAAAATTTTTAAGCACAAATATTTTTTGAAGCTTGGAAGCTTCAATTCCTTAATCTTCAAACAACTTCAACCTATACTCCCTCTAGTAAAACCTTACATATTATAATTATTGGAAATATAGTAAAAAGTCACCCAAAAGGCTTGTTGTGAGGTTTAAAAGTTTAAAGATAATGTTCTCCATATCTTTGCATTAATTTATTTTAAAACTTGTCAAGTTTTTTCTAAACTCACATTCAAGTATTTTTCTTGGACAATTTGTTTTTACAACTTTGGTATAATTTGATCATTATACTCTTGAGGTTGAGCATGATCTTCAAAGAAGTTTGAGAAGTTTTATGCAATTCATTCTTCTTTGAGTTCCTTTATATTTTAGTATTTAGGTGACCACTAGACAATCATTGTGGGTTTGGAAATCAAGTTTGTGTAAAATCCAAAAACAAATTGGATTTTGAAGTATAATGTTCATAAAAAATTAGATTATGCTTTGGACATACTAAACTTTTAACCACATGGTTGTATAAAGGCCCTTGCCTTCTATTAGTACATTGTCATAAAAAAGAAATTGATCAATAATATAAAAATAAAATAAAATAATTTAAAATTTAAAATAAAATAAAATATTATACACATTGTTATAGTTGAAAAAATACAAAAGACAAAATAAGGATAAACATCAAACAATATATAATATTCTTATTGCATGAAATACCTATTACTTTTGTGACAAATGAAGGTAGTACCAGAATTGCTAATAAGTTTTTGAACCAAAAATAAAGAAATATAATAAAATATTAAAAATTGATCCAATAATATTCAAATTTAAGTCCAAAAATTCCTCCAAAAGTTATCACAAGAATCTACTTGTAGAAAATTGGTCTAATAATATTCAAATTTAAGTCCAAAATTTTTCTCCAAAAGTTATGCACAAAAATTTACTTGTAGAAAATTTCAAGAAAATATTTACTTTAATATTTATATTTTAGAGAGTATAAAATATTTTAATAATTGAACTAAATTTGGTAATGTTTCCAACATAAAATGGTCCATCCTTTTTAATCAATTATCATCCCCTTAAAATATTGTATAGTTGTTTGCAAAAATCTCTAAAATTAGGACAAACAACAAAACTTTCTTTCACTAATAGTATAGAGAGCAAGGGAACCATTGTTAATATTTGATATTTATTTACATAAATATTATAATTAAAATATGGATATCATACAAGACAAATAGTACCTATTTGTTACATACAACAACTTTTTTATAATGGAAAATTTCTCATAAGTCATATTGATCATTCATATGTTTAAAAACATATTGTCTTTGAAAGATATTTTTAGCACCGGTACATGCATTTTAAAATATTAAATAGCTAAATACAAGTAATTGTCACATCTTTCTAAAGTTGTTAAGTGCATTAAACATTAGTGGTAATTTTTAATTCTAATTATGATAAATTTAAAAATTTATGTTTCATTTTTTGAAGTTGTTTTTGAAGGTCTATTTTTTAATTTGAAATATAGTTTATGAAGTAAATCATATTTATATTCTTTGAACTACAAATTATTTGCAAAGAAAAAATATTTAAATTTTATATTATATATAAATATTAGATAGCTTACATTAAATGTTCCAAATGTATAGATGGATGGATAAACAAATTTATATATGTACAAAGAATGTTTGCATTCATTCATTGTTTCAAATTTGAAACCTCAATCTTAAAGGGATTAAATCTCATCTATAGGTGCAAAAAATACATTTTTGTTTCCATCCAAAAGTCAACCCATTTTTTACCATTGTCAATTGGCTATAGTAGCTAGTATATAAATCCAAATAAATAAATACTAAAATAGGATGTAAATAACAAACCTTCCCGCAATTTGATCTAACCTTTAACTCCTAAATGTCTAGATTCTTCTCCAGGTTGATGATTTGGAGAAAATCATTGTACAGTGCTATTTGGAAGAATATTTTAGAAGTGATATACAAATGGAAGTTGTAGATTTTGAATTTTAGATTCCATCTATACAATTAGATTCACCAATGCTATCACCAATATTTTTCTATAAATTTGGAAAAAAGATTTTCAAAATTCCTTCAAAATTTGATTACAAGCAAAATATTATCATTTTTTGAGCAAAACTTATTGGAATGGATTCAAAATGAGGTTCTCTTGATATGGTAATTTTTTGAAATTTTTGTGTTCTTTACATCTATGACCTCATTTTTGCAAATCTAGTTTTGAACTAGAGTCAATGCAATTTGACCACTTGACACACTTCCACATTTATAATTTTAGAAAAATTTATATTCTAATAACACCAAATCCAACCATTAGATAAGACAAAAACTTGATAAAGTATCACCAAAAATTAGGATGACTTTCATCCAAGCAGAAATGAGACAAAAACAAGAACTTCACTCTATTCATTGTCCAAAAAATGGATGTCGAAGCGCTCTAGGATTAAACTTCACATAGGCATCACAAAGTTTAGACCCTACGGTTTGTCAACAGTTATCATGTAGTTATCATTGTTTCATGGATTCACACATTAATTACAATTTATTGTATTATTACAATGCATTACTTTGCATCGTTACGATGTAGTTGGAAGTAATGCATTGTAATGATGCAATAAATTGTAATTAACATGTGAATCCATGAAACAATGATAACCACATGATAACTATTGACAAACCATAGGGTTTAAACTTTGTGATGAGTGTTATATCTCTCTATATAAGAAAAAGTTGATGTTGGATTGTAATTTCAAAATAGACTAGTGTGCCTTGTGCCATTGCCACATTCAAGAGAAAATTAAAAGTATTTTTCTAATTAAAAAGAAAAGAAAACTAAAAAATACATAACTTTCCCATTGTATGTGCAAAGATGACAAAACCAAGCTTGTGCACCCCTCCTCGTTGAGGGCTTTCCAATAGTACCAAGCACGCAACTGGGGACATTCAGTCGGGAGATCTCGCTATATCAAACAAAACAAAACAAACAAATTGAATGGATGGATCTCTGCATCTACAAATGTAATAGCAAGGCACAAATTTTCTAAATAATAGAAGTTGCAAAATAAGCAAAAAATTAAATAGTAGTACAAATTAGGTTGTTATAGTCATAGAAATAGATTTGCAAACTTTCAATCCTAAATGCCTAAGTCTTTATTTAAGCTTAATATAAAAGTATGTTTTAAAATTGAAGTAAAATATAAAGCTTTGATAGGTTGTTACAATTTTTGTTTTATTTTAATGGATGGATTTTTAAAAATAAATTATAAACAACATTGGAAAAGTAATAAAATAGTATCTTGTTTAGATTGAAAAATTAATCAAAATGTTTGATCATGAAGACGTTGCAAGGGAATTTGCATTTTTGAAAGTAATTCTAAATCTTCAATCCTCTATTTATAGTCAAATGTAAAATTATGGTCATGGAAAATGTATGAAGTAGTAGAGGAAATAATCCTACATCCTAAATGAATTCAAAATGTCATAATTTTTCAAAGATCTAAAGTATTTAAAGCTATCTCCACGATCTCTCTTTTAAAAGCTTGAAGCATTTATGCTCTATTAGGTAATTTGTTGCACCTTAAATTCAAATGTGAGCATAACTTTTGGCTTAATAAGTAAACGCATTTGGAATTAACATTAGAAGCATTTCATACATTTTTAAATTTTAAAGAAATTTGCCTTTCTCAATTTTTGAATAATATCAAGTAGCCCAAACACTCCACTAGGATTCTCCATTAGGATTGTACATGCATGTTGAGGTCTCGAAAGGCTTTTAAAAAAATATTAAATTGCTTGTCTTCCATGTGGGTGTAAAGAAAGCTATCTTATACTCTCATTTCTAAACATTCAACAAGAACACCCTTTCACCATTCCATTGGTGAAATTTCATCTCCATAAATTTGTTAAAAATATCTTATTCCATATATATTTAAATATTGAGACATCTATTTTTTCTCAAATTTTCCATTAATTTATTTTGTATATAATTATTGAAGTTTTTTTTCAAATGCCCCAAATTTGGGGAATACAATATTAAATTGCTCTATTATTTTTTATTATATTAAAGTATATTGTATTGTATGAATTGTATTGTATTTCATTTTCTTTTTAGATTTTTTTCAAAAGCTTAAGTATTCCTATTGATATTCCTTAAAATGGCCCAAATGCAACAAAATCACTAAGTATTTCATACTTTCACTCAAAGGATTTTAGCAATGACATACAACATACTAATTATTGTATATGGAAAGCATTTAAGACTTTAAATACATAAATTCTAAAGGATCATTGTATTTTTGGTATATAACTGATAATTCATATACATATTTATGATCTCAAATTTTGGGGCAATTTTTCAATGCTTCTTTAAGATAAGAAAATAAATTAGCTTTGTGGTGTGCTTTTCAAATTTCAAGTGGTATTTGAAAGCAAGGGCTATGACAACTATACTAGAAATTGGTTTGAACCTATCCAAGCCCCCATTTTTTTAAGACTTTGTATTTCATAGAGTGTATTTATACCTAAATGGAAAGTTATGATTAATTGCATTAAATTAATTAGTAATGAGAAGTTTTTATGATTGGTTTTGAGGGCAATTAAAATATTTTTTCTAAAAACATATAATATGTAATTTGTGTCTTAATACAATTTTGACAATATTCAACAAATGAAGGTTTATAGGGTTAGATTCCTTGTTAGAACCATCCCACCATTAGGATTGTCATGTTTCAATTCTATTTTAGAACTATTAAAGATTAAGTTTGCCTTCCTTCTTGTACCTATTTCTACTAAAAAAAACTCTTTAAAGAACATAAATTAAGTTTATTTTATATTTATTTGCTTATTGGAATTTTTTCCTTCTCTAAAATTTAATTTTGTAATATTTGATTTTTGTAATTCAATATTTATAGTACAAATTTTTTAAATTAGGAGCATTCAACCTCTAATGATGTAGGTGTAATGTTTTTGAATGTCTAATACCTTGCAATTAATATGATCAAAGTTTTTGAAAAACTTCTACAAATATTCATACTATTTAAGTTGTAGATCATATGGGATTTTTTCCATTACATCTTTATGCTCATAAAATAGAATTTTTTTACCAAATATAGTCATAGAATTTTAGGATTTAAATAATTATTTTTTACAACATTGATAATTTTGATCATTTCAACTTATGCTAGCTAAATTCAATTATAAAAAATAAAAAATAGTATTTTCTAATCTTTTTTCAAAATTGAATACCTTCAAATTGAATTGGTAGTTATTGTAGGTTAGTTTTATAATTTTGTACATATTGATAATATAAATAAATTAAACTCAATATGTTTTTTATTAAATTTTTTACATAAATTATTTTGAAGATGTAAAAGAAAATATAATTTTGGCAAATATAATGTTGGCAAACATAATGGCACATCAAATTTTGTATAAAATCAATAGGTTTAAAGCTCTGGTATATCAATCCTACTACACATTATGAAACTTATAGGAATAGTTAGGATTTAATAAATTTAATAAATGCAAAGCTAATTTGTGATATTTCATGAAGTTCTATAATTTCAATAACTAGATTCTTGAATACCTTGAAGGGTAGTTTAAACTTTTAAAAAATGTACAAGGTACTTCATAAAGGGGAGCTTAGAAGAAAATTTTAGAAATGATTTTAAAATAAATACAATAAACTACAACTCATAGATCATGTCCATGTAGTTGGATTTTCCATCGGACTAACCAATATTTATAGATAAGATATGAAACTCAAATTAAATGTGTTCCTAAAATCAATTGTACATTAATAACAAGTATTTATTTATATGGTTCTTTTTGCTACAAATTTATAATGTAAACTAATAATTCAAAAAAATATTTATAAAATTACTATTTGACTTATTCATTGAATTCAAATTTGGATAAGTGAAATAATAGGATTATTATTTTTAGATTATTTTAAAATTTTCTTAAGATTATTATTTGATGGTTCTAAATTCATTGAAGTCAAATTGGAATGGCCATTTTTGAATTGAAAAAATTACTTTTTGAAATGATACATATTGTCTTGGGTTCTTTAGGTTGTATGGTACTTGCAAAAATAACTTTTGAAAATTTATGCTGAATTGTTTTTTGGTAAATAATAAACTAACTTAGAAAAATGGATGCATCAATTTGTACTTTGCTAAAAAAATACAATGGTGTTTGCAAGGATGAGATTGTCTTCAATTGAATCCTTGGTAATTTAAGATTCATCATTTGCATTTTGACATCAATGAATTGATCATAAAATTATGAATTTCATTTTAAAATTCTAAATATCCTAATATCAATGAGCATATATGGTACCTTTAGAAATATGCCCTATTAATATATCACGGTGCTCCAAAGCCTCATTTCTACAATAAATGTTAATTAAATTAATACAAGATTTAGATTAGTGCAAAAACTCCTCACATTAATTTGGATGAATGTGGTTTAATTTGGGTAAAAAATTGAATGAATATTGGGTGAAGGTTAGATGAGTGCAAATGAAACTTAGATGGATTGTTGCAAGGATTGTTGGATGTTACAAAGTATTTAAATGACAATTACCTAATTAAGGTAGTAGAAAGATAGTGTGAACCACATTACATTGATTTTATCTAATGTACTATGAATTTTTGTATGAGTTCACCTTTCAAATTTGCATATTTCACAAATTAGGGCAAGTTATTATTATTATTATTATTATTATTATTATTATTATTATTATTATTATTATTATAATAGGACACACCTAATTGAATGTTTTGGTGTAGAGATAAATAATTTGTATTTCTAATTTTTATTTTCCCACTACTATCCAATAAACTTTGATGCAAGGCTCTCAAACAAACAAACAAACTCTCAATTTGATTCAACCTCAAAAAAGCCCAGAATAATTTTTTTTCAAAATTTTGTTATATGATAACTACTTTAATCCTATAATTTCCAAAATTCTTCTTCCCAAAATTTAACAAACCCAAGTTCACTATATTGATTTTTACTAGTATTGAGGGAGGAAATTAGTGTCATGCACAATATCTATTTATTTTTGAAATTGATACCATACAATAATATTCAATCTCCACTAATTCAAAATAGTGTGACTTGGGTAAATCACACGCACTGTTACAACAAATCAGTGTACTCGACGAGGAGAAACAGAATGTAGAAGCTGCGTGAGCCAGCAGCTCTAAATTCAAAATGCAAATGGGCCCGGGGCGGGCAGGCAGGGCCCAGCCAGCACAAATTCAAACAAAGACGAGAACTTAGTAACTTCACCACTCACCAACTGAACACTGCCGGCCTGCTCCGGTCCGTTTGCTACGCTGCCCGTGTTACGTCCCGTTGGAAGGTGAGCGCCGCACGCTCCTCTTTACCATTCTCTCTTTTCCTTTCTGCTCCTTCTTTCACCCTCTGTGCCCCTGCTCCCCTCTTTTTTCTTTCTGCTCCTTCCTTCCTTGCCTCCCCTCTTTTTCTTTCTGCTCCTTGCTTCACTGACTTTGCTCCTGGCTCCTGTCATTTGCGAAGCTTTGCCAAGGAGGACGAGGGACGAACCTCACGCTCAACAACGGAGCTAATCATAGCTGCGCACAAGCCGACGCCGCTCTTCATTTCTCTTTCTCGCTCTGTTCCCCTTTCTTTCACACCATCAGAGCTTTACTTGCTCTCCCTCGCTCTCGCCCTTGCTCTGTGCTTGCCATTGTCATTACTCTCGCCACTCATTTCACGCTTCCAGCTCAACGGGAGTGTGTACGTTTCTGCACTAGATTGGACCAGCGCTCAGCCTCGCAGAGCCTCTTTTGCAACTCTCTTTAATCGCTTTCTGGTGTTAGGATCCGCGGGAGCCTGGATCTTCTTGTTTAGGGAGGGAAAGGGTTGTTTGGCTTGCGAGGGATGGGGACTGGGAGGTGAGGATCGAGCGCAGGGTTTTGGATTGAGGTTTCATAGGAGTTTTGGGGACCGTGCCGAGTTGGATCTGAGGTACGCGCGCTGGAATGTGTCAGAGGTGAATTTGTGCGGCTTCGTTGGCTGTGTTGCCTTTTGAAGGGGCAGCCGCGTCGGTGGAGTTGTTACCACAATGTCGGAAGATGAGAAGCTCCTCAAGGAGGCCAAGAAGATGGCCTGGGAGGATAGGCTGGCGCATAAGAATTGGAAAGTGAGGAATGACGCCAATATCGACATTGCGGGAGTGTGCGACGGCATCATGGATCCCAAAGATCCTCGCCTCAGAGAATTTGGTAATGCTTTTCGTTTTGTTTGTGCTTCCCTGTGGCGGGATGTGGTTTTGAGGTGATGATATCGAAAATTTCAAAAGTAGGCTTTCTTGATGGCGCTCGATTAGCTGCGAATTGGACGTGTGGAATTTTAAATGCGTTCTCCTGGTTTCTGCCGGGGACTTGGCTTGTTGAGGAGGCTTTTACCTTTTGTCAAAACCCCTGGGGAGTTTTAAAGGACCGTTGGACTTCAGAGCGTGTCCAGTTCGAGATGGAATGGACAGTAACGGACTGTGATAATTGTAATGAGCAGTAATGGTCTTGTTTCTGCCTTTGATATCGGGTGGATTGAGTATCTACCCAATTTCCGAGTGAAGCGTACTTTAATGGCAGTCAGGAACTGCACTGTAGGTATTACGATTGAGCATCAGGTGGTGATGCAATGCCTCCGGGGGTGATATATATATGTGGAGATTAAGCTCCTACTGGGAGATTAGTGCTGTGGTTGAGCAGGTAGGCTGCTCTTGGACTGTGGAGTTGTCAATCGTAGCCTAGATGAGGATCAACGGTGGTTTATTCTGTATTCTCGAGCTGTTCTCGTTCTAGGTCAGGGTGTGACTGGTGGCGTGTTAGGGTGTTGAGTGAAGCATGAATGTTTTGTTTTCATTCAAGTGCTTGTCCTGATTTTAGACAGTATACTGGAGATATGAAAATTTCAGCGGAAAAAACTGGAATGGTGATCGTAGTTGCCGTGTGTATTCTGGGGAATTGTTCAGTTCCAGGTTGTAGCATCACCGTTGCAGTCCACCTCTTTTTCTGAGGTACTTGAACTGCAAAATAGCTTAATATGAGAGAATGATTTTATCTCATAGTTGACGGTAATCTAGTGTTGGAATAGGTTTTCACCCTTGGCTCTGGCCGTGGTTGCTGGAGCGATCTGATTCCTATTGTTTCCAATTTCATCGGAGTTGAATTGTGTCTGTTATGACTTAGACTTTCAGTTTCAAGCTCGTCTGGCGATTCTTTAGCTTTTAATCTTTTCTGACCTTTTAGCGATTAGAGCATATTCATTTTGCAGTAGGAATTAGGGCGAAATTGCATTAATGTGTAGTGTAGAGAGGCAAGTGAAGAGAGGTTTAGGTTTGACTTCTATCAGGACGTGTTTTCTCAGCTTTTCATGATTTTGAATCGATTTTGTAAGAGCTAGTGAAGTTCGAAAAGGAAATTGTACTTGAGTTCTCTTAGGTTTTGCATTCACAAATTCAGCCAGCTACAGTACTAGGAAACTCTTCGCCTTACTTAGCTCGTCCGTTACTATCGTACTGTGATTCTTGGTAGTCTACATCTCATTACATCACGAATGACGGCTGTTATATTGAATATTTGCTGAAAGAGGTCGTGTTTATTATCATCTGGTGAAAGACTAACGATTTGTCTTCTGATGGTACTCTGCAATTATCGAAATTTGATGACAGCGCTACTTACTCTTCGAATTTGTCTTGTGTCGTTAAACTGTTCGTCCTCAGATTCAACCCAAATCTTTAGAGAATTCGCTGTTTATCGTCAGTCTTTCGGAAGCTTTTCGTCTCTTGATCGTCAATTTACCGTGATATTTTTAATGGCGCAGGTCCTCTGTTCAAGAAAGCAGTGGCTGACTCGAATGCACCATGTCAAGAGAAGGCTTTGGATGCACTCATAGCATACTTACGCGCAGCTGATACGGATGCCAGCAGGCACGTGTCTCTATACTCCTTGTAGTGTGTTCAGTAGAATATGGACGACTAGAACACGGTTCGTTTTTATGATAATATGATTCATATGATACCGAAGTCGTGTAGCTTGTTCAATAGATATTGAGTTCTTAAGTAGTTTAGAGGAGTTTTTCTGGTGGACCAGTAGAGTATTATGATTAGCCTTGTCAATTTTGTATTTTTGGTTAGTTTCATGCTGGTTGAATTCTTTTCCTTGCCCGGTGCAGGCTGCCTTTCTTTTATTAGCAACCAGGCAGTCAGTTAATGTTGTGGTTCTTGCAGATATGCGAAAGAAATATGCGATTCTATTGTAATGAAGTGCATGACAGGTCGGCCAAAAACCCTCGAGAAATCCCAGGCTGTGTTTCTTCTCTGGGTTGAGCTTGAAGCATCGGATGCTTTCTTGGTCTGACCCCTTTCTTCTTTCTCTTATTCACGCACTATCAAGTGGCCCCCTTTCCAGTACTCGATTCTCAGTCTTTTCTGTTCCTCTCAAGTAGATTCTCACCTCTTCAATGGGATCCTACTGGTTTTAAATGTTTCTAATGCCATCTGTTGGAGTAAGGCTGCAAATTGAAACATGTCTTTTGTACTTTGCAAGGAAAACCAAGTCTCTATCATTGGAGTGAAGTATCTGGCATTTCCTTTGTGATACAGGACGCGATGGAGAAAGGTGTGAAAGCAAAGCTGGCAAAAGCAGTGGTTCCCGCGATCGATGCCATGTACCAGGCTGTCTGGTGCGTTGTACGTAATCAAAATACTTAGTCTTTGTTGTCTTAATTTATTGTTCTAGGCAACTCTGCAACCGGAAATTGAGTGGATATTTGTACGTGCTGTGATTTCAGTCAGTTTGGTACCAAAGTGGTTCCTCCCAAGCGATTAATGAAGATGCTCCCAGAACTCTTCGATCATCCAGATGCAAATGTTAGAGCATGTGCAAAAGGGTTAACCATTGAACTTTGCCGGTGGATTGGAAAAGATTCTGTAAAGAATCTTCTCTTTGATAAGATGCGAGACACAATGGTGAGTTCTTCTTTCCGGAATTTGTCAGTTGTCTTCACTTATTTGTGTGCATGCATTAATTTCTAATGAGTTTTTGGTAGCTTCCTTCGTCGTACTATCTGGTGAATTTGAACTGTGAATAAGCTTAGAACCTGAAATAATTTCATTTTCATTTGTGCCGGTCGTTAATTCTGACAGAAAAAGGAGCTCGAGATAGAAGTTGATAATGTTGTTCCTGGAGCTAAGCCCACTCGAAAAATTAGGTAAGTAGTGGATTATCCTGGCTTTTGAATTATTTGTACTTGCGCAGAACAAACCTCCATAGTAAGGGGTGGTCACTGCGGACTGTTTTATTTGTCGCTAGGTTTTCATATGCAGCTGACAATGTCTTTAGTGGTCTTGAATGTTGCCGGTTGTTTTCCTAGGATTGACTCTGTATTTAGACTTCCTCATTCCGAAGTGATCTTCCGTTTCTTGGGCAGGTCTGAACAGGCGTTAGAATGCGAGGAAACAGCAGTTACAGCTGTAACTACTGCGGGTCCCACTGATGATGTTGCTGCATCAGGTATTCCGAAGTTTTGTTTTCTTCAATTGTATCTGCAATATTGTGATTGTATGACATATGAAAAACTAATATGCTGGAAGGGTTTTGTTGTTAGGTGCATCTGACATGGATGAGTATGATCTAGTGGATCCTGTCGACATCTTGACACCATTGGGCAAGTCCACATTCTGGGATGGAGTGGTGAGTATACCCCCGTGAGGCCGTATATGTTGTTCTGGTGTATATACTTCTGTTATGTACTTGAGATGTCTGTCCTTTTAAGTCTCAAATTTTTTTCAGTATCGGAGAGGATTTAGATCGTGGCTGAATCTTAGCTGCGACTACTTTAGTATTTGAATATTATGCATTAGGAATTGGGTCAGCCATGTTTATTCACTCCTGCTTATCTAGGTGGTTGTTAACCTTTTCAAGTGGCTAGTAATTGTCAGTTACAGAATTTAAGTTAAGAGGAATTCATAAATTTTGAGATCTTATGAAAATATTCAAGGGTTGTCGATGTCATCGACATTTTCGGAGCTGAAGTCTGGAGTCTTATGTTTCCAGTTTACGGATGTTTGCTTGTTCCATCTGTTGCTGCGGTTATCCTAATTTTGCTATCCAATTGTTGCTTTCTTGCATCGCTGATGCTGTAGAAAGCAACAAAATGGTCTGAAAGGCGAGATGCAGTGGCTGAACTGACAAAGCTAGCCTCCGTCAAAAAAATTGCAAACGGTGATTTCTCAGAAGTATCGCGCATTCTAAAGAAGGTTAGTGGATACTGGTTCTACTTGGTTTAGGAATTGACTACCTTATCTGAAAGTTTGAAGTGACAACGCCCGGCATACAAAAAAACTATGTTTTGTGTCTTATTCTTTGCTTACTGTGAAGATGTCGTAAAATGCTCATGTTGTGAGTTGGCGCGCTCATAGTTAATTAACGTGCTTTGACTGTTTGTTTCTCTCTGACCTTTGGCAATGCGTACTTGTACATTTTTAACCCGCCTCAGTGGATTTCCAGCTTGTAACAGATGTAAATATAGCTGTAGCTGTCGAAGCAGTGCAAGCAATTGGCAACTTGGCAAGTGGATTACGAAAGGATTTCACTTCTGGTTCAAAACTGCTGCTACCGGTCCTTTTGGTAAGTCTATTTGGGTTTCATTGTTCGCCCTTATTGCAGGCCTGTGAGTATCCTTTATCTTCCCTTGAATAGGAAGATTGTTTATTGACAACGAGCTCTTGGAACTTGGTGTCGGTCTTGCAGGATAAGTTGAAAGAGAAAAAACAGGTTATGGTTGATGCCCTAACTACAACACTCAACGCTATGCACAAGGGTGGCTGTGTCTCACTACAAGATGTCATTGAAGGCAAGTGGTGCATGTATCGAGTCAGCGCTCTCTTTTTCACACATATAATAAGTCTTCCGGCACTTCAGCATTGGTTTGCAGTTAGATCTGGCTGAAGTATTTCATTATTGTGTTTTCATTGGCAACAGTTTGATTTCACTTACGAAATTGCTGCCTGCAATATTGTTCAGATGTTAAACTTGCTGCGAAAAACAAAGTTCCTTTGGTACGATCATCGTGTCTAACCTGGGTGGCTACCTGTATCGAGACCAGTAATAAGCCAACAGTGCTCAAGTTGCACAAGGATTATGTACCCATCTTAATGGAGGTACGCTCTTCCTTTATTCCATTCGCTGTAACCTGTCTAGTGAATATGATTATCAATTGCTATCCAGCCCTGATATTTAGATAGTGTATATCAATTGTACTCACATGCTAGTTGTCACGAATTGTCACACGGTTCTTGAAGCAGGGCCTCAATGATAGTTCTCCAGAAGTTCGAGACGCAGCTTTCCTGGCCCTGGCTGCTTTTGCAAAGGTGAAGTTCAAATCCCATTTAATTTTTGTTTGCATCTTCTACTTTTGAATTTTTGTCTGATATTTCAGGTATACTTGGAAAGTCTTGTTTTCTGGATTTATCTTTTCACTTAAAATTTTAACACTGTGCTGTGGGGTGTTCTATGTTGGCCTAAACTTTTGTAGTGTTTCGTTAATTCTTGTCGCTGCATATTCATGTCAAAGCGTTTCTGCGAACCTCGCAGGTTGTAGGCATGAAGGTGTTGGAAAGACCATTGGAGAAGCTCGATGAAGTCAGGAAGAAAAAGCTTATTGAACTTTGCGGTGTTGAGAACAGTGCCCCCGCTACAGCTGCACCAGGTTGGTGTTTCAGTTGCTTTGCTGGTTCTCTTCAGCCGGTTCTGGTTCTGGTGATGTGGTTTAGGTCGTGAGGTTCCTGGAAGAGGTTGCTCTTTCCTTGGAATACAAAATGAGCAAGTTATTCCAACCAAAAAACATTTCGTCGTGTGCATTTCGTTTCTGACGTATTCACGGGATTTTCCTTTGCGTACTGGAGGCATGATTTTTAATTTAAGTTTTTAATTTACTGGTATTGTATTCAGTCGCACTGAGTATTTTTGTGGGCATTTTATGTGGCAGTTTTTTCTAGGGCTCAAGCAGATTCGAATGGCACATCCCAGGTGAATGTTTAGATTTTTCTTGTCTTTTCGTAGTCACTTCAAGTTCATTTCAGAAATGGTATATCCATCGATTGGTCTTGCTGCCTACTTGCACTGCAAAACGACATTGGTTATTGCTGTTTTTATTTATCGTTTGGGTTTAAATGTGCTTTGCTGAAATGGTTTAATGGAGGTTTGTTTACAGGCTGGTGTGAAGACTTCTTCTGCAGCGAGTCTTCTATCTGGGAAAAGACCCGTTTCTGCTGTAAGTTAACATTGCTTTAATTATATTGCTGTTTAAGGAGATTTCAATTCCAAATCTGTTTTATATTCAATCTAATGCACTGTCATTTTTGTTTTATGTGGTAATTTTTTGGGTTCTTACTTTTATTTCCTGGAGTAATGAAAGAAGTGGATTCTAATCCAGATCCCGAAAAAGTCTACTACTGCTTCCGCCAAGTCTGGTGCTAAGAAAACCGATGGCAGTTCAACTGCAGCCAAGGCCCAGGCTGAGGCACCCGAGGACGTTGAGGTAGATACTGGAACTTGTCTCTTATTGATATGTTGCCGATGATCCGCATCTGCTTAATACACACTGCGATTGCAGACTTGCAGTTTTATTTAAACGTAAATATCCGGAGGTCCAAGGTACAGTAGGATATTGAAAATAGGCCTTTTGACAAAGGTTTTTAGGCTTCGCAAATTATGGACCAAGAATATTAATCTTTCTTTTTTGTGTTTGCCAGCCTGGAGAGATGAGTTTGGAAGACATCGAGACCAGACTAGGTGCTCTTTTTGAGCCGGAAGTTATGGCAAATTTAAAGAGTGCGAATTGGAAAGAGCGTCTTGAAGGTGAAGATAGGGCACAGTGTTTTTGTCTTTCTAGTTTTTGTCCGGGACATTAAATTCCAGTAGCTATCGTTTTGCATGATTCAATTAAAGGAGCACCTTATTAATTGGATCTAGTATGTAATAGTTTACACCCTTCTATCTCCTTGCTTAATCTCCTTATATCAGCTATAGAGTCTTAATCGTCTTACTGCGTTATCAACCTAATATGTATTCAATTCTCGTCTATTAATTGTGCTACCTAAAAGAAGACCTAGGGAAGGATTATGTTTCACGTGTTTTAGTCTCATGCATGCCATTTGTATTCAGCTATTACTTCTCTGAAGGATAGCGTTGAAGGATTGGAGACGCTTGATCAGTACGCTGAACTGCTCATTCGCCTCTTGTGTATATTACCTGGATGGAATGAAAAAAATATTCAGGTACACCAGTTGGTCTTCTGCAGAGTATGCAATCATTTCTAGCATGGATTTCCTAGTATGCTCGGTATACTATTTTCAGTATTATCTGGTTGATGTAGACACGTCGTTTGGCTTAGATATTATTTGTCTTATCCTGATCTCCGAAGCATTAGTCTTGTAGATATATTTGTCTTCTTACATCTCAGTCGAATTGTGAGTGTGCAGGTACAACAGAAAGCTATCGAAGCCGTCGTATTGATAGCTCAGAATGCTACACGCTTTTCCAAGAAGTGTGTCGTTCTGTGCCTTACAGGTAGGTTCTGTTTGCCTTGTGGTTGTGGAGACTCTGATTTTATTTTAGCAAACATCCTCCTTTTTACGAGTGCTAATGCTCTGCAATCTTCATTTTACTGCCATGTCTTTTAATTTAGAAGATTAGTTTCTCACTTCTGAGAGCTATTTTTATTTTGTACAGGTGTTGTTGAGAAAGTGGGTGATATCAAAACAAGGATTCAGGCCACAAAATGTCTTACTACGTTTTGTGAGGCAGTTGGACCAAAGTTCGTCTTCGAAAGGGTATGTTCTAGCTTAAAATGTTACTTATTCTTTCAGTGCTTCTGTCATGTCTCTCTTAAATTGAGATGGACTACTTTTTTTTTACTGTTTTGATGGCACACATGATGCAGCTTTTCAAGATAATGAAGGACCACAAGAACCCTAAAGTTCTTAGTGAAGGTCTGAGTTGGATGATTACTGCGCTGGACGACTTTGGAATAGGACATGTTCCGCTGAAGGTTGTTTCAGCTGCTTGTCTTGATACGTGCTCAGTCAGATTCTTTTGTAGGAATAAGCAACTTCCCTTCTTACATAGATAAATAATAATAAATAGAATAGAATTACACAAAAATTTATCTTCTTATTGTTTTTTTGTTATTTATTGCAGGACCTCATCAACTTTTGTAAAGATACTGGACTTGGGTCTAGTGCTGCTGCTGTCAGAACTGCAACTATTAAGCTTTTTGGTGTTCTCCACAAGTTTGTTGGCCCAGGTTCCTACTCGTGTGGTCTAACCGCATATCGACTCTTTTTCCTTCCTCGCTTTTGTTTTTCATTTTCATTTTCGTGCTGAATTTTGTCTTTACAAGCATTTTTCTCGCTATTTGCAGATCTCAAAGGCTTTTTAACTGATGTGAAGCCACAGCTTCAAACCATGATTGAGGCAGAAATTGAAAAGAATCCTTACGAGGTAATTTCTTGCCGTAAATTGTGGGGATCATCTTTCTACATCATTAGAGTATTTTCCTTTTTTTTATTGAGATATTTTCAGTCTAAATTGATGAGAGATTTTGTCAGGGACCTGCGAGTGCTCCTAAAAGAGCTATTCGAGCGGTTGATGTTGGTGCCCCGTCTGGCGGCACTGATGGTTTACCTCGCGAAGATATTAGTGCAAAATTGACTCCGACTTTGTTGAAAAATATGAGCAGCCCAGACTGGAAGGCAAGCGTATTTCCCTCTTATGGTTTTATTTCGTTGGTGAAATGTATAGGAGGACTAACTGATGTGATTGGAGATTAGTGAATTTTAGAATTTGTGCGTGCACATAAATCGCTCATTACATTAACTTGCTGATGTAACTCGTATATGCCATCTGTTTTTTCATTATTTTGTTCTTGCTACGGTCTTTTTTCTCGAGTTGTGCATAATTGTTCCTACTTGGTCATTCATTCATGCAGCTAAGACAAGAGTCACTTGAGATCTTGAATGGGGTCATTGAGGAAGCACATAAAAGGATTCAACCCACTGGAACAGGTACATTTGTCGAATATTGTTGTCGTTAGACCTCCACCAATAGGTTTATTTTGAAGTTGAATGAAGACTGTCTTGCATATTTTTAACCTGCATTTGGGCAGTGATTTAAAAAATTTTAGACCTCCATTTATGGGTGGCACTGAGCCATTCATATAAGAGCATATTCACCCTCGTCTTTGAATGTGAACAGAACTCACATCTCTCTGGGCATTGGCCTTGATTTTGGACCCAATTTTGTAGTCGCTGATTCCTCCTGCGGAATCACTTACACAGTTTTTGTCGCCTTTTTGTGTTGACGTTCATCGTAATTGTGCTCAAGAATGTCGTATGACTCAGTTAGTTAGATAATGTGCTGGATTTCTGTCGCTTTCAGGTGAACTTTTCATGAGCTTGAAAGCGAGGTTAAATGACTCGAACAAGAACTTGGTAATGATGACATTAGCCACCCTTGGCACGATAGCAACAGCCATGGGGCCGGTTGTTGAAAAACACAGCAAGGTGAGTTCTGGTTGTAACGTATCATCGTATGACGTGCAGCTGTGTTGTCAATTTTTGATCTAAATTTCATGACAGACTCAGTTGTGGTAGTTTTTTATATCTTAAGTGACTTGGAGTTTGATGATCTTTGTATACGGATAATCTCACGGATGGACAGCACCGTGTATGTATTTATGGAACTCATGAATGTTTTTCAACTCATTTGGTATGATTGTCATGTTCTGTTCAGGGGATTTTGGGCGATGCCCTAAAATGCCTTGGCGATAATAAGAAGGTTGTTCGTGAAGCAGTCATCAAGATGTTAGATGCCTGGGTACTGTTATTGCAGCTTGATAAAATGGTGAGCAGTTCTTTTCTGAAAGTGTGTTTGTCTATGAATGTTCTATCTAAGCTACTAGGCATCATGTGATGAAGCGCTTCGTGGTTGACATTCCTGCCGGTGTTGGTTATTGATCTGAGAACTGTGGTTGCAGCTACCATATATTATTCCTGCGCTGGTAGAGGCCAAAATATCGGCTGAAGGACGGAAGGAGCTCTTTGAGTGGGTAGCACGGAATATTGCAAAACAGGGGGATCAGCCAGCTCTTTTACAGCTTGTGAAGCCGATTTCCATGGGTTTACAGGTATAATTTCATGTGGTCTAAAGTAATCTTGAAATTATTAGTTCTAGCAATAAATTTACATTGCTTATGCTGCATGCTCTTGCTAATTTTGGTGTTGCAGGACAAATTTGTTGACATGCGGAAATCGGCCGAAGCGTGCTTGGTGGAGCTTATTCGAGTTTTCGACGTTGAACTGGTAATGATCCTTCGTTTCTAGTTGTTGAATAGCCAGACTACCCTTCGTGAATGGTATTGTCCACTTTCTGCTGATTCCACGGTAAAGTGCTGTTCAGAGTCTCCATTCCAAGATGTAGGGTTACACGGTGACTATCTTATCGGCAACAATTCGGAAGGGTTTAGTCTTCGTTTTTAAACTAATAATTCTATTTCAGGTAATGAAAGCATCTAAAGGCGTCCAAGGATCAGCTCTCGCTGCTTTGCAAACTGTTTTCGATCATCAAAGATCCTCCAGTAGGTTTTATGACCGACTTGCTTGCGTACTGAGAAATTTGTATTCTAGTCTACTTACAGTTACCTTCATTTTTATCTATGAGTGTATTTATAGTACTCTCGTCAACTTTGATGCAATCTTTATTTCTGCCACTTCTTCCCTGTGTTTCAGTGAAATAAACTACTTGTGATGTTAAAAATTTGAATTCTGTGCAGGTGCCTCAGAAGATTCTTTCACAAGTGCAAGTACTACGCCCAAGGCTGGGAGCAAAGCGTCTTCTGAGATTCGAGCGTCAAGTAGAAATCCTAGTACCATTGGCCGTGGTGCAGCTTCTGTAAGCTCCGAAAAGTCGTGATTTTTACATAATAGTCGACGATTTATCATCTCAACATTCACATCCCTATCCGGGCTGCCACCTGCTACAAATATTCTCAACGCTTGTCAGATTGTCATATTGTATTTATCAGTTTGGTTAGGTGGAGGGTTCTACAATTTTGGTTACGTAGTCTGTTTTTACTTGGGCAAGCTCATACTTGTCTCAATCAATGTGTGAAAATTTAAAATCTCTGCAGTTCTTTTTGTTTTACAGATTTTTTGTCGTGTCTGTGTTGTATCTATCCTGGCAGAGACAATCGGGGCCAAAACAGACGAAGACATCAGCTACATTAGCTGCGGAGGCGTACGATTCTCAAATGCAGGGACAACCTCTTTTCAATCTGAAAGACTCGCACAAGGTTTGCAGTCGTTTCGATTATTTGTTCTAATTAGTTGTACTCGCTGGTATTGACCGAACTAGGTATATACGTTATCAATTATCCCTTTTTCTCTTTGGGTCGGTATCCTGCCAACTTGTCAATGTTCAAGTTGCTCACCAATTACTGTTTGCGTTGTCTGCTTAGGCCGAACGAGAAAGGCTGAATTTTCGGAAGTATAAATTTGATGATGCTGCAAGGAGAGAACAGCCACATGACGTCGAGGTGAAATATTATTTTCTTTTAAATTTGTAAAGTTGTGCAACTTAAGCATGTGGTTAATTACTGGCATTATACGTGGTTTGAATTTGTAAAATCTTTATGTAGTGCTTCTGTCATAACTGAACAACGTCACCGCTTATTTTTCTTGGTGATGGCGTATGCTGCAGGCTGATATTGTGAAGTTTTTCCGGGAAGATCTCCAGAGGAAACTTTTAAGTCCGGATTTCAAGAAGCAGATTGAAGGTCTTGAGCTGCTTCAGAGGGTCTGTGCACTATCATTTTTTTGTTAAGTCATTATACATTCAGCAATTTCTCAATATACTTCTTATAGAGAGTCCTCTGTAGTTGATTGAGTTCTTATGATTTGTAGCACTGGCCTTGTTAGTTGTCTACTCGAACAGAAGGTTGGAGACTGACGTAAGCTTTTGTGTTTATCAATATTGACTTGTTTTTTATTCATGGTCCTTCAGCTTCTGTACTTTCTGATGTTTCACGAGATTTTGAAAGTGATCACATTGAAGTGTTCGCGTTTAACCGCTGTACTGTCTATCGGATCGGGATGGTGTTTTTAAGTAATTTATCTTATGTAGTAGTAATATAGTTTTGGTTCGTACTGTGTATAGGCTATTCCAAATCAAACAAAAGAGATCATCGAGATTCTGGATGTCATTTTCCGGTGGAGCTCACTTCGATTTGCTGAATCGAATACGACATGTCTTCTGAAGGTGAGACTCATTCTTGAACTTCCATAGAATCATCAGCTAGAATGTATTTTTTGAGCATTGGTGATTCGGTCTTACTCTTAATTTCGCTAAGCCTCGAGTTTAGTTCGGATCAAGATCCTTTTATATTCTTGTTATTACTCTGAGGTTGTCTTGACCCTCGTTCTGATTCAGGTCATTGACCTCCTCTTCGATCTAGTGGAGGGACTAAAGGGTGAAGCATACATGTTCAGTGAGTTTGAAGCAAGCATCTTGTTTCCGTGTTTGGTGGAAAAGGTACATCAATCAAAGTTTTATTGTCACCTCTTTTCTGGTCGTGCTGTATTGCTCACGTTGATGTAGCTTGAAAATGTTGTGAGAGTTCAGGAATTGTGTTTTGGATTTAACTTGTTCCTTGTTTGAATCAGTCCGGACACAACATCGAGAAGGTCCGTGAGAAAATTCGAGAGTTGACAAGACTCTTATGCTCTATCTACCCGGCTCCGAAAGTGTTTGTATTTATGACAGATGGTCTTAAATCAAAGAACAACCGCACGAGGATTGAATGTGTCGAGAATATTGAGTTTATGATAGAGCAGTGTGGTATTGAGGTATTTCCGTCTGCCTGAGTTATCGGACACTTGATTTTTTCATTCTTCATTTTAGTGCTGGTTTTCATAATTTTGATGCTGTTAGTGTGGAAATTTTCATTGGATGGCTTACCTGACTGTATGCTGGATTTGTGACTTTCCAAGCCATCTTCCATTCTCACGGTGATATCTCTGAGGCTCTTTATATTATATTATTATTAGCATGCTACTTACCCTAATTTAGTCGCCGGTGTTTACTTCCTCTGCTATGTTTCTCCGACTTTCATGTCGGCATAATTAATTTGTTGTTCTTACTCTTTATTCACTCTGAGTAGAGATAGAGGTGTGTGCTTGCATCAATTTAGGATCTAATTTATTTTCATATTATCGTCTGGTCGTATTCAGATGTCTTAAAGTCTGATCTAATTCTTGCAGTTACTGATTATACGAAGCGTCATCCTTTTGTGCAGATTGTGGGTTCTACCAAAGCGTTGTCGTCCATAGCAGCACTTACTGTCGAAAGAGACGGTGATATTCGGAAAGCGTCGTTAGCAGCACTGGCAACCGCATACAAAATTCTGGGTGCGTTGTGAGCATATTCTGTAGTTTCATTTGTCTGCGTACAGATCGCTGCTTGAAGTTGAGATGTCACGCCATATTAACTGCAAATCTTGAATTTATTCTCGATGTTGAAGGCGTGTAAATTACTTAATTAGATGCGCAATAGCCTGGTTTGCTGTCCCCATTATTTTTGGTGTGGATTCAGCTCTAGAATGCTGCCTAATATTTCTGTGTCTAATCTGCAGGTGAAGATATCTGGAGGTATGTAGGCAAGATTACAAGTGCACAGAAAGGAGTCATGGAAGAAAAGTTCAAGTGGACGGTGAGTCCTAAATACATTAGAGAAATTCTCACCTTGGGTGTGCTGTTTCCTGACCTCTCAGCTCGTTACACTAGTAAATACTTGTCATTCGTTGCATGTTTTGAATTTAGCTCTTCATTAATGCAGGCAAGAGAAATGGATAAGAGGAAGGAAGGTAAACCTGGTGGGGCTAGAGCAGACGAGGCAAGAGCCGTCGAGGCAAGGGCAGATGAAGGAAGAGCTTCTGTTAAGCGCTCTGCTGTGGATACCAGGTTAGTCGGAAAGCAGTGGAATTGTGTCTGCTTTTCTCCCAATGTTAGGGGATAACCGATAATTAGAACTTTTTAGTAGGGATTCTGCGGGGAAGGATGACCTGTCTGTAACTTGCCTCAGCAAGAACATCACAGGCATTCACCATTTTTGTGTGAATTTTGACTGCACTTTGAGGCCTTAGAGCTTATCGGTGAATTTAACTACTCGGAAGTTGTCTTCGTCACATATGGGCATGTTCGACCCAACGCTGGTTATGGGACAATCAGTCATATTTTTGTTTTCATACCTTTGATGTCTTTTCACCCACTAGCCTTTATGGTCGAATCTCAAGTACTCCCATCTGTTTCTTATTTTTATGAGCAATCTGAGACTTCTGGCATTATCTATTTAATTACTTCCCTGGGCGAGAGAATTTGTCTCCAAATTCAACATACTTTAGAAAGGAAAGCCATATGATTTGACGTTGCACCTGAAATGCTTCGTAGTCATTATTTTCTGATGGCTACTGGGATATATGGATTCTGTTCTTACATCTTTCAGTTCGGGATCAAGTAATGGGCACATTGAGGTTGGAATTGAGGGACCTCATGGAAGTATGCGACAATCAAGTCCATTGGACTGGAATGAAGCTCTTGACATCATCAACAATGCAACATCATCTGAGCAGGTGCTGAACATCTTGTGAATGATTGTCAATTTGTCCCATATATTCTTGTTTAATCATTTGTGGTCTCTACCTAGTTTCGATTTTTGTGTTCGATAATCTCATTTTTTTGCCTTAGTATCTGTTTCCTCGTATCCCCTAATGCTCTGGTGGAACAAGGTGTTGAACATACCCGAGTCTTATGAATCAAGAAATTGAAATATATATTATCTCTTTTATTTGCAAGTTTACATCGGGTCATTTTTAGAATGCTGTGTTATTTGTTGTTCAGTTTTTGATGTGAGTTCCTTAGTAAAATCCGAACTTTATGATCCTTTCCAGGTTGTTGATGGTCTTAAGCTCGTTTGTCACGAGTTGGCTAAAGCTGCCGGAGATCCTGATAGTGGGGCTCTTGATGAGCTTGCAAACGACGCAGACCTTCTTGTCACCACTCTCTTTGTTAAGGTGAACGACCCGATTTTCGTGCGTTGAATTTTTGTGAAGGAGTTGATTTCATTTCGTGTGTTGGGAACCCATCGCTGGCATCCAGCTGGACCAAATTTTGTGCGAATGCTGATTCTAATTGATCATTTTTGGCAAATGTAATCGGTCACCTCGATAATATTATGTTGTGACTAAACATTCTCTCTCCTTACTATACAAATATGAATGATGTGTTGCGAATATAATATTGCTTGAGGATTGAGCTGGTTGTTTGCGGATTCGTCTTCTGAATCTTACAAAATTCACTTCACTGCCAGGTCACTACAACTTTCAATCTAGGTCTTGCTGGAGCCTCTTCAAGATCTTGTAAATACGTTCTCAACACCCTCATGCAGGTATTTTTCGCTAAACTTTGAAAGTATGCATAATTCACTTACGTTGCTCATCTATGGGATGGTATTATTGACATTTACCTGTAACGTTGTTGTTTAATGGGGACTTTCTTGGTATGAACAAGGAAGTCCTCCCTAAGAACCTATATCTGACATTGAATGATTATAAACCTGTTTGTGTAGACATTTCAAGTGAAGAAACTTGCAAGAGCTGTGAAGGAAGGCACCCTGCACAATCTCATCACTGAGCTTCTGGTGTGGCTCCTGGACGAGCGAGTACTGCTCATGGATGACGGTAGTCAGCTTTTGAAGGCTATGAATGTTCTGATGCTGAAAATTCTGGTAAGTCAATGTTGTCTTTACTAATTTTGGAAATAATTCGATCAGCGTCTAGTTGAAGCACATGTATGAAGCTTAAACCCCTACAAGAGCATATAAAGTCTATGACCTCTGGATTCTAATGACTTACATGCGAACTGGCGTTGTTTCCAGGAAAATGCGGATCGCACATCAGCATTTATCGTCTTGATCTACCTACTGCGACCTATGGGTTCATCCAAGTTCGCCGGTCGTCAACAGGGGACAGCAGTTGTTAGGAATCAGAAATTTCTAGATCTTGTCGTCAAGTGCCTTATCAAGCTCACAAAGGTTAGAATCTATGCTTACGTCTGACAGTTGTGACCAAAATATTTTTGAACGAGATGCAGGGATCTTGTATCGGACTAATTTTTTTGGTTGCAGGTTCTTGGTTCCACGTTGCTTGAAGTAGACCTTGACCGCATTCTTCAAAGCATTCATGAGTACTTTGAGGAGCTGGGAATGGCAGAAATAAGGAAAAGGTACGTTATGGGATGTTATTTTCATACACTATTCAGATTGCAGAATTACCTTTTCCACGTGCTTAACCCTCTGACTTTATTTTGTCATTCAGTAATTTTAAAATACATATGTCTGAAACAGAGCTGGAGCAGATGATAAGCCGTTGCGGATGGTTAAGACGCTGTTGCATGAGCTAGTGAAGCTTCGTGGAACTGCAATTAAAGGTCACCTTTCGTTGGTGCCTATTGATCGGGAGCCTCAGCCTATCATTCTTGCTTACATCGACCTCAACCTTCAGGTGCTATGATAAGGAAGTGAAATTTCTATTTACTGTGGAATAGGTAGTTTGGAGATATGTGACTGTTCTTTAAGAGCCCGAGGCATGGATTTAACGGTCATTTTACTTGATTGACGAAGTTAGTCCGGCGTGATGTCTGGAATTCAGTGTTTCTATAGACACTATTTAGTAATACAGCTTTGTGACGTTAATAGAGGCTCTATGTACCCTGTACAGCAGTATAATTTTTAGACACCTGTTAAAATGTGTATAGGATAGGAATCCTCAAAAGAGGATTGACAATTTGTTTTAATGCAATATCTATTAACGTGTAGAATTATCCATTTCATGCTATATTCGTTGATTTGCAACTTTTTGTTTTTACATTTTCGTGCTTAGTCGATTCGTTGTACAAGCTTGTTGATGGGTGTTCGGTTCTTATCTGCGTGGAATCTCTTAGACCTTGGGAACAGTTGGACAAACACAGTGGACTGCTTCAAACAATGGAGGTTCTTCGCCGTCAAATCATTCTGCCGAGACCCAGCTGAAAGTACGTTAGCTCTCTACTTTGTGCACTCGTGAATTCTTGCTAAGTTTATGGGACTGCGCTATCTTATCAACGGAACTTGCATATTTGTGATGATAATTTGGTTTTCTGTTTTTGTTGGTTTCAATTTTTGCAGCAAGAACTCGCTGCAGTATTCAAGAAAATTGGTGATAAGCAGACTTGCACAATTGGGCTTTATGAGTTGTATCGCATCACACAGCTATATCCGCAGGTGTGAAACTGGTGCTCTTATCATTCGGTTGGCTTCAATTTGAATGCAGAATTTTCTTTTTTCATTTTTCTCGTTTCATAATAACCTTGTGTGCTCATTGGAACTGTTCTTATTGATCTTCTGACATGTTCTCTTCTAAAACAGGTGGATATATTCTCCCAGCTGCAAAATGCAAGTGAAGCTTTTCGGACGTATATCAGCGACGGCATTGCCCAGGTTGGCGTATGATCAAACTAGAACTTTTTGACGCCACTCTTCGACTTTTTGACGCTAGTGGACATTTTTAGTACGCTGTTTCTGGATTTTTCACATTCCCAAGGCCTACCAATCACGATGTAACCTTTTGCGGTTGACTTTTGCTTTGGCAGATGGAAAGAAATGCAGCTGCTGGCAGGACTTTTGGAAGCATTCCTATCGCCACACCTCCACCAGTCTCGTCTCCGACTGTTTCATACACCAAATCAGTAACGTCATTTCAACATCGGGGAAGGGGCCAGGGTGTTGGAGTGGAAAGTGGTAGCTCTCATGATTTGCATGCATTTGAGGATAATAACAGCCCTTCATATTCAGATCCAAGGTCTACTGAATTTACTGAGTCATTGCCTTTGAAATCATCTGCGGGACATAATGTTATGGCTACTGCTCAAGGTGAGAGTCTTGCCACTAATTTCCGCAATTGCTTTTAGTTTACAGTAGGTCTGTCCAGCTGCATCTTTTCCAATAATTTGGGTTATCTGGAGTTATTTTGATGCTCAGTTTGACTCCTGTTTTGACAGGTTTTGGTGATTTGAAACCCCACAACCAAGCTATGGGAGGCACTTTAGATGCGATAAGGGAGAGGATGAAAAGTATTCAAGCAGGAGCAACTGGGACTACAGTATCTCACTCGAGTACTTTTTCTTCTAATGGCTCACACTCTCGGTCCAGTTCGACTGGGGATGTGGGTGAGGACAAGGCCCTTTCAGGTCTGCAAGCGCGCATGGAAAGACTGAAGGCCGGGGGTGGATTGGAATATGAGATCACCCAAAGATGATACTCGTTTGCATTTTGACATGTTTTTCTTCAGAGGGAACCACATCAAAGTTTTTTTGATATTGGGTATCGGATCGGCACCTAGATTTGGATCGGATCGGCACCTAGTATCCGATTTGTGTACCATCATTTGTAATGTTCGATTGTTAGTTTTAGATTTTCTCAGGACAGCAAGCTGACGTAGTTCACCTGGATAATTCAATGACTGCCACCCGTGGTTCGGATGATTTTTGTGGGCCTCTCGTCATCACCGTGTTCAGCTGAAGAGAGCAGTGGTGATTCTCTGAGAATGTTCCGTACGTCCTGCTGATTAGAAATTCTGGAAGTAGTTTGTTGTATTTGTTCTAAGAAATTTATAATTAGTATTCTTCTGTATTATGAAGACAGAAGACGAAGATGTCGAGCTGACATCTTTGCTTAACGCACAACGTCTATTGGAACTACGTTATCTCATGAGTTAGCTGTGGCAGGTGTTTTCTCCTGTCTAGCATGCCTTCAATTGCTCATTGTGGGGCTATTCGGATTGTCCTTTAGAAGCACTTGCGTTATCAAAGTTGTTTACCAGGATATTTTCAGAGATTTCGCGAGGGTTATTTGCTCTTGGACTCTCTACTTACGAAAGCTCGAAAGGTTGAATGTCGCCTTTCATTTCAGTCGTACGTTTTCATAATATACCCGAATTTTCCTACTCCGCAATTGACCCCCTAAAGGTTTTAATTTTATCTGATCTCACTGATACCATATGAAGTTGGAACCACTTTTCAATCTCAATCAATTGAGGAAGAATAATTCTTGACACAACAACAATTTGCTCGCTGTAGAGCTCCAAATGGAATGGTATTTTAAAGTATTTTTTGTTGTAGTTTGGTCAACTGATTATTTTTGCACAAATGAGGAGTAGACTATGTTGCAGTAACCCTTTAAGATCCATGTGACCATTTTTATGGTCATTGCACAATTCTTTTTTCAAAAATTTATATTTTTTTATGTAAGATTGCAGTCATACAAAATTTCTATGGAAAATGTTGCCTACGATTGGAAAGTTTATTTCTTTCACAAATCAATTGAAATTGAAATTTAGACCATTTATAGAATCTTTTTAATAGTATAGATAAAAAAATTTATAATTTTGCATTTATTAATGAATATAAAGTCCTTGAAACCCAAATTAAATTTCTAAAATGGCATGGTTTGAAGAGTATCCATTGAAGTTGTATTTGGATTGTTTGAATGATTTACCTACCTTAAGACTTTTTCAAAGTTTTCTAAATTCAATATGACAAAATTACCTTCCACAATCATAGGGTACTTATGTTTCTACAATCATAGGTAACAAATTTTTTAGAATAGTAATTTTGTCAAAAATAGATGCCTCAATTTTCAAAAATTTAAAGAATAATCTTAAAAGATTTTTTTTCAATACCAAGCTTCAAGTTGAGAGCCTAGACTCAACACTCCTAGGCTTGCATTTCTAGGCTCATATACTAGCATTGTAGTTACTTTGCAAATGAAATTTTAAATTTTTATTAAGTGTACTTGGGTGATTGCAATAATTGGTGGTCAATTCTATAGCATTTTGACAAAATTTAGAGTTTCAACACTCAGTACTATGAGTACTAGAAGGAAAACCTTACTAGTTGATTTTAGTATGTTGATCATATTGTAGATTCTTTGTACTATCAAATGTCAAATTTGATTACTACACACTTTTAGTTGTACCCACTAGTATTATTTCCAATTTTTTCACAAAATGGGATATATCCACTTTTTTGTTTATAAATCAACTATAGTTAAAGAAAAATTGAAATTTGGCCATTTGTAAGGACTTCAAGTTATTAGATTTCTCCAAAAGAGTGGCCTTCAAACCATTCTCAATGCTTAATAGTACACACACAAGGGAGCCTTATTTTCATGAATCTAGAAGACATAAAATAATATATTTTAAAATATCCTTTGGTAGGAGCATGCCCACCTACTATGGAAATACCTAGCTCTAGATTATTAATTTAGGGAGACTCACTTAATACTAAAAAATCCTATACTTAAAGTCTGATAAATTAGCAAAATCGATTCTTAAATATAAAATTATTTATTAATATTTGAAAAATAAGGGATATGATTACAATCTAGACAACCATCTTCAATAAAAATTTCAAGTTTTTTTATTCATGCTTCAAAAGTTATAGCAATAGATAGCTCTGTCACTCTTCATGTATGATGCCAAAATTAACCACAAGTTCACACAATCACACAATTGAACTTTAATTATCAATGTTAATTATAAATAAAAAATCGAGCATATCCTTAAATCTTTGGTTCAAGCTTTAGATTGTGCCATACACTTAAATTTCTTCTATTAAGACAAGTGGTTTGTTTTGTTTTGTTTTGTTTGTCACGTTGAGATCTCCTGGACCGTGCGTCCCCTGGTTACGTGTTTGGTGCCATCGGAAAGCTCTCGACAAGGAGGGGTGCACGGGCTTTGTTTTGTGACATTCCAACTCATGGTGAAAAAGTTGTGCATTTTTGAGTTGTTTTTGGTTCTAAAAAATTAGAAAATTACTTTTACTCATATTTTGGTCACAATCTTGGTACCGTTGGAAAGCTCTCGATGAGGATGGGTGCACAAGCTTGGTTTCTTGGCATTCCAACTCATGGTGAGAAAGTTATGCATTTTTTAGTTGTTTTTGGTTTAAAAAAATTAGAAAATCACTTTTACTTTTGTTTGATTGTGGCAACAGCACAAGGTACACGTATTTGGTAATGTCGGAAAGCCCTCGGCAAGGAGGGGTGCACTAGCTTGGTTTCGTGGCATTTGGAAGTACGGCGTGAAAGTTATGCATTTTTTAGTTATTTTTTGTTCTAAAAAACTAGAAAATTACCTTTTCTTATATTTTGGTCACAATTTTGGTACCGTCAAAAAGCTCTTGGCGAGGATGGGTGCACAAGCTTGGTTTCATGGCATTCCAATTCACGGTGAGAAAGTTATGCATTTTTGAGTTGTTTTTGGTTCTTTAATAAAATTAGAAAATTACTTTTACTTTTGTTTTGATTGTGGCAACACCACAGGGCACTCTAGTATTATACTAAAAAAGACTATAAATGTTTACATTTTACTTTTCTATAATATTACTTTATTGGTTAGGGGCCAAAAAGTACACAATAATAGGGTGCAATTAGTAGTGGACAAGTGTATTATGAACAGACAATAGTATATTATTGTACATATAATGATACATTGTAACATATTGATATAGTCAGGTCTAGTTCATTTACAAACTACCTATTTGAGCCATTCGAAAGTTTTTATACAATGTGGATTTAACTTGTTTTATTTTGGTGAACAAAATTATCATTGCATCCATACACAATCCCAATCAACCATACCAAATTTCACTTCCAAAAAAACAAAACTCCATTTTGGGTGAATTTTTTAATTTAATTTTCATGATAATATAAGATAATTCATTGACAAACATTGGTGATGAAATTTTTCAATTTGATTGCATAAATATGTAGGAAATATCCATACACACACCTTTCCTTTGATGAGTATCTACAAAAAAGTTTCACAATTCTTTCTATGGAGATTTCAATGTTGCTATGACAATGTCCTAATTTGGGAGAATAGGTATCTCTTTATTGTAATTTGATATTTTTGTTTGCTCTTCACATGGTAACTAATTTGACAACATTTAAACATGATGGTACAATCACTTTGTCAGAATCTAATTAAAATATAGAGATATTCATTTTTTCAAAGTTTGGTCATACGACACTTTTCATTGAACTCTTTGTTTCTCATTGGTTTGTTACTCAAGGGAATATTTTTAATATGAAAGATGTGCATGTAGATGTTCCCTATATATCTATCCAATTGGATTAAAAGAATTCATCATCAATTCATCATCAAAAAATATTATGTAAAATCATGAAAACTGACTTTAAAAATTCACCAAAAATGAATATTTGTTTTTTTGAAATTGAAATTTGGTATGCTTTATTGAGAGAGGGTAAGAATTGGGTATTAATTATGCAAGACAAACAATGACAATTTTAGTTATATATTATATACAAATCTTTAAACGGCTCCAACAAGCAGTTTGTAAATGAAGTGGACTTAATTGTACATTATTAATATATTATTAGTATATACAATTAATATTTAGAAGTCTTCTACAAATTAGAATGATATGATTTTTGCATTGTTCAATGAAAAGTAAGTGGACCTAATTATTATCTATGTGTAAAATTAACCCCTATAAATTCTTGCATGAAATGTACAATCTCTATTCATGAGAGCCTAGAGTCAATTTTTGGCAAACCTATTTTCAACACTTTAAAAACTCATAGTTCATTCATACAATGTCCAAAAAATGCATTTTAAGATAATCCAAACCTCCCTTTTGATTGTGAATGAGATTCAACAAAATTCTTCCAATTCAATAGTACAAACCAAGATCAAAACCCAATTTGGACAGTTTTAGATGATGTTACCACAGTGCAAGATTCTAATATTCATCTAATTTGCACAAATTTTTAGGTTTAGAAAAATTTCACAGTATTCAAAACTACATCCTCATAGTGTCTTTTGTAATTCCTCCAGAATCTAAATGGTTAGAGGCCACTTTTCACTTAGAATCAAGACAGGATATGATAAATTCTAAACAATCCCATTGGTTAAGAGTTTAGAAATAGACCAAATAGACCAATACTATTGTGTATTTTTTTAGCACTGGCTTATAAATTGGTCCACACTTGAGAATGAAAAAATCATAGATTTTCTAGGTTTGGTCTTTGAAGTATCGACTAATGAGAGTATTAAGAAATTCAGATTTTTTAGTTATCTTGGACTCAAGTGTTGACCAACGAAAATGCTCAAAAATTCTGATTTTTGTGGTTGGGTCTCAAGTGTTGACCGATGAAAATGCTCCAAAATTCTGGTTTTCTTGGTTGTGTCTCAACTGTTGACCAGTGAGAATGTTCGAAACAATTTTATTTTTTGTGACTTGATTTCATGCGTTAACAAATGAAAGCACTCAATACTTCTGTTTCTCTTGAATTCAAGGTCTCAAGTGTTGATGGATGATCATAGTGCCCAAAATTTGTCCTTGGTTTGGCTTGGTCTGAAGTGTTGACCAATACAAGAGTGCTCAATGTTTGTTATTTTTTGGCTTGGTGTGGGTCAGTGAGAGTGCTCAAAATTCTGATTTTTTTCTTGACTGGGCTCAAGCATGAACCAATTTATAAGCCAGTGCTAAGAAATATTTGATTTTCTTGTCTTGATCTCATCAAGTATTGAGAGTTCTCAAAACCTCTACAGTAGGCTTGCTCTCAAGCGCAAAGTGAGTTGGCCCTCCGTCAGCGTGACAAGCATTGTAAGCGGCAGAGCTCCCAAACTGAAAGCTTCCTTTTCCCACGAATCGGGGGCGTCCACGCCCCAGGAAAGCCACGCTTCCTCGTCGCTGCTTTATCCAATCACCATTGCCGTCCAGACGACTGGCCAGGCCTCTACCACCACAAGTCCTTCCTTTAGCAACGGAGAAGTCTCTTCATCATCGCCATTGATCAGCTCCCCCAGCATCATGAAGCATCCTCTCGAATCTGTCTCGGCCTCCACACGGACCCCTTCTCTTGGTACGTCCATCACTGCCCACAATCTTCCAGCATTTCCCCTGGAATCCACACCTATTCCAACTATGGGTGCGAACCCCACAATCCATCGGGGGTGCGATTGCCAATTGTTGGTTCGGCTACTTGCAATTGTATTGTGTCGCACAGTTTCACGGATCCGTCAATCACCGGAATTGGTTTCTGGTCCAAATTCGAGTTTGGGATCCAAGTGGAGAAATCCAATTTTTGTGTGTTGGTTTTGCTGATTGATGTTTGGGGGCTTGGGGGCTTTTTCTGTACAGGAGGCGACGAAGGGAGCATTTAGCAACGTGAATTGAATTCTACGACTGGAGCTCCTGGCGATGGTGTCCATGACTGCCGCGCCTCTGGCGCCAGCCGCGATGCCCAATGCGCCGACGAGGATGGCCGCGGTGGCGTACTCCTCGGTGGTGAGCAAGACGAGTCCGAAATTCGCCTCGACGGTGTGGGGGGTGAGTCTCCGATCTCGCACGGGAAACTCCTGCTGCAGTGAGAGACCAGCTTCTGGCGATGTGAGCTCCGTGCGGGTGGTGGACGTGAGAGCGGCCGCGGATGGCAACAGCGAAGAAGTAACAAGCTTCGGTAAGGAAGCCATCCGTTGCTAGGGTGCAATGGAAAGGAGAGGCTCCATGGACCATACAGTTCAGTAGAGGTTCCATTGACCAGACAGGTGAAACCATATGATTTGGGCTTAGTGGGAAAAAATACTTCGTCTGTTGACATTCGTTTTGGAATTGGTTTTTAGCTCAAACGAAGATAGGTCGAAGATAGGTGGGCCAAATTTCAGATGGCGCAAGGTTCTAGAGTGGTGTAATTTATTAAGGAAAGGCTCAATATCAAGTCGAGGCTTCATTACACATACAGCATACAGGTCATTAGAGGTTCCACTGACAATTACAGGTGAACCATACAATTTGTGCTTCGTGGGAAAATCCTTCATCTATTGACATTTCATTTTTTGACAAAGGATTTGGAGCTCAAACAAACGAAACCAGGGGTGCCAAATTTGACATGGCGCCAGTTTCATTCTCGATTGTTGTAGGGAAAAGGCTCATTCAAAGTTCACCTGTCTGTATGGGGGAATGAATGGAACCTCTCCCTTGTATTGTATGGTGAATAGACCCTTTACATTCCGCGTATGTTGGTTAATCATCGCTATTGCTGTGAATTGTTGGAGAGATGTACTGAAATTATGGCGATGGCGATGGCGGTGGCGATGGCGGTGTGGGCGTGCAGGGTCGACTGTCGGAGTGAATGGAAACGGCATTATTGCAGCTGCTGCAGGGAAGAATGGTGGCAATGGCGCCACCCTGGTGGCTGAGCGTGAGCGTCCGTTCACGGGGGGCGCCACGGATTTCCGACGCGCCACGGCGCCGTTGACGCCGCGGCCCATGGCGAATGCGAAGACAGTGGTGCTCGTCCGCCATGGACTCAGCTCCTGGAACGCCGAAGGACGCGTGCAAGTAAGTTCACCAGGCTTCTCTTACTACTACTCTGACTTGATTTGCTCGGCCTCAGTTGGAGTCTCATCAGTGTAGCGCGAAATTCTCACAATGAAACAGCAAAACCCAAGTTTAGAATAGCAATACCCCCTCCGTCCCGAATAAGGGTCCACGTTGGACCTCATATTTCTTTTAAGGTTGTTTTGAGGAGGTCATATGGAGCTTTCTTGTGTCCCATTTTATTTTATTTTGGGCGCAATGATCACATGCAATGTTCTTCATTGATTCTGGGGATTGCAGTTTGGAACCTTTTGGAATTATGTTTTCACAATCTGACCAATGAAATGAAATGGGTATAAAAAGCTTTCAACATAATTGCGGGCAGAGGGAGTAACATTCTTGAATTACAAGGCAGGGACCCCTTCAGTTGGCTTTCCATGAATCAAGGCTCCTTTCACTGCAGAACACCTTGATGGAATGCAAGCTTTTCCATGGATTGTGAGCCACTGTAACATGAATGTATTCTTGTTACAGTGGTACTGTAGTAGGACCCCCCTGCCTTCCCATTCAAGAATGTTATGCACAGGCACGAAATCATCCATAGTATTTAATTTGTGCTCCTCTTCAATTTTTCACCGAAAGTAAATAAGTAATTACTTTGGGGTACTTCTCCCACTCATTTGCATTGCAAGGGCATCTCGCTAGCTAGCTAGGAGGCAGTTCCATCGACAGTTATGAAGACAAGATTTTGTTCAATTTGGCAATGTTTTGATTGCCAGAAATGAGATGCACAAGCATTCATTGTGATTTGTTCATCTAAACTGAGGAAGTACTTTAGTGTACTACTCTCACCCACGTGCATTGCAAGGGTATCTCCCTTGGAGAGGATTGCATCACCATCCGTCTACATTATTGAAGGCAATTTCAATTGAAATGGCAATGTTTTGATTGCCCACAAGTAGCATTTTTTTCTTTGATAACTTCACCAAACAAAAGTGGTTCAACTTTACGGCAATTGTTCAGTTAGTCAGACGTCAATATGGAGGAACCATTTGTTCATTGTTAACACCAAAGGTCGGTTACTATTCCGTTGACCTAATGGGTTCAAGATGCCCCAATACTACCACAATCTTGCTCTACGTTGTGAGACAGAATCCGTGTCATCTGACTGGACTGGATGCTCCTTTTGTGACTCTAGGGAAGCTCAGATAATTCGATTCTCTCGGACGTTGGAAGGGTGCAAGCGGTGCGAGTTCGAGAGGCTCTTTCTCTGCTCAAATTTGATAAATGCTTTGCCAGCCCTATCACCCGAGCCAAGGTACCAATTTTACAATGCCTTTTCTAGGAGGGCAACGAGATGCCTGAATTCGACTTAAGAGAAAGGAATGCGGTTGTGTTTTATATTGTGCATTAACGCTTGAAGATCTGAGGTAGCGAACTAATCCGCTTGATTTGGTGTTCAACATTGTGTCACTTCCAGTCTTCTAAGTTGGAGGTTGAGAATTCTATTTGCGTTATAACATTAAAACATTTGTACGAGTGGAAGTTTATGGAGCTATGGAAAGGCCTTTGGACCAAATTTGTTGAATTTATGTTGTATGAATTTCGTATGCAACTTGGAAAGTTTTAGACCACTGTTATCGACAGCGGGAGACAGTTTCATTTTCGTTCAAAGATCCTTAGACATGTAGCCAAATCATGTTTACACCATTGCTAAGTAGTCCAACGAAGTGTTGAATTGCTGTTGGTATCAGATCCTGAACGTTTTTAGCTCAGTTTTTGCTGTTGAATTGCTGTTGGTAGTCAGTGTTCGTAAGTTGTACGTTAATTTAGTTATAGTGACAAAAATTTAAGGATATATTGGTGTATTTATACGAGCCCCTGCTATGTTCTAAAAAAGACAATGCAAACTACACACTTTCGTGCAATTACTGTGGACCACAACATATCTATAAGATTGTGGTTCACATTACGTCGAGGTTTTCATATTTGTGAAGAGATCTTCAGTCTCTGAGGATATTCCAACCCACATTAATTACACGAAAAAGTGTAGTGAATGCCACTGAGTGAGGCTCCGATGCTAGTGTACCAGTCAGTTTTTCGGTCGGAGTTTTTTTCTTTGTGCTTTTTCGGATGCTGTGGAATCAAAGAAGTTCCGAATGTTTTTGAATGAGAACGAATTTCCTTTGTTACCAGACAAGCGCAGAGTTGATATGGGAAGGGAGGGAGGACTCTATTGTGTACCTAGACACATTGCGGGAAGCCAACCTTCTCTTTCTGGAGGGCATGCTGAATTGTAAGGCCATCTTTGCCCTTTAGGTGCAGCACATTATACTCACCCTTCTCTAATCATACCCCAAAGGTCATTAGTGACAGCTTTGCTAATGTTCCCATATTCAAATGTTTGATTTGTGATGTTCTCTTTGTGTGTTTACCAACGAGTGACTTCGAAAACCCGTGTTTCTGATCTTTTGAATAGTCCAATTTAAGAAACGCAATTTGTCGAAATATACTAAGGCAGAGAACTCTGCTAATTTGGAAGTATCTAATTTGAAGATTCATGGGACATTTACACTGGGTCTTTTGAAAATGTGTATACTTTGTCATAAGACCATGGAAGATTTTATATAGCTGTTACTTTCTCGGTGAGTTTGTTGGGCTTGGTAGGTATATATGGGTGAGATATTGAAGTGGCTTGAACCCTTACATACATAGATCTTGAGACCTTAAAATTCATCTACAAATTCACGCTAGCACTAGTGTGAACGTTTCATCGGTCCTGAAAGTTGAGTGCATTAGATTTTTGATTGATTGGTCTTGTCAATTGCGGGTTTGTCTTGCATACAGCTGAAGCGAAGGAACAATATCCAGAGCTTTTCAGGTCATGGAGGGAAGACCCCCTGAATTTCCATGTCGACGGCGTGTATCCTGTGGTGGAGCTTTGGGCCAAAGCCAAGTTGGCATGGGAAGAAATTCTCTCGACTCCTGTTAGACACTCTCCCTGTTGATATTCGAAGCAAACTCTGAGATTTCTACGTTGAAGTTCGTTTCATTTGTTTCTGACAAATTTTGTGTATACATACGTCATCACTGACGAATTCCAGCCAAGTTGAGTGGACTCTCGAGCTAAAATCACAACAGGATTTCCACCACTGTAGTTGTTAGGGAACCAAAGGACTCATCTATGAGAGGTAACTGCAATATGCAACTGTGAGACGTGCAACATGTTGGGTAGAATTTTAAACAAATGTTTTTGGGTGGCTTTTCAGGGTGAGAGATTGTTGGTGGTAACACACAAGTCCATCCTGCGAGCCATGCTTTGTACAGCCCTAGGCCTCGGCCCAGACAGGTACTATTGATCTTCGCCACTCCAGATTGGATTTCATTGAAACTGCAGAACATTTTAGGTCATCAAACTTGGATGGAAACTAAACAACTTTAACTCTCTTGCTAAGGAAAAAGTCCGTTAACCGAGATGATTCCTTTTAACTTCCCCTTTTTATAAGGTGAACATTTCGAAGCTGATCCTGTGAAATATCATTATCTTTGAAGTAGAGAAGAACAGTTTTAAGGAACCCGGTCAATTTAACGAACCTCTTGCCTTATTTGTCTTTCCTCTATGTCTACTTAAGAGTACCCTATTAACCGTATTCATCGACACTTTTTTGTCACAATTTCCCAGAAGGATCTTTTTGAACTCTTCTCTCATGTTCCATAGATGGAAGATCATACAGTTTCAGATCATGAAAGAGGATCTCCTTCGCTTTGCTCATAGATTTTCATGCTCTCAATGGGTCCAGATGGCTTCACATGACCAAGTTATCCCTTTCTTAGCACAAGAATTCTCACACGATATTTCTTGAATCTCCTACAGTAGATCCCTTCCTTATACAATGTGTTGAACATATAATATTATGTCTTCAGTACACTATTGAGTTCACGTTTTTTTACTCTCTTCTCCTGCTGTCATGCTTGAATCTTGAAATAGATAGCATTACAGTGGGTCCAAGAATGTTCTGCAAATAACCCCAAGTTTTAGGGTTACTCTAAAATTACTGTAGAAAGCACCAATTTACCAACGACAAGGTGCCATTCATGGTTGTAGGGTTTTGGTAGACCACTTTCACCAAGTTCCCAATTGAAAAACAGTTGCACAACCATGAAAGATTTCGGCAGATACTCACTCTGGGTTTACGATTCCATGTCCATTTTTTCCCCTCGCTTTGAAAGCATGCACGCCATTTTGCTGTGGCAGGTTCCGAGGAGTGGATGTGCACAATGCAGGAATTTCCACCTTCACCGTGAACAAACGGGGTGAGCCCATGCTCTCCAGTCTCAACAGAACGGCTCACCTGCACGTGGATGGTGTGCATTACTTGGATTAGCAGCCTCTCTCTCTTGTGGAGAGCAATTGGGCAGCGAGGTTTTGAATATAGAATTCTTTGATAGATGTGTGTGTAGATACCGATTTCAGAGGGATCCATATTCTTGTAGTGATTGACAAACTGGCGAGGTCTGCAAACCGTGAGGCCAAAGGAACATGGTTTTGTAACCCTAAGCTTCTATGTATGTATGTATGTACATTTGCATTGCACTGAGTTCCAGCGGTGAGTGAGCTTGCTTTTCCCTAGGAAACCAACTGGCAGAATCATGGTCTGCTTGAGATTTGCTCGTTTTTTTCTGTTTTTTGTTTTTTGCTTTGACACAAATGAAACGAAATTTCATTGCAAGAGTCTGCTTGCTTGGGTTTCAAATTCCACCAGCCCACTTGACTTTGCTTCCTCTGACTCACTGTTGGCTTGACGATTGCTCCTCGTCTACACTCTTTCGGTTGGGTTTTTTATTTAGTTTGTCTTGAAAGGTATACTAGACTTGCCAATCACTACACGGACAAAATTCAAATCCTTCTCCACATAAATATGGAGACTTGAGTGTTTTGAAATTTGGCATGATTATTAAATGTCATGTTAAGATTCACCTTTGAAAAATAAAATGAGAAAAAAATTATTCCTATAAGTTGTATTGCAATTTAAAAGGAATGCACCTCAAATGTAATTAAAACTCCTTGCAACTAATGTGTGGTCATTGGGTGCTGACACAAAATTTTGTTTCCACAATCGAATTGGTAGTTGAATTCTATTGTGTGGTAATTGGCAATGGTTGTTGTTTATATTTTGGATGTGTAGTGAATGTCCAAGTTTACTGGACACGGTAGAAAGGAATTATATTTCAAAATATCCACAATCTGGGTTCATAGTGGAACCTCAAAAAATTTCTTTTATCTACCATTCGGAGTGATAATATGTAATATAAAAGTGGAAGTACCCCGGAGTCAGTGTGCAACGTTGTGGGACAAGCTCAAAGTCGAAGGTGAAACCTGCAGGAACTGTAAATTAGCTTCCACTGGTAATCAGTGCCTTCAGTATTTTATAATTTTATATACAATTGGTAGCTTGAGTGTTTTTACATCAAATTAATTATTTTAAATACAATTGGTAGCTAAAATATTGGTATCTTTGCTTGCATTCCTAGGCTGCTGCCAAAATTCTGACAAGTGCTGCGACCCCACTTACCTTATATTATGTTACCTTTGACAATTAAATGCTTCGATTGCCTTTGATCTCGAGTACAATTTGGGTAATAGTAAACAAATAGTTTGACAGGCTTATTTTCATACTATTAGTTTGCGGAGGGATGATTAAGTTACATACATTCTGTTGTTCCCTATCATTTGCAAACATCACAGGGTTTAAAACAATTCTCTTCACCCAAGGTAGGCTGTTGTAAAACCAGTGGGATTTTCAAATGGTTCAATTGTGCTCCATAGTGATCATTTTAGGAAGTGAATGAAATCAACATTAGCACATTTGGACCATTTTAGAACCCTAGTGGTTTCACAAATATAACCCCTAAAGGATGTTGAAAACATTCACCGTTTGTCACTTTGAGTTGTATAATGTGAATTTTACGATATCGTCACCTTGTGGTATATAATGTGAATTTTATGATACAAAGATGTACTTGATCGAAGATGCAAGAAAGTTTCAATTGACTTGAGTTTTTTTTTGGTGAACTCAAAAAGTATCAATGGAGATGTCACATAAAATTTATGATTTTTTGGGACCTTGTTTTTCAATTTTAAATAAAATGTTGTATTCATAAATCAAGCAAAAATGGTGCAATTTCACATATACTATTACTTTGTCAAGGCCTAGAACGTGGAAGGTAGGTCCAAATCACTTGTGGATTTTGGCATCACATGGCTATGTTAGTTGCAAGAACAATTTATTGCGCATTTGTTTTTTGCAATAAATATTGTACATACTTGTAGTAAATTGTTTTTACATCATTAGATTTGAAAATACCATACACTTGGTTCATACATAGAGAATAGTATGTGCATGCAAGCCTATGTCAATCACTAGTGAGAATAGTAACTTCACGGCACTAAGAAGTGACCTTCATTCTCCAAATGTAGCATTCGTTTTCATTGCCTTCCACTTCATTTCTTCAAGAAAACAGCATTTATTCTTTTAAAAGACATGAAGACAATGGAGACACGCTCTCATTTCATTTCTTCAAGAAAACAGCATTTATTCTTTTAAAAGACATGAGGACAATGGAGACACGCTCTCATTTCCTATTAGACTTGGTAATAATTGATTAGACACTCACTATATACGCATACAATTCCACACCACTCGATCAAACTTTTTAGCAAGTGATGTAACCATGACTTCACCCAACACGTAAAGAAATTCACACACACTCCTAAAAATTGGACCTCACCAGATTTGGCTCTTGCTCCCAAAAATCTCTCCACAGCTTTCCTAGTTTATCCTTTTATGGTGATCCCCCACCCACCCCCTCCTCCATTTTTACAATTTTCACCCCCCATGCTTGCCAATTCTTTACTTCGTGTCCCACCCCCACTGCCCCCATTCAATTCCTGTAGTCAAATGAAATCCTTTTCCAATAAGCTAGCTTCTTCTAACTTAATTATTCATGACTCTTGCTCCTCCCCAATTGACCTTGCCCCCTCGCCAGTGGAGCTCCGCCGAAATCTCCACAGTCAGATTGGTTAGATTTTCTACGGAAGCAGCGCCCTGTACTGTACTTGTACCTGTACCTGTACAGTAGTACCACTGCTGGGAAGACATGCTCCAGTGTGTACAGAACCAGTACTTCCACAGGACCCATTAGGCCATTACTAGTTTTATCTTTGACTAGGGAGGCGCATTGTTTTTGGTTTGGGGGAAACTAATGAAATGACAAGGCCAGGATGCTCACCTGTGGCGCACTGGCAGGTGAGGTGTTTTTACTCTTAGCAATGAAATTCTGTTACATATGTGCCAAAACCAACAAAAAAAGGAAGGCAAAAAAAGAAGAAAAAAGAAGAAAAAAAAACAATTAAATTGAGGTTTTTAAGATATATTTGACAGAACATGAACCTCTCATTTGCGTTGCAAAGATTCATCAACCCAAATCAGCTTAAGCTGACCTCACGGGTAAGTTAATACTAGGCTTTATATGGTGGATAAAATAGCCTTGGAAAGCCAGGAAAGGTGAGCAATTCGAAATTGGGACAGAAGGTCAGTTAGTGGTGGGATGCCAGTGTGGTGACTTCTGCTTAGAGTCTTATTTATGAAGAGAGGCACTGGCTGGCTGGGTGCAGGGACGACTGGAGAGTGAGGGTACGAGGAAGTAAGTTCGATAATTTGGAGTTCATGACATTGAAGTTACAGTGGGTGTGGAATATTCTGGACCAACAATGCGGTACATTATCATCGCATGCCCTGCAGAACATCAACCCAAATCTTAAAAAGCCTCAGTTCGGTGCCTCACGGATGATGGTCGCCCGCACATGCACACACGCATTTTATTTCCTCAAGTACCGATGGAAGCTGCTCATAACTTAGCGTCAATCGATTAAGCTTACCTCGTGATAAATAGGGTAAACCAAACAGGCCTTCAAGGCAGGCCTGCCACCTTCAAAGCTCATCAAGGAATTTTATTAACAAGGTGTCAACTTTTCCTCTCTTTTATTGATGAGTTTGCTATATATGGTAGGTACGCTCAAATGTGCCACTGACCTTAAACCGCCATCTATCCTCTATATGTACATCTCCAAAATCAGTTCTGTACCTATGTGGAAGAAACGCTTTCAAAACCAAACTTTGTTCCTTAATAACTTTTGCATACAGTATCCAAATGCCACGTTCTCTGGTGTGTTGGAACCTCCTTTTCATTTGCCAACAAGAACATGTGAAAATTGGACCAGTCTGATAATAGAAAACAAGCTCAGTAGCAAAAAAGTGGCGGTTTTGGGTGTACCTACCTTATAAGAAAGGTATGAGTGAGGATTGAGGAGGCCTATTGTGTAACCAATTATACAAATAATTCTATGAGTTGGCCGGGGTAAGCTTCTGTCACACTGTTTTTTTTAGTTTGGAATTTTTTATTTTATTTTTTTTCAAATATGAAAATGAAAAAAAAGGGAAAAAAAATAAGAAGGAAATAGGAAATTTGTAATTAGAAGCTTGAATTTTTTTTAATTAATAATTTTTGGCTTGTGTTTGGAAAAGAGTTGTGCAACTGCAAGACCTTGTCTTGTTGTTTGGGACACATAGAGCATGTAGAAATATTTTTGGTAGAGTGTATCGAGTAAGTTTGAATTTCTTTTAATCTATCAATCATCATCTTTTAATAATTTCTTTAATCTTAAAGTTCCTTAATCTTTTCATGGGCTTGAAATTCTTTTCAAATATTTTTTCAAAGACTTCTCTAAAATATTTATTATTTATTCATTGATAAATTCAATCAAATATTTTCTTGATTAATTTGTTTTGATACTCTTCATTAAAACTATTGGAGTGAAAACCTCACTATTTCAAATTTGCAATACTTGGACTTTAGAAAAGAACATGTTTAGCACTTTTTGAAGTTGAAGTTTCTATGTCTAAATTTTTTACAAAAACATGTATGCAATTCACAACTTTTGCATTCATAATATTTTCATTTGGATTTAAGTTGTGAATACAAGAGAAAAGATTCAATATAAAAAAAAACCAAGTTCCATGTTTGAGTGGAAGGATGTTCAAGATGTATAGAAATACTAAATACTATTATTTTTTAAATATTGAAATTTGATTTTTAAAATGAACCTCAAAATACTTCACACATTATTTTAGAAAATAGGTACATTGATTTCACACATATGAAAAATTTTCATAACTTTCATCTCATTAACAACTTAATCCCTAAACTCCCAATTGTCTTTGTAGGAGACATTGAACAATTCATGAAGGCAAGCTCCAATGGTCTCAATTTTTGGCTTCTATTTTAAATTTTTTTTTCAAAATAGAAAAGTAAATAAACCCTTTGAAAATGCATTTTTTCTTTCAATTGGTTCTTGGGAGCAAACGTTATGACACACAAAGCTCAAAATAGTTGAGAGGGACAACAAAATTGAAAAATGAAAATAAACTTTTTAAACCATTTTGTTAATAGATAATAATTTTTTCTATACGGAAAGATTTTTTTTCATTTGGAAAGGTGATGAGAAAATTATAGAGCATCTTGTTTTATGGGCAATTAGAGCATCTTCTTGAATAAATAACATATCGGATTTACTTTTGAGCTCAATTTTTACGTTTTTGCAAAAAAGAAAGTTGCAAAAGTTTAAATTAAATTATTGAAAGAATCTCACCATTGGAATTAGTGTGTTTCAATTTCATCTTAGAATTATTTATGATTTAGTTTTTCCACATATTCATACCTATTTCTATGTAACAATTTTTTAAAGTATGAAAATTACATTAAAAAAATACATATAAATTTAATTAGACCCTCAATTCAATTATTTATTATTTTAAAAATTCAAAATCTAAAATAAAAAAAATTATAAGTTAAGAGGGATCAAAGTGTTAAAAAAACTAGTTTGTCACAATCAGTTCCAAAAACTATCTTACAATCCATAGTCTATAATCCCTAAAGGACAAGACATTCAAATTTCAAACAACAGATGGATGCAAACATATTTTAAGCTTATAAAATCTTAGTTTTTCCATCCATCTATATATTTGTAGATTCTTGTACTAGTTCTTATGCATTTGTACAATTTAGATTTTAAAAATTTTCTTTTACAAATATTCTATAGTTAAAAGCATATTGACATGCATGACTTCATAAGATACCTTCTCCAATTCTAAAAAGGACCTATTAAAATTACTTGAAAAAAAAATGTTCAAAAAAATCTACAATTAGAAGGTAATATTTTTAATTTGAAGAAAAAATATTCTTGTGAAAATCACATAATTATATTCAATCTTATATGTAATTTTAATTTTAATTTTTTGCTTTTTGGTTTCAAATTTTATTAAAAACTATTGGTTTGTGTAGTAGTAAATCTAATCCATGGATCACATTTTTCCAAGTTTGGTTTAAAACCATCATTAAATTCTTCTTAAAAATTACATTTTATAGGAGATGTGCATTATTTTTGAAATCCAAACTATCTCATGGTCCTTGAGGATTAAGGGGTTAAGGTAGGAGCATCCAATGGCCTCATTTTCTACACATGATAGTTATTTCAAAACTTAAATGAAGATAAACCGTAAATAGCTTATTTTTATTGACCAAAATAATAAATTATCTATAGTCTGCCTATATTTACTTTCTAGAATCATTACCTTACCTAAAAAGTGATGCCATTGGGTACACTAAGTCGCTACGCCATTGGGTGATCCAACGCCATTAGGTACTCCTACCTTAACCATAACCATAATAGGATGATTCAAAACTTTTCATCTTTATATTGATTTGTGCAACCAAATGCAAAGTAAATTTTTTGTTAAAGAAATAGATTGGTTTCTTGAATTCCCACATTTGAAATCTTACAACTTCTGTTTTTCTTATTGGAAATGGTATGAAAATTCAACTTTACATTTTATGCTTCATATTTTATTATAGCAAGTCATAGGCTTCCATGAATACAGAATACAAACTTGGAAACAACTTTGTGAATATATAATTATTAAAATATTATAGGTAAACATGATTTTTTTGATAAATTTTAATTTATTTTAAAAGTAGAATTTTTATATTAAATACTAGTTTGAATAGAAGGAGAATTTTTCAATATCACATTTTCAAATACCTGAACTACAATGGACTATATATATTCTTCAAATCTGATTTTATAAAGAATATCAAATCGCAAGAAGTTTTTGGATGCTTTTGGAATTTTGGAACTATAGACCCTAGAAACACTCTTTGTAAATTTTCATAACTATGTGAGTTCCAAGGTTATTTGAAAAGGGGGATTATTCAAATAAGAGTGATTTTACAGCATCCTATGATTTTCCAATTTGCTAACTTGGTCCAATTAATGAAAAGCTATGCCTGGTACAAGACTCTAATTTTTGTCACATGATGTTAGTTTAAAGTTCTAGCATCTATCTCTTCTATTAAGACAGGTGGTTTGTTTTGTTTGTTTGTTTTGTTTTGTTTTGTTTTGTTTTGTTTGTCATGTTGAGATCTCCCGGACCGCGCGTCCCCTGGTCGCGTGCTTGGTACCGTCGGAAAGCCCTCAGCGAGGAGGGGTGCACCAGCTTGGTTTCGTGGCGTTTGGACATACGGTGTGAAAGTTGTGCATTTTTTAGTTATTTTTGGTTCTGAAAAATTAGAAAATTACTTTCACTGATATTTTGGTCACAATCTTGGTACCGTTGGAAAGCTCTCGGCGAGGAGGGGTGCACCGGCTTGGTTTCGTGGCGTTCCGACTCACAGTGAGAAAGTTATTGAATTTTGAAGTATTTTTATGAACTAAATAATTAGAACATTAGTTTTACTTATATTTTGGTCACAATCTTGGTACCGTCAGAAAGCCCTCGGCAAGGAGGGGTGCACGAGTTTTGTTTCGTGGCATTCCGACTCACGGTGAGAAAGTTATGGATTTTTGAGTTGTTTTTGGTTCTTAAAAATTAGAAAATTACTTTTACTTTTGTTTTGATTGTGGCAACGCCACAGGGCACTCTAGTCTCTTCTATTAAGACAGGTGGTTTGTTTTGTTTTGTTTTGTTTTGTTTTGTTTTGTTTGTTTGTTTTGTTTGTTTGTTTGTTTCTCTGTCTTGTTTGTCGCGTTGAGATCTCCCGGACCGTGCGTCCCCCGGTCACATGCTTGGTGCCGTTGGAAAGCCCTCAGCGAGGAGGGGTGCATCGGCTTGGTTTCGTGGCTTTCGGACCTACGGTGTGAAAGTTGTGCATTTTTAAGTTATTTTTGGTTCTAGAAAATTAGAAAATTACTTTTTCTTATATTTGGGTCGCAATCTTGGTTCCATGGGAAAGCCCTCGGCGAGGAGGGGTGCACGGTCTTCGTTTCGTGGCGTTTGGACTCACGGTGTGAAAGTTATTGAATTTTGAAGTATTTTTAAAAATTAGAAAATTACTTTTTCTTATATTTTGGTCACAATTTTGGTACCATCGGAAAGCTCTCGGCGAAGAAGGGTGCACAGGCTTGGTTTTGCAGGATTCCGACTCACGGTGAGAAAGTTATGGATTTTTGAGTTGTTTTTGGTTCTAAAAAAATTAGAAAATTATTTTTACTTTTGTTTTGATTGTGGCAACGCCATAGGGCACTCTAGTCTATACATTAAATCAAGCTATTTGTTTTGTTTGTTTGTTTTGTTTGTCATATTGAGATCTCCTGTACCATGCGTCTCCCGATTGCATGCTTGGTACCATCGGAAAGTCCTTGGCAAGGAGGGGTGCACCGGCTTGGTTTCATGGCGTTGGGACGTACGGTGTGAAAGTTATGCATTTTTGAGTTATTTTTGGTTCTAAAAATTAGAAAATTATTATTTTTTAATATTTTGGTCATAATCTTGGTACCGTCACAAAGCTCTCAGTGAGGAAGAGTGCATGGGCTTTGTTTCATGGCATTCCAACTCAGAGTGAGAAAATTATGCATTTTTGAGTTGTTTTTTATTCTAAAAAATTAGAAAGTTACTTTTACTTTTGTTTTGACTGTAGCAATGGCACAAGGGGACACTAGTTATCTATGAGAACAAAACAACGATACAAACTAAATGAAACAAACAAAAGTAAACACATATTGGGAGCCATATGGAGGCTTTGGAAACCATAACTTTGAAACGGCAAGGTATGGAGTCTTTGAAAACCATAACTATACACAAACTAAAACTTTTCATAACTTTCATCTTATTAATCAAAATGGAACAATTCAAAGCTTCCCACCTATATATAAATCTAAGGAACCAATTTTAATTTTTAATTTTTTTCAAAAGTAATTTTTAAAGAAGTTTTTGAGCTACTTGGATTGCTTGCCAAGCAATGAAAATGTCATATCATGCAATAACTTTTTAACCATGTAACCAAAACTTATAAAAAGTATTGGGCCATGAAGCTACTCTTTGGGTATATGTTGTGTGAAAATTTCAGCAAAAAAGAAAAAGAAAATCCTTTAGTGAGGTGTCCAAAACTGCTATGTTGCCAAAAAATGCAATTTTATCTTTAGGAGTTAATTTTAAAAATTTAAAAATTTATAAGTTAGAACTTGCATTACATGAAAAAATTGTATAGCATAAATGAATGGAAACTCTTTTTCGCAAGAACTAGTTTTGACCAATAATATCATATTTGGGATTGTATTTTTATTTACAGCCTTTTCAAAATATAAACTTGTAATTTGATTTTATAAATGAGTGATATCAAATTTTTGAAAAATCATACTCCTTTTGTTCCAAAATGATCAACTTATTGGCCTCAATTTTTGTTCCAAAATTATCTTCTTGTTGCACTTTGTGAAGTTGAAATTTGATCAAATTTGGCTTTTGATTGCTATCTAAGGCTAGTGAAACAACTCAGAGCAATAGTTTTCCTTCCATCCATGCAATCATCAATTGAAAGACAAATGAAATGATTGAAAAGGTCAATCGACACTATTTGTTCTTATTTTTGTCATCACTTTGAGTGTTGCATGATTAAAGGAGATGAAGCTTAGGGAAGTGGGATAGAGGTCCACACATGGTCTTAGGCCCATACTATCTACCCACAAAATGACACCTCACAATCAACAATTACGTGTCCATTGGTGCTCCTTGAAAATGCCCCTAAATTTTCACTTTTCAATACTTCAAAATTACACTTTGAAAGGGGTTCCAAAACTCAAAATTTCTAAAACACTAGGAATGCATCGAACTCTACTTACAGCGTGAAATAGTTTTCAAAAATGTTATTTTCAACCTTAATCCATAACATTTTGTCAAACATGAAGATTATTTTGTGATAGATGGAGTATAATATTTTATTTCTAGAGATGAATGATGTTTAAAATTGTGACCCTCCTTTCCTCTGCGTAAGGTAACTACACTTCAAATCACACACTTTCTTAATCCACACAAGTTAGATTCTTGCCTAAAATGTACTTCCATTGTTCACGAGAGTCTATAGTTGGTTATTCTAAATCCTATTTTGGCACTTAAAAAGTTCATAGTTTATCGTGTAGTTTATTAATATGGTGTCTAAAAAATGCATTATGGGAAAAAAATTCAATATAATAATGGCAACCATATTGAATTGCTTATTTGTGTGATTGTAGGCATAGTTACTTTAGTAGACTACCAATTGTGTTGTAAATTAACTCCTAAAGGACCATTGTCTATTTAGGGGACAAATGGAATTTTGGACAAGTACCTACAGGCTAAATTTTTGTCATGATTTTTTGAAACTTTTTTTGAAGATAGAAAAAATGATTGTCTTCATGGGATTATAATTTTTTCTTCAATCAGTGTCTGGGAACAAAAGTTATATCCAAATAAGCTCAAAACAGGAAAAAAAAAGCAACCATTTTTTTTTAAAAAGAAACAAATTTTTTTCTCAAAGATCCTATTTTTCTCTCCTTCAAAAGCTTTGATTCATTCCATTGGATTTTTTATGAGAAAGTTATGAACAATATTATTTTGGGGGCAATTAGAGCATCTTTTTGAAAAAATAACTCGTAGGATTCATTTCTGAATGCATTTAAAAAAAAATTCAAGATTAAAAGTTCCACATGATTTAGTTTGCTTATTAGAACAATCTCACCATTGGATTTAGTACGTTTTAATTCCTTTTTAAATATATTAATAATTTAGACTTTCTTTCTATCTTGTACCTACTTCTACTTAATAATTTCTTTAAATATTTAAATATTAAAAATATTAAAATTGTTTTAAAATTGTTTTTCTTCCTAGACTCTCAATGCAATTCCCCACCATACAGATATAAACCTCAAAACTTTGCAATGCAATTTAAGTTAAGAAGGCTCAAAGTCAAAAAATCTAGTCCCACAAATGAATCTACTAAAAAGACTTAGATATCTTGCCATCTCAGCAATCAAAATTTAAAAAAAAATTCCCGCACATTTTTATACTCGTTAGGTGTAAATTAGATGTGAAAAAAAAAACAATTTTCAATTTCTTTTTACTCTTTGCTATAGAAATGGCAGTTTCGAGTGTTTTTGGGCCCAAAAAAGACCTTCGTCCTTTATGAGTCAAACCAACATTGCCTGCTTTTATTTATTTATTTTAACCTGGAGTTTATTCCAAGACTGTCCACGACCAAGAACAAATGGCAGAAAGCCTAGGGCAAAGCCCTGGAGACATAAATTGCCTGCTTTTTTTCAATGGCCTGAACTCAGCAACAAATATCAATATTGTTACGGAGCCATGTAAGTAATATGTGGATGGTGAGTATAATTGTTCCCTGGCAGAGAGTAATAATTCACTGACCCCCACATGGCCTGTCCAATTGAATACAGTAGTAAGGTACTCCAACTTCAATGTACAAATTTTCGTTCAAATCAAGGTCATATTGACACTCACTCACTGTTCCTTCTCTTTTTTTTTTTTCTTTCCCTCTCTCTTTTTTCTTTTTCATTTTCTTTTTCCTTCCATATTATCCCCTGGCTGCTGATCTGGAGCTTCACCGTAATTCATTTCCTTTCCCAGTTGTAGACCCGAGCTCTCTCTCTCTTTTTTTTCTTTTTTTCTTTTTCTTTCTTGCACCCCCATCGGGCCAGAAGCTTGTACATACCGCAGATATGGTATACTGCCACGGAAGTAGCCCCCTGCCCCGTGCCAAGTGGCTGTCCAGTTCAGTTAGTAGTATCTGAGCTGAAGGTATCCCTCCCCCTGGCCGTCCCGGGACTCCCGGTCCCGGTGGGGTGGGGTTGGTGACCCGGCGTTTTGTCGTGTCCACCGGAACTGCTTCTAATCAGCAATTGCCTCATAATGGCCCCCCGCCCCTTGCGGCCAGATGGGGCTGGGGGCTGGTTCTGGGCTGGGGCTGGGCTGGCTGTGGTTGGCCATGGGCGTGGCCGAGGGGGGCGTGAGTGGGTTTTTTGCCGAGAGCGAGGTCCTTGTTTTTGCAAAGGCATGCGCTTTTAGAATTCTGCACATGGATGGCTTCCTCCAAGTATCTTGAAGATCTAGGGTGGCAGGCTGGGATAATGATGGCGAGGGGGAATACCTGACGCCCAACCCCCTTTTATAATCAACATGGAGCGCCTGACACACACGTACCTTACTCCCCCCAACGCTCATGGCGAGTAGGAGTCGCTGCTCCTCCCTTCGGCTCTCTGCCGCAGGCTGGCTTTGTCGTGTTGACCTGGTTGACTGGTCAAGGCCAACGCTGGGAGGGGGGTGGACACTCTGCACAACTTGCACTCCGTAATCCCCAATGCATTCATAACTTCTAAACAAGAGAGACGAAAGAGTACTGACGCTGATTACCCTTCGAAATGATCACAAAACCAACGCTCACCCTCCATCCGTCCGTCCATCTGGACAGACAGACAGACATCCGTCCAGCCATGAACTCATCCAGACAGCCAAACATCCATCTGTCCATCCATAAATCCATCTGTCCATCCATGAACCCAGCCGTCCAGCCATGAATCCGTCCATCCAGCCATGAATCCGTCCATCCAGCCATGAATCCATCCAGGGGGGAGGAATGGATGACTTTGGAGGTGTCCGGACTCCCCCACCGGGGCTCTGCGTCTGCTGCCTTGGAATCGAAGAAGCACACATGACCCATGTGGGCCCTCTGTCCCCCTCCTCGCCCTTCTCCCCTTGTGTACGTCCGAGGGGAGGCTAGCTTGTCTCCAACTCTCCCATCATGCCATACAACTGAAGCGGTGGGACAATGCTTTTCATCCATCCATCCATCCATCCACCCGCTGGGTGGGAGGGCATTTAGAGATAAGGTTTGATTTTTCTTTTTTCTTTGTTTTTCTTTTTTCTTTGCCCCCTTTCCTTCCTTTTCCTCTGCCCCTTCGTTTTCAGTTTGCTGCTGCCTTTGTCTGCCTGCCTGGTCCGTCTACATTCAATTCATTCATTTCAATTCATTCATTTACTCCTTCATGGTGGAATTGGAACACATGGGCCCTATTTCCCCGTTGATACGGTGGGAGCTTGTCCGATATTTTTGATATTGAAGACTCCCATGGCAGGCATGCGGCCAGCTAGTGCATTTTCTGCTGCTGTTCCCCACCCTCTCATTACCAACTGTATTTGGCAGGGGTTTGAATATTTGGAGATCCGCATCTCAAGACTATATGACAAGCGAGTAGATTTGCCTTCAGAGCCGTGATTAAAATAATCTCGCAAGGTCGGTTGTCCCCACTCAAAAGCCCCCCCCTGCACCTTCACCCATGGAGGTGAAATAATCATCAGTCCATATCATGAACGCAGGCAGGGAGGGAAGGGAAGCGAGGGAAGGGAAGGGCGGGTGGGCGGGCTTCAAAAAGGGTAACCTGCAGGCAGGGAGGGAAGGTCATGGCCCCCAGTTGGAGCTCATCTCCAAGACAGGGGATCGCCCGGATCAAAGCTAGTCATGGCTCACAGCATATGATAGCTAGAGTCTGTCTGGACTCACACCTTTCCAACGGGGCAGTGTTAGTAGGAGTAAGTTGCACAATTAGGTTTGACCCCAAGAGCACTTCACCATGAGCTTAGCAGTGCACTCTCACTTGCAGGGAAGGGAAGGGAAGGAGCAGGAGAAAAAATTATTAGTGTTCTTTCTTTTCTTGTGGTGCCCCCTCCCCCCTTTCAAGGGGTGGCTGCAATCAAGGAAGGAGGATATTTGCACTGGATATTTGCACTGGATTAATGGGTTTTTTTATATAATTTTTTTTTAAAAACTAAAAAAATTACACTGGAAAAGAGTGAGGGCAGGTCCATGGCTTCAAAAGAAAAGTACAAGTGACTGCCAGGACCAGAAATTGCACAGGGGCTATTGAGGAAACCAAACCTAACCTCACCAAACTACCTTAATCCTAGAGGGGACGGAAAGCCCTTTGTGGCTATATAGTATATTATGAGTATGGTGGAATTTGACCAGAAAAAACATTGACCAAATATTGTAGGAAGTAAACTATTCATCGTGGTAGTATGTAAATAACAATGTATTGCAATTTATGTAATAAATCACAATTGAAGAGTTATAAGGCTAAATAAAGATTGTATAGAAGGGCCCTACATGTCTTTCAAGGATTAAATTAAGTTAGTCTTTTTTAAAACCTCCAAAATCTCCTTCAAATCATCCCTATTATTAGTTGGAGAATGGAGATGAAGTGATCTTTAAATGACCCACTTTAGCCATTGAATGAATGGAGATTTTTTTAAATCTTTTATTACAAGAGCCAATCCTTACCTTTGATTTCTTTACATTTCTTCATAAGTGGATAGATTTGGGGAGACCTATGGTTACAAATAGGTGCCTATATCCTCAAATCTTCAAAAATGTATAAGTAATTCAAAAATGATTGGAAAAATACAAAACCACTTGCGTTAAATTCCACGTCCCTTTCCCTCTCCCTCAAGAATGACGTAAGCGTATTTTCTTTCCACATCAACCTCTGGAAAAGACAGACCAGCCTTTGAATGGTCCCTTTTTTCCAGCAGACTCCCTTAAGTTCGACCACACCTGCATGATTGTTTTTGTTTTTATTATTTTTACCTGCAGGGCAATTACCGCACCCCATTGAAACGAATTAATCTCTTTCTTAAGTACAAGTTTGACAGCAGCAGTCTGCAGCACGATGAAGATTGATCATTGCAGAGGAGAGAATTAAATTCATGAATCTGACAAGAAGGGAATGCAGGTGCTCTCGGAAATGTAATTCCCTCGAAGGGGAGGTCATGAGCAGCCTCACTGGCTCAGTCAAGGCTGCAGGTGGGATGGGATTGCAAGAGTATTGATGGAAGGGATGCGGGTACAACCCTGCTGCTGTGCTGCTGCTGCTGCGTTGCCATAGGAAAAAATAGGAGGAGGAATAAGTTAAGCTAAGCTTAGACCTAATAAGTTACTTCACAGTAAGGTGAAAGAGTCCGAAGACCCGAGAGACTTTCACCCCTTCACCAGATGGGCTTTCCAGTGATTGAGTTGACCCTGTAAGCATAATTAGCACCTTCCTAAACTCCAGTAAAATCCCGGTACTTAACTTAACTTTGTTAGCGCAGAGCTGAACTCCCGCACCCCCAGCCCACCCCGGCCCAGTGCATGCTGATCAGGTCAGAGCTGATCGAATCCCCTGTTCCCCTACAAACATTCTCTTTCACTTTGGTTCCCCTTTGGCTGCTGCTGCTCCTGCTCCTGCTGCTTCAATTGCCATTCCTTCCTGCACTGCAGGCAGAAGCACTGCTTGCTCGCTCGCTCGCTCAGGTGGGAGTGTGTGACATGTCCGTCCCAGTCCCAGTCCTGGTCCTGGGATGTTGACACCCATAAATTAAAAACTTCATGAACATGCATGGTTTCTGAAGTTATTAACTTCCTTCAGGTTCCCTTGGGAGGGGAGAGGGGAGAGAGGGGGGGAGTTCCATCATGTCAGCCGTGCTACTGAAACAGAGAAGCTAGTGTTGTAGTCTGATCCATAAACTAACTCAATTAATTAGGTTAGTGCAGGATGCACAAATGGGGTGACGGTGAAATGGAGCCATGATGCTGAGAGCCTGTCCCTGTGGTTCAGTGTACCCCTTCTCAATGGAACTTGTCCATGTGTTTGGAAAAAGAAAGAAAGAAAGAAACCACGGAGCCATGATTCACGCCTGCCACCACCGCTAACTTATCAGTCCAGGCGGTGCATCACCGGTCTTGCTGAGGAAGGAAGGGAGGGAGGCCATGATTTGATAGCAGGGAAAGGCTTAAATTTTCAGAGCTGGGAAGGCAATGTGTGTGATGGAGTCTTTGTGAAAACGACTGCTTAACTCTCTCTCCACTTAAACTTTTATCTAGACTTCCAGGGCATTTACCCTAACACTAGCAAGTAACAATGCACGACACCTTGAGTCGGTGGGTTGGTGGGTGACATTACTTATCCGTATTTGCCTTGCATTTCTAAGCTTCTTCTTTTTTGGAGATGATGTTTGACAGAGAATTTGCAATGACTGAAGAAAGCTGCAAGTTGGCATTGATAATGAAGGCCGTCCGATGGGACGCACCCAGGGGGCACACTGGTTTCATTGCCCTACACTCACTAGGTAATGGGCCTTGCATGCATGCTTTCCATGCAATTAAGGAACCAACATGAACACCCCCTTCCCCAGCTAGCCAGTGACCCCACCCACCCCACAACAGAGAGATAATTGTATTATACTACAGCATGGAGCCTTCTCGATGGGTTTTTTTAATGTGGGATGATGGCCACCTGCCGGCTTGGGGCGCCTCAATCCACCCAACCAAAGGGTAGGGGAAAATTATTAAAGAAAGACCCATTTCCTAAGGGTACTGCATCAGCAGGGCACACATTCAGAGGGGCCTTGCAATTTGCAACGTTTGCAATACCTTAGCTGGAGCTGTCTGGTGCTTTTGTCTTTGGCAACAACTTTTGCAGATTTTTCTTAAAAAAAAGGTTGGATCTTCTTGAGATGCCTTGGTCTGGTGTCACTGGAGCTCCGGTCTGTATGTACTGTTGGGAAAGTTGAAAACTTAAATCTAACCGGGATATGAATGTTGTGACGGCCATGGGTTTTGCAGGTTTATATTATTAAGGTCTTAGGTTAGAGTAGGCCTGTGTCAAGGGTTGCTTTGGGGTAACAACATGGAAAGAAGCATCTGGCAAGGCTCCTACTAGTATTAAATTAGCTTAGTTTTTTGTTGTTCAATTTGAATGAGGGATTTCAAATCTCTTGGGCCCCGTTTAGACACAAAACAAGGTGTTTGCCATTGAGGAGTCCTCTATTGAAAGTTACGACTTTTGGATTTGCACAAACTACCAAGACGGCATAAAATTGTCAAAAAAATTATCCCTAAATGATCAAGGTCTTTTTTTTATTGTCAAAAAGCACTCATAGCTATCATTTCTATAGCAAGGTGCAATACTTTCTTAAAACAATTGCATATTTAATCGTATGATTTTGTACTAGACAAGTACAAAAATGTATGGAAGAAATTTTAAAAACTTCAATAACATAGATTGCAACATTGAGATTGTTCTAGCAATATGGAATTCTTTTTTCTTTTTGAAAAATTGTGAATTTTGAAAGTAATTTTTTGAAAAAGATGCTTGGATTGCCTGAAAAGTAAGACACTCCATAACTTTCTCATCACTAGTCCAAATTAACTAAATCAAATATTTCCATGTATACAAAACGTATTTTCTATGAGATAAAAATTTAAAGTTTTACTTTAGTTTTTGTGTTTTTTATTGTATTTTCCAACAAGTTCCTTTTTGAGCTTAGTGCAGTATAGCTTTTACTCATGGGCATTGATAGAAATAAAAATGGCATTCCCCCCAAACTAATGTGATTTTCTATATTAACAAAAGTGTAAGAAAATCATGTGAAAAGTTGAAATCATAGTAACCTGTCCAAACCTTTCAGTATTATCTTGTTTAGAGGAATTAGATTTAAAACAAAAAATAATATTGAAAAAATGAAGTTAGAAAGTTGAAAGTAGAAAAGTTTTTCTTTGATGGACATGATTGCAATGATAATTTGGACACCCTGTATAAAACATCCTACACCCATACTTCAAACACTAATAGAAATCTACATTGAAGAAACTTACTATTCAAGGCAATGGTTTTGTGTTTAAAATAATATAGATTTAATACAAAAACATCATATGCAATGTTTTTTTAGTGTGGATTTCTACTAGTGAAAAGATACTTTAATCTATACTATAGTAGTTGATTTCAAACAAACCACCTACTCTCTTTATATTTATCTAACAAAATAGCCAAAGCCAAATAATCTTTCTCTACAATTATTGTAGCTTTCAATGGATGACATACTGTCTTGGAGTCATCTATCTAATGAGTGGTCTTCAAATTTTATAATTTTTTTGATAAAATCTTCAAGGTAACTTTTATAATATATGTTACACTCATAGCAAAGTGGAGGTCTCTAACCACCATGCTATGGCACTTTAGCTTGGTGTGCCCAATTCCCTCTTTTTTACTACTAACTTGTTTAGTTGTATTTTATACAATTACAACAAAAATTGTAAGGTTTTGAAATTGAAAACTAAAAATAACTATTAATATTTTGATATCTTATTATACTATCTATTTATCATATTGAATTGATTAGTTAGACCCATATTTACAATTGAGGTTGATTTTGAACATTGCTAAACAAAAATTTAATTAAATTTTAAAATCTTTACGATTAAAATCAACATTTTTGAACTGTAAAACAAAATTCTTCAACAATTCAATTTTGTTTTTCATTAAAAATATCATTTTAAAATAAAGTATCTATAAATAAATCCAAACTCATTTTCTTACAACCTTCTAGATGCCCTATTCTTGAATAGTCTCTAAACTATGTTGAATAAATTTCATCTCAATAATTTTTTCACATTAATTTTAAAGTTTGAAGAGCAACAAAGGCTTAAATAGGATTATTTGAAATATTGTCTTTTGGTCACATTAGATCCCACTTTTAAACATCATTAAATTTAATTACATATTCTACTGTAATCAATAGTTTCAAAGACATCATTTTAGAATATTTTAATCCCTAAAAGATCATTTGTTCCCTTGGGGGACAATTTGGGTTTAGGTAGGTTCTTATTGTCTCAATTTGTAGTGAATGTTTTCAAATAAATTTAACAATGTTAAAAATTTAGTTTAAAAAAAAAAAATTGGTTGCGTTGATTTGGTTCACCTTTTGTTGATTTAGGTAAAAATCAAAATAGAATTGAACCAAATTGATGCAACCAAATCAACGAAAGAACTTAATTTTCTAATAGTGTGAAGATGTGCAATTTTGCGAGAGTTTCGTGGATATATAATTTAAAAAAAAAATTAGTTCGTGTATAGGAGAAAAAAATTATGGCACAATAAGCCAAAAATGGAGGTTGGCAAGCACCACAAAAAAATCACAAAAAGTTAAAATAATTTTTTTAATTTCTAAAATTTTACATATCTTTTTTTACATTTGAAGCTTTGATTCATTCTATTTGGACTAGTGATGAAAAAATAATGGACAATCTAAGTATATTTTTGAAAAAATAACTTATAGGATTGTTTTGTGAATGCATTTTTTACAATTTTCCAAGAAAAATTGTTAGAGAGGGTTAGGTTTCTTTCTAGAACAATCTCACCATTTGGATTATTATATTGCAATTCCATCTTAGAGCTATTAACAATTTAGTTTTTCCTTCAAGCTTGAACCTATTTCTACTTAACAATTTTTTAATGAGTAAAAATTAAGTGATTTTTTCTTGATGTTTTTATTTGATTCTCAACTCAACTATCCAACATAAAAACTTAGAAAATCAAAATCAAAACTTTAAAACTTTATTTATTTTTATCTTTGCAATAGAGTTAACCTTTTTGTCTTTTAGCTTGCTTTCCAATGGGCTCTATAATTTTGGTCCTTCAAATTTCAAATTTAGTTGATTTAATAGTATCTATTTAATAAGATTTTTTAATGCGCTTTCAATTATAGTCATTATAAGTTTTAATTTTATACCAAGTAAAAGATAATATTATATTTAGTGAATCATTTAGTGTATCCTATTGATGATGATCTAAGATAAGATAGATGCAATGGTATTGAATTGATAATTTGTATTGGATCTATTTGGTGTCCCATTTTGACACTACTAACCCCTAAAAGTCCAAAGTCTTCTCTAGAATTCATGATATGAGAAAAATCATCATAGAATACTATTTTAAAAAATATTTTGAAATTCACATACAAATAAAAGTTGTAGATTATGAGTTTTAGATTTCATCTATATGGTTAGATTCACCAACGCTATTACCAATATTTTGTTATGAATTTTGAAAGGGAAGGTTTTTTATTTAATTTTTTTTATTACAAGCAAAATGTTATTATTTTTTAGTGCATTTTGTTGGAATGGATTTGAAATGAGGTTCTCTAGACATGGTGATTTTTTGAAAATTTTGTGTTCTTTAAATCTATGACCTCATTTTTGAAAATCTAATTTTGAATTATAGTAAATGCAATTAGGGCTTGGTCAATCACTTGACAGCCATCCACATTTGTAATTTTAGAAAAATATATACTTTAATGATATTAAATCCAACCATCAAATAGGACAACAACTTGGCAAAGTACCTCCAAAAATTAGGATGACTTTCATTCAAGTAATGAGAATAAAACTTGAGTTTCAATCTATTAGTCATCTAGAAATTGGACGTTGGAGCACTTAAGGGTTAATAGATATTGTTACAACAAACTTTGTCACCCTATCTTAGAAGTCTCTATAATACCTTCTTCTTTACTTATTATATGTTGTTAAGTGTCTTCTTATCATCAATACAAATGATATTGACCTTCTCTCTATTGTCATGTAGTGACTAGTAAAAAAGGGATTTGTTTCCATTAACTTTGATATTGTATTTTTGGACCTGAGATCTCTGTTTTACACTAGTAGAAATTTGGATCACATGGAATAGGAAAGTGACTATAAGAAGACCCACTATTACCCACGTCTGTCACGTGGATCTTCTTGTGGGTCATTTTCCTAGTGTACACGGCCCAAGTTTGTACTAGTGTTGTTTGTAATTGGAGAGGATGAGTATGTACATGTAGTAACTCATATTCTTTTGGATAGTAAGATAACTACATCTACTATTGGATCATGTAAGCATATGTGTGTGGTTCTTGTTATTAAATTATTTTTATTGAGTCTTGTTGGCAAATGATAGAAGATTTCAAATTTTTTTACCATGTATTTTTTTGTATACTCTTTACAAGTTTTGAAAAAGTTAGTTGATTGGTATATCCAAAATGGACCCTAGGCTCTCATATTTAGAAGGTGTCCATTGTAGTATAGAATTTTTGTGTGTCGTTTTATCAACATAGTTTGCTTTTTCACCATGTTACCTTATAATTGTATTCCTCATATGTATAAAATTTTCTCAAAATTTATATTTACTAGATATAATTTGTGAATTTCAATTATGAATTACATCTTTACTACTAGTCTAATCTCAAACCTTTCTAGTCGTGCTATCCTTCACAAACCCTTTTGAATTTGACCCTACTCAAAAGGTAAGAGATCCCATTATCAATGACCATTAAGTCACTCCATTACTACTCCTTGAAACTTTGATTTGTGCACATTCACACCCCATTATTATTATTATTATTATTATTATTATTATTATTATTATTATTATTATTATTATTATTATTATTATTATTATTATTATTATTATTATTATTATCATCATCATCATCACCATCATCGATAGTTCCACACCAAATGCATCATAAAAAGTAGATCCTATAATAAATGGTAGTACTAGATATGTATGTATTCATGTAGTCCGGCCCTCAAGCTTTTCACTCCCTTTTTGTAGTTCTTCTTCTTCTTTGAAAAGGGCGGTGAGCATTAAAAGGCAAGGGAAAAAACCAACTAGTCCGGTTTGTATGGACTCCCAAACCTCAAAAGTTCTTTTTCTTCTTTGTTGCCAGCGGATACTAAATGGCTGGGCTTTTCCTTCTTGTTGCCAATTTCTCGCAAACAATCCATATTTTAAATTGGGTTGTTTGTTTTGTTTGTTATGTTGAGATCTCATGGACCGTGCATTTCTAGGTCGCGTGCTTGGTATTGTTGGAAAGCCCTCGACGAGGACGGGTGCACAAGCTTGGTTTTGTGGTGTTTCAACTCAGGGTGAGAAAGTTATGCATTTTTGACTTACTTTTGGTTCTAAAAAAAGTTAGAAAATTACTTTTACTTTTGTTTTGACTGTTAGCCACAGGTGCACTAGTGTAGTGATAAATGAAACCGTCCTCTTCTCTTCTTCTCCTCTCCTCTAATGAAGTGGTGACCAGCCATGTCCCAGTCCACTGCCCAGGCCATCTTGTCACTCCCCGTCCCGTCCCCCACCAACTCTCTGGGACCAGAAGCCCTGAATTTTCACGGTCCTGGGGGGGTAAGCTTTAACTTAAATAGAAATCACTCCATCACATCTACGGAAGGGGAAATGTGACGGAACTCCCTTCCGTTCCGTTCCCTTCCCTTCCGGCAGCAGTCTCGTCTAAGTTAAGTTAGTACTGGCAGGCAGCAGGCACAGGCAGGGGCTGTGTGAGGAGGATTGGGCGATTAGGAAAGGGACTGAGAGCATGGATGGAAATATAAAAGCTACGGTGGTATGATTTGAATGGAGGAGTGGGTGGGTGTCAGCCAGGGTCCGTCCGGGCCCTTCAGTTCCTTCCTTTCAAAGTTCCGTCATCAAACCCAAAGGGGATGGACAGCCCAGGAGAAGGGATGGGAGGGCAGGCACAAGTACAAACCAGGGCTCCAGGACTAGCCAGGGTGAACTGACCCCACCCACCCACCCCCCTTTCACTCAGCTCCTTGGGAAAATGTTGATTTTAAAAAAAATTCTATGATTTAAAAAAAAATTCATGCATGGTAAATTAAAGAATTTCGAATTCAAACATGCAATCAGGGGCCCCAAGTTAACTGGAAGAGGTGTATAACAAGGTAAATTAAACAAGCACAAAATAGGGGGATTTTTTTTTTTTTACTTGCACCCCTAGAATGTGACTTGATTTGGAGGGGACGAGCAAGGGTCCAGGGTGAACTGACCCCCTCATTGCCCCGTTTTACCCCAGGGAAAATGCTGCGGAATTTTTTCATTTGCAATCAGATGAATTTTTTTGCAAATTCTGAATTCAGATTTGCAATCAGAGGCCCCAAATCAGCTAGGGGCAGTGCAGAAAATATAAAAAATCATGGCAAAAAATAGGGGGCTTTTTTGCCGGGGCAATGAGGGGGTCAGTTCACCCTGACCAAGAACAAGACAGGGTTGGGCTTGCAGGGGAGGTAACTTAATACAGAGTAACAGTCTTGGAAAGCCTCGTAGGAAGTGAATAAGAAGCGAACTTGAAACCTTGAATAAATGCCAAAGAGGACATATAAACCTAAGCTTCCATGGATGGACGGAAGGACAGACGGAGGTCCTCACGGCTTCACTTTGGATGAGGGGAGCAGGCACATCTTAGAGGGAAAGTGTTAAGCTTACATTTTATGATACTTGGAAAAGAACTGAAAGCGTTCGAATTGTAAGCAAATTCTGAAATTCAATCAGCTATTCTGATTTAAATTTGAAATTAACATGTTGTGATGTCAATGTGGTGTTGTCAATGTGTATTATAACTAATGAATGAGAAAAATGGTGCTTTTGATTATTTAATTTTCTTCTAACCATGTTAGTATGCAATGCAGCATTACACAACTTCAAAGTAAGTATGTGGTTAAAAAAAAACATGGGTCCTAAAAGGATCAATAACTTGGACAATTCCAGAAACATTTATTTTTAACTTCCCAATGCTAATTTGGGCCAAGTCCTTCAGATAACAATTTTGATATGTATACATGAATTCAAACAAATGGTTTTGGTTTTGGAAAGAATGGGTCATTTAAGGTATAGGGACCTTCACAATTGTGTTTGGGTTCCTAATTTGGAAGTTTGGTGAGTCACCAAATTGTGATGATATTTTGGACTAGTAATAGGTAAGCTTTATTATATTCTATTATCTAAGGTAAGCTTTTTGCATGACAAGATCTACCACTTTGTCTCTTTTTGCATGTATTTGGGTTGGTTTGTTTTGTTCATCTTCTTTCATTGGGATAGTTTTGAAGGTCTAGGGGAGTAAACATCATGAGTCCAAAAGTGGAAGTGTAGATTGACTTAGGTCATTGTGAATTGCTTCATATCTAGTTTATTGTGTGTGAAACCATTTGTGTCTCTTTCTATGTGGTCAACCTCACAAAGAAAGAAACCATTGTTAGAGGGAAAACAATAAGATGTGCTTCAAAAAGGTTTTAGTGTAAGAGATGTAGCAAAGACTTTAAATGCTAGTAAGTCAAGTGTACACAAGCTCCGCAAGAAGTATTTTTGAGGTGCAAAACTCTCAATTGGAAGTAGACCATATGAATTGATAAGTACATATAATGGGATAAATTCTTACGATCAATTTGACTAGAAGAAAAGTAGGCAATGCAAGAGATGTTGTAAAACAAATGTGGAAAGTGAATAGAGTTGAAGTAAGTGATGTTAACCCCTAAAGGACCTAACTGCATTTTTTGGCAAGATAGTGATTTGGGGTAGCTTACTACAAACGGAGATTTTTTTTTCTATGAAATTTTCACACAACATATCCCCAAGGAGTAGCTTTAAGGCCCAACAATTTTCATAACTTTTGACTATATAGTTAAAATTTTATTGTTATTGTATAATATATAATTTTCAACATTCAAAGGATAGTCTAGGCAAAAAAAAAACTTCTTTTAAAATCGCTTTTTTAAAAATAAAAATTTCAAATTTCTTCTCTAGATTTATTTATACATGGAAAGCTTTTATCCATTCCATGTTAATTAATGAGATGAAAGTTATGAGGAGCTCTAGTTTGTGGGTAGTTTGTAGGTACTTATGAAATCTCTACTTTGAGATAAACTTTGGAGTCCTCTATTTAAATAAAATTTTAATATTTTTGGAAAAATAAAAGCTTTAGGTGCACATTGTTTATTAGAACTTTGCAACCATTGGGATTGATATTTTTCAACTCCTCAAAAAAATGGTTAACAATTTAGTATTTTGAATCATTATCTACTTCTTTCTACCTACTATTTTTTTCTTGTATGTTGAAAAATTTCAAATGATTTGAAAATTTTCAAGCATGTAGCCAACTTGCCTTGAAGAATGAGTCCAAAGAGTTATTACCATTTTAGACATTTTTATATAATTATCTAACCTTATGAAGTGTAGCTACCCTATTTTTCATAGGGAAAAAAAAGATTTTTGTCACTTCAAATGCTAATATCTTGCACTCTACAATGTGGAAATTTCTGAAATTTTTTCCACATCTTTTCAAACCAATGTATTAAAAGATCCTATAGTTACTTGTGTTCAAAAATATTGTTTTTTTCCTAAAATTTGGTACTTGTATTAGAAATAGCATTTTTGGAGCATATTTGGTGAAAACATAGTCAAAAAACTCTAGGGGTTAATGTACATCATGTACTTCATAGAGCAAGTTTACACTAATGTGTGAGAGAGAAGAAACTGCATCTATCAAAGACAAAATGTTAAGTCTCCTTTAGAATTTGTAAGAAAGTATCAACATTGGACTAATGATGATTGGAGTAATGTAGTATTCTCATATGAGCCTACAATTAATAGATTTTCCTCAAATAAAAGAGTTTTGTATTGACTCATGATCAAAATGAACTTGATAAAAACTAAGCATGGTGGTCATTGGGTGTTGGTTGGGGATCTATGTCTATATATTGACATGTGAGATACAAAAATTAGGTCATCCCAATTAACATAGTTATCATAAGCATTTGAAAGAATGCCTCTGTGGAACAATTCAAAAATTTAACTTAGATGCATTAGAAGTCATTTTTTGAAAAAATGTCTCTGTGGAACAATTCAAAAAAATTAACTTAGATGCATTAGAAGTCGTTTTTCAACAAAACAATGCTCTTATATATACTTTTCATAGTATAAATAGGTGGTTTTCTACCCAACCTCTTAGTTTCTTGTTTGGGCCCCTTCAATCACCAACCATGAACCCATTGAACATCTATAGGCAATTTTGAAAATTAGATTAAATCGGTATGACACACTAGCATATGGATTAATAAAATTGTGGTCTTGTATGACAAAAACCTTTTTTCTATTACTATTGCCGATTGTAGAAGACTAGTAGAAAGCATACCCAGACTAGCACAAACTGTACTAGAAAAAAGAAAAATGGACATGTTATTAAGTAATTATCAAGTTTGGCTTTCAAAACTATTCCAATGCATAGAGAAACTTCAATTATTTCCCCCCTATCATTGAATTGTAAGATTATGCTCAAATATCTATAAATGTATAGTACATTATATGTACTATTTCAGTAATTTATCATTTACCATTTCATGATTTTATTTTATTTACATCTTGCTTTCAATATAACATTTACAATCAGTGGGATAGTTTTGGAGGTCACTATGCATGAGCCCATTGCTCAACCCATTGCTAACAGAATGGCTACATTGATCTTATATAACAATCAAATTGTTAAATCACACACTTAGGCAAATGTAAGACATTAGATTACTCAATCTACCAAGTAAACTACCTAAAGCTCTAAAGAATCACTTAATCCATCTTACACCAATATAACATGCATCAATGATGGTCATATTATTTTCCTAAAACACTATGACTAATTATGAAAACAAACCTCGAATGGACAAATTTTTGTGGTTGTTTTACAACAAAAGCCAAAAGCCTTTATTATGGTTACCAATTCACTCCATCATTGTCACTCAAAACTTAAATCGTGGCCATTATTCATCTCATTATGCACCAAACCTCAATTATTTAAAAATGATTATTTTCTCCAAAAATGACAACTTTAGATTGAATGCATGACTATAATAGGCCCATTTGTAAATGCTTGAAAAGGATTTCCTATTTTAGTTTACAAATAAATAAATTTCTTCCTTAATTATGGCATTGGATGAAAGTATTTGAAGATAACACAAGTAGTTAGAATGATGGGTTATTTTTTATTTTTGAAAGATTTTTCTTAACATGTTTGAATACCTCCTTAGCCAATATTGAATATCTATTTTATTTTTATTAACAAGATTGTTTTATAAGTATTTTTTTAATTGTATCATGCCAATCAAATGAAGTGAAGTTTTAGAGGTTATCACATCTACAATAGTCCAATCGTTTTTACAATATTTGTTCATTTTATAGCTTGAATACTTTGTAAGGACAAAAATACCTCAAAAATCAATATCATTTATCTTATGGGTATACTATATTCTATTTGGATTTTGAAATTATTTTTTGATATACTTAGTTTAGTTCATAACTATCATATCTTTTATGACAAATTATATTTCGTGTATTTTATATATATAAAGCAAAAGTTGTAAGAGTCTTTTTGTTGTGAGAAGAATCTTGGGCAACTAAGGTAACAAAGGAATTTTTAAATTTTTTCTAAGAAAAAAACCTTGATATGATTTTCTAAGTAAACATATACACCTAAAGTTTAGTAATTCTATTGAGATTAATGAAATAAAAGCTATAGCTAATTTCATTTGTTGACAATCATAGCATTTCCTTACGAAACTAATAATTAATTTTTTTTCATAATTTCAAGAAAAAACAACCCATATAGAATACATTTCCTATTACAAATTTTTTTACCATTGAGATTGATCATTTTCAATCTTTTTTAGATTTATTACAAATTAGCGTTTCTAACTCAATATGGAATATTTTTAGAAAAAGATTTTGAAGGTCTATATCTTACAAATGTTAAAGAATTAGTATTGCAACAAGAGTCTACAAACATTTGAATCTTGGGAATGTCACTTAGTGTATTTATAACAAACCACAATTTTATAAGTGATTTTTTAATCCCCTATTTATTTTTTAATAAACTATAATTTCAACCTATAATCTTGAACTTTGTTTAATAATGGTTATAGGTTTCTATTGTCAAAAATTTCTAATTAAAATGAATTGAAAAATGAATTCAAATGGCATGTTTGTCAACTCAAAAATTCATAGAGAATACATTTAGATGACCATTGCTTTAATATTCAAGAAAAGACAAACTTTTAATAAAGAATTATTTCATATATTTTTTGTTCATTTTTTAGGCAATTTTTTCTTATATAATATAGGGGTGAAAGTTATTCACAAATTTGTAACTAATTATTAATAAAAATATCATTAATTGAAAATATAAAATTTCAAAGTAGAAAAATCTACTCATATCTTTTTTTAGTTTTATTTATTTAAATTATACGATATAACATAAGGGATCCAAAATTCAATCACAAGTGGTTTGTAAATGATACTCTACATGATCTCTTCAAGATTTGGATGAGTAAAAATCAACAGTTTTTAAATATATGGAACATGTGTACATCATACATTGTTCAACATTTAAATACTTAGTTCATAAAGGTTTCAAAGCATGATATTGTGGATACCATGGCTTATCTACAAGCAATAGATTCATAGTCTAAATTATAGTTGATCTAGGGTGTATCTACAAGTAACACTTTGAAAAATTCTATTTTGTCAAAAAGCTCTCACAATTGCCAACTCAAAGACCTAACAATTTTGTTGACAATCTTGTAATAAGAAACATATAAAAATGATAAAATTATATATTTTTTGGATTCCTTTCTTTAGTTAAATCTTGTGGTGAATTTGATGTAGGATTGACTTCAACTTTGCAAATTGGGCAAACTATATTACCTTGCAACCATTGCAACAAGCATCATCAACTCTACCACTGCAATTATTTGAACTAATATCCTCATTGTTATTACCAATATTATGACCATTGATATGGTTAGCAACAAGAGGTAGTGCATTATAGAGATTATTATCATTATTCTCATGGTGAATAAACTCGTTAAAATCATGATTAGGATTCATTTGTAATATAGCCTTTTCTTGTGTTTGTAAGGCTTGGAATACATAATGAACCTGGCTCATGGATGGATTTGGAGCTTGCACTTGTGTCATTGTACTTGGCTTTGGTGTTAGACTATCAATATTCATCTCATCATTTGGGACATTTTCATCACTTTCAATACACCTCACTTCTTGTTGTTCTACACGACTTGGGTGTTCTTTATTATTTTCCATTTCAAAACTCTCCTTGTTCTATAATATTATATTTAAAAAAAAGATATTATAAAAAACTACAAGAGTAAGAGAAATCAAAAGAAGAGACAAAATACTACTTTAAATATATATAATATACGTCGAACATACAATTTAAGTATCTTCATATTGAAATGTTGGATTATATATATGGTAGTCTCACCTCCATAGCAAATCCTCTCAACTTTAGTAAATGTCTTTATTTTATTTTATTGAGCTACTAAACTTTAGTTCTACCTCATTAAAGTAATTCATTTTAGTTTTACTTTACATAATTTATTGAGCAAAAGTAAAATACTTTAATGAATACCAAATTTTATTTCTACTTCACATTCTCATTCACATAGGACTTTAAAACTTTAGATTAAGTGTGCCTAAATTTCTTTAAACTAAATTTGACTATGAATTAATGAAGAGACAATTTAAAACTATTCAAAATATAATAGAAAATAATATATCAAAAATAATAATTTTCCAAATAAAAAATTTGAAATAGTAAAAATAGCTACAATTCCTATGCCATTCATTGAAATCATAACTATATAATTGTTCCTTTTTATCTAAATAGTTATTATTTAGATATACTCATACTCTAAGGGTGATTATTATCAGTAGAAAATAAAAATAATTATGGGTCATGCCTCCATTTTCAAGAATTGCAATAAAAATATGTATTTTTCATATACTATATGTATAAGTTAATTTTGTTTGAAGTTTCACCTACAACTTTTTTCTAAATATAAGTAGGCTTTGACTTGTCAACTACTACATAAACACCTAATTTTAGGCCTATCTTAAGTCTTTTAATACTTTTGGAACAACTTGGTTATAAAGAAAATCTACCTGATAAAATGAACCTTCATAGCATTTCCATTGAGGCATTCCAGACTAGTTTGGTAAGAGCCTTGAGCACGATTAGAATTGTCCCACCATTTAGACACTTATACATTATTCAATGCAAGCCACGAGAAAAATTAGTTGACACACTTCAACCTACCATACCACTCACATTTGACTCGAGGCACGCTATTGGCACAAAGAACTAAAAAGAACTCCTTATTTTCTTAAGCCACCCCCTCCTATGTAGAGGAGGCCTATTAGATGTTTTTCAACTGCATTGGAGAGCCGTTTCAATCCCATTCTCCATGCAAGGAACTAGCCACTACTATCCAAAATTTAAATTAATTAAAATAATTAAAAACTATTAAAATATCAAATATAAAAGTTAATTTTAAAATAATAAAATATTATTATCCAACATGGCAATAGTTCTACCACATTAGACTCTTGATTTTACATTGATTTGGCATAGTTCCCATGTTCAAAATAGTCCAGGAACTCACAGCCCTTTATAACTCCAAAATCTCATCTAAGGTAGACGTACCCAATACCAACCGCTAACCTAATACCACCCAAATGTAGGATCCTTGTTGATTTTAGAGTGAGAATATATAACACTAGTACATGCCTTAACTTCACTTATTGTAAAGTTAAAGCATGTACTACTTTCATAAATTCTCGCTCTAAAATCAATAAAGGCCCTACATTTGAGTGGTATTAGGTTAGTGGTCCCTATTGGGTATGTCTACCTTAACAAAAAAAACCACAACTTCATAACGAGGCTTCAAACCAACCACATCAAAGGAGTCATTTTATTGCATTGCGTGTGAGAACAAGTTTTATGGGGGTCACAAAAACTTTGAAACCGCCAACCGGTGGGGCCCCGCCCGGAAAGAAGGCGGGGCCCACACGTCCAAGAACACACGCCACAGACCATGAGGCGGGCACACTCATTTTTTTAGAGGGTACCGCTGGAGATGCTCTCATTCAATTGTGTTTTAATTTAGTGTAAACTGTTAAAAAGAAAGTGAGATGGGTCAAGTGTTGATCCAATAAATTCTTCTTATGAAACCGGTGTTACCACTGGTGGTACAGATGTACAGCCACCGCTCTCACCGAGTCCCTCAAGAGGGCAGTACATGCTTGGGTCATTTGAATGTAAGCTTCTGAGAATTACCAACCTTCCCTTCAGTTAAGTTAAGCAATTGAGTGCAGTATCCAAAGAGCTCTAAGCTGCACTTATTCTCAAATCTACAATTCTACATACCATGGCACTCATACAGCCTCCGCAATTAAGGGAAGGAACAGTACTTCCATAACTACGGGTTTCCTCACCCAATTCTGACTTTTTTTTAAACTCAAGCATGAAGACCCTTGCAGGCTTGCACCCAATTTCGACCTCATGTACCAGTGGAGTACATATATTTTATTCATATGGCTAAATCAACTAGTATACTATAAATCAATATTTTTCAATAATATTTGAAGCTAAAAATTGAAAACTCCTTCTAAATTGATTGTAGATTGAAAATTTGTGATTTATGCAAGAATTTTTACCCCTTTAAGTTCAAAATGCTAAGTTCTAATCATAGTGATTTTTGGAGATTTTTTTATTTTATCTTATTTATTCAAGTATTTTTTGAAGAATTTTTTTTTAAACTAAAAAAGTTGCTTTTGGAGATGAGAGCTATTGGTACTCTTTGAATTATAGAATATTTACAAATCGAAATCTTCAAAATCTATACCATACAAATGTTTAAGAACTAATGCAGGAATCTTCTAAAAAATGATGAATGAAAAAAAAAGTGCTTTTTTATACACTTGGGATGTATTTGTGTTCATCCATTGTTCAATATTTGAAAGTCCAAATTGGGCTTTTGGATGACAAAACAAGCTTGTTGGAGTATGCATTACAACAAAGTTTCATCCATTTTTTTTTTATTGGTTTACAAGAAGATTTTCCTTTTCATAACACACACAATAGCATCCTAGTGGGAATGTTCAAGAATTTGCTAAAAATGAGGAAGTGTGTACCATGGATCACAAAAGATGTCCTTCTAACAATTCCTACCTTTTTACTTTTGATTTAAATTTGATCCATATAAATGATCCTTTCGGAATTTGAGCCCAACAAATGAAATGAAGCTTATTGAGTCTATTTTCTATCCCAATTTAAAATTTTATCACAATTTGAACACCCCACTTATTACTATAGATCATTGACTTTTTATTTGTAGTATGATAAGAAAATTTTGCTTACATGGTATTCTTTTCCACTATAGTATGCCCCTATGGAAAAAAAAATCAGATTTCTAAGGCTAATTTTGAATTAGATATGGATTTTCTTCACTTTTTCTTCAAAAATGAATGGTAATTTGAAATGGTCATTAATAAATTTGAAAATTTTATAACTTATAGAAGATACATGGTTTTGTCTTTGAAAAATAAAATATAATCATTTTCATTCAAAATTAGTCACAAAATAGAGAAAAACAAAGCCCCTAAAATTGAGATAGATTATATGGTCATAGGCTCCATCCTTCTACGATTAATTGTTTTGCTAATTGGAGAATAGCAATTGAAGCTAAGGCCATGACATACCCTATATGAAGATCAACTTTGCTAAAAATTAAGTCATTTTTGCATTAAAAAGTGCCACATGGCATCTTGAGAATGGTGTGAGGTAACATGGACCTTTAAGAATCTAGCATGGTAATTCAATTTTAGCACTAGAGTACCAAATTAGACTTCCATGTATGTTATGTTATTTGCTTTGGCCTAGACCAATTGCATAGATATTAATTATAGTAGAAGTACTTATTTATGACAATCCTTGTGATGGTTTTATAGAGCAATATATTGTTGACAACACTTGGATGCATTGTTCATTAAAAAAGATTCTTTGTTTGTACCTTCTTGTCCACTCATCTCTCTTCCATCCCTCCTTATTTAAAGAGAAGTGTCTAAGCTAACAGTAATAGATAAGTTTATGAGACTAAAATGAACAAGAATGAAAAATCCAAATTTATATTAACAAAAATATTCATTTTTGAGAAAAAATAATTTAAATTTTATTTTTTACCCCATTCTTAATCATCCTTATGTATGCATACATTAAGTTCAATTTCTCAACAAATTTCTTGTATCTTACAACGGTTGAAATCTTTAACCCCTAAAGTCCCATTGTCCCTACAGGGGACAAAATGGATTTTGGGCAGGCTCCTATGATCTCAATTTTTACTGAAACTTTTTGAAACTTTCCCATAAGATAGAAAAAACCGTATGAGCTTTCTAGGAATATAATTTTTTTAATTTCAATTAGTGCCTAGAAGCAAAAGTTATGCCAAAATAACCTCAAAATCGAGGAGACTGGGCAACAAAAAAAATCCACAAAAAATTGAAATAAAATTTTTAATATATATTTTTTCTTGTAGATTATATTTTTTTGTAAATGGGAAGCTTTGATCCATTCCATTTGGATTAGAGATGTGAAAGTTATGGAGCTTCTTGTTTTGTGGGCAATCATAACAACTTCTTGAAAGAAATTCATTTCTTTCATTTTGAATGCTAATATCTTTCAATCTGTACGGTCAAAAATCACCAAAAAATTATCACATGATCTAAGACAAGCGTAGAACAAGATCCTACGGTCAAATTTCTAAAAATTTATTTTGTAGGTGAACACAGTAGAAGTGGTAGTTTAAAGTGGTTTTGACACAAAATTGGCCTTGGGACTTTAGGGGTTAATTCCTAAATGACGCTGCAGACATTTTTTTTGGTTGACGAATCCATGCGGCGTGTAGGACAGAAGTGCAACTATTCATCCTGGGAATTTTGCATGGAAAGGGGAGGTCCTTGTACAGTAGTTTGACTTCCAATGAGTGGTTTTGCATTTTTTTAAGCCCGCAATTCTGGGTGGTACCCCAACCCAGATGATTTCTTCCACGGTCACAGGCCCGTCCTTTTGAAGGGTGGAGTTATTGGAAATGGGTACTTCTCTCTCCCCTCCCCTCCCCTACTCCGTATCAGTCCGTCCCTCCCTCTCTTGTTCAATTCCCCATTCCACCTGAAGTGAAGTGCTCAGTTTGAATTCCTTCTTAACAAGCCTCCAACACAGACAGACAGACAGACAGGCCTTCTTCTCCATTTAGCAGACCCATGTCAGGCTGCTTTCAACTCTTGCAAGGGAGAGCTCAGTTCATGCAGCCATCATGTGGGCCAAACTCTTGTGGGCAACAAAAACACCAGAGAAAGAATAAACAAATGAACTAACAAACAAACAAACGAGGAAGAAGAAGAAGATAAGGTATGACAAAAAAATTTTTATAAAAAAACACACTTCAACCGATTGATCATCATTGATAAGCACAAAACTAACCTTTGTTTAAGGGGTTTTCTCTGTTAGGATGGATGCTTTGGGTGAAAGTAGTACCTCATGGTTCTCTTGCCCACAACTTTGTCAACTCTAAGTTAGTATGAAACAAATGGAAGCCCATGGAAACAATATGTGTAATTATAAGGATTTACGTGAGGAGATGGAAAAAAAATGGTGAAACTTTGATTAGCTGAATTAAGCATGGGAACCTCCGTGTTCTCAATGTGTGAATGTACGCACTAGTCATTGGCCAAAAAAACAAATAATGTAGGGAATGTAGGGAAAACTAAATTGTCTAGTTCTAATATCAAGGCCAAAGCACAAATATGGCCATAGGGCGAGCCAAGGCATTGGGTGTACAAGTGCGTGATGTACTAGGTTGGCCATGAATTTTAGCAAGTCATTAATTGTATGCCTTGTTCCTTAGAATTCTTGACATATTAACCTTGTTTTGGAGGGTTGATGGTGGGAGAATAGCAACAAGCCAGCCCCTTTGAAGCGCTTGACATACTCCATTCCTCCCTTGGCACATCCCATTTGAAGTGCATTACTAAAGATGCTCTCAAAGGTTTTTTCCTATTGATTTCCAAAGTTGTTTGAATATTTTAGAGTTTAACACATATTTGAATATTTTAGACTTGATAAATAAGTGCAATTTCTTAAGCCTTAAGTTCAAATTAAGAACTATCAAATTCATTACACAATCTACATTGCAATCTTTGAAATGCAATTTTTTTAATAAGTAAAAATCGCAAATAACTCCAAATCAACACTTACATATTTAAATTATTGATGGTGAAAATCATCAAAACACTTTACACTTTCCATTAGGAACATTTTCAAAGCAAATGGATATGTACAATTTTTTAGATCTCAAATCAAGTGAAATTGACAAGATTTGCTCAAAGTCGGGAAATCAAGTAAAATTGGCAAACTTTGCTCTTCCACTTATGGTACATTTATGCTTTTGAAGACCTGTCAAAAAATCAAATATTGTTTTTTTAGTGAAAAATAAGAACTTCCAATAATTAACCTTCAATACTATCTATAAAAAAATTTAGACTAGTAAAAAGAATTTAACTGTCCATATACAAATGAGTTAAAAAATTTTAGCAACCAGATATGGTTACTCAAATAGTTAGAAGTCAAAGTAGAGCTATCTAACTCTAATATACAAATCCATTTGCAAATATCCAACTATCTCTATGCAATCTCTACTTGCACACTAACTAAAATCAAGTACAATCAATACAATTTCCATGATGAATTAATTCATTCACCAATAAATTCATCCCTCCAAGCCCATAACAAAAGATTAGTCTACACATTTCAAATATGGTCAAAGTTGTTGATTAACTAAAATTATATAAAAACATCGATATTGTGCCTTAAGTCTCATATTCAATTATCTTAATCTACCTCCATTAAAAATATAGATCAATTTATACACTTAGTGCCATGTTTATTAAAGGTGTATTCTTTGCAAGTGAAAAGGTAGATTCAAGTTATCAAAAATATTATTTTTCATTTTAAAACTCAAATAATGATGACTACGATTGAATCCATAGTTCTAGAAAGGTCCTTTGAACAAAACAAGGAGTACAATGAGAGAGAAATAATTCTCTAAGAGGTCAATGATGTATTCCCCGGGAGCATGAAATTTTGAGGGACATGGCCAAAGTTCATTAGTGATCTCAAATAAATATTGAAGAAGACCTGATTTGACATTATTTATTGAGGAGTGGTTGGAGAAGTTGCAGAGCCTATTTTCCTTGAATAAATAGAATGTACTTGATTTATAGTTAGTTTTGTTTGGACTAAGCTTCAAATGTGGGATAAGGCAGTAGGTTTTTTAAAAGCACCCATTTAAGAGTTGGAAATTAATTTGGGGAGGTTAAACTTCTTGAAAGGCAAAGGGAATTGGCACCCAATCTAAGTCATTTCATATTTTTGGAGCTTTTTGGAATTTGTTATGAGTTTAGGAAGTTGAAATGCAATGGTCACTAAAAGCATCCATGTCTTGAAATGTATAATATTTATACATTGATGAAACAATGAAAATGCAAAGTTTACAAATAATGTACATTTCTAGAAGTGGAAGCTTTTAGAACTCAAGTGCTTTATGGACCTCCTATTTAATGGAGGGAAGAAACTTCGATTGCCCCCAATGCTAAGCTTGTAGAGCTTAGTATAGGATTTTTGATGAGGCATTTTGCTCATCGAATTGTAGGGATGCTCTATGATTATTGTGTTCCTTGGTACACATGGTTTATTGAATTAGTGCAAGAGTTTGAATGGTATAAGATCCCCTTGCATTAATTTAAATCAATTTTGTATAAATGTAATGATTAATATGAACATTTAAATAAATTTCAGACAAAATTTGGATGAATGTAGATGAGAATACGATGAAAAAATAGATGAGAACGCTTTGTGATAATATGAAAATAGTGTGGATGACATTATTGGATTTTATCGGTACTAAAGTGTATTGTCATATTTGTTGTATTAGTTAGTGTGCTTCACAAATTTATATAATTTCCAAAATTAGCACTCCATTTGTCCAAAAATGATCTTCCTATTGAACAAAATATTTCACAATTTAGGCTGAAAATAATGTCATTTCAACCCGTTTTGAGTTGTAAATAGAATCCGGTGCACTCCTATTATCTTCAAACTTCAAGTTTTGGAGCCTTTTCAAACCATCTGTATTTGAGTACTAAAAAGTGGGATTTTCCAGGCATTTTCAACGAGCACGGGTCGACACAGAATTGTTGAACGAGTGTGAGGTTGTCATTCTGTGGGTAGTTATCATGGGCCCAAGACTATGTGTGGCGCCTCCTAGAAAAGTCCAAAGTTCCGTCTCCTTCAAATAGGACAACATTCGACAAGATGCCAAAAAACAAAAAACGACTCCACTCCCTAAATGACATTTACGTTTATATATATACACACACAATAGTGAACCTCGATTGTTTGCGCACACACAATCTTGATTGACCCCTTCAATCGTTTCCATTGTCGTCACTCTCGAAACTACCGCCACACCTCTTCCTCCCGCATCACAACGTGCAACCCGGAAGATCGTTTTGGGATGGAAGAAAATAAAAAAGAAAGGGAAACGAGGAGATCCGATTTGGGGACAAAAATAAATAAAGGAGAACCGAAAGATCATTTGGGGAGGGGAGGGAGTACAAGTTACCGTTATTATTGCAGGGCATACTATTTCACTAGCTTCTACACATCTAGATGACCATCATTTCCACCAAGTACCTTGTTTAAGTGACCCATATCTTGGTTGCAAGCCACAAGTTTACAATATATATATATATATATTTTTCTTCTTCCTGTTGCCAAAATGTCTAAGCAAGGTGCATTTCCTGGGCCAGTAAAAACTATTAATATTGTGTGAAAACCGTACAGTACCTTCTTCCTGCCATTGAATGGCGGTTGAAAATCCACGGAATGGCTACAGTTCCATTTCCCCCACAGCTCAGCTGAAGATTGCCTGGACACCAATTCCACTGAAGAAGATTGGAAAACATCAACCATCATAGTATTACTATTAGTATTAAATTTTTTCTCAATAGTTCCTAGGCAATGAATCATGTTCTTAAAAACAAGGGGGACCCATTGTGAAAACAAGTGAGCCAGCACAAGAGCATGCTAGAAACGACAACATGTGGGAGGGAGAAGCTGTACCTTCTTCTTACTAGTAAGTTAGCTAGCCAAGGGGAAAAGAAAAAGCAAAGGGGAGGGTGAGGGTTAACTTGAAGGGGACCGAGGGAGATATTTGGGGGGCCACGTCTTTTGGTGCAAGTTGATATTGGCGGATCCTTGCGCCTTCCCCTTTGTCTCATGTAGGGGGTGGGGTGGGCCCCAGCGCAGGGGGTGGCAGGCCCAGGCTTGTGCAAACCAGTCAATGCTAATTGCGGCAAATCTGGATCAAATCCGCCCCGGAAGAGGGTGAAGCTCACTCCACCCACTTCACTTCCGCTCCGCTCCTCTGGAGCTTCAATGGGGGCAAGCAAAAAACAATTTACACTAAGGGACTAGAATACATGGATGGTGGGCACATACTTCCATACACTTCGTCTTCTTAGATGGTGGTGGTGGAGTAGCCGAGGGCATGGAGGATTTTTTATTTTATTTTTTAAAGTTGATGTAACGTGAGGTAACTATGGTGGAAACATTTAGGACCATCAATATAAACAATTGAGCATAGTTTGGAGGCACCCTTTTTTAGAAAAAAAAAATGTATGCTTTTGTAGAATTAGCAATTGGAAATCATGAATCTAAAAAGAAATTATAATTTTCAGATATGACATGTAATTTTAGTGAATTTTCAAATTGGAAGCTCCTTGGGCCGTTGAAACTGTCGTGTAGTTGAATCTAAAATTGAAATCTCAAAAAATCAGCAATCAACTAATTATAGTTAAGTAAAGGGGCAATTAAATGACACTTTTGAGAGACACTTTAGTAGAAGTCTAGGTATAATTTTTGGGAAATCTATTGTGCATGAATGGGTACAAGGACTATTTTGGGTGTTTCCACCTTATAACTTAAATCATAAAAAAGAAAAAATCTTTTGTTATTAAATCAATTTTTTTTTTGTGGGATCTTGTTAGGAATTAAAAGGGGATTCAAGAATCTCTTAGAATGTGTTTTTAGACATTGCATGAATAAATTACAAATCTTCAAAGTATTGAAAATAAGTGTTTCTAAAACCAATCATAGACTCTAATGAATAGTAAGAGTACATTTTAGGCAAGAAACTAGAATGTGTGATTTTCGAAAGCATGCAATTTAAGATGTAATTATCTTACACACCTTTCTAAAAATATATTACAAACTATATGGTGCTGAATTTAATAGGATTTGGATCCTCTAATAAAATCATGGCCTAACATTTTTGTATTGAAAGATTGGAAAATACTCCTTAAAGTATCAAAAAGTATTATTTTTTATAAAAATAAAGATTAATTTTTTTTTATCATAGGGGCTTCTTATTGACCAATATGAGGTTCATGTATAAAATAATTGGGGTTGAGAGCAATGTATGTGGAAGAGCAAAGCATGCTAAATGGAGTGATTTTTTTTCTTCCCTGAGAGAATTTGGTTGGAGATTGTTTAAGCATAAACATTGTTTAAATTATTTTAGCTTCAATTGATTTTTGTTAAAAATATATGAAATAGGAATAACCCAAAACTAGGGGGAAAAAATTGTGCAATGCAACTCTCTTACACTTTAATCAATCATAAAAAATTAGCATCATTATATATTCTTTATAGTTAATAACAAAAAATATAATATTTATCCATTGTTAAAGTTTTAAAATTCAACTATCAAGTCAAGTCATTGACACAACTAAAAAGACATGAAAAGGAACAAGCAATGCACTCAATAAAAAGTTTGTCCATGAAGTCAAACAAAAAGTAGGATAATGTTTGTGGCAACAACACAAAGCACACTAGTCTATATTTCTCTCTCTCTTAAAACAAGTGAGTTTTGGTTTTTAGTGTTTGTTTGTTTGTTTTTTGCCACTAATTTTGGGATCTCGGCGCCCACTAAGGTGGTGACAAGGGTACCCTCGGTAATGTTGGAAAGCCTTTGGGGAATGGTGTGTGTACAAAGTCAGTTTTGCATTGTTTCGATTGATGAGTCAAAAGATACATAATTTAGAAGTGCTTATAGGTCTGAAAGATTATAAATTATTACAGATCTAGTTGCAAAGAGTGGTCATGCAATTGGATCCATAGGTCAATAAGATAGAGAATTTTTTAGCCACCTTGACATCTTGTCAATAATTTTACTTTTAATTTGTTTTGTTCATTTATGTTGGCAATTGAAATCCTAAAGTTGTTACACTGATGAGAATGCCCTTTATACCATTGAAAAGTCTTAGGCGTGGAAGTGTGTCCTCTATTTAGAATAAGGGAGGGAACTTATTTTTGACCACTTAAGCAGATATACATATCTATAGGGTGGGTTTCTTCAATAGAATTTTTTTTCCATATGGAGAAATAGAATTGGGATGGTTTCCATAACTTTCTAGATTTTTTTATTTCTCCATGTATAATTACTATGAATTTTTTAGCTACAAATTCTATTTGACCCATATTGGTCATGTAGACCTTTTTGTTTTCAACCAAGGATTGGTTGCAAAATCCACCCAAAGTTGGTTGCCAAATTTAGAGTCTTGAAGCCAATCATTATGTGCCACAATTGCATTGGGAACTATGCCATAATGCATTACTGCTCATTTCTTTCTACACGGGAAGAAAGTAACCTACATTGTCAAAATGTAGGGATGATAAGGAATGGATTGCTTCCCATATATAAGATTGTTCTTCAACATAGTGCAAAAATTGATAGGACACATGATATTACACATCAATTTGCCTTATTTGAAGAATTAAAAAAAAAGACATGAAAAGAGATTTAATAAGGAATGAGCCATCACTTCTGTAACTATCACAAATGATGTACTATTGGTTGTAGCAAACAATACATGGCACACTAGTACACACACTAAACAACAAACTTGAGTTGATACCTAATTCTATCCTATCTTCTCAACGGCCCTTCCAAGGCATCTAAACATGACCCACAAACAAAGATATGAATCGTTCGCATATATGCGTTTGGATTTGGGGTCGGGAAAAAGTGTACATGGGAAGATTTCGGCGGCGCTTTGTAGTACACAAAATTGAGGCTGGGAAGCGAAGAAGGTCCTCTACCGCAGACAACCCCCGACAAAACAAAAATGCACTCGTGGAGCAGATCCGCAAGGTAGTTTCGATCCTTGCACATCCTCCGTCCTCCTCCATGCCCCATTCTGATTCTGAAAATATTGCAAAGTAAACTAAACTAAACTAAAAGAAAGTGGAAGTGCAAACAACTGAAGGGCCCCCCTCCGAGGCATGTCCCAAACTTTCAAACCTATCCCACCCTTTGGTCAAAGTGGGTGTATGAAAGATGGATTCATCGTTTAAAAAAAAGTTTTTTCCATCTCGTACCTTGGGGGCGCGAGAGTCCATTGCTGATAGTGCTCACGTATATTGTCGTATTCCTCCCGCCCGCCGCGCACTTTGTGGGTGGAACCAATTGGAAATGGCCTCACCACCACGGCAGTGATTATGAGTTCGAGGTTTGTTGAGCTCTCCCTTTAGTACTTGTGGGGAAGATTACTGAAGGAGTACCCACACTCTAAGATAGAGGGACCATTAAGCTTACTTGCGTACCTGGAATTCCATACTCATGCACAGTCTGTCTTGGGGTGGAAGTTACAATCGAAAAATAAGGGTAGCTTTGGAGGTCCTTGGGGAGTGCAAATCAAAAGCTGAAAAAATGAACTTCATATAAACCCACAGCAGAATTTCTTAGCTTTTGACTCAGCTCGTTTTGAATGTATAGTGCCCTCTAGAAAGTAGGGTAACCCTGTGTCTATCGATCTTTGCACATTGCACAATATATATACATTTAAAGTTAGATGTTTCTAGACGTCTAGAGCTTTCTACTTAATGTAAAAAAAATTGACCCATGATTTGTTCACGATGTACCATTTGACTATTGCATTTTTTTTAATTGTGCAAACCTTCATAGAGGTTGCTTTACTTTCTAGAGGGCATTGTACACAAAATCGCATTTGTGTCAAAAAGCACCACTTCAAGAATCCTCACTTTCTATACATCTTTAAAACCAATATGTTTGTACGTTGAAGAAAATATTTTAGATCAGCTACCAAATATTTTGTTGATCCTCTATAGCTTTTGCATATGGTAAGTATATTCGAATGTCATCTTCCTTGGTGCATTGGAGCCTCCTTTCATTTGCCAAAGAAACATACATACATATATATATATTAAAAAAACTATCCAATATAGTAATACTAAATGGTGTGTGCCCTAGAAAAAGTGTCTCTTTTTGTTGTTGGTACCCACCTCAGGATCTAGAGTTTCTGTGTCTCTGTGAAGAAAGGTGGCCTGAGGCTGGATTCCGGTCGTGTTGGGTCTGGGGTAAACCAAATTTGGGTGCTCTGCCTGTTCTGCTTTAGTTTACAATGAAATGCAACGCCATGTACAGTACCGTACTGTAGAAGCAGACATGAGCTTACATGGGGTGGGGTGGGGGACAATGGGGAATGTGGTTACCTGGATGCCGAGAGAGAACCAAAGGCTGGGCAAAGCTGGGCACTCTAGGTAGGTATGTCTGGGGGACGGGGAATTAGGAGCATGTAGGGGGCAGAAGAATACCAGGGCTTTTGGGGGGGGTGGGGTAACACAAAGAAGATAAAGGGTTACCTTTACTGCAAAGGGGGAAAAAACACATACAGACAACCCGCTAATGAGAGCAGAGAAGAAGAAGAAAAAGGAGCTGAGGGTGCCAGCGGGGGCGGCAGGGGACTGCCACGCCGTGCTGCAAGAAATCTAAGCTGAGGAGGCTAGAACGCGAACCCGACATGAGGATCCCAGAGAGCCCACCTCGGAGACCAAAGTCATCAATCGTCTCAGCAAGCAAGCCATTTACTAAAGGTAGAAGCAACTAAACGTGACACTTATTCAAGATTTTGCGGATCTTGAGGGTAGGGACTGAATAAAATTGTGTGCGCTTATTAGGAAATGGTTTGGGAAACCAACGAAATTAGTTTCGTGTTTTTTTGAGCTTGTATGAACATAATATGAATTTTGTGAAGACAAGTGTGTAGATATACCTACTATGAGAGTGGATGCAGAAACACTCAAAAGTGATAGTCCCTAAGCTTGTATTCCGGTCATTTTATTGGCCAATGCAAAACCCAAATCCATCATTGTGATACATTCATAGAAATTCACATGTTAGCATTGGGTCTAGATGGGTTTAGATGGGTTTAGTTTAGAGCTTATTTTAGGTGTCTCTTGTTGCATTTGGATGCTTATACCTTACAACACCCTCGACAACACCACCTACTCTCATTGCGTCATTGAACTGCCTTACCATGATCAACGTGCCTCTCCCAATACCAATTGATGGTTTTGGGGTTCAAAAGGCATATATAGTAACGGCACCTAATTTAAACAATAGGTGAGTCTATAAGACCATAATGGATCCCAATGAAAAGTTTACATTTATATTGAATAAAATATTCATCATTGGAATTTTATTTTTTTAATTTTTTGCATTCTTCCTTGCTCCTATATTTGCACACATTGAGCTCAGTTTCTCAACGAATTTCCCATATCCTACAGACTGCATTGCTTAAGTTATCAAGAATAGGTACTTCTACCTTAATCCTTAAAAAAAATGATGGGATGATCTTGGAAATCATCAGTTTCATGATCATGTGAATCATTGGCTTAAAAAATTGCAAAGGCACTCATTGGAAGTCAAAGTATTGTAGAAGATCTCCCCTTTCCATACAAAATTCTAAGGATGAATAGTTGCACTTCTGTTTTATATGGAGAGATTCTTTGTCATCTATCGGATACCCAACATCCGCCTTGACGTTTAAGGATTAACCTTTGAAACAACAAACTAGTCATCATGGAAATCATTTGTTTTGGTATTGTGTGAATTGTTGGCTAAAAATAACGCAAAGGCACTCACTGGAAGTCAAACAACTGTTGATAACCCTCCCTTTTCATATAAAATTTGAAAGATGAATAGTTACACTTTTGTCCTACACGGAGAGCTTCTTTGTCGTTCATCTACTTGGAAACCGTCCTCAGTATCGTTTATCCCCATCGTTTATGGGTTAATCTAAGTTATACCTGAATTGTATCATATGTTTTTTTTTCATCCTGTAAGTACCATCTAGTAATAAAGATCTGTAGTTTGGAAGTCACATCTCATGTTCATAACTTATCTTGACATGGGTATTTCTAGTTGTAGACTAACTTAGATAAGCTTAATAAGATGAGACAAAAATTGGGAGTAAAATATCAGTCTGCCTAAGTTACAGGGCCAGTCAAATTCACATCAATCTCACATCCCAAGTTAAGTTATTCACCCACTGAGACCCACTGAACTGGCAGTCACAGAAACTTAGATTTGTCAGGATTTGTCAGTATCTTTGTGTCTTGCTAGCACTTATTTTTACATTAACTTAATGTACAGGAAAGACCTCCTAATGGCTAAGGACGAAAGGGGAGGACGAGAGGGTTTGCATTGAAAAAAGCAACATGTGAGGAAATTTGAGTGAGATCGGACTCGGAAGGCGAGTCACTAGATGGTACAAGGACATGTGTATATAGACTCCTTGTAGTGTAAGTGCATTTATGTCATCATTTTTTTTTCCTTTCTTTTTGACACAAGTAAAGGAATGTTTATTGCAAGAACATGTCATTCCTTTTGAAGGGTTTGGGAGTGTGACTCAAGAAAAGGAAGTTCGGATTTCTACCATCCTTCAACAAGCCAAGGTGTCAGGTGCCCAAGAGAGGTGCTAGGCCAAGTGGTTTGCATGGTGATTTTTTAGAAAAAGTTAGTCTAGCTAATATGTTTGTCTCATGATCTGACTATACACTAGCTAGAGCAACTAGTTTGGAGTTGATAGAGAAGTAGAATGAATTTTGTAGAATAAGGGACCTAACATTGAATGTGTTGAGGGTTATATACGATGCTTATAATTTTCAACACATTCAATGTCTTTTGTAACATAACCTTTGCACATATACCATTCAAGGAAGTCAATATAGAGATACCGTATTATAGAGAGGAAAATACATCAATTTGAAATGAAAGGTTATCTTAAATTGTAAAATTTCAATATAGCTATTCTTAAACAAAGCAAATAAAAATCTCCATTTATAATATTCAACCTCTCTATTTTAAAGAGCCGTTTGTGCCAAGTAGCAAGCATTGGTACAAACTTGGGCTATGTATAGTAGGAAAATGATCTACAAGAAGACCAAAGTTTCTACTAGCAAAAGCCTTCAATCCTTTTAGGAAACTTTTCCTCAACAAATACTTTTGAATTCACTTACTTTTGATCAAAGGAGAGGATATAGTTGCATTGAGAAAAACTACATGTGAAAGAATTCAAATAGGACCTTGCTCAATAATCAAAGCAATGCTATAAAGAAGGATTGATATTCTTGTGGCCTAATTGTTTGTTTTGTTTTGAAGGGGAGAATGTTCAAGGATGACCATTGTATTTTTTTGTCTCCTTGTCCAATCAAAATGAAAAACAAAATTGTGGTTAATTTTTGTATTAGAATAATGTTGTCTTTATAGTGATATATACAAGAAGAAGAAAAACAAAACAAGGGAAAACAACTAAATTATAAAACCATTTAGAACCATGTAGATTGTAGGATGATCTAAATGTTTGAAGCTCACGCTTGAACTTACGGGTAATTAGGATCCTCCTATGACCTAGTTGTATGGGAAGAAACTACTTTAGTAGGACAATTTGTTGACTTGCAAGTGAAGGTGGTAGCACAAACTACAAAGCATCAATGCATTTTATGTAACCTAACCCCTCACTAATTGAGGTTTGATAGGCCTACTTAGACGATTTAGAGTCATGTGAGCTCATGTTGTTGCCTTTATTGTAGAACCACCCATAGTCAACCACTTAAGCAATTCTACACATGTTTTAGAGTAGTAAAAGGCAAGGTGAATTTATTGCCTTATAGAAAGATAGAAATGATGGACATCACCAATTTTTTGTGATTTTATTCCTTGAATTCAAATTACTATGAATTTTGGAAGCTAAAAATTGGCCTAAATCACTACTATAGACTATTCCAATTCCAATCAATTTAAAACTACTTTTCCGCTCACTACTTCCTCCTTTCTTGCTCACTACATTGAGACATGTGTCATGACCTTATTAGTCCCAACCTTGAAAAAGAGAAAAAAATCACATTCCAAGCTTTAGTAAGAAATTTGTTCCAATCTTGATTGGATATAGCTACATCCTACAAGCTGAATATGGATCCCTAGTTGGAAATGGATGGTCCTACTATACTTCTTGTAGGATGAAGCAACTTGACATTTGAAATCACTAGTTCACTAAAAGGTGGTAATGGATACTTGCTTGGATGAGAATGGCGTGGATTTTGAACATATAAGGTTTGATCTTGGATTGTGTTTGAGTTGTTGAACCTTTTTATATACTTCTAATATTACTACACATAAATTTGGCAAGTACATGAAGAAATTTTGCAAGTAATTTTAGAAGGTAGGTTAACAAAGAACATTGAAAAGTATGCCAAATTTTTTGAAGCCAAAATGTTCACCACGTGTGATGGATCATGCAAACCAAAGTGAGTGCTTAAAAGCACTATTTGTGTGACCTGTACCTTTGTGTTGAAGCAACGGTTACAATTCTAGATGCATAGGGATGTTAGCTGCTCAAGACATTTGTATGGTTGGATGCTCATGGTGGTATTGGATTAGGATTTTAGACCTTCCATAATGTGACACAAGAAAATGGTTTCCACTACAACTAGCTTGACAATGACTATTTGTCTTGTACAATTTCATTGCAACAGCAAACAAGGTTATAAATACCAAATCCAACATGAACATTGTCAAAATTGTAAGATAGTCATACAAATGAACAAAAGATTAGAAGTCAATGTCAAAATTCTCAAAAATTGATTTACATTTTTACATCCCTTGTGCTTTACATAAGTTGATGTGGACTTTAGAACTTATGGTGGATCATTCTTTTGTGTTAATCACCAATTGAAAGAGAAATTACTACAATTACAAAATGACTATTTTCACTTCAAAACAATTGGCCTAGTAGCATTTTAACATCCTTGTATAATTTATTGTTGCACTTGTGTAGCAATTATATGAAAAGTCATTGAATAGTCATGGTAGATATTGTAATGTATCACATTTGAACTAAAAATCAACAATCAAGATTTCAAGAGTTTTCTTCAAAATAAAGCAAATAGACATAAGCTGCTTCAAGTTGCCATTTTGCCCCTCGTTGCCGTTATTGTTGCCACTACGTCTTGTTTTTCTAATATATATTTGTTATTCTCCCCCTAGCATGATAAGATTTCCTTGCCACAGTTGCTTTTGCTTCTTATTATTATAAGATTGTACTTCTTTTCTTCCAAAGTTATATCTTGCATTTTGTTTCTTCTTGTATAACATCATTCTTATTTAAAATCTTGCAATTTGTATCATTAAGAATTTGTGAATCACCTAGTGCTAGTAATTATAGCATTAGATGATTAGGTGGATTTTAGTTTGTAATGTATAAGTGTATTGAAAGGCAAAAACTAGCAATAGGTATTAAAGAAGTTTGAATAGCAAACTTCTTATGTCATCTAGAATGATTGATGTCAATACCTTGGATTATTCATCATCACCTCCATAAACCTATATATGAAATTTTGATTCTTATTTTGCAACTATGTGCCTACACACTTACACCAATGTTGTTTTGAATTGATAAAAAATTCTTTATGTTTAGTTCAAGAACATTTTCAAGATGTCAATTATGAAAATCATTGTGTTGGTGTTGGTGTAGTTGATGGCGTTAAAGGCATCATAATCAAGGTATATGCACGCATATGGTATACACACTTGGAACAATTCATGGCATCTACTAACGTTAATTGGTGACTTTTTAGTCTCAATTGTATACTTGGTGGTACAACATTCAAGTTTAGAGCAATTACATGATAGCTATCAATTAAAACCATATGTGGTATGCACTTTACTTTAATTATCAATGCTTACTAGATGACAAGGTTTTAACTAATGTCTTGGTTTAACACATTTTAGATGAAGGAAATGGCATTCCTAGGAGTGGTTTTTTTTTTTTAATTCTAAACATATTTGTATAGTTAACCAAAAAATCTTGTGATTCTTGGTAGGCAAGATCAAGAGATGTCTAACATTATGGTTGGATATGAATATGATTTACCTATTAGTCGGCTCTATAAGTGCTATTCTGGAGGTTATCTATAAGTGATTTCAAATAAATGGAAATATATAGTAATGTATGTTTGAATTCTAAAATATATTGATGTTTAAATAAGATTTTTTTTTTCAAATTTCCAAGAATTTTTATACAATATTGATCCAAAATTCCTTTTGGCAAGGTCTTTGCATCCAAAAATGGAGCGTAAATCCTTCAATCATGTGCCATTCGTAGAATGGAAAGATATAGAATCCTAATATGTAATTGAATTGACAAGCTAAATTGGTATTTAAATTCACAAAACCCTTTCACAATTATGAGCACATTTTTTAATTTCAAGGAGGATATGGTAGCTTGTTGATCCCTACTTATATACAATGTACAAATACACATAAGAACTATGCGGAATGAAACAAAAAATTCATTCCCTACACTCTTTTAGATTTTTAATGCGAGCGCCACCATAGAAAGCTCTTCAAAGATTTAAACCCCCCAGAGTGGGCACATAGATGAGGGCAAAGGAAAATTTGTATGCCTCCACAATAGAAGAACACCTCTATAATTTGAATTTTGTTGGTTCAAAATTCTTGAGTGGTTAGTTGATGATGATGATGATGACTAGTTTTAGCTTTAGTTGCTATAATCCTAAATTTTAGAAAAATTGGAATAAGAAAACAATAGTATGTGAATCAAAAAGTGTATCAAAAATGAAAAGTTTGAATTTGAAAATGTTAAGAGATTTTTTTCTATCTCTTTTAAATATATTATTATTTGGATTCTTTTTGTTCTCAATGTAATTTTTATAGCCTAGTATTTTGCATCATAAATTTGGTTTGTTAGTTTCTTTCTAACTTAAATGTTAAGTTATAATTCTTATATAAACTTCTTTTATGGTGAAAATGTGAAATAAATTTTATCAAAGTGTTAATACTTTGAATTGTTCAAGACCAAATTATTGTCAATACCTTTGAAAATCATGTAAGCCATTTTAGTATAGGCTTCATAATCAACTTTCAAAGATTAAGTTTATTTGTTTTTTTAATTTCCAATTTTTTTTCCCAGTCTGAAGCCCCCCAAATTTATATTTTCAAAATTAGTATTCTATGCAACAATTTGGTAGCCTATGCATGTAATAAGTAGAATTGTCTTATTAGTGATATACTCTAAACTATTGAACTATAATCATGAGTGAGTGCATGAATCCCATTGGTACAAAATTATTGTTGGTCATTACAATGTTGAGTCCAAATGTATAGAAGGAATGCAAATCAAAGCTAAATCAATGTTTAAAGTTCAAAGTCAATGCGGGGCTTAAACAAGAGAACTCGTACAATACAAGGGGGCCTTGATTGGATCAGTTTCTAAAGGAAACAACAAGTTAAAAGAAAATAACTACAACATTGTTCCCGTGGACAAAAAAGAACAACATAGAAGAAAAAAAAACTTTAACCTATCTTAAACAACGTACATTGAAACAATAATCAGAATGACGAAATTCCAATTCTTCATCTTGTGTGTGTGTGAAAGAGACTACTACGGTTGATTTTGAATGTTCAAGGTCATAGAGCCCCTTTCCAAAGGACAAACCTTATGACCAATTTACAAATGAAACAATTTGGTTTTATTAAAGTAAATTGGAAATGAGTTCTTCAAAGATACCAAGCGTGACTATTTTTTCCCATTGCTATTAAAATTAATATAAATTAATAAAAAATCATCTATATTTCCAAATAATAAAATATTGGTGTATTATTGATGGTTGCGAGTATTATTAAACCTTATGTGTGGCATTTTGAAAGAATTTTTTTTGGGTCACTTGAGTGTCCCAAAACTGACAGCCTCGGATGGTGGTGGTACGTCTCCCCGTTGTCTCCCCGTCCATCCGTGCTCCCCCCCCTCCTTTATATATATCTCTCTATATATCAATGAAGGGGATAGTAATAAGGCAGTGGGTGCGCTGTAAAAGCCCTTGGCAAGATAAGAAGAATGACACCTTCCTTGGGAGTTACTTTAGTTCCCTTCTCCCTCTGCCGAGAGTGAAAAGAAAGCCATGCGTCGCCCGTAAGTTCAATCCAGCTGTGGCCAGGGGTGGAGTGTCATGAGTGAGTGATTTTTTGATTTCCAGTCCACTTGGAAGAAGGCCTGCTGCCTGCCTGCCTGCCTGCACCATGGCTGTGCCCCCTTTACAGAACCCCTCTCTCGCGCGGTGGGTCTCTGCCTTCCAAGCCTCTCGGTCGGTCAGTCGGTCAGTCAGTCGGTCAGTCCGTCCATCTGTCGCACCCACCCACTGCCCTGAAGCCCCTCTCAGTACCAGCCGAACCCAAGCTCCCTGTTTTCCAAGGCCCATTAAAAGAACCAAGTACAAATCACCCTCCAGAGGGGAGCTCCCTTCAAGCTCCCCACTCCATTTAAGGTAGGATGCTGTAATTGCGACCATCTCCTTGCAATCGCCCCATAGCTGGTTGTAAAATGGATGGGAGGTGATCTTTAAATGAACCATTGTTGCTATTGAATGAATCAAGAAAAATTTACTTATTTTATTTCGAGAGCCAATCAATTTCTTCCCTGATTCAGAAATCGATTTAGAAGTTGCAAGGGGACAGATTTTGGGAGACCTATGGTCACAAATAGGTACCTACTACAGAAATCTTTGAAAATTCATAACTAATTCAAAAATGCTTCAAAAAATATGAAACCACTTGTGTTACATTCCGCATCCATTTTTCTTTCTCTGAAAAATGAGCTAAAAATATTTCTGTTCATGCAAACCTCTGAAAAAGGCAGATCAGCCCGTAAAGGGGCGCTTTTAGAGCCTCCTACCTTAAGTGAGCAACACACATTGCCATTCCCTTCCTCTGTCTGTAAATAAATTCTATTCAATTCAGTTAGTGCGAGTTGTGGTTTTACTTTCTGCACTCAGGCAATGAGTGACTTGCCTGCCTGCCTGCCTGCTGCTTTTTTTTTTTTTTTCCCTTCTTCTTCTTCCCCTTCATTTAAGCTGAAGCTTTACCTTTACCTTACCCTTAGCCAGCTTCAGTGAAGGGGAGGGGGGAGAGGGAGCAGTGAGGGTCCGTGTGTCCTTGAGCTTATCCCAAGACCTCCGCGTGGACCGATACACATTCAATGAAGTTAGCCTCCACTCCACTACCGGCCATGACCATGATGCACCACCATCATTGCACTCTAGAGGAATATGAGGCACTAGCTTGGTTCAGACCGTGGCTTAATTCAAACTGTGCTGAACTGAGCTGCGCTGAACTGAGCTGCGCTGAACTGAGCTGAACTTGGCTTTGGCTGGATGTGGACTGAGGAGGCCGACATCAGCTGGGCATGGCTGAAAAAAATTATTAGCGTACGCTCGAACTTGTATTGAACGTAACTTATAAAGTTAAGTCGGTCTTTGGATTAAGGATTGGGTTTGCACGAACTTAAGGTACACTTCACTTCGTTGCGACAAGCTTACCTTTTGTCTTTGGGGATCCAAATGCCATCGCCCACTCTCAAGTGAAAAAAGGCTACGCTGGTGGAGTGAGTTCCAAGGAGCGTATCTAAGTTGACTTGAAGATGGACTACTTTGGCTTGCCTCGCCTCGCTCGTATTCCTACACGTGCTTCATACCACCCCAGGCGAGGGAGCCAGCTGCGTGAAATCATTGAGCTGGGCAGGGGGAGGGCAAGGCTGGGTCGGGCCGTGTCTTCCGGGGGAGAATTCAACTCCCAACAATATGTGCAACGAAATGCCCGACACTTAGTCGCGGAGACACCTAGCTTAGACATGCATACTTCAAGAGTCGGTTGGACTCTCGAGGTACATTCATTGTCGTCGTATAAGGTAGTGCGTGGGACATGAATGTATCAATGTTGCACTATTTGGAATGTATGTGTTTAACCCTTAAAAGTTTTTTTTGTTGAGTAGAGGTCCAAAATTGTTTCAAAATACTAGTCTCCAAAATAAGGCTAAAACGTTCATCCATATTTATTTTTTAACAAATCCAACCAAAGATTCCTTTGGTTAGTTTGGTAGAGTATACTCTCCTAAAATTTGAGAATAGAAAGCCTTATTGATTGCAAGATTGTGATGCTTAAATTCTGAAAAAGAAGTATTTTCAATTCTTTCAAAAGTTTTATACCCAAATGTGTAGATCCTACAACTTGCAACTCTCCATGATATGTTAAAGAAATAAGTTGGGAATACATATAAAATATCAAAGGGAAAATATTTCATATTCATGCTTGAAAAAAAAGATAAGTAGAAAGAACTAGAATACAATTAAAAAATACGAAATTGAAGAATGCCAATCCCAATGGTTGTAATGTTGTAATAAACATTCCACATCTTATGATTTCATTTCAATTCCAAAAATATTGAAAATCAAGTTAAACAAAGGACTTCAAAGTTCATTTTAGAATAGAGATTCTATAACTACCCACAACGTAAGACTCCTCTTAACCTTTAACTCATTAATCAAATTGGAATGTTTCAAAGCTAGGTGTAATATTACTTTGATAGTGTAGCGTAATTATAGAACAAGTTCTGGGGGAAATTATTCTAATAAAAGATGCCAAAATTTTAGGAAAGTTATTTTTTCTAAAAACAAAAGAATCATGTGAAGAAAAAAATAATGGCAATTTTTTAAATATTTTTAGTAGTTAGCAAACCTTATTTTTTAGAAAAAATAAATATTTGGCAAAGAGGAGCCGACCCTAACCTACTCTTCAAATATTGTACTAATACTCACCATTTTTGGAACAGCGAGACTAATTTTAAAAATAATATGAAAATTTAGTGTAGCTTGTGTTAGGAAGAAATTTAAAAACTCAATTGATTTGCTTTCAATCAATTGCATTGATTTATCCAATTAGAGCATGTGATACTAATTTTCAAACTACAAACTATTTTTAAGATATTTCAATTACTACAAGCTAGGCAATTTTATACCAAAATATTGTTACAAAAATCTTATTTTATTTTGAAATACCTTTATTAACACTCCTTGTTTATAGTTGTTGCCTCTAATTTTTAGCTCTTAATCCCTATGTACATGGTCAAAGTCCTAAAATGCTCAAGCATAGGCAACAAGAAAAAAATTGCAAAAATATCAGTTTTTGATTTTAATTTGTCTTTCCAAAAGTGTATAATTATGTCTATATTGAAATCATTTATTTGATTCATGGAACTAGTGGTGTAAATTATATGAAGAGTCTTATTTTTTGGGCAATCATAGCATCTTCCTAAAAAATGAATATAAATCATTTGTTTCTAAATTCACAATTCGCAATTTCTCAAAACAAAACCACACATGGGGGGGAATTACTTGCTACAACAATCTCAATGTTAGAATTGACATGTTTCAAATCCATTTCAGAGCTATCAACAATTTAACCCCTGAAAGTTTATGATTATGTTTTATTAAAAAAAAATCCAAAGCTCCCATTTTTAGTGCTAAGAGATACAATGAAAAAAATGCATATCCAACTACAGAATCTTGTATAAGACTTGTATGATAATGTGTGGAAAAAATTTCAGAAATTTTTACCATATAGATTATAATATATTAGTATTCAAAGTGGAAAAAAATTCGAACCTAGCAACCTTAGGTTTTTAGACTTTGAATCCACTTAACTTAAATTATTGTACTATAAAGTTTTGATGTCTAAGTCTTCATGGTGGATTATCAAGTTGAGAATTTAAAAACTCTTTTATAAAAACAAAATTTTGATTTTCACCCTTCAAAACATTGCTAAGTAAACGTAAATACAAGATGGAAAGACAAATGAAATCACAAATAGTTCTAAAATGGAATTGAAACATATCAATTCTAATGGTAAGATTATTGCAAAAAGTAATCTACATGCAATGGAATTTAGTTTTTGTTTTGAAACAACATGGAAATTGAGCTCAAAAACAAATTCTATATGATATTTTTTCAAAAATATGTTTTGCCTACCTACAAAAGAAGAAGAATCATAATTTTCACATGCCTAATCCAAATTGAATGAATAAAAACTTTGCAAGTAGACATGAATGTAATTTGTAAGTGAAAAAATAATAATTAATTTTGAATTTTTGACGGCATTTTGGTTGCCTAGAGTCAAGCATTTTGACCGTAGGAGGGCATAATTTTTTTCCGAGGTATTGATTGAAATGGAATTTATATTTTGAAAAAGCAAGTGCATTTTCTTACCTCCAAAATAAGTTTCAAAATATTATTTTAGAATTTGACGCTATAAGAACTGACCAATATTCTTAAAAATCCATTCCAAGACTTTGACTTTTTGGTTTCCTTTTTCATCTTGTACCTACATCTACTAAACAATATTTTTAATAATAAATAAATAAATATTTTTACTTTCATATTTTCCTCCAAGATATTCAATTCAATTCCCCACTGTAAAGATTAACCTCAAAGCTCTTTGACAATTTTTAAAAATTAATCTGGGTAATTAAAGTTTAAAAACCTACTAAAATATGGTGTCACATCATCTATTCTTTTCACTTTGAGCACTAATATCTTGCAATCCGCATAGTCAAATGTATGAATTTTTTCCCACGCATTCTTTTACAACTATAATGCAAGATTCTATGGTTGAATATACAAGGGGGGGGGACATCATAGTTTTAGAAATATGAGTTTTGAAGTGATTTATGGTGAAACATAGTTATGAACCTTTGGAGACTAAACATTAGGATGTCTCTAAAATTTAGATTTTATAAATCCAATTCCTATATATGAAAGAACTATATGGTAAATTTTGTACAAAAACTAAATAAAAAACTCTTAGAAGAAGTGTGTTATTTTGATACCATTTTCCCTAGTAAAGTCAAAAATCAAATCAAAGTCAATCCAAGTTTAGTAATGTATTTTACCCCCTAAAGAACCATTGCCCCTTTGGGTAGGTACCTACAGGTTGAAGTTTTGTCATGATTTTTTGAATTTTTTTTTTAAAATATAAAATTTGATTGGCTTCATGGGAATATAATTTATTTCTCAATCAATGTAGGAACAAAAGTCATGCCCAAGTAAGCTCAAAATAGAGAAGAGGAGGGAACCAAAAAAAATTCAAAATTTGAATTCATTTTTTTTTTGGGACATAAATCATATTTTTTACATGGAAAGATTTGATTCATTCCATTTAAATTTGTTATGAGAAAGCTATGGACAATCTTGTTTTTTGGGCAATCTAAGCATCTTCTTGAAAAAATAACTTGTAGAATTCATATTTGAATGTAATTTTTTTTATTTTTCAAAACAAAAAGTTTCACACAGTTTAGTTTTCTTCCTAGGCAAATCTCACCGTTGGAATTAGTGAATTTTAGTTCTATTTTGGATAAATTAATAATTTAGATTTTTCTTCTATCTTGTACTTACTTTTACTTGAATTTTTTTTAAGAAATCTAATCCCGCAATGTACTGAAAAACTTGTTTTTTCACTATAAATGGAAATATCTTGCAATCTGGGCAGTCAAAAATTCTGAAATTTTTTCTACACATTCTCATACTAATTAGGTGTATGATCCTATGGTTATATGTGAAAAAAATTCAATTTCTTTTACTCTTTGCTATAGAAATGACAGTTTTGAGTGTTTTTTGGGCAGAAAAAAAGGTCTTGATCCTTTTGGGGTAATAAAATACTGTTGATTTAGTTATGAACCATCAAATTCCAGCATTTCAATATTAGTGATTGGGCTTGAATTATTCTATTACAAAATGGTCTATTTACAAATAAAGAGTAGTTTAAATTATAATCAATGTAAGATTTTTTCAGTGATTCTCTTATAAAGTTGTCACTAAATGTTGTTAAAATCATTTGGAAACTCGTGCTAAAATACATCCTAAAATACAGGGGAAGAAATTATATCAGGATTTTAAACCAATTAGAATTGAATATTGATATTTAAGAAATGTTATAACATGTCCATTATATCCGTCAAAACTATAAATTAGTCCTTTTGTTAGGTTACAAATCAAACTTAAGACTAAGGACTTCATGAAAATAGTGTAAATTCCAAATTTCTTTGGAAAAATGTAGCTATTTTTATCCAATTACATAGATCAAATACCATTTATTCATCCAAGCTTAGGTATATTAATTTAAATGTAATGGTAAAATGTTTCTTTGAAATTTTGTTTGGGTTGTTTGTAAAGACTTCAAAAATATTTCAATTTATTTATAATATATTTAGTCATGAGAATATCACCATATATAAAATGTTCTTCGAGAATATTGCCATTTAAAGCCAATAAAATCTAGATATTTACATTCAATGATTGAAACACTTATAAATATAGTTGCCATTCCAAAATTTTATTGCTGGTTCTCGAAAATCTTACAAATTTGTTGAAGCTAACAACAAATTTCAACAAATTTTGAATTGGCTACTTATTTTGCAAAGTTAGAAATAGATAAATAGAAAATAAGGCATTACAAAGTTTAAAATAGAAAATAAATACCCCAAAGAACAAGTCTAAATTTGGTCTCTAGTCTAAAATCAAAGTTATTTCTAGCTATACATACGAAACATAAAACTAATTATATCTCTATTTGTAAACATGGGAAAGGTAAATGTTGGATGTAAAAGTGCATAACGACTGGAATTGGCAATTTGAAAGAGAAAATTTGGAATGCCACAATGGTAATTCATATTTCTTTGGCCACCTACCCAAACTTGGGCATGTCATAAGGTAAAGAGGTTCTAAAAGCACACATGCTCTAAAATCACCCACCTCCTCAAACGTACACTAATTGTATATGTTACTTTTTTGTAGCCTTCAGCGATGTACAAACAATGTATGTTGTAGGAGATCTGCAATTATAGAGCCATTTCAACTTCAAATTTCCACAACTAATTCCCCAAAATTCCCAAAAATATGAAACAACTTGGATTAGATGCCAATTCCACTTGTCTTTCAAGGACAATTTATTGAAAAACATTTTAAAAAGATTTACCTCCCCAAATTGTCCCATTTCAGCTCTTAGGTGGGCAATTTATGAATTTTGCTTGAAGTGTCGTGGTGAAGATGCTGTCTGAGAAGTGTGCAATGCGGGAATGATAGTGACACAGATGTTATACCGTAGAATGTTTCCTAATGTCATTGAAACGCGGGTCAAATTCAAAACGCTTGAGTGTCGAACGACCGCTTCACATTGACCTTGGGACCAGTTCTTCTCCTCCTTTCTCCTTTCTCCTTCATCCTTCATCCTGCTTCTGTTTTGTTTCTAGAAGAATATTCTCGTAGAAAATTTAATCATAGCTTTCAGTTCCAGTGCATGGGAGCCCGTCATTTTCTTTTCCGTCATGCACCACGTTACCTCGTACGTGAAATTTGAACTTGCCCCCTCCCCCTCCCCCTCCCCGAGGCCGGCACAGCCACTGCGCTTTTCAGTGAGTGAGTGACCCCCTAAAGCCAGGCAGGGCCCGTGGGCCCCCCCCCCCCCCCTCCTCCCCCTTTCCAATGCCCCCCTTCCTTTGTCTCCGCCTCCTTTCTCTTTTATTCCCAAAGTTGATAACCTTTTTTCAAAATTAGTAATAGGGAATCTAGGGTCTCCCTTTTTTCCTGTTGCCCAAGCTCCCATTTCTGGAACTATTCATTCCTGAAATCTATGGTCCCCAATATCCATATTCCATGGCCAACGGACCCGCAGGAAAAGAGGGGGGAGTAGCCGGTATTTAGTTACACGACCTCTCTCAATATTCGGTACAGTGCTCTACTCGGCTTCTTCTCCTTCTCTTTTTCCCCTTCTCTTAAATTTTCTTTTTATTATTATTTCCCTCTGAATTTTCCCCTTCTTTTTCTCCCCTTCTTTTTCTTTATGCTAGGTGTTGGGGAAAATAGGAAAATTGGAAATTCCCCTGTAGCACCCCCCCAAACCCACTGTACAGTACAGTGGTGTGCAGCAGTGCCACAGCAGAGCTCTGTCCTGCACAGGACAAAGAAAGAGTGATAAGGTAACCAAGGAACCAGGTGCTAAGCTTAAACCCCAGCATGCTCCGTTTATAATGCTTATTTGTTGGAATCCTAAGAATGAACTGAACTCCACTCATTGGGTGGTTTTTAATCCAGGGGAGGGGAGGGAAGAGCATATGGAGGGGCACATGGAGGGAGGGGGGATAATACGTTATTTATTATTATAATTAGGAGCGGCTAGTGGGGGTTCTGTTCTAAGCTCAGCTAAGTTAGCCCCTGGGCCAAACAGGGGGCTTCTCCAAAATCAACGACCACCAATGCCCCTGATTAGGGGGTAGTTAGCTCGGAGCCGAGCCCTAACAATAATGCCAAAGTCACCATAGTTGCTAAAATCTGGACCCATCTGCTTCTGCTGGAAACTGACTGGGGGAGGGAATTCCAGTAAACTTATAACTTAACGCAGAGGGAACTGAAGGGCCAGGGAGGACTGACCCCTCTATTGCCCCGTTTTCTACCCCTGGATAAAACACTGGAATCTTCTTATTTGCCATCCATGAAAAAATTTGCAAATTTTGAATTCATATTTGCAATCAGAGACCCCAAATTAGTCTAGGGAGGTGTAGAGAAACAAATTTTACATGGTCCCAAATAGGGGGCAATTTTTACATTTACCCCTGGCTGGGGCAATAGAGGGGTCAGTCCTCCCTGGCCGAACTCTTGAAGCAGGCTCAAACCTGAGTGGACCACGCTTTCTTCTCTTTCAAAGCCTACGGTAGAAGTACCTGTTCCCGATAACCTAAGCATTTCAACCTGTGCAACATGGGAAATTTGTTGAAAAACTGAGCTCAATGTGTGCAAACATAAGGATGAGGAAGAATGAAAAAAAAATGAAAAAAAAGAGGAAAAAATGAAGTCTTCAAGAACGGACCCATTATGATTTCATAAACGCACCTATTCTGGTTAGCTTTGGCACTTCTCCCTATGTAAGGAGGGAAGAGAGATGAATAGATAAGAAGGTACAAACAAATAATCTTTCTCAATGAAGACTACATTCAAGTATTGTCTACAATAGTTTAGCCTAAAAAGCCATGATGGGGGGATATCCGATATAGGTACTTCTACCATAGAGCAATGGTCTTTTTCTCTTTGTCTAGACAATTAGGCTTGGTTGCTTTGCAGCTAGTGCAATTGATGCTTTGCAATGGATTTCCATTTGTTTCGAAACAAAAACAAAAAACACTCTAGAATAGTGAATTCCATTTGTTTCAAAAAGAAAAGTCTATAACAATCAACTACGAACAAAAGCTACTGAAGAAAAATGAACCAACACAAGGCAAAATTAAGGTAGGAGGTCCATAAATTGCCCATTTAAGATCTTATACCGAATTTTGGAGATGTGAAGCTTCTTGAAATGTTTTTCAGTAAGTTTTCCTTGAAAAACAAGTGGAATTGGCATCTAAACCACATCGTTTCATATTTTTTGGAGTTTTGTGAAATTAGTTATGAAATTTTGAAGTTGAAATTACATAGGGCTCTAAAATTGCCCACCTCCTAAGATGTATATTGTTTATACATTGATGAAGGCTATGTTAAAGGAACATACACAAACAATAAACATTTGAAGAGATAGATGATTTTAGAGCCTGTGCGCTTTTAGAACCTCCTACCTTAGCAAAAAAATTACAAAGTAAATTTGGAAGTAATAACAATAGGAGCTAATTTCCACATGGACTAATGAGTTAGTAAACAAGGAGCACCCAATCATGCGCAACTTTTTCTCATTCTATAACATTCTAAAATGAAATTTGAGATTTTGATAACGAGGTTAATAGTGACGTCAATGAAAATTCTATCAAAGGAGTTTTGCAAGTTCATTGTTATGTATGTTTAATTAGGGCTTTGTAGATCACAATGGTTCATGCCATTATTATTTTGAGCCTTGGTTTGTATCAACCACTAAAATATTTCATGTGTCAAGAATTGACAAATAGTTACAAAACTATCCACAAATCAACACTCTTTAAAAAAAGATTATTAATCAAATTTTGTTCATTTTTCAAAATTTATAACTAAAGGATCTTATTATTGACTACTATTGGGGTCATATGTAGAGAATTTGGGGTCAAAGAGGATTGTATATATGCAAGGACAAAGCTTGCAAAGTGGAATAACATGTTTTTTTGAAGAGTGCCCAAAATTTGGACCCAATTGTGGCTTGGTTGAGTTTTTGAGGCCCATAATTCAAATTTCTATTGCAATTAAGATTTAGGGACTTCAAATTTGAAAAAGGTCTCAATTGAAGGAGTATAAAAAATTTCAAAGCAAAATGATGGTGCCTTCATATAACTTGAATTGGGGCCCAAAAGCTCACTTTTTTCCTAGCCATTGGATCTTTATAAAAACTATATTTAGTAGAAGTTTATTTGTTTCTTTAATCTAACCAAAATTTGAAGAAGAAAAACAGAATTTGATATTTTATTTTAAATTCAGAAATTTCTCAAAACAAGTATGGGCTTACAAAAAGCTTTAGAGGTTAATTATAATTTAGAGTTACAATTCCAATTGATGTGAAGATGTATTTGTTAACTAATCCCAACAACTTTTGACCATACAAGAATCATGGGAGATTTGTCCAATCCTATTTTATTAAAGGGCAAATTTTATCAAGTACATATTTTCATATCTCTAAGTGAAATTTATTTAATTTTAGAATTTTATTTAAATTTAGAAAAAATTCTATTGATGAAGGTATCTTTTATAAGATATAATATAAAACTTAGTAATATAAAGCTCCAACTTACATCTAAACCTATTAAAAATGTCTTCAATGGTAGCCGATTATTCTTGTCCAACACCGCTACTTTGGTATCTCAATCGTGGTATGGTTTTTGTTTTGGTCTATTTATTGACAACAATGTCTAAATGCAAACCCCTATACTAATCTTTGGTTCCAAATCTAAAATAAAACACACATACCCTATTCATTCCCAAGCCCTCGTGTTTGACCTAAAATTAACATGTTTATAATCCAACTCTAGTAAAGTCTACTCACCTTTTGGAATATTGATGAACTTTCATCCTTTAGATTTTTTGTTTTTTATTTCAAATTTTATTGAAAAATATTGGTTTGCGTACTACTTGATTTAACCATATGAAAATGATATATGAATCATATTTACAACTAATCTTTGAGAGTCATCAAGATTTTATTTTTCTAAATTGCATTTTATAATTCATCTTTATAATTTTGGAAACCTAAACTACCTTTGGTCCTTAAGGATATAAGTCAATATTGTAGAAGGTGGAAGAAGACTCGAGTTTTTGATTTTTGATGGCACTATAAGAAACTAGAACAACATTGGACATCACTGTTGACATAAAAACAAGGGTTGTTAGATTTGACATTACCTAAAATCCTTCAATTTAGACATTGATTGTTATATTAAACATTACTTCAAAAACTTTTTCTTATAACGTAGAAGAGTGACATTGAGAATTGTAGCAAACATTGGAACAAAGTCTCGAAGAATCATTGGATGAAATTTTTGAGTAAGCTTAGAGCCTCATTGTTGATGATTTATTGTATATGGACGAGTCCTCTTCTCCCGTAAGTAGGCCTAAAGTTTAGGTAAATATAGTGGGATAGAGGTATGTATTTTGAGACATAGAGTCTTGTTACAATTGTTGCACCACTTGAAATTACTTTTGCAGAAAATTGTATAGTAGCCTCCCCTAAAGAATTGTCAACATTTACCAAAATACCCAAACAATTGCTTGTCCCATTTTGAACCCCCATGTAAAACATACACTAAATTTATTTTTGTCAACTTAAAATTTGGCATATATATTAAGATGGTTCTTAGATTTATACATGTACATGATATTTGGGAATACATTGAACGAAATTGAAAGAGGAAACCAACTTCTATCAACATCAATTCTTTGGGGGAGGCTACTATACATTTGGTACATTAAAGTTTTGGTGAAGAGAAGGTTGCTCTTAGAGTTATTCACGTACTTACTATTGGTATCCCAACTAATGTCATTGATGAGTATTGTCACATGAACAAGAGTGCTTCTATAGAATGTATGAAGTGGTTTGCAATAGCTATTTTTAGATGTTTTGAATCTAATTTTCTACAACAGTCTACATAGACAAACTTTGGAAAAGTAAACTAATATGAACAAAATCCAAAGATTTCAAGACATGTTGGGAAGCACTTACTTGATATCATCAAAGGCACAAGCGACTAGGGCTTTTTTTTTGGGCGAAATTTTGCTAGACTATTAGAAATCTAACCTCTCTGGTTTCATCCCTCCAAAAATTGGCCTCTGTAGTGAGGAAAATAGGGGGGACACTAGTAAAAAAAAAGCCTTGCAAGTGACATTCCTCGTCCCTCCAAAACTAAATTGTAAATTGGTTGGTCAGTTGCAATACAAAAACACTAACAAAGTTATCTTTATAAAAATAAAAATAGAAAATAAAGATCCAACATACTTTATACATCAATCATGATAATGTGGATGAAAAGAACAACGATATGGCATCATATTTTACCAAAGGAAAAAGAGATGATTATATTATATATAGTGTACACCCAATTTAGTTGCATAGAAGCTTGGTTTTTTTGGAGTATTGTTTAAAGTGTAAGAAAAATGAATTTTTAACATGTATACTCAATTGTGTAAGAGTTACTTTTGCAGGTGCAAGCATATTAACCATAGACTATAAAGACTATGTAGGGTGATTGTGTGTGGTATTGCGTATAATGTCTATATTTTTAGAAGAATTGGGCTTAGATTCTTATGGTCATCGTTTGCTTACAAAAATTTAGGTAACTACACCTAATTTTTACCTCTTTTAAAAACCGAACCCTACATATTTTTGCTAAAAATGTACTTCCACTATTCATAAGAGTTTAAGATTAGTTTTAGAAACACCTATTTTCAATACTTTGAATACTTATAGTTTATTCATATGGTGTCCAAAAAATGCATTCTAACAGAATCAAGGATCCCCTTTCAACTACAACAAGAACCTGCAAAAAATTCAATATAATAATGGGAACCATGATGATGAATTGTTTATTGAGTTGAGTCTATGTTTTATACATTCTAGACTTTTCTCATGTCCTTCTATTCAATTTTTGTAGTAACAAAGTGATGAAACTTGTATATATTTTGTATACAGTGTTGTAATAATTTCTCATTATGTACAACAAGAGCAGTCACACCTTCTTCAATCCATTCTCAATTTTTAAAGAATGGGAACGTAACACTCTATCATTGGTTCTCTATGATTTACAAAGGCCCCATTTTATGAAGATTGAAAATGACAAGTATTCTCCTCCAGAGGTGAATAATGGGCATGAAGAAGATTTCTTCATACAAATTTTCATCTTGCTTGTTGGTCTCTTTGCGTGCTTTTACCCCAATCGCTTAGAAAAAATCAATTGCTACATTGAAATTGCATCTTCTGCAATGGCCTCTACATTGGCGGTCACAAATTTGTAATGCACTACTCCATCGACACTCATAAATCCACTATGAAATTACTTTACCGATCCTCCTCTGCAGGTGAACAATTCTCTCAAGTTTCCATTCTCCATGCTCCACACACCAAGAAAGGGTGTCACACCTTCTTCATGCAAAACAACTCCCCACTCTCTCCTCTTTTCTTTGACGAGCCTTCTCATTCTTCATAGAAGTTTGCTTCTCTGAGAAGGTGTAACTACCCCTAATGACTAGGTGTGACTAGGGGTAGTCACACCTCCTCCAACCCCTAAACAATTCTCAGAGATTGAACACATGGCGCTCTCTGTGTGTCCGTACATGTTTAGTGTAGCACTCATTCACTGAGGATTTTTGAAGGGTCTTTCTTCTCGTCTAGAGGTGAAGAAACGAAATTTCCTTGAGGAGTTTTTTTTAGTTCCGTTGGCTGTACATGGCGTGCAGAGCTCCCATCCAACTTCAAACGTCACGCATTCTCCAAGAATTGCTCCAAACAGCAAAAAGGGGTGTCACACCTTCTTCACGCAAACATCTCGCCATCAGCTTCTCTTTTTTCCTCTCCCCAATTTCTCCGACCTCATAGAAGTTTGCTTCTCCAAATGAGAAGGTGTGCCCCCCCCCGGATGACTGACCCCACCCACCCGCCTGCCCGCCCACTCCATTGCTGCTGCTGCTGCTGTGTGAATTTTTTTGCAGCTGACACCATGGATAGTGGACAATATTTTTGTTCCCTGGAAGCCAGGTTCTGCCTGGGCCTCCTCCTCCTCCTCCAGCAGTGAGTCCAGCCTCAAGGGTTTAATAAATAAACATAACTCAGCGTATGAGGTTGAGATCTGATTGCCCCAGTTGGTCTGAACTCGGAAGCCAGAGTGTGTCTAGGAATGGCAAAGTGACATCACCTGCTCAAGACCCTGAGCCAAGCCAAGCAGAGAGGGGCAGGGCTGGGCCAAGCAGCGAGCATATGATCTTGAAATCACTTGATGCACCAGGTACACGGATCTGATTAGCTTGTCCTCCGACTTTGACTTCGGAATGCCCCACTGCCGAGGGTGCATGGGCAATGGGGCAATGGACAATGTGGCATCGGCATGGACCATGACGAGGGAAGGGAAGGGAAAAGAAGGGAAAGGAAGGTAGTATTTCCTCCCCTCGCCCACCTCACGGTACACACTACTTGAATGAATACCAATCGGCCTTCGGGAAGAAAAAAACATCTCCCGAAAAGGATGGATACAAAACCCACACAAAACAAATAAAGGGCCGGAACGAAACCAATCCTTATATCTATTAAGTTAGAATCAATTTTTCCATTAAGTTACGTGGTTTGTTTGTTTATTACATTGAGGTCTCCTAGATTGTATGTCTTTTGGTTATGTTCTTGATACTGTAAGAAAAGTTCTTTGTGAGGAGGGGTGCATGGACTTTGTTTCGTGGTGTTCCAACCTTGGATGTGAAGGTTATTGAATTTCAAAGTTTTTATAAATAAAAAAATAAAAAAATAAAAACTTCTACATTGGCAATAGTTATGGCAACAACACATGGCACATTTAAGCTTAGAGTGTGCGGAATCCCTTTGATAGGGCTGAATGAAACTAAGGGAAGTTGTACACCTAAAGGCTGCACCGATTTGTTGCAAAAGAGGACAAAAATCCTCACTTGTCATTGGAAAAAAGGTTGAAACTTATACAGTCGATCTCAAAGGAATGGCCCAACCTGTAGGTGTAAAGCATCCCTACTCCACGATTATCATTCATGTCGAAAAGAAGAAGGTGCATCCCTAATCCACGATTTTCATTCGTTTGTGGATTTCCTAGTGAACCAAACCCATGGAAGCCGTCTCTTTCACCAGAAACAGTACCTCAGCCCCCTCTCTTTATGAAAGTTGAAAAAGGGGAAAACTACCAGATCCATTCACTGGGAGGTTAGGTTATCTCATCTCATCTCATCTCTAGCCTGATAAAGGAGAAGGTTTACTCAAGATATTTCTTCACATAAGGGCGAGAGGTACGATGAAAAGCCAACACTGAAAGTGGCCTACCATTGGAAGGTCATTGTTTTGCAATGTGGAGAGCTTGGAACAATGACGTTGAAAACCCATGGAACAGAGCAGATGCACGGGCTGAAAGGAGAGGGTGCATCCAAAAATGCTACCTCCATATATGCACACAATAGCATAGAAATGGATCCATAAATTATTAATGAATGTGTGATGGAGCTACCAACGAAAGAAGCAAAACATAATTGAAAGTCACATCAGTTTGAGGGTGTGTGTATCACCAACTCATTATCAGCTTTCATTATTGGGGAAATAAAGTAAGACTTAAAAAAACAATACTTTAAAAGTCTACCTACTGTGGTTTTGCTCACACACACTCTTGGCATTTGTTACCCTCTCTTCAATTTAATATCACAAATTCTAGTCATAAACCTGTGGGAGGAAGTTTATTTGGGTTTTTTTTAATCATTAAACTAGTTTGTTTGTTTTATTTACTTGATATTGTCTGTGGCACAAATGAGGTGTGGTCACTTCCATGATACATCAAGCTGAGGTATCCTAGCCCAGATAAGGACTGAGATTTTTTTTTAAATTACATTGCATTATGTTTTTTTTGTTTTTTCTTAAAACAAATGAAGATCTATTGCAAAACAAAAGGAATAAAAAGTTGGGTTTTTTTCATTGCAAGAGAAAGAAGCTATCAAGGCAGATATGATATGAAGGGCCTTCCTCAATTTAATATCAGGTATGATATAGAAGAGGTACATGTGTCATTTTCTATTGGTTGAAAATCTTCTCCATTCAAAAATTTCAAGGAGAAACATGTGTATTTTTGTTCAAGTTCAAGATTTTCATTACAAAAAATCATGGACATTTCAATGCTAAAATCTTTATAGCTACCCTAATCTAATATGTGTAGATGACCATGCTAGAATCCTAAATTCTAATCTCTTCAATCTCATTGTCTCTTTTTCCTTCTTGGTATGGTTTTCTAATTCTTGAAATTGTACGCAAATGAAGAGAAAGGCATTCACAAATACATATATAGGTGAATCAAAAAGCATTAACAACAACAATAACAAGACCACCACAAACTCAAAAACCAAGTCTTAGATGCATGTTATAAAATATGTGGTATGCATTAAACTCAAAGATTATTGGACACACAGAAGTCTAGTATGTTTACCATGCTCAAGGCCCAAATTTCAACTGTTTACTTTTTTAAATGTAGATTGCCGGCATTGGAGAGGGGAAGACCATTTTTTGTTACATTGAGATCAATGACTCTAGGTTTTTCCAACTAGGGAACAAGAAATTGCAAGAATATGAGTTGTTTGGATCTTCTTGTCATAGTGTATGTTGAAGCCAAAGTTAATGGTTACCAATCAAAAAATGTTTGCCTATAATTTTCCTAGTGAACCTAAGATGTAATTGAAATGAAGTGAAGGAATTATGTTTTTATGAAATATGATCCAAATGTGAATGAAAATTACTACTCTTTGAAATAAATGATTGAAAATTACACTCACATACAAAGGCTCTATGAATGTTTTGTACACTTGTAAAAATTATCATAGCTAATTGTGGAAACAAAAAATGTAAACAAAATTTGGACATGTTGTAGTACAAGTAATACACTTGTATAAAATCAATTCTAAAAAAAATATTTGAAAAATTTTGAAAAATCATTTTATACTAGTATGTTATTTGTACTTCAACATGTCCAAAATTTGTTGAGAGGATTTTAATTTTTCAATTAGTAATGGCTATTTTTGAAGTGTATGAATATTTATGAAAGTCACTATAAGCAATTAGATTGTAGATTATCTTTCTAAATCAAAATCTACTAAAAAAACAAGTGGAATAAGTAGTAGGATTTTCTTAATGGGAATTTGAAATCTAAAATTTGTAAATGTACTAGATAATGCTTCAATGCATAGAAAGCATTTAAAAGATTCCATGTAAAAGTAAGACCATTAGTGTTGTTTTTGCATGTCAGTGCAAAAGTGGCCTTCTCAAAGGATAGGACCCAACAAAGTGAACATCAAACTAAAGGTAGCCATGTTCTACTTAGTATGACATTGTAAAAATTATCTTTGAGTTTGAATGAAATCGTCCTTTTTGTGGGCCCCCTTCTAAAACAAAAGAAAGTGGTCAAATTACTACAACTTTGAGTGTACAATCCACTATTCTAGTGCAACCCAATGTAGAAACTCTTGTTATAGAATGACTATTATAGGTGAACTTGCAATATACAAGGAAAAGTGATAGATTCTAAAATTTGAGGGATTTTTTTTTTAATTATGGAAAAAATATCTCATAAAATAATTCTATTTTTAATATGTATCAAACATTATTTTTTAACAAATTAATTATGTAACAAGGATGTGCCAATTCTAAAATCTACCTATAGTAATTTGTTGTAGTTCAATAATAAGTTTGGTAGAGAACAATTATTTTCTCCAAAAGTGCCTTATAGCATTACTTGATTGGCCAACACATGTGAAAGTTTTATTTGGGAAGGCAAAGTTGCCTATTCTACTATCTACTTATATCAATAGTATTCTTTAATTGTATTTTTTTAATAAGATTTGGTAGAAATGGGTATATCTATTCATTCTAAGCTAATTTTGTGGCTTATTTGATGAATAATTGTATGCATATGATGTTTTGAGATGGAATTGTCATAAATTCATGATCAAAATACTTCTATTTATAGTTTAATCCTTTCATTCAAAATTTAAATGTAAAAGATAACAAATATATATTATTATTATTACCAAGTGACATGTGGAATGAGAGATAAATGATGTGGTATGTATTTATATTGTGTGGTTATTAAAGTATTCGTTGAATTGTTTTTTTTGTTGACTTATAATATACAACCTTCTTGCAAGTATACCTTCCATAAATCTAATAAATTCATAGTTGCTAATGGCATTATGGCATGGTAATAATCACTTAGGCTACTATAGGGTTAGTTTTTATTCAAGTTCTTTTAAACTTGTACATGGTCCAAATTTGATAATATAGAACATAAATATAGCAAATCAATGAGCATAGGTATCAAAAAATGAAGGAAAATTGTATGCTATTAAAAAAATATGTTTAATACATACTATAAATAGATGGATATGAACTAACAATGCACAAACCATTAAGTCCTATGAAGAAATCTTTTTAAACTTATCAAGGTTTAAATCTAGAATATTGGATTTTGTATTGTTTGTACATGTTTAAATTGTGACAAAAATGTAAACTATGACAAAAATTGCAAGTAAACATTTTAAGTGTGATAAAAAATTAGAATCCAATTGTTTCTAAATTTGTTCCAAGAGCAAGGCATTAATCATCCCTTTAAGGACACATGAGGTTTTGGGAGGGTTGCCCCAATGTGGATTTCAAAATCTTTTTTATGCAAGCATCATGTAATTTAGTTTGTTCAAATGACCAATTAATGATGAGCTTTTACCTCAAGGCCTTAGGCAACCTCAAAGTTACTATTCATTTTATTTTTATCAAATTTTGTGATGTAGAAACTACAAGTTCAAATTGTGATTCACCCCCCCAAGACTTAGATTGATAGATGCATCTTGTGAAGATGAAGAAAATGATGTCAAAAAGTTCATGTCTAGTTGAGTACTAGAGAGTTTTTCATTAGGATTCTAAGAAAACCAACCCGCTCAAGCTGGGGCCATCATTTACAGGTTGGGCTTAATAACATGCTTGTTCATTTATGTGATTTTTTGAAAATGTGCCTTTAATTTTGTGAAAATACTAAATTGCATGCTTGACTCAAAAATGAAAAATTGCCAAAATATTGAGAAATTTCAGACAAACATTGTCAACTCCCTTATCAGAAGGGAAAGAAATCTTCTAGTTCAAAAAATGAGTCCACTATACTTTTTCAAAGTGACATAAATTTTTTGAAGAAAAAGTGTAAAATATTGTTTTTTCATCTCTTTCAAATTATTTAACCCCTAATGGAGCAAGACCATTTTTCTCTCAAAATACACTCAAAATGGCCATTTTTGTTGCACTCACTCAAAAAACCAATTTTTTTTTTCAGAATTTAACTATAGGATCTTGTACTTTACTCTTTAAGATCATGTGGTAAAATATTCATGAAGTTTGACCATAAAAATTGAAAGATATTGGCATTTAGAGTTGGAAAAAGAAATTTTGAACATTAGTCTACAATTTCAGATGACTTTGACTACCATTTGTGGAATTTTTTTGCACTATGGACTTTAAATATTTTTAAATTTATGTTGAAGGATTGAGTTGAAAGTCTAAGAAATAAAAATTTAAAAATACTTGATTTTCATTTTTTTTTAAATTGTTAAGTAGAGTAGGTCTAGAATTGAAAGAAAAACAAAATCATTAATAGCTCTAAGATGGGATTGAATCACAATTATCCTAATTGTGAGATTATTCTAGCAAGAAAACTTAACCTTGTCAAACAATTTTTTTTGAAAAATTGTAAAAATTGCATTTAGAAATGAATCCCATAAGTTATTTTTTCAAGAAAATGCTTAGATTGCCCCCCAAATAAGATTGTTCATAATTTCCACATTACAAATCCAAATGGAATGAATCAAAGCTTCACATGTAGAAAAAAATGATCTATAAGAAAAACAATTTAAAATTTAATTTCAAGTTTTTTGAGATTTCTTTTTTGCCTAGTGACGTGAAAATTATGTTTTAGGATGGTGTAATTTTTATACTTAGACATTGATTGAAATAAAAATTATATTCCCACAAAGCTAAGTAGTTTTTCTATTTTATAAGAAAGTTTCAAAAAGTTTCACTATAAATCAGGTTCATAGGAACTTGCCTCAAATCCATTTTGTCCCATGAGGGGACAATGATCCTTTAGGGATTAAATCTTTTATATCATACATGCTGCTTATATTTTGAAAATGGCACTCACAACATAAAACTCTAGGACTGGATTTCATCCAATTACGATTTTACAAAAAGGTAATCCTAAATTCTTGACACTTTGTTAGATGAAACCCTCTTCCTTGGGTCTTTAGGCTTTAATTAGTATTTAAATAATGGACTAACTAATTGATTGATCACCTTACTAACTTTGTGATGGATTGAATAATAAACAAATGGAGTAATTAGTGAATTGATGGATGGACAAATTGAATAATTAATACATTAATAGATGAATGGAGTGATAAATGAATACACATTGATGGATTGATTGGTAGACTAATGTATCCATAGTTATGGTTGCCATCTCATGCCAATTATTATTATTTTTAAATAAGTTTTTAATATAAGCTAAAAATATAAATATGTTGTATGATTATTTTTTGTCGAGACTACCAAATGTGATCATTTATTAATTAACTATATGCTAATTGATTAATTAATTGACCTAGATGGCTTCAAATAAAATGCAAAGTTGTTTTACAGTCACAAAAGCTACATTTATAGGTGGTTTGAGTGGACCTTAAGGTAAACCATTCCATTTGTGCAACAATTTTTTTGAACATGCTTGTGCACATTTTAAAATTTGTCATAAATAGGATCGCTTGCTTTACTTGCTACTAATGCTGCAATGTCCTATAATTTGGGCGATATTTACAGTTTAGATACCATGAAGGGAATTGGGTAGAGACAAAGTACATTAATAACACCTTATCCACCATTAGCGACTATGATCTCAGTGCTGGCAAAGTTGATAAATAAGTTTAAAGCCTCAAAATTTAAGTGAGGATTCAAACCATTTCAAAATGTCACCTACCCATAATTATGAATCCTACGTATAAGACAAGGTGGTTGGATTGGAGCATTAGTGGCACACCTTCTCCATACATGAACTCTAATGTAATATGCTTGAAAATTCTACATTAAAGTGAACATCCCACCCAACCTAACCTCTCTTCCAAAATTTTGTAGTTCTCTAAAATCTAAAACAGTCTTGTGTCTAAACATGCTCTCTTTACAAACAACTAGTGTGAACATCCCATAAATTATAGATGCAAAGATTCCTGAAGCATTGTTAATTGTTAATTGAATCTATTAATCCCTAATGATTTTTTTACTATGTTTTCACCAAAAATGCTTCCAAATTGCCATTTCAAGTACTAGTATCAAATTTTAGAAAAAATAAATTTGGACACATTTAATTGTAAGATCTTAGAATACATTGGTCTGAGAAGATGTGGAATAAACTTTAGAAATTTCCACATTGTAGATTGCAAGATATTAACATTTGCAGTGACAAAAATCTTTTTTTTGGCTTGCAAAAAATAGGTAATTGCACTTTATAAGGTCACATTTGTATGAAAAAATGTTCAAAATGGTGGTGCTTCTTTAGATTCATTCTTCAAGGTTAGTTGACTATATGTTTGAAAAAAATTCAGATCATTTGGGATTTACAACATATAGGAAAATATAGTAAGTAGAAAGAACTAGAGTATGATTTAAAATGCTAAATTGTTAAGAATTTAGTTATGGAATTGAAAAAATGCCAATCCCAACGGTTGTGATGTTATAATAAACAATCTCTACCCTATATATATAAGCATCTATTTAATCAATTGTGTTACAGTTCTTCCAATAATCCTTTACAACATGCAAAATCCTTTTTTTTGTATTTTTTTTAATATTACTCATTCTCAAGGTAGCCAAAATTGATGCTTGCTTGTTTTGAAGGTAGCATATTGCACTAAATTCTATATGCTAGTTTTGTGATTATTGCCTACAAACTAAAATTTCTTGTAACTTTCATCTCATTAATCAAAATGGAATGATTAAAAGCTTTCCATGCATATATAAATCTACAAAATTAATTTCAAATTTTGATTTCTTAAAAAAGTGTTAATGGCCCAAGCTACCTACCAAATGCTGAAAATTATATATTATGCAATAACTTTTTAACCACATAGTCAAAAGTTATGTAAATTGTTGTGCCATAAAACTACTCCTTGGACACATGGTGTGTGAAAATTTCAAAGGAAAAAAAAAAAAATTATGTTCATAGTGAATTGTCCAGAATCACTATATTGCAAAAAAAATGGTGTTTGAAACTTTAAGGATTAATTGAATCTATTTTTAACTAAGAAATTATTACTCCTCCATGTTATGAATCTAAATAAATACTTAACATGATACAACACAAAAACAATCTCAATAATATATTTGGTGCTACTGAAGGAAGTGTAGGGTGTGACTGTCTTCAAAACAAAAAGTCTTCAATTGTGTAGAAAACTGAAGTAGAAACGAAGACATAAGTTATCACCGCCTTCATCCTTTCACTGGATTTCGTTTCAAAAAAATGAAAAAAATAAATTTGACATACCAGTAGGCTTACATGGAAAAATACAATTTCCTGATTTCCATTTGACTGCTAGTGAGTATTGTTGATATTATCAATTATGGTGTCTGTTTGGGGTTTGATGCACCATGTCTCCTCTAAAGCTAGCCCCGCCATTTCAGCTTTTCAGCTCCAAATTAAGTTTACCACCTTGGATGAAAAAAAAGAAGAAAGAAAAAAAAATCTCACCTGCAAATGTAAGATGTAAGCCACTCAGTCAAAGGAAGGACAGTGAGCCCAACTTCGAGAAGTCTCATAACTTTCACTTTGCCTTCGCTTTTTGCGGGTAAAGATGCAAAAGATGGTGCTTTGCCACTCTAATTTTGTGTTTAACTTATTATGCACCAAAGCGGCTGCAGACGGGTACCATCTCGTTTTTCAAGCATGCTCTCTGATGGTGGGAAGTTCAAATATCCCCGAGGGCTTTCAAAAAATAAAATAAAAAAACCCTCCAAGGGCATGCTACCAGCAGCAGCTGTTAGTAATCCATCATACGTACATAAAACACAAGGAGGACTTTGCAGGAATGGACACCCACAGTATTTTTTTTAAAATTCTGCCAATGCATTCGACAATTTTTTTTTGTGTGTGTGTGTGATATAGAGTGAAAGTGGGTCATTTCTTCCTTGACCCCCAAAACCGAAGCCTTTCGAAAGTAAGTACCATTTCTGATGGCCTAAATAATAATCCTCATGGTAACGTAAAATACACGGGGAGAATACCGGTACCTACGTTGGCACGTGCTTTAGTAATCTCGCTTTTGAAACCCCAAAGCCTGCCCCCTCCACCGCCCCAATTCATGGCTAGCAATTGCCATCCCCGGCCTTGGCTTTCTCTAGGCAATCATCCCATTTCCCCCATGTACTTCAGCACCTTCCCAATGTGCATTGGAAGCAGCTACCCATGAAACATGGCATCTAACTTACAGAAGGAGAGAGGGAGAGAGGGAGAGGGCAAGTGCGGTACATTGTGGGCTACTATACCTTACTAACTATCAATTGAAAGCCAACCTACCCAAAGATTTAATTGTCGGCTCCGGTATTAATACAGCTCCTCGCATGTGTGAGCCCCCAAAACATAACCCAACAAAGTGGTCCTTCCATTCCACCCAATGGGCTGCCTACCTTACCACTCAACTTAAATTAAATTAAACTCAAGGTAAGGGAAGGTATCCCCACTGAACCAATCCAAACTGGGGAAGGTAACCCACACTTCTACACCCACTCCATGGCAAAAAAAATAATAATAATATCATTTAAGGCTTGAAAATAAACCCAACCTTGCAGAGAGAGGGAAATGGTACAGTACTGACTGGAATGGACTGGAAGGAAAAGAGAAAGAGAGACAGGGATAAGGGAAGGGGGAAAAAAAACAGAAGAAGGGGGGAGGGTAAGTTTAGTTGGGGTAAAGCTGAGCCCAATTGGGATCTGTAGTTGAAGGCTCAATTTTGCTCTCATGCATCCAAATGCGAGGGAAAAAAATGGCTCCTTGTGGAATTGGGACTCCAAGGGTTGGAATTGGGTTGAAAAGTCACCAATAGATGATTTCAATTCATGAACATGTGCATGACGCTTCTATGAATGGGAAAAGGTTCATTCGTTATTCTATAATATGAAGGGATGCTTTCAGATTGCCATTGGAACTGTGATGGGATTTTAGAGAGATACAATTAGCATGACATTAGTCTCCTCCTAGTGTTGATAATGGAAAGCTATGTGGTTTTGCTTCCACTGCCTACCATGCATCTTTTTTTTTACCTTTTAAAAAATGAGTTGAGTAAAGTAAATACATAACAGGGGGTGGTACTAGTTCTTGCACTAGGTTGGATCATACACCTTTTTGACGTTGTGCCAGTTGAAACCACCTGGTGTGATATTATTGAAATGCTGTAATGAGACCCGTATCTTACTAATAATGTGTCCCTTATCTCAGTTGAATATCAAATCTTGTGTCCATTTGGCATGAGTGGAGGCAGGCGCATAGTTAAAGAATCCTCTACTTGGTCAAAGAATCCTCTACTTGGCGTGAATTGTGGTGGATTGTCACACATCTCATAAGTAGCGGACTTCATTGTGAATGATAATTCAAATGGTCAAAAAGGTGGAAAAATGTACGTAACAGACCTACTGGCTTTGAAACAACATGATTGGAACTACTCTAAGTGTAAGGTAGGAGGTTCATAAAATGTTTAGACTCTAATAGTATCTACCTTTCAAAATGTACACTAATTGTACATTTTTCTTTCTCATTGCACCAACAATGTACAAATAGTGTACATTTAAGGAGGTGAACACTTTTAGTGATCGTTGCATTTCAACTTCCAATTTTCATAATTAATTCCAAAAAGTTTCAAAAAACATGAAATGACTTGAGATAGATGTCAATTCTAGTTTTCTTCCAAGCAAAATTTACTCAAAAATATTTCAAGAATTTTGAACCTCCCCAAATTGGATTTTCAGCTTTTAAATGGGCAGTTTGTGGACTTCATACCTTAACCAAGGTAAATAAGTGCATTCTAGGCACAAGCCTATTGCAAGTAAACTTCTTCTTCTCGCGCGCACATGTGATGTGAAATGTACATCACAAGAAGAATTTGGGCAGCCTTGAGCTCATCCAAACTCGTATCCAGAATGGTCCGAGTGACCTTGATGCGCAGTGCCCCACCGGGTCCACTATGGGCTCTCCTCGTTGCGTAGCAGTAGCAGGGAGCCCGGAGCCCGGACGGAGCGTCGTAGAGCATACTCGTAGAAATCTCCGTATGGTATAGATGTGTCGGTTGCAGCGCGGGGCCGAAAGCTGGAAAGCGGGGCTGCTACAAAGTGGACGAAGCGGGGCCCGTCCAAGGGGAAAATGCCTTTTCTTACACTGGCAGCTGCAGGCAGGCGGAGGAATGCTGGAGGGAACTCAACTGAAGGCCTGAAAGTTCAGTAGCAGCAGGGGCACTAGTCGACGGAGTGGGAGCCCACTTTAGTGCGCCCTCGTGTTCTAAGCTTAGTTCTCCTGCTTCTCGTTTTCCAGTGCTGGTGTTAGTGCTCACTTAGTGCCATCCCAATGGTGCTTATGAAGGCGGCGGCCTGTGGAACCTGAACAACAACCCCCAGCTGTGAGTGGATGGGCTCCTGGGCATTTATCTAGAAAGCCGGAACGGGGAGGGAGGGAAGCAAGGGACGGACGGAGGTGGGGACGGCCTGGCTTGGCTTGGCTCGGCTTGCGGCACACACGGCACACATAAGTTAACTTACATCCGTCGCTCCGCACTGTCTGGGCGTGACAGAGCTAGCCAATGCTGAGTGTTCTTTCTTCAACAGTGAAGTCCTCGTCGGGCCCAAGGGCTGTCTGAGGACTCTGAGCGGTAGTAAGGTAGGTTAGTGCCGTCACTCCGCCTCTCTACTACTAGTCACTGCCTTTGCCTTTCGTCTGTGTTGATTCTCACTCTACTGGGGGGGAAAAAAGGGGGTCCGCGCTCAGTTAGAAAGCTCCGTCGCGTGCTCAGTTGAAAGGAGAACAATCCTGTCGTTTGCTTGTCTGTTGTCGTCATCAGTAGTAGTAGTAGTAGTACTACACTTGCTACTAAGGTCCTCGTTGGGGACCCAGGCAGGGTGCCCAGGTGCTCAGGCGAGGGGAAAGATAGCGCGCACATTAGGCTGCTGCCTCAGATGATGATCCAGCAGTGGGGCTTGGGGGATTGATTCGGTGCTGTGAGGAACAGTTCGTTACGGCTGGGATAGTGCAAGCGGGCTGGGCCCGGGGAATATTTTCTCCAGTTTTGGGTGTATGTGTTGATGTTGATGAGTGTGGGTTTCGAGAGGTAGACTTCTGCTGTTCAGTCGCGTGTTGAGCTCACTGCAGCCAGGGGCTCTCCTGAGGAGGAGGACGAGGACGGCGGCGGTGACTTTAGAGAACTTTGTTTGTATATAGCACTTGTGTATTGCCAGGGACCGGCTATCCCTCTCTGAGCTAAGGCCCAAGTTTTAAGTTTTGAAAGGAGAGATACAAGGGTTTTGAAAGTGGAAACTGGGTGCAGGTGCGGGGATAGTCAGCTTTCAGGGATCAGAAAGTTGAAGGAGCGCTAGCGTGGAGCGGTTATCGGTGCCTGTGGGTGGAAGTACCCAAGTTGAGTGGCTTCGTGGTGAATCAATCAGGCAGGGGTGTCGACACGCATCCACTGTTACATGTGTCAGCCTGCCGTGTGCGTGCTCTTCGACGGGGATTGCAGGGCAGCTGAGCTACGCAAAGGGTAAGGTCAAGCGGGGCGACTGACCCTCCAGTGCTGCACAGGTGTGGAGAGAGAGAGAGACGGCAATATTCCCGAAACAAGTGAGCTAGATCGCCGTGTGATTGATCAACTTTGAGCTGGAGGGATTGGGGGTCACTGGATCAGGAAACCGGATTGGGGCAGACTCCAGGATCACTGAGCATCGATAATCCGCACCCCAGACCAAAAGTTTACCACACTGGTGCGCCCAATGGACTACCCCCTCAGCTCTGTGGTGACAACCACAGGGCTACGACGAAGTAGCGAAGAGCTTGTTGGATTTGTGCAGCGCGTGCACGGGCTCGGCCAGACCGTGGTGGCGTGAAGTGAGCGCGAGTGCGAGAGTGTGAGTGTGAGAGTGTGACTGAGTGAGTGTTTACGCGAGAGAGACGAGAGTTACGGCGCTCGCAAGCGCAAGTCAATGCACCAAACTATGAGCTCACCCAACTCGCCGGGTTCGCTGTCGCCCAACAACCACCTGGGTTTGAAGCAGTGCAGATCAGCTTCGGAGATGGACTTGGAGGACCGACGAGGAGGAGGCGGCGGCGGGGGCCCGCTCAAGATGGCGCGCACGGACTCCTTCCACCGCCAGGCCGACCTCAAGATGCACATGAACGGCAGCCCCAGCGGCACCATGGTGCTGAGCTCCAGCATGGTGAGCGACGGACGGCTGGGCTGCTCCCCTACGAACTCATGCGCCAGCGACGGCTCGCTCCTGGGGGGCAACGACCACGGGAATGTGGTCTCCGATGCGCGCCTCCTCAGACAAGATTCGCTCGTGTCGGCCTCGGCGTACTCCGGAGCGCAGGGCGGCGCTAGAGGGCCGCTCTCGTACCACCACCTGCAGTCGTCTGCGTACCACTATAAGCCTTCCGGTATAGTAAACTTTCGCTTTAATTAAGTTCTCCTCGTGTGGTCGTCGCCACTTTCCCATTTTTTAAGTGAACTGCTGCTCTGAAGCAAGCGTAGAGGGTCCTTGGACGCCGAGGTCTGCTTCTAGTCTTAGCTAGAGCAACTTTCTCTAGATTATTCCACAGCTGTTTGCTTTCGTGTGCACGAGATTCCTCGTCTTCTGATCGGTCAAGTGGGCAGCCCAGTGCGAAGATGACATTGGTGTAGTTTGTTTCGTGAAGTTCAAGCTATGAGTGAGTGAGTACGTTAAGAAATGTGTCTCGAGTTTCAATATATCATAGTCTCGATCGTTGTCGACATGCACGTACTGCATTGCGTCCTGTGGTCGACGTCCTGGTTTCTTGTTCATTGAGTAAGAGGCTTGCTTTGGGTGACTTTTGCCATGTTACGCGCGCTGTTTAAACTTCTGCAATGTTACTGTCTGATCGAAACCTGAAACACGGTAATGAGGCCTCATGGGGTATGATAATGCCGAACTGGCGGCTGATTGGGCTCCATCAACCCCACTTGGGGTTCGAGTTGCTGGAGTCAATGCTGGAAATGTAGTCTGAGCGTCGGTGTTGATCCTGCTTCTGGCGTTGACTTCCGCTTGACGTGCGTGTGTGCCTGCAGGCGGTGGTCTTTCGATGGGGCGAGAAAGCATGAACCCCATGGGTCAATCGGTTCACAATTCCGTCAGCGGGGCACGCGCTCCCTTCACCACTGGTCAGTGGGCGGAATTGGAGCACCAAGCACTCATCTTCAAGTACATGATGGCCGGCGTTAGCGTGCCGAATGAGCTCTTGAATCCAATTCGCAAGAGTGTCGCCACCATGAATGGGCTTGCCAGCCACCATGCCACGAACCGTAAGTCCTTCGTCTGCCCTTACAATGCTGTTCAACTCGATGTCATTCAAATGTAGAATATATGCTCTAGTTAGTCATAATTGAGGTGAAGTTTTAAGTGCCGATGTGTTTTGATTTCAATTTGACGAAGCGAGTTAGCAATTATTGTGACATTAGGTTTCTGATTAATTGTATGTTGGGGTCGATCGTGCAGTTGGCTGGGGTGCATTCCACTTAGGCGTCGCCAACAACACGGATCCGGAGCCCGGCCGTTGCCGGCGAACTGACGGGAAGAAGTGGCGCTGCGCTCGTGACGTGGTCCCCGATCAGAAGTACTGCGAGCGCCACATGCATCGCGGGCGTCACCGCTCCCGCAGGCCTGTGGAAGGTCAGACGTCGTCGGCCTCTCAGTCGGGGTCCGCGACGTCTTCTGGGCCGCAACCCGCCATTGCCGTCGGCGCATCCCGGACGTCCACGCCCACGCCAGGCTCCAGCTTGACGCACAGCAACCTGCGGCCATCCATTCTGTCCGGGGGGAACTCGCAATCCACCACCAACTTGGGCGGCGGGGGCATGGGCTACAACAGCCCGGGCGGCTCTGGGGCCTTGTCCGGCGGATCGTCCCCGGCGGCCTCGTCCGGCCAGTTCCAGCTGCCGGGCCTGTCCTCCGCGACCGGCACTTCGGGGCTCACCAGCAAAGACTACAGGTACCTCCCTCTCTCACGTGACCACATGGATGTGTACTGGCATTGACCTTTTTCAAACCTCAACATTAGTGCTCATGTGCGCACATGGAATCGCCATGGCTGCCATCCGTTTCCCACGCTCGGGACCTTCGTTCATTAATGTCAAATTTCGGTGCGTTACCTACGATGCATCCCTGGCACGCTTGAGTGGAGTCAATTCCAGTGTTTATAGCATAACACTCTTCATGCGTTGATGTGATTTCGCATGTATAATGGAGGATTACTAGAGCTCCAATTGGTTAGATTCATCAACTGTGGAGTGTCAACGTGTGTACTTGGGGATTTTGCGCGCATATACTGTCTGTCGGTTACGAGACATGGGATTGATCACGTTGCATGTGAGCCTGATCAATTGGCATGCATGGCTGGCTGGATGTGGCGCAGGTACAATATGAACGGCATGACGGTGAAGTCGGAGATGGGCATGAACCCCGAGCAAATCCTGTTCTCGGAAGCGTCGGGCAGCACGCGCGGGCTGAGCCAGGAAGCGCAGTCGCTGAGCAACTTGTCCCGCCTGAACACCACCATGAACAAAACATGGCAGACAATGACTTCATCCAAAGTGAGTCCGAGCCCTCAGCCCAAGGGGAGCGGCAACAGCTCCCTCCTGAGCTACACCAGTCCGCAGATGGGCGGCTTGCTGGGGCAAGACTTTGGGCTCATGCCGGAGACCAGCCAAGTGAACCTGGCCGCGATGGCGGCATCCCAGCAGCAGCACTCGTTCCTGAGCAACGGCGGCTATGGCGGGGTGGAGACCACGAGCGTGGGCGGCGGCGGACGCGAGTCCAGCGAAGGTCAGCCGCTGCGTCACTTCTTCGCCGACGACTGGCCGCCGCGCTCGCGCGCCGACCAAAGCTCGCTCGCGTGGGGCTCGGACGTGGAAGACTCGGACCGCGCCACCAGCAACAACGCCGCCAACAGCCGCGGGGGCGGCGGCGGCAATGGTGGGCAGAGCAACCACACCAGCAACAACACGCAGCTGTCGATCTCCATCCCCACCACGGCCGCGCCATCCGGGGACTTCAACTCGCAGAGCAGCGGCGGCAGCCCGTCCCGAGGCAAGTTATCTCTCTCACCCTTGAAGCTCTCCATGTCCAGGGCGGGTGATGAATCATCGCATGATCCAATGGTGCTCGGGGTTGGGACTTCGCTCGTCGATCACGCTCGCCACGAGGAGCACCCCCCTCACGAGGAAGCGTGGGATCCCATTCCATGGGAGCCCTCTTCGGTCGGCGGCCCTCTGGCTGAGGTGCTGCAGTCGTCGTCGGGTAATACTGTCGTCGTCGTCGCTCCTCCTGCTCCTGCTCCTACTACTGCTGGCGGTGCCGGATCAGGTGCAGACTGGCTCGAATCCCACCACAACAAAGTGCTTGCTACTTCCCCAAGCCGCTGTGTGCCCGCTTCCCCTGTCGACGTCCTTCACAAGTCCACTTTTGCTTCCCATTCTGATTCTAGCACTAGCACTAGTAGCGCCAGCAGCCCTCGTAATTCAGCCCTCCCTATGGACCTTGCCTCTTCCGCTGCTGCTGCAGCCAATGCTCCGCCTTCTGATAACTCTGCTTCTCAGATCCCGGCCTCTGCAGCAGCGCCCGTGCAGCAGCTCGTTTAGCTTGCTAGATAGCTAGCTCCCTTTTCCCCGTGTACATGCGTTGATTAGTGCGAGGTTTAGGTCGTTCAGTAAGGGTTTATGGTATTCTTTAGTTTCATTCGTCGGCATTAGTAATTACTAGCTAAATAAGCAGAATGAGGTCTCACATCGATCTCTGCAAGTGAAGGGCGTCCTTCCTGCTCGATCGTTGCTGAGGTCTTGATGTGATTGGGATGGGATTCATTAGGGTGAACTAGTAGTTGCGGTGATTGGGGTAGATTGTCGATGAGAAGGGCTGGGAAAAAAAGTGTGGTTGACGTCAAGTTGCTGCATTGCAACATTTGTATTCACCATCATGTTGGGCCGGCCTGCAGGATCTGGATGAGTCTCCCAGCTGCGAGATGATCCTTCCAGTGAGGTTGTCATCGGTGAAGCCTACTACCTGCCGACAGAGTCCCGTACAGGCAGTGAGTGAGTACAGATTGCGGCTTCATCTTCATCTTCCCCCGTTTGAAACAACAGTACAAATCGGATATGATCACTGTGGTAGGGACCAGTAGCCTGTGCTATGATTTGATGAGAGGCTACCGCCCCCGAGGATATTACCACCACCACCACCTGCGGCAACCATGTTTAGTCCAGGGAGGATATTACAGCCTTGGTTGCAACGTCGTCGTCATTATTCCCCTTTGGTTGATTGCTACTCGAACCAAAGCCTGAGCTGGGTCCCTTCCCTTGGACCCAAATTTTGAGCCTCTAGAGGCGGCTGCGCGCTGGCAGCCACCCTACCCACCCTTTCCCCACTTAATTCCGCGCTGTGCTGCCATTAGTTCATGTCTTTTCCCTACCTGCAGGCTTCTTTTCCCACTTGTTGTATCCATTCTCGCTCTGATCGATCAGCTCTTGGAGCCCTCCTCGAAGTGGCCGACATCCAGCTCACTTGGAGTGGACGTCACCCGCAGTTGCCCGGTGCTTGATCACGCAAGCCTAGCTTTGCGCAAGATGGTGCAGGATTTCCATCAATTCGACCGCAACTCCTGAAGCCACTTTGCTCATCTGTACTCATACGACGGACTCTGCTTTTGGACAAGACATTTGCTAAGCACTCTTTTAATTCTCCTGCCCTGCTTTTGTAGTAAGCTGGACGGAGTTTCCCCCACCCCCACCCCCTCCCAGTGTTGAGTTTTCCACCTGCTCGCCCTCACTGCTGGCGCACATAGGATGATTTTAGACTCATGTGGACTTTCCCCAGCTTTGAGTGTGTTGCACATATTTATAAATCTTCTCACTGAAATTTTGTCTACCGGATCAAATACCTGCTGCTTTGAATGAATGATTATGTATGCATGTGTGTACGCTAATTCTTTGATTAATGATCTCTATCGTGTGATGGGGTGTGATCTGAGTGCCACTCTAGCACTCAGTGGTTGATGAGTCCTTGTGATTTTCTAGATGAGTTGTTGCTGCTGCTGGTTCTGCAGAAACCAATACCACGAGTACAGAATACTGCAAGTATACATGATAATAATAAGTGTTTAGGGCCAGATCTGGGCAGGAATCTACTAATGGGTGCGCAGTATCAAAGTACGTTGCTGATGGTTCCATTGTCACCGTCACACATGCTGTTTCTTCATCACGAAGGGAGGTCTGTAGCGTTGAAAAGTCGTGGCCTTTGTACACGGGAGCGATCGAGTTCAGTTAGTACTGCCATGCAGCAGCAGCAGTAACTTAAGTAGAGTACTACGTGAAGCAGTAGCTAGCCTGGTATTCGTGGGCCCCAAGTCTGCGTCTTTCTCTCTTTCTCCCCCACGGTGGCCCTCCCAGTGGGTACACGATAAGGTGCAGTTGCAGTTCAGTGGTGTTGGACCATCAATTGGGGGCCTTCGCCGACCGTTCACCGACGCGAATATCGCGGCCCAAGTGGTGATGAGCTTTTCGCTCCCCGAATGTTTGTGACAGCGATATTCGGCACAGTGGTTAGGACACGCTGCCCTCAAACCTGGGTCCGCCTGACCAGGCTCGCAATAGAGTTATTACAACAGGTCCAACCGCCGTCCAAGGGTGTCAGCGGCCACTACTACTTGTCCAGCTTAGCTAGCAGCTAGCGCTTGATGGACGGGTGAACAGGTTGCTGGGTGTTTCTCCCCAGTCCCCAGTCCCCAGTCTTCCCTGCCCTTGTTACCTGAATCTTAGATTCCTCTGCCACAATATTTCTACAGTGTGCCTTCAGTCAGACCACCAGCTGGTCATTGGCACGCCTCAGTTTTTCTTTCAACCCTAGGGTTACTCCTTTGTCTTGGCTGGTGTCAGACCGTGCAATAAACTCTATTTAATACTCGCAATTCTCCCTCATAAGCACGCACTAAACTAAGATAACCCACCCACTTATGATAATCAGGTTGATAATCCATACCGGTATTGGTCTCCATCAGCTCACATACATCGCTTCATTCCTTTCTCAGTACTCTTACTTAATTAACCCCAGCTGGTACGCCAGAGTTTCCGTTTTTCTCCCCAAATTAAACCCTACTGCCATACCCGAATTTTTTCCATTCTCTTGGCCGTTGTCAGACGACCATTTCGCGATATAAACACTGCTACAATATTTTATACATGTGGACTTCAAGAAAGCCCCATCCAACATACCAGTCTGCAAACTTATGATAAGGTTGATGATAGGTCGTCTCGGTCCCCATCAACGCAGATAGATTGGTTCATTCTCCCCCTGTGGCTGGCCCTCTTAATATATACATCTACCGTGACCACGTCCAGCAGCAGGAGCTCCTTCCCACTGGTGCAGTGCGTGGAAGAGGAGCTCTTCTGTTGCAAGCAGAGCGACACAAGTGCTTCAATAATTGAGGATCTTGAATGCGGATGAATCCTGCGCATGACGTGACGTTGAAAGGAGGCGAATCCAAGGTGTAAGACGGTTTAAGAGCGGAGCTCCTGCTGCAGTGCTGCAGGCGTAGGCTGCGTTGATCATTCACGTGCTAGGGGGGCTAGGCCGCCGCGTGCAAGGACCCGGGCTCAGCAGAGCCCCAATCTTGAGATGGGCGTCAAGCAAACCCAAGCGACCAAACCAAAGCAAGCAAGCCAAGCCAAGCTGAGCCAAGCTGAGCCCAGCTCGCCATGCCAGACAGACAGACAGACGGACAGACAGACGGTGAGGGTCTAGGAAGGCCTCTGCAGGCCTGGTCTAAGCTCTGGGAGCTTGGTAGCTAGGGAGCGAGTGTTAGCTAGCTAGCCTGCCCTCAGCTCTGACGCCTGCCCTTCCAGCCGGCCTTTCTAGCTTCTGCCAGCAAGCTACGGGAGCTCGCCATGTAGGTAGCTAGGTAGCTAGCTAGGTGCGCAGCAAGCTCTTGCACTTGTATTGAGCCTCGCTCAATTGCAGTTAAGTTAGCAGGAAATGCTCCCTCCGCCTGTGCTCCCTTCAAAGCACTCAAGTGCCCATGTACCCACCCCGCTAGCTAGCTCTCGCCTGGCCTGCCACGGTGGTTGCCCCAAGTGTGCGAACTGGCGTTGCTGTGCACGTTACGATACTGATCCTGCAGGGCAGCCCCCTCATAATGCCGGCCAACAGCTCCTTCAAGAGGTGATTATGATCTGGTATTTACAGCCCCCAGGAGACTCATTATGGAGCTCGCCGCGGCTTTGTCCCTGGCGGGGCTTTTATTTAAGGAGAGCGCGACGAAGGCGCCATTCATCGGTCGATCGATATTGCGCAAATCTATGGGAAGGGATTCGGAGGGACGGGAGTTGAATGACGTGCGGAGACGATGCATCATGAAGAACAAGCTGAAGCGGAAGCTGATCGAGGGGGAGTTCTGGAGGAGGCGGACGGAGGGGGAAACTGGATTTACCAAGTTTCTGGATTAAACCTCCTATTATTGTAGGGTTAAAATTACCGGAGTTGATATCAACAAGTTATTCTTTTTTCTTTTTAAATGAAATGAAATCTCCTTCTGAAAATAGTTGTATGGGGACAAATTCTACATCAATCGTATGGGGGATGGATATAGTTATAAATGTAAAATTCTTAACCCTTAAAAGGACTCGGTCCCATGATCGAGATAGTCACCAAAACTACTCCAATTATTAGACATTCTTTGTTTCTACAATGAACTTTCTGGCTTTGTTGTTCTTTAAGGGTAGATACAATTATTTCAAATTCAAGAACAATAATTTTGGTTTAAGCATCAATTTACTTAAACAAATTGCATATTTCTTCTTAATTTGAGGCTTTACTCAAACTTTGTATTTTCATTGTTAAAGAAATTTAAGCACTTGGGCTCAAATTGCATATTTATTCTTAATTTTTTAGACTCTATTCAAACTTTATATTTTCATTGTAAAGGAAATTTAAGCAAATGGGCTCAAAAAACCTTCAAAGCATAATCATGGAAAGCTTGTGGAGACTTGAAAAAAATATTTTGTTCCACTTTGCATACTTTCTACAAATAAACTCATACTTATATTGCCCTTAGACACTAATTATTTTATGTATGACTCAAATACTAGTAAGTAATAAGATACCATATTTATAAAATCTTTAAAAATGAATAAAAGGTGATAGCCAAGCTAGAGCTTAAAACCATATACATATCCATTTTTTCCAACCATGAGAACTTTATAGAAACAAAATTTTGTAGAAACTTGTTTGATTTCCTAATCTCAAAATAACAGGGAATAAAAATAAAATGTGATACTTCACTTTAGACATCTAAAATGTTTAAGAACCACTTTGCCTTCAATTTAGCTTTTGTTATCAATATACTAATGATTTTTTTACTTGCCAAAAAATACACCTCAGGGACAAGGCAAGAGTTTATGAAAAGAATGTGAGTTCTAAAATAAAAAGATGAGACCATTATGAAAAATTACTAAAATTAAATACTTTACTGCATTTCAAAGTTTAAAAAACATGATTGTAATATTTTCAAATTTTTCAAAATAAATTAGAATAGTAAGTTTGTTAATTATATTTTATTCATGGTATTTTTTATTTACAAGAAAAGTAAAAATATAAAATATTTCCTTACATTTTGTAATTCATATGATGTCTTCAAATTTTCTTTCAAATTTTAAAAAAACTTGAATATGTGTCAAAATTTTGAGAAAATTTCATTTTTCATTTTTTTTCATGATTTCATTTTTTCATGATTTCATTTTTTCATTTTTTCATGTTTTCATGTTTTCATTTTTATTTAATTTAAAAAATCAAATGGAGCATTCAAATCAAAGATTATTGAAGTTTGATGTTTAAAGCTAGCTAGTAATAATGTTAGGAATAAATTTTATACACCTTTGAACTAGATTCATTTTTTCTTACATCAATCATAAGGTATAAACACCAATTGTCAACCACGCCTACATCGTGCAACATGTAGGGTGCAGTATTTCCAACCAAGGTTGACATAGCTTTCCAACCCAAGCTCTAAATGTGTTTTTTCATTCCTTTTCAAGGTTGGGATTAATAAGGTTATGACACATGTCCCTAAGCAATGAGCAACAAAGTAGGAAGTAGTGAACATGAAAATAGTTTTTGAATGATCAAAATTGGAAGAGTTTAAAACATTGGCTATGGGTCATGAATACTTTTTGACTCCCAAAATTCACAGTAATTTCAATTTGAGGAATAAAATCATGAAAAATTTGCAATCCCCATATTTCCTATCTTCCTACATGGGAAAATTTTCCACCACCTCATAATGCTCATCACTTGAATGATTGGGTACAGGTGCCTCTACCTTCGTTCATATCAAGTGCAAGTGCAACTGTATTGTTCAGTTTCTCCTTCTTTTTATTTTATGTTTTTCCTTTTGCGTTTGGATGCCAAACTTATGATGAAAGTGAGAAATTTAGTATTCTTTTGAATGGAATTGAAAGAAGCTTAATTGCAAGATTAACTGAACTCTGATTCAAAGCGGACTGAGGCTTCAATTCCATAAAGAGTAAAGAACGGTAGTTCATTAATGTTTCCATATTTCCTGTGGGTGGTTTAGATTGACATGATCTATCTATTAGTAAAATAACTAATTAAGCTTAGTTCAGCAATACTTGACTGAGGTTGAATTATTGGGTACTTCCGTCAAATTCTTCAATACAAACAATCTTGTAATCAAATGAGTAATCAAGTTACTAATGGTCTCTTACATACACATGCACCTGATCCATTATTCTGAAATTTTGACTCAATTAATCCAACTTCAGTAACTTACTAATCGGCAGCATTGAAATGGGGGGGCTCCATTATTCTCTGGATAACTTCGGGTAGAGGAGGAGTACAAGGGCTTATGACTTATGAGTTTATGACTTATGAGTTTATGACTTATTTCAGGTGGGTACACTCAAAATTGCACCCTGCTTAAAACTGCCATCATCACTCTGTGTACATCTACAAAATCAATATGTACTTATGTGGAAGAAACGTTTTTCAGAGCATCTACCAGAAAATTTTTATTACCCCTCATAACTTTTGTATACGGTATCCAGTTGTTGTGTACTTTGTTGTGTTGAAACCTTCTTTTACTTGCCAACAAAGAAAACATGAGAATTAGTAGTCTTTGTAGTCTTGTCCTCTATACACCAATTGTGGATGGTGGGTTTATTTGTTCTTCCTTGCAATGAAATTCCATTTCATTTGTGTCAAAAATACACACATGTTTGACACAATAAGACTCGTTGGAATATGAAAATCTGACCAGCCTAATAATAGTAACTAGGCACAATAGCAAAAGGTGAGAGTTAGGAGGGATCCACCTTACAAGGCCTATCAAAAGACTTGAGCATGTATTACTTATGATAAGCAAATGATTGACCCTTAAGTGCTCCGATGTTCAATTTTTGGAAGATGAACATATTTGTATTCTTGTTACTTTCTCGTTGTTGTTTGGATGAAAGTCATTCCAATTTGTGGAGATACTTTATCAAGTTCCTATCCTATCTATTAGTTGGATTTGATGTTACCAGAGTACACATTTTTCTAAATTACAATTGTGGAAGTATTTCAAGTAGTTGATCAAGCCAAAATTGCATTGAGTCTAGTTCAAAATTGGATTTGCAAAAACAAAGTCGTAAATGTAAAGAATACAATTTTTTTTAAATCATCATGCCAAGAGAACCTCCTTTGAAATCCATTCCAACAATTTTTACTTCAAAATTAATAATATTTTGTTTATAATCGAATTTTGAAGAAATTTTAAAAATTTCCTTTCAAAATTCATACAAATATTGGTGACAACACTAGTGAATCTAACCATATGGATGGAATCTAAAATTCAAAATCTACAACTTTCATTTGTATATCAATTCCAAAACATTCTTCCAAATAGTACTTTATAATGATTTTTCCCAAATTGTCCATTCTAAAGAACACTCTAGACGTTTGGGAGTTAATTGTCATTTTTAGGTGCCAACTTGGTACATAAGTTGTATCATAAATTTAATTAATCCATTATTTTAAAGCAAATAGAAAATTTTCACTACAAATCAATAACAATGGCCACAAAGAATCAAATTAGTAATGTTTCTCCAAATTTTCCACCTTATCATTTGTCACGTATGACTAATTTTGAAACATTAGAATTCATATTTAGAATCAAAGACTTTAAATTACTCTAAATTTTCTAGGATAACTTGTAAAATACAAAATTAACCAACCACAAAAATAGGGGATAAGTTTCTACATTTATCCTTGAACAAGTCTCCAAAGATGATTCTATAGCCTATTTTTCCTTATAAAATGAGTAAATTGAATCAAGAATAACTATTAAAGCCTTAATCCCAAGGGCTTTTTCCATCAAAACCTATTCAAAACTGCCATTTCTATTGCAAAGAGCAAAAACCTTTAAAATTTGTTCATTTTTGCATATTTAACCATAGGATCATGTACTACATTAGTATAAAAATGCATAGAAAAAAGTTCAAAAACTTTGACCACATAGATTGCAAGATATTTGCATTTAAAGTGAAGAAAAAAACTTCATTTAATACTTCAATCAGCTAGATTTTTTGGCTTTGAATCTTCTTAACTTCAAATTCTTGTACTATTGATTTTGATTTTATAATTTTTTATGTTGAAGAATTGAGTTGAGAATCTAGGGAAAAAAATTCCCAAAACCCCCCTTTAATTTTCAATCATTAATTTTTTTAAAAGTAGAAGTAGGTTTAAGATTGAAGGGATAACTAAACTGTTAATAGCTCTAAGATGGGATTGAAACACAATAATCCCAATGGTGAAATTGTTCTAGCAAGAAAATTTAACCCTATCTAACAATACCTTTTGAAAAATTATAAAAATTGCATTAAAAAATGGATTCTATAAGTTATTTTTTCAAAAGATGCTTAGTTTGTCTGAACCTTTCTCATCATTAGTCCAAATGGAATGAATCAATGATTCAAATGTAAACAAAAATATAATCTTTGAGTTAAAAATTAAAAATTAAAAAATTCAACTTTTTGTGATTTTTTGGGGTTGCCCCTTGAGTTGCATTTTAGGCTCATGGTGGTATAACTTTTTATTCCATGCACCGATTGAAATAAAAATTATATTCCCCAAAAGCTAATTTGATATCCTATCTTCAAAAATATCTTCAAAAAATCATGTCAAAAATTGAGATCACAGAAGCCTATCCAAAATTCCAAGAGTCCCTTGTAGGGACTTTGGAACTTTAGGGGTTAAGGTATAATTTCAAGCCATTTTCCACTTTGGGGTAGGCCCTTCTTGGTACAATATTTTTTGAATTCTTGTAAAATTTTTACTAGAGGTGTGTTTTACTTCTATCTTGATGCTTAAAAAAATTTACACCAATCAAAATCGCAATTAAACAGTTAAAATATAAGAAGTTTTTTTAAATAATGGTAGTTTGGGGCAACCATGAAGATATGCTAGCATCATTTACTATTGACCCAAGCAACCATTTTCTAGTCATTCTCCTTCTTTTTTTGAGCTATCAATTCTAAAATTTTGAATTTAAAAAAAAATCCAAAAACTAGATTGTGTTATGAAACCAATGGTGGATGTTTCATCAAATTCGGAGTTAAAATCCTCCTTGTGGAATTTCTTGAAGTCATAGTATAGTTCATAGTTTATTCTCTTAGGTTTGGTTTGGGTATGGACTAAAAAGTGAGCCAACCAATGCAATTATTGCCCACTTCAAAAAGGTAGATCCAAGGAGCTCAAGGATATGTGCCCATTCTTGTTTTTTACAAACACTACTCTCATTTTAGTAACCACCAAGCATTGTAGACTCCACCATGAATTGGAAAATTCTTGGAATGTTGTGAAATTTTAGATGAGGGTTCTCAACACTCTTGCCTTTCATTGAGCATAAAAATTCAATCATTTCAGAAGATATGCTCTTGAAGACATGCTCCTTCAAAGTGTGTAGTCCTATTTTTTTCATTGATTCTAGTAAAACCTCAAATTTAAATATCTACTAAATCGTATGGTCAAATGATTTGAATTTTTTCGAAGTGCTAATTCTCAATGTGAACTTCAAGATCCTATTATTACATTCTATTCAATCTCTCAATAAATTTAGTAAACAAATTGTTCAAGTTCTTGACAGTTTTGGTCCATTTTGAAAATACACTCCCTTTAGGTTATTAGGGTTAAGGATTAACTCCTTGATGTCTATGCATCCTAAAATTAGGTTCATGGTGGTCAAGTTCAATTTTAGCTTTCAAAATCATGATTTTTAATTTCATTCAAATTAAGAATGAAAACTTTAGTTTCTAAGCATTTGAAAATTTTGTAAACTTCAAGAAAATAGTGCAATTCAAAGCTTTGTGAGTTAGAATCCACATTACAGAACATTGTGTGATTTTTGTTTTTATTTTCTATTGTTCAAGAATATCGAGTCTACATTTTAAAAAAATTAGACCTGTTAATTCAATTAATACAAGATGTTGTCAGTAATTGTTTTATAATGCAATTTTTTCCAAAGGACAAAATTTATTTCCAAAATTTGACGACTTTAGAGCAAATGAAAAAACTTCTTCTCCCATTAGACACTAAATAATTCAAAATAAAATTATTTCTAGTAAAAAAATGCAAGTGAAAACAATTTGTATGTCTTGCAATAGTTGAATTACTTGTGTAGTTCTCATTCCAACCCTAAATCCTAATTGTAAGATTAGTGTGAGAATGTACTAAAGAAACTTCAAAAACTATGACCATGTAGAATACAAGACATTAGCATAAAAAGTGATTAAAACACTATCATTGCTCCTTTCAATATTAGATAGTAAGACTTTAAATCTTCTTGAATTGAAATTTCACACCACAAAATTTTGTTGTAAAAAATCTTTGTGGTGGAGAATTGAGTTTGGGCTTTGGAGGGATAACCTTTTTTTTAAAATTATTTTTATTCCTTAATTCCTAAAATCCAAGAGTCCCCTCAATAAACTCTCAAATTTTAACAATTAAAAAAAAATTGCATATGGTTCAATTTACTTTTTTAAACAATTTCACTATTGGGGTTAGTGCATTTCAATTTCATCTTATAGCTATCAAAAATTTAATTTTTTCAACCTAACAATTTTTTAAAGAATGGAATAACCAGGGGTCTTGAAATCTCAACTCAATTCTTCAGTTAATTTTTTAATTCACAATCCATAATACAAAAAATTTTAAATAAGAGGATTCAAAGCCATATAATCTAATTAGGCTATGAGCAAAAAGTTCAATTTTTTCACTTTAATCCCTAAATGGTTGAGGCACCAAATTATGATGTCGACAATATTTTGAAGCTAAATATAATCTAACTAAGTTGATATTTTTATTACTTTATATTTTTGAAATGAATGATTATGATTTTCTATTAAAGATTTTGTGCAAGGTTGTCCTTGCAAATCTTGAATTTCTAGTGTCAAGGGCTTTTGGAAATGAGCCTCAAATACACTAGATCTTGGAGAAAAAATCATAGAGTAAATTTTGAAAAGCCATAAATTGATTGAGGTTATGCATGTTGTGCCCTTTAACCTCAGTCTTTTGATGTCCAATTTTTTAAATTTGATGTGTGAAAAAAGAATTGAAAGACTTGAAATCACTTTCATAGTTTTAACACACTCATGATCAAACATTATAATCTTTCAATCCATAAGTGATATTGTTATGTTTTCTTTTCTTATGTCATCTCCATCATGTCTAGTGTGATTTTATATGGTTACAATTCAAAAAGAAATTGGTAAAGCTTATCAAAATGTTGACTTTTTGTTCAATTTAGAGCAAATTCTAAAAAATTCAAAAAAGGCCTTGGGCATTCAAGGGTTAAATGTTGATAGACCTTTTATTTTGGAAAAGTGTCAAAAATGGAGGAAGATAAAACCTAAATTTTTTTGTTCAAGTAAATGCCTTGATTTTCCACAAAACAAAAATCTTTCTAACTTCTATATCAATAATCTAAATAGAACAAAACAAAGTTTTCCATAATTGTAGATACACTTATGTTCTATAGGAAACTAATTTAATCCCCAAAGTAATAGAAATCCATTTGGAACTTTTGCATTTTTTAAAATTAACCATTGCAAAGCAAAGAAATTATTATTAAAAATTACTTTTAGGAGAATGTTTGTCATGTTCTTAGCTTTCTAATACATTGATTTATACCCAATTCCATTAAGTAGTTGTATAATTATGAAGTCAAATATTTATTTTCTCAATCTAGTAAGCTAAAAATATATTTTATTGTTATTATTATTATTTTATCTATCCATAATATTATATAGCTAACTCACTGAAGTATATTGTTTTAAAGTTTCAAAGTGATAAACTTCATTGAATGTCAGATGTTTATCTTAGTTTTGGAAAAAAAGGATTAATGATTTTCATGACTTTGCAATTTCATAGCTCATCTTTCAAATAATTTCTAACAAAATATCTTATTTTTTATTAAAATAATTCTATATAGCATGTTAAAAATTGAAATATATGACTCTTAAAAAATCAAATATTAGAAGGGTTCTCTTTTTGCCCAACTTGCATGTGTTGAGAAGATAATGACCAAATGAGACATAATTCTATAACCACTAATCCAAATCAAATTCTATTAAATTTTATTTGCATTGAAGACAATATTTGTGCATTGATGTACCAAAATCCAACAATTGGATTGAAAAATGAAGATAGCAACTTGTAATCCAAAATTGATAATGCCCCCAAATTACCCCTCTGGTTATTCTTCCTCTATTCACCTATATATTTTCAGAATTATTGTCCTCTACACTAATTTTTAAAGAGCCAATTTTTTTATAAGTTGACCCTGAAAGGATGAGACCTATCACCAAGGTAGGCAACTAAAAATGATATAATTTTTGGACCAATAGGTGCTTTATTCATTTCTACATTAAACTCAAAAATCATCCACCAAATACTTTTGGGCTTCAATATCACTTGGGTTAACCCCTAAAAAATTGGATGTTTAGTTTCAAATAATGAATGAATTAGATGCCTTGAGCACACATTGTCTTTAGTTTTTCATCCTTCTAAATATTTGCAAAATTAATGATCTTACATTTGTACATTTGTACAAGTATATATGTTTTACAAGTTTTCTATCCAAATATTCTATTGTTTAAGGGATATAGATTTGTCTAACCTCAAAAACTAACTATTTCAACTTAATCCTGAAATCCTACTATCCCCTTGGGGAACAAAATGGATTTTGGGCAATTTCCTACGGCCTCAATATTTATCATGATTTTTTGAAACTTTTTGTGAACATAGAAAAACACATTAGCTTCCTAGAAATATAATTTTTATTTTAATTAGAGCTTAAAAGAAAAAACTATGGCACAAAAGGTCCATTTTTGGGGTGTGGCGGGACAAAACCTCCTCATACACCAAAAAAATTAAAATTTGTTCCTCATAGATTGTAATTTTATCTATATGGGAAGCTTTGACTCATTCCATTTGGATTGCTATGTGGAAGTTGTAGACAATCTTATTTTTTGGGTAATTAGAGCATCTACTTAAAAAAATAATGTATAGGATTCATTTCTGAATGCAATTTTCACAATTTTTCAAAAATAATTATTTGACAAGGTTAAATTTGATTGCTAAAACAATTTTACCATTAGAATTAGAATGTTTTAATTCAATCTTAGAGCTATTAACAATTTAGTTTTTCTTTCGATCTTGAATCTACCTCTATTTAACAATTTCTTAAAGAATGAAAATTAGGTGTGATATTTTTGAATTTTTTTCTAGACTTTCAACTAAATTCTTCAACACAAAATTTTTTTAATTCAAAGTTTGTAGTGAAAATCTTTTCTTCAAATGGAAATCAAAATCATCTAAAATTGTAGGCTGATGTTCAAAAAAATAAAATTTTCCAACTTTGAATGCTAATATCTTTCAATCTATATGGTCAAACTTTATAAATTTTTTATCACACAATCTAAAACAAGTGAATGTAACCGTAGGATCTTGTAATTCACTTGCCTCAAATCATGTGGTAAAAATTTCATGAAATTTGACCGTATAGATTGGAAGATATAAGCATTCAAAGTTGAATTTTTTTTTTTTTCAATGTTGTCCTACAATTTCAGATGACTTTGACTACCATTTGTGGAGTTTTTTTGAAATACACACTTTGAATTAAAAAGAATGCATACTCTAAATTTTGTTAGGCATATCTCCACCAATTTCCATGCCAAAATAAGACTCAGAACACATGCCAAATTTTTTTGCAATAGCAGGATGTAGTGAAAGTTGACTATATACTAGTCTTTTTTTGAGCTAGTTTTCCACCACATGTTGATGTAAAAATGTAATCCAAATAGTGAATTCAAGGACTTAGTCATCCTTGAGAACTTCCAACAAAAATTTTGGACAAAAAACAAAATCTCTAATTCTTATGGAATTTAGAAGGTGTATAGGAATAACAAAGAGGTTATGAGAATGGGGCACCCTCAAAGAAAGGGTCCTTTTGCATTCCCATTATGTTCCCATTTGGTTCTCAATGACGTTCCCAACATTAGGAACATTGAACTTCGACCTCTCATAGATGGTGCTGCAAGAGCTCTCTAGTTGTTCAGAGCTCCTTCATTTTGCCATGGCTTAGCCAAAACACATGTTCTCATCTCATTTTTATATTGAAATTGATTTTTCACCATGAGTCCTCAAAGGATATGGAATAATTTGTAAATGAGTGTTAAACCGCTCATTGTCAAATGTCAAAATTATGTTTATGTAGAATTTCAAACCTCATTTAGTCATAATAGAATAATTTTTTTCAAAAAGCTTTGGACTAAAAAAGTTGAAAAATCTATTTGAATTTCATTTCCAAAAATCCGTTTCATATTTCAAGCCTTCAATCAAAAGCTATGAACAAAATTTAGAGAGGATGTTTCAAGATGTAAAAGAAAATGTCCTTTCTAACCCCTCTTTGAAATTTGTCCATAATTTTTTATTGGAGGCTTGAATTATCAAAAAAAAAATTGGAGATGGAATTAAAATAGATTTTTCAAATTTTTTTAGTCTAAAATATTTTTTAATTTTTAATTTTACTATGACTAAATGATATCTAAAATTTACTTCAAATAGAATTCTTGTTTTAATTTGACTTAACTATGAACGGTTGAGCTCCTACTAACTTTGATTTATTTATCCCACATTGTTTACTTTACCTCCTACCACCCCATATGTATATAAAGATTTGTCTTCTCATTCCTAATACACAAATCATAAAAGGCATCCAAAATAAAGTGAGCATTAGTTTCAATGAATAGAATGCTAATTTCATGAAATTTTTAATTTTAAAGATTGATTTTGTTTCTAATCCAGTTGAATGCATTGTTTTTTTAGTACCCCATTTTGTTTATTTAACTTAATTATAGTTTTGTCCCAAGTACCTAGATGAGTGAGCTTCAATTTTTTGACAATTTGTGGCATGTGGATTATTAGCTACTAATGGATGTGAAATATTCCACACCATTTCATCCCTTGGATGATATGGTGTAGAATATTTCACATCATTCTATCTAAAGGAAGGCAGTCCTCTCACTTCTATTGAATATTCTGGCAATGCAGCGCTTGCTTAGCCAGACCTGGTTGCACATATTGGCCTAGCCACGTCTGAATTTTCAAGAGTTTCCATTTGCTTCCCTTCTGTGTTTCCCTCCCCCATCCATTGGTCGCCCATTTCTAACTAGAGGTCACCCGGCAACCTGAGACTGTCATGCTGCCCACCAATTTTTGACCTGTTTTGCCTTATGTGCTGCCCAACCTGAAGTCAATGGATTTTAGCTTGCCCACTTTGCTCGCCCACCTCCGTTTTCCAAAAAAATGCTTATAACTTTTGAAGGATAAGTTGGATTGATGAAAAAATTATATGCATGCTAAGCTCTACCAAATGCGTATGTTTGAAAAAAGTTTTATAAAATCATGACAAGTTTTGGAAGATTAGGAGCCTACTCGAAGTCGCAATTTGACCCCCGCAAGGCCAATGGGACTTTAGGGGTTAAGAAGTAAATTTACAATTTTTATTTTCAATTTACAATTTTTATTGAAAAAGATTGGTAAGTGCAACAATTGATTTAGTCAATCATATGAATATGATATATTAGATGTATTTCACAACTTTTATTTGAAAGTCATCATCAAATTGTTATTCTAAGCTACATTTTGTAGCACATCTCTAGAATTTCAGTACATCTCTTATTTCTACCCCACTACACTAATGATGATAAATAGTGTCATGTTGTGATTAGTATTACCTGGACTTTTACCCCGGTCACTCTAAACTTCAATTAATTGGCATTTAGTGTTGTGTTTACTTTTTTGAGCAGTAATTTTTTTGAGCATGTCATAGGTTTCTTGGGTTCATATATTTTTCTTTGCATTTTGATGAAATAGTTAGGTAACACTAAATGTAAACTTGTAAAAAATTTATACCCAATAGTTGACAAATAGTGTCTATGATGACATTTACTGTTGGTAACATTAACCGGATTGTTGACAATTGGTGTTATGCTTCCCGATTAGTGTTGCCAACACTATTTATCATCATTAGTGTAGTTGTTGGAAAAAGATGTGAATTGATTTATCTGAGGTGTCCATTTTTATTGGTGTCACTGCAAAATTAGTGTCCCTACACAAAATCGTTTCAGAAAAATTGAGTCCAATACAGTAATAATTCAGCCTGCATGATTTTCAAAAATGTTGCAAATATTTGAAAGCGTTGGTAAACTTAGTGTGTCACGTGCACTTATCACATGGGACTATTTGAGACAAATCAATTCCGTTATTACAACCCAAAACTTAAATTTTTTTTTTGAAAAGATCACTAGCAGACCGGTTTTGGCTTCTGATTTTCCGGGTCCCAGAAAAGTTCCATTTATGACATGAGGCCGTCATTTGGTCTAAAACAGAAAGAAAAAAACATATTTTTTGAAACCCAAATTAGAAAAACGAATATGAACGTAAGCCCATGCCGTCTTGGAGTAATGAAACTTTGAATTTTGCGAAGACAGTTTTTTAAAGTTTACGCCAATGGGGAGCGAGATCCTCCCACAATTGAGGGGAAATATAAATTTAGAGGGAAAAATATAAATTTAGACCCCCCCCAATAGGCAACAAATAACACAAAGTGAAAGCCTTGAAGCTAATTCAAGGACATTCAAAGGGGCAGAATACTTTGGGGGTCATGGCTTTTGGCAGAAAACAAGGGGGCATGGGTTCTAAAGGGATGCTGCATCAATTTAACTTTTAAAGTTCGCTAATCTGGGCATCTAGGCTAAATAAAAAGTGGCGACGAAGCTTTTGAGAGGCTCTGGGCTTTTCTCCTCGACTGTTGCACACTGGTGTATATCCTAATCTCACTGGAACTTTATTATTTAAAAAAATTGAAGCATGTTCAAAGTTTTAAAAAGGAAAAAAGAAAAAGAATTACTTCCTCCGTCCCCAAATGATCTTCCTATTAGACAAAATGGATCAGATTAAGGTAAATTTTTTAAAAATTAAATTAATTTTTTTTTGATGTGTATGAAAAATTTAGGATTTAGGATTTAGAATTCATCCTTTATGTAGAAAAAGAAAATGACAAAGACAATTTTAGTTTTCAATTATAAATTTTGGAAATTATGTGAATTTGTAAAACACACTAATATGGTAGTTCCATAGTATTTTAAATAAAATCTCTTTTATGTGGTCCATATTTGTTTTATATTATTGCAAATAGTGTGATTTGTTAATCAATTTGAACTATTTTCATCTAAATTTCATCCAAATATTCACACTAATTTGATATTATCTCCACATCCCAAAATAGATGTGCCTTGTCAAACTTAAATTGCAAATTTCAAAATATTAAGTTGTGTTTAATTTAGGCTAAAAGAAAAGGAAGCTTGACAATTTATACTTTTGCTTAATTTTTTGAATTTGAAAAAATGAAAAATACAATGAATTAGTGAAATTAAAAACTCCATATGTTTGAATCAAAATTATACAATTTTGTGTATTTTCTATTCATACTTTCTTCCTTAAAAATGACTTTAAAATTTTGATGAATGAAAATAATGTTTTTCATTCTAAGTTTCTAATCTATAATTTACAATAAATATTCATATTATTCTAATTTATATAAATTAGAATACACAAATCACTTTACAAATAATAATAATAATTCTATAAAAATCATACTTTAGATGAAAATAGTGTGAAAGTTCTTCAATGATTATTGGTACACTGTTTATTACATTATTTACCACTCTATTCCTTAAATGAATTAGCAAGTACCTTATTGGTACACTATTTATCACACTATTTATCTCTAAAGTAGAAATAAAAGGGTCCCTATTATTACTTAATTTTTTAAAATGGCATATATTATGACACTCTATCGTTACTTATAATGCCCATATCAATGAAATTTTTTGTAGGTTATATTCTTTACAAGGAAAAAAAGTGAATTGAAAAGCAAAGTGAAAGCAAAAGTAGTAGGAAAAAAAGTATGAAAAAAACATGCATGGAATTCAATTCATTTTCATATATATGATGTGTTGTGTTTTCAAATAATGTGTGATCAAAGTTCAACCATACACATGACTATCACTACAATAGTACTAACACTATTGCTACAAAATCCAAGCAAAATTCCAAATGTTTAGGGTGAAAAACTACATACATTTAATGCTAAAAATAACCTAAATATTATACACATTTACATTTGAACAAGCAATTCACTTCCGAAGCACATGTGAAGGAGATAACCAAATATCATAGGATTCTGCAATTACAAAATCTGCATTCAAAATCTTAGAGCAGGGATTCAAATAGAAATTTTGAAGGTGTTCCCACTACCCTAAACATTGAATCTTGCCTCAACATGCCGGAGAACATAAGCAATTGCCTACATTCTAAACAATGGATCACCTCAATAAGGAAGCAAACACATCTACTGTAAAAGCAAGTTAGACACACACCCTATACTTTGTTAAAAAGCAAACCTGTATAGGCATTGCCTCTATGGGAATGGCAAAACTTCCTAAGCAAATTGTGCTTCACAGAATGTCCAAAAACATGTTGACCGGAAATTAAATGTTGTAAAATTATAGCTCCTTCTCGCTCACAAAATGCTAGAAAATTGCATTGAGTGGAATGTAGATGTTTGAAAACACAAACTCGTATTTCTCAAAACGGGAATTTCATCTACTAAAATCCAAATGTACTTATAATTTTTTCATCCAACAAAGTTGTACATATGTGTTATACTAAATATGATACATAGGGATCTATATTTTTAGCCCCTAAATTATATGTACAAATTTTTTATGCATCGCATTTGTAGCTTATCTACATCATTTATAACAGATTTGTCTACTTTAAATGTTCCCTAATTTATTTGTAATTCCTTAATAAATTTTATTTCAAATGAATAAAATTTTATCTAAATTAAGTTGCATGTCATTTTAAAAATGCACTAAGTGCCATGCCCCAAAAGAAATTTATTTTTAGGGACTACTTGGACCACATTCATGCAACATTGATCCAATTTAGTGTGCATAATATTCAAAATGTTGGACTAATTGAAGTCATTTCTTTGTCAATTTGTATTTAGAATTGATATGATTGATTAATGAAATTTTGGTACATTTAATTTTTAAACTATCATTTTCTATAAACACTTAATTTTTTCAAAATAATTGGTAGAACAATCAAATTATTGTGATTTTTCAAAGTATGATGTGAAGAATTAATTATACCATTCTAGTAATGAACTTAAGGTTGGAACTAATTTAATTGATATTTTATAGGTATTGATAAATAGACATTATTTTTGTATCTACATTTATAGATTTCCGTTGATGCACCACTAGCGAATGTATTGGTTCCATTTTTCATACCCTTTTGTCTATAATGATTGACAAAACATAGTCAATGTTGTTAAAAAACATTTATATTTATAAAGCCATAGCCCAAGAATGCTTGAAGAAAAGATAGAAGTATGTGAGGTATTCCACACTTCTACAAATTTGAAGCAAAATGTTCTCATGGTTTACAAGTTAATGAATCTTAAATTTTTGCAACCATACAACTAAGTTTTGGACTTTAACAAATTTCAAGATTTATTTTTCAATACCACAAAATTAATTACATAGTTATGGTTTTCAAAGATTCCATACCTACCCACAAACTAAAACCCCTCATAATTTTCATCTCATTAATCAAAATGGATTGATTCAAAGCTTTTCACTTATATATAAATCTAGAGAACCAATTTCAATTTTGTATTTATTTAAAATTTGATTTTTGAAGAAGTTTTTTGAGTTGCCCAGATTACCCGAAGAACAATGAAAATGACATATCGCACAATAACTTTTTAACAATGTAGTAAAAAATTATGAAAATTGTCAGACCTTGAAACTACTCCTCGAGAAAATGTTGTGTGAAAACTTCAACAAAAAATAATAAAAATTCTATTTGTAGTGAGCTACCCAAAATTGCTATGTTGCCAAAAAAAAAACACAATTTAGTGCTCTAGGGGTTAATAGACATCATGTCCAAAATTCTTAAATTGACAGTTATAGGTGCTGCTACCTTATATAAGCACCATGTGCACCAAATTTTTGTCTTTTGCCCTTAGCTCTATATGGACAATGAACTTTTAACAAGGCCCAAAGTTGACTAGTTTCCCAAGATTTTTTAGTGTTTTTGTGCCTTTGCTTAAATGTTCTCAAACCCCAGAGTTTGCCAAATGAAATAGCTTCTTAGTCAAAGCTTGTAGTATTACCAAAAATTGGGATTCAATTTTTTATTATTTTATTATAAAAACATAATAACCATAATGGGGGAGTTTGGAGTGCAAAGATGGAGTGGGGCACTTTGGCCAACCCAAGCTGGGGATTTTGGAACCCGTAGTGCCTAGATTGTTGGCAATGTCATTCAAGCATTGTTTCTTACGGGGATTTGACTGCCCCACGGTGGCAATGCTCTTACAACATTGGATTTTGTTACATTTGACGTTCTAGAAGTTTACATCTATTTTTGAAGAGCCATCAAAATTCTTTAAAATGTTCATTTACCTCCTTTGTAGAGCTTTTGTAATACCCTTACTTATTTTAATAACAACATTTCTTCTAAAATACTTATGTAGAAAACTCACTATCTTTAACTAAACAAGCAAAGAGGAGTTTATTGGAGACAAAATCCTTATTTTCCTATTAGAGGATAAGAAAGAAAGAAGATCCAAAATTAATGTGGTAGAAGGCAAATTAAATGTCCATGAAAACTTCATGTGCAATGTCCATTTCCTAAAACTTTCAAATAAGCTTTTGGATGTGGTTTCTATTATTAATTCACCAAAAGGACCAAGTAGCATTTTTGGCAACATAGTGTTTTTGGTCATCCATTTATAAACAGAATTTTTATTTCTTGTCTATAAAATTTTCACACAACATGTGGTCAAAAAGTAGCTTTAAAGTGCAGTAGTTTTTATAACTTTTGACTATGTAGTTAAGAAAGTTTTGTATGATACTCCCTCCGTCCCAAAATGATCTTCGTATTGGCTTTAATTTTTTGTCCCATAATGATCTTCCTATTGTACTTTGTGATGTTGCAAATTGGTCAAATTTGATTTTTGACTCGGGGGGTGCAATCCCCCCTTTTTTTGATATTAGCGTGTGAACAAAACTTTGGACCCCCTATATACTTTTTGAATTTTAAATAAAATTAAATGAAAAAAATATGAATAGTTTTTCTACTTTGAAAGTTTATATTTTGAATTATTGATATTTTATTTGTTAATAATAATTAGTTATAAATTTTTGAAGTAAAAAGATACACTAAAGAATTGAAAAATAACTTTCACACCCCTATTATATTAAAAAAAACATGCCATTTCAATGCATTTTTAACCTCTTCTATAAATCATTCTATATTTTATTTGAGTTTGAAATTTTAGGAGTAGAATCCTATAGTCATTAGTAAACAATGCTCAAATTTTGAAGTTAAAATTATAGTTTTTTAGAAACCACTTGTTCGCACATGGTTTGTTGTAGTAGAACTAAGTGCACCCCTCGGGATTTTTGATTGCTATTTGGGACCAATAAAACAACTCCAAGTACTAGTTCCCCCTCTATCTATGCAATCATCAATTAAAAAAAAAATGAAATGACTAAAAGGGTCAATCAACATTGTTCATTCATTATTTTTGCATCTCTTTGAATATTGCCTAATTGAAGGGGATGAAGCTCCAAAAGGTGGAACAAAGGGTCACACATAGTCTTGGACATATACTAAATGCCTACAAAATGACAACCTCATAGTCAACAATTAATTGACCATTGTTCCTCTTTGAAAATGGCCCCAAAAATCTACTTTTAAAAATTCCAAAACTACACTTTGAAAAGGGCTCTAAAACTTAAAGTTTCTATAATGCTAGGAGTGCACCAAACTCTACTTGTAGCACAAAATTGATTTTTAAAATGTTATTTTTAGCCTTAATCTAGAACATTTTGTTCAACAAGATCATTTTGGAACAGAGGTAGTATGTAGTTTCTTTTGGAACTTGGGCAAGTAGTAGGATCTACATATTTTGGGGTCAAATTTTTTTAAAGAAATATAATCATTTGGAAAGAATTGAAAATTCTTCTTTTTGAAGTCCAAGCATCATGATTTTACAATTGGTAAGGTTTTTAACTCTTGAAATTTCAAGAAGGTATACTCTAACAAGTTAACTAAAGGACCTTACAAATGAATTTGTTAAAAATTAAAAATAGATAAAGATTTTAGTCTTGCCTTGAAGACTAATATTTTGGAGTAGTTTTGGACCTCCAAATATGAAAGAACTTTAGAAGTTAGATTGTTAATTCCCTTATGGTTCATGACCATATTTCACCAAAAAAACACTTCAAATTGCTATTTCTAGTAAAATGCTATTTGGTCCTTCAGGACTTCAGTGGTTAATAGAGTTTTTGTCCAAAACTCAATGTAAATGATTTTGGACCTTGATGAAAAAATTACCACACAAATTTTGTAATTTGTAGGTTAATATTTCCATTATATAGAAAAAATGTAAAGCTTACATGGAAGGTAAACTTTTAAAAAATTTACACGTCTACATCTTACTTTGCAAGAACTGATTTTGACCAATAATATCATATTTGAGATTGCATTTCATTTATACACTTTTTTAAATGCAAACTTGTAATTTGATTTTATAAATGAATCATGCAGAATACATAAATTCATATATGAAATTGTCACCCTTTTTTCTCTAAGTAGAGTGGTGCTGTAAATTACCCCCGAAGATTTTTTATTTTCACCCGAAAAACTCCAAAATTGTTATTTCTAGTACAGTATCAAATTTTATAAAAAGAAAACATTTTTGAACACATGTTACCATAGGATCCTATAGTACATTGATTTGAAAAGATGTGGAAAATATTTCAAAATATTTTGTTGTGTAGATTGCAAGATATTAGCATTTGAAGTGACAAAAATTCGTTTAGGGGTCCTATGAAGAAATGGGTAGATGCTAACTTCATCATATTACATTTGAATAAAAAAATGTACAATATGATGGTGCTTCTTTGGATTCATTCTTCAACATAAGTTGACTATATGCTTGAAAATTTTCAGATCATTTGAAATCCTACAATATATAGGAAAAAAATAGTAAGTAGAAAGAAATAGAGAATGATTCAAAATACTAAATTGTTGAGAATTTAGTTATGGAATTGAAAAATGCCAATTCCAATGGTTGTAATGTTGTAATAAACGATTGTCATGCTATGAATTTCTTTCCCCCCAAAATATTGAAAATTGAATTAAATAAAGGATTTCAAATTTTATTTTAGAATAGAAATTTCATAACTACCTGGAAACTAAAACTCCTCATAATTTTCATCTCATTAATCAAAATGGAATGATTCAAGGCTTTCCACGTATATATAAATCTAGAGAAAGTGTTTTTTTAAAGATTTTTTTGACTTGCCCAGGTTGCTTGCAATTAAAAGAAAATTACATATCATACAATAACTTTTTAAGGATGTAGTTAAAAGTTATGAAATTTTTAGGGTCTTAAAGCTACTCCTTGTCCCCATGTTCCGTGAAAATTTCAAAGAAAAGAAATGAAAATTTCATTTGTAGTGAGGTGCCCCAAATTACGATATTTCCAAAAAACACAGTTTCATCCTTTAGGTGTTAACCTTTACCATTTCTCTTTTGGGATCTAGAAAAGGCGAGGGGAGGGGATTTTGTAGCATATATGAGATTTTAATGCTTATTACAATAAAAAGCATGTAGGAAGGGGAATTTTATAGCATATATGAGATTTTAACCCTTAAAGGACAAGGAGCCCACTTTGGGCTTTTTGACAACTTAGGCAACCTTTATTGACTTTTTGCATGAAATTTTTAGGATGGATGCTACTCAAGGTAATCTACATGTGAAGTTTTGTTTCACATCTTTTCAATAAATATTACAAAATTTAGAAGTTTTTTTTTCAATTTCGATGTCAAATTGTGCATGCACAAATATATTCTACAAAAATATTCTTCTTCTTTTTTAGAATTTTATAGATTACTACCTAATTAAAAACAATTGAACCATTGAATTTCAAATAATGGGGTAAAAGTTATGAGGAGTTTTATTTTGTGGGTAATGAAAGTAAAACAAACATATAAAATTGTCTTTTGCTATCAATTTCAAATAAAAATAATAATTAATTATATTATTACTTTTCTTTTCTTTAGTTCCATCTTCTACTTTATAGTTATTTTAAAGGTGAATTAAAATATTTTTTGTTTAAATTTTTTTTATATATATTTTCAATCCATTTTCCAATTTATTGACTAAATATACAAATTATAGGACAATGTACTTAAAGAAATTGATCAAAGGATCTTACTATTGGATTTATTAAAAATCAAATATTGATGGAGATTTTGACCTTGCTTTGGGGACAAGTATTTAAAAGTAGTTTTGGGCTTCTAACCCTTAACTCCTAAAGGACCATTTGTCTTCCAAGGGACAATTTGGATTTAGATAGGTTCCTATTGTTTCAATTTGTAATGAATGTTTTTGAAACTTTTTAAGGATGAATAATTCTGTGAGAGCTTCATGGATATATAATTTTTATTTCAATTGGTACGTGGGAGAAAAAGTTATGGTACAATAAGCCAAAAATGGAGGTCAACAGGCAACACAAAAAGATTAAAAAAGTCAAAATAAATTTTAAAAAAGTTCCTAAAATTTTATATTTTTGTTTACATTTGAAGCTTTGATTCATTCTATTGGACTAGTGATGAGAAAGTTGTGAATGATCTTAGTTTTTCAGAAAGTCTAAGCATCTTCTTGAAAAAATAACTTATAGGATTCATTTGTGAATGCAATTTTTACAGGTTAGGTTTTCTTTTTAGAACAATTTCATCGTTGGGATTATTCTATTTCAATTCCATCTTAGATTTATTAAAGATTTAGATTTTAGATTTTTCAATTCCATCTTAGATTTATTAAATTTTTTAATGAGAAGTGTTTTTAATGAAAAGTAATTTTTTGTTGAATTTTTTTCCCTTAGATCCTCAACTCAACTATTCAACATAAATATTTAGAAAATCAAAATCAATAGTACAAAAAATTTCAGCTAAAAAGATTCAAAGTCAAAAAATGTAGTCAAACAATTTGCAAAAAAACTTGTTTTCTTTACTTTGATGCAAATATCTTGCAATCTACATGGTCAAATTTGATGAAATTCTTACCACCTATTCTCAGACAAGTTAAGTACAAGATCCTACGGTTAGATTTTAAAAATATATAATTTTTTGGTTTTAGTTAGTGAATGCAACATATGTGGCAGTTTTGAGTGGTTTTTGACAGAAAACACCATGTGGCTTTAGGAGTTAAAGGATGAGCCGGTCACAATGGAAATCATTTGTTTGTGTACTATGTGGATTGTTGGCTTAAAAAGAATGAAGAAGCGCTCATTGGAAGATAAACTACTGTAGAAGACCTTCTCTTTTCACACAAAATTTGGAGGATGAATAGTTCCATTTTTGTGCTAAATAGAAAAATTCTGTCACTCATTGGTTGGAGTGTCCTCACAACGAGTCATTTATGGGGTAAACATGTTGGTCCTTTACGCTTATCGTGGTAACAAGCAGAGGATCGACTCCTGTAAGTTACCTACTGTAGTTATTATAACCCTTTTCCATTCCACGACAGGGTCAGAAACATTCATAGAACAAACCTCCCCCTGTATCAGTCTTCTCCTGCGGTACTGAAGTGGGCGTTCCACGGATCTTTGAGAATATTCTGCATCGGGCGAGGAGACTCAAGCGTGCGAAGGGAGACACAATTTCTTCTCTTCGGGATCTTGGGCGCAAATAGCATCCTAAGCCACCACTAATTGGACCAGTAATACTTGGTACTGGGAGGACCCTATTTGACTCCAGCCCTGATGATGCCTGTGCTCCATTTCTCCAGGAAGTATCATAGCTCCATGTACAGGCTACAGAGGGCCAGCAGCTTGGCTCAGGCAAAAGTACACTGAATTATGTTACACCGTTGCCAAGAAACTGAGCCTTTCTTCCACAACAGCTTTTTTTTCCCTTTCTCCAAACTAAGTTAAGTTAAAGAAAGAAAGAAAGTTGATGGCATTGCCACACAAGAATCATTCAACAATTTCCTTCAGTTCTCGGGGGATGGGATTCACTGCTCCAGTTTGAATCGACCGAAATAAATGCCCACCACGGACTCCCTGCGCATCTCTTCACCGACACTCAGGGCTGCTATTATTCACCAGTCACCACTGTTCATTGTCGGTGGATGCTCCACCTTTCCACACTTCTATTCGTACAGTTCCTCGACTTACATATTATTATTATTGGTGCAGCAGCCTACTCCACTCGAGATGTGAGCGAAACTGTAGCAAGCGCCAGCACTGGCAGCATAACGTAGTTTCAATTCCAACGAGTTACAGCAGCTCCAGTGTTTGTCTGCACACTTACAAGGACTCACTTGCCTGGAAAAAAGAGCCACATGCAGACACTTAGTTTTCACCTTAATTAGAAGCAGAAACTGGGTTTCGAAATTCTGAGGAATATTAATGTTGCACATACCTTTGGTTTTTGAACACTCGACCAGTAACCATCTCCCACCATGCACCACTATCATAAGGGTTGTCAAACCTCGGAGGATTATCTTCACTCTTACGTGGAAACTGTACCTGGAGATGTTGGATATCTTTCTCCAAATAACCTGTAAGGTTGGGTAACCCCAAGTGGATGGTTTTACCTGTGTCAGGCTCTCAGCAGATGCATGATACAGGAGAATAACAGGCATATCAATGCTGCCGTTTGCCTATTTCTTATACATCTTGCTGCCGCTCAATCTGCTGTGTTCGTACTTGGTTGCAGCGCATGATCAATTGCACCAACTGTGCAGCAGAATATTTTACTGACGACGACGACGTCCTCAGCTGCCTGTATGTGCTTGGCCTTGGGAATCATTTCATTTCATTGAATATGTTATCTGTATAGTATCTACACACTAGAGAAACATGGCAATGTGAGTAGAATTGTAGATTGCTCCTGCCACGAACTGTCCAATGTCGAATTAATGAAAGCGGAACAAACGCTACGTAGCTGCAGGCACTGGAGTATCTCAGATGACTTGGAAGTGAAATTGAGCTTCTCAGGGGTGTGCGGCACTGATTGCTAACTTCCCTTTATGTTGTCGGTATTCTGAGCCGTCTGTTCAATTTGGCAGCCTTCGGGGACGTTTCATGTGCACTTCCATCATTACGTATCTCATTCGTTGTTTCTGCTTACGTGATTATCATGTTTGGCGGGTTAGTGAAAAAGCAGTAAATAATTTTCGGTAATTGATGCAACACAAAATCTTGATACCTGCTCGAGCATGAGCCATCGAAGGCCCCGGCTCTCTTAAGAATTCAAGCTATTTAAATGCCATACAGATTAGTCAATACGCGTTGCAGTGTACGAACTCATTACCATTTATATGCATTGCTTTCAGTCTCGCGCACAAATTCCTTGCAACGCTCACTTGCGTGACATGTTTGTGGCATATGTAAAATACGAAATAGTAGAGATTGAAGGTTGACTATAGTTGGCACATACCTCAATTTCGGACTGAATTCAAATTAGCAGTTTGTTCCGTATAGAGCAACATATGCATTCAGCAGATAACTCATACCCTCGTATGTTACGAGATGACAAACTTCAAATCCTAATAAACGGAGATAGTGCCTTGTAGAATGTTCTTGTCCTATATGGCTCCACAGTTTCACTACCAACTGCAATGAAGGAGGCCGAAGCAGGAGTCCTTTACACTTCATGCTAACGCAGTGAAGTTAACTGATGAAGGTCCAGTGCTGTGGTGGAGAGAAGTTACTGAGGAGAGAAAGATTTTCAAAAGGTGTGTTGGTATTTATGAAACACCGTGGAGTATACCCATAAGGGCAGAATGCAAGACATATATAACAAATATACGAGGACATGTGCATGATGATGTGAATATACCCCCTAGATTAGATTTCACTCCATTTGATCACTGAGATATTCCATCGTACATTCTGTGAAAGAGAGAATGTTCTTTGAAAGTTTATATACAACCCTCAGACCTCATCGACTGGAAGTGAAATGCAATTCAACAAGCAAGTCAAAACTTCGGTTTCGTACCTTGATGCTGATGATGTCGGAGTCTCTTCGCCTTGAAGGGCTCGCATAAAAATTTCAGAATATGGCTTATCGGATCTTCGTCAAAGATGTCAGCGCACTTGCCACTTCCTTCGTTCGCTTCTGTGAAGGCACGTTCGTCTCCGGCGCTCCAAATACTTGCCAAAACCTTAGAGTTTCGTCGCCAGCAGCCGATGCCACAGTGTATCCATCAGGACTCTGCACAAGCGGAGAGGAAATATTAGCACAGGACGTTCAAATGAAACGGCTGGCGGAATGACATGCAGAAGAGTCAAGCGAGATTGCAAGCAAAATGTCGACCCACCTGAGCCAAATGCAGCACCCTAGAAGTGTGCCCTGTGAATTCAGCCATCTTCACCATTGATGGGTACTTCCACAGACAAAGCTGATTCTGGCTGAACCCATGTGAGCTCAAAATCTCCTTCTCATGCTTGCTCCATTGGAGAGCGCACACCTGCGACCGAGTGTCGATGCTGTTCACACAAGCACCAGTGTGGGTGTTCCAGAACTTGATGCACCGATCTGCAGTACCACCGCCTGATGCAAGCAAGTTGCTCTGGAAGGGACACCACGCCAAGGCTTTCACGGCAGCCTGGTGCTCGTCAAGACGGTGAAGGGGGTTGGCATTCGCGGACGAAGCAGCGGCAGCGTCCCAGATGTGCAACAAGTTGTCATTGCCACCGCTGGCAAGCTGTTGCCCCGAGGGCGACCACTTTAACCCGCACACCTCCTGTTCATGTGCAGCCATTGTCCCTATGACATGGTTCCTGATCCTCACATCATGGTTCAGAATCGTGTTGTCGCGCCCGCCAGTCGCGAGGGTGGGCCCGTTCCAGGCCAGAGCACCAACACGGGCAGAGTGACCCCTCAATGTCCTCAACTGCAACAACAGATTTGAAAAATGTTAACCTCCATTCCAGAAGCCACAAAGCCATGTTCCACATATAATCAATATCACAAAGCTGCAACAAAATACAAAAGCCGCAAGATGAATTGTTCCGTGTGCAAATCTAACCGCGAAGCTGCAATACATAATCCACAAAGCAACAGTCGACATATATTTTACAATTAAAAGAGTTTCAATGCAGAAGTCACAGGGCAACATTCCGCAAGTAATTCACAATCACAATACTTCAAGATGGTCATCATGTATGTACCTGACGAAGTGAGGTTGAGTCCCAGAGCTGTACAGTCGAGTTATTCAACCCTATGGCCAGATATTGACCATCTGGGGCCCACGAAACGCTGGTGATCGGGCCTTCTTCCTCGACAGTCATCAACTCCTCAATGGAGCTCGTGGTGGCATCCCACAAGTACACGGTCATGCCCAGGGCGACCGCCAACACATTACTGCAGCTCCAGTCCAACAGGTTCAGGTAATAGTCGTCCAGCATATCAGGGGCATCGAGGGTTCTCTCAGGCGCCTGGGGAATGTGACGGAACGTTTTCTTGGGCTTAGTCTGCCCTGAAGCCACATTTTGAGAGTACAAAGTCGCGCGACCGTTCACGAAGCCTTCGGGAGGAGGAGGAGGTTTTTGCTTGAAGGCCAAGATGCGGCTCTGTGCCTGACCATTACTGTTCAAGAGGCTCTCCGCCAATTGCTTTTTGTAATCGTCCTTGGTAGGGGAGATCACGTCCACTGACGAATTCTCTTTGGTCATCAGGAAGTTAGCCATGCTGAAATCCATGGCACTGCGGTCGGTGATGAAGCGGTCGGTCTGTAGAGAAAGATTGGAAGGTTGAGTCGGTATTCTAATCTCAGATCCGAAACATAATCTCAGTCAGGAGGTAAAAGCAAATTTCTAGGCGAACTCACGAGTAACGGCGTTCCTTGCCTCAATCTTAACGTTTTTCGAACCTACCTATTACATGTGAGAGATTGCAGCCCAACACATGCTGTTGAAACGTAACATAGAAAAACGCAAAGCCAAGCCAAGGCTAGTTCTAAGCAGAACGTTTCTTCGTATCACTATTGATCGGTACTGCCTGCTCGATGAGACTAGGGTTTCAATGACAATGTCTCAATCTAGCACGTACTCTAGTCAAGATACCAGATCACGACTAAGAGGAACAACCAAGGCGTGGAGTACATTAACAGCTACAAGCAATATTGGAATTCCATAAATCTGACTATGGACAGGGAGATTACCGCTCTGCCAGGGGTCTTGGCCTTGGGCGTCTTCTTCTTGAGCTGCACGGGGCTCACATTCTCCCTCAATGCCGAGCTCTCCCACTTCCCGCAGCTCACACTCTTGGTCGGAGTCTTGAAGGCCTTAGCCATTGTCTGCATCATGGCCATAGCAAAACCTCACAGAGCCCCTTCCCAGGCTCCGACAACAGAAGAAATAATCCAAATTCTTGATACAAAACACCTCTATCAACATACAATTGAAGCCCTAAAACCGCACTGCACAACCTAGAAACTAATGCAAAATCCGCAAAACAAAGCACAAAATTGTTAGAAAAAACTTCTGGTAGGCAAACATGCGTCGTAAACAGGTGCAATAGAGATCAGAGAATAAGCAAGCGTCTTCGAGAATGAATTCAAAAGTAGCGTGATACGAAGTGGGCAGACCGAGGTTCATATAGGAATGTGGCAGGGGTGCCACAGCCTGGTGAAGCCCAACGGCTCTTTGCATTACTTCGCGGACGTTCGATGATGGATCGGTCGGCTGTGACGGGGTTGGCCGATAATGGAGATTAGAATGGGAACGAGAGATGGATGAATGTTCGAGGTTCAGTTCTGGAGATTCTTCGTCAGATTGACTTCAGGAATTGGATGATTTCAATCAATTGCAAGCGATTCTCAAATTTTCCTCTTAATTATGTACATATATGATCTTGATATGACTTTTCATATTAGTTGAACTTTCAATAATTTTGTAATTTTATAATTTCTAGGAATCTTTCCAAACTTCAAGCAATTAATAATGTCTCATTTTAGTATTCTCTAATTTTGAATATTCATAAGCCACAATGGTAAATAACTACAAATCATCTAAAATCATACATATTATGAACTCAAAAACTTCTTATTTAACCCCTAAATGCCCCATGGGACCAAAAGTGTCTTCACATTGTTTAAGTCTAATTCAAAATGTTGTAACTTTTCCATCTGATGTTTGAATTCAATAAAACTTGTTGGGAAACTTTACACTCTCTTTTTTCTAGTTTGTGTGGTAAAATTTTCAGATCAATCCAAGATGTACTACTTTTTGGTAAGCCAACCAAAGTTCAAATGTTCAATTTGAGTTCACCAAACTACATTTGATGACTACAACTTTAGGGGCTTCTATCTCCTTCATCCAATGTTTGCTTTTAATAAAAAATTGTCGTTTCATGTTCCCCTTGATGTCTAGTCATTGTGATAAAATTTTCATGTCAATCCAAGTTGTTTTGAATGTTTAGGAGCAATTCAAAGTTCAAAATCACAACATTTTTGGATTATAGTGAACTTTGGTGGCTTGTTTCTTCTTCATATAGTTTTTGTTTTTAATAATATTTTGAGGAAAAGGTGCGCATACTAGTCTAGTTTGTGTGTCTAAAATTCCATATCAATCCAAGAAATTATGAGTGATCGAGAAGAATTTTAGTAGAAGGAGGTTCAACCTCATATGTGTGTTTTCTTGCTATTTTTTTGACATTTCAAAGCCATTTTGCAAACACAGTGAGTCAATTGAATGATATTTTCTTTCACCAATGTATTTGTATGTTGGTTTTGAATCACTTCATAGTTTCAAGTTTTTTCAATTGGTTAGGTTTAGAAATCAAATTTCACTTCCAAATGTATTGCCAAGAAAATTTTAGCATTTTTTTTCAACACTAAAACATTATAATCTTGCAATCTATGTGACTAAATGACTCTAAATTTGTTTCGCGTCATTTGCAATAGGTACACTATAAGATTGTATACTTGAGATTTTTGTATACCTTAGTGATATTTAGATCTATAGTATTTCAAAAGCAATGTTGTTTTTGAATCCCAAAAGGCCTTGGGCTTTTAGGAGTTAACTTCTTTTGTAAATGAAGGTAGGGGAAAAAAAATACATGAGAAAAAAATGATAATTAAAAGGGTCTAAATGACAAAATTGGCAATTTCAAAGGATCTACAAGACACACGTATTGGCAATAGAAAAGGGTGCTCAAAAGTGGTGGCAGATGATTTGACCTTTTTTACTTGAAAGACCTCCCACTAAGTCATTTCTTGGATTTTGTTGGAGAGTAAACAATATAAACTACAATTTAGTAGTGATTGATGTTTGTGGATACAAATTAGAAATAACAATCACTTGATGATTATAAGAAAAAAAATTTAATTTATTTGCATTTTGAATAGAATAGTAAGTACTACAACATTTTTAAAAATAATAAAATAGTAAAAATAGTAAAAATAGTAAAAATAAATATACAAAATTAAAATAATACTTGTATAAAAAATTCAAGTCTACAAAAGCCTCAAAAATTTATGCACAAAAATGGTTCAATAGATTTTTTTGAAAACTATTTGAATTTTTGAATTTTTTTAATAATATAAATAATTTTAATTTTAATACCTAACTTAAAAAGGCTTCTTCTAAAGCAATTTCATCTAAAGAAAATTAAATTATTTGATCTTGTTGTTGATACAAAGGAGGTATTTTTTACATATATGAGTAAGACAAAGATTATTTGAAAAAACTCTTTGAAGGCTACATATCCTAAAAGGTTAAATTGTATTCAAAATTACATTTTCAAATTTCTCTTGAGATTATAAATTATAATAAAACCTTCCAAAATTAAGAATTAATATTCAATCAAGGAATTTTTTTAAATAGTGTTTTTTTAAATATAAAAATAATTGATAGTGGAAACTAGTTTGAAATGTTTATTATAAATCTTGAATCATTTGGAGGTCAAACATAAAAATCATGACAAAAAATCAGTAGTGTGTGGAGACATGTGAATGCAAATAAAATAATAGATGATACTTGCAATCATACTCCTATTGTCTTTTATATATTGTTTATTGTCACACGTATTTATTTATTCAACTCATGACTGATTCGGATGCTCATACTAGTATTATAATTAGATAAGTTATAAGATCCTAACTTCTAGGAGTTATGTCTCTTAGGAACGATGTGTTTCATCTAAGGGATATGTCTCGATGATATAAACTTTCACGTCATCTTCTTCCTCATATGTGTTGAGGTTGTATTTTTGATATAATAATAATATATTAATATGATTCTCTCTTCAAATTTTATGTAAGAGCTATTGCATTTAGCAATATGGTATCAGAGCAATCTAGATTATTTTTCAATGTGTCTTCTAGGATGTGTTTCTTAACACACAAAATAGCACACATAGAAAATATAGAAGTATATAATATATTTCAAATAATTGAAATGGATACCATTGATGTAGTTAATTTTGAAGCTTTCAAAGAGATAGATTAAATATAAATTAACTTTATCATGGCAAATTGTCATAGAGTGACAGACAATAAAGATGTCACAAAATTTGATGGCATATGTTTTAATACATGGAAACACCGTATGATGTTGTTAATTAAGGCTGAGAGGTTTTGGCCAATAGTCAAAGGTACTGAGTCAAAACCCGTAGCATCTATAGAGGTAGGTGCTCAAGCATTACCTTCCACTAGCAAAGGTAGCCTTGTTGAGTGGGAGGATAAAGATGCATTGGCCTTGTCGGTTATTAGCAATTGTCTTGAAAATTCCATAGTCTCTCATATTCAACATTGTAAGTCGTCGTCTGATGTAATATGTATAAGACAAAAGATGTAGTCTCTAGGATGCACCTACAAGACAAATTGTAAAGTCTTAAAATGAGAGATACAGATAGTATCACAAAACATGTGCACACATTTCGTTCTATTTTAGAACAACTTGTTTCAATTGGAAGTCCAATTGATAAAGAAGATGCTATTTTGTCACTTATAAAAAGCATGCCAAGTAGTTATAAACCTTATTTAGTAACTTTGAGGTGGCAACAAGGTTTGACTCTTCCAAGATTAACCCTTGTGCGTCACAGAGAAAACAACATAAGTGAGGAACATTTTTTGTTGGATCTAGAAAATCCAAAATAATTTGAAAGCTACTCAGTTATTGAAGTTTTCATCGTTGAGATTTGAAGCCAACTTGTTGACAAGTGCAAATTTGCAATTTACAAGAGAATCTACCATACAGATTTCCAGATTATAACAATTGATGAACATGGTATTTTGCACTTCCTGTTTTTGCAAGGGCCCCAAAACATCCACTCTGATGCACAAGGGTTAAGCGCTGATCTTCTTCAAGAGGAGATTCTATTGAAAGATCTTGGATTTGGCAATGACAATTCAAAGGCTCTCTTTGCCAGTAAGAGAACGCCTTCATCATATCAAAAAGGTATGGATCCTATAATTCTTCTTTCTATGATGTAAAGCCTATGACACAAGGAGACACCTCTTCAAGTAAACAATCTTTCAATTCAAACAAAAAGAAATTTAAATGTTTTTATTGTAACAAGCTTGGTCATGATATTAGAGATTGTTGTAATAGAATTGCAGATGAAAAGAGGCAAAGGACTTCCGGTCAATCTAATCTAGTCATAAATGATAATGCTAGATTGTATGTAGCCGTCGGTTTATTTACTAAAAGAAAAGATCCTATTTGGTATGTTGATATTGGGGCAACACAACATTAGCCTATGAACAAAGTTCTTTTATCACATATAGACCTATAAATAATGGTCAAGTAGTTTATTTAAATGATGATACATCCCATGAGGTTATAGGTGAAGGAGATGCATCTATAACATTAAATAAGGGTCAAGGAAAAACCATACCTAATGTCCTTCATGTTCTTGGCTTAATGAAAAATTTATTTTCAATTAAAAAACTAGATGAAGCTAGAGGCCAAATGAATATCAAGTTTGGTTTATGTACACTTAGAGCACCTAGTGGAGCTATAATAGCCACATGTAAATTAGAGAATGATTTATACAAGCTAGGTATAGCATCTTCTAAGTGTCATGCTATTGCTCTACCTACAATTAGTTCAAAGATAGATAAGACCAAATTATGGCATAAACGACTTTGTCACATAAATTATACACGACTATCATAACTTGTCAAAAATTCCATGGTCTTAGGTCTTGAAAATATTGATACCCAAAATGTTAGTCAATGTACTTCATGTATTCAAGGAGAACAACATAGGGACAAATTTCCAAAGCAAGGTGGAACTCATGCCAAAGAAGTTTGGAGCTTCTCCATTCAAATATATGTAGAAAAATGCAAATATCCACACACTCAAGTTCTTCATATTTTATTATCTTTATAGATGATTATACTGGTTATACTATAATATATCTTCTACAACAAAAGTCTGAAGCCTTTGAAAATTTTAGAAAATCAAATGAATAAGACTATAAAGGTTCTTTGTGCTAATAATGGCAAAAAATACAAATCCTTTGAATTCACAAATTTTTGTAAAGATCATGGGATTTTGCGTCAATTTATAGTTCCTGACACCTCTCAACAAAATGGGGTGGTTGAACAACAAATAGAACGTTAATAGAAGCTGTTGTTACCATGCTCAATGATACTAAATTATCTAGAGCATTCTAGGATGAAGCAATCATTACAGCCACATATATACAAAATAGGGTACCAACTAGTGCCATTGACTCCTGTAAGATACCTTATGAATTATGGACCAATAGACAACCCAATCTATCATATGCAAGGGTCTTTGGATGTAGGGCTTTTGCTTTAATTCCTAAAGATTAAAGGAAAAAGCTTGATTCCTATATTGTGGAGTGTATTTTCCTAGGCTATAGTGATGAAACCAAAGTGTATTGATTAATGCAAAAATCTGATCACAATATCATTCTTTCTAGAGATGTAACTTTTTTGGAATCAAATATGTTTCAAAGTGATCTATCATCTTTATCTCCTATAGATATGGAGGTTGCTACTAATGAAAGTTTATTGTTGGATCCTAAGTTTTTCAAGGTTATATCAACTAATATACAAGGCCTTCCATCCTTTCCTTCACAAAGATTGGAATCTATGCCAGATTCTATGCAACGGCTTGTAGTAAGTCAAATGCCTTTAGCCACATCTATCACTGATAGCAACCTTGAGCATAATGAAGCTTCAAATAGCATACAATCAATGTTTAAATATCAAGTTATACAACCCATTGGAGTATCTCTTCAATCTCAATTTTTAAGATCACTACGGGTTTTTAACAAGCCAAAAAGACTTATTAAAGCTATTGAAGGTCAACATTTTCCTAATCACAAGAATTACTACCATAAAGCCTTGAAGTCTTGAATAGGTACAATAGATGAACCTACCTCTTTTCATCATGAAGATGCTTCTAAATGGCAAGATGCTATAAATGAAGAATTGCATTCTCTTATTAAAAATAAAACATGAGAATATGTTACTTTACCTCCTAATAAGAAACCAATTGGTAATCAATGGATTTTCAAACTAAAAACTAATGCTAATGGATTGGTCAATTGGTATAAGGCAAGATTAATTGCCAAAGGTTATATTCAAGTGACACTACTAGAAAATTGTGTCCAAGTTAATAAAAATTTAACAATTTCTTGTTGACTGAAATACTCTACTAGCCATTTTAACAATTTTTTGTTGATTTGGTACAAGCTAATAAAACAGTCATTGAATTTTTGTTGATTCAAATAATACAACATTTAGATCAACAAAAAGGTAATACTTTTTTATTAAGAAGAGTTGCCACTCACTTGATGGTGATGAAACAAAGGTGACTTTAATGACATAAGAGAGGAGAAGACAAGTTTTTTATACAAATGGGGTGATAAAAGGCCAAACCAACCATATGCAATATGTGAATTAAGATTATGTGTGATTCACATATCCTATATGGTTCGTTCTACCTTTTACCACCCCACTTGTATAAAGAACTTGTCTTCTCTTCTCTTCTCTTCTATAACCAAAGTCACCTCTCTTCTATCATCAATCTTCATGTTATGAGAAATTGATCTTCTTGCTTCTTAATAAACTATAAAGTTTAATTTATACCTAATTAAATTATAAAGTTTAATTTATAATCTTATCTATGTGTTTTTTTTTTGCCTATGTGGTGATTTGTACTGGGTTGGTTTTTGGCTTGCTAGGTGTTGGCCATTCATTGAACAAATTTATAAATGAATTAATATTATTATTTTTTTGACTTGACCACCATGACAAAATAGACAACAGTTTTTTGTTAGGTACTGTCCAAGACAACGCGACCAAGGATACAAAAAACACCAACACTTTTTAAATTTTTTTTTTGTTATGGTGGTCATTGTTTTTCTACTAGTGTGGAAGGTATTGACTTTATGGAAACCTTTTCTCTGGTTGTCAAATTAACTTCAATTTGTGTCATCTTAGCTTTGGCTGCATTGTATAATCTAGAATTGTATCAATTTGATGTTAAAGTTGCATTTTTAAATGGGAAACTTGTTGAAAAAATCTATATTGCGTATTCTAAAGGGTACCCCTCAACTTCTCAATCATGACATTGTTTGCAAATTATTAAAAGCACTGTATGGCTTAAAGCAAAGTGCACGCATGTGGTATCACCAATTGCATAATTATTTGATCCTTCTCGGTTTCACGCGAAGTGATGCTCATTCAAATGTCTATATCAAAAGAAGTACTGAAGGTATCATCATTCTTGCTATTTATGTTGATGATGCTTTAGTTGCAAGTAACAATCTACAACTTATATTGGATTAAAAAACTCTTCTTGAGAAAAAAATTGAAATGAGTTACCAAGTGCTTTTATTGTGGCACATTTGTGACTTGTAGAATTTGTAGATTTCAAAATCTACAAACTATAGAAATCTTAGAATTCTATTATTACTAATAGAATTTGCTATTTAAGGATACAACTACTTACAAGTCTTATATGTTCAACCTAATGGTACTCTTAACAATTGATATGGGACAATTAGTATAAGAAAATCAAAAAATGATCTAGAAACAACTAAAAAACGACTACTGAACAACTAAAAATCAATTAAAAACCAATTAAGAAATGACTATAAAACAATTAAGAAATAATTACTATCATTTTACAATTGCAGTAATTTCCTAGTCATTTCCTAGTTGTTTTTTGCAACTGCAAATTGACATGGTGGATATCGTAGAGTGTGGAATAGTTCACATCGACAATTGTGAAGAATGTTGGATGGAAAATAACTCATATTCATTCAAATTTGAACTCTATTACAACTCTCATAATTCTATACTTCATTCCACTACTACTTTCCGACTAAAACAATATATCCACTTCATTCCACAACTACTTTACAACTAAAACATTGAACTAATTATGTAAAGCAATGATGAATAATGACGTAAGAATTTGGTGCATATAGAGAGGGCTACAATTGTAGGATAGTTGTATAGGACACTTAGTTGCATTTTAGTTGATTGTGACGGACACGTTTTTCTTCTAGTGTCATCAAGGAAATGCTTGTTCTCCCTCCACATATTGATTGTTTAAACTTCCAACCATTATTAAGCTTTGTGAAATAATTAACAAATAACATATTCATGTATAATATATGTAAAAATAGTCTAAAAAGACTAAAAGAGGTAAATTAAGATAAGAAAGTAAAGCAAGAGTTTAGGGAGAAAATGAGAGGTGAAAGATTGTAGAAAATAAACTTATAAGCTCCTTGAAAATAAAGAGATTGATTCATTCAATGGAAAATAGTTTGTAATATGCGTATAGATGTGGATGATATTTTGATTGATATTTTAGCAAGTCAAAAAATACTCAATGAGCATGTGAAGTCTAGTACCAATAAAGCATTTTGGAGACCATGTGATGATTGGAAGGCATTGCTTTTAGATTGTGAAGGTAATTTGTAATGATTTTCACTACAATATTGTACTAGTAGACACAATTTGAACCACCAACTAACTATAGAGGATCATCATTATATCTTTTTTGAAGACATCATATTGCCATGAGAATTATAGATGTAAAGAAAAAGAGTCCATGCCATGGTTGACATGGCAAAATCCTTGTAAACTTGTTCTTGTACCTATATAATCTTTTGAATATTATCTATCATCATTACATTGTTACCTTAGATGATCATAGAAATGACAAAATTGCTATCATATATGTTGTAAATAATATGAAATATATAAGCCAAAATCAGCAATGCAATGAGAAATTGTCAATCCATTCATACTACACACAAGAAGATTGTTGTAAGCCATGTAATGCCTAGTTCAATTAATAAATAAGGTGATCTTTACTAGATTTGATGAACTAAAAGGTTATTTTAAAGATACTATTTTTGAAATAGACTTGTTGAGAAATACAATTTGAAGTTGAGGGAAAAAATAAGGGGTCTTTTTTATCAATCAAGTACACAATGGTGCACAAAATGAACCATTTTCACTAGGGCTTTTTTATCCGGCAAAATTTCGCCAAACTATCAAGAATTTGACCTCTCTGACTTCATCCCTCCCAAAACTGGCCTCTGTAGTGAGGCCAACATAGGGGACATTGGCCCCCCCCCCTGATTTTCACTTCTAGAAGGAACGTCTTGTAATAATCAATTAGAGTGTTGTTGGTTATTGCAAGCCATGAATAGAGACTTGTACATTAGGCTAGCAAAAGCTATATTGTATTTAAGCTTATACTTCCATTTCACAAAGATAGGTGTATAGCTAAGTAATAAAGTCATGAGAGACCAAATTCTAGTGGCATGAATGGATGTCATTTCTTGTTCCATGACTATCATTCAATGAAATTTTTTTGTCACATCCTTGTAAAATTTCAACTCACCTAATACAAAATTATAAGCTTCAAAGTATATTGATACAATCGAGGATACAACAAATTCAACAAGTCAAACTTTAAGGTTATTCAAGAATTGTATTTAGATAGCATTGCTGAAGAGACAAAAACTTGAATATCAAACTAGGGCCACTTGTTGTAAGACTAAAGATTTTGGGGTGCAATTAGATGCTACAAAAGATAATGAAGGTATCAAATTTCATTTGGTGCCAAGCTAATGTAGCAAGGATATGGCCTTAGCACATTCTAATGGTTGCTTGCTATCATCTATTGTAACATATTTTATAGGTCAAAAAGTGGTGTGATAGTATGGGCCACCAATAGAGAGGACGTGGAATTAGGATTTGCATATTTAAGATTTGCCAAGTTGTTGCAAGGGCTATATGAGGTGGTGAAGATAGCATCAAAATGGGGGTTAACACTTCAATAGATGATGATATCTCTCAAATTGTTTCAAAATATTTTACTTGGTTTACAACTTGAATTAGAAAGAATACTCACAAAATAATTTTGGTGCTTATCAAGAGGGTAAATGAGATAGGTATTAAAAATGTTGTCATTTAGGGTAGTCAAAATATTAAACAAAAATGCAATTCACACCACAGGAGTCCAACTTTCTTTTTTTTGCCACAAACGCAAAAGTTGTGTATCTAAAAATACAAAGATGGTACAACTCTAAAGCCTTGTAACAATGTTGTTAGAATGGATTGACATAAAATATAGCTTTATAAGTTATAAAGTAGAAGTAAACTTCTATGATAAAGAAAGTAAGAATTCCATCCAAATAAATATTAGTAGAATTTAAGTATTAAGGAAGGAGTGTATGATTTGTGAGGATACTTTTGCACAATTCTAGAAACTTCTTTTGGTGTGGAAGATTGTGATCACTTGCCAATAGTTATGTAAATTATATGAGATGGAATTAAAAAGGTATGCCTTTTGGTACATGGTAAACTTCTAGAGATTTGACACCATGGAAGTTTAAATGTCCAAGAAGGTCATTGCTTGACCAAAAAACCCAAGAAAATGAACATTTTGGTGTTTGATTTTTAGAAAGTAGTAAAAAAATTCAATTTTTTTTTTTGAAAAGCCAATTTTCTTAACTTGCAGGCCTACTTCTTCTCAATCTTTTTCATTTTTGGAAAAAAAATGTTCTTTGCACCTACACAAAGGTGCACTACCTTTGTACTTTGAGCACATGTAAAAGGTGTAAGTTTTATTATTTTAAGAAAACCTCTTTTTAGAATTGTATAACTTTAGTGGAAGTCTTTGCATCCCAATTTTGAATTCCAAATTTCCATTTTTAGATCAAAAATTGTATCAAACCCTCCAAAATGACCAAAGTAGACATCCAATTGGGGGATATTTAAAAATAATAAAATATTTTCTTCAAATAAAAAAATTATTCAATGTCTACAACTACCACATGTACCTTTATTTCAAATTTAATATAAAACTGACATACAACTCAAAAGTTATGAGCAAAAAACACATGTCAAAGGCCAAGGGGACAAAAAATAGGATAAATGTTTCTTGCAATCATCCAAAGACAATAATGCTAGAGGTTTTCCATCAAAAGAAATGTTACCACAAATATCTAGAATTTTAGATGTAGCACAATGTTGCAATAAAAGTCAGTTCTGGAGTCATAAATTTAATGCGATGTTGTTTGGTCTTTAATAGACAAAGCATTCATTATTATCAAAGATAGTCTTTATACCACTAAGAAATCCACATTTTTGGTTGTGTTTTTATCACTAATGTGCAATGTCCAACAAAACATGAAGATGTCAAAAGACATTTGGCCCAACAAGGTAGATTTTCATGAATGTTGTAGAGAACATTGGCACATTTTTGTAAATCTAAGTTAATGTTATCATTGATTCTAACATTTTATTTAACATGATTGAAGACATATTGATGTTTTTGGGAACGTCTAAAAAAATATAGACTACCATGTTAGCAAATAAACCCATTTTGACTATGAATAAGTTAGTAAAAATTACTATATTTTATGGTAAAAATGTTGACCATATGTAAAAAATTTAGAGGAAGGATAGCCACATGCCCACATGATATGCTTTACAAAAAAAGAGAAATGGATGGATGTGCATTATGAATGAAAAAGAGATAGTCTTTATACAAGTAGGGTGGTAGGAAGTAAAACAATCCATATGGGATATGTAAAGCAAGAATTGTCTTCAATGTAAAATGTCTAAAACAACATGATCTAGATGTTTGAAACAACATCCAAACATCTGAAACAATGTCTAGATGTTTGAAACAATATCAAGATATAATTCCCATATTCTTGGGGGGTGCACTTAGTTCTACTACAACAAACCACGTGCAAACAAGTGATTTCTAGTAAAGTATAATTTTAACTTCAAAATTTGAGCATTGTTTACTAATGACTATAGGATTCTACTTCCAAAATTCCAAACTCAAATAAAATATGGAATGATTTCTAGAAGAAGTTAAAAATGCACTAAAATGACATGTTTTTTTAACTCAAATAGTTTTAGAGAACGCATTTAGATGATCATTGCATTCATATTCAACTCAAAATGAACTTTCAATAAAGATTTATTTTTAGGAATTTTTTGTTCATTTTTTAGACAATTTTTTCTTATATAATATAGGGGTGTGAAAGTTATTTTTCAATTCTATAGTGTATCTTTTTACTTCAAAATTTGTAACTAATTATTATTAACAAACAAAAATATCAATAATTCAAAACATAAACTTTCAAAGTAGAAAAATCTTTTCATATTTTTTTCATTTCATTTTATTTAAATTCAAAAAATAAATAGGGGGTCCAAAGTTTTGTTCGCACGCTAACTTAAAAAAAAGGGGGAATGCACCCCCCGAGCCTATATTTTAGTTATCCCATATCTTTTGTCTCACCATGGATACAGAATGGATATAAATATGACCTCTCTACCTTTCATCTTTACTAACTTTCACTAAAGAAATTCCTTCATTTTGCAATAAAAAATTCCCTTGATGGTAGATTGTAAATTATCTTTAATTCTTGTTGAATTCAACAATTTTGTTTATTCATTTTATTTAATTTATTTCAAGTATTTTTTTTTATCTTAATTTATGGATAGGATATGTACTAATTGATGTCTCAAAAAACGTCTAAGTTGACATCTCCAAAACCCTAAACCAAAACCAATTGCCATGTCAGAAATCAATAAGGTCCAAGTCACAACCCACATCATTGGATGGATGAAAAATATCCTATGTGGCACTGCCTATCCATGTCAAGCTTATGTGGCAATGACTTGTTCAACACATGGTGTGTTTTGGAGAGCTTCAAAGACTACATTTTTGTAACATTAGAAAAAAATGACCTAAAATCTTGTATGTTTCTTGTAATTTTTGTTCGTCTTTTGCCCTTCAGTTATAGTAAATTTTAGGAGACATTGTTGACATCTATTCCATTACATTAAACTTATCTCACGTTTTTTTAGGCATCTAAGAAAATTATGTTTTCTTAAAGTGTACCTAAATCATCTATAATCCCAGTATAAAAGATTCTAAAAACTAAATCATGCATGAAGTAGACATTATGGATCTTTATTTTGTTCTCATTGCTAAGATTAATAATTAGTATCTTTTTGATCTATTGGGAGAAGTTGTTTTTTGGCAATCTTGACTATAGGAGATTTTGAAGCTAACTCTAATTTTTAAAACTAATAGAAGTCTCTAGTGACATGTTGGAAACATCTAGAGTCATATATCCATGAGTCTTTTGATGCCAAATCTAGACAACCTAGTGCTACAAAGGAAACATTGATATAATGTTCTCAAGCTTACATTGTTTTTCTTGCCCAACTCCTCAAATATCATATTGGTGTGTACAAGAGACCTAAAGTAACCACTTCATGCCCCATTAACTACTAGTTTTTCTAGACTTCGACACATCTTGTTAACTTTATGCAAACTCAAAGCAGTTGTATTAGAAATATCCTTCACCTCCAAATAGTTGCACCAAAAAAATGTCATACAATATGTAGATGAAGCATGATAAGGTAAACTAAAGCTTATACTTTCTGGTTGCATGTAAAGTTATAGAATTAAAATTGTACAACCAAAGTATCAATATATTGTGGTACCATAACAATTGATTGACAAATATGCATTCTTTGTATTTATTGCAAAAATAATGTGGTAAGTGCCTATAATGCCATCATTCTTTGTATTTATTGCAAAAATAATGTGGTAAGTGCCTATAATGTCAACGTTCATTGTATTAACTTGATTGCATACAACTCTATAGCTTGATGATAAAGTATTGAGCATGCGCTCCAAAAAATCAATTTTGGAGATGGTGATGATGTTATTTCTTCATTTCTTGAATCTTATGGATGTGCACATTGACCAATGATCATTCTAGCAACATGATAAAATTCAACTTGTACAATACAATCATAAATGATGCATTGTTAGCTTCTCAAATTGATTTTTTAGGGTTGTCGTGCACAAACACATCGTGCCAAAATTATATCAAGCCAACATGGGAGAAATTGTGCAATAAGTAAACAATAGACTCTGTAATTGGCTAGCAACCTAACTACACCAAGGTCCAATAGCTCTTGACCAACGATGGACATCATGGTCATAGTGAAAACGCCTCGTGACTTGTGATGTGTGTTACAATCATGGTAAAAGCTTGCAAACAATGATAGCAATGCGAAAAACATCCTATCACCATTAGCACTAACACTGGCAACATCCATAGCATAGTAAAGAAATAAAAAATCCCATAGTACTTAGTATACCAGGTGTAGAAATTGGTTTTACAACCACTCTTTTACTCGCCTCCTTTGTCGGTGTTGAAGCCCCTTTCACACTAGCAAACTTAGTAGGCTTCTCCAAAGCACTAATGAGAATCTAGTGGAAAATCCGTACTAAAATGTTGATGCTTGTCCATGCCCCAACACACATTTTGGACAAACCCAATGGCTCGTTGGGATTTCTTCCAAAGGCGGATTTAAACAATCCGTGTACCACCTTGTATAATAAACATCAAATAAAACCATGGTAGTAGCATATTTGGCGCTGCTACGCAACATACATTTCAGCCCATTTGAAATCCATAAATTATTTGAATCGATCCGTTCGTCTATGTGTGGCAAATGACACGACACATAATTGCACGTGTGATCCTTCTAGACCTTGTCATCACGTCCTTCCAAGAGTAGCATGTCAAACTTGATTACCTCACGTACCTGTAGAATAATATGCATTGCAGTCATGTCAAGGGTGGTTGGTGCTATTTGGTATCTGCTATAAATAAATATAGTCACTTTATAGGAAACGTCAAACCTGAGGTCGGTAACCTCCTCTTTGTATTGTAGCATAACACAAGGTGTCTCTATATTACGCAATGGAAAGGTTCTCCAAAGCCATGGGCATCACCCTCTTGTACAGATCCACCCATTGCTTACAAATGCGTGCCCACATGTACGGATCATTCAAGCCATCCAATATCTTGTTTGCATTTTGTTTGATAGCCATGGGTAAAATTGGATGACGCACAAACAACATATAATAGGGTGAAAAAGAAATCAGAGATGTTTATTTATTGAACCAATAGCCCATTGCTATCCATAGTAGTTGTAAGTCCCAATTTCCATGATGACCCTTCTTCAAGCTATATTTTCAATTTCCCCTCTTGATGGTTTGCACCATGTGCTCTGTCAATCCATCTACTTCGGGATGATTTTGCAAAGTAGTGTGGTGATCAATCATGGCTTGTTCACAAAGGGCTTGAAATTCTCCAAGGAACTCACGCCTTTGGTCAGTCAAAACCTCAACTGGAACTCCAAAACAACTTAATACCTAGTCCAAGAATGAATAAGCTATCCCTTTACTAAACTTGTTAGGCAATGCCACCAGCTCAATCCATTTGGAAAAGTGTTCAATCATCACCAATACATACTTGTTGTGTCGTGATGTGACTAGCAATGGTCTTGTAAAATCCAAACTCCACCTATAGCCCAATTCCATGATTGGCAATGTTTATAATTGAGGCATTGGAGCATTAAATGATGCCCGCACTTTGTCACAAACCATGCATCTAGCTACTAATTGTTGAACTTGCATTTGCATGCTTTGCCACCAATAGTGAATTTGCAGCAAACTATAAGTTCATCGCACCCCAAATTGCCTCAAGTCCTCATGGGCATGTATGGTCAACTTCACTCTCTCAAGAGGCGTTGGTACCACCTTCTTGTTGCCGTTTGGCCATACTCAAAGTAAATGACCCCCCTCCCATACAAATTTTTTTGCTTGTTGTAGGAGCCAATTGGCCATGCTTCGAATATTTCATCAAATCTCCATCCTCAAAAATGTCTTTGGCGCCCTAAGACTCTTCACCACCATCTGCATCCATTATAGCTATGGTGGCTTCTTTGGTAACGTCTCCAGTCATTGCCAATAAATTTAAATAGGCGATAGCATGTCAACCTGGTAACAAATCTTCTCCCTCCTCCACATATCAACGAGCCTCCGTAGAATCCACTTGGCTAAGACTTGGATTGCAGTTTAAGCTGTCAACATCCATGTTCACCAAATCGGCATGGTGCACAACTTTAAAATCATACTCCATTAGCATCAAAGCCCATCGTACAAACTTGCTAGTGAGCTTGTCGGACTCCATGAGCCACTTCAACGGTTGGTGGTTTGTAATCAATAGAAATTCGTTGCCATATAAATAACAATGAAAGTAGGCAATGGCTTAAATTGCTGCTAAACATTCTCCCTCATATAAGTTGTACTGTGCCTCCGAGTTGTTGTTGGAGCGACTGGCATAAGCTATCACAAACTCCTTGCCATTGTTGTCCATTTGAGTCAACACCGTGCTAATCTCTAGTGAGTTCCAATCCGTGTGCAATTGATACGTTCTACAAGAAATTGGCCTCCTCAAGATGGGTGTTGATGATAAATGCTCCTTCAATTGTGTGAAGGCGGCCTCTTATTCATCTCCCCACATCTAAGGTTGATCATTCCTTGTTAATATGATTAATGGCTTTGCAATGGCACTAAACATCTTCACAAACTTTTGATAGTAATTGCACAGTCCCAAAAATGTCCGCAATCTACTCACATTCTTCGGTCTTGGTATATAAATCATCACTTTCACTTTACTAGCTACCACACCCAATCCACTAGGGTATATCATATTGCCCAAGTACTCCACACAATCATAATAAAACTTGCATTTGTTTGAATGCAGTTTCAAGCCATGAAGTCTTAGTCTAGCAAAAAACTCCTTCAAAGCTCTAAAGCTTTGTATTGATTTTGATTCATGCTATAGACAATAATGTCATCAATGTAGCATTTTTCAAAATCCAAGCCTAAAAAGATATAGTCCATAATCCTCTAAAACTCAACAAGAGCATTTTTCAAGCCAAAGGATAGAAACCTTTATTGATAAAATCGGTCCTTTTCATCTTCATCAATTCTCTAAAATGTTGTCTTTCCCTTAACACCTTCTCGAATACCAAGTTGGTGATAACTTAACGGAAGATCCAAAATACTAAATACTTTAGTATGGCCGATGGCGTCAAAGTTCTTCTCTAATGTCTGCATTGCATAATGGTCGGACTTTGTGAATTTATTAATTCTCCGATAATCTCCACACATCCTTTTTTCAGTCTAATTACCAAAAATATCCTTTTTGGATGGCATGACTGTCGCTGATGTATACTGATAGTCTGAAGGCGTTAACTCCACCAATCTGGCCTCCGACAACTCCTTTCTTCAATCTTGAATCATCTTGAGCTCTACCTTCACTACAAGAGAAAGGAGTGTTTTAAGTATAGTCCTAGTAGTGTAGTCTTTTAAGTAATGACTTTTAAGACGTCTTTTTAGTAAAATTTTACTAAAAAGACGTCTTAAAAGTCATTACTTAAAAGACTACACTACTAGGACTATACTTAAAACACTCCTTTCTCTTGTAGTGCTCACTATACTTGTACGACTTGCGGTAAATTGGTACGTCATCCATCAAGTTAATACGTACCTTTTGTCCCTTAAAAACTCCCAAATCCTTCAAACTGAAAGCAAAGTAATCCACATGACTCTTGAAGAATTCTTGTTCCTATTTCTCTTCTATTTCATTTTTCAGACTTACTAACGGTTTTCAAGTTTCTTTGGTCACCGTTTCCTTCCATTCTTCCCTTGAAACAAATTTCTCTATCTTTGGTTGCTATTACATACTAGTTGAAGCAGCTTCATCTTGCTCTACACTTGCCATACCATATCATTCTTCAACTTGGCTCAAGTGCCATAGTTCTTCCGTTTGATCTGATATGTACTCCTCAACAAACAACTTCTCCATGTCTTCCTCCAACTCCATTTTCGGCTTGGCCAATTGATTTCAACTAGTCAAGCTTGTCTTTGGAGTTGTGAGAAATGCATTATTTTTCCATATGTCCCATAGATGAGCTGTAAAGGTGTTTTTGCTCCCAACCATCAAGTGTGGTGTTTCAGAACTTGATGGTTTTGTAGCCGCTTGCAGCTCATAGAACCCCAAGTGGCCATCCAACATCAAAGCTAAACGCTTCTGTTTGGCCGTTACAAGTGACACAATCCATGAAAGGCAATTTAAATTCATGGCCTGGCCAATGAAATATCGCCTTTAAAACTCAATAATGCCAAGTGCTTGGGTAATCCCTGTTTGAAATCCCATGGCTCATTCCCGCTCATCAGCATTGGGATCAACCATTTTCTCGGTACGGTCATCCCACATCAACCCAAGACCATTGTCCTTGAATGCATAGGACCTTGAAAAACTCACCAATGTCGATAAAGCTCACTGTGGCTTACCTTTGCGGTTCATCACTGCAAGTGGTGCTTGATCATCGTGATAAATCCATTGTGGTGATTAATGAAGGTCTAAGGTGTTTTTCACATATACATCAAGCCGGTGAATATGTCGTATTACTGTATGCAAAAATTCTGGTGGCGCCAAATTGATCCACCAAAGTTGTAGCCTATGAGCTCTAAAACCTATTGCCATTGCATCCAATAACACTGGAATACCAAGCACATTGTACACATGATGAATATTCTTAAGTGTGTGGGTTCATGATGTACCAATCATTGGTACATTCTCAATGATGTACCCCGGAGGCCGCTATTGAGAAGTCTGAATATATCTAAGTATTTTCACTATGTCATAGAATTTTGAAGAACATTTGTCCTTCAATCCATTTGCTTACCAACCACAGACATACCTTGGCATGGCCATTCCGCAATAACCAAGTCCACCGACCCCAATTGAACAATGTCTTGAAGTGAAATTAGTGAGATATCATTCGGCAATGCAGAAAATGCGGTTGTGATAGTGTTGGTATTTAATAAGGTTAGAAATGCTTGGCGTAAACGTCAGGCATGGTGCTTAGCCACTTGCCGTGTTATATCATCATTATTGACATAAATATAATGCCTCACTTTCATACCCACTTGCAATGCGGCTGCCAACCCTATGCCAATGCCACTAAACAACTCCAAAAAAGTTATACCTTCTTTTGGTGGTTTCCACCGGATTATTGAAGTGTCGAAGAGAAGACTGTCATTGTCTTCACCTTCAACCACTTCATTCTCTTGTGGTAACAATGATTGTTGCCACACCTCCTGGGTGACTTTGCCAGTTGCCTCTTGCAGTCCCGCGATACTATCCCATGCTGCTTCCACGTTGGATACAACATGTTGCCCCTAGTGTCCTTACCATCATGATGATCATGGTGCTCAATGACATCCAAAGAAGCAGCAACAAGAGGATCTTCAAAATCCTCCTCAAACCATAGTTGATCCTCGTCCACAAGTCCACTTCATTGGATGTCATTGAGATTAGTTAAATTGTCGGTAAGAACTCGGATAAATCGAATTGGCAGCTAAACTCTGTGCCCATCTCCCGCTTGCCATCCCGGTCTGTAGTATATTGTCTCTTCCTAGAAGTCCAAGGTAAATCTCTTAGGGTACAATACCATAGTCTCTACAAAACATCATATGATTTAGCCTTTGTGACTATGGCCTTCACCTTCATGAAACTAGTGACTTTGACATCATTCTAGTGCAACCGCAATGTCAACTCGCCTCTTGTAATGCCCTACGCTTGCTCCATCCCTCCCATTGAAGTACTAATTGTCCATGGACACGTTTCCAATGCATCCTTGGTCAAATCCAAGCCTTCAATTGCTGACGCTCCCAACATTAAGGATTATGCACCGAAATCCAATAGTGCCTGTTGAGGCGTAAAAACTCTTCCTTTGGACCCAACTAATTGAAAAATACCTTGAGAGTTGTCCAATACTACTACCCCTGGGTAATGGAGGACTACTATATTGCCGAACGCGTTGACATAGTCTTGACCCGAGTAGCGGTTGATAAAAGCCTTTCTACTTCAATCCACTCACTACTGGTCATTTCGTGTGGCTTAAGCATAACTTCTATAGAGCTCACTGATGCCGAGCTGCCGCTCTCACACATGGTGGCCGCCAACTGAAACATTGTAGCAACACTAAATTGTACTTGGAAAATCATGGATGATGTGAACAAAAGAGCTTAATAAACAATGGCTGTTGCATTAAAAAGAACACCCGTACCTTATCCATTACCATGCAGAGCTCAAGCAACTCGTTGACTACTCAAATTGCAATGTGGTGGCACCATGGAAGAAGTGGACACCGTATCTTCAAATATGAATGACTTCGGTAGCCTAGCTTGGCAGTTGGCTTCACCTCTCTGTGGATCCAACCCCAAACTTGCACCTTGTGGTGCATCGTACACCATAGTCTTGCTCCTAGTCAATGCATAAGCATCCAATGGCATGGTTTGAGTATCAGCCATGCCACACAACATATGGTCACTCCATTTTGTATAAAATGAAGTTGCCTCTGTAGCAGTAGTGGTACTCATGGCTACCATTTTAGCCTCCAACTTTGTAAAATGTACCTTCTATGACTTCTTGTCTCCTTCCGTAGACTTGGCATCCTTGGAATCATTGTTCTTTGCCACCTTTGTGTTCTTAGGCTTGAGTTCGGGATGAATCTTCCAACAATTGGCCTCCACATAGCCCTTGATCTTACAACCAAAGCAAAACATGCTAGTTTTGGCTGTATCTTTGTAAGATGTCTTCTTGCAATCTCACCGCCTTTGACCAATGCTCCCACAATTGAAACATGTGATGTCGGCGTCTCCGGTATGAATTGGAATACTCGCCTTTGCCATCTTAGTTTTCTCTTGTGGTTTCTCCTCCTTGCGCAAGAATCCTATGGCCACCTTTTTCTCCAAAAGATTAATCTCAATCCTCTCGGAGGTCTCAAAAACATACCTTAAGGTAGGTGGGACACCCAACCTCAAGGCTTCACCTCGGACAAGATTTTTTAGCTCTTTATCCAAGATGTTATACCAGTGCTAAACAACTTGCTATTCAGTCACTTTGTGGACGGCGGAAATCAATTGCCTCAGTCTCAAATGCACTTTTCGCAACAACTCATCACTTCCATGTGCAAACATGAAAAATGACTTCATTTTGTTAGCCCTCTCCCTATATTAATCTTGTTACAGTTGCAAAAAGAATTGAGCTGTGGGATTGAAGGGAGGTGGGTTTGGTGTTGGTACCGAACTTGTGGTCACGGTGGCTTTTTGGCCTCCTATGCTTACACCCCTTTCTTCCTTCTTTCCTCTGTTAGCAGTTACTATGGTAAAGGATCCCCTTCCTTAAACATCAGCATAGTTTGGGGCATAGTAATCCTACCAGGCCAAGATCTTTATGGAATGAGCAAGCTCAAATTCCCCATAGTTTGCCAATAGTGCCCCTTCAAGACACCCGAATAGTGCCCTCCACACCATATATGGATTGAAGTTGGCATTTTGTGACTTTTGGAGTTCACACCACACGGTGAACTCAATGCAGAAGTCATCCACTTCCATGGTGCCATTGGCACCAGAAAATTGCCAAACTCCTCGATCAATGCCTCTATACGATGTAGTCATCTCGTTCCACATGAATATGGATTCATTATGAGCAAGTCTCATCCCGTAGTCGACTGCGATGACAAGTAAATCTTCTCCTTCATCACGCTAACTGTCTTCCACTAAATTTGCTTGCTCTTCACCAGAATCTGGAAATAAATCACTTGGGATCCTCCTATCCAAGAAAGGCCTTTGACTTCAAGGACGTACCGGTACAACGCTACTAGTGTCTAATGACTCAAAAGCGGTGTCCTTAGCAAATGGTGTCCTGCTCCTGGTGTAATTCGGCCTCCCAAATGGATCCAGCTTTTACATGCAAATCAAATTTCACATGTAAAGTTGCCAAGCCTCATGCATATCCTCCACAGCCTCACAATAAATAGTTGGTGGCACCTCTTTAACAAGGAAACTAAATGTTAGAGAATCCCAAACACTGGATGCTCTCTCTAACCACCAACCTTTTTCCCACTACCACGTGGTGTGGAACAAATAGTCCCTAGCCTAAAACTCCGTGAAGATCAATGAGAATGTTGGCAATTGAATTACCATCTCAAAGATGTGTTTCACCACTTCTCGACGTTGACCCTCGTTCTTCAACACCACCGCTACTTGTGAAATAACCAAGTCGATTGCCTCCACGCGCCCCCTTGCTCGACTCAATGGGGCTCCAATCACAAGCGACTCCGCTCTTAAATCCTGGATGATGCGCACCCCTCGCTGTTGAGTTCAAAACTTAATGGCCTTGGGACCTAAAACCTTGGTGCTTGACTGCCTGAATGCCTAAACTCTAAGTTGGTCACGGGCCAATGGTGATAATACAAATGGAAGAGTTGCTTCTTGAGGTTGGTGTCTTGGAAGAGATTCATTGGTGACCCTACGTGGAGACTTTGGAATGATTCAAGGACACCTTGAAGGTCTTCCTCAGTCAAGTTAAGTCATACCTCCTCCACTTTGGTTTCTCCAATAGGGATCAATCTAAAAGGCTTGGGCATGCCCTTACCCTTGTCCATCATGACACCCCATGATACAATTTAGACTAGAAACCATGAGATATCCACTAGTGAACCAAATATGGCTAAATAACACAATAGAAATCAATCCTCAGTTTCATATATAGTCTTTGGTGTCTAGCGCAAGCCGCCAAATACACCCTAACCACACTAGGCTAATAGGTGCTAGCCATAAATCCACTCCTAATTATACCTAGGAGCACTAAGCAAAATCAATCATATGGTTGTAGTTAAGGTAGTTGAGCCCAACTCTAAGTACTTCCCTTTCTATTTCATGCAGAAACTGTGCATGCTTCAAGTGGTCTAGGACTTTCGCACGATCATCATTCCAACTCTCAAATGTAATGAAAGGAGTTAATTCCACACAAAAACGATAGGCCATCAAACCTAGTGCACCGACATCACTGGATTTTGCTCTTGCCAAATTTGTACACGATTCCATTCAAAACTGTGGCTCGTGATGTTGAAGTCTTTGTAGCACTAGCACTCACTTTTAGATGATGGTCAATAACCACTATAAGAAAACTACGTCTACCTGGACATCCAACCAAAAATGACGTATATCCGCGAAAACACGATACGTCACAGAAGATGTTGGGGTGTCAGGCCGAAAAAGTGAAGATTTTGCTTTGATGTCTTCGATAGCATTGCTAGGTTTTAGTCACAGCATACTGATGCTACGAAAAACAATGATGCAATGTAAGACATCTAGGTGGACACTAGATGTTTCCAAGAATGTCCACAATAGCATGTTCAGCCACGTCACCATTTTTAGTCAAACTTATCTCAGAAGTTGATTTAGAATTTTGTTGCGGTTAAAGGTAAAGTAACTGCCCAAGGTTAAAAAGAGGACAACAGGCAGGTGATGACTCCTAAAAGCTTATATGGCATCTGACGTGGCGTGATGAGGTAGAAATTGTGTGACGTGACATGATGACGTGGAAATTGGGTGACGTGGACATGGATGATGACGAGGCATGCTACGTCAGCATACTTGGCCTATCCATGTTCCGATCTTGGATGTCTCCGTGGACGTCACAAGTCCACATTGACGTCACTTCTGGCGTCAATATTTTGTACTTACTGCGAATGTAACTTCAAACCATATGCTATTCACTGTGCGTTTCATTACATCTAACTAGACGTGTGGGTGTTGTGGAAGCAATTGTAGGCATCTTCTTTGATGTCAAAATGACTATAGATGCATGACATGATTTTATGCCCAAGGTTGAATTTGCACATCCTTCCTATGTAGTACAAAATGACTTATGTTTTACTTGGTTTAAATTCATTTTTGGGCTATTGAAGTCTTACATTTTGAGCACGTTCAACAAACTTCATTAGGATAAAATTTCACCCTATTCATATGATGTCACTTGCAGCTGCAAGTAAGACAGACTCTGCCACAAAATGCATGTTCAAGATGCAACGGGTCTACTTGAAAGACATGAACATGCTGATGGCTTTGTATTTCTTAGACGTCCTATGTGACGTAAAAATGCTGGCATTGCAAACACATGTCAGTGATGTGAACACCCTATGTTTCCTCCTCGAATGCAATGTCATCGCTAACTACGGCAATATACTCTCCACCATTGTTTGCAGGTTGGCGCACCAGGTCCACGACTTATTGTAGTGGTTGTAGGCCATCGAAGTCCCTATCATTCACCAACTGCACCATATAAGAAAACTGTTTTTTTTTTATGTCAGGCCAAAAACGTTGTACGTCCAAAATAACATCATACATTTGAGAAAACATTGGGATGTCATGTCGACGGACGTTGGAAAAGCAGAGATTTTGGTTTGATGTTGTAGAAAGCATTGCTAAATTTCAGTCATAGCATATTGGTGCTATGAAAAACAATGATGCAATCTAAGACATTGTTGTGGACATCAGATGTTTTCAAAAATGTCCAGAAAAATTTTCAAAATGTTATAAGTTATATAGATTTAATTTATATAACAATTTTATATAAATTAGATGAATGGATTTGTTATAAAAAAAGGTTTACAAAATCATATCAATATTATATTATATAAAAATATTTATTTTTAACTTAAGATTTAAATTCTAAATTTTATTAGTTTAAAATCATAAATTTTGCATCAAATTTTAATAATTTTTATTGCTATTTCACCTTCTTAACTTATTATTTTCAAATCATTCATATCTAATGTGGGGTGATTTTCTAATGTTCTTGGACTTTGAGATATTTGACATCTTAACCCTTAAAGGACCAAGGCCTTCTTTTTGCTAGAAAATATTGAAAATTGCCATTTCTGTAGCAAAGAGTAAAAGAAATTTTAATTTTTTTCCACATCTAACTATAGGATCTTACACCTAACAAGTAGAAAAAATTGTAGAAAAAATTTCAGAATTTTTGACCGTATAGATTTAAAGTGGAAAAAACAAGTTTTTTAGCGCATTGAGGGACTAGATTTTTTGACTTTGTAAAATTTTTGCACTACAGAGTTTTGAGATTTAAATATTTACTAGCGGTTGGTGCATTCACCATTAGAATTTCATTAGAATTTTTATGTATTAGATAGAATGCAGAGTAAGAATTTCAATAAATCTTTAGATAAAAATTACTAAAGTCTTCAGATATTTTTTTTTTATAAATAAGCATATACTGAAATAAACAACAAAAATTTAATGAATAATGAACGAATGATGAATACGGTAAAAGATATACATACATTAGAATGTATTAGAAATTTGACTCAATTGTTACAAATAATGGCAACCCAAATTGAAGAAGTGAAAAGAAAAACTTATAAATCTCAAAAACTTTGTGAACAATTTGATTGTGTAGAATCCAAAATCACTTCAATTGAATAAATTTCTCAAAATCATTTGGTAATAGCAATAAAAAATTGAAATCATAAAAGCTGAAAGCTCACAAAAGCACAACATCATAGAAGTGCAAAGAAGTGTAAAGCCAAGAAAAGCAGTGGATTTGCTACCTCTATAATATCATCCTATGGATCTTCTTTAATATCACCTTAATTGCACCTTATTTTTATAATATCACCCTTTGTAAAAAGTGATATTATAGAAATGATTGCAAACTCCTATTCTATTTCTGTAATATCACATTGTGTGAAAATACGATTTCTATGTATATATGATTGAAAATATTTTTACAAAATAATTAAAATAATTATTTGAAAGACTTATTGAAATAATTATTGTGCATTTTATTCAAATATATCAAAATTTTACTAATATGTGATACAATGAATGCGTAGTATAGCAAGCACAAACCCTTAATATTATTGGTAGCATTTATGATATTATAGAGGGAGTTATGATTTTAGTAGTATGACTAGCAGTTGGTGCTTGCTATGTTACACATTCATCATTAGAATTTTATAAGAATTTTATATATTAGATAGAATGCAGAACAAAAATTTCAATAAATGTTCAAATAAAAATGACTAAAATCTTTGTATAATTTTTTTTATAAGTAAGCATATATTAAAATGTACAATAGAAATTTATTAAATGATGAATGAAACATATGCAATGGTAAATACTATAAAAGATACACATACATTAAAATGCATTAGAAATTCGACTCCATTGTTGCAAAAAATGGCAACCCAAATTGAAGAATTGAAAAGAAAAACTTATAAATCTCAAAGACTTTGTGAACAACTTAATTGTTGTGGAATCCAAAATCGCTTCAATTGAATAAATTTCTCAAAATCATTTGGTAGTAGCAATAGAAAATTGAAATCATGAAAGCTCACAAAAGCACAAAATCATAGAAGTGCAAAGAAGTATAAAGCCAAGAAAAGCAGTGGATTTGCTACCTCTATAATATCATCCTATGGATCCTCTTTAATATCACCTTAATTGCACCTTATTTTTATAATATCACCCTTTGTAAAAAGTGATATTACAGAAGTGATTGCAAACTGTTACTCTATTTCTGTAATATCACATTGTGTGAAAATATGATTTCTATGTATGCATGATTGAAAATATTTTTACAAAATATTTAAAATAATTATTTTAAAAACTTATTGAAATCATTATCATGCATTTTATTCAAATATATTAAAATTTTACTAATATGTGATACAATGAATGCGTAGCATAGCAAGCACAAGCTTTTAGTATTAATGGTAGCATTTGTGATATTATAGAGGGACTTATGATTTTAGTAGTATGATAGTAGAGAATTGAGTTGAGAGTTCAAGACAATAAATAAAAAATAAAAAAACTTAAATTTCATCCTTAAAAAAATTGTTAAGTAGAAGCAGGTATGAGATAGAAGGAAAATCTAAAATATTAATAAATTTTAGATGGAATTAAAATGCACTAATTCCAATGGTGAGATTATTCTAGCAAGTAAACTAAACCATGTGAAATTTTTATTTTGAAAAAATTGTAAAAATTGCATTCAGAAATGCATCCAACAAATTATTTTTTTCAAGAAGATGCTCTAATTGCCTAAAAAACCAAAATGTCCATAACTTTCTCATAACAAATCCAAATGAAATGAATCAGAGCTTTCTAGATAGACAAAAATATAATCTACAATTGAAATTCCATGTTGGATGTATTGTTGTGTCATACTATATTGAAGTTGATGTTGCAAACAACCTAGATTTAATAAATGTGACTTTATTAATTTAATGTTCAAGGAGACATCCCCATATATGTTAGAAATGACATGCAAATGTTCATCACGACATCATAAACAACAAATAAGATTTGTAGAAAATTTAGAAATTGTTGAAACAAATGTTTAAAACAACATTGATGTGAATGTCTAATTTCATACTACAGTTGTTCTTTTGAACATTTTGTATGGCATGTTGTATATATTTTGTATGATGTATTTTGTATGGCATATTTTATATATTGTATTGCATATGATATACCATATATTGCATATTTTATATTGTATACAACATATTACTACATTGACAACATTAGAACGTCCAATACAATGCATACATGCGTTTCAGGAGATGTCCCAAAAAATAAGTGTGTTCACAATTGCATATCCTTCTACGAAGATCAAACAAGTGGACGTCGCCGTTGACATCCTACAATGCAAGAAGCCATCTGCTACCCCAACATGTACTTGAGCTGGCTTGTGCAAGCAGACATCTCCTATGACATGGTATGCTTTAAGAAGTACGCATGTGCAAACTCCACACGCTCAGATGGACATTTCAATCAGTATACAATTGTTTCACTTGACATCATTTAAGACACCTGGATGTCCACAGCGATGTCTCAAAAGACATCCTAAAATGCTAGGCAGACCAAGCAAGTGGCCCCCCAAAACGCCACGTCAGCATCCATGGATGCCACGTCAGCCAATTCCGTGAGCATCGACGTGGCATACCACGTCAATTACACGTCAGATGTCACATCATAGACGGGCAATGGATGAAAAAAATGACACTCTGGCTTTCCCGCGCCTAGGTGGCAGCCACATGTCAACTCCTGAAGTTACCCGTTGACCGATATTTTTTTAGACATCACGATGTTGGGCTTGCAAATCTAATGCAATATACCATGTTTTTGGCATGTCCACAGCAGCACGAAGTGATTGGACATCAGTCCAGACATAGAACGCGTCACGCGCGATGTCCGGGTGTCCAAATTGCGATGTCGCGGCAGACACAGTTTTCTTATAGTGAACTCTGCAATGCAATCGACTTCATGCTGCCATTGTTTGGCATCTGATAACTGAGGGAAAACCACTAGAGGCCTATACCATGCTTGATTGGAATGGTGCACCGCTTGGGCCCTTGTAGTCACCATAAGTAGTGACCCCTAATTTTGAACCTTGGGCCCAAGGTTCAAATGCAAACCACTCCCTCCAATAAAACAAGTCCCAAACTCACTTTCCTATCAACAATCCTATCCCTAACAATCCCCTAATACTTGGGAGTGTAATTTTGAAGTTGTTTTAGGGTTTTGAGTTTTTTAACAAGGGTGTGAGACCCAACTCCACTAAAAAACACTCAAAGTCCTCCCTAAAACACCCCTACAACCTTTGGGAGTTCAAATCTAAGGTTATTTTAGCATTTTGGGTTGCTTAAGTGAGTTTGATAATCCTATTTGAAGTGCTAAAATTTTAGGGTTTAAGTGGATAAATATCCAAATTACACCATTACTTCTTTTACAAAATCAAGTCTTAAAACAACCAAACATGATCAGGTGATCGATGACAATGACGGGGAAATGCTCCACAATGTTCCAGTCCTTACAATAGTGAAGGACACACAAGTGGGATGCTAGGCACCAATATATGCCACCTTCCGCAAACCCCTATGAGTCTTCATGGGCAAACAAGTCACGCCCTAGCGAATCACCACACTCTCGTACCCATGCCCGCGCGTAATCCCGATGATATCGATCATCTGATCACCTTCTTCTTCGGTCCCATCACACCTCCCTTCACACAATGCCATTGTGCATGATTGGTACACTTGTTGACATATACTTGATCTAAGGTGTTTGGTGTGTTAGAAGTTTTATACAGACTTAGTCCTTCTAGCCCTTCATACAAAAAATGTGAGAAATGTGGTACATCCATATATAGTAGCTTGTCTATTGATTAGCATAGTTTTAGTTTGGATCACAATTGACAATGATCCCCCTCTGTCATTGGTCATAATTATATTCATTTATTCCAACATGCACATTGGAAAACAAAGTGCTTATCTATTTCTTAATAGTATCAAAATAACAAGGGGACAATCTTCATATTTCTTTGCAGTTTTTTATGGCAATACCGTCTCAATCTAGTAGCATCATTGTGTGTATGATTCATTTGAAGCTAAAAATATTATTATTTTTATTATTATTATTATTATTATTATTATTATTATTATTATTATTATTATTATTGTATATATGACAAGAGATCACTTGCAAACAAAATCTTGAATGAATTGCCTTGTGGGATTTATTATGATTTGAGGAGTGCATATAAGCATGTTCCATTGTCCAAAATAGGAATTTAGAATAAGAAAGAATCAATAAAATTGCAATGAAGGAAAAACAATAATATGAATTAAAAGATTGAAAGAGTAGACCTTTGTTCTTTCTCTTTTATAGCATCCTCATTCTTCTATGAAGGGATCATGTCCAAATCTAATATCCTAGTTAATGCACACAAATTAATAGTGGAAACTACTAGAGATGGAAAACTTCATGTAGGCTTTTTTTATGAAAGAAAAACATTGAAAGTATGTGAATCCATCTAGAACCAATTGCTTTGTAGTCAATGAAATTGAAGTACACAACAAGAATACATAGAAGGTTGTATATTCCATCACAATGCTATAGTGAGTCTATCTTCAATGAGATTTTTTAAATAATCAATCTAGTTTTAAGAATCATATTGAACACCCTATCATGAAAGATGCGTGGGCTTGAATTCCGCATCGGGCGGCATTTGTGGAATTGTGGAGGTGTCAAAGGAGGTTTGGAGTGCCCAAGACACCAACTGGGGCCTGACATCTCATTTGGGGACTTCAATCCCCTTAACCTCCACATGGAGGTTTTAGAGAGTCATCTTTCTCAAGTTGAGTCTTCCACATGATGGAGTGAGAGGTTTTGCCTCGTGGACTTCATCTACACATGCTATCATTCTTTAAGAATGGTATTGGCTTAACTTTGTAATCCTTTGTGAGGTTTTTCCAGTTTCTTTAAAAGCTTTTCTTCACGTTTATTACTTGAGAAAGAATGAAAGATGTTACTATGTTTATAGGTGTATGCGTAGTGAAGATTGACACCTAAAGTAGTGGAAAATGGAGTTTTTGAGTGTTTTTTTGTGTGCTGAAATTGCAAGCAAAGTTGGAGCTTGGGCACCATAACCATGGGTTTAGGGGGTTTGGGCCTTGGAAATGGGTCCTAAACCCATATTTAGAAGTTAAGTGCATTATTGGCTTTGCTTGGGGGATTAGGATAAGAAAAGGGTGGGTTAGGAATGAGCCACCTAAGGGAGTTCCAAAATTGTAGGGGAAAAGTCTATCTCTCTCCTAAAAACTCTCTAAGTTAGAGTTGGAGTTGGAGGAGTTAGAGTTGGAGTTGGAATATCAAGGGAGAGTTCTTGTTTTGTTGAGGACAAGCATCGTTTTCATAACTAAGATCACATATTATATATAAAAGGTAATAAAATAGGGAATTGGGGGAATTGTTAGCACCTTGCTATTATTAGTTCTAGAGTATTGTAGTTTTCTTATTACAATACTCTTTCTTTTGGATTGAACTATAGTCTTGGCTTGTGTTTTGAAGATTGACCATAATCATTTCATTGTTCTCAATCATGAACTATAATCCTCATTTATTCATCTTAGTAGGGACCATATTCTTTATTGTTCATTGTTATCTTTGTCTAATAAAATTCAAATACCATTAGAATTTTAAATATAAACAATTAATTGATGAATTATATTACAATGACATTATTGCATATACTAAGCTATAAAAAAAGGGTAGTAACACATTTCAATAAACAATTCACATTCAATCTTCTCACTTTGCTTCCAAGTAATTGATTACATTTTCTCCTATTCACACATTAGGTTCAATGATCATTTTCTTTTGATCCCAGGGGGTGCACTTAGTTCTACTACAACAAATCACGTGCGAACAAGTGATTTCTAATCAAATATAATTTTAACTTCAAATTTTGAGCATTATTTACTAATGACTATAGGATTCTACTCCCAAAATTTCAAACTCAAATAAAATATGGAATGATTTCTAGAGGAGGTTAAAAATGCACTAAAATGACATGTTTTTTTAACTCAAATAGTTTTAGAGAACACATTTAGATGACCATTGCATCAATATTCAACTCAAAATGAACTTTCAATAAAGATTTATTTTTAGGAATTTTTTGTTCATTTTTTAGACAATTTTTTCTTATATAATATAGGGGTGTGAAAGTTATTTTTTAGTTCTACAATGTATTTTTTTACTTCAAAAATTTGTAACTAATTATTATTAACAAATAAAAATATCAATAATTCAATACATAAACTTTTAAAGTAAAAAAATCTTTTCATATTTTTTTCATTTCATTTTATTTAAATTCAAAAAGTAAATAGGGGGTCTAAAGTTTTGTTCGCAGACTAACATCAAAAAAGGGAGAGTGCCCCCCCCCCCCCCGAGCTTTTGACACTTGCTCAAGCCAATTATCTTAATCACTCTCTTAGAATTGTTATTCAAGACCATAGTCAACAATAATCATAGAATTTTCCACTAATTGTTGTAGCATTCATCATACTAGTTCTATGCATTTATATACTCCCTAAATACTAGAATCTTTCCTAGGTATCAATTACACCCTCTATCATGGATACTAGACTATTTAAATTCTCAAAATCCATTGTTTATGGTTTAATCAATAATAATCCCAATCATTGGATTTATTTGCTTATATTTGTGAGAAATCATTGCATTACAATACCAAATGGCTTTCACAACCTTATAAGACCATAGTCATTTGTATGTACACTTGCACAAGAGCATTGTCACAAAATTAATATTTCTTCCATTCATTAAATAAGTGGATATATGAATATTTATACTAACAATCCATTCTATCACAGACAAGGTAAACACTATTAGTGTAATTAATTTCTCTACAAATAGTCATAATGGTAGAATTGTACGTACATATTGTAACACACAAGAAAGCAATGCCTAATTCCTTAGATTTAATTTGTCACTCCCAATCATTGCAAGGATTTATAAAATATTAGAGCAAATCAATAAGAAAATTTGTATTACATAGCCCTTTTCATTATGTATTTGAATCCCTACAAACATTTGTCTAGTTGCCTTCTGCACTATGATTCTAGGCCTCCTATGCGTCTATATAGCACCATGTTCTTACAAACTTTGATCATAGGATATGAGGATATTGTCTTCTAAAAATTTGTTTATAGCCTTTGCCCTTGTGGAACCTATGTCATGAATCAACATGTTGTGCGCCCTCAATAAAAACAATGCTCACTGCCTCTATTATTTATGTTTGTCTAATATCTTTGTATTGCAACTTCAATAACATCTAAACTTTGGGATTAACACCAATTATATATCTATTAATGTTAGGTCATATGATAATTCCTAAACTATCTTGCCAAAAATATGGCAAAGATTGTTTCCCTAAAATAAACAAGATATATACCATTATAAAAATTTAGGCTCTAGAGGGCTGAGACACATCACTAGTTGTGCAAATATTGGAAATTTAAAAAAATTTAAAAAGATCTAATGTGGCACTTGACATATTCATGCGGGCCATGATTAACATGAGAGACAAACTTATATCCTTAAAAGATTGATGATAAATGATATCAACATATTTTGCCAAAATTACATCCCTTTAAAATAGGTTTGTATCCACATAATTATCACCAATCAATAGGTTCACTCATTAAATCTTGATTGATATGGGAAAGATGGTCTGTATTAATATGATTTTTCCTTAACTTAATTTTTATAGTGAAATTAAACCCTTGGGATAATAAAACCTATCAAGCTATTCTTCCATTTAATTGGGTTTTATTTATCATGTATTTCAAGGCATTATGATGAATATGAGAGACAAACTTATATCCTAGTAAATAATGCCTAAATTTTTGTACATGAAAGATTATTTCTAAAGCTTCCCTTTCTATTGTAATATAATTTTTCTTGGAAGCTATTGATTGATGATTTAAAAAATAAATTGGCTTATCATGGCCTTCTTCATCTTTTGGATTCAACACACTTCCCATAGAAACATTAGATGTGTCAAGATAAACTTCAAAATCTTTATTCCAATGAAGAGAAATTAAGACTCAAATTGAAGTTAATTTATACTGTAGAATTTCAAAAACTTTAGTGCAGATTTTGTCCATATAAGGCTTATCTAAAGTTTTTACTCAATTTTGTTAAAAGAATGGTTATGTTGACATATTTGTAAATGTATCATTTATAATAGCCATCTTGTTCTACCAAATGCTCTAACCCTTGTAACAATGTTAGATTGTAAGAAATCTATAATCCTTGCTACCTATAATAAAAATTTATTTAAAATTGAATCCATCTTCTATTTAAAGTGCAATGGATTTAGAAGACTTTATTGATGTTCATTCACATAGTTTTGGATAGTCAATAAATACTTATTAGGCAATTTGCCTTTCCATGTGAATAGTTGTGACTTGTATCTAGTGAGATCTAGTTTTATTTATTAATAAGAAAAAAATGATGATGATCATTGTTCTAGCTAAGAGGTGTTGAATGATAAGTTGTTATCAAAGATTTATAACAACTTGTATCAATGATTGATTTATACATGTTTGTGATATATAATTTCATACTATTATATGTGTTATTAATTATCATAACAATTGCAATATAAAAGGCTGTTGGAATTAATGTGTATCCACAAAATCTTTAGTGATTAAATCATTACCACTATACTATAAAATAGTCTATCAATTTTTTTTGCTTGGATTGGTAGATTATTGAAAGTACATTTGGTACTACTGCCAAGGACTTTGTTTGATAAATATATTAAAAATGTCACATTAATACCTTCACAAATAAATTGATTCAAGATAATAAACTAATGAAAATCAAATTATCAATAGCCACGAAGGAATATGAAAACATGACATTTGGGGTTGCTTCTTTAAACATGAACTTCAAAATAGTGAAGAAATTTGACTTTTGTAGAATATTAAATATTCAAAATGAATTGAGCAAATAACAATTGAAATTTTTCTCTCATTCAACTGTGCAAAATCCAAAACATACATGTGGTGGTGTTGAAAAAAAATAATGAAATTCTTAAGCTTTAACTTCATGCAAATTGAATTGAAATTCACATGACTTATTGAAATTTACAACTTATTGAAATTTACAACTTATTCAAATTTACAACTTATTCAAATTTTATTGAATTTCACATAAGACTTTGGAATTTGCAGCTGTAACTTAGAATCAAGTTTGAAATCTTATATGGTAGTTCAAAAAAAAGGATTTCTGAAAATAAATCACACTTAAAAAATAAATAAAAACCAAAGAAGATAAGGTAGGATGAAGTTTGGTCATTCATCAAACTAAGTTTGGATGAAAAAAAAAACTTAGAGTGAAATTAGGAGTAATCCCAACTTTCATCAAGAATTAGGTTTTAGACACACAAATCCATCAAGAAATACCAAAAAAATTCCAAAACATCATATTGGGAATGTTTGATTAGGAAGATAGATATCTTTTTGAAAACTTCACAATATGATCCAGAAATTGAAATTTGAAAACCAAGAACAAGATAATAGTTGACTTCAAACTAAATTGAGTATAAAGGACTAATAGAATAATAAATCAACCTTGTGCAAAACTCTAATACCTAGAAGTTAATAATAAAATCTTGTAGAAACTTTTCCAAACTCTAAAAAGCTTTGTAAACAAGTACAAATTGAAAAAGACATATGTGGATGAAGTTAGACTATGAATTAGTCAACTTTTGGATGAAGAAGCATCCAAAAAACTTGAAGGTAGAATAGACTTGGGAATCAAATAGAAAAATAAATCAGATCTCAAAATCTATTTTAACATTTCAAAACAAGTTGTTATTCGCTAAGAAATGAAAGGATGAAGTTTAAATAAATATAATTCTTCAAAAACTTTGGGCCCTTCAAACTTTCTCACACAAATTTGAATTTATGATTATAATGCCATTTCAAAATGGGTAAAACATTGTGTATTACATTACACAATCAAAATCATTATAAGAGTTAATCGAAGCTTGAGGACAAGAATTTTTACCTTTCAAGTTAGCTAAATTCACCAAAACCTAACTATTAGAGTTTCAATTCACTGTAAGCGATACTTGAAATACTTAAGAAATAGGAATACTCAAAAACTTATCCATTGCTTGGAAGGCCAATTGGGTGATGTTTAAACACCAAACCTTAGGAAATTGCACATCAAACAAATCAGTTGTGCCCTCATTATCTCAAAGGTGGAGATAAAACACTCACACTCCCCTGCTCCCCACTCCATGAGCATTCTCCACATCCTTACCTATTCTTCTGACATCAGGATGGAGAGGCTTAACAATATAAAGTTTTGCATCAATTTGCCTTGTACTTATGAACTGCCAACCTGAGTCCAAAGCGGACCTATGCGAGCCTTTCAAGAAAGAATTCTTGCCAATTTGGAAAGAATTTCAATTCAGCTCGTGGCGGATCTTGAGGATGGCTGATATGTAAGAGCATTTCAACTGAATGGTAACTTTTTGAATGAATGCAACCTCGTTTGCATGATCAGCAATTCTATTTCAAATCTCGACTTTGCTCCCTTCAAGATTACACCCGCTTCCAGCATTTTCTGTACTAGAGACTCTATCACAATTATAATTAGAGGATCATCTTAGTGCACAAAGTCGAAGAAATGAGACTTTAGTTCTTTACTGCCATTGATTCTTTATATGCTACTGTATATGTATGGTGCTCCGAATGCAATCGAGATCATTTCATTCTAAGCTTAGTTCATATGCTGCAAGCAAGCAAAGGTGAACCTTAATGCAATGTTAAGCGCCATTTCAGTGCAGTTTGGTTACAAGTCTCAACCATGAATTAATGTGCGAATTAATGAATTAACAAGCAACTGATACTAGCTATGCTTGACCAAGAAAGAATCTCAATAGTTCTGATCCACGAGCATGAAGAAAAATAATTATGAAATTGAACACAAGAGAGAACTAAGTTCCTGGGAACATTCAAACGTTGTGTAAGGACGATTTCCTTACATTAAATTAGTACAAGCGACAAACATATAAACTATTAGCAATAGAACAGAAAAAGATACCAGATGATTAGAACTTTGTCACCAATTTTTTTTTAAAATGCCCTAGACTGCAACATGACCATGTGCGAGCCTGCAAAAAACAATAAGTTTTCGCTTGTGAAATAGTTTCATGAGAATGTTCAAATTGTCTCCCCCCAAAATCATGGAAAAGCTTGAAAGTAGTGCTGTCTACTTGACCTCCCAAGGGCAACATGCACAAAGCATTGCCAATGCTGTCTTTGAAGTTTAGAAACACTTGAAAATGCAATGAAAATTAAATAGCATCTTCTGCGTTAGCCAATAGAAACTTGAATCCAGTCATCGACAAACACATGAATGTCTCCAAACTTGATAAATGGAGACTCTTGAATGATTGCCTCTGGGATTGCCTCTGAGAAATTCATCCATATTTTGAATTTTGTTGATGGAAAATGGCCTCAGCAAAGACAAAATCTTGCACATAAGTTAATCACTTGAACTGCACTACCTGCTGGGGAAGGGTGCCAGTTCAGAAACCCTATTGCCTTGAGCTAGAGCCATGCATAGTTATTCAAAGAGGATGCACTACAAAACCACATCCAAATCAACACCCAAAGTAATTCCCAAATGGTTCAAGCTCCAAACTGAACTCGATAACTATCCCAGGTATCTCTAATGATAGTCAAAACACGGGGTCAGAACAAAACTATTTAACCCAGATCATTCCTCGTATCCTTGCACTACACGCACAAATCCTAGTAATCTACAAGTAAAAGAATATCAAAACCTCTCTCCATGCAACCTTAAGCCAAACTCTGTGCACTACTACAGTACAACAAAAAGTAGAGCTTCAATGTTGCAAGATAGATTTGTTTTCAACTTGAAAGGAGTAGCCTACCCCATTAAGCCAGTAATTCCATTTAGAATGTGAAGATCGTAAGCACTACCACCTCACAAAAATCAACACATCACTATCAAAAGACTTGATCAATGTACACAAAATTAAAAGTCACTCCTGTTTCCCCAGTCTCATGAACGTCCCAGTCTCATGGGCGTTGGCCATCATCTACACAAGAATACATGTTTGAGCAGATGATCAAAAAGCTAGAATGCTTCAAATGTATACCCGAAGGTGGCAGCTAATTAGCCAATTTAGACTTTCCGAATTATGCACAATCAATGTGAGTCTCCAATGGCTGAGCGCCCAAAGAAAAAAGATATTGCACAAGACTGTCATTCTAACACTACTACAGAATGTACAGTTTGCAACAGTTTCTGCAATGGTTTTGCAATGCCCGCAATTTTGGTTTGAATAAGTTTGCAATGGTTTTATTAGAGTATTTCACAGTATTTGCAATGGTTTTATCAGAGTATTTCACAATATTTGCAATGCTTTTGTAAATTCCATGGACTTGCAACAGTTTTGGAATACAATAGCATGGATTCTTTATCCAAGACTTTTATAGTTCATTGATTACAAGTTTGCAATGCTTTTGCAATGCATTATTTCTTTTCTAAGATTCAAACTAAGTTCCATTACACATCAATCCATTGCAGAACCATTGCAAATGTGTTGAAATGGTGTTGCAATCAGTGCTTTCTGTAGCAGTGTAATCCGTTAATTTATGGTCATCAACCTTGTGTACATAAGTTACCAGCCATGTAGTTTGCACATACTTACATCATACAACAATATGCTTCACATAAAGAGATGGGAGACTAAGTTAGGCAACTAGTCAATGTTCCAAGCTTAATCCTCTGGCCATGACCAAGATACAACCCTTGGTGATCATCAGGAAGTTAAGTACTGCCACTTCAATAACTGTGGGTTATTCCCGGAAATTTTAATAAATACTTCAAGAACATCCGGGAGTGGGTTTGTATAATAAATACTTTAATTTCCATTGAACATGTTTTTATTTGTTCTGAAACATAGTGGAATATCCAAATGTTGGTACTGCATAAAGTTTTAAATGGGCACTATTTTCATCACTATGAAAGACAACAAGCTTAGTCCTAGTGCCAATTCCGTCAAGGAATTGAATACATGCCGCCAACCAGGCATTGCCAAAGTCAATCATTATTTTTGTATAATTTCTGAAAAAAGTTTATTAAATTATCAATCAATTTCTGCAATTCATCACACTTTAGGTTTTAGAGGGTTTTAGTGTTGTAATGAGTCTAATGTGATGATTTTCACTTCAAAATTTGGACACTGGTTACGTTCTTCTATTAATTAAGCTAGCATGAAATAAAATGAAATAAGTTTGTTGTCGTATCTCTATAGATGTGAAGAAGGCTTTGTTGTGCACTCATTTTTAGACATTCATAAGAATTCTTCTATAATTTTTTGTTGAAATCTCATCTCCATCAAGTTGTTAATTCCTACAATTTGGAGATGGCCTTTATTTTTATTAAGTTCCATTCAAAACTGCCATTTCTATTGCCAAAAGAAAAAACAAATTTAGAAATTGTTTTCTCACATACTAATATCTAACCATAGGGTCTTGCATCTAAACTAGTATGAGAATTTGTAAAAGAAATTTCAAAAACTTTGACTACATGGATTGCAAGATATTTGTTTTCAAGTGAAAAAAACTATTTTTTTGGCATGCATGAAAAGGCTTGAGAAGATTCAAAGGCTTAAATTTTAAGATTTGGGAATTTGTTATTTGTAGTGTTTTTTTCTAAATAACCATACTTTATTTGATTTTTAAATATTTTCTTTGAAAAGCTCTAGTATTCCAAGTAGAGTAAACCGGCCATTTACTGCACACATCCAAGCATTAGATAGCAATCATTGCCAAATACCACAGAGTAACTGCACAATTCAACTACCAATTCAATTTTAATGGAAACAACATTTTGTATCAGCGCCCAATAGTGAAGGGTTGTAGGGAATTTTTAACTAGATTTCGCCTTTTAATTGTAATAAAATTTGTAGGAAAAAATCTTTTTACATTTTGTTTTTTAAGGTGAATCTTAAGATGACATTTAATAATCACACCAAATTTCAAAATATGCAAGTCTCTATATTTATGTGAAGAAGGATTTGAATTTTGTTTGTGGAGTGATTGACAAGTTTACTATACTACCTCATAAATGCAACATGATCAACAGGTGTTTCTGGCTTTCCGGTGAAGGAATAGGTGGATTGTGTCATGTGTAATGTACAATGTATTGCACAACAGAATTCAAACTGTGTCTGGTGAAGGGCAAATGTGTCTTTTTCATAACAACTACAAACTGATGTAAAAACTCAAATTGAGAAAAGTCACAACTATTTCCAAAAAAAACTTAATTTTTAAGTTGTAATTGGGAGCAAGTCACATTGATATTCACCATTTTCAAAATAGTGAGATTTCAATAGTACCCACGGACTGAAAAAACTACATAACATTGTATACCAGACTGGGGGACTTCCCTTTTGCTTCCGCAGGGAGTGGGAGCCCCCAGCAAGGAAGCTTCTTGAAAGAGCTACGTGGTGAGAGTTGATGTGGTACTACATACCAAAACTGTTCCGTAAGCCAATCTACATTCTGCATTTTAATTAAATTCACCCCCCCAGGCATCTTGGGGGGAATTATACCTCATGTGTCAGGGAGGTAGGGAGCCCAGTTAGCAATGTTATGTAGTGCTGATGCTAAGTCATATGTGACCGTCATTGGCATGTGTACAGTGTTTCACAACGTCGTTTTTCCAAAGCAGACGGAGAAATTTTAACTGGTGTGACTTTCTCCAAATTAAAGCAGGGCCGCTTAAAACCATTTCATTCGAAAAATAAGAATTCCCTCCGGTGGCTGCCATGGCATCAGCATCAGTTTGAGACGAGTCTCCACTAGAACACTTCAAATCTCCAGAGAATTCCACGTAGAATTCCTACGTAAGTAGTTGGTCTCCAACAGAAAACAACATGAATTGACTCTATCTGTACGCACATATTCACTCACCCATGCCTGAAAATCACTAGTCATGATCTCAGTCGCAAAACACAGACATCTTAGTGTCAGAAACAGCAATCAAGGATCAGTTCAAAGTTACACAATATGGTAGTTATCAATGTTCTGTTCCAAATCAGAGCATGATGACATTGGAGAAAGTCACATCTTGATCTTACCATTGGCACAGACAGCGTCGCATAAATTTCGAGAGTACATCGAAGTGCTTCCGCTGTCGCATGTCTGCAACATGAGACGCATTTAACCGACTGCCAAATTTTGCAACGCAGGATACAAATGCCCACTACTTTATTCGCGGAACGGTTGCACGCGCGGACATCCACACGGCATGGGCTGCAAAAACGATGCAACGCCTGCGTGTTCAGGAAGCGTCAGTCAAATTAATCCGCGACAGACTCTATCACATGTGGAGCTCAGTTGCAACAGATGCTAAAAGGACTGAGTTTTCTTCAAATCAAACTGTGCGAGCCGAATTGCACACCGAGCACTCATGACATCTCCACTGAAATAGCTTGCTCGATAGGAATTTAGGGTTCAATAGCAGCACCTTGCAGCAAACTACAGCATCAACGAAAGAATACCGACTCGACGTAGCTATTGACGCTCCTACCGGGAATGGACAATCCAGCCCAAATGATGCAAGACACAATTGCGACGAGCAGACTCCACTGAATTTCAGGCTACTGGAAAATCAGGAGCCGTTGCATGGTCATGCGTAATGCTGCTCATCTGCAGACCGGTCAGATGTAATTTCACCTCACTTAATTGTACCGATCGAAACTTTTCGAAAGTAACTCAATGCAATGCACCTTTGTAACGTCAAGTAGAAGGGCTTTAGAACACCGTCGTCCAATGCCTGTTCGATCAGCAGCAAAAACTCGAACGCAAATCGCTCGTTAACTGGAGAACGTACTCAACTTCGATTAGTTCTGCGAGACGGACATTCTGAATTCCCAATTCCCAATTCAAATCGTCGGGAGTGGCGACCTCAGGGTCGGGAAGTGTCACCGTAAACCCTAAACGCCAAGGCAAATTTTTCTTGGCGAATTTTCGTTAGAATCTTAACTCAATTATGCATTGACTACTTAACTTTATAAAAAATGGGTAAAATTTAGATTGCCAAGTACGGTATCTCTAAAAGAAAATTGATTTTTCAATTTGTAGATGGAAGTTATTTTTATTCCGTGGTTTTATGGATGATCAAGAGCTGCTCATTCAGATCGACTTGCACACTTTGAGCTTGGGATGAAAGTCAAAAGTGCACGAGGGCCTGTTGTTGCAAGTTGTTGTAGAAAAAAACGTCAAAACAACTGAACTTGTGATCGAGTAACAGAAAGGTTGAGGATGATGATGAGTGCCTCACAAAAAAATCAAGGGAACACTGCTGCTGGATTCACAAATTGACACTTGTTCAATACTTAATTAGCCTCTACAGTCGGATTTTCCGTGTCTTGACCATTCATGTTTTTTTTTCGGTGTGGATATTTGGACAGTGTTGGTAACTGGTGGTCTTTCATCTCTATAATGGCATTCTAGATTTTCGCTAATTATCGCTTGCCAACTATCATTGACAGTAACACACTAACGCACATGCCACAAATAGAAACTACGCCATTGTGAAAGAGTTAAGACCTCAGGTAGAGAAAATGAAGCGGTTTGATTGTAATTCACGAGTCAGAATCCTCATCCTAGCGTCTTTCAAAGGGTAAAAGGATGGACCACTAGAGCAACAAATAATTCCAAATGATGCACAAATGTCATGCGGCCACATGAAAGAAGGTTTTCTTGGAGAAAAAGTCCAGACTCAGCTCTAAGAACCATCTCGCCAGAATAGGGCTACTGCAAATTTAATGAACTCGGTTGAAAAAACAAAAGCGCCGCTACTGCAGCGGCATCAGCAATTGAAAACGTTTCGATGCACACGAAACACCAAATCGACCAAACATAATTATGTTTAATAACAAGGGCATGAACTTAATAGTCAACCTCTCAAACTGAAGTAAATCATGCAGACTCTGAATGCTCAAGATGTCCAGAACAGAATGTTCCCCAAACTTGCGAAACGAGTCAGACAACCCTCTTGAAAAGCTCCTCAGAATCAAGCACTCCCACCTTCTTCAACTTGATGAGTTTCTCCTCCGGATCTGGGTCCAAACAGGCAAAATGCACATCATTTCTGTCGCACTTAAGTATCTTGGCAGTACTATCCCTTTGTTGGTTGAAATACTCGACATTGTAAGCGGCTTCTCTGCGAGGGGTGAACTTCTCATCCACCTTATTGAACACAACGGAGACCTTTGAACCGCCAAGGTCATGCTTCATCTTCTGGAACATCTCCACTTGATCCATCTTAATGTCGTCCTGATAGCACAAATGCCCAGGCATGGTATGTGAATATAAATCCGTAGAACAAGTGCATGGCAAGATGTGCTCGCCAATATCGGAAAAATATTTTAAATTGAAGTAGCAATTCAGAATTGTCCACCCTCACGGCTGCTATTGCTAAGAAATAACGTGATCTTTAAGAATACTAAGAACCTGGTGATCTTTGAAGAAGTACAACTGTGTTAAAATAACCTGTGAAATGCAGATTTTGCGGGTGTACCTTAAAATCAAGGAGCAGAACACAGGAACTGGGAAGCAAAGTAAATTGCTTCCACGCATTCGCATAGGAACTTGTGCCATTGCTGCCTGGAAAATCCACGAAGTAGAGATTTTCTTTGGTTCTCATTTTGTAGGGCGTGACCATATTGGTGTGGTAGCGAAAGCCTACCTTGGGCAGCTCTGAAGCAGGCAGCTCTGAATCAAGTTTCCCGCTTAAGTGAAGGATGGCTTTCTGTAAGCAAATAGAAGCAAGTTATGTGGAAGCTCGATCATAGAACAGAAATCTTGTACGGAGTATCAAATTTTGACATACCACAATAGGGGAATTAGGATCTGAAGACAAGAGGTCTGAAAGTGGTTTCCTATCCCACCCGAATGAAGGTCGACTTCCCAGCATCCTCCGCCCCAACGACACCCACAAATCGAATACCTTTCACCTTCGTGTTGTATATGTGCAATGTTTTTGTCACGATTTGCATCCTCCGTAACAAATTTCGCTTCGACTCTAAGGTAGCTCCTTCAAAAAGCTTAGAACAAAACTCACGGTCTTCTTCTTTAGCCCTAGATTTGTGGATATTTTCCATCATATCCGTCAGACGGCTCCCACTGCGTTCAACTGCGTTGCAAGTGCAAGAAAACTCGATTGGATTAGACAGGTGCACCACTTCACACCGAAGCGATGAAAATACAAGCAAATTTCCTAAGTAACGCGGGGGAAAAATTGATAATAATTCTAAGGGACTCAAAGATTTGGCACATGTTGCAAACTACGAAAATGACAACTCCAAGTTCGGGCACCTTTACCTTCTTTTGCAAGCAAGGACTCCAATGCGACCTCTGTTTTCTCTGAATTCTCTGATGTTTGATGTTTTTTCTGCCAAAGTTGTGCCTCCTTAATTGCAATTTCCAACATCCCCTGGTACTTAGGGATCACGAGTTCATTCTTACCGAGGAGAAGTGCCACAACCGAAGATGCTAAACTAGCGCCGGCAGTCGCGCCGCCAGCAACGACCCTGGCGACAACAGCGAGGATCCCCGACAATGATATTGTGATGATACTCCCAACCAATAGGAGACCCCCCAAAGCATGAAACAAGACTGGCAGGGTGTGCTCATATTCTATTTTTAAGCTGCAAAAGCAGACAATAAAGGAAATAATTATACTTAACTTGCCAATCACCGCACAGAGAAAATTCAAATCCTTTCTATAATATAGAGACTCGCAGATTTTGAAATTTGGCATGATTATTGAAGGTCATATCAAATTTCACCTGAAAAAATAGAATGAAAAAAGATATCTTGCTATAAATTTCACTACAATTTGAAGGCAATGCATTTAAAATCTAGTCCAAAATTCTTTTAGTAGTCACACAATGTACGGTCATTGGGTGGTGATACAAAATTTTGTTCCCATCCCAATTGAATTGATCATTGAATTGTGCAATTATTCTCGAGTAATTTGCAATTGTTGTTGTACAATTCTTGGATGTGCGCAGTGAATGGCTGGCTTACATTAGATTCTACAAGGGTGTGGGGAACAATACATGCAAGATACAACATTTGACTTCTAGACTACAAATAATGCTGTAAAATATGGCAAAGACATACATACATCATTACATATTTAGAATTTTGAATACTTTGTCAAAGATGATTGATTTTTTAAAACAAGATTTTAGAGGTTAAGGTTATTGAGTATCTAGTTGAAAAATGAGATTTTCCTCTAATTGAAAAGTAATTGTTAACCCTTGAGCGCCCAACCCAAGTTTACTACAATTCAGATTTCATTCCAATCAAACTATAACCTAAAACCAAATTCACATAAACCAACCATACTAATAGATAATAAACACAAGCGTAAAGCTCCAACGAAATGTATATGTCCTTTAACTATACCATTTGAAAAAATTATAATAGTCAAACAAAAAAAGCTTTCAATTCTAAGAAGCCACAATTGAAGCATTGACCGCACAAGGTTAATTGCAAGAATTCTAAGAAACAATAAAGTCTATGTGAAGCAAATGTGCACAAAATGGGCTTTTAGCAAGCACATTTGAACATGGAAAAAATCATTTAGATTATTAACTAGCAAATAATTCAATGATTCTTCTTCTTCCTAAGCTTAATTTTCTTAGGGATCTTCTAAGTTTAAAGTAAAATAGCAAAATACAACAAATAATATCCATGTTTGTTGCAATCGCACAAAGATCCTAAACGAGAGATTCGTCAAAGATTTTGGTTATCATTCTTAAGCAGCAAGCATTGCCATTGTTCGTCAATGACTCGAACACACCAGAAAGACTTCTACCAACACCTGAAAGCCATGGCTAACCAGAAATCAGAAGTTCTGTCTTGAAAAAAAATTAAAACTCCAACTCACCTTCTCGTAAGATATTCCACCACCTTTGCAATCGTGGTGTTGATTTTCATAATATTCAGTTCGAGATCTTTGTCGGCATTAGCATTCACTATCTCCTCCAATACCGTCGAGAGTCTCTCATCTTTCAAGTCCGGTACACCTGGTGCACATTACTGTCACTACAAGTGAAAAATACCGGCAAACAACTTCAACAATCATACCGTTACATTTTCAAGAATCACGTAAGAAATTTCTGTTTACAATTACTGCTGCTAAACATTGAACAAACTAACCTCATTCAATTCAAACTTACAACAACCTTCAAACATGGATAAAGTGATTAGGCAAGCAGCTAGAAATTAGCAGCTAGAATTAACTAATTAAAGCTTCTCTACAAGGTTGGAGCGGATTTAGACTCTCGCAGAAAAGCAAGTAGAACGTTACATTGTACAATGCTGTCCAAGTCATCAAGCAACTCTGAACTTTGTGTTATGCACAAGGGTGCACTAGCCAAGGCCACAAAAGTTTGAGCAATTTTGAAAAGCAAACTACGAACTCCAGCAGGTGTTCCACCTGACATGTTCTACAGAGGCAAGATGTCATTAACAAAAAATTAGTAATCCCACAGAGAGAAACATCCTGCACGCTGACAACACAACGAAAAGCTTGCCTATTTCACTGTCCTCATCCAACATCAATGACATCTGAAGTCTGAACGATGATTGCTTGTGCTAAATTTGCATAAAATATGTAACCCCAAATAAGAGCATCTCCTGTCACCCTTCGAACACCCAAGCCCCTTCAATTGAGATCTGTCCAATCTAGAGGGGATGGCCACTTGTATCCCAACAATACAACTCACTAAGATATACTTGAACCAACCAATCACAAGTTATAGAAATTGCAAAAGCAAAATGTGAGCTATCATTTATTATGATGATCCAAAGAGAAAATATAGCTTGTAAGGTAGAAACACTCAAAACCGTCCTTGTACCTAATCTTTGTCCCATAAAGTGCCCTTAACCCCTAAGCGCCCAACGCAAATTCCAAAGCAAGCCAAAAATTGCCTCTTCAAAGTAGCTGTGCACTACACGGATGAGGAGAATATAATGGTCAAACGCCTCATTTGAAGCACCCCAAATATCACCCCTAGGACACTCAGGGGTTAAAGTGTCCCTAGAGTTCCAATAAAGTGTCTTTACATGTTTAATTGTGATTTACTAACGCACTTGAAGGACACATATTGAACTTTGATTTGTTGACAGCTGAATTTTGGGCAGTTCAGATTTGGGTGCACCTATGAGTTAGTTCCAATGGTCTAGAGACCCGCCACTTTGAAAAATCATAAAAATTATATATCACACTGAAAAAATCTATTTTTTTTTTATATTCATGATTTTTTCTTGCTAATACTACGAAAATATCAATTTTAAGAAAATAGGCCTCCAACTATGCTAAATTCCTTATTTTAACAATTTTGGGTACCTTCACCTTAGAGGGGTAAGTCACCCCTTCAAATATGGCTTATTTGGTATATGAAAGTAAATGTAGATATTGGCATATATTAAAATTGATTGCTTATCATCCAAAAATTTGGGGAGCCTAGGTATTTGAATGATGGTAAGAAATGCTCTAAGTGTTTAAATGATTTAGTACATCTATAGTGCCCTTTAGAAAGTAGGATAACTTCTATGAAGTTTAGCACAATAAGAAAATGCAATGCTACGTTATGAGTAGATCATGGATCCATTTTTTGGACTAACTAGAAAGCTCTAGACATTTAGAAACATCTAACTCTCAATATATATTGTACAATGTGCAAAGATCACCATGCAATATAGTCACATGGGTTACCATACTTTCCAATGGGCAACATACAATTAAAAGATACTTTCTTAAAAATTGATACATCTACTACACCTTAATGCAAGGAAAATGGTTCAAAATTTCAAAAATCAAATTTATAGAATCTAGACTAATAATCGCTTTCGTTCCGTTATAAAATAAAGGGAAACAGAAAATAGAAAAATAATCTGAGATAAACCATTCCTCATCCAAACACCCAAAATTCATTTCGAATTCATGCAAACAAAACTGACCTCCAAAATAAGGTGACTCGCTTCTCCAAAGGCAGTCTTGACAACGATGAAAAGCAACGCATTCTCCATGTCATTACCTTCTGCTTTGACATCCGTCTGGGGAGACTCAAATAGGTAGAGTTCATCGTCTTCTCGTATCTTGCATATCCAAGGATTCAATCCAGTCATTTTGACAGGTTCTCGAAGAAATCGAAGATTCTCTCCCTCGATGTGGACGAAACTTCCTGAATCCATGGCCATCACTTTAGCAGACTTGATCTGGATATGACAATCGACAACACCTCATGTCAAGGAAATCTGACCAGGTTACACGCATTTCGAAACATCCAAAAATCACTTGAATAAGATATGACCAGAAGACTGCCGTGTTCCAGAATCAAAAAAGCCACACTTCACATTTCATAAAAAATCGAACATATGAAGCACATAATCGAACTTTGAGGCTTAACTATCGACAGAAGCTCAAGGAAGTGGACACAGGCATACCACAGGAGTTGGTGTAGTGACGCGGAGGACAAGCTTTGACTTTGGATCTGAAGGCTCGCTTGTGCTTGTGGGTAGTCCAGATTGAAGTTCTAATGCGGATTTGTATGATTTTAAAAATGTATCCTGCGACCACGGACTGCCTGTGAAATGTGCAACAATGCCCAAAGCGAACTCGTTTGAGCCTTTCAAGACAGAATTCTCGCCTATTGGAAAGAATTTCGGCTCCTGGCAGGCCTCACGTTTGTGCACGAAGTCAAAAAAATGAGACTTTAGCTCATTATTGCCATTGACTTCTTCAGCGTATGCGCTACTGCATATGTATGGTGCTCCAAAAGCAATCGAGATCATTCGACTCAGGTCCTTACACTGCAAGGAAACAAAGGGTGAATGCACCCCAAAGCAATGTTAAGCACCAACTCTGCGAAGTTCGCGTAGAAATCTCGATTATGAATTCATGTGTACACGTGCGACTGATAGTAGATTGACATTCCGTATGCCTGACTGCAAAAAAATTCAAATAGTGCTGATCTATGTCATCGAGAGAATTCCAATGTGCAACCGAACCAGTGGAAGATTAATCTGAATAACTTTTCCCAGAAAACAAACGTTCTGTAAGGATAATTCCTCACGTACTAAAGGGATATACAGAGAAAGCTAAAAGCCTACAAACATGGAATTTCTAGCAAAAGTTCCAACGGAAAAGGTTGCCAGATGCTTACAGCTTTGTCCTTGGTTTTAAAAAGTGGTGCCAAAAACTGCAGCACGACCATGTGCGCCAAGGCTCCCCCAAACTCGTGCCCGCAAAATACAATACGTTTCTCTTTGTGAGAACCGTAAATTTCCGTGAGGATTTTCAGATCTTCGGAAAGCGTGAAAACTGCGCTGTCGACTTCACCTCCAGAGGGCAACGTGCACAAAGTGCTGCCAAGGCTGTTGTTGAAGTTATGAGACACTTGAAATGCAATGAAGACTGCATCAGCTGAGTCGGCCACCAGAAACTTGAATCCGTAGTCGGGATTAAGGTCGACGGAAACATGAATATCTCCGAACTCGATGAATCGGAAGACTTTCTTCTTGTCTCTGAGAAATGCTTCAATGTCTGAATTCTGTGGACGGAGAACGGCCTCAGCACAGATGAAAGCTCGCAAGCAATCAGCCGGACTGCACCGTCCGCTGGGGAGGAGCACCGATTCAGAAGCCCTCTCGCCTTGAGTAAGAGCCATGGGTAATTATCCAAAGACAAATGCACTACAGAAACAACACGCAAAACAATACGCAAAGTAAGGCCCAAACAGTCCAAACTCCAAACTCCAAACTCGATACCTACCCCAGATATCCCTGTCAAAACTAACAAACCAACACTCATCCTTGCCTCCTAAATCTATCAGCAAAAAGATTCAAAAACTCACACAATGCAACAATTGGCCAAGCTATAGAGTCTGCTACAATCAGAAGGTCCATCCAAATTGCAAACTACAGGTATGTTTGTGCTTTTCAATCGACAAAATTACCCAACACCTGCCGGCCCTTTCAACTCAGTTCAGCCCTTCAGCTTCAAACACTAGCTTCAATCCAGCTTCAAACGTGAAGATCGATCGATCGTATCCACGTGCAGGATCTAGCTGGGCGCGTGGACAGCGACCTGAGAAATCAACCTTTGAACAACGCGCGCATCAATCTGTCCGTCCGTGCAGTTGAAATGCCTTTAGCGACGGTTCCGTGATATGATTGTTACACAGCCCGTCCTCCCCGGCTGTGCATACGCCGAAACTCGGCCAGTGCACCTACGTCTTCACTCCTTCGTCTAGCGCAGTGACGTCTAATTGCATATCACACAGCCATCTATGCCATCCTTATGCACAAGCATCCCTTCCCACGACGGCTCATTGACTCGATGGATCGGCAACATAACCCTGTAAGGACGGACCGTTGACTGTGGACAAATGCATGTCTGTGTACCATTGAGCTCATCACTTCTCCATGCAGTGGTCAGCTGAGAATGCAGTGCTATTAAATGCAGAGGGAAGGTGACGGACTATTCTCCAGTACTTGACTACTTGTTTGATTTAAGAGAAAAAAAAATGAACCGCATTCATTGTGTTCGGTAGAGATGAAATACACCAAATATGGTAGAGGTACGCATTCCTAACCGGGCAGAGCCCCATGAGCAATCAATAGGGTGTGACAAATTTGGAAGGCTGGGACTCATTTTGGTTTTTTTAATATTTTAAAAGTTACAAGGAGCTTCCTTGTTTGATTGGCTGTCACAAAAATTACAGCACACCATATTTTCTGAGCCATTGTAAGTAGTCTTCAGTATGTGAGTGAACAGTTTTGGATAACTTTAAAGGTATGTTCGCACTTGGTGTTAGGGGTGATGCTTGCAATTTGAATTCAGTCCAGAAGTAGGTCTAAATTCATTCTTAAGACCTTCAGGAACAACATTCTTTAACACTAAGTGTGAATATACTTAAACATGTGCTTGCCAATGTACGAGGAGATCCGGCAGCTAATAGAAAATCAGCTGAAAGAAATTAGCAAATTATTGTTTTAATTTCAGAATTTTAGGCTGTATAACCAAACAAAATACTTGGAGTATAGGAAATCAACCACTTGTGACAAAAAAATGACAGTTTTCATCCGGTTTTCATTAACAAATAATGGATTTTGACTACCCTACTTATGCTACCACCAATTTCTAGGTGACTATCCCAAAGGTATAGCCAACATTCAATGAATTAAGGAATTCAACATATCTAGCAATTGCCAAAAATCTTCAATGTTCATTGAATGTGAGTAGCATGAGGTATGAAAATAAGTTCTTTGCGCAAGTGAGGTGGTAGGAGGTAAAGTAACCCATGTGGGATATGTAAATTAGAATTAGTTAAAAAGCTCAACTATTCATAGTGAAGTCATAAGAATTATGTATAAAGTAGATTTTCAGACCCCATTTAAGCATAGTGAATAAAAAATTACAAAAACTTTGAACTAGACAAATGTGGAAAATCAATCTAAATTTCATCTCCAAAAATTCATTTGTGATTTTGAGCCTCTAATCAAAAGTTCTGGATAAAATTCAAAGAGGATGTTTGAAAACGCCAAGAAAAATGTCTCTATTAACCCCTCTCTAAACTTTGTCCATAACTTTAAATTAGAATCTCAAAATTACAAACGGATTTTTAGAGATGAAATTTAGATTGATTTTCCACATTTTTCCAGTTCAAAGTTTTTTGGAATTTTTTATCCTACTTTGCTTAAATGAGGTTTGAAATTCTTCTTTATACACAATTACTACATTTTTGACAATGAGTGGTGAAACCTCTCATCTTCAAATTGTCCCATAATCTATGACAAACAATGAAAATCATCATAGAAATGACCTCTCCACTCTCTATCCAATAAATCCCAATGAAGTAATCCCTTAATTTTTCCATCTATTTTTTTTATTGGTAGATGGTCAAATGACAAATTGGTCTTTGACTTTATGGATTATTATTAGATTCAATGGATTTTGGACCAACTATCTTTACATTTATTTGTAGATTTGGCTATTTGATCTTTGAATTAATAAAAAAATTCAACACTTTTAAAAAAATTAATGAAAGTTGAACTTGATTTCCAAGTATGGTAGTATGCAAATAAATTGCTTTTAATTGATGAGTTGCCTTCAATTGAATTTTTGAACTTAGTTTTTGTATTTTGTTTGCCTATTTTTTACCTATTGCTTTTGCAAACTTAAAAAAAATGACCAAAGTAAGAAAAAAAATTGTTTTTTTACCGAACAAAATGACAAAGCTTAAACAGCAATCAAATAACAATGAAAAATTACCAAATGACATTTGTAAAGAACGGCAAAAAGCTGAGTCGCCCTATAAACTCGGTCCCCGTTCACTGGTGCTTGCCTTGCTGCTAAAGTGTGTGCCTGTACTTGTTAGTATTCATGCTTGAGTATCTTGTCAGATATTATCAACGACCCTCGGTCAACTGAAAGCACTCATCACATCAATGGATCGATCTAACCCAGGCACGAAAGTCAATTAAATGGTAAACACAGCTCCGCTCCGACCCTCGATCAGCAAGTCACGCACTCATTGCATAGACGGATCGGTAACTTAACCCTGGTACCGATACTTGCAAGAGTTTAATTCTAGTGGATGATCGAAGAGCGGAATTGAATTGGAAGGGCCGGCAGGGCTTGGGTTATTTGATCCTTCGTCATTGTGCTGATGTATTTTATAGTTCTTGTTTGTTATGAGAGGTGATTTTTTTTTTACACAAATAAAGGCAAAGCTTTACTGCATGGAAAAGAGAATAGAAACCCAGCCACAAGCGGCCTGAGAGGGGCAAGTGGCCAACAAAAGAAACAAAAGAGAACAGAAACCCAGCCGCAATCGGCCTGAGAGGGGCAAGTGGCCAACAAAAGAAACAAAAGAGCCAGAGAAGAAGAAGAAGAAGAAGAAGAAAAATAAAACTACAGACCAGGTGCAAAACCAGAATCGAGAGCCGCCCCAGCTAACACCACCCACCTAACGTGGTTGAAAAACAAACCCAGCACGGGGACCCGCTAAGACCCACCGCAGCGAATCTCCCACCATCATAGCAAACAACTCGTTACGAAGCCACTTACTAATAAACCTCTCCCTGGCCTTATCACCACTAGGTCCCCTCTTAACGTGAAGGCGAGAAACAATATCCCACTCCATCCTATCGTAATCAATAAGCCCCAACCAGATCCGTCGCAGAAGCGTGACTGAATGCCACTTGACGTCATTGAAGGCTGCATCGTTATGTTCGATCCAAAGGATAATAGTACGTAGTACCACCCAAATACTGCTCACAGTATTGAATTTGCGGGGAATGCGGTCAGAAAAGATTCCCTGTTTCCATGTAAGTGGGCGCCAAGGCCCTTTAGCCTCCTTGTTGGTGATGAGAATATTCATAATATGAATTCCCCATTGTCAACCTTGTTGGGCAGAAGTGCACTCCCAAAACCGATGCAAGACGGATTCGTGAGCCCTGGAAGGGCACATCAGACATCTAGTGTCCATTGCATGGTGGATTCGCCCTCTCCAAGCATTGACCGCCACCGCACGGTGCCAGACTAGCCACAAAAGCCCTACTTCTTTAGAAGTACGGGTCTTAGTCCAAACTATATTCCACCTTAACCAGTAGGACAAGGGTAGAACCCCTTGCTACTTCTTGGCAATTACAAGGAACCACATGTTTACTCTTGAGAAGTTCACGACCTAGTTTAGCAGTGAAGTCAAAAAAGGGGGCTGAGCCTTGACTTGTTGCCCATGCGAGCCTTTGAGGATCCCAATGAAGACACTCAATTCGCCCAAAGAAGAATAAGATCTTATCATGTCTAGATCTTCGACGTACTAAGATCACATGGGCTCTATGGAAAGCACCAAATGTAAGAGTAGGATGTCTCACTATTTGTTCCTCGGAGTTTCCTAGGCAGCGCTGTGCAAGGGTACCAGAAGAAGTTCTTACCTCCCACACTTGTTCAATGTTGAGGAGGTACCATTCCTTTGCTGGGCCGCCCACCTCCAAGTTAGAGCCACCCCATACTTGGATCACACAGTGTGGTATGGAATTTGAGTCATTCGCGAAACAACCTAGCCATTCCCCTACAACTGGTCGCGAAGAGAAGTTAACCAAAAGGGTGTTCCATATGCGTTGTAGGGCACGAACCGTGGCTTCCCAAGCTTTGAACTCGTCAGTCAATAATCCAAATTTCGTTGCTACTTCTTCGCAGGTCAGGAACCTCCCTCTACTATGTATATCGCGGATCCGACACATACCAGCAAGATGTAGTTTGGATGCTCTGATCCTTGAGAACCCTAGCCCTATCTGTCCTAAGAAAGAGGACCACCATAAAAATTCGTTCTGTAGTTCCTCTAGAATACAAGGGGGAGTAGTCACCAATTCCTCGACCAGTTTCCTCCATGCTCCACAGACTCGGTTTCATGTCTTCGATTCGTGTTTAGCTTGGAATCTTGGGATCGTGAAGAATTCCATACTTCGTGCCCACTTGCCTCCTCTATAAGGTTGGAAGCATGAAATTCTATAACGTAGGAAGATGTGGAGGTTGGATTGATTAGGTTCACAAGCCTTAACAATCCACTTTGCTATAAGCGCGGTTAAAGCATCGATTGGATTAATTAACCTAATACCCCCTTTGTCCTTGCTTTGGCAGCACTGCAGCCATGAGACCTTAGCGCGTGAACGGTGCAGTGACCCCGACCACATAAAGTGCATCACTGCACTCTTGCACTTGGCCACCCCTACTTGGGAACCTGCCCAGATAGCAATAAAGAAATAGATGGAGGAGAGAAGCATGTGGTTAACCACTACTATTCTTCCCGTGGTATTGATCTTGGTAGTACACCAAAAACTCAATTGTTTATTAACCCTTTCTAGAAGAAACGCATCAACATCCCTGGAGTTGAGAGATAGCCCGAACAAGGACCCTAATAGCTTGCCAACATCTCGGTCATCGGCCCACTTGATTTGAAGTTCTGATGTCCACATAGGATGTTCCCCCCTTCCTTTAGTACGCCAATATTCACAGGATTTATCCTAGTTCAAAATAAATCCTAAGCCAGCACAAAAGAACTCTAAAGTGTAAATAGTTGCCAACACGGAGTGTTCTTCCCCTAGTAGGGTCAAAGACGTGTCATCAGCATACTGAGCCATAATTTGTTGACGATCCTCCATAGGTAGTTGGATGCCTTTGATCACTCCCTTATCCATCTCAGTCTTGATCATCGAGTTTAAGACCTCTGTGACTAAAAGAAACAAATATGGGGCCAATGGGCATTCCTGACGTACGTCTCTTTGTAGGGAGAACATTGGGGATTGAGCCCTGTTTACTTTAATCGAGGCACATGCCCCTTGGAAGAGGAGCCTTGTCATAGATACAAACTTCTCGAGAAAGCCAAAGGCTAATAATGCTCTATTCAGGAACGTGAGGTCAACCATATCATAGGCCTTGCTGAAATCAAGATTCATGTAGACTAAAGGTTGCCCTGAGTGTTCTGCCCAGTCGAGAGTCTCATGCGTGAGTAGAATGTTGTCTAAAATGAACCACAAAGGCAAGAAGGTAGATTGGTCTGCGGAAATAATTTCCATCAATACCGGTTGTAGCTGACGTTGTAATACCTTGGTATATAGCTTGTAAGACACATTAAGAAGGGTGATGGGGCGCCAGTTAGTGAGTTTGTTCCTGTCCCCGCCTTTGTGTAGAAGAGAAATAACTCCCCGTGTGACACCTGGGGGCATAGCATTGTTCTACACGGCTTTTGTAATCATCTTAAGGTAATCCATTTTAATGACATCCCAATAACTCTTGAAAAAGCTGGTGATGATTCCATCCGGGCCTGGTGCCTTCCTTGGGTCCATTTCTTTAAGAGCACCGTCCAACTCTACCAGAGTTATGGGTGCAGTGAGAGAATTTACCATTGAGTCCGTGAGTCTGTTGGAGATCCCTCCAAGACAGGAACCTATAGCAGCCTCTTTAGCTTGTGATGAAGGAATGGTCGAGTACAGTTTGGAGTAGTAGTTCACACACATTTTCTCGAGATCGGCTTGGTTAGAGTGTGATACCCCGGCTTCGTCCTCTAGAGTCGTAATCCTTGCTCCACTCCCTCGATCCTTATGAACTTGAAAGAATTCTTTGGAACACGCTCGCCAACTTTTTTCCACCGAATCCGATTTCGTACCTTAAGTCCCTCCATATGAGATTTCTCCACTCTGCCTAATTGTTCTCCAACTTCGCTAAGTTGATCCTGATAGGTGACGTTGCTAGGATCGGCTTGAAGGGCTTCCACCGCTTCTTCCAGTTGGACCCTTAGATGAGCTTCCACCTCCCTTTGTGCCTTTGCCGCTCTAATGCAATACTCCTTGTAGTATTTTACCACCTTGCGCAACTTTCCAAAAAACCATCCACTCACGTTTGCCTCCCAGAGATGTGTGATCTTTGCCCTGACCTCACTATCTTCTAAATACCTACCACTCATCTTATAGGCCGACTTCCTCGGGGCAATAGTGTGAAGAAGGAACTTTCCCCAGACAAGTAAGTGGTCAAAGTGATTACTGTCACCTTTAATAAAGTATTCCATCACTAGGCTAGGACAACCTCCAGCCGGTTGGAAAGAGTAGAAGCGATCTAGACGGGCTAAGATTCTCAAGCCATCCTTTCTCTTATTGTCCCATGTAAACTTGATAGGGTTATTATGAGGAAAAGACTCCTCCAAATTAAGGGCCCCTAGCAACTTTTCAAAAGAGTGGCTCTCATTAGCGGTGATGAGCTTTCCACACAGGCTAGACTTATATCCTCTATGCTCCACAAAGTTCCAATCATCACCCATGATCCATCTACAATCCTTATCAAGGCTAGACAAGAGCTCAGACCAGAGTTCAATCCGCTCCTGAACTACTGTAGAGGCATATACATTGAGAATTGATAGATCCCCTCTAGGTGTCCCTCTCAAACGCACCCATTGCGCCCGCCCACACCTAGAAAATCCATAAGACGATATCATATGTTGAAGGCCCGGGGCTACCCACATACACACTCCTCCTTTACCGGCCCCAACTTCACCTACATTGTGTCCATAGCCTATGGATGCTTCTAAGCAATAGAATTTAGCTCTTGGCCAAATCGCCTATCCAAAGGCCAACAACCTGTCACCCCTGAGACGATGTTCCTGAAAGCATAAAATGTCTAAGCTTGACTTAATTGTCCAGAAATAATTCTTAACAATATCAACCTTCGAAGGACAGTTGACTCCTTGAAGGTTTTGAGAAAATAGTGTAACAATCATACTTGGGATTGGGGGTCAGGAAGAAACAACAGTGGACCCCTTGGTGCACCCCTCTCTCCTAAATTCCCACTAGGGCCTAACCCTTCTCCTTCAGCCCTACTAAGTGTGCTCTTTCTCTCTTGAAGGAGAGAAGTGCAAAGACATCTAGCTGAGGAAGACACGTCAGCCCTCCACTGGAGTTGTAAACCTGAGTAAGAGATGTTTGCCCTTCTTTGTATTTGCACCGCCGACCGTCTCCTAGGTTGTGGTGTAAGAAAACCACCACTCCCTTGGAATTCGCATTTTTCCCTAAACCACTCCATGAAATCCAATTGCATATGCCCAGGAAGAGATTGCAAAGACCAATCTGAATTTGATGAGTGAGGCATTAAATTATTGGGGCCTAACTGGATCAAACCTAATGGATCATGGAGAGTTTGTAGGTGGCTTGGGCCTGCTGTGACCATCCTCGTCATACTGCCTCCAATCAGGGAACCGGAGGGGTCAGGGGTTGTTCCATTCAAGTCAATATTGGGTCGCCCTTGACTTTGTTCTCCGGCTTGAACCATCATTAGGTTGCCAGCTGACCCTGAGTCCTCCACCACTACCATATCATCGGGTCCATTTCCGCTTCGAATGCTGATCAACTCAGATGGCAATTCAATATAAAAAATATCCAATACTTGCGAAGGATTGTCACCTGCCTGCCTCTCGCACGGTAGTTGGAGATTATCTGACTCTGATTCAGTGGCCCTTGTTTGAACTCGAGCTGGTAAGGCAGCAAGCTTGATTGATCTCCCTCCCCCGGCCACAGCTCCAGTAGGCCTTCCGTCTTCTCTTCCCGTGATCACCACAGGGGCACCAACGTTGTCACAGATCGCCGTGGGGGCTCTTCTTCCGGGTGGGAGTAGGGGGCTGCTGCGTTCACACTGCCCAACTTGCCCATCGCCATTTGCTCCCCTTGCGCCATTCTCCGCAGCCACAATGATCGGGTTACCCGGATCGATGATCGATCTAGATGCTGGGATTCGGTTAGACGTCCCTTCCACCGAATTGAGCACCTTGGACAATGACGGTGGAGTTTCTACTACTTGTCCACCTCGAGCTCGCACCTGTTGATTCGGAACAGAGGGACCCTGAACTTTTGGGCCCCGCATCACCTTCTCCTACCCGTTCCATTCGTATTCCGGGGTTAAACGAGATTGGGAAGTGCTCTTGTCACTTTCGTTGTAGATTGCTTCGTGAACGTGCGTGCTTGGAGAGGAGTCCACGACGCGCAGAGAAGAGCGTTGTATTGAAGCAAACTTGTGAATGGTACTATAGATACCCTTGACATCTTCAAAAGCCTTTTTTCAAATTTGTTTTCAATCAAAACCCAAAAGAAGGTTTTAGAGCCCTACAAGGTACCAACATGGGGTACCTCCAAGGACCTTTGGAAGCTCATTTGGATCTTACTGAGATCTCAAGGATCCTTGGTGAGACTCCTCAATTAGGTAGTACCTTGACATCTTCAAAAACCTTTCTTCAAATTTGTTTTCAATCAAAACCAAAAATGAGGATTTGGATTCTACTAGGTATCCAAATTTGGAGTACCACCAAGGACTTCTAGGAGGGCCGACGGATCCAATGGCCATCTTAAGGGTCCTTGGTGGTACCCCTCATTTAGATACCCTTGAAATTTTCAAAAGTCTTTTTTCAAATATATTTTGAATCAAGACCAAAAATGAGGATTTAGATTTCTATTAGGTACCCAAATTTGGAGTAACACCAAGGACTCTTAGGAGGGTTGTCATCTTTCTAAGACCGCATTGTAAATGGTACTAAATCCACGGTCATAGGTCCGTAACACAAATTTTTTCAATTATTTTATTCCCGCTCACAAGCTCACAGGCTCATAGGCTCATGCTCACAGGCTCGCCAAATAGCAACCCTGGATAAAATTCAAAGAGGATGTTTGAAAACGCCAAGAAAAATGTCTCTATTAACCCCTCTCTAAACTTTGTCCATAACTTTAAATTAGAATCTCAAAATTACAAACGGATTTTTAGAGATGAAATTTAGATTGATTTTCCACATTTTTCCAGTTCAAAGTTTTTTGGAATTTTTTATCCTACTTTGCTTAAATGAGGTTTGAAATTCTTCTTTATACACAATTACTACATTTTTGACAATGAGTGGTGAAACCTCTCATCTTCAAATTGTCCCATAATCTATGACAAACAATGAAAATCATCATAGAAATGACCTCTCCACTCTCTATCCAATAAATCCCAATGAAGTAATCCCTTAATTTTTCCATCTATTTTTTTTATTGGTAGATGGTCAAATGACAAATTGGTCTTTGACTTTATGGATTATTATTAGATTCAATGGATTTTGGACCAACTATCTTTACATTTATTTGTAGATTTGGCTATTTGATCTTTGAATTAATAAAAAAATTCAACACTTTTAAAAAAATTAATGAAAGTTGAACTTGATTTCCAAGTATGGTAGTATGCAAATAAATTGCTTTTAATTGATGAGTTGCCTTCAATTGAATTTTTGAACTTAGTTTTTGTATTTTGTTTGCCTATTTTTTACCTATTGCTTTTGCAAACTTAAAAAAAATGACCAAAGTAAGAAAAAAAATTGTTTTTTTACCGAACAAAATGACAAAGCTTAAACAGCAATCAAATAACAATGAAAAATTACCAAATGACATTTGTAAAGAACGGCAAAAAGCTGAGTCGCCCTATAAACTCGGTCCCCGTTCACTGGTGCTTGCCTTGCTGCTAAAGTGTGTGCCTGTACTTGTTAGTATTCATGCTTGAGTATCTTGTCAGATATTATCAACGACCCTCGGTCAACTGAAAGCACTCATCACATCAATGGATCGATCTAACCCAGGCACGAAAGTCAATTAAATGGTAAACACAGCTCCGCTCCGACCCTCGATCAGCAAGTCACGCACTCATTGCATAGACGGATCGGTAACTTAACCCTGGTACCGATACTTGCAAGAGTTTAATTCTAGTGGATGATCGAAGAGCGGAATTGAATTGGAAGGGCCGGCAGGGCTTGGGTTATTTGATCCTTCGTCATTGTGCTGATGTATTTTATAGTTCTTGTTTGTTATGAGAGGTGATTTTGAGTTGGACTGGTTGGCGTTGCATTGAAGAGAGCGAAGCTGTTGTTCTTTCGTTCGTTGTGCAGAAGACCAGGATGGTTGCTCTTCCAATCAGCCTTGGTTCGAATCACAGTTTGCACGAGGAGGATCTCTTTCGAGCTCTCTTCTGCTCAATCGCGGTGTATTATGACAATGCGGAAGCTGAGAATTTCTTCCAGATGACCCTGGGTCATTTTCCGCACATAACGTTCGACAAGGTGGACATGGCCAACAATGTTAATGACGGACAGAAGATTCTGGTGGCCTACTCTGGTAATGATGTTTTCATTGCCTTCAAAGGCACAGAATCTCTTCTTGACGTGGCTACCGACATCACGGTGAATAACCAGTTCAAGTTTGGGGGTTCTTTTCATAAGGGATTTTTCGATCGCTCCTGTATCTTTATGGCTTTAAACCATTCGAATTTCAACCCAATGCCTGGATTGCTAGTTTCTGGAAAGCGCGTTATATTCTGCGGACATAGTTTGGGCGGGGCTGTGGCGCACATGGTGCTTTTGCGGTTCTGGCTGGAGGGTGGAGAGCTTCCAAACAGAGTAAGTAGACCTGTTATACTTTTGCAATAATGGTGACCTGATCGGATTGCGATTTAATTTGTATAATTACTTCGATCCATTTCTTGTAATTTTAGTTAGGGTGGGTTATGCAAAGTCTTTATTCGCCTTCATACAGTATGGGAGAGTCTTCATTGGCATACATGTGAGATTTGATTTGCGCTAGGTGTGAAAATACTCAATCTCTCGACATTCGGTTTCGTGCAATTGATTTTTAGCTCAACGCAAAATATATGTGCAAAAATTTAGATAGGCCTGTTTCCTAAATTGTTGTTTGGGAAGGATCGAAGTTCATATTTGTGGTGAATGGAGACTTCACATCAAATATTTAATTTGTGATAAATATTTTTCAGATTTTTGCTGACCAATTTATGCATTGTGCGCCTTCACTGGATCGCAGGACAAATATGCCGATTCCCTGTTCTCGATTGCGTTTGGAGCGCCACACATCTGTAATGACAAGGCTGCGGGGATCATCAATGATAACGAGAATCTCAGATGGCGCTTCATCACCTTTGTCAACCAAAGTGACCCCGTTCCACTCATGCTCCACCACCTCAGGCGCACTATATCAGCAGGGCTGCGAGGTTCGTTTGTTGAAGCTGACAGCGTGCTCCAGGTCACGGGTGGTTTTCTAGGGTCTGTCATTAAAGGCTTCGAAAAAGGTGGCCTTGTGGGTTTAAATTCAGCAATACGAGAGGCAGATCTAGTCGCTCGAAAGGCCGTTGTCACTACTGTGCAGCAGAAAGTACTTCCTTTGGCTTATGCCCTAAAGGCTTCCGTCAATTCAAATTCGAACTCGTCAGAGGATCCGAAGAAACCTGACTTCCATCCTATTGGGCAGTACATATGCCTAGTCAAGGAAGCTAGGGATTGGAGGGTTAATACATTTTTTGGAGGTGACTTGACTCTGCAGGCCTTCCTGGACAAAGATCTGAAATTTTCGGAGGAGAATTTGGAGCAACATCGCATTGGAAGTTACAAGTCCACTTTAACTGCCATCTACGGCTACAGCGCTCGAGGCATGGTCATCTCATCGATGCCCCATCAATCTCCACGCCTAGTCAGAACTCCTGCTCCGAAGGTGAGCAGTACAGTATTTCATGTTTTTTATTGAGCATTACATGATCATGCAAAAGTGGTAACTTTGGAATTTTCTTGGAAGACGTCATGTGAATATGGGCTCAATCAATTCAATCACTCAACCGTAGTAAGTACCAACGGGTACTTGTGTGATGTTGGGATGGATATTGTTGGGGAGATGCTTGAATACTAATTTCATGTACATAATTATGCATTTGTAGGTCACATTTGCAAAATGGATCATTGTGGACTTAGTTCCGCAGTACATCAAAGTAAGGGGAGAGAATCTCCTGTTTCTTCGTGAAGCAGTCAGCATCAATGGACTTGAACATTGGAGTGTATGTGGGCAAAGTGACGAGGAGATTTATCTTTGCAGACCGAGTACTCCAAGTCAGAATATCGATTCCTTAGAAAGAGCTGTGTGTCATGTTTTCATCAAAACTGTTTTTGGACAGACACATCATCCCGTACTGGAGGTTCGCATATATTCATTCTAAAATCTAAAATCTTTTACATGCTACTTATGCAACTAACTGTTTCGATTGCTAGCCTTCCCTCAGGTACTTGCAAATAAATAGCTAGAGCTTGGACAACTTGCTACTACAGGAGGAAAAATTAATTTCAATGCTGACATATTTAGGCTTGTGTGGCTGACGCAGTTACGATGATATTCTAAAATTTGTAAGTTTTTATTTCTTGTCCCTGATTCTAGGATTACCCTGATAACACAACAGACATTGGCGTTAGCAGGATGATATCTAAGAGTGTTCAAGCACTAAATGTGAAGGCCACTCCATCCTTGAGTATTCGTCCAACGGATAAAGTATTGGATAGTCTGGACGACATAATGCGTTGTAAGTTTCCTCTCGAAGTATTTTACGGGTACTGTGGATGTGTGTTTTACATGAAAGCAGAATAAGCAGTGGTTTGAGATACTAGTTACAGAATTACAGTTCTAAAGAGTAAATCGCAATATTGGGTTGAGTGTTGCTTTGCAGTCATTTTGGCCGCCTAGAACCTAAAGTCCATGTCCTAGTTTTGGGTTCCGAGTAATGCAGTTTTTAATTTGCAATCAAAATCACACCGTTTAACAAACATTAACATATAATCCCTTGATCCATACTCAAAGGCGAATTGTGGCAGGTGTTCCTGAATCGAAAGGGAAAAAAATATCAACAGAGCTCCTAAAAGTAACCAAATGCGGTACTGATCCCACTGACAGAAGTCTTGAAAATCACTGCAAAGAAATAAACCACATGCTGGATTTGGTTAGAAAGTACTTGAAAAGCAGGTAATTATTGGAGACTGCGTACAGCACTGTAGTGTTGAATACACTATTCCATTGGTGATCTTGAAGGTTTTAGGATTTAGGGTTTACTACATGGAATGCATTGTCCGACTCTTTCTTGAAGTATTTCAAATTGCTATTCATCTACAGTAGCTACTTCAACAATCATTGTTACTCCATAACTATTAGGAAACTCGTCCCTTGACCATATCATCAGAAGTGATTAATTGCCCAGCTGATTAATTGCTGCTGTTGTGCGTTTAATTTTCAGTCTCAAAGTGGAGTATTTTGAACCAAAACTATTGGGAAACATCCGGAGAGGTGCCCATTCGCTTCTGGTAGAATCAGGTTTGACGAAGGCAGGTTATATTTGGGGTGCTGCATTTCTAGCAGTTGACTTGGTGTCCGGGATCCCTGGAATTGGAATTACAGTGCTGGTGGCAAGTTTAGCTGGGAATTGGATATTGAGCCCCAAAGAGTTGATATTCCCTGATTACGAAGACGTCTTGAAGTGTGCCATTGCGGAGACATCTAAATGGTCCGATTTGGATCGAACTGGAGCAAATACCAATTCCGGAAGGAAGCTCGAAGATCTTGAGAAGGAGCTTATCGAACAAGGTTAACAGTTTACAATTTCCCCAAGGACAATTTAACCCTTTAACTCTCTAAAGATAATCGCGTTTTTAAGGATAATCGGGTTTTTCTTAGGACTTATCCTTAAAAACGCGATTTAAGGATAATCGGGTATAATCAGAAATAACGAAATTCATTTTAATGTAAAGTAAACAATGATCAACTGCTGATTCACTTTCCTTCTTTTGTTTCGAATGCAACTTCCAGAAACTCACTCAATCTGCATGAGTACCGGATTTTTGAGCGATGCAGCTCATATTCCTTTGCATTGGGTGTGAGGGTGCGCTCTACATGGGTGTGCAAAAACTTATATTGTCTCAAGCATTGGAGTTGTGTAGGCCTGACATGGCTTTTGCATACCCTTGCCACCTGTAGTATGTAGTAGACAGCCTCACATTGGAGGGAGTACCACATGGACTGGTCCTCTGGAGGCTGTATCGCTAAAAAAAACAGTGCAGTCCCCTCAGAGACTCCTCCAAAAGGAATTGTGCCCATTTCATTAGTTGGAAATTCTTGCGGTCTAGAAGTATATCCTGAGAGCCTGTGAACTGTGCATTTCAGTTGAAAGGAGCACGCCATTTAAAAAGATGGTCAAGGAAGCTCACTCAACCAGCATCAGCACTGTTCCTAGTCTCAAATCGGATTTGTTTCGAGGGGCTACCCCTCAGTCCAGGCTGAAGCTGTTGAAACGAATCAAATTGGTGTACGATACCAGCTACTTGTACAACTTAGAGGTGGCTGGAGTGCACTTCATGGGCATCTTTGGAGCTGAGGATTCTGGGAAGTCTACCTTTATAAAGGTGGTAATTTGAGGATATCATTCTTGCAATTGCATTAATTTCATGTGATGCGCTCCTCCTTTTAGTGGTGTTCACTACAAAATAAGCTTGCTCAATTAATCTGTAATGAGATTCCGGAATTCAAAATTGCCTACTTCTTAACATCATACTTGGACCTTGTGCAGAAAGTTTTGAAAAAACAATTCCCACTAGATGAACATCTCCAGGTACCAGAGGCGGGTTTCGACTTCCACACCAAAATTGTCAGGGCGTACAAATTGAACGACTCCCTGTGGCTAGTCGACTTCCCAGGCAGCGATGGGGCGGGGCCTTACGCAGACAAGTGGAAACAATTTACGTCACTTTCGAGTTCTTCGGTGCTGTTTCTCAATTTCGATGTAAGTAACATTCTCGAGCAGTTCACGATCATGTACAAACAAGGGTTGACATTCCTTTTCATGACCAGTGGAAATACAGCTTCTCTGCACAATCAGTTGGCTTTGTAATCTTGAGTTCTAAATCTACTAACAATAGCATTACAGATGGAATTATTCCATCTACAGCTAAGCTACTACTGAAGGTCGCCAGACTCAAGAATCAAGAAATGCTATGTACACTTAACTCCTCATTCCACTCTGCACGAAGAGTGACTCCCACACCAAAATACTAGGAGAAATATAGATTTACGTTTCAGGCCGCAAGTGCCAAAGAAGTAGAATACCGCCAATTTAACGAAATTGACGTTTTTGGAGTCCTCTTTGACTGATAATGACCAGCCTTGTTAGGAAGTACTAATCTCTCCGTAAATATTACATGGCAGTATGATATGAAGGACGAACAAGTCCAGATGTATCAGGAAATGAAGGAAAAACTGGGAGCTCAGACAGTGGTGACCATCGTGTTCAACAAAGTGGATGAGCGCTTCACACCTCGCAACCAAGAGCAGTTCTCAACCGAGTACTTCAAGGACCTAAAACAGAAGACGGAGACCGAGTTGGGATGCACTGGTTGTAAAGACACAGTGCATTTTGCTTGTGTGGACCCTGACATTCCACGTCGAGATCTCACCAAATTGAAGGGGATGGGGGTCCTTGGTTTTGAAGAGCTTCACAATCACTTGGTTGCTGGATTAATGACCGAGACTTCGACCAGAGGATGAACAATCTTCGTTTATCTGTTTGCTGTATTGATCATCAATTTCGTTGTATTGGCGTGATTCCGGAGCCAAAAAATTTCACAGAGTTACTAGTTATATGAAAACTAGGGTAGCTAAAGAATTTCGTTTCAGCTAGGATGCGCATCCTGAAAAGTGTTAAAGTGTGGAATATCGTGAATTAATCCTGTAACAAAATCAAAACAGTAATTGCAAGTGGTGGATGATATCAAAACACATTCTACAACCCAAGTGACATTCACTTTGAAAGTTGGGTCATTTACAGTAAACCGACCATTTATTGCACTCATCCAAAAACCGGACAACAATTGTTGCCAATTATCACACAGTAACTGCATGAAGTCAACTATCAATTCAATTGTGATAGGAACAAAATTTTGTATCACTGCCCAATGACTGCACACTATGCGGTCAAGGGTTGCATGTAATATTTAACTAGATTTTAAGTACATCACCTTTAAATTTCAATAAAATTTGTAAGAAGAAATTTTTTTGCATTTTATTTTTCAAAGGTGAATCTTATCATGACATTTTATAATCATGTCAAATTTCAAAAACATGCAAGTCTCTATATTTATGTAGAGAAGCATTTGAATTTTGTTTGTGCAATGATTAGCAAGTTTACTATATAATCTATGTAACATTCTTAACACAGGTTAACACAATGAAGCATGGGTCTTTAACACACTCTAGAAGCACCTAAAAGTATAGCTCAAAAGAAGAAGAATTTGTACCATGAATCAAGGAAATTTGGCCACCTCATCTTTTTGAAATGACATTCTTCCAAATTATTGGAAGTCTTTTTAAAGGTTATGTGAGAGGTTCTTGACTTGTTTAAGAATGTAATGTATGTGATTATCAAAAACATCCACCTCCATGAATGCTATTGAGGTTTCTTTCAAGTTTGATGGTTTTTGCTAAAGAATGTTATGAATAGCCCTTTTTTTTATTCTTAAGAAAATGCAAAGATGGCAATTCTTTAAAATTTAGTGGAGCATTGCATTTCTACATTCATTCGTCTTTTGGACCAAAAAACACTTTTCAATCATATTCACACTTTTTCATTCAAATTTGGAGGTTTCATCCACATTTTAAATAAAAATGGAAAATTTTGGACAAAAATTTTGGGTGAAAAAAAATTATTTTTTTATGAAACGTATACATTTATTTTGAAATGGTGCAATATGGCCCCATGGTGCCAAAAAAGGGATAATTATGATTAGCAAAGGATGGTGAGGTAATTCAAAATGATCCACAATGCAATGTAGAGTATTTTCTCCTTTTATTTGATGAATTAAACAATTAAGCCATGGTTGTTATACTGGACAAGTTACTATTCATTTCTTGTCCTGAGAGGTACATTTGATGAATAGTAACTCGTCCTACAGGACGAAAAATGAATAGTAACTTGTCTAGTATGACAACCATGAATTAAGCAAAGCAATCAAAATCATTGAACTTGGTGGTGATTTGTGAGAGTAGCTATGTGTGCTATTTTGCTTCTTGAGTTGCATATTGAGTTTAGTTTCTCTAATTAAAAGTAAAAATCATGAATATCCATTTTATTGATTTTTTTTGTTTTTTAAGTGGTTTCTATTATTTGTGAATGAAACTTTGGAGGGTATTCTTGTCCCCTTATTTTGAAGGAATTTGAACACACTATAATGCATATTATGAATTGTTGAGGTTAAAAGTAGTTGGGTCTCAATTACAAGCATAGACCATCTTTGAGCTACCATATGCATGTGGAAGATTCCATGTAAAATTTGGTAGACATTAGAGAAAATCTGGACTCTCCAGAAGGCCGCTAAGAAGTGCCGAAAGGGACCCTTTCATTACATTTATTTTGGATTGACAGTGATTTTTCCCCTATTGTTGCTCATTGTCAGTTTTGAGCATTGATTACAAAAATAATATTACTTAAATGGAAGAGGGGGTGCAATTACTATTTTTAAATATATGCTGTCGTTTTTATACCCTGACACAAGTTCGCTGACACATAACTATACATAAAAAAAAAAAGTAAAAGCGATAGTCTTTCACGAAGTTCACAGAAGCTGACACAGCATCTCTGACAAAGATGCTGTCCTTTTCCTAATTCCGTAGGACTCTCTAAATAGAGTGGCTTGTCAAAGCTTGACGGCCTTCTGGAGAGTCCAGATTTTCTCTAATGAATTTAATCAATTTAATCAATTTTAAAGTTTTATAGATGTTGGAAGAAATGAATTTTAAAATTTATATTGCAAATTTCAGAAATATTGTGGAAATTTTGGATGGATTATTTTGAGCCATTGCTACATAATTTCATTGTCATGAGGTGCCACAATGCAACTTGCAAAATAAATAATACTTGATTGAGACCTCTTTTGATTTTTGTCTTTATATATTGTACAATATTATATCTAAAATGTCTCATAGAAGTATCTTATTGAATTTATAGTAGCAATAAACATTTCTTAGAAATCAACATGTTTATTGGTAGTTAATAATTACATTGTAAATGGATAATTTGTCAATCCATGAAAAAGGGTCCTAGTTAAAAGGTGTTTCTGTTTCTTACATCTTTTTTACTTAACTAGTTAAAACAACGCATGTACTACTTTTAGAATTTTACACATTCACAATAATAATATAAAAAATGATATATCATTGTATAGGTTTTTATTCTTGATTAGATGCCACAACCAATCTCATATATATATATATAATTTAGGACATTTGAAATTGTTAGAGACCCCAAAATATCAATTACTAGATATTCAATATGGTTCCAATTCTATAAACAATAATCATGTCTATTTTCATGGGCATGACCAATGATGGTACCCATATCCGTGTTTTTTTGCCCTATGATTGGCAAGAGTAGAAAAATGTTGGTGATTGGTAAGACATACAACACTTTTAGGTGTCATTGGTTTTGGAGACAAGTTCAGTGGATGATGGAACTTGATACTCCAATATCATCAATGAAAAAAATGGGAAGGTGGATAGGGATGGCTATAGGTCTCATAATGACATTTATATATTCAATATGTAATAATTGCATGCTGAATGAAGGCAGGTAGAGGGTTCACCTTGTATATATTACATGTTTCATTTCATTATTTGCAAAAATTCAACTACCAATTCAATTGTGATGGAAACAACATTTTGTATCATTGGTCAATGATTGCACGCTCTATAGTGAAAGGTTGCAGGGAATGTTTAACTAGATTGTCTTTTAATTGTAATAAAATTTGTAGGAAGAAATCTTTTTGCAATTTGTTTTCTAAAGGTGAATCTTAAAATGGCATTTAATAATCACACCAAATTTCAAAACATGCAAGTCTCTATATTTATGTGAAGAGGGATTTGAATTTTATTTGACAAGTTTACTATACTACCTCGCAAATGCAACATAATCAACAGGTATTTCTGGCTTTCTAGTGAAACAAAACGTGGATTGTGACATTTGAAATGTACAATGTATTGCACAATAGAATTCAAACTGTGTTTGGTGAAGGGCAAATGTGTCTTTTTCATAACAACTACAAACTGATGTGAAAACTCAAATTGGAAAAAGTCACAACTATTTTCACAAAAAACTTAATTTTTAAGTTGTAATTGGGAGCAAGTTCCATTGATATTTATCATTTTCAAAATCGTAAGATTTCAATAGTACCCATGGACTGAAAAACTAATGCTAATGCTAAATCATATGCGACCAATCATTGTCACTTTTCCAAAGTAGACAGAGAAATTTTAAGTGGTGTGACTTTCTCCAAATTAAAGCACAACCGCTTAACCCTTAAAGGACAATGGGGTGACTTTGGAAATCATTAGTTTTTATGACTGTATGAAGCATTGGCTTAAAAAGTTGTAAAAGCACTCATTGCAAGACAAACTACTATAGAAGATCTCCCCTCTCCTTGCAAAATTTCAAGGATGAATAGTTGCACTTCTGTCCCACATAGAGAGATCCTTTGTCATCCATCGAACGCAAAACATCCACCTCAACGTTTAAGGGTTAACCCAGTAAGGATGCTACGGACCATGATGGTTTGATGGATGACTTCACTATTGACTGTAGAAAAAGTGAATGCACCTATTGATTCAATAATCAAAGAGTTTTGGTACCTACCTTGGTCATGGGGGTTATGTCTTTAGAGCATCGCCACCCGTTCCTCAGAAACAAGGCTAGGGAAATGGGTTGGCTATGAGCGTTTATTTACCCACCCTTGGTAAATAATCGAGCACAACTAAGCTCTTGTGTTTTTAATGTAAATTTGATCCTAAAGGTGCCTAGCGCCAATCCATTGTGCCTTCCAAGCAATGGATCTTTGTGTAATTTCTAAGTATTTTGGACTTAAAACAACCCTAAAATAGCTCAAATTAGGTTTTAATTGGCCTTTTTGGCCTCTAATTAGGCCGCTGTGGTTTCTTAGTGAAGTTGTGTTCAGACCAAAACTAATTACATATTCTTGTAGTTTATTTTTTACTCATTCTATAATGGTAAGATTCAACTTGATTGGATTTTCCTATCAAAAGTTATGAGTGGATGAAGTTTGACTGTTAACTAGTACATCAAACTTCATCCATGGTTTTCTATCATTTGGTAAGTCTAAATTGTTTTTTTTCTTCACTTAGAGTTTAGTTATTTTTTCTTTCCCAAATTCACTCAACTTGTTCCACTTTCACTTTCTCTCACTATTTTTATCCATTCTAATGACTAAACGCCCTATCTTGTTCATTTTAAGTCCAAAATTCTAAGTTTAATATGTTTCTAGAAAGCTAAGAGATAGTTCTAGACTAATATCACTTTATATCTAAGGAAAAAAATTCATCTTCAACCATTGAATTACACTTCTAGTTTGGTCCTATTAGTTTAATTGAACTATTTTGAAATTGAATAACTCCCACACTAATCAAACACTTACCTCAATGGATGGTGCATCTTGAAGGTTGTTATATACTTGTTCTCATCCATCCTCATTTTCCATGTTTAAAAGTGTTCTTGTAATTTTTCTCACTGCTTGAAAGTAGTAGTTTGTTACAAAGTTGCCAACTCTTGAAGTTCTCTTCTTTCTACCCTACCTCTTTTCCTTCCATACTATTCCCTTTCAATTATTTTGGTATCAAGAGTTGACTTTGAACTACAAAATAATTGCACCAACATCTAAATAATAATTGACCTTTGATCATCTACCAATCAATTATTATCCTATTTAAGTTTTAATGGTTTTAAATGGATTTCAAGGATTTCCTTTTAAATCTTATCAACTCTAATTTCTCTTCAACTACTACTTGAACATTTCTTTCTAATTCCCTTGCATTCTATCCTATTGAGCTTGAAAGGTTTGAGAGTTCTATAAGAGGTTCTATATTTTCTCTATCTTTTTTTTATGTTTTGAATTCTCTCTTAATAATGGAAACGTTGCTAATTGAGAATTTTCAACTTCTTCGATTCTAAATGGACTCTTCCTATGCTAATTTTCTAGCATTTGTAGAAATTAAGAACTGAATTTTTTTCTTCTAAAAAACAAATTTTTGGAAGAGCCAGGCAAGCCTTGGATCGGCCGAGGAGGGCGGGAGAGCCCTTGCCTTGACCTTGCGCCGACTGAGTTGGCTAGGGTGTACCAAAATGTCCACGTTATGTGTTTCCTTCAAAAGCTTGTGTCACCCGCGGTCAAGGCTGGGCCACCAGTGCTCCTAAATACCTTCAAAATTTTGATCTGCCCATCGTATTTTATCATCCATTGAATCTTTTTTCATTCATTCAAGGAGCCATTGAAACTCACTCCGCGGCACTATGTATTTGGTCTCTGCACGCTGAATGCTTTCTTCCATTTCTGTTTTTTCTTGTTGTTGTGTTCACCATATGGTTCTTTGGTTTGGGGTCCTTTTTGAAAGTTTTCAGGTACTTGGAGTTTACAAAATCGTTTCTTCTTATTTGTGGCCTTGTGTATGTCAAGTTTGTGCTGGTTTTATTGATATAAGCATTCAGTTTTTTGCTTTGAGTTCGAGCCTGTTGTATATGGTTCGATGCATCTCTTGTATTTTAAACGTAGAATTAGGGTTATTAATCTTTCATTGTGGTTTTAGGTCATTTAATTTTGCATCTGGAAATGATGGAGTGTTTATACCTAGCTAAAACATCGTGGCAGAATTGCTCGTTGGCTCGCTTTACTGTTTTGGTACTCAAATTGCTCCCATTCAGGTTGTATTAGGGTTATGAATTCCTTCCTTCCTGTCATTTCCGTTTTGATCTCGATTTGCCTTAAGTGCTTAGTTCTAGTATTTGATATCATGAAGATAATACAAAAGTTTAGGTCTTTGTTCTCACATTATATGGACAGAAGCTGATGCTTACTTCTCTACAATCTACATCACTACCTCCAAAGCCTCCAACGATGGTTGCATCGTCACAAGAACTTCCGCCAGAAATGGAGAGCGACAACGAAGAGAATAGAGACTAGGAAGAAGCAACAGGGGCAATAGAGATGAACAAAGAAGAAAATGAAGAAGACGAAAAATAATAAGAGGCTAGGCCATGCTTCTTCTATTTGACGGAGTTGCCATCATCCAAGGTTTTTTTCCATCACTATGCACTCCTTCAATTCTCTCAAGCTTCGAGATGCTGTGGAGCTTGATTTCTACAACATTCAACATCTCATCAACTTCATACGCACAAAGGTAATTGCAGCATCCTCTTTTCAAAAATCTTGATTTGGATTGTGGATCTCATGTGCATTTAGATTCTTTTCTCTTCTAATGCAATGCATTTTTCTAAATTGTTGAAACGGTATGCCAGAGTATTGAAGCCATTGTGGATTTGTGACAGTCTGTTCATGTGATTGACACGAAGCTAAAGGGGCCGGTTTTTAGCGTTACACCTGAATGGAAAGACAACAAATTTTTCACGCCATTCTTAGAGAATGACCCTTTGCTCTACAGTTTTGATGATGACCATGATGTGGAAGAGATTGATGCTGCGGAGAAGGCTATGGCATTACAAGAGCTTTTGAAAGGCAATGGGGGAAGTAGCAACCCATCCTCTTTGGATACAAAGGCTCCTGTGGATTCAAATGCCTTTGCAGATCTAATGAAGGTCTTTCATTCCTTGGACAAAGGCATGCATGAAGAACTTGTCAACTCAGTGGATATGCCCTTCTTATCTGATGGATGATGGAGCCCTTGGTTTTGTAGCTAACTTGAAATCTTTTGACAGAAGCTCGAATGGAGCCTCCAAATCAAGGCTTTTCTAGAAGCATAAGAAAGATCTCAAGGTTAAGTTTATTGAAGTGGCAAAAGAGCTACAAAATGTGAATGAAGATTATTTTGATTCTTGCAGTGCGTTTGGTATTCATCGAGAAATGCTTTTTGACAAGGTATGAAATAATAAAATAAGCAAGTATGTCGCCAATTTCGTACAGGTTTGAACTGATGATTGTTTGGGAAAGTCTATAAAGGCCGATGGAAGTACACAGGTTAGGTATTGCGTTCTGCAATCCGCTTATCAATTCAACAGATCCACTATTGCATTCTCAACTTATTCGCAAGTTTTGCTCCAAAAATCTAGATGATTTGGTTTATTGCAAATATTTGTTTTTTTTAAAGTAAAGGAACATACAATTTGTGTTCCAAGTGAAATCCTTCCTATCTCCTTTCTAAATCCTAAACTTGAAGTTGTATAAAGACACTATTGACAAGATTTAGCATTGCTTTTACAAGTTGAGCTTTGCGACAAAGAGGGATGCTCCATGCTTGTAATATCAGCTGATTAACTGCTTGGGATATGGTGCTCCATCAATTACACTGTAAGTATATTTGTTTCTTTCCATATTGTCACATATTATCAAATAATCTATCCATGATGTTGTAGCATATTTTTTGGTGCATGGTATCAATGTCCTTATACAGTGGAAGATGTAGCTTCTCGAAGCACGTTGATGATGAGATGAGAGGGTCATCTATCCTATCTAAAAGTTCAATACTAACTATCTTCCCTCCAAAATACTCATTCCCTGTGATGAAAACAGCAAGTCTTGACCTTTCATTGTATGTCATTTTATGAACACATGCTCTAAACATGTCTTCCAAATATTTGGAAATTGTGCTAGAAAAAATGTACATGGTGAGGAACTCAGATGCTTCCATAGCATTTTTGGTACTAAAGATAACGCGCAAGGTATCTGCTATAAGGGCGTCCAAAGACTCCATCATTTTTTGCTTCTCTAAAACAAAACAATCTGCTTGTTCAACTGTAAGGTAAAAGCCTTCCCGCATTGCTTTTCCAATTTCTAGTCTACCATTAAATAGGTGACTGTATATGATGCTCCCTATCTTGTCTTCCATCTATTGTTCCCAAGTTGCTTCTTCAAGTGTAAACATGTTGAATGTCCACCCAAGGTCTCCCAATTGATCATTTTAGAAGTCCTTGATCAAGTTTGTAGCAAACTTGAAGCTAGTCCTCAGAGGAACAAGAAGGGACCATGTTGCTCCCCAACCTAAGTGGAAGTCCCTTTCCAATACATGGCAAGTATCTAAGCAAACTAAGGATGATAGGTTTGTTGATTTAGGGACTTCATTGCAAAGCATCAAAAGTGTTGCAAATGAAAATGGTCTGCTCACTTCAATGCCATGTAATGTGAGTAGGTAAATCAAGTGCCCAACCATGCGAGCCAAATCAAGTTGAATATCTGGTCTGACAATGGCAACATCTACCTTGGGGTAAAGGATCTTCCCTGCCATGTCATCTGGATACTCAAAAAAAGCATTGTAGTTGAAGGATCTACCCCAAAATTGCTTCTAGCAATTGCTCAACCACGCATTCGTCAATCTAGAGAAGTCAACTGCAGTTTCCCCTGAAAACCCAAGGTATGGATTGAATCCACTGTAGGCTTGTAGAAGTATTCCCTTGTGCTTGAAATATTTGTGATGAAATATAATCATTGGTATGCAAGGAGAGCTTTATCCACATTTTTCCTTTGCTCAAGTAGCTCAATCTCGTCTTCAAGACCATAATAGCACATTCTTTTAATCTGTTGGAGTGTAAATGCAGAGAATGCTTCATTATTTATGAAATTCTCAATATATGCATCAGTTGGAGGTTGAATTTGGCTGAAATTTGAGCCATCGTAAGTCTCAACAAAGGCCTTTGCATATTCTTTCTCACGACCAAGTATGCATCTTTCAATTGCTACCTCTAACAAATCCCAATCCATCCAAAATCGTCTTGCTTGATGTTCAAACTCAACTTTGGAATCTGTGTCACTATACATTGAAATTAAACTGTACTGGGTAAGTTTTGAAAGGGTTGCTTCAGATAGTGATATCCCTCTTCTCAATTGTCTTTTCTTTTGTAGGTTTAGGCATGCATTGAAGACCTCTCCATTACCATGTGGACTCTGCAATATATTCTCACACAAATCTTCAAATGCTAACTAGAAAACTTGGGAAGTACGTGTTGAAGCCTCCTTTTTGTCTACTTTCTCTTTAAAGTCCATAGATTTGTAGTAAGCAATGTGGCAATTCTCCCAAATTATTGCCAATCTTTCCAACTCTGTCAATTCTTCATCTAGTATTTCAAGGCCAACTATAGGCAAACCAAAGGCAGTCTCAAAAGTTGCCACTGAAATTGGATCAACAGGAGAAGCAACCACTAAAATTGGATCAATAGAAGAAGCAGCCATTGAAATTGGATCAACAGGAAAAGCAACCACTAAAATTGGATCAACAAGAGAAGCAACCACTGAAATTGGATCAACAGAAGAAGCAGCCACTGAAATTGGATCAACAGGAGAAGCAACCACCGAAATTGGATCAACAAGAGAAGCGGCCACCGAAATTGGATCAACAAGAGAAGCGGCCACTGAAATTGGATCAATAGAAGAAGTTGCCATTGAAATTGGATCAACAAAAGAAGTAGCCACTGAAATTGGATCAACAAGAAAAGCAACCATTGAAATTGGATCAACAGAAGAAGCAACCACTGAAATTGGATCAATAGAAGAAGCAACCATTGAAAGTGGATCACAGGAGAAGCAATATGTATCGTGGGCAATGTCATTGGTACAATTGTAGGGAGATCAACTTGTGAAGCTAGCATATATACAATCATAGTCTTCGAATTAAATTTTCTATACACTGCACTTGCTTTTTAGATGTAGGGCTCCAATTTGTAAGCCCGATCTTGTCCAACTCTTTTTCTTTTCTTTTCTTTGTTTGTTTGAAAAATGATCTAGAAATTCCAAACTCAAGTGTTTGGTATTGAAAAAGGCTCTTGAATGCTTTTGCAATATGAAACTCCACACTATTTGGAGGAAAAGATTGTGGGAAAGTCACCCTTGTCCATTTCTTGGAATCTTCCAAGGAAACCAACACATGTTGTGAGTTTGTTGGCCAACGTGTGATGCTTGGTATACCTGATGACCATTGGGTGCCCTCAGGCATTGCAAAAATTTTCGTGTGATGAATCTTTGTGTTGCTCTGGGAATAGGAGAACTTGAAGCAAATTGAGTTGAAGATGATGCATGATCTTGAGGACAATGAGGCATGGTTGATGTTGTTGGAACTTGAGTAGTGGCAGCAGCTGCAATAACTTGAGTAGTGGTCGTGGTTGCATGAGCTGGAGTAGGTGGTAATGCTTGCCCTGATGACGATTCTCTTCTTTGTCTTCGTGAACCTAATTTTGGTGGGTAAGAGAATACCCTAGCTCTGTCTGCAATTGCTCAAGGAAACACTGATATTCTCGTGTTGGTGTAGTTGGTGAGGTAGATGGTGGTGGATCTTCATGGTTCTCCATGTGCCACTCAAAATCTTACACATTTTCATTTCGTAATTTTGATGTTTTCTTTTAACTATCTTGATTGACAATATTGTTTGAAGTATTCACTGTATTTGCAATAAAATTTCCAATGAGATGTATGTGAAATGTAGCAAGTTAGATGTTGCTAAAATTTAGGAGAGCAAATGGTGATCAAAACGTGGGTATTATCCTTTTCTTTCTTATTGGCAAATTTTAGAAATCTGCAAGTATTTAGCCTTCTCTGCATTGTCCTTTCTGAAAGATAGACTGTGGAATAGGCTTGATTAGTACTTGTGAGTAGTTGTAGGCATGCATTGTTAGAATGTCTACACTCTAAAAAATTTCCTATATGATGATTGTTTTAAATAGTGGATGCGGCAGTGTTATGTAGTGACTGCGGCAGGTAGCTAAGTCGGCACATTGAGGCGGCAGATGATAGATTTTAGTTTCCAATTTTTCCCTTGAAATTTGGTTATTAGCTCAGGGAATGTTCACACTCCAGTATTTATACAATGGAACGCCACTTTCATTTTCTTCTTGTTATTCTATTATGTTGCCATGTTTCCTTGTTTGTTTGTTGCAAAGTACGCTTGTTTGGTGTAGACTACAGAGCAGAGGTATGCACTTTAAGCAACTTCTAGCTATTCTGATTCTCTATGGCAGGTTCATTTCTATCTATTTTGTGAGTGCATGATCTTAGTTTGCTAAAATATGTAAGAAACTCATGCAAATGAGAATGATGTTGTTATTAGGATAGGTAATATATGTATTTTGGATGGATGAGTAGCGCTTTTACTTTCTCTTGTTGTATTTCTTCCATACTTGTACGAACTTAGGCATCGGAGTTTACAATAGTGTTGGTTTCAGGTCATGGTGATTAGGTTGAAGCAAGATTATAGTGAAGAAACTTTGTGGTACTTTGTCATTTCTAGTTTGTCACTACTTGTAGTTGCATTGTACTAATTTGGGACACTTACGTTATACCAATTTTGTTAACTTCTTGTCTATCTTTATAGTATTGTACTAAATCAAGCATTAGAGTGCTTATATTTGTTTTGCAGGTCCTGTTTCATTAGTTGCAAAGCTAGGAAAATTAAGAGCATGTTCTTCAAATTTGTTTTTGAATTTTGACTATGAATCTCCTTTTGTGGCAAATTTTGTATCATTTTTTGCTTGAATAAAATCACCATTTTTGTATTGGGTGTTTGCATTGAATAGCTGAAATTTCTACAAAATTTGTTAAGAACATAAGAAATGTAGCCTAAAGCAATTCCAAAGTGCACATTTCATAGCCAAATTTCATCCAAAATTAAATCCTTGCACACCTCTTCCTTCAACACCGCAAATCCAAAAGTAGTCAATGTCATCAAATTCAACTCTGAAATTTTACTATGAAGCCAGTAAATTTTTGAAAATTTAGATTGCCAAGTACAGTATCTCTAAAAGGATATTGATTTTTCAATTTGTAGATGGAAGTTATTTTTATTCGGTGATTTTATGGATGATCAAGAGCTGCTCATTCAGATCAAAGTGCATACTTTAAGCTTGGGATGAAAGTCAAAAGTGCATGAGGGCAACCGCCCGGCCTGTTGTTGCAAGTTGATGTAGAAAAATACGTCAAAACAACTGAACTTGCAATCGAGTAACAAAAAGGTTGAGGATGATGATGAGTGCTTCACAAAAAAATCAAGGGAATATTGCTGCTGGATTCACAAATTGACACTTGTTCAATATTTAGCCTCTACAATCGGATTTTCCATGCCTTGACCATTCATGGGTTTTTTTGGTGTGGATATTTGGTGACTAGTGGTCTTAAGGTATGTCCAAACTTGGACTTAGCAAGTGTTCTTTGTAGTGATGGTACAAGAATTTTTTGATAGGTGTTCAGACCATAGTTCCTTTGTAACCACTGAACCTACATGGCTACAAAGCTTGCAAGGGGTTATGAGCGGTATTTATGAGAGAAAAGTCAAGGACAATTCATAACTCTCTGACATTGTAGGCCATTGTTATAAAAAAAACAAATCTCTTGATTTTGTAGATTCTAGAACACAGACAACAGTTTTTCATAATGCAAGGAGATTGGAATAATTACATAACTCTGTGGAAGCAACTCAATTAACTACCTCACTTGTATCAAGAACCAATCATTTTATGAATTGAGGAGCATGAAGAGAAGCTATTTATATAGATATGGGGTGGTAGTAGGTAATACAAACCATATGAGATATGTAAATTAGAATTAGTAGGAGCTTAAACACTCATAGTTAAGATAAAAGTAGAAATTAAGTTCAAAATAGAATTTCAGACCTCATTTAAGAATAGTAGAATAATTTTTTTTAGAGTTTTTTTGATAAACAAGTTGTGAAATCAAGTTAAAATTCATTTCCATAGAACCGTTTGTGAATTTGACCCTCCAATCAAAAGTTATGAATAAATTTCAAAGAGGGGTTGGATGGGACATTTTCTTTGATATTTTGAAACATTCTCTTTGCAATTTTGTTCATGACTTTTGATTGAAGGATCAAATCTACAAACGGATTTTTGGGGATGAAATTTAAATGTATTTACAAACTTTTCTTTGTTCAAAGTTTTTTGAAAAATTCTATTCTACTATGCCTAAATGAGGTTTAAAATTATAATTCACACATAAATCTTACATTTTGACAATTAGTGGTCAAGTTCTCATCTTCACATTATCCCATATCCATTGAAGATTCATGATGGAAAATTAATTTCATTATAAAAATGATCTCCCTACATTTTCACAAATGTCAATAATGCATTTTCTTCATTTTGCCATTTGGTATTTTTAATAGGAAGAAGTTCAAATAACATTGGTATTGAATGATGCTTGCTTTATTCTCTGTAATGTTTAGATGAATTGTGCGGATGAGGACTTTGGAGACGGAAAAGGTAGCCTCTGTAAAGGCTATTGAATTTATACCCCATGTGTGAACGACTGATAACTAAAGATGACCATGATCCTGATGAACCAATGTCAAACCAACACAAAATGAATATTTCCATGAACCTACACCTTCTGACAACTAGGTAGCTTCTGACCTTTCTACCTTCATGAGAGATATTACGATTTTAGAACCATTGTTACCAAACGCCAAGTGTGTACATACCTTTAACTTATGATCATTTCTATAACGGCATTCTAGATTTTCACTAATTATCGCTTGCCAATTAATTCACAAGAATCCTCATCCTAGTGTCTTTCAAAGGGATGAAGTATTAAAAGGATAGCCCACTAGAGCAACAAATTCTTTTAAATGATGCACAAATGTCAAGCGGCCACATGAAAGAAGGTTTTCTTGGAGAAAAAGTCCAGACTCAGCTCTAAGAACCATCTCGCCAAAATAGGGCTACTGCAAATTTAATGAACTCGGTTGAAAAAACAAAAGCGCCGCTACTGCAGCGGCATCAGCAATTGAAAACATTTCGTTGCACACGAAACACCAAATCGACCAAACCATAATTATGTTTAATAACAAGGGCATGAACTTAATAGTCAACCTCTCAAACTGGAGTAAATCATGCATACTCTGAATGCTCAAGATGTCCAGAACAGAATGTTCCCCAAACTTGCCAAACGAGTCAGACAACCTTCTTGAAAAGCTCCTCAAAATCAAGCACTCCCACCTTCTTCAACTTGATGAGTTTCTCTTCCGGATCTGGGTCCAAACAGGCAAAATGCACATCGCTTCTGTCGCACTCAAGCATCTTGGCAGTACTATCCCTTTGTTGGTCGAAATACTCGGCATTGTAAGCGGCTTCTCTGCGAGGGGTGAACTTCTCATCCACCTTATTGAACACAACGGAGACCTTTGAACCGCCCAGGTCATGCTTCATCTTCTGGTACATCTCCACTTGATCCTTCTTAATGTCATCCTGATAGCACAAATGTCCAGGCATGGTATGTGAATATAAATTAGTAGTAGAAGTGCATGGCTAGAAGGGCTCGCCAACCCCGGAAAAATATTTTAAATTGAAGTAGCAATTCAGAATTGTGAACCCTCACGGCTGCTTTTGCTAAGAAATGACGTGATCTTCAAGAATACTGAGAACCGGGTGATCTTTGAAGAAGTACAACTGTGTTAAAATAACCTGTGAAATGCAGATTTTGCGGGTGTACCTTAAAATCAAGGAGCAGAACACAGGAACTGGGAAGCGAAGTAAATTGCTTCCATGCATCCGCATAGGCACCTGTGCCATTGCTGCCTGGAAAATCCACGAGGTAGAGATTTTCTTCGGTTTTGAGTTTGTAGGCCCTGACCATCGTGGTGTGGCAGTCAAAGCCTACCTCGGGTAGCTCTGAAGCAGGCAGCTCCGAATCAAGTTTCCTTCCAAAGTGTCGGATGGCTTTCTGTAAGCAAATAGAAGCAAGTTAAGTACAAGCTCGATCACAGAACGGATCTTGTACGGAGTATCAAATTTTGACATACCACAAACGGGAAATTAGGATCTGAAGACAAGTGGTTTCCTATCCCACCCGAATGAAGGTCGACTTCCCAGCATCCTCCGCCCCAACGACGCCCACAAATCGAATATCTTTCACCTTCGTGTTGTATAGGTGCAATGTTTTTGTCACGATTTGCATCCTTCGTAGCAAATTGCCCTTCGACTCTAAGGTAGCTCCTTCAAAAGGCTTAGAACGAAACACAATACCTTGTGCTTTTGCACCAAATTTGTGGATACTTTCCATCATATCCGTCAGGCGGCTCCCACTGAGTTCAACTGCGTTGCAAGTGCAAGAAAACTTGATAGGATTAGAGAGGTGGCACCACTTCACATCAAAGCTATGAAAATACAAACAAATTTCCTCAGCAACTCGGCTGCCAAATTGACAATAATTCTCAGGCAATCTAAGATTTGGCACATGTTCTGCGATGTTATAGAGATTGTATTTTGAAACGAAAACCAGTTACAAACCACCAAGAAGAGAGCTCCAAGTTGTGCATCTAGCTCTACCTTCTTCTAGAAGCAAGGATTCCAATTCGACCTCCGTTTTCTCTGGAAGCTCTGATGTTTGACCTTCACCATGCCAAAGGTTCGCCTCTTGGATTGCAATTTCCAACGTTGCACGGTACTCAGGGATCAGGAGTACATTCTTGCTGAGGTAAATTGCCCCAGCCCCAGATGCTACACCAGCACTGGTGGCCACACAGCCAGAAGTGTACAAGCTGGTGGCAACCCCACCGACAACATAGGAGATCTCCGACAGCGGTAGTAATATGGTCAGACCAGCAAGCAAGAGGGAAGCCCCCACAGTCATTCCCAACTTGATTGGCAGAGTCACCATATATTTTATTTTACAACTGCAAAAACAGACAATGAAGGAAATAATTATTTTTTACAGATGTGTGTGGAACAATACATGTAAGATACTTCATTCAACTTCTAGAGTATGAATAGTACACTAAAATATAGCAAAAGACATACATACATCATGGGATTGACAAGTCAACATGTAAATGATTTGGAGGTCATTTTTACATCTAAACCTTACCCTACATGAAGGTTAGATTTGACATAAATTAAGTCATTTCTGTAAAAAAAGTGTCACATGTCATCTTGTGAATAGTGTGAGGTGATGTGGAACCTAAGAATCTGAAATGAAGATTCAATTTTGGCACATGAGTGCCAAATTAAACCTTCATGCAAACCTTCATGCAAACCTTCATGCAAACCTTCATGTATGCCCATAGAAATAATAGAATACATGACCATTTTGAACCTTTTAGCATGTGGGAGGTGCAATAATGATTCAAAATGGAAGCAGCATGTGTCATTGGGTTCAACTCAATCTTTTTTTATCCACTATGCACCTCAATTCATGCACCTTCTATGCGAAATAGACAAAACTCACCATGTTGACAAAGTCCTAGAATTGTGCCAATACAACAAAATTGAAGTTAAATATAATTACAATTGCCATGCATCTACCTTCAGTTAGTTATTTTTCTTGTATTTCAACCTAAAAGATGATTGCTTTTTATTGCAATTTGTCATCATGACTTAAGTATATCTAAAATAAAAGTAGTATTTAACAAGTTGATTCAAATCTATATATTGAAAAATAGGCAAAGTGCGAAATATTTTTCCTATTTTTTTCACATAGTACTTGTTGAAGCATTTTTCAAACATTACTTTAAGAATAATGATTCAATCATGTAGTTAAAATTCATAAAGTAGGTGGTTTTGACAATGTAAAATTTATATTAGATTTTTTGAATTTTGAATACTTTGTCAAAAATGATTGATTTTTGAAAACAAGATTTTAGAGGTTAAGGTTATTAAGTATCCATTTGGAAAATGAAATCTTCTTCTAATTGAGAAGTAATTGTTAATCCTTGAGCACCCAACCCGGATTTACTACAATCCAAAACTCATTCCAATCAAACTTTATCACCTAAAAAAAACTCTACATAAATTGACTATATTAATTGGTAGTGGACATAGGCTTAAAGCTCCAAGAAAAGGAACATTTTCTTTGACTGTACCATTGAAAAGATTATAATAATCAAACAAAAAAATCTTTCAATTTTGAGAGACCGAATTTGAAACATTGGGCGCTCAAAAGTTAACTAAAAGAATTCTAAGAAATAATGAATTCTATATTAAATGCAAGTCCATAAAATAAACTTATTCTATGTTAAGTAGAAGTCCACAAAATGAACTTTTGGTAGGCACATTTGAACATGGAAAAAATCATTTTGATTATTAACTAGCAAATAATTCAATGATTCTTCTTCCTAAAGCTCAATTTTGTTAGGGATCTTCTAATTTTAAAGTAAAAGCAAAATACAACAAATAATATCCATGTTTGTTGCAATCGCACAAAGATCCTAAACGAGAGATTCGTCAGAGATTTTGGTTATCATTCTTAAACAGCAAGCATTACCATTGTTCGACAATGACTCCAACACACCAGAAAGACTTCTACCAACACCTGAAAGCTATGGCTAATCAGAAATCAGAAGTTCTGTCTTAAAAAAAATTTAACCTCCAACTCACCTTCTCGTAAGAAATTCTACCACCTTTTCAATCGTGGTGTTGATTTTTATGATATCCACTTTGAGATCTTTATCGGCATTAGCATTCGCTATCTCCTTCAATACCTTCGAGAGTTTCTCATCTTTCAAGTCTGGTACACCTGGTGTACATTAAACCGGCAAAAAAATTCAACAATCATACCGCTACATTTTCAAGAATCACGTAAGAAATCTCTACAATTACTGCTGTTAGACAGGAACGGACCTCATTCAATTCAAATTTACAATAACCTTCAAATATGAAAAAGCGATTTGGCAAGCAGCTAGAATTAACAACTAATTAAAGCTTCTCTGCAAGGTTGTTGCGGATTTAGAGTCTGGCAGAAAAGCAAGTAGAATGTTACATTGTACAATGCTGTCCAAGTCGTCAAGCAACTCTGAACTTTGTGTTATGCACAAGGGTGCACTGGCCAAGGTCACAAAAGTTTGCGCAATTTTGAAAAGCAAATTACGAACTCCAGCAGGTGTTCCACCTGACATGTTGTTCTACAGATGCAATCATTAACAAAAAAAATTTAGTAATTTCACAAAGAGAAACATCCTGCACACTGGCAACAGAACGAAAAGCTTGCTGTCCTCATCCAACATCAATGACATCTGAAATCTGAACGATGATTGCTTGTGCAATAAATATGCAACCCCAGTAAGAGCATCTCCGGTCACCCTCCAAATATCCAGCCCCTTCAATTCAGATCTATCCAATTTACAATTTAGAGGGGATGGCGACTTGTATGCCCAAGAATACAACTCACTAAAATATACTTGAACCAACCAATCACAAGTCATAGAACTTGCAAAAACAAAAAGTGAGCTATCATTTATTATGATGACTTGCTAATCCTAAAAGAAAATATAGTTTGTAGAGGGGTTAGTGACCTCTTTCAAAATATGGTTTATTTGGTGCATGATAATAAAGAAGAAGTTAACATACACTAAAATTGATTGCTTATCATCCAAAAATTAGGGGGCCTGGGTATTTGGAAGGTGACAGGAGATGCTCTAACTGTTTAAATGATTTAGTACATCTAAAGTGCCCTCTAGAAAGTAGGGTAACCTCTACAAAGTTTTGCACAACAAGAAAATACAATGGTCAATGCTATATCATGAGCATATCATGGATCAATTTTTTGCTTTAAGTAAAAAGCTCTAGACATCTAGAAACATCTAGCTCTTAATATATATGAATTGTACAATGTGCAAAGATCGCCATGCAATATAGTCACACTGATTACTCTACTTTCTATAGGGCACTGTACAATTAAAAGATACTTTCTTAAAAATTGATACGTCTGCTACAGCTTAATGTAAGGAAAATGGTTCAAAATTTAGAAAATCAAATTTATAGAATCGGAACTAATCATCGCTTTCGTTCCGTTATAAAATAAAAGGAAACAGAAATCATAATAATTTCGAAAATAGAAAAATAACCTGAGATAAGCCATTCCTCATGCAACCACCCAAAATTCATTTCGAAATCATGCAAACAAAACTGACCTCCAAAATAAGGTGCCTCGCTTCTCCGAAGGCAGTCTTGAGAACGATGAAAGTCAACGCATTCTCCATGCCATTACCTTCTGTTTTGGCATCAGTCTGGGGAGGCTCAAATAGGTAGAGTTCATCGTCTTTTTGTATCTTGCATACCCAAGGATTCAATGCATTCATTTTGACAGGCTCTCGAAGAAATAGAAGATTCTTTCCCTCGATGTGGACGAAACTTCCTGAATCCATGGCCTTCAGTTTAGCAGACTTGATCTGGATATGACAATCAACAACACCTCATGTCAAGAAAATCTGACCAGGTTACACACATTTCGAAACATCCAAAAATCACTTGAAATACTTATGACCAGAAGATTGCCGCATTCCAGGATTAAAAAAAAGCCACACTTCACATTTCATAAAATATCGAACATATGAAACACACATCCTTCTGAAGAAAGAATCATGTGTACCATGGTAATTCGAAAATTTGACAGACAATATTCACATCGCTACAGGACAATTACTACGTACTAAGTGAGGACTAACTTTGACAGAGGGAGTAACTATTGATAGAAGCTCAAGGAAGTGAATACAGGCATACCACAGGAGTTGGTGTAGTGACGCGGAGGACAAGCTTCGAGTTTGGATCTGAAGGCTCGCTTTCGCTAGTGGGTAGTGCCAAATGAAGTGTTAATGCGGATTTGTATGAGTTAAAAAATGTATCCCGTGACCATGGATTGCTTCTGAATTGTGGAACTAAGCCCCAAGCGCCGGACGTGTTTGAGCCTTTCAAGAGAGAATTCTCGCCTATTGGAAAGAATTTCGGCTCCTGGCAGGTCTTGAGGCTGGCCGATCTGTAAGCGCGATTCATTTGAGTAGTAGCTTTTCGAATGAATGCAACCTCGTTTGCACGATCAGTAATTCCATTCCAAATACCGACTCTGCCCCCTTCAAGATTACGACCGTAGTCACAGAGGATAGAACACCTTGGATCATGTTCGTGCACGAAGTCAAAAAAATGAGACTTTAGCTCATTATTGCCATTGACTTCTTTAGCGTATGCGCTACTGCATATGTATGGTGCTCCAAATGCAATCGAGATCATCGAGATCATTTCCCTCTTCTCCTTGATCTGCAAGCAAACAAAGGGTGAGTGCACCTCAATGCAATGTTAAGCACCAACTCTGCGAAGTTCGCGTACAAATCTAATTATGAATTCATGTGTACACGTGCGACTGATAGTAGATTGACATTCTGTATGCCTGGTTGGATAAAATTTCAAATAGTGCTGACCTATGTCATCGAGAGAATTATAATAATGTGCAACCGAAACAGAGGAAGATTAATCTGAATAATTTTTCCCAGGAAACTAACGTTCTATAAGGACGATTCCTTACGTACTAGAGGGATATATAGAGAAAGCTAAAAGCCTACAAACATGAAATGTTTAGCAAAAGTTCCAACGGAAAAGGTTGCCAGATGCTTACAGCTTTGTCCCTGGTTTTAAAAAGTGGTGCCAAGAACTGCAGCACGACCATGTGCGCCAAGGCTCCTCCAAACTCGTGCCCGCAAAATACAATACGTTTCTCTTTGTGAAAACCGTAAATATCCGTGAGGATTTTCAAATCTTCGGTAAGCGTGAAAACTGCGTTGTCGACTTGACCTCCAGAGGGCAACGTGCACAAAGCGCTACCAAGGCTGTTGTTGAAGTTTTGAGAGACTTGAAATGCAATGAAGATTGCATCAGCTGCGTCAGCCACCAGAAACTTGAATCCGTAGTCAGGATTAAGGTCGACGGACACATGAATATCTCCAAACTCGATGAATGGAAACTCCTTCTGAATGCCTCTGAGAAATGCTTCAATGCCTGAATTCTGTGGACGGAGGACGGCCTCAGCACAGATGAAAGCTCGCAAGCAATTATTCGGACTGCACCATCCGCTGGGGAGGAGCACCGATTCAGAAGCCCTCTCGCCTTGAGTAAGAGCCATGGATAATTATCCAAAGACTGCACTACAGAAACAACACGCAAAGCAATACGCAAAGTAAGGCCCAAACAGTCCAAACTCCAAACTCGATACCTACCACTGATATCCCTGACAATAGTCAAAACTAACAAACCAAGACTCATCCTTGCCTCCTAAATCTATCAACAAAAAGATTCAAAAACTCTATTTGGTCAAGCTATAGAGTCTGCTACATCAAAAGGTACTCCATCCAAGTTGCAAACTACAGGTATGTTAATTTGTGCTTTTGAATCGACAAAACTACCCAACACCTGCCGGCCCTTCCAATTCTGTTCAGCCCTTCAGCTTCAAACACTAGCTTCAATCCAGCTTCAAACGTAAAGATCGATCGATCGTATCCACGTGCAGTGTCTACTATCTAGCTGAGCGCGCGGACGGCGACCTGAGAAATCAGCCTTTGAACGACGCGCGCGTCAATCTGTCCGTCCGTGCATTTGAAATGCCTTTAGCGACAGTTCCATGATACGATTGTAACACAGCCCGTCCTCCCCGGCCGGCTACGCATACGCCCAAACCCGGCCAGTGCACCTGCGTCTTCCCTCCGACGGAAGGTCAGAACTTAACTCCTTCATCTAGCTCCATGTTACGCATACCACACAGTCCATCTGTGCCATCCATATGCACAAGCATCCCCTTCCCACGACACACTCATTGAATCGATGGATCAGTAACTTAACCCTGTAAGGACGGGCCTTTGACTGTCCGTGTAGATTGAGCTCATCACTTCTCCATGCAGTGGTCGGCTGAGAATGGAGTGCTATTAATTGCAGACGGGAGGTGACGGACTGTTCTCCAATACTTGTGTGATTTAAAAGAAAAAAAAATGAACCGCATTCATTATGTTAGCTAGAGATGATCTAAAGGAGGCACACCTTAACCCTGGAGCGCTCCGACATCCATTTATTGGACGATGAACAGATTGAAGTTCTTGTTTCTGTCTCGTTCTTGCTTGGATGAAAGTCATCTTAATTTTTGGTGATACTTTATCAAGTTCTTGTCTTATCTAATGACTGGATTTGGTGTTACTAGAATACAATTTTTTTTAAATTACAAATGTGGAAGTGTGTTAAGTGGTCAAATTGCATTGACTCTAGTTCAAAACTAGATTTGCAAAAATGAGGTCATAGATGTAAAGAACACAAAAATTTCAAAAAATCATCATGTGAAGAGAACCTCATTTCAAATTCATTCCAACAAGTTTTACTCAAAAAATGATAATATTTTGCTTGTAATTGAATTTAGAAGGAATTTTGAAATTTCCCCTTCAAAATTTATAGAAAATTATTGGTGATTCCATTGGTGACACTATAAGAAAACTGTCTCCGCCGAGACATCGCAATTTTGACATCCGGACATCGCAATTTTGACATCTGAGTATCTTGAATAACATCAGGTGAAACAACTGTATGCTTCTCATGATGTCTCGTCTGACATCAACAATGACATGAGGTATATTTTATTATATCATGTGATATGTTATAAAAGACTATAGCAATATGTTGTACACAATATAAAATATGCAATATATGATATATTATATGCAATATAACAACACAGCATACAAAATATGTCATTTAAAATATAATATATACAATATGCCATACAAATTACAATATATCATACAAAATATAGTATATACAATATGCCATACACATGTACACAATACATTATATTTATTAAGTATATTACATGGCTTAAAAATCCACTTGTTAATCGATGAGAAGACAAGCCTTTTATACTAGTGGGGTGTAGACAGCATGACAAATCATATGGGATATACAGAACTAGAATATGAGTAGGAATATGAATACAATAATGTCTGAAATGATGTTTTAAAAAACATTTGCATGTCTTCCACAACATCCACACGTCCAATCAAATGTCATGAAAAGCACAGTAGATAGCATTTTGTGACAGAATCTATCTGGCTCGGTACTGCACATGACATCATAAGAGTAAGTTGCAATTTTATCCTAATGAAGTTTGAAGAACGTGCACAAGTTGTAAGACTTCAAGAGCCCAAAAATGCCCCTAACCCAAATAAACACATAAGTCCGCTTGTACTACATAGGAAGGACACGCATCATGTGCAAATTCACCCTTTTTCATAAAATAATGTCATGCATCTGGAGTCATTTTTGACATCAAAGTGGACGCCTACAGTTGCTTTCACAACGCCCACATGTCCAGTCAGACGTAATGAAACGCACCATGGATAGCATGTGGTTTGAAGTTACAATCGCAGGAAGTACAAAATGTTAACGCTAGAAGTGATGTCAATGTGGACGTCAGTACGTCAGGTGTAATGTCCACGGAGACATCCAAGGTCGGAACATGGACTGGTCGCGGCTGCTGACGTGGCATGCCACGTCATCACCCCTATCCACGTCATACAATAGCCATGTCATCATGCCACGTCACACAATAGCCACGTCATCTCGCCACCTCATCGATCTACGTCACACAATAACCACTTCATCTCGCCACATCAAATGCCACATAAGCTTTTAGAAGTCACCACCTGCCCGTTGTCTTCTTTTTAGCCTTGGGCAGTCACTTTACCTCTGACCGCACCAAAATTCTATCTAAACTTGTGAGGTATGTTTGACCAAAGATGATGACGTGGCTAAACATGTTATTGTGGACATCGTGGGAAACATCTGATGTCCACCTGGATGCCTTACATTGCATGCACGTTTTTTGTAGCATCAGTATGTTGTGACTGCAATCTAGCAATGCTAACACAAACATCATCGCAAAATCTCCACTTTCTCGACCTGACACCCTGACGTCTCGTATAACGTATCGTGTCTACGCGGATATACGTCGTTTTTGGTTGGATGTCCAGGCGGACACCGTTTTCTTATAGTGTGAATCTAACCATATGGATGGAATGTAAAACTCAAAATCTACAACTTTTCTATGTATATTACTTCTAAAATATTCTTCTAAATAGCACTTTATAATGATTTTCTCCAAATCGTCAATTTTCAAGAAGAGCCCAAACACTCCAGGGTCAAACTGCCATCTATACTATATGTACATCTCTAAAATTAGTGTTGTACCTATGTGGAAGAAACGCTTTTAGAATCAAACTTTGTTCCTTAATATCTTTTGCATACATTATCCAAATGCCACGTTCTCTGGTGCATTGAAACCTCCTTTCAGTTGCCAACAAGAACATATGAAAATTTAACCAGTCTAATAATAGAAAATAGGCTCAGTAGCAAAAAGTGGCATTTTGGGGTGTACCTACCTTACATCAAATAGTGAAATTGGGTTGCCTTAGAGCATCGCCACTAGCTAGTTTTTTTTCATTTATTATGAAGTGTTAAAATGGAAATATAAGATGTTATGGTGGTGTTCCAAATTTCAACATTCATCCACATATTGGATAGAAAATATCACATTCGTATTGAATACATATTACAAATCTCTAATCCTATTTTCATCCATAGTTTGGCAATTTCATCTTCTTTTTTTTAATTCAAATTTTTCTAGCAAAAAACTTCATGATTTTTTGCCATTTTTAGCCAAATTATTTTTTGGTGCAATTTAACATTAGAAAGTCAAAACAAAAAGTTGTGATCATCAACCATTCATTAGGAAGCTTGGCGAGGCTTAGGCATGGCCAATAAGGAAAAAGTGGTTCACCTTGGACTTGGTGAGGGACCAAAAGAGTTCAATCACAGCACAATTCACTCTCCATATACTAAGATAGCATCCCCAACATGCAAGTTGATTCATGCTAGATCTTATTTTTTTGTTGGTTTATAGGCCATTTCTTACATTTTTTTTAATCAATTAGCATTTTGATGGGATCTTGATTGGCTCTTGATTTTGAAAAGTCATTAATGCATGAAATTGTCTTATTTTGGCATATTCGTTTCTCTGTCTATGAGTGGAGGATGGAAGTAACCTAGAAGCTGCAAGGTTCTATCTAATTCATTTCCTCAGCTTTGTTTCATGAGAATGGGTGGTGATGCTCTTAACAATTAGATTGCCTTACCCAGTGAAGTTACCTCATGACTCATTTCTTGTTCACATGAAGGCGCACGTGACTCTCTAAACAATTGGGCCATGAATTGATGCACCAACCCATGCAACATACATAGTTTCTATATTAGTGCATCCTTCTACAATAACAATACATATTTATATAGTGTAGAAGGTCAAGAAATAGTGAGGAGCAACCTTATTTTACTATTCAAGTGTACATTTTTTTCTAATAAAGGGTAGAGTGTGTAAAGCGACCATGAGAGGCATCCAAAAACTTGACACGGAACTTGTAAAAAAAATCTACAAAGCATCGTGTGATTGATAAAAAAAAAGAAACAAGGGATGGATCATTACTGTTCAAGAAGTTTTTTAAAATTTTTACCAACTAATTCCCTCCCATTCTCAAATTAAACTATTTTATCAAATACCGAGTTCAATAATTTTCTTTATTTTTTACTCAAATAAGATATTTTATAGATTTTTTCATCATTTCTTTTCAAATTGTAGATAATTTTTTCCCAATTCCGCCGGCTAACCTTTGAACTAGTTGCTGATTCTTCCTGAATATAGGATGGATGAGCAAAATGTGGCGTGGCTAAGGTAATACAATGCTTGCAATCTGAATAAGGGGCAGGCTTCATTGCATGGCAGGCTGCAGAGGCACTGTTCATTCAATCGGAACACCGTCACTTGAATTCCTCGGTCGGGCAGCAAGTTTGTCCCCTCAATTCTTGAGCAGCTCTTTTTTCTTACTTTTTGAGAAAGTGCCAAGATGACGATCATTTAAAATTTGGTCAAGCATTGTATTTCTACATTCATCCATCTTTTGGACCAAATAACACTTTTCAATTATATTCATACACTTTTCATCCACATTTTAAATAAAAATGGGATTTTTTTTAAATGAAAAAAGACTACTTTTTTCTGGAAAAAAATAAAAATGTATTTTAAAATGGTACAATCTACCCCCATGATGCCAAAAAAACAAAAAAGAGTGCTCTTGATTGACTTTGATGGCTTCTTCGTCAAGGTACACCACGTTCCCAACTAAGGTAGTGGAACCTATTTTGGACAGGCCTCCCATTTGGGTTTCGTAGACTCACCTATTCTAAATAGCAATTAAATGCACTGGTTATTGCGAAAGATTCTCTATTGGTACTTTCTCGCCCAATTATCTCTCTTTTTTCTTGGCTTAGGGAAAAGTGCCAAAGGTAACCACAATAGGTGAGTCTACAAAACTAGAATGGGTCCAGATGAAAAATCCATTTTCATATTCAATGAAATGTTCATTTTAGGAGGAAAAATTCAGTTTTTTTCGGCATTCTTTGGCAACCTTGTTTTTGCACACCCTGAAATAATACGCTACATGACTTTTCCAAATAATACACACTGAAATGCTTAAGTTATCCGAAATAGGTACTTCTACCTTTCCACTATCTTATACTGCGCATGATTTGCTCCAAAAATGCTTAAATGATTGGCTACTGGTGCCTCAACCTTAACTTTTCTTTTGGTTCACTGCAAGAAATGGGGAGTAAGGACTCCAGGCAAGTTAATTCCTTGTCTGTTGTTAGCAGTTTCAATTCAAGTCTCTATAATTGTGGTAATTGGATGCAGTTGCTGAAAACCAACATTGAAACTCATAAAGGCACTCCAAAACTTCACAACTCCTATTTATAAATATCCATGTTAATAGAATATGTTCAAATACTAACTCCAATGATATGACCAATAATAAAGAGTTTCACATATGTAAACTTTATCACATCCAGGACACATATAATGACTGTTTCAAGCAGTGATTGCCTCTTTTGGGTGCATTGTGATAAACTGTCACAATGCACAAAAAAAATTTAATTAATTTTTTTTAACAACCCCCTCCTCCCATTTTATTAATTAATAAATATTTATTTATTTATTAATTCCCTCCCCTTCCCCCCTATTTGTAATTTTGAGAGCCCATATTGTGGAACAATCAATATGGGACAATTCAGTATTAAAACCATATCTTGTATCCATATTTGTATCCGCTTCCATATTTGTCTCTAGTATTCATACAATATATTGTATTTATATCCATATCCATATTTGGTACCATATTCTGGATTCATATTTGGACGGTTCAGATTAAATCTCACAAAGATTAAGATTTGAGAAATGGACATCATTTTGGAAAGGAAGCATTTAAAAAAAATCAACAGCTTGTGATTTTTTCAAGAGAGGGGGGAACTAATGCAAACCAAGAGGTGACAACCTCTTTTCAATGGATAGGATAGTAATATTTATAAATGTCCATGTTAATAGAATATTTTCAAATACTAATTCCAATAATATGACCAATAATAAAGAGTTTCACATATGTAAACTTTATAACATCCAAGACACATATAATGATTGTGTTTCAAGTAGTGACTGCCTCTTTTGGGTGCATTGTGATATATGAGAGGACATGCTTTGCAGAGCCTTCTAGCCCTCTCCATAGGCCATGCTCCATGAATGTGTTACATGCTTGGAGAAAAATTTGAGTAGCAACCTATTCTATCTACTTGCTTACTTCCCAACTCCTTTGTTAAATGTATATGAAATGCAAGATATGACTTAGGATCGGTGAGGAATTTGAAACTAAGATTTGAGTGCATAATCAAAAAATTAACAATACACATATCAAGTAAGAAATGAAATAGACATTGCCACCACTTGTGGCCTCAAGTCAATGTCAAATAATTCCCCCATATGGTAGAAGGCTCTAAAAGTGCCCCTCTCCTTCAAATCACCCCTACTATTAGTTGGAGAACATCACAAAGTTTCTCAACAAAGTTTAGACCCTACGCTTTGGCAATAATTATCGTGCGGTTATCATTGTTTCATGGGTTTGCACATTAATCGAATTGTTATTGCATCATTACAGTGCATTACTTTGCATCGTTACAATGTAATTACAAGTAATGCATTATAACGATGCGATAAGGATGTGAAGCAATGCACCGTAATGATGCGATAACAATGCGATTAACATGCGAATTCATGAAACAATGATAGCCACACAATAACTATTGCCAAACCGTAAGGTCTAAACTTTTTGTGATGAATGGACATGAGGTGATTCTTAAATGGACCACTTTAGCAATTGAATAAATTGAAAAAGAATTATTTTTCTATTACAAGAGCCAATCATTGTCTTTGATTTATGCACATCTCTTTACAAGTTGCAAGGGGACAGATTTGGGAGCTCTATGGTCACAAATAGGTGCCTATACTTCAAATCTTTGAAAATATATAAGTAATTCAAAAATACTTGGAAAAATACAAAACCACTTGTGTTAGGTTCTACATCTACTTTTTTTTTTTAAATATTTTGAAAATATTTTTGTCTACAAAACCTATGAGAAAGGGGACCAACTCTTTAAAGGTCACTTTTAAAGCCTCCCACTTTAGTTGACTTGCGCTATCTACCCCGTGCATGTTTTTATGATACTACAAATGCATGGGATTTATTTTCATAGAGACTATTCTTTCTTTAGTTTTTTTGTACACCATTGGTTTTTCAATAGGTAGAGATGTTGGACTAGAATGAGTAAAAAACAAAAGAAAGGGTCTTTGTCTTTCCAAACAAGACAACATATTCTTCTATAAAAATGCATGCACTAATCTGTCCACCTTAATTTTTTTTTAATTATTGAATTATTTCACATATCCTTCAATACATACTTTCAATCCACTATTAGCATGTTGGTTGTCATGATTTCATATTGTAACAACTCCAAGAAAAGAGGAACAGAATTAAAGAAATTTATTTGTAGTAATAATGTGCCTATGTCTACACAAATTCTTTGTGAGGTCCTTCATTACCATTGCCCCTTGTAATCTAACACCCTTTCTACAATGTATCGAAAAGACTGATTTGAACAACAGCATTTGGTTGGACTATTGTTACAACAACCTTGTCTTTTCTTCTCAAAACCAAAAGGGATGAAAAAATTTAGGATGAGTTTTCTAACAGATATGTCCTCAAATGTGGAATTTCAATGGTAGCAAAGAGACTCTAATATGGGTTTGTATTAAGGCACACCTTGGTGAGAGGGTGGCGTAAGAAGGCCCCAAAAAAAACTTTCTTCATTTGTTGTCATATCTACTTGGAGCTCACAAGGTCAAAAAATGCCAATGCTTTTTTGTTTTTTGGTCTCCCTTGTCTTGCATAGTTCTTCCCTTACTCTATATTGTTGTGCTTAGCTCTCTTTGTTGCATGGCTTTCTTCGCCCTCTTTGTTCAAATTACTCTCTTCAATACATTGTTGTCTTCACTCCCTTCATTTAGCATCAATTTTTATACTTGCTAGATAGATCCTTCAATAGATCAACTTTCTTTGCCAAATAGTTCATCATTGTCTCTGCATTCAAAGTTGTCCTGCTTTTTGAGTTGTCACCATCATCCTAGAGGAGGACAGCATCCGTGGCTATGCAACAAAAAGATCACTTTGATTTAGAAGGGAGCCATGGAAGTGCTCATGTAGTGTCTTTGACAAGCCAAGGCTATCCCATCACCAAGTAAGTTTTTTGCTTCTCTTAATTCTTGGCTTTTGCTTGGTGTTTTTTGATTCAATAAATGAACCACCTCCATGCAAACGTCAATGATCTCTCCACTTGCACAATTTAGAATTGTTCATTTTTTAAAGAAGAAAGAGGGTCTATATACTCTCAAACTAAATGAGCCAAAGACCATTATTTATTCTTTGTATGCAATCATTGCCCTCCTTGTGATCTACAAGTTGTCTTTGAATGCAAATGTTGGGATGTAGGGAAGGGACTATAGAGTTTTGACAATTGCTTGGATAGAAAGAATTCTTTTTTGGTAATATGAACAAGTGAAAATCATGAATTTTCAAAAAACAAAAGAATTTTTGGATAAGACATGTAAATTCAATTAATTTTCAAAGTAGAACTTCCTAGGCCAATGAAATAGTCACATAGCTTAGTTTTGAAACTAAAATGTAGATAAATTAATAGTCAACCTATTGCAATTAAGTATGGGAATGGTTCAATGACACTTTGGAGATACGATTTAATGGAAATCTACTTATCAAGAATATAGGTATAATTTTGGATGTTTTCACCTTACCTTCTTATTTATTGCAATACACTTGAATGTATTCAATTTGTCATAGTTTTACAACATCAACCCAATGCTTTGAAAAAATATATGATTTTCTTCTTTAACCTAGTCAATCTCCAATGAATTAGACTATATGGAAGAGTTACAAATTCTAATTTATTTCTCATCCAAAAAATTAGATTTTGGTTTTGGATTCTACAAGGTGACAATGTTGAATATTAAAATATGTGTTGCATAATATAGGCAACATTTTAGACTAGAAAGAGAAAATATAGCTCTATTTTTCTTGACTATCTCTTGTAACAAGCACAATTCCTCATTCATGTGGAATAGTTTTGATAATCATAACCACCTATAAAAAAGAGAACAAAATCACACAATATTTGAAAAAATGCAACCATTGACAAGATTGATGAAAGATGCTTGATTAGACGATACTTTGTAGATACATTGATATTGATATTGAAATGCTCAAAAGTGTTCTAAAAATTCCAATCTCTTCTCTTATAAGTACATATCTTCATAATATTGATGTGTAATTTTTTTCAAATCATTTTGAGGTGTAAGAAAAAAATATACAAGGATGTGAAATGACAACCCAAAAAGCTCAAAAAATTCATCAAAATTGTACACTCAAATCATTTCTTGATTGGATTGCACCAACAATTTGAAAGGAAAGGAATGTTAAAGAGGTTCACATTTTGAATTTTCTACAAATTTAGTTGCAGGAGCCACGTGATGACCTTGTGGTCCTTCTTCAAGGGTTAACTGTATTTATAAAAAAGTCTTCAGTCATTGGATTGTGACAATCCGTAACTGCCAGGTATGAAAAAAAGGCCACAATTTTCTCAAACAAATTACAATGTCAATCGATGATTGTACACCGACTAAAATTTGAAACCACACTTAATGTATACTGGATCTCAAGGCCATGATATCTCTACGTACTGACGAGTTTTAAAGCTCCAGCATCCTTCAGCAAAGGCACCAACTTTCCTTTCGAGTGCATCGCCTTTGTATCTGCAAACCCCAAATTCAATCATCAGTTCACACAGAACACAGCTATTACAAAGGTCGAGACGGTCTACAAGGAACCATGTCCGGGTCTGCATAGCGTCCACCAAACAGGTTACTTTGCAGCAAGAAAAAAATCAGAATTCTATGAACACATCGCAGGCAACGTCGACAACTAAAAATAAAAATACATGAAGGCCTCGATGAACCAGTTGTCGACGGCAGTGCAAAAAATTCAAATTTCTACAAAGATCCGTACCATCACATCCTCCAATGTGTTGACCAGCAATGAAGACATTTGGCACCGTGCGTTGCCCTGACAACTTAGCAAGCGCAGCCTGGAGAGCATTTCCATCACCTGAACAAAGACACCTTGTCGCATCAATACAAAACAAACCAGTGCATTTCACAGACTGTTCTAGAAATTTCGTGATGGAGAAGTTTCTTGTACACGCTCCCAGTCTCAACGGAAGACTCTTACCGCAGATTGACAGTCAACTTTCTTAACTTCACAAAAAAAAGATGAATGCCTACAGATGTATCTTCACCAGAATGCAATTGGCATGCGTGTAATGGATGCGTGTGACCAGTTTTGGTAGTCACTGTATATCAAAAGCAGGTGCAATCAAGAAAACACTATTTCAATACAAGAGGAGCCCAAATACTCACTTTCTTCATCGAGTTCAATAACTTTGGCTTCCGCACCAATGCTTTTCAACAACGACTTCACGCTCACGCAGTAGGGGCAGTACGACTTGCTGCAACCAAACGAGAACAAATCACGTCAACGAAAGTAACTCAAAACCAAAATACGAAAAGAAGTGGGTGGTCTGAACACCATCTCGAATTCAGAACAACTGAAAATCATGTACCCCGACCATCAATTCCTAGGATACAACTGAAACGGAGGAAATCATTCCTTTTCTGGCTAAATTGCGAGGAAAATTCAGCCAAAATTGATTAAAAGAACTGTCAAAATTTTGTTGTGCATCGCCAGAGATTATATTGTATCTACCAAAATAGCAAAAATAATATACGAAAGTCGTCACAATTGGGAGCCTCAAATTATTTCTTAGAGCCACCTCACCGGCCAACCAACCAACCAACCTAAAATAGAACCGATGATCCGACCAGGCTTGCCAAACTTTGAGCGCGAGGGCGGAAACACTAATTACGGCTAATTACAAATAAAGATGGCAAAAGCAAATGGACAAAACATCCTGAATTCAAAGAAACCCTAACTCATCTCCTTTCGCAACCCTCAAGCACACAAAAAATAGAATACAAACAAAGCGAAGGAAGTTCCATCCCCACACCTGAAAACCACGAGTGCGTTCTCGCTGATCAGCGCCTGGGCCTTCGCCACGGCCATGGAGCTCGCCTGCTGCCCAATCGTGGCGACTTCGAAGTCCGAACTCACTCCAATACAATAACACAACAACACTGAAACCAACGACGAAGATCAGCAATGAAAGAGCTGCAGAGTGTCTGGGCTTGATCAAAACAGGCGAGAGGAGTTCAGGGATGCAAGAACGATGGCGAATTGGCAGAGAGAGGTTGCCAAAGAGCTGAATAATATTCGATGGTCTAAAACTGAAGGTGGGTGCGAACATAATGGTGGAAGGAGAAGCACCGGCCACGTAGTGGAAGGTTCTGAGGGAGGAGAGGTTCCCTGGTTTTAGGGCCAGGGTAAAGGGAGACATACCCATTTCCAAGTGAGTGCCCGGAAAATTCTTGAAACTAAGGTGCTCATGAAGCGACCCTTTAAGGGCTGGTCAGCCATTTTGATGGTTTTCAGATGCCCAAAAGTATTTTCTCTTATTTTTCACTTGAAGAGAAATTGATGCAGAATCTAACACAAGTGGTTTCACATTTTTTGGAGCATTTACGAATTACTTATGAATTTTCAAAGAATTTTAAAATAAACACCTATTCTTGATCATATGCCTTACAAAACCCGCACACAATCTTAAAAAATATATGGCTTGACCAAAAACAAGCATTATGGCATGCAAAAAATAATACATAAGATTCCTAATTGCTACCATTACTAAACTTAAACCAACCTACATTCTGTTAACATTTATAAGAATACAATTGGGCAACCAATTCTCATTTAGAAAAATTAGGTGAACACACTATGGCTTTGAAATGAACCCACCTTGGTTTTTATTCCATCCATTGTTGAAGTATGAACCAATGTCTAACAAATCTTATTATACTCTCATATTATGGGCAATCCATTTTAGAACCGCTTACTATCCATTTTAGAGCTTCTTGTAGGGATTGTTTGAAGAAGAGAACCGTAATAAGAGCCTGCTACTATAATTAGATTTTGAATTCAAGATTTACTATCTGTGTACATCAAAATTATAGGCCATGGTTTTAGAAATCTACCAAGGTACATTTTGAAAAATCATAAGGAATTCATAAAGAAAAGTGTACACCAATGTGTGTAAAATCTTTTTTGAATTGACAAATAAATTGTATCCAAAAGCATTTATAACAATTTTATGATTTCAAATACGAATTTTTAAATTTGATCATCCAAGGTAAAATAATAAAAAAATTTGGAAAGATTAAAATTTCATAAGAAAACTAGATATACTCTAACTTTGGCTTTATTTTAAAATGTATTTTTATAGTAAGGTAGGAGTAGCATAAAGCGTCCCTTTAAACTCTAAATGATTGGGGCATAAAGTGTCATTTTGGGGGGCAATGAAAAAAAATGTGAAAAAAATCTAAAATTCAACTATATAAATTAATTGTACTTGACTTCTACATGAATGTGTAGAAAAATTTCAAAAACTTTGACAACACAAATTGAAAGATTATAGCGTTTGAAGTTAGAAGAAAAAGAATTTTTCTGACCTACATGACAACATCAATAAACCCTAACTCCTCCTAGTGTGAGATTTTGCACTACATATGGATTTTTGTAAGATTGCTTCCCATATCAAGCTAGTTACCTATGTGCCAAATTTAAGAAGTAGAGGGGAATATTGTTCATGTTACTCAGCTTCCCAAAAAACTTCAAGGTAGCATAATTTTTTATTTTAAATAGATGCAAAAGGACAAATTAATCTACCAATAATATCACATTGTTGGATTGCAAGAGTATACTATTATTTGCTTAATATGATCTAGTGTCCTCCAAAAGAGAAAAATCAATAAAACCAATGAATTTGTGGTTCTTTTCACTCTACATTCAATAGTCAATAGTGTCATTCTCAATGCATATTAGAGAAAGAAAATCTTAAGTTCACTAATAGTCTACTCAACATGAAGCTCTTTCATGTGATTAAAAGGGGTGACCCCAAAACCGCCACTAATTGCCAATGTGCTTAATTACTATTTATAGAGTGTTCAAATTTCACATTTCCTTGATAAAAAGTGAAAAGAGGTTTTAATGCACCAAATAATGCAATATTTGGATATTGTATGCAAAAGTTATGAAGGAACAAAGTTTGATTCTAAAAGCATTTCTTCCACATAGGTATATAATTGATTTTAGAGATGTACATAGAGTGAAGATGGAATTTTAGGATCAATGGATGTTTAGGATCAATGGTACATTTGGGAGGGTCCATCTTATCCATGTTATGACCCTCTATTAGACACTAAAGGTCCAAGGCCATTTTGTCATAAAAAATCACCCAATATTACCACTTCTATTGCAAAGAGCATTTGAAAGAAATTAATTTTTTTTTTTGCATATCTAACTATAGGATCTTACACTAGACTAGTATAAAAATGTGTAGGAGAAATTTCAAAAACTTTGATTACATGAATTGCATGATATTTGTATTTGAAATGAAGAAAATGGTTCTTTTTACACCTTGAGTGACTACATCATAGGACTTAAAATTTTTGCATTAATGATATTGAATTGAAAATTTCTCATATTGAAGGATTGAATTGAAAGTCTAAAAAATTGTTAATTAAGTAGAAGTAGGTAAGAGTTTGAAGGAAAAAACTAAATTTTTAGTAGCTCTAAGATGGAGTTGAAACACACTAATTCCAACACTGAGATTGTTCTAGGCCTTGTAGAACTTTTTTTCTTCAAAAATATATAAAAAGAGAGTTCAAAAATGAAATCTACAAGTTGTAATTGTAATTGGTGATGCCTCAAGTGTTCTTTTAGAGATTGTGGGTGGCATAATTTTTTTTTCTTGGTCACTAATGCAAATAAAAGTTATTATAAATTACTTAGTAGTCATCTTGCAGTCATTGTTAAATTTTGAAGTCACATTTGTTAAGTAATTTATAGTGCCAATTTCTTGTAGTGATCACAACAAAAAGTAGTGCCTACATAGGGGTTAAAATCCATTTGTTCTCTATAGGCACAATGGGACTTTAAGGATTTGTGCCTTCTAGCGGGTTTTTTTTTCCAAATTTACAATTGTTAGACCCATTGTCCAAATGTAGTCAATGAAGAGGTGTCAATGAAATCTTTGCTTTGATAAAATGATATTTCTTGTAGTAGATTAAGAAATTTGAAGCTTTCTAGTATATCTAGAGAGGGCTTATTGAATTTGATGTATTTTTTGAACTAGGTGAAATGAAAATTAGTAAACACACATTATGCAATATCATTGGTTTTAAATCCTCATTGGTTTTAAATCTTTCACTTTTGAAATTCTTTTACTTACACACTATAAAATAGCAAGATAACAGCAATAGATAATATATGCAATAATGTTGCACTTGAGCTCCTAAGTTTCGTGATACATGCTCCAAAAAATAGTAAAGAAAAATGAATGTTTTACATTTCTTTATAAAAAGAAAGCAATTAGACTAACTTGCAAATTGCTTCATGACAACAAGTGCTTGCAATTTGAGCTACACCCTTTTTGCAAGTGCTTATTCCACAAAACAATTTGTTCAAATTTTTATCCTATAATTTTTGTAGAATTGTATTTATCCAATGGGCCTTGATGTGGGGTCTTTTGTAAAAAGATTTTGCTTTAATACATCACCACCAATATGCAAAATAAACCCACTTGAGCATTTAGGGATGAAAAATGCTCAAATAAATGCTTGACCTTGACCAAAGATTTTTTTCAACACAACAACAATTGCAATTTTGTTGTGGTTGGGTAGTACGTGATAGTTTGCCAAAATCACAGATTTATTTGGTTTGTAGTCAAAAGAGTTTCTTCTTGCTATGGAATACTAGAGAGACTTGTGATTGGTTGACTTGCAAAATAGTGAGTTACATTGAGAGGGAAATTAGAAATCCATTCAACAAAATAGTGACTTGTATTTTTACCAAGATGAGCTTCATTTAAACCAATAACCCCTAAAAGAAATGGGGTGTTTGAATATGGCTCTTGTATTCTTGACTAGCTCTTATAACAATCATAATTCCTCATTCTTATAGAATAATTTTGATGATCGCCACTGTTAAAATGAAATAAGACAAATGTAGCTTTTCTATGAAAAATGGATTAACAAAATTGCACAATTTTTGAGAAAATTCCACCATTGACAAGATTGCTAAAAGATATTCAGTTAGGCAAAACTTTGTATATATGCTAAAATCAAAATGTTTAAATCAGAATGCTTAAAAGTGATCCAAAAACTTTGATTTTTTCCTACAAGCATATATCATCATGATATTGCTATGTAATTTTTTTTCTCCAAATCATTTTGAGGTGTGAAAAAAAAATGAGGATGTAAGTGATGGCCTAAACTCCTCCATTTTCAAAAAATTCACCACAAATCACACATTCAATCATTTCTTGATCAAATTGTACCAACAACTTTAGTAGAAAAAAAATCATCTAGGATCTCTTTGTTGTTTATGGATAGTTAGTGAGGTTTCATATTTTGAATCAACTACAAATGTAGTTGTAAAAGTCAAATGGTGGTCTTATGGTTCTTTAGGGGCTAACAATGCCCTTAAGCCAACCTCAAGACCAATTAAGGAAAAAGACTCATAAAGTCATTAGGTTTTGAAAGTGCTCTTTAATACAAGGACACATATTGTTTTCTTCAATGTACCAATTGCATTTAAAAATATACCAACAATGAACATGATAGGGGACAAATGTTTTCATAGCCATACTTGATTACAACTTCAAAACTCATGACTAATTCCACAAAGGTCAAAAAAATATGAAACAATTTTGATTAGATGCCAATTTCATTTACCTTTCAAAGAAAAGTTACTGAAAAATATTTGAAGAGGTCAAAAATTCCCCAGACAGCTGCTAGATGGTCACTTTATGGACCCATTTTACCGGCTACACATCACCGCATAGCGTGTTTGTTGCACAGCACCATCGTTTTCAAATGCTTCAATTTCGACTCTTGGGAACCAAACAGATACCTGCCCTTGTTTGAATGTGTCGCAACTGTGCTGTAGGATATTCCTGAATGTCGTATAGTAAACAGGTCTGACACTGACTGATACATATAGACAATTTCCAACAGGATTTTCGCAATCACGAAACGCAGAATCAAAATATAAAATGAAGATGGACAGCATAAGATAGAATTTTGAATCAGTGATACGCGTTATGTGACACAATAATGGAAGATTCCCAGCTTCATTTGTCCATCAGCAAAGAGCGGACTCAGCGGAGCATTAGTCCCGGAATCCCGGTCGCATACTCATCATTCAAGTTGTAATAACTCAATTGCTCCATTCTTGACGTTCTCGGGATAGGATGATCATTTCAAGATCATCTTAAAACCCCGATTATCTGCTAACGTGACTAAATTGGAACAAACGAAAGCTGCGATCGCACCTTTCACCAGTATGGCCAATTTCCTGTGCGAGAAGTGGTATCCAGATCAAGGGTAAATACTCACAGGAAAACATCTACAATTGCGTTTAATTATATCGGCTTATTCTGAGTATTGCGCAACCACATTGTTTCTGAAACCAGTTTTATCTGTTTGCCACTGCTTTACTCAGATCTGCCAGAAGGTAACGAGTCATCTGATCTCGAAACCCGCAGATGCTCTGCGATATTGCCCATCGTCCACATTGGGTACAGACGTGAATGTTGCTAAACAAACTTCCAGACAAAAATCGGGATGCGACCCACATTCTAGAATATACATCAAGTCCTAAGAACAGTCGAAAAACACCCTCTAAGTTGCTAAACTCAGGACTATCTGAGCTACCGTACATCGTCAGATCCGAAAACAGTGAATCCCACGGTCGATCAACAATGTACGATCCGATCATGAATAGTTCGCACAGACCGACCTCTGAACAATGCACAGCCACACTCTCCACATTGTCCACTTCAAAAACAAGCTCGATGAGCTAGAAACATCCTGGAAACTAGATAGCGCAACGTTTCTCATCACATCCCAAAAGATACACAATCAATGAATAGTCAAAGAAGCTTCCAAACATAAACAATCCTCAGCAATATCGAGCACCTCCCTCCCAATAGTATTTTGATTCCTGAATAAACCATACAAGCTTCGGAAACACAGAGAATTGAACTGCGAAACAGAGACACCCGGGTATATTCACAAAACCATAGTAAGAAAAAAGAAAAACTCACAAAAAGAGGCTCAAAAGTCTCTCTCCACAATCACAACCTCGTCATCTCTGCCGATCCTACAGACAAGACCTAATACTTGTAATCCTTGACGTGCAAGCTCTCGGTGCCCACGTTCGAGGCGCTGCCTCCGTAAGTGCCCAACGTCGCCTCCGAATTCGCCTTCGCTCGCACAAACAAAGCCTTCTGCGCGGCCTCCACATTCTCCTTCTTGCCGCCCCACGTCTTGAGCACCGTCGCCTGCAGCGCCCGACCGAACGAGAACGAAAGCGTCCAAGGCTTCGTCGTCTTCAGCGCGTTCATGGCGTTCAAGTTCTGCGTCGCCTCTTCCTCAGACTGACCGCCCGAAAGGAACACAATGCCAGGCACGGCGGGTGGCACCGTCCGCTGCAGCGTGCGCACCGTGAACTTGGCCACCTCCTCCGGAGACACCTTCTTGGCGTCGGACCCCGGTGTCACCATGTTGGGCTTCAGCAGCGTGCCCTCCAACAGCACGTGCTGGTCGTTCAGCGCCTTGTAGCACGCTGCCAACACCTTCTCCGTCACCTCAGCACACTTCTCGATGCTGTGAGAGCCGTCCACAAGAATCTCGGGCTCCACAATCGGCACAAGACTGCCACAGACAGGGAAAAAAATATTCTGTCAGCACCCGAGGACAACTGATCATTCAAATACATTTCGAAGGAAGGTCAAATCCCAACGCCGTCAAATTGAAAAGAAATTCATCAGATCCTTTCGCAAATTTCACCAAGAGGAAATGCTACAACGAACTGATCCGATTGCAATTGGGAAGGTTCTCGATCGTCAGGGAGGTGCTTCAGCAAGTGTCCAGTGACAATCCAGCAAACCTAACTCCACTGAGACCACCAGATATTGGATTTCTAGACAATCCACTACAAAGTCCAAGCGAGGAAGGCATACAAAGAGCAAGCGACCTAGAGCCAATGAGGAAAACAAACGGAGAAGTGGATGTACACGCACCCATTCTCCTGGCAGATGATGGCATATCTCGCCAACCCCTGCGCGTTCTGCTCGATCGCCAGCGCCGTCGGCTCCAGGGTGCCGATCTTCAGCACCGCACGCCACTTCGCGAAACGCGCACCAGCGTTGTAGAACGCCGCACAACGCTTGTGCAGATCGTCGAAGCCCTGCGTCGTCGTCTCGCCGTTCGTGCCCCAAAGGTCGATCGTGCCCTTGTCCACCTTGATGCCGGGCACCACGCCACCAGCCTTCATCACCTCCACGAAAGGCTTCCCGTCCAGCGTCTTCTGGTAAAGAGTCTCCTCAAACAGAATCACGCCGCTCAGAAACTTCTCCACCCCGGGGGTCGTGAATAGAAGCTCACGCAGCGCTTGACGGTTGGACTCCACATTCTCGACCTTGATGCTCGACAAACGCTTCCCGATGGTGCCCGTGCTCTCGTCGGCAGCAAGAATGCCCTTCCCGGGGGTGGCGATGTACTTGGCGGTCGCCACGAGCTCATCGGCGTACTTGCCTGCGTAAGGCGCCATTTCTCTTCTAACAAATAAAACGATACCTGCTCAATGCACACACAAACCACAAATAAGACTCCCCTCACCAAACGAAGACCTCCAATTCCACACAACTTCGCCATCCCCTCTCAATGTCCCGCAATCCTCGAAGACCCGCTTCACTTGATTAAACAATCCTCATAACCAGCAGTTCTCACCTTCGAGAGCTACCAATGCAGACAGCTTCTGACAACCCGCACCGAAACCCAAACCCCAGAAGACTTGCACCAAACAATCGAGATCTTCGTCTTTACTGAACTATTTTCAACGTGACAAAAACCAAAAAGACGGGGTAAGGGAGGAGAACAGCGCGCACCCGGAAGCGGCAATCGGGAAGATGCAAATCGTGGAGAAGAATGCACAAATCTTCGGCGTCTCTAGAGAGCTTCTACAAATGCACGAGGGTCGCTGGTGCATTCCTGGCCTCTATCCTACAATCACGTATTTGCATGATACCTGTGTATGTATAAATAATGGAGGGGTACCTCCGTATTTTGAGTTGGATGAGACCTGAGAGCTTATCCCAAGAGCTACAGTTTCGGTCTCTTGGGGGACGTAATGGGAACGTGGTTTGTGCGTTCCCGAGAAGGGATCATGTGGGCACGCAGGATGCAAGGTGAAATGTTCTGGATTGGTGCATTGAGGTAGAAAAGCGTATTACCACACTAATTTGCAATCTCCAATAGGAGCACATATTTTACAGTCTGTGTGCTTGTTTCACAACCTAAAATCATAATTTTTCAATGAAAATTGTAGTTTCTTGTGAATTTTTAAGTAGTCTTCCTTGAAATTAACCTTGAAATTATAGAACGGCCCTTAGAGTAGAGTCATAAATGTCCCATCAACAATCCATAACTACTTTGTTATGTATCTATTGGCACTCAAGTACTGACCAATCAAGGAGTGACATGTTACCCCTTCTTGGCATTAATGCACTAATTTTGTCATAATATAAATGGATTTGGATGAGTTTAGTGGCAGAAATGGGATCAAAAGTAGAGTGATGGAAATAGGTAGTTGGTGGTTATAGGATGGTCTACCTCAAGGATAGTCACACCTCCTTCACCCTGTTTTCAACCTTTAGAGAATGGGGACATGGTACACTCTTGTTGGCTCTCTGTGGCTTATGGAGGTCCCATTCTCTGAAGATTGAGAATGGCCATTCTTCTCCTGCAAAGATGAAGAATGGGCATGAAGAAAAATTTGTTGAAGAATTTTTCACCACTGCAAAACTCACTTTCACCCCACTTGCTGCATTTTTGTTGTTCTACATTCTAAGTTTTACACAAGTTTTGTGCGTTCTGTGTATATCCTGAGTTGTATGCCTTGCATTTTGCTCTACCTACATGTCCATCTGTATATCCACTATGATAGTAAATCTTGTTCTTGAATTCTTTAACCTCATTCTAGTCACCAACAAAAGAGGTGTAACACTTTCTTCATGGTTTTTAGCTCCTAATTTGGCTACTTTATTCTTCTACTTCTCATTCTTCATAGAAATTTTATTTTCAAAGAAGGTGTGACTACCCCTATTGTATAGAGAAATGCACCAAGAGGACGGGATTTTGTCCCCCCAAAAGCTGATAAATAGAATATTTTTTACATGCTAGCATTCACAGTTTTGGGGAATGTACAATTATGTGGAATGTCCAATGTAGCCTCCATCTTTCCTACACTTGAAATTGTTGATCACGGACCCCCATTGGGTGTACCGATTGCCCATACATGTTTGAATTGAGCATACAATTTTAGGGTTTAGGGGTCTGCCCAAGGAGCAACGGAAAGTACTTCAGAAAGCCCAGGGAGGGCTAGTTCTCCTTGGGCAAGAGAGCCGTACCCACTCAGGAACAACAGAAGATGAAACAACGAAGGTGGAGCTTGTTGATGAGTTCAGGGAACTAATTAGGACCGGTTTATATTTGGGGCTGGATTGAGGGTCAGCCGAGTTTGAACCAATAGGAGTGCTCAATTTCTCCAAATCCGGCCCAAGGCGTTTATACTTGGGGTCGGATGGAACTACAACTCATCCTATGTGTCGTTTTAGGTGGCATGGTTTTGGCGCCAAACCATCTGGTTCAAGGGAAAGCAATGGGGACGAGGTTTTTGGTGGCCCGAACTCCCATCTAGGGCCAGATTGGGGCCAAATTGCTCATCCGTTGGACTGTACAAATCTCCACCGTTTACTATGCAAAGTCTTTTGTTTTCTATTTTGATACATGCTTGTTGATTGTGAGCTCAAGAAACTTCCACCAATATGCATTGCTAAATTTTTGGAGCTTGATTGCTTGACTTGTTTTCAATATTTTAGTTTGGAAATTGAGAGTAGTGGACTAAGTTTGGATCTCTGGGGTAGAAGTGTACATAGTTTATAATACATTATATAAACTTATTATAATATAATATATTATTATTATATAATATATTATTATTATATAATATATACAGATTTTTTCGTTTGATAAGATGTTCTATAAAATTATTTTTAACTAAATATGTTTATGTTTATTTAGTAGAATTGTTCTTAATTTCTAAATGCCGAAGGTACTAAATTTTGGTGTCAACAATACTTTGAAGTTTAATAAAACTTAACCAAGTTGCTATTTTTAGTAGTTTTATATATTTTGAAGTCTTTTTGAAGTTTAATTTTAGCATCAAAAAAATTATTTTACTATTTTTTAAATAGCCCCCGATTGGATGTCTACCTTGGTTATTTTGGGGGTTTTGAGTCCTATTTTTGACCCAAAAATGCAAATGTGAAGCTCAAAATTGGTATATGAGGACATCTACTAAAGTTACACATTCATGCCAATGATTATTGTAAAATAATAATTAATTGTCCACCTTCTACATGTGTTCAAAGTGCACTACTTTTTCACAGCTATTGAGAACACAATTTTTTTTCCCTAGAGATAAAATTGCTTGAAAAGGAGCATCTTTAGGTTAGAAAAAATGGATTTTTTTAATTTAACTTTATTCAGTTTATTTAATATTTTTTAAGAATATAACTTCAAAGTCTATATTTTTTTGGTGTTTTCCATTGTACATTTTTGATGCATAGCTTTTAGAGATAAATTTTTTTAGGTTTGAAATTTCAGAGGCATTCTATTTTCAAGCTTTACAAATTATCCATATTTTATTATATTTTTTAAAATTTTATTCTAGAAGTCACAGTATTCACCTAAATAGGCCTTCCTTGAGCCAAAACCGGCAAGTGTTTTTTGCAATCACCCTATTGTATTATTTGCATTTAAAATTGAAAAGACAAGCTCTTTATATACATATGGGATAATAGGAGGTAAAAAAATCCATATAGGATAAAAAAAGACATCCAAATCCTAATTTGTCATCTTAAACTCTAAAATTGTCATTGTGTCTATTTTGTGTAGGACCTGTAGAATAATGAAATTGTATTGCGGTCTTCCAATTTTGGAAAAGCCTCAATACTCAGTTGCATCCAATCACCTACGCACTTGTCTAAGTACTGTTGATTAGTCTTTGTGCCACATCAACATGGCCCACCTTTGGATGGAGGTTTTAGAGTCCTTTGTATAAGAATATGTGGGAGAAACTTCAAAAAATTTGACCATATAGATTGCAAGATATTTGCATTAAAAGTGAAGAAAATAAGTTCCTTTAAAAAGTGACTAGACTATAAGACTTTGAATCTTCTTTTAAGTTTAAACTTTTGCACCTTGGACTTTCAATTTTCAATTTTTTATATTAAAGAATTGAGTTGAAACTATCTCAAAATAAATTCAAATAAAAAAACTTGATTTCCATTCTTTAAAAATTTATTATGTAGAAGTAGGTATAGAATAGAAAGAAAACCTATATTTTTCTAGGCCTAGTTAACTACTTTGGAGGTTTAGGGTTTCATGATTTTTTCTCATGGACATTGAATGAAATTTAAAAAAAAATTATATTCCTATAACTCTAATGTGCTTTTGTATCTTCAAAATGAGTTTTTGAAAATCATGTAAAAAATTCAGGTGCATAAGCATACCCAAAATCCCAAAAGTTTCCCATAGGAACTTTAGGAATTTCGGTAATTAAGTCTAATTGTAATTGTGATGTCTTTCTATAATAATTCTTGTCTAAAATGTCCTATTGAACATGGTTACCTAGGTGCATTAGGAATGAACGGTTGTTATAGGTGGAGTAACACACCATTGATTCTTTGTATTTTGTTTAATTATGCTATGTAATCATGATTGAAGCATCTCTTTTGTATTAGGATTAGAATGAATTTATAAAATCTACAAGATGAGAAAAGATGGATACATATCACTTTTCAAATACCAGTTGCCACCAAACATTGAAAAAATATATTCATTTTTTACATTTAAATAGTATACTTTAATGATAAAAGGTTATACCTTCAATCAAACAACTCATTCAACCCTTAAAGTTCCAAGGCCTTTTTCCTTTCAAAAAACACTCAAAATTTCCATGTCTATTGCAAGGTGCAAAACTCTTGAGATTTTTATTTTTTTGTCATATTTAAAAATAGGATCTTGCTTTAAACTAGTATAAAAATGTATAGTAGAAGTTTCAAAAAGATTGACCACATAGATTGTAAGATATAGGCATTTAAAGAGGGAAAAGATAAGTTTTTTTTTACATTCCATGACTAGATTTTTTGGCTTTGAATCTCCTTATTTAAATTTTTTTGTACTATTGAGTTTGAGGTTAAAAAATTTTATGTTGAAGATTTGAGTTGAGAGTTGGTGGAAAAAAATTTTAAAAATATAAACACTAGATTTTCATTCATCAAAAAATTATTAAGTAGAAGTAGGTTTGAGATTCAACAAAATACTAAATTATTAATAGCTCTAAGATGGAATTGAAACACCATAATTCCAACAATAAGATTGTCCTTGCAAGAAAACTTAACCTTATGAAATAATTTTTTTTGAAAAATTGCAAAAGTTGCATTCAAAAATGAATCCCACAAGTTATTTTTTGAAGAAGATGCTTATATTGCCCAAAAAGTAAGTTTGTTTATAACTTTCACATCACTAATCCAAATAGAATGAATCAAAGCTTCAAGTGTAGACACAAATAAGATTTAAAAGAAAAAAAATTATTTCAATTTTTTGTGGATGTCTTTTTCTGCCTAGGAAGGTGAAAATTATATTTAAGAAGGCATAAATTTTGCTCCCGGGCACCAATTGAAATAAAAATCATATTCCTATGAAGCTAATGAATTTTTCTATCTTTTGAGAAAGTTTCTAAGAAATCACCAAAAATTGAGGTCTTAGGAACCTACCCAAACTCCCAAGTGTCCCCAAAAGAAAGTCAACACTTGGAACTTTAGGGATTAATTCAATTTGCAAATAAAAAAACGAATAGTACATTTTTATAGAATTTTTTTTTGGTTGTGCTGAGGTATTAAATCTAATACTTCATTCTCTTAATTTCATAATATTAATGATTTATTTTAAATTTAATAACAATTGTGTTTAAAGCATGACAAGCTTTGCATTTCATGGTATGCACAAATTACTAACTTTTATAACTACTAATCTAATATTTGCAAATTCATTTTGCTATGTTTGGAAACTAATTTTTAGACATTAGAAACTTGTAGGCCTCAACCATAAATATAACTAGAACTACAAATCATCCATCCTAAAATAGATGCATTTACAACAAACTTTTGAAGAACTTATCTTTAACCCCTAAATGCTTGAGGCACCAAATTTTGGTGTAGATAATATTTTTAAGTTATATAAAACTTTATCATGTTAATAATTTTTTGTAATTTAAATATTTCCAAAAAAACTTTGAAGTCTAGTTTTGGTAATAATAATATGATTTTGAAAATGAATGATTATGATTTTTCTATTCAAGATTTTGTATATACTATTAAAATTTTGGTATCACTATGTTGTTGTCATGTCATACCAAATCACCTACAATCCAAAAAAATATACTATGTATAACCCTTATAAACTAATATCTTGGATTCAAATAAATTATGATGAAAATAATTGTTTTGGTTGTTAAATACAAATTAAAATGATTTGTATTAATTGTGTATTAGGACAAATATCTTCAAATCTATTCAAAGTAGATGTAATAACAGTTCAAATTGTAGCTTATAGACCATCTATGACATTAAATGAAATCTCAAGTCTTTGTTTCATTAAGAATCTTCAAATCCCATTCAAATTAATATTATCTACATTTTTTCTTATATAGAATTTTATGGAAGTTCACATACATCAACTTCTTACAATACCAATGTTGATGAATCTTAAATGATGTACACAACATGCTATAAAATATTCAAGTCATCATGGCTCAAAAAAGAAGAATTGGTGATTTTTGGAGTCATCATGAATCCCACCTCAACTATTAAGTCTATAGGGTGGTTAGTTTTGGAATTCATTTACTTTCCCCTCGTAATTGTTTTTTGCGTCAAGTTTTTTTAGGTTTTTAGTACACATACAATACTAGAACATTTATGTTTGTTCATTTGAATTTTTTCCACTCATTTTCAATGTATGGTGCATGGAGTGAAATTGAACAAAGCATAGGCTTAGTTTTTGCAGTCATGGAATATATAGATAAAATAAGAAAAATAGGCGTCAAAGTTTAGATATTGTTAAGGCTTGATTCATGCTAGGACATCTAGTGGTAGTGGACAAAACCCTTAGTCCACTACTTCATTTGCCTTGGTGTGAAAGGAAATTTCTATGTCATCATGGATTTTATTCGTCTAGTGCATGGCTTCACACTAGGAACCAAACGTGTGATGGAATTATATTTGTAAAAGCTCCTTTACAATTGCATCATTGTTCCATGGAAGCTCCTTCACAATTCCTTTCTTCTTGAACAAATCTATTGTGTCCTTAAGACAAAATTAAAGATCCCCGTAGAGATCAACTCCCAATATGATCCCAAACTAGTCTACTACAACAATGGCTTCATCTTGAGTTTTGATAGAAGTGGGTGATGACATGGAGCTACTTCAAATAGACATCCATTTTGGTGTGAATGTTGTAGTGGATGAAATTTGTTCTTAGATCAATGAAATTGCTCCAAACCTTGTCTAGCTCTATTGGAATGTCCTAGTCTAAACCAAGGCCTTAGCCTTTGTCTATTCCATTTTAAAAGGATATGATGCCAAAATCCAAGTAAAAAAATACATGACCTCAAATATTTTGGCCTATCAAAAACTAGCAATAACGATAAGTTATCCATAATTGGTTGTTGAAAAGGCTAATGTAGCACCGTCCCATGGGCAATCCGTCACCATTACCATCACAAGTTGCAATTCATAACCTTCTTTCCTTTCAACTTGGTTTCTACACCCTTGGATCATAAAGATCAAAGAATATAATTGGAAAATATACAACCGGTTGTATACACTAACCTATTTGCCACATCACGGCTCATCAATTATCTAATACAAAATCTACCATTGTAGCACAAGGATTGAGAATCTAACTCTAGAATTGTTTTATGTTATAAACCTCAACTGACCATCATATGAGACCTATAACTCACATTTCTATGCCATCATGACTTTTGGGAGAACTATAGTATATTTCATTATACCACTAGTATGGTAGAACCACCCATTGCCAACTAGAGATCAATATCCAATAGTAGAGTGCAACCATTTTCAACCAAGGTTAGAACAAATTTCTAACCAAAATTTGGATGTTTTTTTTTTCCTTTTCAAGGTTGGGACTAATGAGGTCACAATACATGTCCTAAAGTAGTGAGCAAAAAAGTAAGAAATAATGAGCAGGAAAGAAATTCTTGCATGAATGGAATTGGAAGAGTCTATACATTGGCCATGGGTTGAGACCAACTTTTGACTTCCACAAACTCATAGTAATTTCAATTCAAGGCATAAAATTACCAAAAAATAGAAATCCTTGTGATTTCAATCTTCCAACATGCCAAAAAAATTTACATTGCCTTAAATTCCTCGAGAATATGCATGGAATTGCTTAAATGGTTGACTATAGGTGATTTAACCATATGCCCATTGTTGTTGCCACAACCAAAACAAAATAAAGTCAAAGTATTTTTTGAATTTTTGAATTCATAGAAACTTCAAAATTCAATGTCTTTTTTTGTAGTGAGTTGGAACACCACTAAAGTCCTTGCATTCCTCCTCATTAAGAACTTTCTGATATTACCAAGAATGCTATCAATGGTCACACGATTCTAGATATCTCATTGTAACAAACAAAATAAATTAAACAGAAATAAACTACACAAACTTCTTTAAGGTATACCCTATGTTGTTTCCACCATCAAATAAAAGTAATTTTCTAATTTTTGAATTCATAGAAAATTCAAAATTCAATAACTTTGACACCATGAGTTGGAATGCACCAAACAAAGCTCGTGCATCTTTTTTCACAAATAGATTCCTCATGGTACCAAGAATGTGACTAGTGGGCGCACAATTTTGGAGATTTCAACTTAACAAATAAAACAAACAAACAAAACAAACAACCTAATTTAATATATAGATAGATATACCTTCACTCTACATTTGCATGCACAACTCTTCTTCTGGACATATATTAAAACCTTCATAAGCACTAAAATCTCACATCTCTTATAGAATTTCATCCCTCTTCTAAATCCTCAAATGTTAAACATTACTAATTTTTAGAATATCCTTTCTAAACATATTCTGCTATGTGTTAAAATTGCCCCAAAATTGATAAATTAGATTATGTATTATTGTTAATAGTGAAATATAGTAGGTAAGTTAAGTTTATATTGTTTTTTAATAAACAAAAATTTAAATAAGTACATTCATTATTACATGTTATAATACAGATTTTGAAGAAAAAATCATACTAAAAAATCATTTAAAAAGAGTTATAGAGTAGATTTTGAGAAGTTGTAAATTGATCGTGGTTATGCATGTTATGTCCTTCAACCTCATCTTTTTGGTGACCTCAAATTTAGATTTCAATGGTGGAAAAAGGATTGAAAGACCTCAAATCACTTTCATAGTTTTTACACCTTCATGATCAAGTGTTATAATCTTTTAGTCAATAAGCAATAGTATTGTGTTTTCTTTTCCAATGTGGTCTCTAACATGTCTAGTTTAAATTTATTTGGTTACAATTTTTTTTTAAATCATGAAACTTATCAAAATTTTGGCTTTTTGTTTAGTATAGAATAAATTCCAAGAAGCTCAAAAAAGACCTTGGACATTTAGGGGTTAAAAGAGATTCATTGAAAACTTATAAAAACAAACAAACGAAAAGAATAAAAGTTCAACAAAATAAAATTCATTGACACTTTTAATACTATCTATGGAACTTCATCACTTTTAGCAAAAAAATGTGGGAATTTATTTATTTATTATTTATGCTACTTATTTGAGATGCATTTTGAACAACTTTTCAATCAATGTTTTGCAAAAATTATTACATGGAGATTACCACTAAGTGAAACCTTCTTATGTGGCACTTTTGTTTGCTCTATACATAATAGTTGGAAATTTCTATAGCATTTTTATCCTTTAAAATGATAAAAATGTGCAACAAAAGATTCCCCCAAAAATTCCAATACCTAATATTGTGTACAACCTTTACAAAAGTGAAGCATTAGGATAGTATACAAAAATTTATCATAAATTTATCTTGATGTCCCAGGGTCCTTGGTATGAGAGACAAGACACAATAAGTGCAAGGAAGGTAGTGAGTTTTACCTAATTCATTAAACGAAATTTAAAAAAAAATATTTTTTATATTATAATATATGTAAAATGGTAATATTAGTCCACTATGTGGTAGTGTTAAAAGTAATCAAACACATAATTCATCAAGGGACAAAATCTCTTTTATTTCCCACATGCTAATACATTTGTCGTAATGATAATATAATTTCAATATAATTTCACCATGTATAATATCAATACAATTTCACAATGTCATAATGGTAATATAATTTCACCATGTCGTAATTCACACAAATAAGTTGTCATAATGATAATACGGAGTATAATTTCACCATGTCATAATTCACAGAAATAAGCATGTGTCTACTGCTAGGCATACAAATGTTATACAAAATCTAAAGCTATAAAAAATTAAAAAATTAAAATTCGGTCCTTAGAATGTTATACAAAAGTGCTAAGAACTTATAGGCAAAGAACTTATGGGCAATTAGGCAATTTGTTTGCTCATTTTGTTTTGAGAGCAAATAGAATGTATCTAAAGGATCTTCAAGTTCAAATTGAGAGTGAACACCTTAAAAAATTTAGATTATTTGACCACATAATTTAGTAGATATTTAAGTTTGAAGTTTTATTTGAGTCACTAAAAAAATAGGGCAATGTGCTTTGAAGGAGCATATCTTAGTGAGAATATTTTGAAATGATTATGTTTTGTACTCAATGAAAGACATAAGAGTTGAAAATGCGCATCTAAAATTTCACAACAATACAGAACATTTTACAATTAATGGTGGAGCTTGCAATGCATGATTATTACGAAAATTAGGATACTTGTCTTTTCCTTGCCCTGTCCTTGCATCTGTTTTTGATGTGAATGCCGTTTTTGATGTGAATCTACCCTTTTTGAGGTAGGCAATAATGACATTGGTTGGCTTGACTTTTTAGTCCACACCCAAAATGAACCCCCAACATATGAGTTGTGAATTACACTGTACCATTCAACTTAAAAAAATTCCACCACTTCACTACACGATTCTACTTAAGAAAATTAAAAAAATTCCACATGGTGGAGTTTAATTTGGAATTTGATGAAACTACTTGCTATTGGATTCATGACGTATAGTAGAGCCTCTCAACCTCTCTTAAAACCTCTCTTAGTGCATGGTGTTGGGATTATGCATGAAGAGAGGTTTATGCATTTGCAAAGGTGTAATCATGGCTAGTAACTAATGTGGCCTCTAACTAAACTAATGTTGCCTCTAACTAAACTAATGTTGAGAAAATATTTTCAAAATTGGGCTAACTTCCATCAATGTATATCATGCAATATCTCTTCTATTAAGACAACATGTTTGTTTTGTTCTGTTTGTTTGTCACGTTGAGATCTCCCGGACTCTGCGTCCCCCGGTCGCGTGCTTGGTACCGCTGGAAAGCCCTTGGCGAGGAGGGGTGCACCGGCTTGGTTACGTGGCATTCCAATTGACGGTGAGAAAGTTGTGCATTTTCGAGTTGTTATTGGTTCTAAAAAATTAGAAAATAACTTTTACTTTTGTTTTGACTGTGGCAACGGCAGAAGACACACACATGGTAGAAGACACACACGTACTTGATACCATCGGAAAGCCCTCGGCGAGGACCGTACTTGGTACCATCGGAAAGCCCTCGGCGAGGAGAGGTGCACTGGCTTGGTTTCATGGCGTTTGGAAGTACAACATGAAAGTTATATATTTTTGAGTTATTTTTGGTTTTTAAAAATTACTTTTTCTTATATTTTGGTCACAATTTTGGTACCATCAGAAAGCCCTCGGCGAGGAGGGGTGCACCGGCTTGGTTTTGTGGCGTTCTGACTCACAGTGTGAAAGTTATTGAATTTTGAAGTATTTTAAGAACTAAAAAATTAAAAAATTACTTTTATATTGAATTTTGAAGTATTTTAAGAACTAAAAAATTAAAAAATTACTTTTACTTGTGGCAACGCCACAAGGCGCTCTAGTCATGTACTAAGGGAGGATGCACGAAGAAGGTTTTTAGAAAAAACCCAATATATGACAGCAAGTAGATAAAAAAGAAGGTTAACAACTAGAAAATGGTTGCTTGTGTCAGTGGAGGTTAATAGTTAGTAAGAAATTAGTATTACTACAAAGTTTTAATTTTGTGAAAATTGATGCAATATTCATCTTGCACTAATTCAAAATAGTGTGACTTTGGTAAATTTGTTGCACACACAATATTGGGACAAATCAGTGCAGTGGCTTAAGTTACTGACGTGTTTTCTTTTCCAAGAATCAAAATTTTGCACCGCATCACCTTGGGTGTGAATGTACGTGAGACCAGGCACAGGGTTTGAAAGCACGTCTACGAATACACACACACATATATACTATTATACGAATACATATACATTGTCGTCATCGTCGTCTCTCTCTCCTCAGGGTTTTGCACTTGCCTAGTGGCTGCGAGGGGTTTACAGCACAAGCTTGGAGCTCAGTTCACGTCCCCGTTGCCTGTTTTTTACAGCACCGCCGCAATGGCGTCTTCTACGGGACGGTCTCTGTCACTTTCTCACCACTCTCCTCCTGCCGCTCTTCTGTGCCGCCTTCAATCCCGAAAGCCCTACCGACGGACGCGTCCTCGTGCCTAGCGATAAGACCTCGCAATCCTCTACTTCCGCTCGCTCACAAGCAATCCGTGTTTCTCGTTTCAGTTTCCGGAACATTGCTTTATCCGATCTGCGAATTTTTTGCGTCCCGTGAAGTTGAAATGCTTGTGAAGTCGAAATGCCTGTGAAGTTGAAAAGACCCGTGAAGTTGAAAAGACCCGTGAAGTTGAAATGTAGCTTTTGACTCACTTAAATGGTTGTTTACTTGTCACATTTCTCGAATTCTTGGGTGATCTGTGGTTTTGGATCGATTTCGGGAATTTGATTTGGACTCTGAAGTTTAGATCATCGGGTTATGGTAACCGATGTGGGAATGTAACCTAGTTTTTGGCTGGCTTAGAGATCGTTCCTTTGCATCATCTGGGTACGTTTTTTCGAATTCATTGGTAATCGTGTGGTTTTCGTCTTATTTCGATTGGGTTCGGGGAACCAATTTGACTTGTCTCGTTGTCTGTAGAGCGGAAGCTGTATGTTCAGGCAACAGTGCGTAATTACTGTGAGAACCGTATTTTTGACTTTAGGCTGCAGCTCTCGTTTTAGGTGCTAGGAATGCTTGGTTTCTAGACTCAAGAGCGCGGATTATAATGTGAAGTCCCAAAGATCAAGGTTTCGGAAGGAACGCAGCCAAGTACATACCTAGGAGGGTGACTGATGGGAAGAGTGTTGGGGAGTAAAGAAATTTGCTTGCTAAATATTTCTGCTCAGGTCAACCTCTTTGAAGCAGTTTCCTAATGTGAGGGTTTATCTTTCATCTCTTTGAAATGTAGAATTGGTATGAGTCAGTGTTGCTTTTACTTGACTAGTGTTGGCTATCTGGTGCAGACAGGGGTTTTGAGCTCAACATCAAGTTGGCGGATGACCCTAACCTGGCCCTCCAATCATGTGGATTTTACCATAGCGTTGTGGAGTAGAATATTTGTCAATTTTTGAGCGTCGCTTCTGTTGATCGAAAATCGAGATGATGATTGTCTACTTCCAAATGAATGTTACGCTTTTCTATGATGTATGTGTAGGTTGAAGGTTGTCATGTCATCACGGACTTGGGTGTTAGCTTTAGATGGATTTACATGCTAGTCGTATGTACATCTGGATTATTTTAGGAGCTCCTCGTGAAGCTGCCGAACGTAACATTGTGTTACAGTTAGCTGTTGTCTCCTTTTCAGGTTTGGGCCGCAGTCTTGATGCTGCTGCAGTTATGGACTTCGTGTACTCTGGTCTTGAGTTAATTCTAGCAGCGAACTGCACAACCTCAGAGGCTATCCGCAAAATCGGGCAAACTTGGACCGTGGTCACACGTGACCACACCTAGTGGTGTGCTTCGGCAAAGGCTGGCGCCAATTCTCCATAGAAAATCATCTCTATGAAGGCTACCAGTTTCTGTTCACTCTCGTGTGGAAGTTCTCTTTCTTGGTCCAATTCTGGGCAAAAGATGCAGTACCTATCCACCTCTCCGAGTGATCCAGTCAGGGTCCCTGGGAGGTGGATAGCTCATGCATCTTTTGCTGAGGGACCCGATCATTTGCAGAGACTCAGCGCCAGCTTGATCTCCAGCCTGGTTTCCAGCAACTGGTGGATGCAGGACGAGCATCCTATCGCCATGGTAGCGAGGTTCAAACATCAGCAGTTCCATAAATGAGAACCACCTCCGATTCTGCAGTATCTCCAAATTTCCGATGGACTTCGCCAGGTGTTACATGTACAAGAGTCTGTTGCTGGAGAGCATAACGCTGAAAGGTCCAATTAGGCAAACTTGGACCATGGTCATACGAGACTTCCACCAAGTGGTGCGCTTTGGTAAAGGCTGGCGCCAATTCTCCATAGAAAACCATCTCCGTTGTTGTTTAGTCTAGTGTCGAGGTTCTGTTTCTTGGTCGAGTTCTTCAACCAGGCAAGGTCCTTATCAGGTTTCAGAACTGAACCACAAAACAGAACTTCTCCACCATAGTGAACAACAACTGGTAGCCTTCCTGGAGATGATTTTCTGAGGAGAATTGGCGTTGGATGGAGGACATTCAAGCATCTCATAGCCATGGCAATGAGGCTCAAACATCAGCAGCAGTATAATAAATGAGAACCACCTCCAATTCCGCAGTCTCTCTGAATTCCGACCAGGACAAGGTCAATGAGAACCACCTCCAATTCCGCAGTCTCTCTGAATTCCGACCAGGACAAGGTCATTCTTGACCAATATGGACCATAGGTGTCCCCAACGCCCAGTTTTACACACAAGCATATGAGAGTCAGAGGAGCACACCTTCGACGTCGGGTAGAAAACTTCTACGACATTTGAGTGAGTTTTAAAGAATAATGAGTGTGGAGCTTGCGATTATTATTTATAGGACTCTAATGGGTATCAGAAGGCTCACATGCACAACTGTATGAGTGAGTTACGAATGTCCAAAGTTTTGGTTTCATAAGCCTCCAGAATCGGGAGTAAGATTGGATTCAATTCCTTCAGCTTTGACGTACTCAGGATATTTTTGTTGTGAATATACGTTCATTCATGTTTACGTATAATGTGAACATAGAAGAATTCATAATATGCTCATGTAAGAATTTTTATTGTGAACACCAAAGAATCCTGAATGTGGCTGTATATTTATTAATTCTTAACGAGCTAGAACATATATTATCATTGAGAACAATCGTATTGAATGACTAACGGAACTGGGATGGAACCACATGCAGGAATGGCTCAGTGGACATGGAAATAGAGAATGAAGGGAATCAAGAACTTCACGAGGCCCAAAATTACACCTTCCAGTGCAGTGACATCGACGAAGTTCCCATTTACCCAAGTTTGCCGAGCAGGTTCAAAAGAACATTATGAGTAACCAAGACGAGCAGGTTTCCGCCCACCTCTTATGACAAATTAGAAAATATTTTGGAAAAACTTCATGAGTAATGAATACATGTTATAACTTGTGAAAAGAAGTGGGTGGAAACCAGGTGGAGAATGCCCTTAAATTGTAGTGAATGGAGCACATTTGTGAAGAACAATGGCTTACAGAAAGGTCAGCCTCAGATGTGATTCACCTCCAGCTCTCTAACCACGAAGTAGGAAAGAGTTGCTGATTCCTACTTTATGTTTAGAAAACTGTAGGTGAAAACCGTAGTCATTGTAGTGAAGTTGAATATTTTTGACTCAATCTGGAATACCAGAAGAAAGACTTTTCTTTCACTTTTTGGTTAATTTTGATGTAGTTTGCATCATCCAAACAAATGGTTTTCATCTCCATGTTCACACATTCATAGTTTTGAGGAGAAATATGCTGGTGGGATTAGGTTTTCATTATCATGTATTTTCTGAGTTAAGTAGAATGAAAGCTGTTAGCCTAAACTAGTAGTCTGTGTTTTGGGGTTTAGATCATGAAAAGACCAGAGTGGAGAATTTAATCAATTTACTAAAACAGGTCTAACTTTCAAGATGCACTCACTTGCGTAATGAGGACTGTCACGGGTATCCAGCTCAAAACCCATCTTTGAGGCCGAATGTGAAATCACGTTCGCTGGAAGCTGCTTCGAATCGCCAACCAGTTGCTTGGAGGCATGTTGATTTCAGTATCTTTTTTTTTTATTGTAAGTCATCAATAATATGAAAAATAATGATTTTCAAGATGTCCCTAAACTTGTTAGCCCTCTGTTTGTAGGGTTGAGGGTGCACTACTCACCATCACCCCCCTGGGTTGGGTTTGTTTCAGAAGCTGGAGAGGAATTAGTGTCGCTGGCTCGAGAGCCCACAGAAATGGATTCTGCCTATCAGGCCTGAAATTGCATAATTCTGCGCTTGGCCCATAATATTGCAGTCCAAGATAGAAAGAAGATAAGGTCATTATATAAATGTCTAAGTTCAGGGTGAATTGTACATTGATTTCCAAAAATTAGGGGAATAGTTAGTAAACGCTACACACCTAGAATTCGGGAGTCAAGGAATCTTGTGGGGAATCATGGACATTGTAATTAAACTACAGTGACAAGAATTTTAACCACCTGGCCGGCTTCGTCAATGACGTACCACAGCACTGATATCGTCCATGACCGCAGCACAGAAGTTTTGAGTGTAGCAAGAAGCACGTCAGCCTCTCGGATGACAGCTACGATTTCTCCTGCACCGTTTCTACATCAGTAAATATTAGGAGTCTCAGACAAAGCACCGCCACAAGAGCAATTTCAGAAACAGGTACTTCTTGCATATTACCCACGTGGACTTAAAAAGAAAGCACATACTGTTACATATATATGTAACAGTGTATATACACGGGCCTGCTGCGTTGATCAACCTTTCGTCTAGCTGTCCGGCAATCGACAACTTGCCAGCAGAACAGATAGATATTGGTTTTCATCCTTAGAGTTTAGCATTCATGAAGCTCATATCTAGAATGAAGAGCAGCAACTACGTACAATAATTACTTGTAAAGAGATTGAGTTACGTTGAGTTTTCCTTGCACAGCAGAACCCCGCCTTCTTGAACAACACATGTGAGCTACCCATTTCGGCATTTCCAAGCTCCTTCTTTCATTGGTAGCCTGACCACCCAATACTTCTTCAGTCGCAGAGTCGCCTCCTCTGTTTATTTTTATTTTTTTTATTTTTATTTTTTCATTTTTTATGAAGTGCCAAATTGGCGATATTAAATGTTATGTTATGTTGGTGCTCTAAATTTCAACATGCATCCACATATTGGATAGAAAATATTACATTAGTTCATATCACATATCTATAATTTTGTTTTCATCCACAATCTGGTGATTTCATCAAAGATTTTTTTTTTGGTAATTTGAAGATTTTTAGTGATTTTTTGCCCTTTCAATACCATTTGTGTTTCAAGGGCGTGGTGCATGGCCCATTATTTAGGTGCAAATTATTTAGGTGCAAATGGCCACCAAATTACAAAAAAACAAATATTGTTTTGTGGATGTTACGTTGGTTCAATTGAAAGGGCAACTATGGAATTTAGATCCCAAAGTTTTTGAGGTTTAGGTGCCCAAAGTCATGAAGTTTGGAATTTAAATCCCAAAGTTTTTGAGGTTTAGGTGCCCAAAGTCATGAAGTTTGGGTGCCAAGTTCTTTTACTTGAAGTTAATTTATAATAAATTTGTTTATTTTATCTTTAAATTAACCTGCTTTTACTTTAATGTAACTTGATTTCATTTCAAGATAATTTTCTTCTACCTAATATAAAAATAAAATTAATTTTAAATCAATATGCCTTTTCTTTAAATTCAAGATTGAGTTGTACTTTAAAATAACTTGTTTTTATAATTTTGAAAATTTGTATACTCTAAATATTTATAGTATATATTTATAAATTCTAAACATAGATGTTCCAAAATTCTATAAAATCTAAAACTTTCAAAACAATTGATTTATAAAATTGGAATATTTTTGTTTTTAAAATTTAGAATTCATAATGTCTAAATTTGTATATTGGTAAAATCTAAGACATAAAATTATTGTATGTTTTATTTGTAAACTTTGTAGGTCTTCATTGAAAAAAAATTTAATTTTGTTGTGTATTTTTAAAAGTATTGTTTTCTTCATCTTATTTGTTTTTGTTGTCTATATGATGGTTTCTTTTATAAAATATAAAACAAATTAAAGACAAATGAATTGTTAAATATATGTACATTCTTTGATTTTAATTTTTTTACCATGATTACATCAATATTTTTTCTATTTGTCCTTTTAATTATTTGGTATGGTAACCCATCAACCAAATTTGCTAGTCCACACATTTTGCAATTTAATGTGCCATAAATAGAAAGGACAAATGATAGGGTAGGCGAGACTTCACAACTTCAAATAACTCAAAACATTTATACTAAGTTATTAATGTAGCTACAAGTTATGGCATGGCAAACTTACATTTCAAAACTCTTACCAAAATATAAATCCTTGCAATAGAGGATGAAGGGAATCAAGAACTTGATAAGGCCCAAAATTACATCTTTGAGGCAGTGACATCGATGAAGTTCAATTCCCATTTACCACCTACCAGCAATGATGCAAACCTTCATGAAACTAGAGCCCAACATACACACCTTGAACAAGCTCTCCCGTAGTAAGCAACCTAAATTTTATTCCCTTGATAATCGAGTTCATTCTCCTCAAATCCAATCTCCCTCTAGTGGTGATGAACTTCCATTCTAGTATGATTCGGAGATGTGGAAGAAACTAGTCATTAATCGTTCTCCTCCAATTGCACCTCTCATTTTAAGTTACCATGAGATTGGAGGTTCCTCTGGAAGCAGCCTAGTGATGTGTGTGCAAGTGACCAAGAGAGGCACATGATTGTGAAGGTAGTAAAACAATATGTTTCTGTGAGAAGTTCTTGGTGGTAATGAAGAATGAACAAATCTACCGTAGGTTTCATCTAGTAAGGAAAATCTAGTTCAACTTGCAATGTTCCACAAATGATCTTGTGATGTAGAGTTTTTGTGAAAATAGGAAAGGAATTGAGTGAGTGGATCCATATCTTTCTTTCAAGTGCTTGGAGACTTGAATGGATATCATTCAATAGGAATTGTACATGATGTTTCAAATCTTTAGCATATATCTTATGATCATAAGGAAATTTCAAGAGTTTTCCATTGTGCATGGTATTGAAATGGAGTTTCGCACTTACAATAGGAGTTGGTAATGGTTCAATCGCAATTGTAAACTCTTTGTATGGAAAATTTTGTTAAAATGATGGTATTCCACAAACTTGACACTTTCATGTTTGATATTCTCCATGGGAAACTCTTAAAACTCCCTTGTTGATGTCGACATTCCCATTCTTTTCGTTTTATGGTGCAAACAATTGTTTAATTGAGTGATGTGAGAAAATATCAAAATTGAACGATGTAAGCATCCATACTTAAACTCGATGACTCCTGATCTTCCAAGAAGGCAAATCTCTAAAAGTAATTGAGAACATATATAAAACCTTTTGTTCCCTCTAAGAAAGTTTTCAATTGTGCCCTCAATTAATGACTGTTTGTGTTTGGTTCCCAATTTGGATTCATTGTCCCTGCCTGAATTCAAGCCATCTTTGAGAAGATCCTAGAGGTGACTAGAACGGAGAGAGCAAGCAAGGTGGAGGTGTGTTTGATGGAACGAGAGCAGGCATTGTACAAGGCCCACTTGGACCAGATATAATTTATATGATTTTGCTGTTGTTGGACCGCAACTTGTGGGTGCAGTTTGTAGTAGACTACACTCTTGAAGAAGGCTAGTTGCTACTGTCCATACCTGCTTTTCTCTTCTTTGTGCACATCTTTCACATTGTGGAGACTACCATGCACAAGGGGTTCAAAATGGATTCCTTGTGAGATCACAAGGAAACTTGGGTTCTCTAGTGACCTCCCATCCTCAGCACAAAGTTTCCATGTGCACACTTCAACGAGTACATGTAGGCTTGGGACCAGGATTGGACGGAGGTTAGTCCGTTCCCAAAGGCACCGTCAACAGATGAACTACCTCTTAGTGAACTTATAATTAGTTAATTTTTTTAATACATGTAACTTTTTTTTCAAAGATTCACTTGTTAATGCATTGAAAACTATTCTTAGAATTTTCACCAATTGAAATGTAGAAAAAAATCTCCAATAACTATAGAAAAATTGAAATATCTAATAAATATTTTAGTCATATTTTAATCAATGTCTTCATATTATTGTTTAGGACTTCTTAGAGATTTATCAAGTGTTGTTTCAAACATGTGAAAATATAGAATCATTCTTTAGTTAATAATATTAATATGGAGCTATATTAATATTATTTTATGAATTCTTACCTTAAATTATAAATTCTACTTACTAAAAGATCTAGAAAAAAATATATACCTTAAATTACACTAGTGTACCTTGTGTCATTGCCACTCCCAAAATAAAAATAAAAATATTTTTTTAATTTTCAATTTTATTAAAATAATTCAATAACTTTCACAAAATTATGTGAGAGGTTGTATTCTTTATACCAATAAAAAGATTTATGCACAAAAAAGTGTAAGGATTTTGTTTGAAAGCAATTGCATTGTGTATATAGAACTTTTTATTTTTTTCAATTTTGTAGCATTTGGACGTATAGTGAAAAACGTATGAATTTTTATAAATTAAAAAATTGAATTGAATTATCTTTTATTTTTGAAAAACCATAACTTTCACATGACATGTTCACAAATACAATATAAAGCTCTTGCACTCCTTTGTACATAAAGCTCTCTATTTGTACCAAGAGCACAACTTATTACACCTTATTGTAAAAGTTATTGAATTTCAAAGTTTTAATGAATCAAAAAATTAGTACATAATTTTTACTTTTATTTTAGTTACAATGAAGGCAAGAGGAATACCAAAAACAAAGGATTGTTGGAAATCTCTCTAAAAAGAGGGTATACAAGCTCTGTTGCATAATGCTTGGGCATACTATAGAATTTTTTTCAAATTCCAAGGTTTTTAGGTTACTATGGTACATATTTCTCTAAAAGTACAAATGTACAGTAGAAGTGTACAAAATTGTTGACCAATCCTAAAGTTCATTGACTCTAGTTCAAAATTGAATGTGCAAAAATGAGTTTATAGATTTATGAATAGAAAAATTTGAAAAAAACATTGTATCAAAAGAACCTCATTTCAATTCCATCATAACAAATTTTAAACACTTTTTTACTTATAATCAAATTTCAAAGTAATTTTAAATTTGTGCTTCATCAATTTATTTCCGATACCACTCTGTCACTTCGATTTTCAATTTTTATCATGTGTGGAAAATGAAAAAATATGTAGTGTTTTCCCTCAAGAACAAGCTAGTAGTTGGTTCATAAACAATGACCCTATTTAACTAGGAGGTGTAAAGAGAAATTAACCTTCAGGCACTTCAACATCTAATTTAAAGATGGCAAACATATTGTAAATCATTTATTTTTTTCAATATCGCTTGGATAAAAGCCCTTCTAATTTGAGGACATACTTTATCAAGTTATTTTCCTCTCTAATAGTTGGATTTTGTGTTACTATAGTACACATTTTTCTAAAATAACAAATGTGGTAGTATGTCAAGTGGTTCACTAAGCCAAAAATTGCATTGACTCTAGTTTAAAATTAAATGTGGAAAAATGAGGTCATACATTTTATGAATAGAAAACTTTGAAAAATGAAAACATCATTGTATCAAGAGAACCTCATTTCAATCCTGTTCCAACAAATTTTGCTCAAAAAATGAATTTTTTTTGTTTGTAATTGAATTTCAAAGAAATTTTCAACTCATGCTTGATCCAATTTATTTTTCTATACCACTCCAAATTGATTTAGAGCCTCTAATAGCCAATATGAATTCAAAATTTTCAATTTTTATCATATGTAGCAAACAAAAAAACTTAGTGTTTACAAGCAAGTAGTAAGTTCTTTAACCATGACCCTAATTAACTAGGAAAAATATAGAAGATAAATTAACCTTCAAGCACTTTGACATCCAATTTAAGGATGGCAAAAAAATTATAAATCATTTATCTTTTTCAATATTGCTTGGATAAAAGCCCTCCTAATTTGTGGACATACTTTATTAAGTTATTGTCTTTTCTAATGGTTGGATTTTTTGTTACTACAGTACAAATTTTTTTAAATTACAAATGTAGGAATGTGTCAAGTGGTTGACCAAGCCAAGATTGCATTGACTCTATTCAAAATTGAATATGCAAAAATGAGTTCATCAATTTAATGTATAGAAAAATTTGAAAAAAACACTACATCAAGTGAACCTCATTTCAATCCCATCCCAACAAATTTTGCTCAAAAAATGATAATTTTTTGCTTGTATTGAATTTCAAAGACCTTGTATTAGAAAAATCCTATGTTAGAAAAATTCCTGGTACTCGCTTCACAACAAAGAGAATCACTAAGAATTTTGCAAATATTTTCCACTGGGAACCCACTATGAGCTCCTTGTGGTGGGGCAACTCAACTTCTTTGATGCAATCAACAATAATTAATCATGCTCACAATACATACTCAATTCCGAAGGAGTGAGTACATTAACCCATTAAAGACTGGTCGACCATTCTGTGGTCGATACTGCCACTTTTTGAATGTTAATGGGTTTTATGGCTTGAATTAGGCAAAACACAAAAGTACACAAGTGTAGAGTTTAGGAAAACACATCCATTAGGCCAACAATCACTGAAATCTGACATGGCATATGAAAATGGGACTAAAAAAACTGCAGAAGGGATGGCTGTAAATACAGTCATAAATGTGCAAAAGGTGGCCTGTAACGTTAAAGATTGGATATTGTACGTACTAACAATGCTTTATTGGCGCCACATGCATATGAGAACTTTCTTTGGGAACTCCAGTGGGAACTCCAAGTGACCGTTGCTGGATAGCTCAGGTGTCAAGTGCTGTGTACTGGCTCGGACGAGAGGAGTCGCATCTGAGGAGCTGTAAGCGTCACGGTAAAGCAAAGAGGGAATTCATGAAGCGCATCCAAGGCTTGTTGTTGGAGCACAATGATGGGGGGCGTCATGAACAATTCATTATCCCTCTACAAATTGAACAACTACGTTTAGGGTTGCATTCCATACTGTGATTATGAAGTGGAGTGGTGGCGAAGTAGAGCCACCTTTGTTCGTTGCGCCTGCTTGCTCATGGTGGATTTAGCTAGTCCTTGAATGTCGTAGGAGTTGTGCTGATCATGATCTAGTGAGATGCAAGAGGAATTCTATGCTTCCCACGGTTTGAAGAGGGCCAAGCACCCACGATCAAAGCAAACTTGTCGAATTACATTATTGCTACTTGGATTTTGCCTCCAAATTTTTGAATGTGTGAGTGGTTGTGTGGGAGATGGGGGGCGTTGGAAGACATTCAAGTAGGCGTCGAGGAGGATATGTGTGGCCTCTTCCCCCTCCTCCTCCTCATGAATTTGCGGACACTGCCACCATCTTGGCAAATTAGGAAGAACACCAACAATTCCCTGTGGACAAACGGAGAGTGCTTCTGGGCCTCCTTGATCGCAAATACTTGGTGTTGCATCCAATTCCGCTTGGTGCCACAGGCTAAGACAATTTGGACAATCTATCAGGCGCTCAGTTGTGATATCTATTTTATCGCCATTCTGCAAGACTACTTGGGGTCCCTGACGCGAGGAAGGCAGCAACGATGGCTTCCCAGCCCAACTTCACGCCCACTTGTGGACGATGGTCTTTCCGTGACGTCGTTGCTATGGGTACTTCAAAGGACAACCATCCCGAGGGAGGCATGCAATTGTTCGACAATGTGAGGTCCATATTGCCCAAGTGTGTTGTTGGCTCTAAAGTTGAAGGTCCGGTGCAATCTATGGTAGCGCCAGCAAGAGTCTACGAGGAAGACAAAGAGCCCGCAAGTGCTGCGATCCTCCGTGTACAATCATTGCGTGGGGTCTAGCGATCGTGCAGGGCGGCCAAATGTGTTGCATCGGAAAGCCTCGAAGTGCGACTTCAGGTGGCGCCCGAGTGTGCTACCAATCAAGCTCTGGGGACATCAACGAGTTTACCAAACAGCTTCTGCGGTGATGGTGACGCAATTCCCTTCGAATATGCAGGCCTCTAGAGCAAACCCAAGAAGAAATATGTTTAGAAGCAAAGTGCAGGGAGCAATTCTAGAGAAGGGGCCAAAGTAAAGGGGGCTGTGCTTCCAGCTTCACCGCGTGCTCGAGGGAGAAGTGGAAAATGCACTACAACAAAAGCAGTGTTTTATGACTGCAAAATATGATTGCAAGCAGTCATAAAATTAAAAAATATGACTAACGCAGAAATCACTGTAGATGACTCGGAATATAACTCGGAATATGACTGACTCCAGTCGTTTAGAAGCAGTTGCTTCAAACATCAGTCATATTGACAGTCATATCGGTTGAGGGGTATAAATACCCATTTTTAGCCATAGTATGCCAACTAGGCGTATACTTTGACTATCCTAGGTGGGTTTTGACTTTTTCTTGGGTTGCTCGGGCAAATAAAAAAATCCTACGTGGAATACGACTGGGTCGAGTCATATTTTTTGATGACGTGGAATATGACTGCGATGAGTCATATTTTTTGATGACGTGGAATATGACTGCGGTGAGTCATATTTTTTGATGACGTGGAATATGACTACGATGAGTCATATTTTGTAGTGATGTGGAATATGACTGCGGTCAGTCATATTTTGCAGTGAGGTGAAATATGACTACGGTGAGTCATATTTTGTAATGATGTAAAATATGACTGCGGTCAGTCATATTTTGTAGTGATGTGGAATATGACTGGTGAGTCGTATTTTTTAGTGACATAAAAAAATGACTGCAATCAGTCATATTTTTTTATTATGTCGAATATGACCAGGATGAGTCATATTTTGCAGTGATGTACAATATGACTCTTTTGAGTTACATTTTGTAGTGATGTATAATATGACTGCGTTCTGTCATATTTTTTGATGACATGCAATATGACTACAATGAGTCATATTCCATGTTACTGTGCTTAGTTATATTTTTTTAGAAGTATTCACATGTATTTCGAAGTACGAATTTCAAAAGCGATAAAGCAGTTTTACGCTACCTAAGCTTACTTGGTGGATTATTCATTCATGTTTTTCATTGCTATGAGTGACTTCCACTAATAGTCTCTATAATTAGCAATCATATTATCTTCCAAACAAAGAAAACCAAATTCACACTCTAATATCATATCCTAAACATGTCTTTGCAACTTCTCAAATCACAAAACATGGATATACATTCCAGAATGCACTTCAATGACATTTATTACTGAACTTCAAAACACATATGAAAAAAATCACACTGAGAACACATAAACACATACCTCACTTTATACTGGAGTGAGCAATCCACTACTGCATACCTTCACTCATTCGTTTAAAGGAGCCAACGCTTCAATGAGCCACTTTGTCACAGACTTCACAGCATCCCCTACATGCACCATAGGAGGGTCATCGTTGTTGTTTGCCTCATATAGAAGAACCATCTCCGATCCGAGAACCACAGATGTTATGCTTATAGACACATTGCCCTCTTCAATGAGCTGTCCATGAAGTGAACCTCCTGCAACATTCACTATGACTCCATGTGTAATTACATTGTCTTCCGCCTTGCTGTCATCGTCCACATCGAACACCTTCACTTTCGACCCTATAGCCAAGGAGATAGGACTTTCATTCTTTGAGGTTCGAGAACCTTGCAGCAATTTCTTCCCACCTTGTACATCCTGCATTTACATTTACAATGGTTGTAGACATTAAGTAAACAAACGATGGAGCTTCACTTTCACTTCTGTAATTGAAAGGCAAACAATATATTCAAAAATACATACCTGGGGCAATGGATTCTGTAACTGACTGATTGCCTTGTCCAAGAACATCACACAATATTCAATGTCGGAAGGATTTTGACTAAAAACTTCAAAGGGTCCTTTCATGTTCTTTAGGAAGTTGTCTTCTGAAGCTAGAGGATCCCATGCAGCAATGTGTAATACATTTGTACCAGGTGACTTAGAGGTAGCTGTGGAATCCCAATCCACTTGAAGTACCCTAGCCGATTCATGTGTTGGATCTGGTATCATGTCAAATAAATCATGCAAGTCTTTTTTTCCACCACCAATTTCCTTTCCCCATAAAAAACACCACTTCATAGGTGTCCTCCGAGCTAGGAATCGAGCCACTTCTTGTAGAAGCGCCTCTCCAATTGGAGCCCATATCCCCACATCAAATCGATAGTGGAGCATTGTCACAAAAGCTGCACAGTCTTCCCTTTTCTTGATTTTGACTTCGAACTCTCTCTCATAATGGATCGTACTACCTAACCCCCACTCTTTTCCATCATGCAGTGGTCGGATGTCACATAGAAAACCCAAGACATTCAACACAAGTACCTTTCTTCGTAAATCATCCGAAACTCTCACCGGTGGAAACTTTAGTTTCCCTGAAATATTCTTTTTCTTTGAAGGTTTTCCAACCTTTGCGGCCCTCATTGGCCCCCTCCTTTTGGTAGGCTCTTCTTCCATTAATTTAGAATCGAATTCCAAATGTTGTTCTCTACAGCCTCTTGCTCCAATCTACATGCACATCAACAATTTAGTATTCAATGTCATGGTATTATAACAATTATAAATTCAACACATACAACAACAAAATATCACTTATGAAACATAAATACATACGACTCAGGAACACTTTTGAGACCTCAAAAGTAAAACACCCACTATAATACACTTGGAATAGTAGTGCCACTTTATTTAAATGATGAAAAATTATCGAACCCCACAACATGCGACAAGATATACTTCATGGTACGACTTCACATAATGAGAAATACGAATACTCTTTTTCATACACTTTGTACAACAAAAGGATCTTCTTAGACCAAAACAAGAAATTACTATCCCTCTAAATAGAAATGGATACAAATAATCAAAGGTTAACAAAGCTACATACGAAAACGTATGGCAAATACATCTGACAAAAACATTAATATGACTCCCCACATAATACAAAATTACTTGCTACAAAATTTAGTCATCATTACGTATATATTTAAAATACAGCTTCCACTAGTTATATATTAAAAAATATTACTGCCATTTACTCTAAAATATATAATATGATTGACAATTGTTATATACTGTAGAATATGACTAGCATTAGTGATGCACAACAGTATATGACTACCAACAGTCACATTCTGCATAATATGACTGACACCAGTCATGTACTAAAGATTACCACTATGGTCAGTCACATCATGCAAATAATGACTGCAATCAGTCACATAATAGAGATTATGACCAACAACACTTGTTTTCTTTTACATATTACTACTTCTTATTATGCACACATGCTTTTGTTCAAGTTATGGCACATAATCCACAAACATGTCCAACAGAACTCATACACGTACAAAACATATTCCACAACATGAACCTCCCTACATTCTGTCTAACATTGCACCATCTACCATTTTAAAAAACACTCAATCCATAATTATATGTTTACCTATAAGAATTATACCTTGTTTGCACCCCTTTTGCATATACAATACCATAAACTACTGCAACATTGAATACAGTCATGGCAGTCCATCACAACTTGGGATCCTCTTGCACCTCCTTCATCTTCTCACCAATCTTCCCTCCAGTCAACGTTGAACGCCTAGAATGATAACTTATGTCTGCCTACAATTTCTTACCCTCGCCCTTCCTCTTCTTCACGCTCCCTTGATCCTTTTTTGCTTTTGTAACATCTATTGCTTCTTCAATTTCCTCCAACACTGGCAAAGTGCTGGGTTTTTGCTTTACATTTCTTGACTTATCAATCGTGCCTTCACCCTTTAAACTCACAATGACATCCACAATTTAGTAGTTTAGATTTCATGTCTACCTACTACACATCACATGAAATTCCAAACAAATACAAAGGCAACAAACCCTATTCAATTACATTGAATGACACTGAAGGGCTTCTTATTTTTGTACGAACCTCCACTGTTGCATGCACTACCTCAATACATTTCGACACGTTCAATACATGTGGTTCTGTGGCTGTTTCTTCCTGTATCTTTTGAGGATTCAGTTTCCTCAAACCTACCAATTCCTCCATGATCTCCTCACCACCTGCAACTTCCGGCACTATGGTGCCTATTTCAGAACTAGACGGGTGTGTATTCCCTCCATTCTGCTTGCGGACTTCAAACAAAAGTTGCTTCACTAGGGAACCCATTTCACTTAATTCTCCCTTCATAGTCTCTTGGAATGTATACAATTCGTTTCGCACTTCTTCTATGCCTTTACCTGCCCTCCTTGAATTACTGCCCGCCCCTCCTGAATTTGACGACCGAATGTGCACTGATTTGTCTGGTGAAGCAAGCTCTGCTTCCACTTCCATTTGAGTAGGGGGTCTCCCCAAATGTGCAGCCTACAAGTACGGCAATCCTATATGTGTTAATTTCAAGACCAAAACATTCAACCATAGTAAAATTTCTTGAAAGCATTGACAAACAATAAACAATTTCACATTGTGATGCACATGTTCAATTACAACAACTACTACTACCATAACTTACTATTTTCAAATGGAACTTCTCATATTGAAAACCAAATATGAGCACATGTACTTATATGATTACCTACACATGACTATACATATTCACATGTACATCCAAATATGACTTCAAGTAGTCACATAAAAGGCTAAATATAACTGTTAGTCACAATACAATCGAAATATAATTTTAAGTACATTAATATCTGCTAATTATGATTGCAAGAACTCAAAGCAACATCCTATCCATCATTTCTTATTCTCTTGAATATGTCCTACTCATGACTAAGCATTGTCATATGACCAACAAAGTTTACCTTCAACACATACTACATTCAGGATTTCATGTTTATAAAAATAAAACCCAAAAGACTATGACTACGACCTCCCCTCTACAATCACATGCGTAAACAGAAGTTACAAAACTGTAAACATCTCTTTCACTTATCAGGCGTGACTTCACTTCTCCCTCAGATCGGCCACTATAGGACACTTTCTGCACGGTCTGCCGTGCAACCTTCATGCGTTCTGAATATGCTACTTTGTCTGTCCTCTTGATGAGCTTCTTGAAGTTCTCTACATGATGAGCCTTCACAGTTCTGGGAATGGGAGCTTCGGCCTCTATCAATTTCTTCATGTTAGTCCTCTTTGTCTTCATTTGGGACCTCAAAATGCGGAAGAAGACATTATTAGGAACATCGCCCTTCCCACCACAATACTCGAATTTGGACGCCATTTTGTCCTTGATTGCTAATAGCAGAGGTCGGGGATGTGAATTGAAGTCATCCACACTCCAATCCAAATCACGAGAATATCCACGCAGCTTCGTCAACCAATCCGCCCTATGCACTCATGTAGGACAACCGACAAGGTCCACTTCAACCCAATCTCTATCATCAACCTTCTGCAGATCCCTCCTGAACTGCTTCAAATTGGATTGTCGTTGAAGACTTCTGCTCCGGTCCACATTGCTAACTTCCTTCCCTTCATTTCCACTCAGTTTCCGCATTTTCTCACGTACTTCCTTTAAGTTTGCTCCACTCTTTGCCATGCGCTTTAATATACTGACTTCCCGTAACTCCAACTCATCCACTACATCATTGGACAACTCTTCATTTGGGCTATCTCCATCCTCCTCCGCACTGAAGTGCTGCTCAATATCTTCATCCGATTCCTCCCCCATCATTGTCTCCTCTGTGTCATCGAACAAAAAATTGTCCTCTTCCAATGGTGTTGTGACCATCATTTCTGTTGATGAAGTCATCTTCTTCTTCCGTGTGGCTTCCTTGGGCCACGGCCTAGGGTGATGACGTTGATGGCTATGCAACTGTAAATGCAGAAATAAACAACTTATAATATGAGTATAATAAGTACAAAAGGAGGACCTTCATGTCCTACATAACTCAAGTAAAACTACCAAGAAATAAATTTTGAAAAAACATGAAGTTCAACTTCTGAGTTAGTCTCTAGGAAATGCAAATTCTAATTATCTAATTTTCATCACATGAGTCTGAACTCCTAATTTTTACCTCATGTCTATCAAAAAAATGTCTACAATGAGCACAATTCTTTGTAATTGGCCTCTCCAAACTACAAACAGTCACAAAAGATCACTTCTGACTACAAATTTGGATAAAAGCTTATGTCTAACTACAAACAGTCATAGAACACCATTTGCGACTGGGCTTCAAGTCACATAATAATGTTTGTGACTACAATTAGTTATAAAAGCTCATTTCTAACTACACACAGTCATAGTACACCATTTCCGACTGGGCTTCAAGTTACATAATAATGTTTGTGACTACAATTAGTTATAAAAGCTCATTTCTGACTACAAACAGTCATACAACAGCATTTTTGACTGGGCTTCAAGTCAAATAATAATATTTGTGACTACAAAGAGTTATAAAAGCTCATTTCCAACTACAAACAGTCATACAACACCATTTGTGACTGGGCTTAAAGTCACATAATAATATTTGTGACTACAAGGAATCACAAATGATTATTTTTCAATTGACTTGCAGTCACAAAACATTTTTTCTAACTATAAATACTATCAAAACAGCTATTGAGAATTGGCTTCCACTTACAAATAACATTACTAATTGCTTACAGTCACAATAGGCGATACATCACTACAAAATGTCACAACAAATGAATATTGACTACTACAAAGCCACAGTACATCAATAAAGACTAATAGTAGACACAATTCTAAATTCTTCAGTTGGAAGTGAACAAAGCGTTGCTATTCAAGACTCTGGTCACTTAGACATAATCATTTTAGAGTACAATGTATCGTAATTGGTCATTACTACAAATAAGGATTATGTATTGACTTAGTTTAACTCTAATGAATCACATGTGCTCATATGAGAGTAACTCGATTTACAAATTCTGTATTTTTGCTTCTCTCTCACAAACATCAACCTTTAAAAATTTTGAAATTCAGAAATGACTAATACCAAATTGTTGAATACAAATTATGAGTCTAATAAATGAATGCACTTTTAAAGAGAAAATTGTCCTGTACAACTAACCACATACATATGGCAATTGCAATAAAGAAATACTTCAACAGTGATGGAAAACCTCTTTAAAATTCAATGAATTATGTGTCTTTCTCTAGCAAAATTAATTCCAATAGGAAGGGACTGAAGCTAACCTTCAACTTACAGCAATCTGCCTCCAATGTTTCTTCTTCTACTTCTTTGTCATTGCCTCCTAAGTTGATGTCAGAACTACCTCTTGATAAAGCCCTCCACGTTGTTGCCCGTGTATGTCTCTCCAATGTTGGTAAGATAGTGCCAGAGCTCTCCACTCCTTTTCCTCGCTTTATAGCTTGTGGCTTATCAAGGGGAACGGCGCGACTGCTCTCAAAAAACCCCGCAAGCTGATTAGAAGTCATTTCCAATATAGGAAACGTAATTGCTGGAAAACTAGCAATTGTTCGAAACAATTCCACTTGCATATCATCTGGCAAATTAGTTATTTGTTTTGTCATTGTCGCCAAGATTTTCTCCATAGTTCTCAATCCTAAAGCCTTGATGTGATTGATTTAAGTCAAAAAAAACATGGATCAGGCCTCTCCATTAAGTTTATAAAAAAAAAAAACTACATTTAACTTCAACATGTACATTCACTAATATTGAAGAAGGGCAATAGTTTTAAATTCACAAAAGCACGATACATGAATCCATTTACTTCTTAAAAACTACGTAGAGCTCAGTATCTTACCTTGTTTGTCTCAGGTTTGCCAATTGTGTTGCAATGTCCAACAAGCCTAGATCACTCAATTTTTGTGAGTTCCTTTGAATATTTTCCTTTCTCAACCTCTCGTACTCAGTGATCTCAGAAGCCATGCTATTGTACTTGTTTACATCAAACAGTCCTACTTGGAAAGGAAAAAATTGCACTTAGTACAATCTTGACGTCTCAGACATTAATGCTAATATATTTTTCATTCGTACATGTTAATAATAAGAAACAATAAGAGAGCACTACATAATACCTCTTGAAATTCGAAACTACAAATACGCATGAAATTGAAAATCATTGTACTAAACAATAATACATTGAATTGATATTCATAGCACAATTGAATACATGCACAACGTTGAAAACCTTTATTACTTTCTTAGAGCCCCTATACTCTGACTATGCCACAATATTATTTTAAGGCCACATATCATAACACACATACACAAACTTATAGATAATTTTTTTCCTAATGTCCCATCGCTCATTGAATAACATGCACCTTCCTAAACTCAATTATATTGAAAAAGATTGAAAGTAGGGAAAAAATTCATTCCCTTGTAGACAATTGTTTGCATTTACGTGACCAATGTAAATGACTACAAACACCTACAATGATTGCTTCTTACTGAATGCAGAAGGATAACTGCATGTAGCTTCCCTAAAAATTTCAAATGAACAAACAAACAGGAAAAAAGACGGCAATACGCAACACTATGGAAGCCAACCCATTCCTAATGAATCCAAAATTCTTGCAGTGTAGGGTGTGCTCTTTCGGTACATGAAGAGATGAATAGTAATGAATGACTTGGAACAATTGTGGTAAATTATTATTTTTTACAAGTCTCTCAATATTGCAACCAGCCCTTGATTGATGTTGTTTTCAAGCCATGGTCAAGAAAAGCAAGTCCTATATCACCAGTATGGGAGGAACATTGTTTTGAGGTAAATAATTCATAGTAAATCCATTTTATGTCAAAAACATCTGAAAATTTTGGATTACCTCCCAAAATCTATTTTAGCACATTCCAAAATTCTCCCACTCATCTGAATCACCCCACAGAAGTGCAAATTCGCTTAAGTGGTAAGGAATGGATTGTCTTCCATACATGTCCACTGTAAATAAACAAATAACAAATGATGTGGATTAATGTACTTGTAATAAAAATGTTGCACTGCACTTCCCAAAAAAGAGCAAACACACTTGCTCTAAAGAATCACTAGTATAGCTTGTTATTTCCTCTATCGCCAATATAGCACTGCAAAAGCGAAGTGGAAAAAAAGACAAAAGTAAATACGGTTGAAACATAACTTGAAAATAAAAATAACTGAACACCAGGAGCCCATTTCAATTTAAATTCATAGAACACCAGGAGCTCATTTCAATTGAAATTGAATAAACATCAGAAGCTGTCCACTTCAATGTAAACTACACAAACAACGAGCACCTGTGAAGAAGGTTTGCATTTCAAAAATGGGCTTTACTACAATAATACAAACAAATTTTATCATTCAGTTGTGTCAAGTCATACCTGCCAAGTATTACAACACATAATTATTTACTCAAGTATGATACCAATGTTCATAGACAGATATTAAGTTCCTAAATTTGTAATTTATATGTAACAAAAATTAAACTTGAATAATTTGTAAAAATCAAATTTTCACATTTACTGCAAAATTCCAAGTCTTGTTCATAGAACACTATATCTCTCGACGTAACCAGCTAAGATTGAGCACAAGTTTTCCAGTCTATTTGATTTCACTTCGTAATGACAAGTTCCGACGGTTGAACCTCCTTCATCGTGCACAACAACTTCCCTTATGATTGCATCGCCTTTCTATTTGCATAACCCCAAATTCAATCCAACATAGAAACATGACATAGCTACAACGGAAAGGTCACAAGCAACCGTGAGTCTCGACCTACGCAGCTGCCGCCTCAAGTACAGAACACAACGCCAACAAAATGCAAACTTCAAAAGCATGAGATTGATTGGAAGCACTGCAGCAGTAGTTCTGGCGTGCTGTCCATGCAGTTCCCACCGGTGGTCAACATGGTTTGCGAAGGGGGGAACAACAGCAACTCAACAGGAAGGGGAGAGGCGGAATAGCAACGGCAAAAAAACAAATTGTGAACATTTTTACCAGCGTGGGGTGTTCGCTACCTGAAAAATTGAACGATGTGTACGTGGGACGACACAGTCGACCTGTAATGCGGGCCGCATCCGAGTTATTCAGAGATGGAGGTGACACCAAAGAGGTAGGCTTGGATTTCGAGAACCATTTTTCAAGAGTTTGAATTGTATGAGAAGTATAACATTCTAGACTAGTGTTGATCACCGACCCTTCTTCACTGTAGCTACATTGTAACTACACTTGCCAATATTTGGCTGAGTTACCAAATTGTTCCTATGCTCGAGATGTGAGGATCTATGCCCAAAAAAGAACTTGTCGGAAAGTTGAAGCATCTTAGATTCAAGTCGATGCTTACAAAGAAATGTTCGCGGCCCAGGGAGTCTATCAATTTTAAACCACTAAAATGTAAGAGTAGTTGGACAGTAGAAGACCTGGATTTCTTTGTGTTCTTGTGGTACGCAATAGCACCTTCTACTATCTCTCTATATTGTGAAAATATATTTAGCAAAGTATGACTAGTAGTTTCATACGACAGACCACCAATATAGACTTTTCTCTGCGCTTGGTGTGCAGACAATGTTCCACTTGAACCTCCAGCAGACGCCAGATAACAAACCGTGATTCGACCTCGTACAAATAAGTGAATCCTACGGCAACTGCTATCCCTCTGATACTTCACATACCGGGATTTTTGTTTACATGAAAGAAGCTTGCACCATCATACCTTCCCTTCAATGAACACTAACTACCTAATCTACGCTCCTCTGTACCTCTGTCTTCAATATTGGTAGACAAACCACAAGAAGTAGGAATGCGGAGGTGGATAGCAACTGTAGAAATATGGAAACCTGTGCGTGCACAACAGTCAAAGCACATTACAAGCACTGTATAGAATGACTTACATCAATATTCTTGTCGGGCTCCTTCAGAGCATGCTGTACTGAATCTCATGTCCGTGCTTGGGAAAACAAGATATCTGAGGAAGATGTTGGAAACCTAGTAAACCAGTGAAGGAAAAGCACGAGTGGTCGACGAAGAAAGAATGGAGCCACAAGTTGTTGAGAAGCGGAGGAGGTAACTAAACCTGCGCTGGAGTCGGAGCTGGAGTGGCGGCCCCCAGAAATTAAATGAAGTGGGGACCGATTACTAGGTGCTAAAATAGCACTGTCACTGGGGCTTCCAACTGAGAAGTCCCCCAAAAAGTGAAGCACTGCCAGTCTTTACGCTAAAAACAGCATCTAAAAATAGAGTTTTCTCTTTGGTGGCTTCTTCCATCGCATTGCATGTAGACGTGTTCACCTGCCTTCACCGATCCCTCACAGGAATTGTTGGGCCCATGAATTCTCTGTCACTACCTCGTTTTCCATCTCGAGTTGGTCAAATGGAACTCCGAAGCGTGGTGGGTCAGTGCAGCTCGGATAGCTGAGGAGCGATTCGAAATGACCACAACCTGCGGTGCTTGTATAGCGATGAGTACAAGGAAGTAAGAACGTCAGTCGATGCATCAATAAGTTACATAGCCTATCAGTCGACTACTTCCTCGAAGGTGTTGAGCAAGCACATGAGGCAGATGAGAGGAGGCTTGGATGAAGCGTTCTGCAAACTTCATCGACGTGCCGCTGAATCCTGTAATACCGACATCCAGCTCGGTCTTCTTCAGGTCTGTGCATGACTTAAGGGCATTCGTATTCTGAAGTTGTTCAACGCAGCTAGTGTATTTTTTGAATTGCCTTGACTTCAAAGTGCTGCTGGAGTTAGTCGGACTTTTAAAAAAAACAATACACGACATGCATCCCCAACGCACAAACGTGTTTTTCTATGTGCACAGCGTCCGTGACGTGAAGGACCTGGCGCCCCTGTTGCAAAAGTTTTGGGCTACGCCTGGCCGTCAATTGTACTTGATCATCAGCGGCGGACAGTTCTGCCCTTGCGAAGAAGCGGAAGATAGTTGCAGATTCCTCGTTTCTTGCTTCCACATGCTCTCTGGATGGCAACAGTCCCTCCTGCGTCACTTCCATGTAAGGATTTTCCTCCTTTCTTATTTCTCAAGCAAGCTCATCCACAGGATATGTGGTGGACACTGAGGCCCAAAATACATTCACTTAGTTAGTAATGAAGTTGATGGAAGGGGATGTGGATACACATAAGTTTTCTGAAAATTATTACAAGAAGACAAAAAAATAATTAACAATTGCCGCCCACGCTAGCCCCAATCGAGTTCTCAGTGGAGACTTTGTCTGAAGTTTTTTTGCTGGTTAGTGTCGTTCTTGCTTTGGAAATGCAGTTCTCTGTAAGAGAAGGAGATTTGAGACAAGATTAGAAATTTTTGCAAGATCTGGTGACAACAAAGAGGAATTGGATTTGCAAGGAATATATGATTAGGATTCCCCTTAGAGTTTGTGGATTTGGCAATCTGACAGTACGGAGAGGAAGCAGATTTCAGAGTTCCGGTGAGTATTGCTGTGAATTGCATGAAGGCATCAGATTCATCAAGAATCTCAAAAGCTAAGGACAAATTCAAAGAGAGGAAACGCGGCTGATTTCTTGAATTCGATCGTTGGGTGTGCAAAGTTCGGATTGATTGATCGAATGTGAATCCCAAAACAATTTTTGAAATAACAATCAAGAATCAAGAATGCAGTGGGCGGATTTGCAATGCCTTCACCTCAAATTTTGAAGATTTTTCATTTAATGTATGAACTTGGTGTTCTGGTTGTAGAATTCGTATTCATGATTACTTTTGTACTGTGGAGAAGGTCAAGATCAACGAGGATTGATCGAAATTTTGAAAATTGGCCTGGCATTTTGGTATTGTCCATGGAAACTAGGAACTTCAATCTGTCATAAATTTTGACAAATGAGGAATTAGAGAGTATGATTTATACCATTTGAAAGAGAAGAAAGAATTAGTGAAAATGAGCATTTGAAATTCTTGAATTGGATGAAAATTAAATAAGTTATTAGTTGTGGAATTTGCAGGCCTTGACTCCAACCAAATTAGAGATTTCAGTGCAGTCTATGAGGTCGTAGTGGTGTTCTGGATTCTCGTAGGAGTTGTTCTACCTTGTCAGAGATGCAGACCATACCTGTAGTTCTTATATGGTATTAACCATCCTCTGTTTCTTATGTTGTAATTGTAACTCTCATTTCTGAAGGATTCACAAGCCCAATGTGTTGGTAAACGTGATTCATTTATTACTTTGTCCACAGTAGGTTCACGGAAGAATTGGAAGAACTGAATTGTTTTCTCACCAATTTTTTCTGTCTTGAGTTTGTCCAACAGTACTTGTGAGTAATTTGAAAATGTCATTGCACAGGATCTAGCATTCCATCTTTCAGTGGCAACCTTGTTGGTCGATAATATCTATAACTTCGGAGACCTTCTTGCACACCCCATTGTGAGTTAATTACCTATCTCTTCATATTTTTTCTATTTTGTGAAAAGTATTCATGTGCCCCTATTACCTTGGAACTCATCTGAAGAGATAAATAGCAATTTCCTTGTACCCTTCTGGATAACAAAGGCCACCCACTCCATTTACTGATGATCTACACGGCCAATCCCATTTGGCAGGCCTCCATATGTTACTCTTATTCCCCTTAAGTAAACCCAAGGTAGTATACATTGGATTCGTGAAGTTATAGGATGAACTTCAATTTAGAGTAGTGCCCTTTTTTTGGGCCAAGAGGTGCTTAGGGGTTAACTTCAGGTGTGCAGTAGTAGTAGTCTTAGTATGACCTCTATGTTCCCACGTGGTGTTAGTTACATCTGTGTTGTTAGTGGAGGTGGCCTACTTTGCCACAGTTCGACGGAATGCCAATTTTTGAGTAGGCTACAAAACGGGCATTTCCCGTACTAAGTAGAAAATGATGTCTGGTCTTTCTATTGTTGTTCCTCATATTGTCCCATTGCACTGTGCGTTGGTATGAAATACCAAATTATACTTGAAATGTTGCAATGTTTTTGGCATCCAGTGTAGACTTACACTTGGTGATTTGAGGCAAGTCACATCACTGTGCCTAGTCATATCATGTAACCTGAGTTGTATCTCGACGAACATGACTGTACCGACTCATGTCATATAACGTGAGTTGTATTTCAACTTATATGACTATACCAAGTCATATCATGTAACTTCAGTTGTATCTCAACTAACATGATTGCATCAAGTCATGTCATGTAACATGAGTTGTATGTCGACTTATATGACTGTACATAGTGAGTCATGTCATGTAAGTTTAGTTATATCTTGACTTATATAACTGTATTTAGTCATGTCATGTAACTTGAATTGTACCTAGACTTCTGTGACTGTACCGAGTAAAATTTAGGCATTCATAGGAATGAATGTAGTAATTGTAAACAATTTTTATGACTTTGGAGTAGTCATAGCCATATTCCAATAGTCATGTTAATGTTCAATTATGACTAATCCGGAAGTGATTGAAATATTTGACATTGACATTTTCTTTGTAGTGCATATCAGGGAAGTACACAACATGTCTGAGGGGGAGCTTCAAAGTTTGCAAGAGCTATGATTATGGCAAGAAGAAGAAATTCAAGCAGATAACATGTGTCTAACAAAGTACCCATGCCCCTGCATGAAGTGTGCAGGAGGAAAAGTGCTTGATAGACGTACAATTCGAAAACATCTTCGCAGTAAGAAGAGGGACCCAGCTTTTACGGCCTCTATCTTGGTAAGGACATTGAAAATAATGAATTGTTTATTAAAAAAACACTATGCCTTTGTCAATGATATACCTGTACATTATTTTATTAAAGTTTCAATGATTTGTGTAGGCTTTGTGGAGACCCTATGTGGAAGCCTCCTCTTTGGTTTCTTTACAAACATTTCTAAGAGAGACACATACTTCAACGAATGGCACACTGAAAGGAACGTCTACAAGAATACTGGCTTTAGAAAAGTGGAGGTCAAATGTGTATGATGGATAGTGGTGTAATGGTCCCATACCAAAACTAACAATATTTTCCTATTGGAAAAGAAATTGGGATGTGAAGGTATCAATGTTTCCTTTCATGGGTTGGGGTCTTTTTGTCCTGCAACCCGCCAAAAAAGGGGAAGAATTATTTCCCTTTGTAGGACCCCAATATACACTAGCAGAGTATAAAATTTTGAAGAAGGAACGGCCTCGCATAAAGTCATATGTGATGGAAGTTGAGCCGGACTTGTATATAGATGGAGATGTATTGAAGGGAAATGTAGCCGGATTTATTAATAGTTCTATAGGTCAAGAGGAGTTAGGGAACGTCATGTGGGAATTTCGCATGCTACCCAAACCATGGAACAACTTGGAGTGGGGATATGTAATGACAATAGCGTCAAGGGATATTGTGGCTGGAGAGGAACTCTATGCACATTACTATGTAAATTGAAAAACGTATTGTCAAATGAATAGGATCATTGAATTTTTCTAAAAAACTATGCTTAGTCACACTTCGTATTCAGTCATATTGTGTAGTTAGCAATGTTATTGAGGCCCACTATATGTAGTGGAATATGATGGTAGAGTGCCAGATAGTGTCAATTGTTTACATGTGTTTTGGCCTTATGGGAAAGTAGATCATGAACATGAAATTGTGTATTCATGACGTAGTAAGGAAAAATGATAATTATTTTTAATTCATCCTAAGCATACAATGAATTAAAGAAAATTGATTTTTTTGTCAATTTATGAAAACTAAAATTGATTATCATTTCTTTGACTTAAGAAATCCTATTTGGAGTGCTAATTGAAATGTTCATGATCATTATCCACCAGTACAGAATGCTATATTTTATTATGATCACGTCCCACAAGTTTGCATGTTCCAATTATTAATTTTACAATAAACTTATATGTGCATGTGGTACACATGGACTACTACAAGATGACTATGCTTCTGTGGACCTCCGATTGCATAAACGAAGAAGTGTTCGAGGAGAGCCTGTTCAACGAGACCCCTCTCCAAATGTTGGAGAGGTGGATGTGCTCCGTATGGTAACAGAGTGCTTTAAAAAGTATGACATCATATATGTCTGTGGAGAAGGAATTGAGAATATTATTACGGACACACTTGAGGATGCAACAGATGAAGATGGTTTGAGGAGAAATGATTTACGAGGTTCATACACTAACAATCTTGACGAGTAAGTGGATGCCAACAATGACCGGATGGAGAGAGAGGGGACTTCAACCAACATGGAAGATGTAACTAGCATGGATATGAATGTTCTTTTGCAAGAAGCACAAACTCCTTTGTACGTGGGAAGCGATTCCAACCGTTTGATGTCCACACTCATGTTGCTAGTGAGCTGCACTACTCATGGTGTCTCTAATAGTTTTGTTGATGAGTTGCTGAAGTTGTTGACAGAGACCATATTACCAAAAGAGAATTCACTTCCCAAATCATTTTATGAAGCCAAAAGTCTTTTGATGAAGTTGAGGTTGTCATACAATTCCATACATGCGTGTAGAGATGGATGTTGTTTGTTCCGCAACGAACTACAAGACGCAGTAGAGTGCCCTACTTGCCACAAATCCCGATATGTAGAGAACTCGAACAATGTACCAGTGAAAGTATTGAGACACTTCCCTTTGATTCCACGATTAAGAAGAATGTATAGCAATACACAGTTGGCGGAGCTCATGAAATGGCATGTAGGTGGAAAAAGTAAAGACAAGGTGATGAGATCGGTTGTAGATTCCAAGGCTTGGAATCATGTGAACAACAAGTGGCAATGGTTTGCTGAAGACGAGCGCAATGTCAGACTTGGCTTGGCATTGGATGGTGTGAATCCATTTCAGAACCAAAGCCTTAGCCATTCAACTTGGCCAGTGATTATGCTCAACTACAATCTTCCCCCTTGGTTGGTGACAAAATTTTTTTTTATGATGCTTACGTTAATCATTCTAGGAAAAGAAAGTGTAACAGAGAAGAATATAAATGTGTACCTGGCACCATTGATTGAGGAGCTTCAAGAACTATGGAGAGGGGTTGATTGCTTGGACGAATCTTACAAAAACTCAGAAGTGAAATCATTCAAGTTACATGGCATTCTCATGTGGACGGTGAATGACTTTCCAGCATATGGATTAATCTCAGGTCAAGTAACAAAAGGATATAGAGCATGTCCTGTATGTGGGCCACATATAGTAACTAGGCGTTCTAAAGCCTTGAGAAAAAACTTGTATATGGGGCACAGACGATACTTGCCTATGACTCATCAGTGGAGACGACAGAGGGGTACATTTGATGGTGAAGTCGATGTAAGACCTCCACCTAGAAGGATGACTGGTCGAGAACAACTTCGTTATGCAGAAGAGCGAGAGGAATGGTTGACAAAGTCTCGTGAAAATGGAGTAGAAAATTTGGTAGATCTAGTACACAAGCACGGAGTGAAGAGGACATGTCTATATGACTTGCTGTATTGGAAAGTAAGTGGGTGTGGAAATTTGATGTTTTTTGTAATTTATGAAATTGCTTCTCGAAATGATAAGAAATCTACTAGTCTAGTACAATTTTTGTCTTATAAATCAAAATATTGTAACATATTAGAGGTAGTTATATGAATGAAATGATTGAACATAGTCACAGTGTATGCAATTTGTAACACCCGGAAGTAATTGTGCAGGACCTTTTGATTCGACACACATTGGACGTCATGCATTGTGAGAAGAACATCACCGAGAATATGTTGAAGACCTTGTACGGAGAAAAAGACTCCTTGGAGGTCCGTTTGGACATGAAGGAGGCAGATGTACGTAAACATCTTTGGCCCATACCTGGGAAAAAACCTAGGAGCGTCATATTACCTCGTTCATCTTACACATTTACGAAACAGGAACGTCAGGTCTTCGTAAATGGAATTCGAACATTGCAAGCACCCACCCAATATGTGGGTCAATTGAAGAAGCGTGTGCATGTGAATGGGACCATGAAGGGTTTGAAATCACATGACTACCATGTCCTCATGCAACAAGTTTTACCACTCAATGTTTGTACAGTAGGGTCCCAATCAAATTGGCGTTTTCGAAATCGCAGTGAAGAAAATTTCACTGCAGCCAACTTTGAGAGGCTCCCGAGAGCTGAAAAATTGGTATTTTACCACGAAATTTTTACCACAGCTTGATCTTTATGTTAATAACACATGGTCCAAATTTCAAAGCCAAAAGATTCACCATTTAAAAGTTATTCAAAATCTACCAACATGGGTAGTTGTGGAATTTTTTTCACTTCTTCCAACTTTCACAGCCTCCCAAGGATTGGAATTTTTTTTTTTTGCCATGAAATTTTTGGAACAAAAACTAATATATGATTTCAACATATGGTCCAAATTTCAGGTCCAAAAGATTAATACAAAAAAAGATATTCACAATCTACCAACATGTATTGTTTTGAGAAACACTTGTGGAAACCATTTCACTACTACCAACTTTGACACCCCTCCAAGGGCTAAGAAATTGTCTATTTATCGTGAATTTTTAGTCACACAACCCTTTCTATGTTAATAACATGTATGCCAAATTTCAAGGACAAAAAAATATTACAAAAAAAGATATTTAAAATCTACCAACATGGGCAGCTTTGAGAAACCATTTTTCTATTTCCATCTTTGACACCCTTCCAAGGGCTGATATTTTTTTTATTTTTCATGAAATTTTTTCTATACAATAATTTCTATGTTAATAACATGTGTGACAAATTTTAAGGTAAAAAAATTTATAATAAAAAAGATATACACAATCTACCAACATGTGTAGTTGTAGGAAACATTGGGAGAAGCCATATCACTACTATCAACTTTGACACCCTCCCAAGGGCTGAGAAATTGTCTATTTACCATGAAATTTTTGGCACAAGATATATTTTATGTTAATAACAAGTGTGCCAAAATTCAAGGTCAAAAAATTTATACAAAAAAAGGCACACACAATCTACCAATGTGTATGTCCTCCATTTGCCTCAATCACTGCTTGTAACCTAGAAGGCATAGAATGACATAATTGGAGGAGCTTTGTATCACTAATTAACCTCCACTCTCTTTCAATAATTGTCTTCATGTCATCTAAGTTTCTAGGCCTATTTGGGTCATGTTGCACTGCATCTTTCAGAATCTTCCAAAGGTTCTCAATTGGATTGAGATCGGGAGAGTTTGCAGGCCAATCAAGCTTCTCCAAAAGGTGTGATTGTCTCCATTCTCCACATAGTTTGCTACGATGGACAGGTGCACCATCTTCCATGAGCAATCCTTGTGGCACTGTACCCATAAAATGAAGCAACTCGCCATTGTAAACCACTTCAACAAAATCCTTAGCAGAGCGTCGATCCTTAGGCATAAAAACAAGTTGTGAAACTTGTCCTCCAGCAAATGCACCCCAAATCATCAAAGAAGTTCTCCCACTCTTAAAAGTTGGAACTATACAATCTGATGCATAGCGGTCATATGCAGTTCTCCAAACATGAATTTGTCTAGAATTTTTTCCAACTTCAAAAGTAGACTCATCTGTCCAAACAACTCGCTCCCATTCTTCTACACTCCACCTACAATACTTCTGAGCAAAAGCCAATCGTTGAGACATGTGACGAGGTGTCAAAAAAGGTTTTTTGACTGCAATTCGACTATAAATGCCACTCCTATGTAAAGCCCTTCGAATAGTATTTCTAGACACTTGAGTAGGACACATATTAGTAATCTCTGAGAGCGTTAAGCGACGATTAGCTTGTGAGACACGTTTAATAATACGAACATCTCTATCACTAAGCTTCTTAGCATGATTTCCACCACAAGGTTTGCTTCTGTAGGTTCCATCTTCTCGAAATCTCTTCACCAACCTCTGAATTGTTCTAACAGGGACTCCAACAATAGCTGCAATATCAACTCCTGTCTTTCCTCCCTCACTCAAACCTATAATGCGAGCACGAATTTCAACTGAAATAGCCATCATCTACAACTTTCAAAATGGTAATTGGATCCAAAAAAATTACTAACTAACCTCATGTCTGGAGCACTCAAATCTTAATCAAACCTTAATTAGTAATCACCCACCATCCATGATCCAACTCTCATTCACTCAATCTCCATATTACCTCCCTCAGTCACCACATTACCTCACTCACCATGATCCAACCTTCATTCACTCACTCAGTGACTATAATTCAACCCTCACATAGCCTCACTTACTCATCACATACATTCACTAAGTCACCATGATGCAACCCTTACATAGCCTCACATAGCCTCACTCATCAAACAATCATACTCAGTCATCACATAGCTCTAGTTAACCACACAGCACATAGCCTCACCCATTCAGTCAACACATCCTTCATGCACTCATGTCCCCAAAATCTTCAATCCTTTAATTGGAAAAATAATCACCCATTACTTGCCTCAGCACACATCCTACCTCTTGTAATGCTCAATTTTGAAAGCAAGCATTCATATTGAGAGGAAAAGCTTCTTCATGCACATATGGTGTTCAAATTTTAAACAAGTGCATTCTTTTAGATGTGACAAGTGCATTCTTTTAGATGTGACAAGTGCACACATCTAGATTTGGGTATCCTTGATTTTGTTGAGAAGCATTTATGTATGGGGATTTGGACATTTGGACAATTTTAGACCAAAAGCATGAGTGTCCATATTCTTACAATATTCTCAATATATTCTAAAACTGTTTCTCACAACTACACATATTGGTAGATTGTGTGTGCCTTTTTTTGTATAAATTTTTTGACCTTGAATTTTGGCACACTTGTTATTAACATAAAATATATCTTGTGCCAAAAATTTCATGGTAAATAGACAATTTCTCAGCCCTTGGGAGGGTGTCAAAGTTGGTAGTAGTGATATGGCTTCTCCCAATGTTTCCTACAACTACACATGTTGGTAGATTGTGTATATCTTTTTTATTATAAATTTTTTTACCTTAAAATTTGTCACACATGTTATTAACATAGAAATTATTGTATAGAAAAAATTTCATGAAAAATAAAAAAAATATCAGCCCTTGGAAGGGTGTCAAAGATGGAAATAGAAAAATGGTTTCTCAAAGCTGCCCATGTTGGTAGATTTTAAATATCTTTTTTTGTAATATTTTTTTGTCCTTGAAATTTGGCATACATGTTATTAACATAGAAAGGGTTGTGTGACTAAAAATTCACGATAAATAGACAATTTCTTAGCCCTTGGAGGGGTGCCAAAGTTGGTAGTAGTGAAATGGTTTCCACAAGTGTTTCTCAAAACAATACATGTTGGTAGATTGTAAATATCTTTTTTTGTATTAATCTTTTGGACCTGAAATTTGGACCATATGTTGAAATCATATATTAGTTTTTGTTCCAAAAATTTCATGGCAAAAAAAAAAAATTCCAATCCTTGGGAGGCTGTGAAAGTTGGAAGAAGTGAAAAAAATTCCACAACTACCCATGTTGGTAGATTTTGAATAACTTTTAAATGGTGAATCTTTTGGCTTTGAAATTTGGACCATGTGTTATTAACATAAAGATCAAGCTGTGGTAAAAATTTCGTGGTAAAATACCAATTTTTCAGCTCTCGGGAGCCTCTCAAAGTTGGCTGCAGTGAAATTTTCTTCACTGCGATTTCGAAAACGCCAATTTGATTGGGACCCTACTGTACAATGCTAACAAAGGAGGTACGAAAAGCTATAATTATGTTGAGCCGTGTATTTAGGAGGATATGTGCTAAGACCATTGATACCAATGCTCTTGAAGAATTGAGGTCAGATATGGTGATAGCATTATGCATGCTGGAGAAAGAGTTCCCGCCATCTTTTTTTGACATCATGAGCCACTTAGTGACTTAGTTGTCCACCTTGTGGAAGAAGTAGAAATTTGCGGACCCGTTCATACACGTTGGATGTATCCCATTGAAAGATATTTGAAGACACTAAAAGGATATGTCAGGAATCGGACTCGACTAGAGGGTAGCATGGCTGAAGGTTACGCTGTGGTAGAAGCACTGGGGTTCTGTACTGAATACATGTAGGAGTATACAGTGACCACCCGAAGAGTGTGGGATGACAAAGAAGATCCATCAATGTATGACGAAATCTTGGAAGGCAGTGGACGAGCACGCCACCTATCAAGTGAACTGCAACAATGGATTCACGAGTTTGTATTGAACAATGCGGCACCGTTGGAGGAGTGGAGGAGGTGAGGTCCTATGAAAGAAATAACCCCCCTACTGCATAAGAGCATTTAGAATCAAATGTTGACAATAATAATGTTTTTTTCCATCCCATAGAAGAAAAAAAATCCATCACTCTTTGTGTTCCCATTTAGTAATGCAATATAAATCTCATATATGAAATTGTAACTACACATAGTCATGTCCTAACATTTCTGTGAAAACAACATTAGTGTATTTTGTTTTTGGTTAACTACTTCAGTGATTGCGTTTGTGACTAAACCTAGAAATCTAATTGCATTTATGACAGCAACGAGTATTGTAAGTGCATGTATGACTCAAAGTAGTATTAGGTTTGTAAATCAGAATGAATTCACACATTCAATTATTGAATGACGTAGGAGGCATGAAGATGACATGCGCCGTCGTAAAAGAGAGCGACAAGAGTATAGGCGTAAAAAACATCAAAGTCGAGTAGTGTACCTGACTGAAATGTGCGACGAAAACTTTCATATTTGGTTTCCAAAGGCAGTGCTACGAGCTATAGAAGTCGGTACAGAAGAAGTAGACAAAGATGTGAGGACTCTAATGTTACCTCCATCAGATCGAGCCAAGTCATATCGTTCCATGTATGCATTTAGAAACCACATTCGTGTTCGAAGCGTTGAGAAAAAATTGACAACAATGGACTCAGGAATAGCAGCAACCTTTAAACAACTTTGTCGAGTAGGCGCAAAAGATAAAAACATGAAGGACTCAAAGCTAGAGTACGTAGGGTGGGTGGAGGAAATCCTATCTGTAGATTATGGCCAGTTTGAGGTAGTGGTACTATATTGCAATTGGGTGGTTGCAAACATGAAGGGCGATGGAGCCACTATGAAGCGTGATGAGTATGGATTCACTAGTGTGAATTTCGATAGATTGATTCCTTACTCAGCACAGTCGTTTGCATTCCCTCTCCACATTGAACAAGTATTTTTTGCATCAGACAAGGCTAGACATGGATGGGAAGTTGTACTCCGTAGGGAACCGAGAGGTGTTCGATTGTTCTCTGAACATGAAGGAACAACTGAAGTGGAGTGCATATCCCTTGGAAAGACAACAGAGTTTCACGGACTCAAAGCCACAGACTTGTCTGAAGACCTCATACCGAAAACACCCATCTTATGTGATGCAGTGGAAGTGGAAGTAGAAGCTGATGTGGTGGCAATTGCATTGCAACGTCTACAACAAGACGAAGTACATGTGGATGACCTACAATATTGTGATGGAGATTGTAATTGAGTTCAAAAACATGCCCAAAAGTATAATACATAAACTTTTCTTTCATATTCCGAATTGAGTATTTTCAAAAACATTGCATTGAATACATAGCATACAAATATAGTGCAAAAGTTTTCTTGTCATTAGAGGAAGGTGACATACAAGGGATACTGTATGGTGTATTGTAGATTGGATAGTGAATGCGCCTGTGTAAAAGTTAGGTGAGATTATGTGTTGTCATTGAAATTCAATAGTCAAGTTGTATATGTCATTTGTGTTAGCAAAAAATCAAGATTGTAAACGTTTAAAATCATGATTGTCTGAGAATGCCTCTATTGTGTAAAGTACATGTGAAGGTCAAGACTGCCACGACTAACATAAAATAGGACTATAAAATAGGACTAGCAGACAAATATGATTGGAAAATATGACTGACCAAATAAATGACTACAAAATATAACTAACCAAATATATGACTGCAAAATATATGACTGCAAAATATGACTAGCAATAAATATGGCTGCAAAGTACGACTGACAAAATAATATGACTATAAAATATGACTGGCAAAAAATATGACTAACAAAAAAATATGACTACAAAATATGACTGGCCAAAAATATGACTGCAAAATATGACTGACAAAATAATATGACTAACATAAAATATGACTGACAAATATGACTAGCAGGAAAATATGACTGACAAAAAAATATGACTGGAAAATACAACTGAAACAAGAATATGACTATGCACTCACCTGCCCAAATTTTCATTGGGTTACCCGAAAAAAAAAGTGAAAATATGACTGAAAAATATGACTGAAAAAAAAATAGGACTAGTAATATGACTGGGCGTTCCCTAAACATGTTCCCACACGTTCCCTATGAAATATAACATGTTCTCCATGGGCGTATAGTATACGTATATGTAGTACAAAGTCAAAATATGACTGGCAGTTATATTTCCCAGTCATATTTCTACAGAAGACTTAGGCCTCTCAAAATATGACTGCAAGCAGTCGCCAATCATCCTCAGTCATAATTTTGTAGTCATAAAACCCTGCCATTGTTGTAGTGATGGCGAGCAAAGCCTGCAAGGAAGACAAAAGGGGAGGGGGATAGTTCTACACTTGAGGCTGACTGGCACAGTTCGGTGGTGGGGCGGGGTCAACAGCAACGAAGGGGGCGCTTGAGACCAGATGAAGGCTGCAACGAGGAAAAGACAACTCCACCCGATTCAAGGGGATTCACGCCTTCGAGTCTGCGAGCCCGTTCAAGTTCAACACATAGGGTTATTGTACTTGTCCGCGACCTTTTGTGGGGTGGAGAGGTTGTGAGCGTCCTTTGTCCCACGGTGGTGGGCACGGCCATTGAAGGGGAAGATATGCTATGCGATTCATTGCAAATTAATTTTGGATCATATCTGGGAGTGTAGACTTTACCCCGCTCTGTGTGTCAAGAGATTCATTCAATAAGCAAAGAGACTTCCAAGCATCTTGGGGACAATTCAGCACAAGAGATTGGAGGAGAGCCTGGAGGAGGGAATACACATGCTGCTGCGGTGAATACTAGTGGATTGGAGGGTTGGGAGCTTGCCGAGAGTGATTCCGACCATGATTAGGATCTTGAGTTGTCGGATTTAGGGAGTGACTACGTTGAGGGCCTATCTAGCGGTGCAAATTCTGTCGATGCATTTAAAGATGACCGCCTTGCTCTATTAGGGGAATTGGGAGTTTATCCCCTTGGTGTAGAACCTTAAAAGCCGAACCTTGACTTGAAGTATGCTGAGGCGAACTGGCATGCTTGAACATGGTCCCTTTTGCTACGCCAAAGCTTTTGCTACGCCAAAGCTTTTGCGGTGCCAAAGCTTTTGCGGTAAAACGCTAGGCCCAAGCAATGATCTGCCAAGTAATGCCTTGTTGCAGCCCGTTGAGTACTTCTTGCTCTATTGGGATGAAGTCTTGCAACGGAAGATAGTTTGTGAAAGTAACGAGTATACAGATTATATTGACCCAGCCACAGGAAAGCGAAAGGGTGGTGATTTTGCAGCACAACCCATTACTTTAGAAGAATTCCATCAATTCACAGGGATTTGTTGTCTCATGGGCGTCCGAAATTAGCCTTGCATTCGGAATTACTGGCGGCGTAGGCATGGTGCTTTGTTTTGTGAAGATGTGGCATCCACGATGTTACGGTGGCGTTTTGAGTACATCTTCAGGTGCTTACATATGACATCGAGGAACAACTTTGTGACTGACAAGCGCAGTCCTCAGTACGATCCCATTGGCAAGTGCAAGTGGATTTTGAAGCATGTGGAATCTCGTTTTCAGCAAGTGTGGAACTTGTCTCCATACGTGACTATGGATGAATGTATGGTGGCTTACAATGGAAAATTTTGCTCCTTCAAGCAGTATCTCCTTGCTAAGCCCATCACTCATGGGATCAAAATTTGGGTGATGGCGTGCTTAGTTACCAGTTATGTTTACAAGTTGGAGGTTTATGTGGAGAAGGATAATACTCAAGCAAATACTAAACATGTTGGAGCCCAAATTGGCATGGCGGGACAAGTGGTGAGTCATTTGACTCGTGGGCTTGAAGGAAAATGGTATACAATTACATGCGATAATTTCTTTACATCGCCTTTCCTCTTCAACGATCTACTTGCCCGTGGCTTTTATACAGTGGGAACTGCTAGGAAACAACGCAGAGGCTTTTTTACAAGTCTTGGCATCACGCACGATCAGCCATGAGGAACACTTCACATCCGCGTGCACAAGGATTGGAAAATGGCTGCCATCTTGTGGCAAGATACAAAAGGGGTGTACTTCTTGAGCACTACAGCGGATCCAATGGTCCCTGGTGGGATTGTGACCAACCGTCTTTCTGGACAGAGGATCACCGAGGTGCCCACATCTCCCATTCAGATCCTTTATTTTCAAAAGATGGGAGGAGTTGACGTAGGAGACCAAAACCGATCATACTACAGCACGCAAATAGGTACAAAGAAATGGTGGCATCGAATTTATTTTTTTTGTTTGGACTCATCTCTAGCAAATGCTTTCATAGTTCATAGGGAAATGGCCAAGAGATTGGAGGAGAGACCATTGACCGAGAAGGAGTTCCAACTACGAGTTGCTTACTTGTTGATGGGACATCTTTACAAGGTGGAGAGAACGCAGGTTGTACCTCGTAGACGTGCTATGGAGCGGCCATGCCAAACGGGAATTTATCATGTGGCCCACAAAACGACCTTGCGCTGAGTGTGATGCATTTGCAAGCGTCGCACATTCTACATTTGTCCAACTTGTGAGGGGGCTCGACTTTGCACCGCTCAATGCTTCAAGTTCTTTTACAATCGAGGCACTTGTATTTAGCCCCAACAAGATTTCCCTTTCTAGATTAGTAAGTGTTCTATCATGCAACATTATAAACTATCCTTGCACTATACAGTTGTGAGGGGGGCTTGTTACATTGACTTGCAATGCTAAAAAGGTGTCTGTTGGCAGTTCCATTGCTTAGTCTCGCTTCGTCAATTTTATGCAAGATAGATCACTTAGACCGACCACTCATTTTTTTCTCCTAATTGAAGGTTGCAGTTGGTGCTAATCGAATGCTTGAATCAAGTCTGGGTGGGCATGTGTAGGAGGGCCTGGAGCAGCGACGATGAGGCAAGAGGTAGACGGTATGCACATTTTTTATACATCATGAATGGAGCTCAACTTAACAAGTATTATTGTATCGTAGAAGTAAAGGATTAAAATACAATCCCTGCAATATGTACTACAGAATTATTGATGCTCATAGATGCCAGAAGTTTCATAATGACGTTTATGTAAATGCTCTATAACGACCATTGTGAGGACGATATACTTCAGCCCAGATTCTTGATGCCAGTTTACCATGTTCCATCACTCTCTCCCTCATGCCCATGTTGAATTGTCGCCTTTGTCTGTTTTTCTACTCAGAAATACTGATTTGCAAAACTTCAGGAGATATGAAAATCCTACGCTTCTAGTCAAGCTCTGAAGACGAGAGTTCTGTTTGGATTTCCTGGTAGCCATGATGATCAGCTTTACAACGTACATCCTTACTAATGTATTCTTGAGCATTGCATTTTTTCATGAAAGTGGTTTACAGACTTGGAGTTCATAGTGGTGCTACAGCTCCATGGTAGCAAGTGTGTTAATTTTATTACAAAAAAAGTGGATACTGTAGACTTTGATGATCTTCTGAAGCTTGGCACAAATGGCGTTGTTCAAACATTAGGCACTTGGGGGTGGTTGTTCGGGTTGCTCTTGAACATGGGATTTCTGGCCTTCATTTTGTTGTTCTAGTCCTGTGCTGCGATCACTGTGGCTGTGACACATGCATATGGCGTGGCACCTGGCGTCATTGAGACATTGTCACCAGTGAATTCTCGAGATTTGAATTGAGTCGATGTTGTAATTGAATTTGATCATTATTGGTTCGAGTCATGTGGAGGGGGGCAAGCCTTGAAAGGTAGACTCGCGCCTCGAAGGGTGTGGAGCTGTGAGCTATGAGGTATGTTATTTGAAATTATGTCATTATGAATCTCACTTCCTCTTGCATTCCTAAACCGCCAGCCTCCTTCACGCTTCTTTTTACGTTCCTTTGTTTGTCAAATGCCGTAGTATTTGTATGTGTTCCTTGTCTTTTCCCACACCGCGGTTATTACAAATGTGTGAAGTGGCACATCCATTTTGCAAAGATTTGTGAATTAGGCACTTCAAACAATGCTTTCCTTGAAACCACCAAGCAACTACCTTGCAACCACCTTAGTTCAGCCAACTTCCGCGTTCGCGATGGCAGACAATACTCGAACTCCACCTTGGCATTCCCTACACAGGCTGTCGTCAGCATTCTTCCATCATCACATAGAAGGGAACACCACGTGGCCCCTTTGAGCTCGAAAAAGAAGGCGTCAGAAAGAAATACCCTCAGCACTTGACGGTACTGCGTATAACTACCCCCCATCACATACTGAAGTAAAGATCCATTATAAAAACAATCATCTGACTATGGATTTGCCTCCAAATTTTTCTCAAAGATACATTTTTCCTTGCTCATTCAATCGGTACGGTTAGATCAATGAATGTTGTCCTCATTCTCTTGTTTTTGCCATAGGTGCCTTTCAACCCAAAACTGCCTTGCCTGCCCTCCAAAACGACCACGGTCCTTAAAGGGTTAAGATTGATGCTTGCGCACATGCTGTAACGTGTACAATATAGTTCCTTTCTTTGTTACCAATTAGTTTTATATTCCAAGTAGTTCAAAACATGTTTTTGTCATTTGGAAATAGGAGGGGACGGTTTCTACTTCATTGACTAGTACATTTTGTTGTTACCTTGTATCCAATTTTGAAATTGTTATGAATTCAAGTTTTTAAAATGGAAGGTAGGATTTTTTATACATTTTGGAACCTCCTACCAATTGCTAAAACTATTTTGAATTCAAGATTACTTTATTGTTATGTTTCCATTGAAGTCCTATTAGTAGAAGCATGTTAATACAATTAGCTAGTTCAAGAGTTACATCGTTCTATTATCTCAATAGTCACACTTGTTAGACTTCACTACTTATATTAGTAGTTGAACATCTTGTAAAAGTATTGTATTATTTTAATGAATATAAATAATTCATCTTCTTTCCATTCTAGCATTCACATGGTATCAAAGAAAGCAAACGAGGTTCAATGCAACAAGGTTCAATATAAATTAAACTGTAAACATGTGCTTTGCTTTGCTTCCTCAAGTGGAGATTTCTATCAAAGATATGTATGATTTATTCATTGCAAATGAAGAAAGATTTGAAGTCAAAAATCAATTACGACTCATAAATGGGTTCTTTAGTCTTAGTCTTAAACTAGTTGAACTAACACCTCAAGAACTTGAAGAAGATGAACAACCTATGGAATTTGATATCAATACATATGGAGTTTCCAATGCACTTGCAACCTTCATTGAAACATTAATAGAGTTTGATGAATTTAACTCATAATTTTTTATTGATGATGAAAATTTTATGGAACGTCCATCAATTCATAAGAAACTATAGCAATTCTCTAGCTATCTCTAGCTAAAACACATATGATGAATTATCTTGATTTTTTTTTAAATAAACAAAACAAAACAAAAAGCACCTTTGCTCAAACATTTCCTTGAATGCACCTCGTCAATTGCTTCGAAGTTGTTTGAACCTCAGCTTGATTGGAGCAAACTTGCAAAGCAAGTTTCGACTTTCTTCAATCCAATTGTGGCCTCATCTTCCTCAAGTTTGGTTCCTAAAGCATATTACATTCTGCCACTTTGTGCTAGCAACTATGCTACCTAGAGTATAAAAATCAAAATGCTACTTATACGCTCCAAATTATAGAATATTGTAGATGGTAATGAAGCAAAACCTGCATCTAATGATGTTGCAGGCCTTTAGGCTTGGAAACTAAAAGATGCTAAGGTTCAATATGATATTCTTCTCCATTGCAGAGAGAAACAATCAATTACTCTTCGACCTCTTACAAGTTCCAGGGAAATATAAGATCATATTAAACAATTATATGAAAAGTCTAACAAAGCTTATCAGGTGTATTTACACAAACAATTATGTTGTCTGACCATGTTAGAATTAGATGATGTCATTGCTTTCCTCAAGTTATGGCAAGCAACACTTCAAAAAGTAGCCATCACTGGCTATACTTTCATTGACTCCCAACAAGTGAATCTTCTTCTTAGTACCTTACATGATTCTTGGAGTACTTTTGTTACAACATAAGGTGGCATCGGCAAATTTGGCCTTTATAAATTTACTATTCAATATACTTCAATAAAACTCAATTAATCAATCCAAATCTACTTTAGCTAAATCAAGTGTCTTTTATGTAAAAGGTTAATTTGTGAAACCACAATTCAATAAATATTCACAATCTAGTCGGTTTCACAAACCCACTTTTCAAAAGACCAATCAATTTATTTATCAAAGCTCATCCATTTGCCACAATATGAAGAATTATACCACCTCCCAAGTTATATGCCACTATTGTGGTATCCCTAGCCATAAAGCACCCAACTGTTGAAAGAAGAAATGGGATCTTCAACAAGGAAAATTGCACACTCATACAAATAATTACACAAGTGATGAAATACATGTACATTTTAGTGCTATTGAAGCATCATCTACTATATCGTTTTCCTGATACCTTGACTCTGGTACTAGTCAACACATGACTACACTTAGAGCCTTGCTTTGTGATTATTATAAGCTTGACTTGCCTTGCACCATTCTTTTAGGTGATAATAGTTCATACAAAACAACTAGCTTTGGTTCAACTCTTCTTTGCCTCTCCAGTGACAAGATATTTTATTTGTACCTGGCTTAGCTAAGAATTTCATGTTAGTGGCTCAACTTACTTCAACTTGCAACACAATTGTCATCTTCAAGCATGATCAATGTATTATCACATCTAAATTACCTACTTCCAAAGAATCAATGAAAATCTTCATTCTAAAAATCTAGAATTTATTTTTTCTCAGCATTGGTATTGAAAACTCTACCCTTAATTATTCAGCAATCATACCTTCCTCGTTAGATTTAAGTACCCTAAAATGGCATCATTGCCTCTAACACTTGAATATATAATATTTGTATACAATGCACACTTAAAACATAATTATTAGATTACTTTCTCTCAAATGCAATCTTCCAACGTGTGAAGGATGCATTTTGGAAAAACATCACAAGTTTTCCTATTCAACTAAATCAGCCACTTGTGCCACAAAAGTTCTCACCTTTGTGCACACTAACTTATGTGGTCCTATAAAGATACCATCTTTAGGTGGTATTCTTTATTTCCTTTTCTTCATCGATGACTTACTAGTAGAATCTCTTGTTTATCTAGACATGAATTGTCTAACTTGACGCTGTTTATTTGGACATTCAATGTAACAACCCCATGTTTTTATGTCAATATTTTGCCAACATTGGCATCTACTAGCGTTTATGGTAACATCTTCAATGACATGAAAATATGAAGTTGTTACATTGAACGTTTAGGTAAACAACGTCAACTTAAACAATTCATATCTAAATAAACAGAAGATTCTACTAGTGACTACACATGGTACATACATGTGTATTTTTTATAGAAGAAATTTGTTGTGCTATCTCATTTTTTATAGTACAAAGCCCTTATCAAAAATCAAACCAATAAAAAGATTCTATTTCTTCACTCGGATAATAGTCAAACAAATTCAACCAATTTTGTCTTGACAATGGCATTCAACGACAATACACTAACTTATACAATTTTGCTCGAAATGGAGTTTTGGAAATTAAGAACTAGACCCTAATCAAATCAACTTGTAGTATGTTGTTTATAGCTAAATTCCACACTTCTTATTGGACCAAAACTCTTTATACCATGTGCTATTCACAAAATATTTCCTATACTTCAAACTTAATCAACACTACTCTTTTTGAATTATGGATCGAGCTTAAACCAAATTTCAACCATCTCTAAGTCTTTGGCTTTACAACTTTCTCTCAAAATCCTAATGAAAAGCATACCAAGTTAGCAGATCAAGATTTTTAAGTGTATCTTTATAGGATATAGTGAACCATTTGGCATAAAAGGATTTCATTTATATCATATTGATACAAAATGACTATTCTATAGCACGGATGTCATCTTTTCTAAAGATGAAATATTATTATCCTTATAGATGAAATATCATTATCCTTGTAGATGAAATATTATTATCCTTGCAAATGAAATATTATTATCCTTGCAGCCAATTCTATCTTCCATTATTGCTCCTTCACCATCTATCCACTATAAGAAACCCGCGTTTTAAGTGACAAGTTCAATTTTTTTAAACAGATTTAAGGTGATGTCAAGGTGACGTCCAATGCAACAACTCCATGTTTTTATGTCAACATTGATGTTATGCTGGACATTTTTGTTGATATAAAAACATGGAGTTGTTGCATTGGATGTCACCTTGACATCACCTAAAATCCATTTTAAAAAATTGAACTCATCATCTAAAACGTAGGTTTCTTATAGTGGCCTCTAATGTGGTTGACTTTTATTTTATCAATGATCTTCTTTCTGTTTTTGTTCCCATTATAAACTTACAACCTCAAGTACCAGTTGTTGTGTCTAATTCCAATCTTTAAGCCACATCATCCTCTTTTCCAGAATTAGCCTCAGTCTCTCCTTCAACTCAACCTCTATTGTTTATCCCCGGACAACTTTCTTTAAAGAATGACTCAATTTTAGCAATGTCCCCTCATCTTTGTTACACTTATACCTTTTTGGCTCAAGTCAATGTATGAACCAAGTTCTATAAGTGAAGCTTTATCTGGCCTTGATTCCACACAATGGAAAATAGCTATGGATATAGAATATCAATCCTTAATTAACAACAAAATATGGCAATTTGTCGAGCCTCCTTCAAATAGATTCATCATTGGTACCAAGTGGATTTTTAGAAGAAAATATAACTATAGTGCTTAAATTTTTGAAACTTTTCTCTATTTGGCCTGGTGAGTGTAAATAGGACCATTTTCTAGTCTATTTCCCCTTGTTGTGTAGAAATTACCGGGATATTATGTATGAAAGGCGAAATGACAAAGAGAAGATATGAACAAGGTTAATAGGCTAGGATTTGAAGTAGGTCAATTAGACATGGTATACTTTCTAAATAAACATGTGCATTCCTTTGGCTTGACTGTTTGGAACTATAAGTCCAAATGACTAACCATTTTCTCTCTCTCTTTCTCCTGTATGAAGAAGAGCCTTAGCGAATAGTCTAGTTTCTCAAACGTTGTACCATTTGTCAATATTATATTAATATCAAGTATTTTGCTAATAATTTGAGTGCTTTCAGTTGGGAAGTTGTCCCGCCGGAGGGTGCACTACAAAGGAAGTTTATGGATGAGGAGCAACCAAATTTTGGAACCCCTATATTATATCCTAAAATTTTATTTTATTTTCTTAAAAAAAATATGAATAGATTTTCCTACTTTGAAAGTTTATGTTTTGAATTATTGATATTTTTTTATGTTAATAATAATTAGTTACAAATTTTAGAAGAAAAAAGATACACTATAAAGCTAAAACTAACTTTCACACCCCTATATTATATAAGAAAAAAAAAATTGAAAAATGAAAAAAAAAATTTATAAAATAGCTTTCTATTGAAAGTATATTTTGGCTAAATATTGATACAATAGTCATTTTCATGTGATCTCTATAAATATTTTAGTTGAAAAACATGCCATTTTAGTTCATTTTTCAATCCTTTCCAAACAATATATCACATGTTATTTAGGATTGAAATTTTTGGCAATAGAAACATATAGACATTGTTAAACAAAGCTCAAAATTGTAGGTTGAAATTATAGTTTATTAGAAAGTAATTAGAAAAAGTAGAAATAGGTAGTTAGGGTTTGGTCGCTCCTCACCCATGAACTTCCTTTGTAGTGCTCCCCCAAGGAAGTTGTGTGTATATTTTTAAGTCTAGTGGATCTCACAAGTGGTGAATAATTGAGTTACAAGAGTGATTCTTGTTTGCAGTTGGAAAGTGCTAATTGTCAGTGATTACAATTGTGTGAGATTTATGAACTTGTGTGCAGCTTGGTCAAGTTGGCCTGGTCTGGTTGTTGTGTGAAAATTGTGTGAAATCGAGTTGTTGTATGTTGATTTGTTGAGCAATTAATTAATTAAAATAATTTGTGATTAAGTGATGTATATTAAGTGATTGAAGATTAACTTGGCTAATGAACTTTGTGATTGAATGTAATCTCATTGTCTAATGGGAATTGTGGTAATCTTGTTGTGAAATCATAATTGTGAATAATTTAAAAAATTAAACTTATGTACTAATTGCCTATAATATATTCTTGTTAAATCAGCCAAGTGAATTTGTAAGTACTGTGAATCAAATTGTCAAGTTGTAATCTGGTTGTTGAGAGTTTAGATCATATAATTTGTTAGAAAACTGGTTGGCTATAGGTTGAAACATGTTGATTGTGAAGCAATTTGGTAACTAAGCAATGGATGTCTAGTTGTAGTGAAAGTTCAATTGATTGGAGTGTGAAAGTAATTAATTAAGAAATTGTGGTCAAGTTGTCAATACCAAATTGTGGTAAGGAACTTGTGTAAAGTCTAATTACTCATGTAACTTATTTGCTAGATGAATGTGAAATAATTGTAAGAGAACCACATAATCAAATTGATGAGTGTTGGTCCAGTTTGTGCATCAAAGATATAAACCAGTCAATTAGCAAGGTTTATTTAAGAACTGAGATGTTGCAAATTGTCAAATTGTGAATGTAATTAAATTTAAATGTTGAGTGAGTGAAATCAAATTAATTAATTAAACAAGAAGGGAATGGACTAGTCCATTAGCTTGAGTGTCATATTGCACTGAGTAAAATTCATTTGAATAAACTTGTGAATCAAATATGATCAAGTCTATTTGTTGAGATGAAATCAGTTAGAATGAGCTAGTCTAATAGATAAATTGAATCTGTTAGCTAGATTACACAAATATGTCAAATTACTATGTCCTCCTATACTGCATTATGAAAAAATCAAATTGTCTGATGGTATATTCATAGTTTGTTCCATTTGTCTCCCCAACTTGGAAGTTAGTCAAGTTGATAGAGTATAGTCAAATTGAAATGGTGAGCACGGTCATAGGTCCAGTTATTTGCCTTGTTTACAAAGTATGACAATTTGACAATTAATCCATCAGCATGGAGTAAAGATCATTGGAAGAAAGAAAGTTGGAACAAATAGGCAGACATAAAGAATAAAAGATACAAGTATTGGGAATGTTTCTTGAACTCTACATGCTTTGCATACTGGGCAAATGGATAGAAAATTTGGATTTGATATGAACATTCTATATTACTCAGCTTGATGGTTATATCAAATCTAATATCGAGCCTAATATCAATCATCTCGTGTATCAACTACTCAAGTCACTCTATGGACTTAAGCAAGTTCCTCCTGTATAGTAATTCTTCAAATACTTTTCCGATCCCAATGTTTATATAAAATATTCTCAACACATGTTGCTCCTTCTTGGTCTTTGTATTGATGACTTGATCTTGATTTCCAACAATTTACAATTTTTATTGGCCACCAAAGCTTTGTTTACACAACGGTTTTCCATTACCAACCACAATGAGATTGCATACATTTTGGGATACAAATTCAACGTGACCGTGCAAACAAAACTCACACTATCCCAAATTAAATATATTCAAGATATTTTAATTAAATTTAATATGGCTTTGTGCAATCTTGCCACTACTCTACTTGAAGCTAGTATCCGTTATACTCAACAACAAAGTGAAAATCTCCTTTTAGCTAATGAACTATTAATGACATAGGTTTTTTTTAAACAAACTCTTGGCTCTTTGCAATATCTTTACACCTTGACTCAATGGGATATTGCTTTCCCTATCAATTATCTTGCTCAATTCATGAGCAAACCTGCTCCTGTCTATTGGATTGGTATTAAACGCATTTTTTGCTACCTCTATGGAACAATGTGTTGCGGCTTGACCTACCATGATGGTCGCAATTTCAACCATATTGATTCTTATGTCTTACATGGCTAGAGTGACGTTGGTTGGGTTGGCGATATTGATATGCACTGCTCTACCTTAGTCTACTTCTTTCAACTTAATTCTTGTATTATATCCTAGCAAAGTTGAAAGTAGTCTATTGTTGCTCTTTCTTCCACCGAAGCGGAATATATTGCAGTAGCTACTGTTGCAAAAGAACTTATTTGGCTTCAAGCTCCTATCTAAGAACTTACTTACTCTCTCACCTTTCTAAGCACAATTTTTGTGATAACCAATCTTATATCGCCTTAAATGAGAATCCAAAGTTCCATGATTGATCCAAACACATTGACATTTGATTTCATTTCCTATATGAGAAAGTCCAAGCCAAGATTCTCAAACTCAAATATACTTCAACTTCCACCATGTGGACTGACATCTTAACAAAATCCCTTCCTAAAGTCAAGCATCAAGCATGTGTTCAAGGCCTAATGATGCTTCTTATGATACAAAGCAAAGGGGCGACTACTTGAATACTACTTCTTTTTCTTAGAAGCTTAAATTAGTTCATGAGGGAGGGGACGTTCATTCAACTATACATGTATGTACTAAATTAATATTGGTAGTATTCTTTGGATTTTTTATTGTAGCTCATATTAGCAAGCTAGCTTTAGCTTTGTAGTTGAAGGGGGCGTGTTAGTAAAGTCAACTAGTTCAAGAGTTACATTGTTCTATCATCTCAATAGTCACACCTATTAGGCTTCACTACTTATATAAGTAGTTGAACATCTTGTAAAAGTATTGTATTATTTTAATGAATATATATATATAATTCATCTTTTCTCTATTCTAGCATTCACAAAGCAAATAGTGGGATACATGTTAGTATTTGCAATGCACCAAGGCACAGCTAACACCAAAACCACCATTAATACCAAAAATCAATACAAGTTTGCTTGCAACTCACTTAGTATCTCTCAAAAACATGCTCAACATTCTAGTGATTCAAATATTCACCAATGCAACATTTGAATGAGGCTCATTCTCGGGCTCATTCCGTAACAATTGCAAACTTTGATACCAACTCTGGAGATAAAAGTTTTGAGTCACTATAAGAAAACCATGTTTTTGGTGTTGTTTTCACAAAACAAGTCATGTTTTTTACACCATCACTACCAAGATGGGTTTCAAACTGCAAAATTCAAAATTGTACGTGATGTCACAAAAAATATTAATATGGAAGGTAGAATACAAGGTGATGTTTTTATAGACAAGTGTGTCAATTGGAACATCCAAAAAAACATCATAGTATTTTATGAAACATTACAAAATGCACAAAGATGCCACATTAGCAAGTAGATTTATTTTGACTATGGATAAATTTGTAAAAATTACTATGATCAATGGTAAAATGTTGACTATATATGAAAAATTGAAAAGGAAAAGGCAATTACATGGCATATTTTGCAAAAAGTAAAGAAAAATGGATGGATGTGCATTATGCTAATATGGATGAAAAGAGTTGGTCTTTATACAAGTGAGGTGGTGGAAAGTGAAACAATCTATATGGGACATCTAAAAAAAATTTGTGTTTAGTATAAAATGTCTGTGATGTTTTTCCTAATGTCTAAAATAACATATAGATGTCTAAAGCAACGTTTAGATGTTTAAAACAACATTTACATGTCTAAAATGATGTCAAGATGGACAGCGGCAAAGTTCCTATATTCAATTATCCCATATCTTTTGTCTCAATATGGACGAACTATAGGTATAATTATGGCCTCTCTTCCCTTCACTTTCACTAACTTTTAATGAAGGAATTCCTTTATTTCACCATCAAAACTCAAGGAAATGGTAGATGGTGAATTTTCTTCAATTCTTGTTGAATTTAATATTTTTTAAAATATTTATTTTAATTATTTTAGTTAATTAATTTCTATTGATATTCTCTTGAAGATATGGTATGCACTAATTGATGTCGCAAAAGACGTCTAATTTGATGTCTCAAAAAATAGCATTAGAATTTTTAAAAACTAAATGGACATCAAGTCCCACGTCAAGAGCCATGTCATTTTTTTGTTGGGTCCACGTCGTCCTCCATGTCATGAATGAAAAAATTGCTCCCATGGCACTTCCCACTCACATATAACCTCCACATGGCATACTATTAGGTGCTTCTAAATCCCTATTCTATGTGAAGTTTTTTAGAAACAAGCTGTGATTTTACACGTTTTTTTGAAAACAAGGGACATTTTTTGCCTATCTAACATAAACGGATTTTTGGTCACATTGACTCAAACACCATCCTTGTCAAACTAAATATCACTTCCTATTTTTTAAAATGTCAAAAAAAAACGCCAATTTCTTATAGTGAGTAAATGAATCATGGATGATAACTACCTTGCATTTGGCCCAGGTGAGATGTGTAGTTAAATCAAGAATCACCTTAAAAGAGTAAGTCTAGGACCACTATTTGTCAATTGAATTAACTTACGCTTATACACCAGTCTTAATGTTTGGTCCACCAAGACATGGTTTCTACTGCTGTAGTGTTTCTAGGAATCCAAACACGTTGATACCTTCACTAAAAGTGTTGTAAAGAACAATTTCATTTGAAAAAAACAACTCTTTCAATTCTATGTCAGAGGCCAAAATCCTCACTCAAAAGATTGAAATCGGTCCCAACCCCTTTACACTTAGAGGCTAGGCCAATTTAGTGGAATTTGACATGATCTAACATAGTCCAAGCTCGATGAATTGAATGCACCTAAAATAGAAGACCAATTCTTGGCCTTAGGGTCAATGTTAGATTTCAATTATAATTTTTTTTATATAAAATATCATTTATTCAACAACTAAGATTGTTGGATTTTATGCAATTGGCCTCAAGGGGAATTGGGCCGGCCTCTAGGTGTGAAGCAGCCTTAAAAATTTCAGCCCTTCTCTCTCTTTTCTAGGCTTTATTGAATTGGCTTAACTTCATGGTCTCAAAGTCTTTACATATGGGAAAATTGACCCCATTATAATCTTATTCTAATGAGTAGTTGAAGATGGCTTTTAGTTGAGAAGAGACTAAGATTTTGAGAAATTAACCTTAAAGGGAATTGGCCTAGCTTCTAGGTGTAAAAACAACCATAAAACCCTAAGCTGCACCCTATACCCATTCTTAAAGGAGCTCAAGTTCAACCTTACCTGTCTCCAATCTTCCTTCTTCCTTCTTTTGTTGTTCCTTCACTTCACTTTTCTTTAACTTCTCAGAGTCTTTTGAATTCGTCTTGCTACTTTTCTTTTCTATTGCCTTCAATTAATTTGGAAAGTTAGCATTTTCAGAAAAAAAAAATGCATCATCAAAATCATTATCATCATGTGAGAAAAATGGATCACTTGATTCACATTTCAAACCTTTATGCAAAACAAACAATTAAATGTTGAAGGAGTAATCAAATGTAGGTGGGGTTTTGAGGAATTTGAAGTTTCTAAGTTTCTCATTTTGTCAAGCTTGGTCCAAATTCAATGATGATTCCACACATCACAAAATATCATGACATCACAACTTATGCATCACAAGCACTATTATTTGCCTTTAGGGTTTGCCAATGTCATTGTAGCAACATGTCTATTATTGAAGAACTTTCACAAGTCATGAAAGTTGTCTCAATACCAAGAGCATAGTCACCAGCAAACTTTTTTCAATTGGAGTTGAATCCTTAGAGTCTTGATGGTTAGAACCAACTGGCACTTTTTAAGAAAATAGAATAGAAATATCTCAGTAGGCAACGTTGTAAATGACAAGGAACATCCAATTAAAAGAATTGTGTGGATAGCCTCATAGCCAGATTGTTGAGATAATCTTAGTTAAAATTCCAGATAGTAGACAATGAAGTTGGACATGAGGAAACAACATGCTAAAGACAATTGAAAGTTGTATTGAACTTCACCACAAGAAGCGTGTAATGTGATTTCAAAGAGATTTCAAACAAGAAAATGAAACAATCATGGCCAAGATTTTGTAAAGATTTGTCTCTAGGGTTGTACAATTTCCTTATTTTGCCTACATATGTATAGATACAACATTCATAGCCATGTCATGTAGAGCCTGCTACCAAAATCAACTCTTACGTGAGTCACCTAGATTTGTAATCATACTTGGTCTTTGTTTTTTTGACAAAAACAACTTCTAGAAGGCTAGCCTCAAATTTGTTATAATTTTGTTGCTTCACTCATTAAGAGAAAACTGAACTCTAAAAGAAGCCGCTTCATAATGCAAAAATTTGGGTGGGAAGAGCCTTCTCAAAAATTGGAGTGGAAAGAGCTTCTCAGCTTATTAGTTGGGCCAAGAATTGCATGATGAAATCAAAAATTCATCATCATTACTCAATCCATCTCCACAATCTCATAAATTTTTGGTGGAAAGAGCCTTTTCAATTCACTAATTAGGTCAATAATTGTATATTGAACTCAAAAATTTGTCATCATTATCCAATTCATCTCCACAATCTCATAAATCTCATGATGGTTTCACAATGATGGATGGAACACATGCCTCCTACAAATTTCTACATGCCAAGTGGCCACAAGAAATCTTATGTAGTGGTTCTAATGAGGATGTGACCATCTTCATCTTCATTCAATTAGTAGGAAAATTCAAAACCTCTGTGGGTTCAATTTTCTTCTAATAAGTCAAGTTTCACCATTTTGTTGAGTTTTCCAATAATCTCATTAGTTTTGTTTGAAGGTCCATTTCTTATAAAATTATTGTTTCTAACAAGGTAGCAATTAGTGTAATATCAAAGAAAAATAATTACCACATGTTGGATGAATGATGGACGAGATTTGAGATTCAAGAAATACAACTTCAATGGTATTAACCCCTAAAGGACCAAATGGCATTTTTTTTGGCAACATAGCGATTTTGGATAGCTCACTATGAATGGAGTTTTTATTTTTTGTCTTTGAAATTTTTACACATGTGCCCAAGAAGTAGCTTTAAGTATCAACAATTTTCATAACTTTTAAGTACATGGTTAAAAAGTTATTGTATGATATGTAGTTTTCTTTGTTAAGCAGACAGTCTAGGCAGAAAAAATCTTCTTTAAAAATCACTTTTTAAAAAAATAAAAATTTTAAATTGGTTATTTAGATTTATTTATACATGTATATCTTTGAATCATTCCATTTTGATTAATGAGATGAAAGTTATGAGGAGTTTTATGGGTAATTGTTA